>JAKSXM010000165.1:7500000-10000000 GCA_022575985.1 Anagrus nilaparvatae
TGGTATATGAGCAATTATTTTAAAAGTGCTACTTAATTTGAGCCTGGAATCGTAATTTTTTTTTTTTGAGGGCACATCGATATGACTCATGTTTTCAGGTAGATTGAACTTTCAGAAAATCGAAAAAAATCGTGAACAAGAAATCGGCGATAGGTGCCAAAAAGATTTTTTCACTTTTATGTCAAAAACCGTGTTTTTCGCATCCAAGCTACGACAAATTTTTGAAATAACATTTTAGGTAAATAAAATTTAAAAAAATAGATACGAAAATCTGATTGCCAGGGAAAAACCACTCCAGAAGAAAAAAAACTTATCTATTTACGATAAAATTTAGCCAGGTTATCGTCATTTAAGATTTTGCTCAAATTCGTCTTAAAAAAAATTGAAATTTTATTGAAAAAAGCCTGTTTCTGAACTTTAAACATGCATTATTCGCTTGATTTTCATCGTAAAATTTTTAAAATCGACTAAATTTTCCCTGGAAATTCATTTTTTAAGTAAGAAATCATTTTTATGTACCAAATTTCAATTTTTAGATCAAAAACTGTGTTAAGTTAATTTTGCTACTTATGTTGGAAACTAAAAGGGAATTTTATTCTCGTGATTTTCATTTTTAAAAACCGTTTTGAAGTTACAGTCTTAAATTTTTTTATTATTTTGCCAGTAATATGGGCTGAGAAAAGAGTAATTTTTAAAATTTTGTTCTACCTTTTCGTTTTATACAATTTTTATGCATTCGAAGGACAATTACTCTCGATTTAACAGAATTCTTCTTGGTTTAATGGGGTAAATTGCAGTCCAACATCCAGGTTGCCGTTCTCCTCCATTTGCATAAAAATCCGGCGAATTCCGAAAAAATTTATTGCGGTGTGGATGATCTCCACGTAGAATGCATCCAATTTATGTATACTTTTATCCGCATACACTGAAAAAAAAATCCGCTTGCGGCAAGCGGGATTCCGTTTGCCGCAAGCGGATTTCCGCTTACCGCAAGCGGAATTCCGCTTGTAGCAAGCGGAATTTTTTTTCTCGTCAAACGATTGCAAATGACTTGAAACGTAAAGAAAATTAAAAAAAAAATTTTTTTCCCGCTTACTTGGGATATGCGTATTTCGGTATGACGAGATTTGAGAAAATTTTGGAAAAAGAAAAGAAAATATGTTTTTTTTTAATTTTCTTTACGTTTCAAGTCATTTGCAATTGTTTGCAAAGAAAAAAAAATTCCGCTTGCCACAAGCGGAATTCCGCTAGCCGCAAGCGGATTTTTTTTTCAGTGTATGAGGGCACCCATTCGAACAGCGGTCCTGCTGGATCTAATCCTGTAAAAATTATTAATTAATTCATTATAAAATAATATGTATCAGTAAATTACTAAAAGATATGATATTGTTAAAATCTAAGTATTCCAATTTATCATAAGAAATTTTCTTTTTTTATAGGACCATACAAAATTTTCTGCAGAATTCAATATCAACTGTATAACTAATAATAATTTAATAGTTTATGTTTACTTTATTAAATACTTACCAAAAATAAACCCTATAGGTTTCTTCGCATTTCGTCCTGCGTTCCCAGCCACATGCGCACCCAGGGAATGTCCTACTATGGTAATTTTTGCCGGATCTACGTTGCAGACATCAATTATAAAATTAATCAATTTAGCTACAGCTTTTCCCACCAGATGTACATGTTTGACAGGTAAAATGTAGTTATAGTTTTTTGATATTAGAGACCAATCAACAATAATGACATTAAAGTCACCATAATCCAAATAGGCTGTAAAAAAATTAATTATTCAATTATTTTTCTTTTATAAATATAAATATGGGTGGTATAAAATTGTAAAATATCAATAAGAATAAATAAGATGAAGGCCCTTAAAAAGGAAATCAAATTTTATTATGAATTAAAATTTTAGGTACAACAATCCTACATGAATTTTCATCAACAAAGGAAATGAACGGAATGAAAAATGAACTTTAATTATAAAAAAAGAATAACCTATTTTATCTACATTTTTACTTTCAGGAAAAAATATTTTTGAAGCGATTTGAAGATCTGATCATCATAATGAAACTCGTTTAATTTAAAAATAACTTTATCTTATTTATTAAAGATGTTTCTCAGTCTTTGCTAAAGCCCAACTATGGCATGGTATTACTGAGGCTTAGTTAAAACAACAATCATATTATATTTTCGATAAATATTCGATGATTAAAATAAAATCAAACAGATACATTAAAAAACCAAAAAAATACTATTTGTTGGATATACCTTTTTTTAAATCCTTAGCTGCATCGCCTTCATCATTAGATAACCATCCAGGGATTATGAAGACAAGTCTTTTAGAAATATCTAGATTGTTTAGAATAACTTCCGGATCACTAATTTTTTGTGACATTCTGCGCGTATGCAAGTAATATACTATTAAATAAAAATATTTGATTTTTGAGCTAACAATTTGCTTTATTTTAGATTTTGCAAAATGACTGTAAATAGATAATATTCAGTTATGAATATAAATATATACTAGCTGTCTCCAGCTCGCTTGTCAAAAATTTTTTTTAAACTTCATAGTCTTGGGATTTTTCTAGCAGATTCGAATGATTTTATAAACTGGACTAAAAAACCTAGTATTTCTTAGTAATTTTTTCTATACAATTCAAATTCATTATTTATTTTAACATTTGACTATGCTTTATAGGAGAAAAATCCATTTTTTTTTTTGATTTTAGGGTTTCAATTTTCAAGGGAGCAATTTTTAAAAGTTTCTCAGATTTCAAGAAAAAATTTTCTGAATAATAATCACAAGAATTATTTATCGATGAAATAGGGTCAAGGATGGGGTTTTGAACACTTTAAGGAAATTCGTGACTTTACTAAGGAATAAAAATAAAAAATATAGTATTTTTTAACGTAATAACTTTTTAAATATCAAAAATGAACGTAATTCTTGAGGATGAAGTGGTTATTTGCCAGATACGATCAGTATTTTAATTTTAAATAGAGGTCTAGCAGAGAAAACCTAGAATACCAGGGTTTTGGACACTAAGTGTACGGTTTTGGACATGAAATGTATGTGGTTTTGGACACCATTTTTAAAACTAACTATATAATTTATTTTTTTTAAATAATAAACAGAAAAATTATAAAAAATGGGTATACCTATAATGGTATTTAATTAATTTTTAATAATTTTTAGATAAGAATATAACTATTTAAATAAAAATTTTAAAATTACCAATTTTTAATCAATTGTAAAAGTTCATGTTACGACTTGTTGAGTATAAGTGTGAATAAGAAAATATTTTAATTAAAATTTTTTATTTATTCTAATTAATTGTAAACAAACAAAAAAAGATAACAGATAGTCAGAGTATAGCAAGAGTTCTTCTTGTTAACCGGCATCACAGCATTACCAATTGGCATACAGTGGCAATAAATTTTTAATTTTTCTAAATTAGATTATATGTAATATACTTTTTAATTTTTGCTTTTAGATTTAACAACATTTAACAAACAGACACGGTTAAAAGAATAGAAAATTTACCTTTATCTTTAACAAAATAATCAATAATCCAAAACTAAAATCCGTGTATGCTGTTTTGGACATTCGAATAAAATATATGTCCAAAACCACATTTTTAAGTATATTTAAGATGGGTTCTTAGACATCTTAATTAAACGCATAAAAAAGGAAGAAAATGATTTTTTTTGTTAGAAATTTAATGTTTGATGATTACTTAATCAAATAAATGCAAAAAAGTTGTTATTGTTAATAAAATACAAACAAAATAGTGATTTTAAGTATCTCGTATCCTTAGTATTTTTGTTAAAAAATGATACCATATCAAGTAGTCTATTTTGATTCAGAGTTTTATTATTATAAATAATTAATAATTTCCAAACAAACTAGATAGAGAAGAAAGTAACCGTTTAAAGAATATTTTTTTTTAAATAATATTTGTTTTAACTTATTTCTATCTTAGTTATTTGGTAAAATAACGCTGGGTGTTCAAAACCGCATCAATGTCGATGCTATATAGAATGACTATCGAATATCGAAAAATTCACGATAGGTGATGAAAAAAAGCAATGTATATATTGAAAACTATTTACCCACAGTTTACATTTACTTAATTTTAATTTTATTTTGATATTTTAGATTTTGGTTGAATTTTCAGTAAATTTTGTTAAATATTAAAGCAATTGGTTAAAAATTCAATCATTTTTCTTGTCAGCAGCCAGAAAACACGTATTTCCTGGCCACAGCGCGATTCGAAAATACGTGTTTTCTAGCCACTGACGAAGAATTATTCTCCCTGCATATATTTTAAAGCTAAATTCAAAAATCCTTTGCCTTATAATTATTTTAAAGAATAAATATTTATAAAGATGCCGATAGGTAAAAATCCTGCCGCTCTTAAGACCTTTATTATGAAATAAATAAATTTTTATTATATTAATTTTTTTTTTATTTAACCCAGATCTGTGAAAAGACGCGACAGCAGGGCTATGTGTTCTGTATATAAATGGGTGGTTTTCACTGGAACTGTATATTTTTTAATTGTTTACGGCACTACACTAATTATTTTTTTTTTTTTTTTTTTTTTTTTTTTGTATTTTTATGTTTATCAAGGTCCAAAAACCTAAAATTTTCAGTGGTACTGCTACAAATGTAAAAATAAATTCTACATGTTATTCTTATGGGATTTTTTTATTTATGCAGACGGTAGCGACATGGACGGTCGCGACATCAAAATGTTTTATTGAAATAACTTTGTATTGAAGCCATCAAATTTTCTCAAACTCTGGGTATCTTATTTTTTCATCAAAACATATAACTATACAAGATATTTAAGAAACATATGACATACACTTGGAGAAAATGACATGGACTGTCGTGACATTTTTTTTTGTGAAGCCGTTTTAAAAATCTAATAGTTTTAATTTTCGTAGTTAAAGCTTTTATATTTAAAATTTTAAGTTTTCCGCGGTTCTTATATGAGTAGTTAAGTAAGAAAAAATATGCAACAGTGCTTTCAAGTGCATAAATATAGAGTGCGCATCCATAAAAGGTGGGAAGCTTAAAAAAAGCTAAAATCGAGGGACAGACTTATATGTGACGATAAGCTAAGAGGATTGTATGAAAATTTGTTTCGTTGAAAAAAATGAGTTTTTGGGACCTAAATACGTCATATGTATCCTACAGAAAAATTTAAGATCAAATTATAAGCCGTTTGTTAATACTCAAAGTTTACAGTTAAGCAAAAGGACATCAGACGGTGCGGACATTTTGAACATTTATGCTCCAGAAAAATTTTTTGTTAACTTACCAATATATGCATAGTAGTTTGTGACTTTAAAAAAATATTATTTATTAAATATTAAAAGAGAAAAAAGTGTAAAAGAGCTATAGTTTCGGATATAAATGGAGGGGACACTATGTATACCGTTCCTGTGAAAACCACCCAAATATATAGTAAAACTTTTAAATTCTACTTACTTTTAATAATTACACAGGCCCACAAAAAAAAAGTCGAAACCCAGAAGGTAGACCTGACTAACTTTACGTTTTTTGGTGTTCTAAATCCAAATTTTCCATCCAAAATTCGATTTGATTGTCCAGTTTCCCCCCTGGGGGGGTTAAAATAATTTTTTTATAAAAATTTAAAATTAGTGCATATTCTTAGATATTTTGGTGTAATATTACTAAAAATATTTATGCAAACTGTTTTCGATCTCCATATTAGCCCCTAAAGCACCCCTAGTATCAGTAACTAGACCCCCTAGGGGTCAAAAACTGATTTTAGTAAAAAATTCAAACTAATGTAAATTCTTTGGTCTTATTTGTAGGAAAACTAAAAATATTTATGCAATTATTTGTCAACTCCCGGTGAACCTCTGAAATACCCCTAGTATCGGTTACCATACCCCCAAGGGGTCAGAAACTGATTTTTAGTTAAAAATTAAAATTAGTGGAAATTCATTGGTGTTTTTGTTTAGGAAAGTTCAAATCATTTATGCAAACTTATTTTAAAACTCATATGAGTCCTTAGATCTCGCCCACTAGATGTTATTCACCATAACTCTAGGGGTCAAATACTAGTTATTTGTAAGATTTCAATTTTAATGCATATTTCTAGCTATTTTGGAGTATGTAATGAAAAAATGTTTATGAGAACTCTTTTAAATACTCATTTCAGGCACCAATTCAATTCTAGCTCATATGTTAGGTGGTCTAAAATTCGTTCTTTGTAAAAATTTAATATAAATTGCAAAATATTGGGAAATTTGGTATACGAAAAATTTTAATGATGAGTACTCTTTTACTTTTAAAAGACCTTCTAAGTTTACAAGGTGTTTTTCTTTTCAATTTTATTTCGCTTTTTACATTCTCTTCTTCCTCGCTGTCTTCTGATAAATCTTTTGTCCCACCTTCCTTGATATCACTTTTCCATGACCTTAATGTCCTGTTGGAATCTTTCACCCTGTTCCTCAATGAAGTCACCTAAATTGCTCGGCATTGATCTATATGTGTTTCAAGATAGTGCAGTTTTACATTCATTAGGCAACCAAGCCCTTATAAGTTTCAAGCAATTTTTTTATTTCCTCTTTGAAATCGACACTTTTGTCTCTAATTAAAAAATGTTGAACTACATGGTTAAAACTTTCCCAAGCATTTTTCTCTATATTTTCCATGCATTTTATGAATTCAGTGTCTGGAAAAAGTTTGCGAATTTCAGGTCCATCAAAAACACCTGCTTTAATCTTAGCGTCTGTTTTTTTTGAGAATTTTTGCTGTATATACTTATATGCTTTACTCACTTTTCTAAGTTTAAAGGAAATTTTTATGGATAAAGTTTACTGTTCCTGGAGTTAAGGAACTTCTAATGATTTAGGCGATCGCGACTGTTCTAAATACACAATAAGCATGCATACTTTGTAAATCCTAATTCCTGCCCTAAGAAGACGGATATTATTTTTAAATCCTAGCAATTTTTCAATTGTGGTCCTTATACTTTATTTTTACAAGAATAAATTTTATTGTTTCAATATCTTCCGATGCATTTACATAATGGGATATTAGTATTGAACCTGGTACGTTCTTAAAATTTAAGAGAATAATAACAGCCTTTAGACTTCCTTAACAAGAGACAATAAAAAGTCTTCATTTTTCACTTATGTAAAAATCGGGCTCAAAGGTGTTAATTAGATCTTTAACATCTGTGCAATATACAAGAGACTCTTCTTTTTTAGAAATGTAGAAACTCTTTGCTTCGAACGGGATAGTATGATCTTGATGTATCTTTTGTCGTTAGTCCATCCATGTTTTATTTTTGAAGCAGATATTCTGCAGAATCTTTACGTTATCCTTATTTTCTGATCATTTCATTTATTTTTGCTTAATTCCATGATCTTATACGTCTCTCTTTTTTACTATTTGTATATTCTTCCTCACTCTCAGAATCACTTTGCGTACTACATGAATCTTCAGAATTGTCTTAAAATTATAAAGAGCTTGGTTGCCTAATGAATGTAAAACTGCACTATCTTGAAACACATGTAGATTTTTTTCCGAGCAATTTAGGCGACTACAGTGAAGAACAGGGTGAAAGATTCCACCAGGACATTAAGGTAATGGAAAAGCGATATCAAGGTAGGTGGGATGAAAGAATGTTGGCTGACTATTGTTGGAGTTTAAAAAGAGATTTATTAGAAGACAGCGAGGAAGAAGAGAATGTAAAAAGCGAAATAAAATTGAAAAGAAAAACACCTTGTAAACTTAGAAGGTCTTTTAAAAGTAAAAGAGTACTCATCATTAAAATTTTTCGTATACCAAATTTCCCAATATTTTGCAATTTATATTAAATTTTTACAAAGAACGAATTTTAGACCACCTAACATATGAGCTAGAATTGAATTGGTGCCTGAAATGAGTATTTAAAAGAGTTCTCATAAACATTTTTTCATTACATACTCCAAAATAGCTAGAAATATGCATTAAAATTGAAATCTTACAAATAACTAGTATTTGACCCCTAGAGTTATGGTGAATAACATCTAGTGGGCGAGATCTAAGGACTCATATGAGTTTTAAAATAAGTTTGCATAAATGATTTGAACTTTCCTAAACAAAAACACCAATGAATTTCCACTAATTTTAATTTTTTATTAAAAATCCGTTTTTTACCTCTAGGGGGTCTAGTTACTGCTACTAGGAGTACTAGCATTTGACCCCTAGAAGAGTGGTGACCAACATCGAGTGGATGAGGTCTATGGGCTCATACGAGGTTTGCATAAATGATTTAAATTTCCCTACATCAAAACACCAAAGAAAATGCACTTATTTTAATTTTTAACTAAAAATCAGTTTCTGACCCCTTGGGGGTATGGTAACCGATACTAGGGGTATTTCAGAGGTTCACCGGGAGTTGACAAATAATTGCATAAATATTTTTAGTTTTCCTACAAATAAGACCAAAGAATTTACATTAGTTTGAATTTTTTACTAAAATCAGTTTTTGACCCCTAGGGAGTCTAGTTACTGATACTAGGGGTTCTTTTGGGGCTAATATGGAAATCGAAAACAGTTTGCATAAATATTTTTAGTAATATTACACCAAAATATCTAAGAATATGCACTAATTTTAAATTTTTATAAAAAAATTATTTTAACCCCCCCAGGGGTGTGCTGGGGGGTGCTGAGGGGAAACTGGACAATCAAATCGAATTTTGGATGGAAAATTTGGATTTAGAACACCAAAAAACGTAAAGTTAGTCAGGTCTACCTTCTGGGTTTTGACTTTTTTTTTGTGGGCCTGTGTTATTATAGATGATATGAAAATCAGTAATTTTATTAAGTTCGCCATCAATATTCTTAAATTATAATGATTAGTATTACTTAATTTAAAAAATATAAATATATCTTAAGAAGTCCAAAGTCTGAATGCTGCTATTTGAATGAATTCACGCCTAATATTTATAATAATGGGGAATAAAGGGGAAATGTCTTATACATTTATACTGTGGTATTAAGATAAGAATTAATTTTATTAGTTTATTATTTTTATTTACATTTTATAAAATTTTGATTGTTTTTAAAGTAAATATTACGTGCACTGTAAAAGAATCTTGTTAGTATCGTAATTTCATGATGGTAAATATTTATAGTAAATACAGGATATTTTATAATTTATAAACTTTTTGTATGAAAACTAAAAAAGAAATTTTCATTTATTGTAAAAGTGCGGATTATAATTTTATATTATCAAAAATCAAATTAATATTTTAAGTATGTATTAAAGATAACAGTTTTTCATTCGTTATTTATGAATTTTTAGCGAAAATGGCCAAAATTACCCTCTAGAAAGTGCGTTTTTCGTAGATTTAGGGGTGTTTAACACATGTTCTGGGACCATGATTTTTGAAACCGACAACCAAAAAAACGTATCTTTGGGCATAATTTAAGCCTTTTAAAAAAATTTTGTGCAACTGTTGTGAGTCGCCCTCGTTTTTCAATTTTTAAAAAGCTACTAGCGACCAGAGTGTCTAGACACACTCTGCTAGCGACTTGAGCGACCTCTAAAACGTCACCAAATGGGCTAAAATTTGCCATGGTATCTTAGTATCATGTATACAATAACATACTCCATGAAGAGCTAATTTAAAGCTTTTTTTTTTTTTGAATCACCCTATTTTATATGATGGTAAAAAATTTTAAAGAAAAATCAATCACAATAGTTTGTGAAAACAAAATAATTAATGAGAACAACATAGCATGTTTCAAGGTATAGATTATTCAATTATTTTTATGAAGATAGACAACCTATATATCTGGACCATTTATGGTCACAAATGGATATTCCAAATGAATAGCATAGGTTTTAAGAAATAAATAGAGTTAAGAGTATTCATTTTAAAGATACAAAATATGAAAAAATATAAATAAGAAATAATATTTCTTGTATTCCAACTAATAGTACGTAATTTAATATTTCACTATATAAATTGAGGAAATCCTCAGTAAGAAACTAAATGTATTTTTACTATACACCAAAATCAGCTTTGACTCTTCATATATTCTTGCAAACGCATTTCATTTGCGAGAATATGTAAGAATGTTGTTGTGTATATACATACAGTAGCCACAAGTCAGTTTATATGTTTTATAGCTGAAAGCAAATAAATAGTCAAAGTTTTATTACATTTAAAACACCAAATTTATGAAATTAGGTGTTAATATGAATGTAATATTATTCATATAGGTACATTTGTATAAGATAAAGTGTAAGAAATCGGGCATCTCCAATTCAGAGGCCTGCCTCAAAGCATAAAAATTAGACCATATTTAGCTAATTTTTGTTCACGACCATGGATAGGACCTAAGTCAGTATATCTTACATTTAAATCCTTTTTCGAATTAAACTCAAGAAATTTTTTCAAAGATACTTCATCCCATTCTAAAATGCTTTCACGTTCTAACGGACTATTTATTTGAGCTTTAATAAATAAAATTACTCCTGGCTTTAAGTTAATCTTATCAGCCTATTTTCTTATAATTGCTACACATGGCAATGAAAAAGTTTTTTTTCTCGAAGAAAACCATAAGTTTTAGCAGGTCTATAAAACAGATTTAAAGAAAAATCTTTTTTTCTTTTGTCCACTGAATTTTTTTAATATGATTTACTTGCATATTAAAAATAAATTGAACATTTAAAGATAAAGACTTTACTTTTTTTTATAAAAACAAGATCTTTTTTAGAGGAATTAGATTTTTTGTCTAGATACTTAATTTTTTTAATTTTTGTATCTAGCTCATACGACATAAGACATTTAATTTCTTTTTCTAAGATTATTAATCTCACCTAAAAATAGTTGCTTATTAACGGAAATATCTGTTAATAGTTGTCTAAGTAAATTTTTGTCTTTGCCAAGTGAATTTTGCAGGGGGTCAGTTGAACATGCATAACTTTGGTTAAAATCATCATTTTCACCATGGTTATTAAAGCAAATAGATATTGCTAAATCATTATATTTAATTTTACGAAAATTTTTATAGTCAAACTCCTTAAAATGAAATGAAAAAAATTCGTTGATTAGCTAATTGGACATTATTTAAACCCACGTAGATATAAGTTTTTTTCAATGTATATAAAAGAAGATTGTAATAACATTCAATATTCTTTTGTCGTACGCCATAATCCCAGAGTAATAACAAAGAATTATATTCTTTGGTAATAACCAAATAAAAACAAAGAATAATCTTGTTTAATGAATAAACTAGCGCTTCGCCCCTGATTTTAGTAAAAATCGGCGTTGCGGGTACAGAACTAAAATTTGTGCCCTAAACTTTTGAAAAATAAAACAAAAGAAATTTTTTTCTATTTCTAGTATATTATCTTCTTTGTTAATGAATATTTGTTTTTCCCTCACTTTTCATATATCTAAAGGATTAATCTTCTTTAATAACTAATAAATTATCTAATTTGGAATTTCCAGAGAATTAAAATAAAATTTTTAAATACGTGTATTTAAATTATGGTTATGCTTATGGTTTTTATGAGAGATGTAAGGCATTTGCTTTTATCTCTTGTTTGTTATGCTTGTTGTATGATTTTTATTATACTAGATTTACTATGTTGCTTTTAACATGGAACATGTTTATAGGGAGGGGGTACTTCAGAACTTCAAATTAAGGGGGGGGGGGGTCAAATAAGACTTAGAATAATTAGGTAAGTATATATAAATTAATAAAATACTTTTAAAAGACTTTGAAAAATGTGGGCTTAAGGACTTAGGATAATACAGGTTTATGGACTTAGAATAATATCGATTTAGGGACTTGGAATAATTCAGGTTCAGGGACATATAATAATTCAGGCTTAAGGAATCAAAATAGTTTGGGTTTAGAATCTTAACAACTAGTAAGGTCATAATTATTAATTACAACAATAGAAAATTGTATTGTAATGTTGAGTAACATTTGTATTATATCTAGTCCTCATTTGGAAGTAAACATGTTCCATGCATTTAGGTTGTGTTTACACAAACCGGTTATAACTTATTTTATAAGGTCTCCCATCCTTAGTGTGTGCAAATTTAAATGTTTGTGTTATGTGAATGTGTTATGTGTGTTGTTAACCTATGGCCTGAGAGAATCACACAATTTCTCCTGTCCCCATGCCTGCTTATAGTGCACATGGTCGCACTCCGGACTGCGTTATCTACATAATGTTTTTTTTTTTTTGGTTCCTCAAAGAGGAACCATTGTGTTAGGTCAAAATTTGATTTTCTATTTTTTGGCATATAAGCACGTTTTATGACCCCAGGAAGCTAAAAAACCTGTTTTTAAAAAAAGTCTGTGTGTGTGTGTGTGTGTGTGTGTGTGTGTGTGTGTGTACGTATGTATGTAATCGGTGATATTTCACAAATATTATAGAATTAAGACCTAATTTTTTTTTTCAAAAATTTTTTCACCAAAAAATCTCGAGGTACTTTTTTTTTGTTTTGATTTGGATGTAATACCTCATTTATTTTCATGAAAGTACTTATATTTGAAAGTATGGTTTTTACATGATATCTCGAATCGGATACTTAATTTTCTGAAAATTTTTTTTCTAAAATTTTTTTCACAAAAAAATACAAAAAATACAAATTTTTTTTTTCTTTTTGGACGTAGTACCTAATTTATTTCCATGGAAGTACTAGTTTTAAGAACCTTGTTTATTGTTTTTTTTGGATCTGATACTTAATTTTTTCAAAATTTTTTTTGTCAAAATTAAAAAAATAGAAAAATTAAAAAAAATGCAATATTTTTTTTTTTTTTTGGGTGTATACCTCATTTAATTCTATGAAAGTACAATTATCTGAAAATATTGTAACTTGTGATATTTCAAAACCATTATCGAATTAAGACCTAATTTTTTTTCCAAACATTTTTTTATCAAAAAATCTCAAACCCCCCCTTTTTTTTTTTAATTTGGATATAATACCTCATTTATTTCCATGAAAGTACTTATATTTGAAAGTATGGTTTTTACACTATATCTCGAATCTGATACTTAATTTTCTGAAAATTTTTTTTCTAAAATTTTTTTCACAAAAAAATACAAAAAATACAATTTTTTTTTTTCTTTTTGGACGTAGTACCTAATTTATTTCCATGGAAGTACTAGTTTTAAGAACCTTGTTTATTGTAATTTTTTGGATCTGATACTTAATTTTTTCAAAATTTTTTTTGTCAAAATTAAAAAAAAATAAAAATAAAAAAAACTGCAATATTTTTTTTTTTTTTGGTGTAATACCTCATTTAATTCTATGAAAGTACAATTATCTGAAAATATTGTAACTTGTGATATTTCAAAACCATTATCGAATTAAGACCTAATTTTTTTTCCAAACATTTTTTTATCAAAAAATCTCAAACCCCCCCTTTTTTTTTATTTTGGATGTAATACCTCATTTATTTCCATGAAAGTACTTATACTTGAAAGTATGGTTTTTACTTGATATGTCCAATCTGATACTTAATTTTTTGAAAATTTTTTTCCTAAAATTTTTTCACAAAAAAATACAAAAAATACGAAACTTTTTTTTCTTTTTGGACGTAGTACCTAATTTATTTCCATGGAAGTACTAGTTTTAAGAACCTCGTTTACAGTAATTTTTTGGAATTGATACTTAATTTTTTCAAAATTGTTATTATCTAAATTAAAAAAAAAGAAAAATAAAAAAAATTGCAATATTTTTTTGGTGTAATACCTCTTTTAATTCTATGAAAGTACTAATATTTTAAAATATTGTAACCAGTGATATTCCAAAACAATTTATTATCGAACGAATACCTAACTTTTTTTTCCAAAAATTTTTTTATTAAAAAAATCTCAAAATACTTTTTTTTTTTTTTTTTAATTTGGATGCAATACCTCATTTATTTCCATGAAAGTACTTATACTTGAAAGTATGGTTTTTACTCGATATCTTGAATCTGATAATTAATTTTTTGAAAATTTTTTTCTCCAAAATCTTCGTTACAAAAAAATACATAAAACATCAAATTTATTTTTCGTATTTGACATATCTAATTTATTTTAATGAGAGTACAAGTTTTAGAAATTTAGTTTATAGTAATTTTTTGTATCCGATCAGAATTTTTTTTTTATTTTGATATAAATTATAACACACAAGAAAGATTGATGGAAATCTTGCCTCTTTTTGACTTCCTTGGATTATTTTGCTCGTTGCTATGTTTATTAAATTTATGTATGCAGCTTAATGAAATTATAAACAATAATAAACAGCCTAAAAATATTAAATGGTTATGTTTGCATTTTAAAATTAAGATTTAAAAGTTACATTGGCATTTTTTAAAGAATCAAACAATTTATAGAATTAAATAATTTATTATTTTGTGATTAATAGAAATAATATAAATAATGTTAAAATCTTGAAGCAATTAATGCGGCCATTTTTTTTATTACAAAATATTATTATTATTATTATTATTATCATTGTTGCGGAAGATTGGTCAAATGCAAGGAGTAGTATTGAGAAAATAAATTATAAGAAATTATTATAAATTCTGGTAAAAACTCCTATCTTTTTATAATAATTGAGCGAATATTTGTAATTTTCGCATCGTTACCAACCATTTCTTTTATAAAAAAAAATAAAATTAGCTTTTTTTATATTTCTCTCTTTTTAATTATGCAAAAATGATTTAAAATCCATTAACGCCGGCGCGACCAATCCATGGACGCTAGAATTTTCACTTTAATAACAAAATGATCTTAATAATCTACTTTACCAGCTACTAAAAATGAAAAATGTATTTATAATTGCATGGTTGTAATCAATAATATTTTTTGTAAATTAAGATTACAGCCCATTGTTTGAGGAACCTCAGTGCCAGCTAGTTGGCAGGGTATTTTTTTTTTTTTAATAACATTATGTGGATGTCTCAGTCCTGAACAATGATAGAAAATAATTTCAGAATTTAATCTATTCAGAAAAAAAAACTGAAAATATTTTTGTCCGAGTCGGGCGGCGAACCTGTAACGTTCAGATCGACAAGCTGGCGCGCTACCGACTGAGCTATCAAAGCTCTTTTTACTTGTATTTAAATTAGTCAAACTTATTTTTGTTTTAACTTAAATTAACAATAAATATAAATAAAAATAATAAAAATATTTGGAAGTATATGAGCAAAAAAAATTTTTTTAATATTTTAAGTTTTATTTTACTTCTAAAATAATAATTGATCTCTTCAATTTTTACTTTTGAATTCTTGGTTTTTTAACAAGGAGAGGTTCCAAGAAAAGACCCTAAATAAAGAAGGGAGGGTCAAAATTAACGTTTTAGGGGGGGGGGGGGAGGGGTCAATTGGACTAAAATAATATACAGCATTTTAAGAAGTATTAATTCAATTATATTTTTATAATAAAGTAGAAATATTATTAATTAAATTACAATCAAATTCATTATTTAAGTAGTTGTTAAAGAAATCTGTTAATTTTTTCTCATCATATTGTAAAAAGTAAGCTCTGCCACCTGCCTTAGTTATTAACGCTTCTATTCTCCATGCTATTTGTTTTTCTACTATGGGAATTTCTGATTCTGAATCCAGTTCAAATCCAGTCAATGATAATCTTAAGCCATTTGGATAGCCTCCTCTAAGAAATTTCGCATTCAATTTACAAGAATTCTTACTGAATTCCATATATATATTACCAATTATTGTAAACTCATTAAAATTCATCGATATTTCTCCGCTTCTTTTTATATTTAAATAATCAAGATGGTACTGTAATAAAATTATTCATTATAGTAAAATTTCAATGGTATCAAGTTAGGTTCTATTTGGGGTATTGTATTTTATTTTTGGTACCCAGACTAAGAATTCAAACCCGAAAATTAGAGAATGTATTATAGATAGGTATGAAAAAACTAGGGATTTCATTGAATTTCAGAGGAAAAAATATATAAGTGACTCTTGTAAATATTATTCAGAAAATTTTTTCTTGAAACCTGCGAAACTTTAAAAAATTGGACCCTTGAAAATTTAAACCATAAAAATCAAAAAAACGGATTTTTCTCCTAAAAAGCGTGGTAAAATGTTAAAATAAGTAGCGAATTCGGATTGTACCGGAAAAATTACTATGGTATACGTCTTTATTCTAGTTTATAGCATCATTTGAATCTGATAGAAAAATCACAAGTCTGTGAATTTTTTATAAAATCCAACATTTAACATTTGAGTTGCTCTAAGACTTTGAAAATTGAAAATTTGTATTTTTTGGTCCTTAATAAACTTATTTTAGTAAATTATAATTAAAAAAAATTGAAAAAACATAAATCCGTCATTAAAAATAATTTTAATTTATTTAGAAAATTTCAAAAATTGGTTTTTTTTCAAATATTGAAAAAATATGATTTTGAGCCTTCCAACTAAAAAAAAACTATGGGGAGAGCAAAATTTTTTGTGTTCCTCACTTGTTCGTCACTTTATTTGGTCTAAAATCATGTAAAAAATGTTAAATTAAAAAAAAAAATTTATCTATTTACCCCCCAACTACCCCCAAATTGGGGTGGTTCTCCCCAAAAGATACGGTTTTAATTTTATGGCAAGCATTTCCTACTTCAGGAGACCCTATAGAATCATAAAATACCAGAGATTTTCAGGAGCATCGTGGTGAAACTTTTTTTGTGTTCCAGATCACTGTGGGTCATTGTGTCTACCAAGGTCGTAAATTTATTTATTTGTTTTTGATACTCACATTATAATTTTTAAAATGTAATTTTGCCGTAGAAAGTACAAATTCGAAAGAAGCTTTGTATTTAGCTTCGTTAACAAAGCGAAACATTTCCATGTCTCTTATTCTTTTTGCGGTAGTAAAATCACTAAAAAAGTCAATTTAATTAAATAACTTTCTATTAAATAATTTAATACTAAATAAAATTAAATTTTACCCAAAAGTGCCATTAGTAGCATTGAATTTACCAGGCCCCTCGAAAATTCCAGTGCCAGAAATTATATCGCGATCAACAATATCTTCAACAGGTACATATCCATAGTTTTCT
This sequence comes from Anagrus nilaparvatae, assembly GCA_022575985.1. Lineage (NCBI taxonomy): Eukaryota > Metazoa > Arthropoda > Insecta > Hymenoptera > Mymaridae > Anagrus > Anagrus nilaparvatae. The sequence continues at coordinate 7,517,083 of JAKSXM010000165.1, forward strand.
TTTTTCATTAGTTTTACGATATCATCTAGAGCAGCATCCATTGCATTGTTGAGAATTTTCTTAAAGAAAAAAAAATTTTTTAACTTTTCAATTCAATTTACTTTTAAATAAATTTAACTAAATTAGCAGGCACAGACCTCCAAAAAGTAGATAAACATACAAAAATCTTAGTTCTACTTTAAAATTTCAACAAGTTTGTTTTAAAATCAAAAAAAAAAACTAAATTATTAATTAAAATTGATTTAAATCAAATAGGGCACTCTTAAAGTTAATTATAACAATGAGCTTTTTTAAAAATCATGAAATTGGGACTCTAAATTTAATATATCATATAATCTGATAATTGAAAATAATCTAAAACTATTTTTAATGCACTAACTAAATGTTTAAAAACAGCCTAAAAAATAAAAAAAATTTTCTTACTTTTTTTATGCATTTATTGCTGTCCCTCCCCTCCTAATAAAGTTACAATAATAAAATTATTTACAGAAATCGAAGGATAATTTGTCAACAGATTTTTTTCTATCCGAACATTTTGAGTCTATTTTTCCAGAAAATGTTTCAAATATTCGAGAGGTCCACATCTATTTTTGATCGATAGTATACCCAATATATTTTTGATTCACAGTGCTTAAAATTTACTGTTACGCACAGCTAAGAAAATTAAACAATCTGTTTCAAGCCCGAATCAAAAAATTGTGTATGTAACTCTCGCTTACGATTTTAAACCTAATCGTGGATACTACCACTTGTGCCTATTCACTTTTATCATAAATAACTAATTTTAAATTTAATTAAATTTATAAAAAAGGATGTTAAATTATGTGATTTTCACACAAACTGTTCAGCATTTAAATTGGTAAACCTACGTAATAATTTCTTTCCGAGGGGAAGCCAAGGAAGGTAAACCGCGATTTAGGTAATTTTTTATTTATAGACAACGGCCGCGGAATAAATCTGTTCTGATAACTCAGTGGCGGCAAAACAAATTTTTTTGGCCGCATATGTGCTTTTTGGCTGCTGACCAGAAACTATAAATTACAGAGAGGAAACTTTTATCACAGTATACATATCTTTTATGTACAAATAATTTGATTGTGGCATCTCCACTAGATTATATAATAAAATACTAGTTAATTTGAATAATCTTTCTACCGTAAACTTACGAATTCTAAGGGTATTTCTACAGAATATTAATTATCAAAATTTTAAATTTAAAACAAAGATATAAATATTATTTTTTATTATATAATTAAATTAAGAATTTTTTTTTTTAATTTTTGCCATTTAAATTTTACTAGGCTTAATTTTTTTAATATGTAACAACCTCATTTCAACATTTTGCTAAATTTAAAAAAAAATAAAAACTTTGTATTATTAAAAAGAAAAGAATATTTAAATACGTAAAGCCATTGTCTTTTTTTTCCTTTTTTTTAAATTTAAAATTCTGAAAAAATTAAATACTCTGTTTGAAATATAAAGCATTCCCTCGAAAATTCAAACTAAATTCTTGAGCTGCTTAAAATTTCAAGCAAACTAACCAACAGCTTTGCAGTATTTGGATTAAATCAATTTTTTGAAAACTCGTCTAAAGCAACGTTAACGTGTTAAATAAATCTTTATAATAGTTACCGTTATCAAATATTTATTATCACCAGTCGGATAGACCATTGAAGAAAAGTTAACAGCCATAAGATCCTTTATTATATATAATCCAGGAATATTTACACCCTCTAAAGAAATTTTTTCATCCTCTAGAAACAAAATTCAATTTTTTAAAATCAAGGAAATTATTATACGTTAACCTAAATTATAAAAACTACCTTGAGTTTCGTAAGATGGTATCAAACCAAAAATTAATACGATGATTAATGTTAAATTAATAAAATTCATAACAAAATTTTTATAAAAACTTCCTTTAAATTTAAAAAAAATAATTTTTATGGTCAGTGACGTAGTGTCCTCATGGAATTCAAAAGACTAAATAAAAAAAAAACATTCCGATTCATATAAATATGTACATATTATCTCATCATCTATATAATACGAAATCCTGAAAGTCTCATCCTAAGACTGGTTCCAGGGGCCAGATGCCGAACGTGTTTTTCACAACTCTGTAAGAAGTTTGGTGAGAAGATACACGCTCTGTTTGTTTTGCAAGGTGTATTATCTATTATGGCTGTATTGACCCTGTCGTTTTCTATCGTACCATCTTAAGGTTATTTAAATGGAATCAGTATGACAGAAAACGATAAAATACTAATAATGGAAAAAAGTTGGCAGTATTTTTGACAGTAGCGTCATATACAGAAACCTGTGTAACTCTGTACTATGTAAAAACACGTTCAGCATCTGGGACCGAACCGGAAAAAAAAATTTTAAGGCTCATCGATAAGACCTGTGTTTTCAGATAGTTTGAACCGTTAGAAAACCGAAAATAATCATGAACGAGAAATCGACAATAAGTGCCAAAAAGATTTTTCCACATTTATGTCAAAAGCTGCCTTTTTTCGTAACTGAGCTACCCGATTTTTGAAAATTTTTATTTCAGGGGAGTTTTACGGCATTTTTCGAGATTTTCCTTTTTGAAAAGTTAAAACAAGTTCAAAACTTTGATTAAAGATTTAGCATCGTTTTTTAATAATATTTTGACATTTATAAGCTAGAAAACCTGTTTTATTTTCTTTTTTTTTTATGTTACTTTTTCTTGCATCTTAAACTGTTTTTAATCTATGTACAAGTTATAATGGTAAATTTTGATAATTTTTGTTCCAATTTATTAGTTACATGCCGTTAAGATGCCCGAAAATAATTATTTTAATGCGCTACAATGATAGAACCACTAGAGTCCCAATTTTTTAATTTTAGTTAAAATGAAGTAATTATACTTTTTTGTGTTAAATATTTTCTCTATTTTTTTTATCTCATAAAATATATTTTTAGCAAATAAAACTCCATTTATGATTATACAGACCAAATATTTTTCATTTTTACACGATTATTTGTCAAAAATTACCAATTTTTTCAATTTTATGCAATACTTAATTTTTGACTTATTGTACTTATAATTTTTTTTCAAGCTGTAGAATTAAATTAAGTAAATAACAAAGAATAAAATATTAAAGAAGTAAAAAATAAATTACCATCACTGAAAGCTCTTCCTATGACTAAAGAAGTCCATTAATTAATTCGGTCTAGAACACAAAAAAGTGAAATTTCTACACGTTACGCTAGCTGCACGGACTGCAATTTCCATGAATGCTCTCATTATGATTTAAATAATAAAACAATATTTTATTTCAGCATATCAATAGAATATTTAAATCAACAAGAGAATATTTCTGAAACACCACAACTTACTTTTGATGTGAAACATTGGATAGTAGTAAATTCTAAAGATGTTTTGCACCCAGGTCAAATTACTAACATTGAAAATAATACTTTAGTAACAAATTTTATGGCCAAAGAAAAAAAATTTTTTTTGGCCAAAAACACCTGATGTTCAAGAGGTATAAGAGAAAATAAATAATTTTTAAAGTTTTTTTATTTTTATTGACCACTGCCGAAGTCAGTTAAGCCTGTAATAGGTGACGCTGTACTTGACAACATACCGATAATTAGTCTTATTCTTCAATTATCTCAGAACCAGTCAATTTTAGGCAAAAATTTGTTTCTTCCTTTTTTATAAAACTTAAAATTTTCTTGAATTTCAGACCAATTAGAGGGCTGTAGCTTTAATATTAAAACAGTTATAATAAAATTTAAAAAAAAAAATTTTATTTTAAAAAAGGTTGTCCTGGAGGCGTAAAGGAAAACTTAGATAGAAAGACCCAAATAGGGGTTAATTAATCATATATTTCGTATTATACCCATAAATTTTGGCTGCATTAGATGACATACTTTATGATCTACGGGATTGTACTACTCCAAAAACATGATATTTCTAAGTTGGTTTTTCAGTTTTTAGAAAATTTTGAGGAAAATATTAGGTTTGTAAAGAAATTATCTGAATCTAGTTTTGAAAGGATAATATCCTGAACATTTTAATGTGTTTTTTTTCTACGACCCATGCTGAATGAGATATGGCCATTTAGAGCAAAATCATGTTACGGAATTCGCCCTTCGACTTGAATTTTCATCATTTTCATTGCAACAAAATTTATAATAACGACTTTTAATGGGTTACTAATTCAATATCCTTTAAAATGCTTCGAATTTTTTTTTTATATCTTTATCCAAAAAAAAGTTATGGTAAAACAACAGGTTCAAAATGTAAGACATTTTCAAAAATTTTATAATAATACGATATCAAAAGAGGCGTGCATAATTTAAAGTAAAAACAAAGAAAAACTAGTTACTTTCATGTATTTTAAAATTTTACTGTTATGAATTCATTAATTTTATGCAGTTTGCCCATAAAAGGGCAATTTTTAATCCTTGTCCTTAAAAATGATTACATTTTAATTTCCCTAAAAATATTACGTTAATTACGTGTTTTGCCCTTTAGGGCTGCCCCTTGTGCCCATACTTTAAGGTAACATAATTAAAAGACATAATTTCTGAACCCTTGTCCTTAAAATTGAGTACATTTTAATTTTCATAAATATGGCGTAAAGTGCGTGTTTTGCCTTTTAGGGCTGCCCTTTTTGCCCATATTTCAAGTAATTCAAAAACGATAGTTTTTATTATAATCTTTATTATGTCTTAAAAAAATGCAAAAATTACTTTTTACCCAAACACAAGATAAAATACTTATTTTGCCCCTCTGGTTACCCATTTTTACCCTTATATTTGGACTATTTTTTGCCTCAGAATATCTTTGAAGTTAATTTTAAAAAGTAATCAAAGATATGGACCATACATCAATTAAAAAAATTACTTTTTTTGTTAATTAAATAACTTTCTTTGCTTGTACAATATTTTGCCCCTTTTCTGCCCTTAAAAGGGTCAAGGCGTTAATAGCGGATGCTAAAATTTTATTGTACATTTTCTACACTTTCTTAAGAACATTTTCCGCTATTTAAAATAAAAATCGACCTCATTAGTCGTTTGCAATGGGTTTTCAAAAATAGAGGTTTGAGATACCACACTAATAGAATAATTCTCTTTAGAGATCAAGCCTAGCTGCTCCTCCTTGCGATGTTAAATGCATCTAAATGCTTGAGAAATAAAACAAAAGAAATTTCTTTCTATAATTATGTAGAATATATTATCAATATTATCTTGTTTGGTATTATCATATACTTTTTCTATGGTATTATATAGATGAGATATGTACGTAATTATATGAATCGGAATATTTTTTTTTTATTTAGTCTTTTGAATTACATGAGGACACTACGTTACTGGCTATAAAAATTCTTTTTTTTTTAATTTAAAGGAAGTTTTTATAAAAATTTTGTTATGAATTTTATGAATTTAACATTAATCATCGTATTCATTTTTGGTTTGATACCATCTTACGAAACTCAAGGTAGTTTTTATAATTTAGGTTAACGTATAATTTCCTTGATTTTAAAAAATTGAATTTTGTTTCAACTGCATTTTTTCAGAGGATGAAAAAAATGCTGGATTATCTACTTCAATGGTCTATGCAACTGGTGAAAATAAACGTTTAATAACGGTAACTATTATAATGATTTATTATACTCGGTAACGTTAATGCTTTAGATGAATTTAAATCTGATTTGGTTGAATTTTCAAAAAATTGATTTAATCCAAATACTGCAAGGCTACTGTTTGGTTAGTTTGCTTGAAATTTCAAGCAGGTCAAAAATTTCTATTGAAATTTCGAGCAAATGCTTTATATTTCAAACAGAGTATTTAAATTTTTTTTAGAATTTTCAGAACAATGGCTTTACGTACTTAAATATTATTTTTTCTTTAATAATCAACGTTTTACCCATATTTAGTCTTACTTAAATTTTATTTTCTATTTTATGAAAATAAGGTTTATTTTTTTTGAATTTAGTCAAAATGCAACGGTTGCATATCAGCGGTTCTGAATTCCGAAGGGTCGCCCAATTTTTTGATTCCCTGTGCTTAAAACAAATTATTTAATTTGCTTAGCTGTACGTAAAAATGAGTTTTAAGCACTGCGAATAAAAAATACACTGGGTATAGTTGGGCAACAGCTTTTGAAACTGAGATATTTAAATAATAATTTTTTAATGAAAGAGTCAATGCTTTTGGTTATGTGGTACCAGAATATAAAAAGGCATTAAAAATGTTTTATTTTTTAAACAAATACGAAATGTTAAATTTTTGTAAATCTTGAGCCATAAATGCCGGATTTTACGGCTCTGGGCACTTTGAATCAAAATTCTGCTTAGGTGATACTGAAGATCATTTAATTTCAGGGAAAGGTATTGTGCGAAAATTTTTGCTAAACCTTTTTTTGGTTCAAAGTGCCGAGATTATGAAAATCTGTATTTGATGAACTAAAATTTAATATTAACGTATTTGTTTAAATAAATAAATATTTTTGATGTTTTTTTATTTTCTGGTACCAAATACTAAAAAGGATGAAAAAATTTTATAAATAAATATGTGCATTTCTACGAAAAAATCCTTTTTATGAGCACCAAAAATGAAGAAAAAAAAATTTACGAGGCCGCGACTGCCACCATGATTTTCTGGTAGTTTGAACCCTACAGAATGCAAAAAAAAAGCGTGAACACGAAATCGGCGATGGATGCCAAAAAGATTTTGCCACTTTTATGTAAAAAACCGTGTTTTTCGTATCTGAGCTACCCCAAATTTTCAAAATAACTTTTAAGGTAAATAAAATTTAAAAAAAATTGGTAAAAAAACTGATTGCCAGGGAAAAATCACTCCAGAAGAAAAAGACTTTTCTTTTTCCGATAAAATTTAGCCAAGTTATCGTCAATTTATGATTTTACTCAAATTTGTCTTAAAAACGATTGAAGTTCTATATTGAAAAATGCCTCTTTCTGAACTTTAAACATGCATTACTCGCTTGATTTTCATCGTAAAATAGTAATTTTTTTTTTAAATGGATGTATTTTTCCCTGGCAATTCATTTCTTTATCAAAAAAATCATTTTTATGTACCAAATTTCAATTTTCAGGTCAAAAGCCTTTGAAAACTGTAAGTAGCAAAATTTACTTAACACCGTTTTCGACCTAAAAATTGAAATTTGGTCAATAAAAATGATTTCTTTCTTGAAGAAATGAATACTCAGGAAAAAATTAATTGATTTTAAAAAAAAATTTATTATTTTACGATGAAAATCAAGCGAATAATGCATATTTTAAGTTCAGAAACAGGCTTTTTTCACATTTTTAAGACAAATTTCAGCAATAATATGCATTACTCGCTTGATTTTCATCGTAAAATAATAATTTTTTTTTTTTAAATCAATTAATTTTTCCCTGAGTTTTCATTTCTTCAAGAAAGAAATCATTTTCATTGACCAAATTTCAATTTTTAGGTCGAAAACTGTGTTAATTTCAGTTGAAGCTTTCTGTATTATTTGTTCTTTGTTGTACGTAATAGGCGGCCCTAAAAAGGGCCGATGTTTTTTTTTTTAGCATTTGATGCGTGGCCCCAGCCACACGTTTGAAAATTCAATAATTCACAAGCATACAACAAATTAAATCACCAAGGTCACAAATACACATACATACACAAACATACAAAAGAGAAATCAAAAACTTACAATCATGCGAGCACCTAGTGTTCAGGTGACTTCTCCTGGCCAGGAATATCAATGTCCACCTCTTCAAGCCTACGAGCTCGGAAAATTGCACCAAGCGATTCAATCAATCACAGCTTACGAGCTGCTTCAATGAGGATTTAACGTCCGAAAGCCATGGACTCCTCCAAGTGCACCAAGCACATCAGCAACAATCAAACCAGCAAACAATCTCATCCACAGCATAGCGAAGGTGTCAAGGTAGCCGCGTGTGTGAAGGCTGAAGTCAGGACAGCAAATGCTGCTCCGGCCAATATCGCGATTATATTTATAGACCTCCCCCGTCTTAGTCGCGCTTGCTGATTGGCGCGCGCGCGAAAAAACCGTTATAAATTTTGCGATAGCTGCTAGAGCAAAAGGAGCTAAGGCAATAGCGAAGGAAATGCTACTGCTGCAAGAGCAAAGGGAGCCAAGGTAATAGCAAAGGAAATGCTACTGCCGCAAGAGCAAAGGGAGCCAAGGCAATAGCAAAGGAAATGCCACTGCCGCAAGAGCAAAGGGAGCAAAGACCAATGCTAATCGCCACGAAGCTAAGTTTGCGTAGCAAAGCTAAGTGAAAGGCTAAGAGCGCCCGAGCTCGCCGGAGTGGCAAGGCTATGTGAAAGGCTGAGAAGGCCCGAGCTCGCCAGAGTGCCAGGAACAACTCATATAATTTTACTTTTTTTTTCTTTCTTATTTGCTAAAAGAAACAAACTGTGTTAAGTTTTTTATCAATTTCAGTTTTCAAAGGCTTTTGACCTAAAAATTGAAATTTGGTACATAAAGATGATTTTTTTGATAAAGAAATGAATACTCAGGAAAAAATTAATCGATTTAAAAAAAAAATTATTATTTTACGATGAAAATCAAGCGAGTAATGCATGTTTAAAGTTCAGAAACAGGCATTTTTCAATATAGAACTTCAATCTTTTTTAAGACAAATTTGAGTAAAATCTTAAATTGACGATAACTTGGCTAAATTTTATCGGAAAAAGAAAAGTTTTTTTTTCTTCTGGAGTGATTTTTCCCTGGCAATCAGAATTTTTACCAATTTTTTTTAAATTTTATTTACCTAAAAAGTTATTTTGAAAATTTGGGGTAGCTCAGATACGAAAAACACGGTTTTTTACATAAAAGTGGCAAAATCTTTTTGGCATCCATCGCCAATTTCGTGTTCACGCTTTTTTTTTGCATTCTGTAGGGTTCAAACTACCAGAAAATCATGGTGGCAGTCGCGGCCTCGTAAATTTTTTTTCTTCATTTTTGGTGCTCATAAAAAGGATTTTTTCGTAAAAATGCACATATACCTATGATTAAAATCTTTGGGTATAAAAAATTTTCAGGACTAACCATTGCTACGCCCAATGGAGGGTAGAGTGCCTTTAAAAATATTGCCATTCTTAAACAAATCTTTCAAAAAATCTTTTAATTATTTGTATCTCCATGTAAAATTTCCAGCAGAATCCGAATTTTTAGTCAGAGTTACATTTGGTAACCTGACGAAAAATTTTACTGTTAATCATATATTTTTAAAACGATTTTAACTGGCTTTGTAAGTAGATTACTAAGAAAATGCATTAAAAAAATGAAAAATAGTCAAAACAACGTAATTTGGGTCTAATTTGGACAGATTTGCACTTAGAAGGCTAAAAAATTGAGAGATTTAATATTTCTTAAAATTACCAAAATCAAGGGATTCGTTCTGGCAACCGTATATTATATGGAATGACTCGTTCAGATTCCGCGTTAAAATATGATTTTAGCATCTGGAAATCACAAAAATTGCTTGGATGCAAAAAAATCAAATTTTTAATTATAATAAAAGTTTCACTTCGAGGAGGAAATATTTTTTAATTTTTTACCAAAACAGATTAATTTTTTGTAATTTATACAAATTTTTGCAAAATTAAACAAAAATTATAATGTTTAATTTGTCTGATTTATATTTGTTGTTTATACTGCATCTTAATATTTGGCGAGCAGCAACAAAAAAGAGATTTCTCACTGGGAAAAATAGACCTAGAATTTATGTTTAGAATTTGTATCACGTGAAATTTTGAGCATGATAGAAAAATATATTATGTATACAATTTTCAATGATTTTATGCAAAAATGAATATACCAATATCTAATTCAGCAGGTCCAAGTAAAAAAAATTATTTTGGACTCTTTTGAAAATTTCGAAGTCAATTGGCACCAAAAAATGAATAGTTATTCACGGTTCAAACACATTTCCAGAAAATTTAAATCCAAAAATGCTATTTTTATCCACCTATTTCAATCATAAAAGAAAACAATAACTAAATTTAGTAAAAACTTCATAGATATGTTCCAAGGCATACTGTCCGTTTTTTTAATCATTTTAAATTTTTAGACGTTAGTAAATTACGAGAGGATTTCTCTACCTTTGGAACACTAAATGACACCAAATAATTATGGATGAGTTTATTATGTTGAAAAAATATACCGACCACCCTTCGTTAATGCCAATGGGCTTTCTGGACCTAGACACACTGGGCTCAATGTTATGAAATAGGGTTTTTTGATAATTTTCAATTTAATGCTGACCCCTCCCAAGGTATCTAAAGCAATTCTGGTTGGTTAAATTTATTTTGGAGAAGCGTCACGTCTTTTAAGCCCGTAACCGAAATATTTTATCATTAACTTTCTCATTAATATAGCCAATTAAGCAAATTGTCATTTTTGGTCCAAAATGTTTTCAAATTGCTGCCTTTGAAATTTCAAACGAAAATAAGTTTTATATGTCTCAAAAAATTTCCACAAGCTACAAGTTTCCAAAAATTCTTTTCTTATCCCTTTTCATTTATTTGTAAGCCAGATATGATAATTTAAAGTCAGAGTCCCAATTTTATGATTTTTAAAACAGCTCATTTTCATACTTTACTTTAAGAGTGCCGTATTCGATTTAAATCAATTTTGATTAATATTTTAGTTTTCGTTTGGATTTTAAACCAAACTGGTTGAAATTTGAAGCAGAACTAAGATTTTTTTATGTTTATCTATTTTTTGGAGGTCTGTGCCTGCTAATTTAGTTAAATTTATTTTAAAGTAAATTGAATTGAAAAGCAAAAAAAATTTTTTTTCTTTAAGAAAATTCTCAACAATGCAATGGATGTTGCTCTAGATGATATCGTAAAACTAATGAAAAAAGAAAACTATGGAAATGTACCTGTTGAAGATATTATTGATTACGATATAATTACTGGCACTGGAATTTTTGGGGGGCCTGGTAAATTCAATGCTACTAATGGCACTTTTGGGTAACATTTATTTTTATTTAGTATTAAATTATTTAATAGAATGTTATTTAATTAAATTGACTTTTTTAGTGATTTTACTACAGCAAAAAGAATAAGAGACATAGAATTGTACCACTTTGCTAAATACGAAGCTTCTGTCGAATTCGTACTTTCTACGGCGAATTTACATTTTAAAAATTATAATGTGAGTATTAAATAAATTTACTACCTTGGTAGACACAATAGGCGACGGGCGTAATGCTGCTGCTGCCGTTTGTTAAGACAATTTAGAAAGTAATTTTACTCGATTGACCTGGACTGCTTTTAAACCTTTAAGGACGTATCTCAGTGGATTGAAAGAGAGAGAGGTCTTTTCGGACCTCTTTCTTCCTCTCGCGAGTTTTGTATAAGAAATCGCAAAATGTTTTTGTTTATATTTATGTAAATAAACATCTAGGAGCTCTGAAATTTTTTCTACGAGTTTTTATAATAATAAATTATATTTTAACCAAATATTATCAAAATCTGTTCTGTAAATTTTTTGTTTGGAGCTCTTAAAATCTCTTACGTGAAATATGCATGTGATTTAATAAGTACGTATTGTAAAAAATTTACAGAACAGATTTTGATAATATTTGGTTAAAATATAATTTATTATTATAAAAACTCGTAGAAAAAATTTCAGAGCTCCTAGATGTTTATTTACATAAATATAAACAAAAACATTTTGCGATTTCTTATACAAAACTCGCGAGAGAAAGAAAGAGGTCCGAAAAGACCTCTCTCTCTTTCAATCCACTGAGATACGTCCTTAAACCGACAGATATTTAAGGGCGAGGGTTAGTTTACTATCCAAACCTTGCCTTAAGCAAACACGCGTTTCGGTGTAAAAGTTTGCTACCAAATGAAAAGTTTGTCCTTCAAAATTTATGAAAAAATAAATAATTTAAAACTCCAACAAACAAAAATTCAATATTATTTTGATAAATAAAAAAAAAAACACCTACAGGTCCAAAATAAAATATGTATTTGTTCAACAAGGTAAAAAAATAGGATTTGGCTTTAATTGCAGTTGTATGCATGAGTGATCGTAGCGAACGAGTGCAGACAGCATTGAAAGCAAAATTTCCTACATTTTTTCCCGAGTTCAGCATATAGTTTTTCATTAAAAGGGAAAAAAAGATCGCCCGAAAGTAAGAAAGTAGATCTTTTTTGGAGCTTGTAATGAAAAAATTATATAAGGCTCGTTAAAAGTTTATAAAAAAATCGCAGTCTTTTGATATTCAATAAACTGAATCAGTAAAAGTGCCAAATGCCAGGAGATTTGTTTAAATAGTTTCCCATGTAGCAATTTAAGGGGTTATTCTGAAATAATTCTAATGCATTTTTTTATGATAATTAATCCCCGACCGACTCTAAATCTAAAAATGCTCGATGAACTCCCAATTAGGCGCACTTGTTTAATATTAAAAGATTACGATATTTTTATAAACTTTACATTACTTTTTTATTTTTGACCTGTAGTTTTAGAGTTATCGGCAGCCAAAGTTGAAGTGTATTAAAAACTACATATAGCACCAATAAAAGTTTTTAAGGAATAAACTTACTAACACCCATACCGTCTTGCTTTCTTTGTTTTAATAAATAACACCTTTTAACCCATTAGCGCCGGCGCGACCATACCACTGACGCTCGGATTTTCGCTTAGAAAACGGGTAAAAAAATGATTTTTTTTTTAACTTAAAGTCTTTTTTTACTAAAAACGACTTGCTTTACAAGGTTCTGGGGTCAGATTTTTAATATTATTGACCGTTAATTAAATATGGCGGCCCCAAAAAAGACGAAAAATCGATTATCGATACAAAATTAAAAATCTGACCCCGGAATCTTGTAAAGCAAGTCCTTTTTAGTAAAGAAATACTTTAAGTTTAAAAAAAAATTATTTTTTTACCCGTTTTCTAAGCGAAATCCGAGCGTCAGTGGTATGGTCGCGCCGGCGCTAATGGGTTAAGATAAAATATTTTCAAAAATTTTGCCATTCGACTACTTTTATTTCGATTTATCTGATTTTTAAATTTTGATCTGCGGCCATTCAGCGCCTAAAATAGTCTTTTTAGATTAACAGAGTTGTAGAGGCCAATGGAAAAAAGTAGTCCCTTTTGCCGTCAAATTGGGACAATTAAAGTCTTTTTAAGTTGCTTTCATTTTTGGACAGAGAGGGTTGGTTGGCTGTATAGGATATAGATGTACGCGAATCGCCCATGTAGATTAACATGTACATGAATATAATTTAAAATATATTAAATCAAAAAAATTTAAGCTTTGGATTTATGTAGTTTTGGAACTTTTGTATTAAAATTTTTTGGTACCTATCCAAAATACATTCTCAAATTTTCGGGTTTCAATTATCAGTCTGGGTACAAAACTAAAATACAATACCACAAAAAGAACTTGAATAGAACCTAACTAGATCTCCTTCAACAGGCACCAAATTCTCTCACTAATATCGTGTTCAATGACATACAAATAACAAAAAAACATTTTACTGAAAAATTAATTCAATTAATTAACCCTGGTGATCAAGTTAAGATAACCCTTGAGTACTCTATAAAACAGAAATTAAAACTTAAGTATGTAATCACAAAGTTACTAAAAGTTCCACTTTAATGAAAAATTCTATTACAGTACCAACTTGGTGATATAAAAAGAAGCGGAGAAATGTCGATGAATTTTTATGATTTTAGAATAAAAGGTGATATATATATGGAATTCAGTAAAAACTCTTGTATATTTGATGCAAGATCTCTTAGAGGTGGCTATCCAAATGGCTTAAGAGTATCATTGACTGGATTTGGACTGAATTCAGGATTATCAAATTCCGTAGTAGAAAGAAATGTAGCACTGACAATAGATTGGTTAATAGGTTTGGCAGGTGGCAGAGCTTACTTTTTACAATATGATGAGAAAAAATTAACGGATTTCTTTAATAACTACTTAAATAATGAATTTGATTGTAATTCAATCTATAATATCACTACATTATTATAAAAATAAAATTGAATTAATACTTTTCAAAATTCTGTATATTATTTTAGTCCAATTGACCCCTCTCCCCTAAAACGTCCATTTTTGACTATACCCCCTCTATTTTGGGGTCTTTTCATGTACATGTTCCATGTTAAAAAACTAACACATGAAAAAAATTGAAGAGATTAATTTAGAAGTAAAATAAAATTTAAAATATTAAAAAAAATTTTTCGCTCATATATTTCCAAATATGTTTATGATTTTTATTTATATTTATTATTTGTACTAGACATAATATTGATAGTTGATGGAAACGCTATAGGAACCTTCTCTGCCTACATTAACATCCGCAAATTTTTTAATAAAATAATTTTTAATAAATTTAAAAAAAATTATTTTTCATTTTACGCTACAAAAGAAATCTACTTTCTACGTCTAAAAAGGTTTAGTTTTTTGCTGGTTTAAGGGTAAACCTTATTGATTTCAAGTTTTTTTGACTCATGATTCCGATTCAACGACACAGTTGTCACAGTATCAGTATCAGTATCAGTATCAGTATCAGTATCTGTTTGAAAAAAATACTCTTATTATAATATGAACATATCCATTTCACCATAAAACCAAGATATAGAATCTAATTTCCAATCTAGCGAGTTTCAATGATTAACTTTTCAAATTAATTGTTATTAAATAAAAATAAAAAATTTATTCATCTCTATTTATTAATTAAAGATAATTTTAAATATTTCATATCCATTAGGCTCAAACTATGTATAAGATTGGACAGGACCAATAAAAATAGAAACAAAAGATTTTATGGCTAAGGAAAACGTCAGATAAAATAACTAGTGCTTTCGTCGAATTCCTGAGGAAAAAATATATAAGTAACTCTTGCAAATATTATTCATAAATTTTTTTTTTTTGAAGACTGCAAAACTTTTAAACATTGTCCCCCTCCTGATTGGTACCCTAAAAAACTATAAAAATTAATTTTTCTCATGTAAAGCGTAGTAAAATATTAAAATAAATAGTGAGTTCGAATTGTATGGGAAAACTTACTAGGGAATACGACTTTTAGTCCAGTTTATAATATCATTTGAATCTTAGAAAATCCCGAGTCTTTGAATTTTAAAAAGCCCAATATTTAAAATTTGATTTGCTCTGAGACGTTGAAAATTAAAAGAAAAATTATTTTCAACAGATAGATAATACTTCAAAATATGCTAAATTAAAGTAAATAATAAAAAAATCTGTAAAAAAATTAGTAATAAACAAAATTATTAAAAACGAAACTGATTTTGTTATTTTAAAAATGATCCAAAATTGGTTAATTTAGCTTTGGAGTTGTTTTCAGCTGTTTTAGGTGATTTCTAAAGCTCGTAATTAATTAATTGTATTTTATTTAACTTTTTATTATTACACTTAAAAAAGTTTTAAACGAGAAATAAGTAATCCTTATTTTTAAAAACGTTTTTTGAGCTGTTTTAAGACCCTAATAATTAAAAATTTGTATCTTGTTTTTATAAATATGCTTTTTTTTTAGTAATTTATGAGTACATTACAAATGAAAAAACATAAATTTATCATTTATAATGATTTTAATTGATTAAAACGAACTTTCGAAAATTGGTTTTTTCAAATATATATCGAAAAAGTGTGATTTTGAGCCTTCCAACTCAAAAAAACTATTGGACACGCAACATTGTTTCTGTTCATCGCTTTTTCGTGACTATATATAATCTAGAGAACACAAAAAAACGTATTAGCAAGATGTGCGTGAAAATTTTTTAAAAATATTGAACACAATAAGCGCAATCTTTTGGTGGACTTTTTCATATAATATAAGCAAGCATGATATTAAATTCTTATTAAATATTAAAAGTCTTACACTTCTACACTTATTCCTATATTTATATGAAGTTTTACAAAAATTATAACTAAATAATATTTATTATTTTAACAAATAATCCAATTTTATTAAAATATTTATAAAAATACAAACATATTAACAATTTTTATAACATACATATATATTATACACAAAGCTAGAAGCTACACATAACATGAACAATTCAATAATTTATAATCTTAATTTTATAAATTAAAATTTTATATTGGCAGAACCATCTGAAAGGTACATCTCTTGCAGAATGACCTTCTTCGATTGGCCCCAAATTTAGCAGCTGTTTTTGTATATTTCTTTCTATCAATTATTACGGCATGTAACATCAGGTTTTAAGCTGACTAATACAATTTAATTTGGTTTTAGGAAGGTTGTCCAAGTCTTTTAGGGATTTAATTAGCTTGATTTACAGAAAAAAACGACACGGAAAATTTTCTGAACGACCGAGGATGTTACAGGCACAAAACTTATTATCTTTTTTTTTTTAATTTTTTTACATTTTTATGTTATTCACTGAAAAAATATCTTTTTGTCTCAAAACAGAAAATGCTCTAAACCAATATATCTAGAAATCTATTTAAGGTCCAAATAACGCGTTCTTTTTGAGTCATATAGAAAATCTTCTTGGTACAAATGGTTTTAATTTTCACATAAGAAAATACCATTCTGGTTTATCGGATGGGAAAATGTATGATAACCCATAAGTATTTTCAAGAACCCAAAATAGTCCAAGGAAGACAAAAAAAATTCAAGATTTTAAAAAATCAGAAATCAGAAAAGTAGTCAAACATCCCATATTTATTTACCAATAGGGTGTTGAATCTCAAAGAAAAAACAAATTTCGAATCAATTATTCTTTATAACATGATGTGATCAATTTATAAAATAAATCGTATGCTAGAAAATTTAACTTTTCAGTGTTTGGGAGATTTTTGGTGTGAAGAATAGATTTCCGGAAAATAGATTTAGAAACAACAGAATAATCAAATATCAGACAGTAAATTAAAATATAACATTTGTAATTATCTACCTATAAAATTTTCTAAAATAATTTAATTTTTTAATAAATATCATCAGGAGTCACGAATCAAATTCATCGATTACATCAGAATTTGCGTATCTAAAATTTTTCAATTTTATTTTTAAAAATCTCTTAAATATTTTTTCAAATGGATCAATTACTTATTGATTTTTTAAGGAAAATATAGGCTCAATATGTTTTTAAGGGAAATATTACAAATTTTAAAGTTAGTAATGGGCCGCAGATTATACGGTTAGAAGATTTTTTCCCTGATGCAGAAAGAAAATTACATTGTTTCTTCCTGGTCTATTTTAAAATAGACTGTCACAATAAAAAAAACGATTTTTTATCGTTATATATGAATGTAAATAATTTTCATGAAAAATCAATCACAGTAGTTTGTGAATTCAAAATAATTAATGAGAACAACATAGAATACCTAGGGCACACAACACCTACTTTTCCAGAAAAAAGTATCAATCAGACTGGACTATGTGACTGTATTTCGGTACAAGACCTTGCAGGTAAAAATTTAATAAAAGATGATGTTCTTACATTTCACTGCGTCATTAAATTTGAAAAGAGTGTTATTCAATTTTATAAAAATGACCCTTTTCATGTTTCAAGGTATAGATCATTCAATCGTTTCTATGAAGACAGATCTTCGACAGATATACAACTTATATCTGGACCATTTAAAATTCACGGTCACAAAAGGATACTCCAAATGAATAGCATAGGTTTTAAGAATCTTTTCGACAAAGTTCAAGACATAAATAGAATTGAAAGTATAGAATTTGGTCACAAAGTTAATGGCATACAAACATTGGTTGAGTTCAAGAGATTTGTGTACATTAACGAAGTGCATGATTTGGATAGAGTAAGTGAAGATTTGTTACCCTTGGCATATAAATTTGGCATGGATTCGTTAAAAAAGTTATGTGAAGATAATCTGTGTGAAAAATTAAATCCAGGAATTGCTTGTCGATATCTTCATTTGGCCAACAGATATAATTTATTGAATCTCAAAATTAAAGCAATCATTTGTCTCAATGATAATTTTGATCAAATTAAATTAATGGCAGATTTCAAGAATCTTATGGAATCAGATACCCTCTTAGTACAACAAATATATTTAATTTTATATTATTTTTTATTACGAGTTATTATATTATGATACATTAAAACTGAGAATCGTTATAAGTAATTTTATTATTATAGAACTAAATTACTTATTTTTCATTTATTTATTTATGATTTTCAATTTTATTTTTAAAAATCTCCTAAATATTTTTTCAAATTGATCAATTAATTATTGATTCTTGAAGGGAGACATCGGCTCAATATGTTTTTAAGGGAAATATTACAAATTTTAAAATTAATAATGGGCCGCAGATTATGCGGTTAGAAGATTTTTTCCCTGATGCAGAAAAAAAATAACATTGTTTCTTCCTGGTCTATTTTAAAATAGACTTTCAAAGTAAAAATAACGATTTTATATCGTTATATATGATTGAAAAAAATTTTTATGAAATAATAATGGAATATGAATAATCAATCACAATAGTTTGTGAATTCAAAATAATTAATGAGAACAACATAGCGTACTCAGGGCACACAACACCTACTTTTCCAGAAAAAAGTATCAATCAGACTGGACTATGTGACTGAATTTCGGTACAAGACCTTGCAGGTAAAAATTTAATAAAAGACGATGTTCTTACATTTCACTGTATCATTAAGTTTGAAAAGAGTGTTATTCAACTTTAAAAAAATGACCCTTTTCATGTTTCAAGGTACAGATCATTCAATCGTTTCTATGAAGACAGATCTTCGACAGATATACAACTTATATCTGGACCATTTAAGAATAAGACATAAATATAAGATATAAAAATAAGACACAAGAAGAGAATGCATACCATATTTATTATTGACCTAAATGAAAACTTGAAAAACAACGATATATAATAGGTTCAATTTGTTAAACATCATCCGATTTTTTCGCAATATAAAGAAATGCATTTAAATGCTACATAGTTTGAAAAAAATAACCAACCAATTTAGACCAATCTCAAATTCAAAACAAATTTTTGATAAATTTTTCTTTTACCTTCAAAAAGATGCGATAGATTTATAAAAAAAATCGCATCCTTGAAAATTTAACTTATAATAGTTTGGGAGGTTTTTGGTGTGAAGAATAGATTCCCGGAAAATAAATTAACTTTATTAAAATAGATAGACCCGAAACAATTTTTTTAGATTCATTAAATTATTTATAATCCTGAAATTCCTGTTTATTGACCCTAAAAACTCTATGGTTATGTCAAATTCAAAAATTATAAACGGTCCAATTCGAAACCAACAAAAATGTCCGAAATAAATATCTATTTGCCTCAAACAGAAATGGATTCAAGAAGATTTTCTTTTTGACTCAAATAAAATGTCTCGAATGTAACAAAAATTTTTTCAGTGTATGTTACTAATTAAAATTATTTCTGAACACTGGCGTTACTTCTAATCTATGTTTATCTCCTCTTTCAATTTTTAGACGATTGATATCTTCAAAAAAATCAATATTTAGATTATCAAAATTTTTAAATCTAATTTCTTTCAAATTTTTTAATTTTTTACTTAAATTTATCATATTGATCTTATTGAAAGTCGATCCTATTGTTAAATTTGTTATATTAAGGCAATATTTTGTAATATCTGTTAATAATACCGATGGCATCTTTTTATTATTCTTAAAATAAAATCATTTGGCCTTTCGCTTTCGTTTTTCAATTCTTCAACCAAAATCCGTTCTAGGTTTAATATTTTAAAATTTACCCATAAAAGTTTTCCAAGTTTTTTCCATTTTCTGCAAACATATTCAATTTTTAATTTATCTTTGATAGATAAATATTCAAAAATGTTTAATAAATAATTTTCATTAAGGATTTGGTAGATGTTGCTTTCATCATCAATCGCCAAAGAGTTTTTGAACTGCTTTATTAACTCTGAAATGCAAAACCAAAATTGTAAAATTTTTAAATTCTTCAGAAGGATTCTAGCCACTTTAGCAAAAATTTTCAGGTTAATTAAAAACTTCCAGTGTAAATTTAAAAAAAAAAGATGATTCTGAAAAAGAGAATTGCCTCCCAAGATAAAAATATATTACTTCTAGATCTAAAGGAAATATTGTAAATAATTCTTAAAAATATGATCAACAATTGTTTCGATATTTCTCAAGAAAATTGTTGCGGAAGTGACTAAGAATTTAAATAAGTAATCTGTATTAAATTATGTAATTTTTACACACCTGAACTCATATTTTCAGACTTATGGTTTAACCTGGATTTGCAATTGGTTTTGAAGTTCTGAAAGAAAAAAAAAATTAAAATTTAGTAACTAGTAAAGAATCAGTAAAGAATACTGTAAATGTATAAATAATGGGGTAATGGTATTTTCTAAAATTAAATAAAAATTCTTGATTTTTTGAAATAGCAATTTTTTCTTTTTTGAGTTATTTTTACAAGAAATTAACCAAGTAATCTGCCAATTTGACTATCATAATTAAACAGAGGAGTGAATATCATCACCCCAACAGCCGCGGTCGCCAGTCAAAACTCAGAACTACTATCTAGCAAAATCGTCACCTTTTAGATCAATATTTTTAAAGAATAATGAATAAAAAGAAAAATCTGAATAATATGAAATTATAAAAAATTTTTTATAAAATTGTAAAATATTATAAATTTTTAGCCTTGATAATGAAGACTGAAAGTCTTCGAAACGTGGGCAATTTATTGAAAAAATAAAGGAAACAATTGTTAGCTCAAAAATCAATTAGGTATATTTTATATTGAACACTTCTTTATATGCTTCGTCTCGCTGGGGCAGATTCTGCTAAACAGCAGTTCTGAGTTTTTACTGGCACCCAAAATTATTTGAATGTTTGAAATTTTGTAGGGTGCTATGAACGTACTATGACGTTTCTGAACTTCGAATGGCAGCCTATATTAACTTTATTTTCGTGATAGAATATCTTGACAAGAATTTTTACGGAGTGTTTTTGCAGTAAAATCTATTTCTGGCTCTAAAAATATTACTTAAAAATAACCTCGATTTCATTTGGAAATACTGTTGAGTTAAAATAGCAAATGATTTACAAATCCTAAATAATAAATGAGTCGTTCATCGTATTTGTGTAACAAATGCAATTTATACATAAAGTACATAGAATTTGTAAATCAGGGCGGCTATTTATTGTTCAGAAACGTTAATAGCGATCCGGGTACAAATTCAGAATTTTAAAGAACAGAAACGTTATTTTCAAACCCATTATTATATATTCAAGAATTTTTTAATTTTAGAATAATATTTTTAAGAAATCCGTACAAATCAGAGTAAAGCCCTTTCTAGACCTAAAAATTTTTTTTTTAATTCCACGTGCTTTTACTATATGGCTCATTTTCATTTTTTTTTGCAAAAATAGATTTCAAAAAAATAATATAAAAATCTTATTTTAGTGCTGTAATTTTTAGAAAACATAAAGTAAAAGTTTTTTTTATAAAAGGATCAACTTGTTAGTGTCATAAAAACTTAGTAAAATTAAAAAATTTTTATTATTGTGCTTAACCGATTATTTCTTCAGGTATAAAAATGTATTTTTATGCTTTTGTGAATAAATACGTAATTTTTGGTCATATTTTAAACTAAAATAGCATCTAAAACTTTAATTTAAGTTTAAATAGCTATCGGTACATCTAAAATCAAGTGAAATACAAACTTAAAAAAAAGGAAACAAAAATCCATGCACTTGTTTTGCTTAAAACGGAACGGTAAAGGCTTTATTGTCGTATTTTAACCACAAATTTTTTTTTTCAACTTAAAATTATGTTAATTTTTATGGTGTATGGTCAACAACTTTTTGAAATACAAACTTTCAGACAAAAAAATTTGTAAATTCTTACTTCAATCGGTATATACGACCATGTGACACTATTTTTGTAAAAAAAATGAAAATGAGCGATATACCAGAAGTCAAAGCACACAATATTTAAAAAAATTAATTAGGTTAAGTATAGAAAAGGCTTAAGTAATTTTTAAAAGAGCATTTCACAAAAAGAATCAAGTACCAAATGAAAAATTTTATTTGTTTTTAAAGTAATTTTTCCGAATTCGTATAAAGCTGAATATTTTTTAACAACTTAAAGTTTAGAATAATTCAATTCTGGGCTTTGTAATTTCTTAAAACTATAATATTTGCTAAATTGAATATAATTTTTTTCGGATATTTTAAGAATTCTACTTAGAACTTTCTAACTTTTGATTTAAATCATTTTAAAATAAATATATTATGTAGATAACGCGGTCCGAAGTGCTTTCACGGTTCTGAACTTCAAATGGCAGCCAGCTTTGTACAAATAAAAGTTTTCATTTTGTAATTAATTCTAATAGTAAAATTTTTCTTAAAAATATTATTCTAATATTATTTTAAAATAAAAAAAATCTTGAAATATATCTGTGGCGAACAAGTAAAACGGCATATGTTCTGTGTATAAGCATAAGACTTATGCCGCTTTTCATATTCGCCACAGATATATAAGAATGGGTTGGAAAAAAATGTTTCTCTTTTTAAAAATTCGGAATTTGGACTCGGCTAAAATTCACAGCATCTTACGAGATTTCAAAAATCCAAAAGTAATTTTAATGTTTATAATGAAAAAATGCAAATGCAATTATTAAAGTATATAATTATCACCAAAACTTATAAATCCAATTCAGATATGTTAAAGTATAGAAATAGTTTTTGATAAAAATTTAAAAATTATTATAATTCCCAAAATTAAACTAACAGAGTTTCAAAATATCAAATTACCAATTTTAATTTACAATTCAACTTAGTAGAAATAGTATATTTTTACCTTAGGCCTGATAAGTAAAGAATGCTCCAGATTGCACATAAATTACCATCCAAAACGAAGCCAAAAGTTGAACAACGATCTGGAGCATTATTTTTTTACGGCCGAGGGCAAAACATAATTTTTCTTTGCCAGTGGAAAAAAACACGTATTTTCGATTCGCGCTGCAGCCGGTAAATACGCGTTTTCTGGGATGCCATTCACTGGTCATAATTGTCGTTGTCCATCTGGGTCAGTTTTCCGAATCTTAATTCCGAATAATAAAAACTAGAAGGGTTGTAAGGAAGATAAATCGAAATTCCTAAAAATCATTGCAAATTTGATAAAATAACAGAAGTTATTTTTTGTAAAAAGCAAAAATTAAACCACGAAATTCAAGATTTCATCAAACGAATTTTGGAATTTATCCTATTCTGTACTTTGATGCATTCTGATTTTGCAAATCCGGAATTGAATTTTTCTGCAAAATTCATTTATGGGTCTGTTTTCGAAAAATATAGATTTCAAGTTTCTGAGAAATGACCCGGATGCACAACGACAGATATGACCATTGAATGATGGCCGTTTTCTGGCCACTGAAAAGAGAAATATGCTTTTGTCATTTTCCGTTAAATAATCTTTTGAAAAACCATTATTTTTAAATCGTATAAAAATCAATTTTCTAAATACTAATTCTGAAATTTGTTATTTTTAATTTCATTTTTTTTCGTAAAAATACATCAATAATTGAAATATTCCTAATATTTAAGAATTCTGATTATAAAAGTTTTGTTATAAGCAAAAGAAAATTTTCTTAGGTGACATGAAAGTACTATGACGGTTCTGAACTTCAAATGACGCCCTTATAATCCCTAAAAATATTTTTTTCTTTTTTACTGTTCATACTAATAATAAATAACAAAAATTCTTATTACAGAATTTTTCAAGGCAATACGATCAATGTTCAAAACAAATAATAATAGGCCTACGGCGAGGATGACGAAGAAATACTTGAATGAATTTTTGTACTTATTTGACACATCTACATAATTAATTTTCTACTATTTTGAATATTTTTTAGTAAAATTTATAAATTAACATTAAAAAAAAAAAATTTATTCAGAACTCTATGCTGACGCAACAGAGTATCAAAAAATCCACCAATTAGATAAAACTGATAACAAAATTTTTAGGAGATTGTATAACGAGATAAGAAAATTACTATTATACTTATTTTTGGGTTTTTTAATATATTATAATTATGAATAAAAAAAATTTATCCTATTTTTAAAAATAATAAAAATTTTAAATAACGCGCGAGCGTATGTGACCGAAGATCTTTTGTTTTATAACCAATAAAAAATATGAGTAGCAAGCATGATGAACAACGTGACCAACCAAAATACGTATGATAGATCAAAAAAATCATGGGAATTGGGCACAGAATTTTTTTTAGAGTAGATTTTGAATTAAAAGGTCAATTATAATTTATTTCAAAAACTGATTTTTAAATTTTCTTTCCTAATTTTTGAAAAAATTCATTTAAAAGTTCTATATTTTTAAATTATCTATACCTTATCTACGCGTGGAATTCGATAAACTGTAATACTGCGTTTTGAAAATGGTGCCCCAATTTTTCCTATTTTTTAATATACGTCTAATACCTTTTTTATTTACTTTTGTTAAAAAGAAAATACTAAAAAAACCAAATAAAAAATATACTGTCTATACTCAAAGACGCACAAAACTTAACATATTTATAATATTGAAACAAAATTACTTACTTAATTTGAGTACTGAGTATTTTTTTTTCAACAATTATACTTGAACTTTTTTTCCCTTTGTTAACCGTTGGTGAATAACCGTTGGTGAACCGTCGGGTAGATTATCAAGAGTATAAATTATAAAGAAATATGATCAAAAAATATAATTATTGATGAAACTTTTAGTTCTGATCGTCTGAAATGTTCGTAATAAACTAAAAAATTTTTTTGAGTACTGCGTATTTTTTTTCCAATAATTACACTTGAACTATTTTTTTTCCTTCATTATTGGTGAATAACCGTTATTGAACCGTCGGGTAGATTATTAAGAGTATACATTATAAAATAATATGATCACAAAATATAATTATTGATAACAGTACTGATCGTCTGAAATGTTCAAAGTAAACTAAAAAATTTTTTAATTTCAGAAAATTTTAAAATATTTATCTGGAATTATCACTTGCACTCTGCGATGCTATTGGAGATGCAATAAAGGGAGGGGGATAAGAAGATATGGGACATTATTCAGATGAGAAAAAAGTTAACCAACGCCTTCAAAATTTACTCCCACTTTAAAATTGTGTATTTAACTTGAATGGGTAGAGATGGAGAAATACGAAGGTGGGGGTTGAAAATTTTGGGAGCACCCAAATACGAGAAAAATATTTTTAACACCCTTTTTGAAATCTGCTCCCACTTTTTATTATTTAACATTTATCGGACGAGGGAGAGTAAATATCAAAGGTGGGGGTTGCACATTTTTTCTTTTCTAAATGCTCTCCATATACGTTTTATGGCCAAACTCTGCCGCTAAATGATTCTAACTATACTATTGGAGATAGATATATCACAGATTGCTCAAGTAGTTAAATTGGACTTGGCACCCAAAACCTTTTGTGATTTCTTAAAGTCAAATTAATATTTTACCCTTAAATTAGCTAGGAGTCGATTTTGCTAATTTAAGGGTGAAATATTAATTTTTATTAAAAAAAATCACCGAAATTCTTGATCAGCTACCCCAAAAACTTCCAAATCTGGATACTCAAATTGCGAAAAAGCAAAAATACCTCTTTCAGGGGTAGTTTTGGATAACTTAAGGCTCAAATATTAATTTTTCATAACAAAATCAGTGAAATTCTTAATCAACGATCCAACAAACCCCTAGGAGCCAAATTTGGACCTTCAAAGAGTAAATATATTAAAAATACCCCACTTTGGGGGTAGTCTGCTAGTTTCAGGATGAAGCCCCACTTTCTTAATCGAATGACCCCGGAATTCGAGATCATTGATCCAAAAAACCTACACTAGACCTGTAAATTTAATGCTTGCCAATAACTATACAACCCCCCCCCCCCCCTTATTATGACTAGAGTATATATGGTTTATTGTATTAAAGTATAACTAAAAAAAAAAACAATTTTTCTGAGTTTTTAGCTTTTTAAGCATCATCCTGGCTTTTAAATGGCGGTTTCAATTTTCGAATGTCATATTTTTTTCTCCAAATACGTAATTTGAGACCAGCAATGTTTTTATATTAATCCATAGACCTGTGGACTCTGACCTCTAAAATTCTATTAAAGCTTTGTGTGTGAGCAAAAAAATCTAAGTAAAATTCAAAGTTAAGTCAGTTTGACTTGACATCCAGACCTAATGAAAAATATGAGATTCGGAAATATTTCTTTTTCAAAGACCACTGTTTTTTTTTTCCTATAGAAAGTTGTTTGCCCCCCAGGAGATTTTCTGAAAAATTGATGAATATGTTTTTTCACCCAACCAGGACTATAAAAAAAATTTAAAGCTGGTATATTTTTTTTATGTTCAAAAAACCAATTTTCGAAAAATTCGAAATTATATTTCAGGGTCTTAACCCCTAAAGGTCCAAAAAAATTTTTTCTTGAAAAGTGCTGGAGTTTTAAGTTTTTTAGCCTATGAGCAGAATATTATCTGTTCATGTGGCAGAGAAATTAAAGAAAATCTAAAAAACCCTGAAGAATAGTATATTTTTAACAATGGGAGCAAAAAAAAAAGAATGGCCCTCGGTAAACTGCGATCTGGGGCATTCTTTTTTTTCTCCCATGGACAAAACGAAATTCTTCTTTCTCAGTGGGGAGAATACTATATTACGACCCATGGCCAGAAAAATAAAGAATGGCCCAAATCGCACGTAAATTACCTTCCGAGGCGAAGCCGAGGATGGTAAACAGCGATTTGGGGCATTCTTTTTTCATGGCTCAGGGCCGTATACGATTTTTCTGCATCAGTGGCGAGAAAATACGGGAAATACGTGCTTTCTGGCCGCTGACTAGAAAAAGTTCTTTCGATCTCGTTGTGGGGCGAAAAAAGTGTTTTAGACCCGCTAGGAAGAAAACGTTTTTTTTATGTTTTCGGGGGTCTGTCGTGACATAGAGGTCTTATTCCAACAGGAATCGGTGAGTTTTTTGATAACTTTTCGGATGCTTCTACTTTAGTTAGGTTTGGTTTCGAGGGCCAAATCACTATACTTATCCGTGAATAGCCTTACAAAAATAATTTCATATTTGATATATATTAAAGGTAAAAGATCAGATAATCATCATAAGTTCACAAAACTGAGAGTTAGCTTTTCGGTTTTTTTGGGAGGTTAAAAATACCGAATTTTAATTGAAAACAAATTGAAATGAAATTTTTATTTAAATTAAAATTCGTAAATTTTACACTTTTTCAATGTATTTTAAACGCAACTGAGCTTAAGTTAACTTTTAAGTTAAGGAACTCAACAATTATCCGGTATTCTTGCAGTACTTGTTTACTCGGAAAAACTTTTTTATCGTGTGGAAAACCCCCTGGTAATATATAAAGTTCCTTTTTTATGTTTATTGGACCGCCATCTTGGAAAATCAGAAAATACGCTGGGGTGAAAAATGAAAACTTTCACTCATAAAAACGTTTTTCTCAACGTCGAAACCCCCTTGGTAATGTATGAAATTCCTTCGTTTATGTCTGCCATCTTGGAAAAATGGAAAATATGCTGGCGTGAAAAATGAAAAATTTCATTCAAAAAATGTTTTTCTCAATGTCGAAAACCCCCTGGTAATGTATAAAGTTACTTTTTTCATGATTTTGGTCCGCCATCTTGGAAAATCGGAAAATATACTAGAGTAAAAAAATGAAGTTTTCTTCAAACTTATGGCTTATCACATGGGAAATCATGGTTAATAAAACGAGGTGGATTCCGGATGAAACCGGGTGGAAACATCTTAAAGATTTTCCGAAATTTTCCGATTAGGGAGCCTCCATAAATGATAAAAAATGTTATAAAATCCTTGACATCAATTATAGGAGCTCCCTTATTACACATAGAAAAAAATGTTTTCATCTAAGCAAATTAGTATAGGTCAAATAAATCACAGTGGAGCTGAGTCAACTAATTTTACATCAGTTAAAAGAATGGTATAAACTTTATCAGTATTAAATTTTCCTAATTTTCCGGAAATTTTCTTTTTTTTACAAACTGAAACTTATATTCTGATCATAACAATGTAATACTAGGTGGATTCCAAATGACACCAAGTGGAACCTGATAAGTTTAGCATTAAGCTTTTCTGGAATTTTCCGAGTTTTACACGAAAAAAAAGTTTTTCCGCGTAAACAAGTACTGCTAAAAAAAATACGCAGTATAGTTGGATAAAATACGTTAAATCATTATATACTATTATTAGTGCTATTAAGCTTATTTAGGATTGAATTTTCTTTATTTTCCCCGGAAATTTTCTTTATTTAACAACTAAAACTATTTTTCTGGTTAAAACTCATTGAAACAAGATGAAATTAGTTGCATCCAGATGAAACCAGATTAAACCGGCCAAACCAGACAAAATCAGCCGGCTATTATTGTTAGGGGCGCATGATTTATATATCAAGAATTCTGCGGTCACGTAATATACTCCAGTCAAAATGCGGGTTTGAGCTCGAAATCTGTTTACATGATGAGATTTTCTCTACTATATGTTTTTTGAGTCGCTGGATCCGAATGAGGTGAGCAAAAAGGCTGGAAAATAGGGGAACACCCTTAATCAGTCAAAACTACCCTATGATAGATTAAGAAGATACTGCGATTTATTTATAATTGACCAAAATCAGAATATATGGGCTAATTAGCCCAATTATAGAAGTTGAAAACTACCCCCAAAATTGAAAAAAATAGAAAAAACAGGATAAAAGTTTATTTTTATACTTTTATTTGTGAAAAGTCAAGTATTTAATAATATTTTATGCTATTTTAACCATCGTGAAATTTATTTACCCCTCGGGGAGGGGTGTTAAAACAATCCCTAAAATTATAAATACATAAAAACCATTATAACATTTTTTTTTTTACTTTTTTTTGTGTATTTAAAATGTATGCTATTTCAACCGCATAAAAAATAAAATTTTATCCAAGTTTTTGTGTAATTATAAATTTAGAGAGAGTTTATTAACCCCCCCGGGGTGTGAAAAGATTTTAAAATGGTTGAAATAACATAAAATATTTTTAAATACTTGGCTCTACAAAAAAAAAATAAAAAAAATAAACTTTTATCATGTTTTTTCAATTTTTTTCTATTTTGGGAGTAGTTTTCACCCTCTATAATTAGCCCATATATCCTGATTTTGGTCAATTATAATTATAAATAAATCGCAATCATCTTAATCCATCATCAAAAAATAAAATTTTCTATTATATTTGTATCTCACGCGTTATTTAATTTTTAGTAGTACTATAATTTAGTACTAAAATATTGTTTATTTATTATTATAACAATAAATAAAATTAGCAATAAATTAATTTTCTTATTTTATTGTACATTCTACTCAAAATTTCATCATCAATTTTTATCTAATTAATCGATTCATTTAAGCTTTGCGGTAATTATTTTCTATATATTTTCTGTAAAACCCAGAAAAGATACAGGAGATTCTCCTACAAAATATATCCTGAAATCTTGATAATTTATATAAAGTAATTTAAAAAAAAGATAATTTAAGAAAATATATTTAAGGGAAAAAAAGATTATTTAATATAATACGTTTTTTTTTTTTAATTCGTTCCGTTTGATAAAAGTTATTATTTATAATAATAAATAATTCATTAAAATAAATTCTTCTATTGTTAACGAAAATACGGGATTTTCCTTCGAACTGTAAAAGATAAAAAGTCTATGAACAAAAGTCGAGACAAAAGTCTATACATCAGGTCTATACAGAAAGTTTGAGATAAGGCTCCGATATTCATAAAATATTGGTAAAACCAATTTTTAATGAAATTCCCAAAAAAAAATTTTTTTTTTCTTAACTTTTTTGTTAAGAACTATGACCCTAATTGGAGAAAAAAAGCAAATATCCACATTACCGATATTTTTTTTTTTATAATTTGCAGTTTAAAACAAAACTAGTCGTAAAAATTTTTCAAAATATTAAAAAATATGTTTATTATGTAATATTATTGCTAGAAAAATTATTTTAATTTTATAAATTATAAAAAAACATTGTTATTTTAGGTTATGGTACTATTGTTAAAACTTGGTTTTCACGAAAATAATGAATGATTAAATGTGGTAATTCGTATAAAATAAATTGGAAATATATTTGACAATTTATAAATATCTTTGACAATTTATTTATGATATTTAATTAGTTTCGTCTCCCTGTTTACACTTATATTAAGAGCAATGTCTATTTTTAATTAAACTGCCTATTTTTAATTTGCAATAAAAGAACAATTAATGTGGTGATAAAGGTAAAACCCAAGTTCAATTCAACTTTAAAAATGTTTAGCTTTAATAATTTTCCTGTTTTTTTCAGTTCTGTGATCATTTCCAATTAGGGTCATAATTTCTTAAGCATAAAAATTTCTAAAACCAAAAACAATCCGGTCTGTCATGGAATATTTTATCTCAATGAATACGAAAATGTAAAATTTTTGTTCTGTGACGCAAATACCCTGATAAAATTATATTCAAAAAAAAAAAAAAGATTTAGAAATGTTAAAGCTAATAGTTTGCCCTATTAAGAATAGAAAAAATCGCAAAGAATTATAAAAAAGCTAAGGCTTGGCTTTTTTATTTCACGTACGATTTGTTCCTAATTTTTTAACATTTTAAATCAGTATTTTCGTTATTTCTCTGCAGGGACTGGATGAAATCACTTCAGATTGGAAACCCTGCAAAGTTGCACCTTTTCCTACAGTTTTCTACATACATTCCTAAACAAATAATGGCAAAATAAGCATGTAAAGGAATCGAAATATCCTGGGACCAAACTTCTCCATAAGTTTTAAAATTTAAAGACTTTTCCGTTTTTTGAGGCACGATTTCATCTTTGTATTGCATACATAAGGTGATCGTGCCTAAAAACGCCGCTAACTAATGAAACCAAGGCGCCTTCATGTTGTTGTTTTCTTTCTTTCTTTTTTTTACATTTTTTATAAAATTTTTATGTTTTAAACGAATGCCTATAGAGAAATCTACCCTGATTAAAAAGTGTAAAATAATAAATCTTATGTTGTAAAAATTTTAATTTTTTGAAATTTAATTTTGTATTATTTAATTTTAAAGTTGTAAAATCAAAATGTGCAGTTATAAATTCAAAATTTGTGCAGTTGCAAACTGAATGTTTTATTTTCATGCACAAGTTATTATTATTAGATTTTTGTCTAAAAATACCAGAAATGATTTTAAAAATAATTAATTTATTTATTTAATCGACAAAATACCGACTCTGGATTTTCCGGCAGACAGTTCTGTCGCGCGCAAAGACACTGTCTGTTCTAATCCTCTTATAATCCTCTTATTTTTAAAAGTTTCAGCTGAAAGATTAATTTTATGACTTTTTATTACACCTGGCTAAGATTATTTTAAGGATTATTTAACGATTATTTTTTATTCCTATTGCATCCTTTAAAATAAATAATATTCTAAATGTTTAAAAATTTGACAGAATTAAATAAGGGGGGGGGGGGGTAAAGATGGGGTCATTATGTCATTTTGTGCAGTAAAAAATCCTTAAAATAATCTCTGATAGCGAAATAAATGAAAAGAAAAAAATATCTACGACCAGATTTTCCAATCCAATGAATTGGGGGATGCTTTTTTTATAAATAATTAATATCTGAAAGTATAAATTTATAAATAAAAATTAAAATAAAATTATCGATTATTTACAAAATAGCTAGGTAAAAATTATAAAATTTTACTTTTCATTCCAAAATGGAATATTTGAATATTTGATTTTTGAGCTAACAATTATTTCCTTTATTTTCCAATGCTATTTTTTTTATCTTTTAAAGAAAGTAGTAGATTTTTGTATCTGTCATTTAAAAGATTTTCGAATCCCAATTCAATATACTGCTTTCATTTACAAAAAATTTGAGTATCCAAGAACTGTCGGTTGTGCATTACTAGACCAATAAAAATATTAGCATTTTTAGAAGTTTATTATTTGCATTATTGTACAACGTATCTCATAGCATGTTTCATTTAGCAAGTTAAAACGTGTAGATCAATTGCAACATAATTTAAATGTTTACTGTGTATAAGTTCATTTTGACGAAAAACTTATTTTCGGTCAAAAATTACCTTCTCTGTGCAGTAGCCACGACAGTACAGAAATTTATTGCTACTGTCGTAGAATAGTATATTAAGTATCAAGGGCGTAAAAGTTTCGGCACTAGCGTGAGCACTAGCACGAGTGCTCGGCGAAGCCGGGCACGAGTGATATGTGTTCACGCTCGTGTCTAAAGTATTTTGCCCATGGTGCTTACACTATTTTTTGCCCACCTATAGGCGTAGAACGAGTTCAAAAAATTCTTTACGCACGAGTTTTACGCCCGGGAGGGCAAAAAAAATTGTTTAGGCACTTGTGCATAAATAATAAAGAATTCCCCAAAACGCAATTTACAATCCTCGGCTTCGCCACGAAGGTAATTTACGTGCAATTTACTTCGAATTTACTTTTCTGGACACGAGCCGTAAATATTTTATTTAACTTTACTGCAGAATTTTGATTTCATAAGTCTTGATAGTAACTTAATAATATAGAATTTTACTATGTATACTTGTTGATAGTAACTTAATAATATAGAATTTTACTATGTATACTTGTTGATAGTAACTTAATAATATAGAATTTTACTATGTATACTTGAAATGACGGGGTTACACATTTTGAAAAATTTTGCTACTATCGAGTCAATGTTTTGCGCAATTCAGTGCCAGAATGCTAATATTTTTGAGATTCCAGATCTGGCAATTTTTGATAAAAATTCTGCTAGATAATACTATTCATTTTTAGGGGAACCACAGTAAATTTTTGGCTAAACCTTTTTAGTAATAATTTGCAACTAAAATTTATAAACAAATAGGTATAGATTTATAGCTAGTTGTTTATATTGAAAAATTTTAGCGAAAAATTTCCATGGACTCTTCTCCAGAAAATGAAATGTTCTCCAACATGAGCCTTGCAGAATTTTGATTTGGTGAAAGTAGTCATTTTGTAAAAAAAAATAATATTGAACATCCTAATTAAATTTCCATTACAACTGAAACATTTTAAGCTATTTTATACAGCTTGTAATGAGAAAACGTACTCAAATATGTAGTATATATCGTCACGAGTGAAGATACAAAGCCTTTATCACAGTAGGCGAAAAAAGAAAATTAGGGTAAAAGGTTGAAAAATAAATTATCATAAAAGGCTCTATTTTTACTTGGGAAATTGTATGAAGGTGTTTTTGACGTTGCTGATACTAAAAATGAACATAAAAAAATCATAAAACTTCATATAGGGGTGGAAAACTAGGATAAAAAGGGTAATTAATAATCAATTTTCATAAGAAGCTTTATTTAATTTTTGGAAAACTGTATCAGGGGGTTTAGTTTAATCCCAATCGTTCCAAAATGGAAACTTTAGGATATCCATGGATTTATCTGTTTCTGCAGTCTTACACAGTTATTATTTTATTACGCCCAACTGCAGAAATAATTGAAAGCCATTGATTCTCGTTATCAGCAAAGACCTACAGCGAAAGCGATATTACGGAGAAGTGGTCCTGAGCCTCGTAATATGGCCGTATTTTAAGTCACCTGGATGACTCTCTTGATGCCAAACTTTTACTTATTACTCTACAATTATCCCATTAATTATTTTAACATGGCATTAAATCTTTGAATTTTTTATTTTAGCTAGCCAGAGGAAGCTTTTTCTAGTTTTAACATTGATTTGATCAGATATGATATTTTTTTACCTACTTCTAATATAAATATAATTTTTTGTTTAGATAACTTTATTAGATTGATTTTAATGGCAGCAACTGTGAATAATATACGGAAATTTTCAATTGGGAAATTATATAATTATTTTTTCTTTTCAATCATTGAATATATTAAAAATATGATTAAGAAATTGACTTCTAGAAAACCTTTTTAATTATTTCAATTTGGCTATTGTACCTTAACAAGTATAGTAAAAGTGAATTTAAATTACTTATGAGAAAATTATATATTTTCCAACTTTTCATATGGTATATCGCTTATTTATAGCAGATTTATAGTCTTGAAAACTTGTGAGTTTAACGTCAAAAATTATATTTGAGTCAGTGATGCGCTATGCCGTGAAATATATCAAGGGTTGGCAACGAAAATACTATAAGATAAAACAAGACAGAGCGAGTTTTCCTTTTCTATCTTATGGTAATTGGTAGCCAACCTACGTTAAAATTTCACGGCAAAGCGCACCACTGATTTGAGTATCTGAGACGTATGTACTGCGCAGCGAGTATCATTATATTCGCTGCGCAGGACATACGTCTCAGATACTCAAATAGAAGGCACATTCCAGTACAATCAACCGATAGACCCGTGCGGGAGATGCGCAATAGGTTCTACGCATGCGCATTACGTACTGCGCATGTGTAGAACCGATTGCTCATCTCCCGCACGGGTCAAACGGTTGATTATAGAATGTGCCTAATTTTTGACGTTAAATTCACAACTTTTCATTCGGTGTATATCAAATCACGTGACTACTTTCAGTGTATCTATACGGGAAGCTATATAAGTAGATACACCTAGTTGCTAGAGACTATTCAGTAGATAATATATGGGAAGTAACTAACAGTGAAATTTTACATTTCAGATATAAAAAATAGCTTACGTGCCTACATCAGCCGCGCCATTACAAAAGAATAAAAAAATATATATCAATTGCCCAGATTGTTTGTGATAAATTTATTATTAAATATATTTATAAAATTTTATATAAAAAATATAATTTTTTTATAAATAGCACCAAGAGCCACGAATCAAATATCTCGATTCCATCAGAATTCCCGTATCTAAAATTTTTCAATTTTATTTTTAAAAATCTCTAAAATATTTTTTCAAATGGAACAATTAATTATTGATTCCTATAGGACAACATCGGCTCAATTTGTTTTTAAGGGAAATATTACAAATTTTAAAATTAGTAATGGGCCGCAGATTATACGGTTAGACGATTTTTTCCCTGATGCAGAAAGAAAATTACATTGTTTCTTCCTGGTCTATTTTAAAATAGACTGTCACAATAAAAAAAACGATTTTTTATCGTTATATATGTATGTAAATAATTTTCATGAAAAATCAATCACAGTAGTTTGTGAATTCAAAATAATTAATGAGAACAACATAGAATACCTAGGGCACACAACACCTACTTTTCCAGAAAAAAGTATCGATCAGACTGGACTATGTGACTGTATTTCGGTACAAGACCTTGCAGGTAAAAATTTAATAAAGGATGATGTTCTTACATTTCACTGTATCATTAAGTTTGAAAAGAGTGTTATTCAACTTTATAAAAATGACCCTTTTCATGTTTCAAGGTACAGATCATTCAATCGTTTCTATGAAGACAGATCTTCGACAGATATACAACTTATATCTGGACCATTTAAGATTCATGGTCACAAAAGGATATTGCAAATGAATAGCATAGGTTTTAAGAATCTTTTCGACCGAGTTCAAGACATAAATAGACTTAAAGGTATACGATTTGGTCACCAAGTTAATGGCATGAAAACATTGGTTGAGTTCAAGAGATTTGTGTACATTAACGAAGTGCATAATTTGGATAGAGTAAGTGAAGATTTGTTACCCTTTGCATTGGCATTTGGCATGGATTCGTTAAAAAAGTTATGTGAAGATAATCTGTGTGAAAAATTGAATCCAATAATTGCTTGCCGATATCTTCAGTTGGCCAACAGATATAATTTATTCAATCTCAAAATTAAATCAATCATTTGTCTTAAGGATAATTTTGATCAAATTAAATTACTGGCAGATTTCAAGAATCTTATGGAATCAGATACCCTCTTAGTACAACAAATTTCTGCAGCCAGGGTAAATATATAATTTTATATTATTTTTTATTACGAGTTATATTATGATACATTAAATTCAAATTAAATTTGAGAATCGCTATAAGTCTAAATTACTTTATTTACCTAGTTAAAGTTCATTTATCTTTATGATTATAACTTATTTAAATATAATTCTTTTCTTATTTAAATATTACGTCTTTGCATTAATTTATTATTAATAAAAATTCTTTTTTTCTGATTTCAGAATTTTCCTACATATGAATGTAATGAATGTGAACATCCAATTTTTTTCGCTAACTTTGCAAGATACATCGAGCATTTTATAATTAATCACAATAAAATATTTTAATTTTTAATTGTTGTTATCAACAATCAAACTCACAAGAAGTGAATGCATGTCATATTCATTGTTGTCCTAAGCGAAGACTTGAAAATCAACGATAAAATAGTTTCAATTTTAAACTTCATCGAATCTTTTCAAGAAAAATTTTATGTTTGCTTCTAAAATTATTATGAATAAGTATAATATTTTAATTTGTTTTTTGATAAAACTTATAATAGTATATTAAATATCAATGGCTCAAAACCCTCTAATAATGCTTCGTCAAGCACTCGCGTGCTATAGTGCTCACGCTAGTGTCTAAAGTATTTTGTACATGGTGCTTACATTATTTTTTGCCCTACTGGGCTTCAAACACGTGCTGAAATTTTACAAAAAAATTTACACCCGAATTTTACGCCTGGGTGGGCAAAAAAATTTATTTACAAAAAGGCTGATTTTTTCAAAATAATACAGGCGCCAGCTATACTAATCATGCCCAAAAATTAAATTTCTTTTTCCGAGTATAAAAATAGGTGGTATTTATGTTTTTTGACCCGCTGAATACGAGTCCGGGGTCCGTTTTGCGAATATCCTGGTCAATTTTTGGTTATTAACAAATTATTGGCCAATTTTGCAATAATTTGTTAATAACAAAAAATTGACCACGAAATTCGCAAAACGGACCCCGGATTCGTGTTAAGCGAGTCAAAGAACATAAATACCACCTATTTTTATCCTAGGAAAAATAAATTTAATTTTTTAATTTTTGGGCATGATTAGTATGGCTGGCGTCTAGACTAAAACAATTATTTAATTATATGCAAATTAAAAAATCCTATATGATAATAAATGTATTATTTGTATAATTGAAAATAGTTATAATAGCATGATGTAAAATATAAAGCGAAAAATGTATATATTTTATAAGATGAAAAATTGTTTTGAAAAGTACGAGAGATTGCCATGAAAAAATATCTAGCATTTTCATATTATGTTTCTTTTTTAATATAAATTATACTCGAAATTATATAAATAATAGTATAGAAAATTCTTTTTTTTTAACTCACTTATATTTTATGTTAAACAAAAATGACAAAAAAATTATTGTTTAATTTAAGACTTTAACAATTAAAATAATTATACCCAATTCTAAATAAAATCTAAATATGCCCTGTTTTAATTTTTCAACTTTTAACTACTTATATTTTTACAATTAAAATATAGAAATTTTATCTAATTCTTTAAAAGGCAACGCATCAATGAAATTAAGACTTAATGACTCCAAGATTCTTTAGCAAGCTCAAAAATCCAAAAATTTCCTATTTTTTTCAAACAGTGTTACAAGTTCTTCGTTGGTTCAAAAATTGGTCGAATTGTTCATAGTCGATAGACTATTGTTAAATTTGTTATATTATGGCAATATTTTGTAATGTTTATTAATAATATCGAATCGCTAGTCTAAATTAGTATTTCTAAACATTCTAAGTAAGGATCTCGGTAAGGACGACAGGGTAAGGATGACATTTTTTTATTATTCTTAAAATCAAATCGTTTGGCCTTTCGTTTTCGTCTTTCAATATTTCAACCAGAATCATCGTCAATTGCAAGAGAATTTTTGAACTGCTTTTCTAATCTTGCAAATCAAAAATATAAATTTTTTTAATGCTGTAAATTTTGTTTATATTTAGTTTTTATGGACGTTTAAAAAAGAGCATATCGCTTTTAGGATAGCTGGGTGTTTAAGGTACCAACTCACTGAAATTAGGCGTTTTTTAAAGAATTTTTAAAACTTATTTTTCTCAAAAAGTATCTTTATTAAGGTTACAAAATTTTAGGTGGTATTTTTTGAAGGTTTAATTAATACAAAAAAAAATTTTTTTTCAATTTCCTTTTTTTGTCTTATATATAGGTGGCGTTGAAGTTGCGTCGAAAAAAAAAAGCTTGATAAACGGTGCAGAGATTATCTCCGAATTGGCTCATCTAAAAAAAAAAAAAAAAAAATCCATAATTAGTAAGTCTTCTTACGAGACAATCAACCAAAAAAAAAAAAAAAAAATGCAAAAAATAAATTTTGACAAGAGTTCAAAAAAAAGTTCGAAAATGGACCACGTTTTTTTCCCTTTCTCCCATTAAAAGAGTTATAAATTTTACAAAAAATTTTCTTTTTTTGGTTGATTGGCCTACAAAAATATTCAACGAATAAAACAAAACCACTTTTTTCCAAATCGGTGGAGCCAATCTCGAGATAATCTCTGCACCACTTGAAAAAAAGTAGTTTCGAGTAAATCGAGTTTAAAGTTTTAACTTACCTGCGGTGAGATACGGTTACGCACTCCTTAATCCCGCTTTTGACACATTTATACATCGAATTTAAAAAAAATATTTTAACACGATATTTTTGAATGAATATATTTATGATCGATTAAAAAAAAAAAAAAAAAAATGGATTTCTGAAAATTATTTCAGTGAGTTGGTACCTTAAGAAAATTACTACATACATTTGAAATATATGTACACAATTTCCGAAATCAAGCACATCATAAGATGGCCATTTTAAAACTAAATATAATTAAACCTAATTGTCAGATATTCAAATCGGCTCTAAAGTACTTTTTCTCAAAAGTACTAAGAAAAAACCCCTTTTGAGCGAGTTTTTAGCTTTTAAGGTTACATACTTGAAGTTTGGCAGCCTCTTTCGTTTATTGGCCATTCAAAAAAAAATAGCTAACTATTAAACAAAGGATAATATTGGTTTAAATATTGGTTTTGACTTTGCATACAGTTGTATGCACGAGCGAGTGCAAACAGCAAGCAAAAGTCGAACCCCATATTTTGTCCCGTGTTCTAAAATATAGTTTTCATTACACGCGTTAGAAAGAATCGTTATTCTGCACGGCAAGCGTTCTTTCTCACGCTTTTAATGAAAAACTGTGGGTTAGATCACGGGATTAAAAGTAGATTTTTTACTTTCCATGCTGTCTGCATTCGTTCGCTACGCTCACTTCTACATACAACTGCTTGGAAACCATAAAACTATTTTTCATCCCTTGTTTAACAAATAGTTATTTACATATTATAACGGGCAAATAGGCCTTCTCCATAGGGTAGAAAATAGGCTTTTTTTGTCCTAGATAGGTAAAAGCTTTTATCTTATTTATTATCGGATTATTTTTCTATGTATAAAATGTAATGATGAAAAACGCTGCTCTTCTCGCAGAGGTTTTATCACAAAAGTAATATTAGGCCATTGAATAAAGGTCTCGAATTACACGAAAATCCTCCAGAGAAAAAAAGTTGTGGAAAGTGCTGGTTTTGGGCTAATTTGTAAGGAGAAACAAAATCGGACATTCCAACCCAGCGCTGCCCCCCCCCCCCCAGGTGGGCTAAAATTGGGGCAAAACGGTTTTTTGCAAATAACTCAAAAAGAAAGCAAAATAAAAAGAAAAGTTTTGAGAGAATTTCCTATAAAAATGGTAATTAGCAATTTTTCAGTTAGATGCGTTTTTGATAAGTTTTTTGGATTTTTTGGTAGTCAAAAGTGTTAGATAAAAAACCCGTATGAACTTAATTTGGTCGCTCAAAGTTCAAAAATAGCAAAAACGTCCCTTTAAGAGTTGTTTTTACTAACTTAAGGGTGAAACATTAATTACTCATACAAAATTACCTCAAATTCTTGATCAGCGACCCAAGAAACACTCTTAGGCCAATTCTTGGCTAAATCTAGAAACTCAGTTTGCTAATATATAAAAAAAACCGTTTCTGTGGGTAGATTTTGCAAATTTAAGGGTGTTCCGAAAATTTCTCCCGGAAAAGACCCCGATTTTCGTAATCAGCGATCCAAAAAACATAGTAGAGCAAATCATGTTGGCCAGTGAAAATACACCCTAAACCACGATTTGACTGGAGTATAAAGCTAATTTTGGTATAAGAGCAATTATTTTAAAAGTGCTACTTAATTTGAGCCTGGAATCGTAATTTTTTTTTTAGGGCACATCGATATGACCCATGTTTTCTGGTAGTTTGAACCTTCAGAAAACCGAAAAAAATCGTGAACAAGAAATCGGTGATAGGTGCCAAGAAGATTTTTTCACTTTTATGTCAAAAACCGTATTTCTCGCATCTGAGCTACCCCAAATTTTTAAAATAACATTTTAGGTAAATAAAATTAAAAAAAATAGATAAGGAAATCTGATTTCCAGGGAAAAACCACTCCAGAAGAAAAAAATACCCTGCCAACTAGCTGGCACTAAGGTTCCTCAAACAATGAGCTTAATACTTCAATATGCCACAGATATCACCGATTACAAGCATGCAATCTTTTAACTTTTAAAAGTTTCTTTTATTGATCAAAAATTTTGGAACAAATTTTCAAAAAATTAGTTATCAGATTCAAGATATCGAGTAAAAACCATATTTTCAAATATAAGTACTTTCATGGAACTAAATGACGTATTACACAAAAAAAAAAAAAAAAAATATTGCAGTTTTTTTAATTTTTTTGTTTTTTTAATATTAATAATTAAAATTTTGAAAAAATTCCGTATCAGATCCAAAAAAATTACTATAAATCATCTTTCTAAAACTATTACTCTCATAGAAATAAATTACGTACTACATCCCAAGAGAAAATAAAATTGATATTTTTTGTATTTTTTTTGTGGCGAAAATTTTGGAAAAAAAATTTTTTTTAAATTTTTAAAAAATTAAAAAAAAATTAATTATCAGAATCGAGATATCGAGTAAAAATCGTACTTTCAAATATAAGTACTTTCATGGAAATATAAATTAGGTATTACATCCAAATTAAAAAAAAAAGAAATTAGTTTGAGATTTTTTGATGAAAATATTTTTGAAAAAAAAATTAGGCCAATGGTTGTGAAATTTCACCGGTTACATACACACACACATACATATACAGACTTTTTTTAAAAACCGGTTTTTTAGCTTCCTGAGTTCCCAAAACGTGCTTAAATGCCAAAAAATCAAAAATCAAAATTTGACCCATCACAAAAGTTCATCATTGAAGAACCAAAAACTTATCTATTTACGATGAAATTTAGCCAAGTTATCGTCAATTTAAGATTTTGCTCAAATTCGTCTTAAAAAAGATTGAAATTTTATTGAAAAAAGCTTGTTTGTGAACTTTAAACATGCATTATTCGCTTGATTTTCATCGTATTTTTAAAATCGATTAATTTTTCCCTAGAAATTCATTTTTTTAATAAAGAAATCATTTTTATGTACCAAATTTAAATTTTTAGATAAAAAACTGTGTTAAGTTAATTTTGCTACTTACAGTTTTCAAAGGCTTTTGACCTAAAAATTGAAATTTGGTCAATAGGGAAAAATTAATCGATTAAAAAAAAAAAAATTATTATTTTACGATGGAAATCAAGCGAGTAATGCATGTTTACAGTTCAGAAACAGGCTTTTTTCAATAAAATTTCAATCTTTTTTAAGACGAATTTGAGCAAAATCTTAAATTGACGATAACTAAATTTCATCGTAAAAAGATAAGTTTTTTTTTCTTCTGGAGTGGTTTTTCCCTGGCAATCAGATTTTCTGATCTATTTTTTAAAATTTTATTTACCTAAAAAATTATTCTAAAAATTTAGGATAGCTCAGATACGAAAAACACGGTTTCTGACATAAAAGTGAAAAAATCTTTTTGGCACTTATCGCCGATTTCTTGTTCATGATTTTTTTCAGTTTTCTTTCAAGGTTCAAACTACCTGAAAACATGGCTCATTTCGATGTGCCCTCAAAAAAAAGTTACGATTCCAGGCTCAAAGTAAGTAGCACTTTCAAAATAATTGCTTATATATAAGAAAGATATATTGGGTTTCTTACTGATGATCTTGCCCAATAAATCCGAGTGAAATTCCAATATGTACCATGTTGGAAACTAAAAGGGAATTTTATTCTCGTGATTTTCATTCTTAAAAACCGTTTTGAAGTTACAGTCTTAAATTTTTTTATTATTTTGCCAGTACACACCAAACCTAAAAGAGTTTTTTGTTACGTAGAAAAGATTTAATATTTATTTAATTCTTTATTGAGGAATTATTTTGAGGTTAATTCCTCTCTAAACATTAAATCTTTTCTGCGTAACAAAAAACTCTTTTAGGTTTGGTGTGTAATATCGGCTGAGAAAAGAGTAATTTTTAAAATTTTGTTCTACCTTTTCGTTTTATACAATTTTTATGCATTCGAAGGACTGTTACTCTCAATTTAACAAAATTCTTCTTGGTTTAAAGGGGGCACCATCGCTACTTACTTAATTTGGAATTAATAATTCTGAATCCAATAAAAAAACTTTTGACATTATTTCATCCTTTTGGCAAAAATTTCTTGGGATTCTAAGAATCTTTAACTGCCTATAAAATACTGTTCAACAATATTAACGAAAAAAAAAAACACTGTAGGGTTGCTGTGCTTGAATTTTCAAGAACTGCTCAAGCAAAAAAACAAATCTTTATAAATTAAAAATTCAAGCAAAATTAAAAAAGAACCTTTAATATTTTATACCAATTAGTGGTCTTTTATATTGTATAAAATTTCACTGAATGAGTCTCGAAACTTTTTATAGAAACTTTACAGGCGAGAAAAAATTTAATATTTATTGAAATAAAAAAAGATTTAAAAAAATTTTTCAAAATTCATTTTTACAAAAATATTTTACAACCCAAACTAATGAAAATGATCTGGTTGTTGATGGAATATTTTATATTTTAAATATTTTTGAAACATTTTTTAAATACTAAACTCTTCTGCACGCGGTTGCTGATTTCCTGAGACTTTATAAAGTAAATTATTGTAAAAATAGAAAATACTTTTTTTTACAAAGTAAATGATGCATAATATAAAAAGCAACAAAAATTCTTTGATTTAGTTAAATTACATAGGTAAATCCGTATATTACACAAGGCTCAATTTAACATAATAAATTTAGA
Organism: Anagrus nilaparvatae; assembly: GCA_022575985.1. Classification (NCBI taxonomy): domain Eukaryota; kingdom Metazoa; phylum Arthropoda; class Insecta; order Hymenoptera; family Mymaridae; genus Anagrus; species Anagrus nilaparvatae. Next base: position 7,560,293 of record JAKSXM010000165.1, read on the forward strand.
TGCAAGAAAAAAAAAAGTTATTTAGAAATCTAAGTAAATTTGTCTCGCAAAAGCCCATTTATGAAAAATAGTAAATTGAAACTTGTGGTCTAAGGTATTTGCTGATGTGAGTATAAATGACTGTTTTTTTTAAACTAAAATTTGTGTACAAAAATTTAAACTAATAGTTTTAAACATATATATTCTTTCAAGAAACGACCGAAATTTCACTTATTTTACAAAACCTTTCCATTGAATAGGATCCAATTAAAGAATATTAACTTATAACAAGTTGGAATTATGTTATTAAAAAAATATAAGTCAGGTATTATAATACATAAAAAGAATTTTATTGAAAATGTTATAAAAACACAAGTTTAAGTTTAATAAAATTATTACAATTATTAAATAAAAAAACTAAGCAGCAATAAAGTAAATAAACTTGAAATTATAAAATATGTTTAAAAAGTCAAGTAAAAATGTCATGAAAAAATATTTTAACTAATATACCTACACAATATTAGGTTGATCTGCTTAATTTCTGTTTAAAGTTGAAAAGTCATAGAGTATCAGTGCATAAGAAATCTAAATAATAAAATCTAAATTAGAAATCTAATTCTAAATATGCCCTGTTATAATTTTTTCAACTTAGTATATAATAAACAAATTATTATTAAATAAAAAATTTCAAAGAAATTAATCTGCAAAAGTAATTTTTAATAATGGTGATACATTTTCTAAATTATTTTGCTTAATTTTAGATCCATACTTCTTAATAATAATATTCAAAACTTGTTTATCACCACGATCATTTTTTATATTTCCAGCCAAATCAATTAGTTTTGAAGTTACTGAGGAAGATGACAATTTCAATTTTTTTAGATGCAATAACTTCTTAATTATATCACTGCAACTTTTATCCGATATATTTTTACAACCTTTTAAGTACAAAGAATTTAAATTCAAAAGAGAGGTAATTGTTAATACTACATATTTTGAGAGATGGCATTGTTTCAGGGTTAAATCTCTTAAATTTAAACATTCTGATAAATCTTCCAGTAAATTATCAATTAAAAGTGTTTTGTCTATACTATCAATAGACAAAGATTCAAGGTTTTTTAACTTGCTAAGATAACACCCTAAATCATCAGATACATTACATTCGTAAAAACCTATTTCTAGTATTTTAATATTTAGACATGATGTTATGGCTCTTAAATGATTATTACCAAATCTATAAAAAGAAAACCTCAAAGTCTGTAAATTCTTGAGACAATTAAAAAATTTAAGCCGAAGTTTATTTGACTCAAAATCGCAGTCGAATAAAGTTAACTTTTCAATACATTCAGTTGATTTTTCAGTTATATAATTTTCGTCAATGTATACATGATAAAAATGTAGTTCCTGTAATTTGTTTTGCTTGGATAAAAGTAAAGAAAGATTTGGAACTTCAGCTTCATTATCCAAAAATATTGTTACACTAAGAATGTTTTTACATTCGCTTTTTGTTATTGCATCTATAATTGATGAAATAACTGTTTCATCTCCATTATAATTCAAAGAAAATTCTTCCAAGTTTTTTAATTTAGATAAAAAATCATACAAATGATCATTTGAGTCAAAATCACAATGTTGAACATCTATTTGTTTAATGTTATTTGCATTTATGTCATTGAATAAATTATTACATTTAATATGTAATTCTTTTAAATCTATTTTGCTTAATTTAGAAGAACAATTTAAAAATACTTTTAAATCTTCATCAGTGTACACTACTTGTTGAAAGCATTGATCTTGTAAGCTTAGACTACTTATGTTTTTGCAAAATATAGGAATTTTATCTAATACCTGAGAAAAATCTGTTAAGCTTTTGACCTTATGACAGATACTTATATTATTTAAATAACTGCTGCATCTTTCCAAAATATTAGAAAGAAAAAATGTATTTACATTTTTCTTGTAACCATCGACACTTTCTTTAAAAGGCAACGCATCAATGAAATTAAGACTTGTTACATGACTCCAAGATTCTTTAGCAAGCTGGTTCCATTTTCTACAAACTCCTTCTGCTTGTAATTTTTCTTTTATTGTCAAATATCCAAAAATTTGAATTAAACAATCATTATTTAATAAAGAATTTATGTTTAATTGATTGTCATCTATACTTTCTGACAATTGCTCTTGATTTTTCATTTTTTTCTCTTTACTGTAATCTATAAGAATTATTATTTATCTCATTATATTTAATGCTTGTATTAAAAAAAATGTTTATTATTTTCGATAAAATTTTTTACCTTGTGGGTCCATTATATTTATTTTTTAATGCTTTTAAGTTCACGGAACTCTCTGTAGAAAAGTTGGACTTGAAATAATAAGTACCTAATTCCAAAAAGATGAAAAATGAATAAATCTATTAAAAAATCAATATTATTATTGCCCAATAAACGAAGACATGAGATTGCAGTTGTAGCTACTAGCTAACAGCTGATTATCGACACTTGCGCCCTCTACATTATATTGTTTCAGCCATCAAATCTGTATGGCTCCAAATTTCATCAGTATCATCACCACGTGCAAGTACACATAACATAAACAATTTTATAACCTTAATTTTTTAAATTAAAATTTTATAAAATAGATAATTAATTAATAATCTATAATATAACTAATTATTAATTATTAAAATTTTACGCATAAAAATTATAATAATAATTTTATAAGTTATTATAATAATAAATTTATAATTTATAATAATAATTTTGCGTTATTATTGTTGTTGAAAAATTCAAGATTGTATATTGTATTAATATTACAGTAGCTGGTAAAAGGTATGATCTTTATGAATTATAATTTATTTAATTATAAATATTAAAAATATTTTATAAAAATTTTGAAATTTCAGTAATACCAGAGGTATCTGATGCATGTTTTTTATGTCATTATTCTCGTGGTCATTAACACCAAAATATTAAGTTTTCCTTTAAACAAAATAAGTATTTCAAGAAATCTTTAATTTTTAAATATTGAGTACTTGTATTCTGTGTTTAATTTAATAAAAAATATGGCTAATGAAATGTCAATGAATTCAAAAAAATATGTATCATCACAATACACTTACGAATGGACTATAGATGATTTTATATGTTCTGAAATGAACCCAGTAATCTTAAAATCAGAAAGTTTTTTTCCTGATAAAGGCAAAAAAATAGAGTGCTATTTAAAGGCCTACGTTAAAGTTGATTTGAATGATCAACCAAATGATTACTTGTCCATATTTTTGTTCGTTAAGTCTGCACATGAAAATCCAATTAATACGGTTTGTAAATTTAAAATAATGGATAGAAATTACGATATAAAATTTTTTGGAAATACCATGAAAACTTTTGAAAAAAATGATCTATTTGTAAGAACTGGACTTTCTAATTATATATCTATGAAAGACTTAATGGAAAAAAAATTTAGCTATCTTCCAAATAATAGATTGACAATTCACTGCACAATTAGATTTGAGACTGGTAATATTAAAGTAAATCAGATCTTGGATGATTCAGATACATATTGTCCAGTAATTGATTCATTCACTGAATTTAATCAACTTTTTGAAGATGATTCATTAACTGATTTTGACTTAAGATCAGGAGATCACAAGATCAGAGGTCATAAAGAAATTTTTGAAATCAAAAGTATTGGTTTTCAAGACTATTTCAGGATCCGAAATATAAATACAGTTCGATATGTTGATGTAGGCTACAACTTCGGGCCAAAAGTTTTATTAGAATTTAAAAGATATGTATACGTCGGTGATATATTTGATCTTGAAGAAGTTGCTCATGATTTGATGCTTTTGGGTAGAAAATATAAAATGCAAGATTTAGTAGACATATGTGAAGAAAAACTTTGTGATATTCTATGCATAGAAAATGCATGTCAATTTCTTATTTTAGCAGATGATTATGAATTACCCATGCTAAAAAAAAAAGCAATCAAATACATAATTCTTTACGAAGAACAAATATTAAATACAAGAGAATTCCTTAAATATATTAAACCGAATACTCATCTAATTGAAGAAATTTCTGCTGCTATGGTAATTTTCATTTAATTTTTTATTATGTATAAAAATATTTATAAATTATTGTAAAAATTTCTTCTTCTTTTTTAGGGCTATAAATATATCGATAAGAAAAGAAGTTTTAAAATGATCGATTAGCATAATATCTTTTTATTTGTATGTATTTTTTTAAATTATTAAAAATGTAAACTTATTTATACTATTTTTTTTTTTTTTTAATATAATATATTTCTTTTATTCTTTAAAAAATATTAAAATTAATAATTTTTTGTCTTCAAATTTAATTGCTATACAAATATAATTTTAAATAACTATAAGGTAAATTTTAAAAAAAATTTGTATTCCAAATTGATGATTTCATTAATAAAAAAGATACAAAAAATAGTTCGAAAATTTATATATTTTACATAAATAAATCATTGTTATGTACATATTTTTGTAAAAATTAATAAAAACAATTGAGTATTTTAAAAAGAGGTTCAATTTTTTAAGTCTTTTCTAATTAATGTATTTACTTGAATAGTTAAACTTTACTGATTTTATAAATTGAATCTATAACCATAAACTTAATATAATATTTTATCTAACAAGAGATAACAAATTAAACTCTCAATGATACCTAAAATTAATTCTGTAATTTTTGACTTAGAATTTATATCCATTACATGAATATTTGGTCGTTGTGTTATATCAGAATCAGTATTTTCACCTAACAGAGTATTAAAAAAAAAATAATCGAAAGCTCAATATTTGACATTGTTTTATTTTTGTTAAAATTTAATATTTTCATGTCAACTTAATATCTTTAACATAACCAATCAAAAAAGTACACAAAAAATAAAATATATTTTTGGATGATAAATGTAAAAAAGTATAATCAATGTCAAAATAGATAAAAAAAAATATATAGGGTGACGAGGTAATCGAATCTCAAAAATATGTTTTGGGTAACCCTAAAAGTAATTTTTTTATAATAAAAAAAAAAAATGAGGAAATAAAATCAAGTGTTTTATACTAAAGGAAAGATCGCGTGACAAGATTTAACAGACCAAAAAAACATGCTACAACCAACAGAAACTATCAAGAATCATGACCTTGATAAGGATAATATTACTGTCGAGTCAAAAGAAAGAAATTGCAATGGTATAATATATAAAAAACTTTTACATTTTTATACATCCAAAAAAAAAAGAAACTATGCCAAATATCTAGTTTTTTAAGGGTCAAAAAGAAGTAGTTCTAACATTTTTTTTTTTAACATTTCACTTTTACTCTCTTAATTATGTTCGCTTTTGATATATTATCAAAGTTTAACAAACTTGAAACAAACTTTTTTTTTTTGAAGTTATTTTTTTTAATTGATATATTATTTGTTTCAAGTTTAGTTGTTATGAACATAAATTTTTTTCAACACGATATGTGAAACTCAATATCATGATGTATTTTTTGTTTTTTTAATTGTGTATTTAGGTTTAGATGATAATTCAATAAATCAATTTTTGACAGAAACAGAAAAAAAAATTGATGAGAATAACGACGTTGCAAATATTAAAAATGAAAAATTACCGTTCAGTAATAATGAATTTAGGACATCTGTGGAAGAAAAATTATTGATATTAAAAAATTGTAGCAAAAAATTATGTAAAAATTTAGAACGCTTGCAACAAAATCATGTAAATTTAAGGCAAGAAACAAATGACGTATCTTCGATTTTACAAAAGTGTTCTAATTGCGAGCCGATAATCCTGGATAGAAATTGCTTTCATCGTGATCGAGGTGACATTTTAAGTGATGATGAATTATGTAACGGTAGAAATGAACATTGCCTTTGTTCTGATTCTTGTTTATCAGAATGTGAAGATTGCGTATATTCTGAAAGTGAGTCCAATGAAGAATCTAGCATTTCAACTGTAATTCGTCACAAAGAAAAACTAAACCAAAAAGGTGGTTTTTCAGGTAAATTAAATACAAAATTTAAAATTTTTCCAACAAAATAATTGTACAAATTGAGAAGACTGGAGCTTCAAATCGTTCACAAAATATTTTTCTGAGATAGTCGTTTTCCCCTTTTACCCCCTTTCCTGCTAAAAAAAGAAAATTAGCTTGCTGAAAATATAAATGGGTACCAGCCAAAGGGTACAACTATTGCAGAGTGATCTTCGCTAATGCCCTCAAAATTCGTATATGTTTTTGCAATGTAAATTTTGGCTGGATATATTAACATAGTAAAAAGTTATGAGAATCAAAGATAATTTTCCAAAACTCATTTTTTGGTTTTAGCCATTAAAAAATACCCATATAAAAATTTTGAAATTGTCTTCAATTTAATATTAAAAAATAGCTATTATTTTTTTCTCAGAGCTATTTTAAGACATTTTAAATTGTAAAAATTTTTCTCGCAAGTGAAATGATTTCTACAGGCTAATTATGGACGAAATATTTCTACAGGCTAATTATGAACCAAATATCGATAACTACGTCCATAATGCTGAAATTTGAGAAAATTTTGATTTTAGTAGTAGGCTTACTATCAAAGAAAAAATTTTAGGGTCGATTTGAAGACAAGAGTCTTCCCAACTCAAATATCCTTTTAAACTAAAACGTGTTTCTCGTAAAATTAATTAATATAAAATTTGCCCGTAAAAAGATAATTCAGAACCAGGAGATTCTCCAAAAGCTAAAAAATCAAAATTAAATATTCCATTGTCTCATGCAAATAATAATGAATCAGAAAAAATAAATAATTCAAAAGATGCAGATAAAGTAGTAAGCATAAAAAAAGATACTCCATTTTTTTACAAATTTAAAATAAAATTTTTTTCCATATTCAAGGCTAAAAAGTATAAAAATTCAATACTTACAACAACCGAAGATTCTTACATTATAAATAATTTGCATGAAAAGAAAAATAAAAAAAATTTATTAAAAATGATAAATGATTTACAAAACGAATGTTCAGACAAAGAAAACATAATTTATGCCTTAATTAATGAATTAGACTCAAAAAATGAAAATAAGGTGCCAGAAATTAATCATAAAAATTCATTTCTTTCAAATTTAGTAAATTTGAAAAATTTTATTTTAAATAATTTGGTATTTACTTTAATCGTGTTAACATTTTTGTTCTTTGACATTAATTTTAGTTATTATTTAAAATTGATTAAAACTCATTTTAATTTACAAATTTTTAAAAATTTAATTAAAAAAGTTAATTTTTATTTAATAGTAAAAGATAAATTTTTTTATAAAATTTTTATTATTTTAATGTCAATAATAATTTATGATAAAATTTCATTAATTAAAAAATTGTTTCATAACGTTAGGATTAAGAAAAAAATTTGGTTTATTTGCAGTTTATTGGCGTTAATTATAATTGGTATTTTTATTAGTTTAAAGTTGAATGCTAAAATTTACTGTTATTTTAAAATCAGATACGATGATACTTACTGTTATTTTCTGAAGAAATTTCATCAAATTTATTATTATTTTAAAATGAAATATTATGAAATTCATTAACATTGATTTAATAATTCATAAATTTTATTTGATCAAATTTTTTAATTTTTTTATTGAGCTGAAATTCTTGTATGGTCAAATCTTAAAATGGAGCTCAAAATATTTTTTGTCTAATCCACAGCTAAAACAATTTTTTCCCCAAATTCATTTTTACAATGGTTTTAGATTTTCTTTCATTTTTAAATTCTAATTTTTGAAAATATATACCTTTATTCCTTATTTCCTTATGATTCGTAAAATATAAGGATTACTACAATATTTCATCAATTGGAAGTCTTTTAGCTTTCAAATAAGCTCAACCACTACAGCCTTGGATACCTGGTTTCGAAGAACCAATGGCGCAAAAAAATCGCTATGATTCCTTATATTCAGCACGTGAACTTTGGCACCTTAAACCAAAAAAAGGCTTCAAAATTAAAAGAATCAAATATCCAAAAAAAACTAAAACCGTTGTAAGAGTGAATGAGGTCCAGAAGGCTAAAAATTATAGGGTAGATTTTTTTTAAATTTATTCAAAGATTTCGCAAAAAATATTTTCATTCCTCTTTCTACGCTTACACAAACCTGGACAACCTTTTTTTAACCCATTAACGCCCAACCGACAATTCCTGGACACTCGCATATTTTTATATGAAAAAATTGAAATTTTTACCTAGAAATGGTACCTAGTAGGTATTTAGGGCTGCTCTTTCCGAATCTGAAGTCCGTTTTCACGTACCACCTCTCGGGGGTGCGATATCAACCCCCAAAGTGGGGTATGTTTTAAATGAATTTTTGAACTTTCTTTATAATGTTATTTAGCCAATAAAAACAGTTGATTATTAGAAAAAATGATTGCTAGAAATTTTAAAAACCTCAGAAAATAAAAGAAAAATATTGTTAACTGTTTTACCCCATGGGGGGGGGGCACATTATGGGGGTGTGGGGGATGGACTTTTTAGGTACTTGAATAAATTGAAATTTTTACCTAGAAATGGTACCTAGTAGGTATTTAGGGCTGCTCTTTCCGAATCTGAAGTCCGTTTTCACGTACCACCTCTCGGGGGTGCGATATCAACCCCTCAAATGGGGTAAATTGTAAATATACTGTTAAATATTTTTTAACTATTCAACACTTGGAAAAGTGGTTGCTCTTTAAAAAAAAATAATTACACGAACTGTAAAAAATGTCAAAAAATTACGTGCATATCTTAAATACCCCATTCCAACCCCTTAGGGGGGTGGTAATAGGGCGAACTTTATAAATAAACGAAATTATGATTTTTAGGCCTAAAAATGGTGTCCAGTAGGTACTTTTGGCTGCTTTTTCCGAATCTGAAGTCCACTTTCACATAAAATCGCTAGGGGGCGCGATATCAACCCCTAAATTTGGATAACTTATAAATATGCTCGCAAAAATATTTAAACGATTCAACACTTGAAACAATGGTTTTTCTTTAGCAAAAATAACTACACAGCAATCAGTAAAAAATTTCAAAAAATCACGTGCGTATATAATTATTCGTATATAATTTTAAAACATTAAACGTAAATTTACAATTTACCCAGAATTTACCCCATTATAGGGGTTGATAACGCTCCCCAGAGGGGTTGTATGTAAAAATGGACTTCAGATTTGGAAAAATAAGCCAAAAATACCTACTAGACACCATTTTTAAATCTAAAAATTATAATCTTGTTTATTTATAAAGTTCGCCCCATTACCACCCCTCTAAGGGGTTGAAATGAGGTATTTCGATATGCACGTGATTTTTTGATATTTTTTACAGTTCGTGTAAATATTTTTTTTAAAGTGGTTACTTTTACAAGTGTTGAATCGTTAAAAAATCTTTAAAAGTATATTTACAATTTACCCCATTTAAGGGGTTGATATCGTAATCCTGAGGGGTGGTACGTGAAAATAGACTTCAGATTCGAAAAGAGCAGCCTAAAATACCTACTAGATAATATTTTTAGGTAAAAATTTCAATTTATTCAAGTACCTAAAAAGTCCATCCCCCACACCCCCATAATTTCCCCCTCAATGGGGTAAAACAGGTAAAAATATTTTTCTTTTATTTTTTGAAGTTTTTAGAGGTTCAAGCAATAAATTTTTATTATAATCAACTGTTTTTATTAGCTAAATAACATTATAAAGAAAGTTCAAAAATTCATGAAAAAAAAAATATGCGAGTGTCCAGGAATTGTCGGTTGGGCGTTAATGGGTTAAATATTAAAATAATAATTTAAGAATTACGTTATATTAAGTTAAAAATTAAGAAATCACTCATGCCAGTTTGTATGCTTGTAAATTGTACACTCTATTTTGATAATAAAAATTGCAAATTATGTATTAAAAATTAATTGTTTATTTATACATAAATCAACCTTATCTTATAATTTCCTAATTTACCAAAAATAAAATTTCTTTTTAATCACGTGATTGCAATAGGACGCCACCTATTGTTATGTAACTAATTTTTGCTTATTTTTCAAAAGTATACCCTTACATGAAAAACATGAGGGCTTAAAGCAGGGGCCCCTGGATTTCTAGGATCTGGAGGCCCATTTAGGTAAACTAAAGGTATTAAGGATGTTTTTAAACTAACTTAACCTATGCTGAATGTTAGAAGAAATTGGCTTTCTAAATAGTTGCCACTCTCTTGATAGAAGTACTCGCATTTGCCCGGACTTTTTTGTATTTTTTTGGTGGACTAAAGTCCAGTTTTTTGTGTCCGTGAGTATAGGAAAACTGCCAAAACCTTACTCGAGTACAGCCGGTTACTTTGAAGTCAGATTATCAAGATAATTTTTTAGTGAGCAAGCTTCGAACGTCGAATTATCTTTCAAATCATCCTTATTTCACCTCCCGAACATCGTGGACACTTTTTTTAAATTAAAAAAAGCGGAGTATATAGGCAGGATTCGAGGTGGTCACCCATCCAAGTATAAGCCGCGCGCTGCGCGGCTTAACCTGTACGGTTACCGCCTTCGAACCACTACCGACATACCACGGTGCCGGTTTAATTAGTACTATAAAATATTTTTTTTATTCACTGTCCTTAACCCATTAGTTCCCAAGCGGACATGAGTTGTCGTTTGAAATTACGTCTATAAAGCTTGTTTAAAATCAAAATTTTTTTGAACCAAAAATGTTCCTCTATGCAAAAAGAGTTGAAAAAATTTTGGACCGGAAATGAAATATAACCACTAAACAAGCTTTATAGACGTAATTTCAAACGACAACTCTTAGTCCGATCCTAGGATAGGTTCCTGCTAGGCCAAAATTTGATGAAAAATCAGATTTGTTTTGTTAAACATAGTGTATTTATTTACAAAAATGTATATAATATTTACAAAAAAATGTAGCACAGCATAATAAATAAATTTTCTATCAAGCAAGTTTGCTTGGCATGTCTTAACACATCCTTATATAAATCATCATAAATTTTGATCAGTTTCTAGCAATTATATTTAAATTCGATATATTTTAGGATTGTATCTCTACTTTTTTATTTTAAATCCACAGAAGTTAGGAGGATCAAGAGCCTCATGGAGTAACTAGTTATGATTGAGGTATCCTCGAAGGGCAGCGTATGAACTAACCCTGTAAAGAGTAATAAAAAACAAAGATAGTAACACGTGTTAACGCCTACCAGGGTAAAAATTATGAACTGTAGTAAAAATTTTGCAAATAGTTTTGAATAAATCTACATTCAAATTGATTCCTTTAGCCGTATTAATACAAGCGAAAGATCATTATGAATGCTCCAAGTTTTACTTTTAAGATATCGGTAATCCAATGAATTCATGTGCACGAACGTTGTTAATATGTGTTTATCTCCTCTTTCAATTTTTAGACGATTAATGTCTTCAAAAAAATCAAAATTTAAATCATTAAATTTTTCAAAGCTAATTTCTTCCAAGCTTTTTAATTTGCTTATAATTTTAAGTATCTCAAATCTATTAAATTTAATTTTTTCAATTTTTAAAAGCTTTAAGTTTCCTAGCATTTGCATACTATTTAAAGCTTCATCTGTAAATTTATTTCTTCCTAATTCCAGACTTTCTAAATTTTTACTGTATAAAGACACGAATTTTAATACTTCATCAAAATTTATATTAGTAGAATACATAAATAAAAATGATTTTAAATTTTCAAATTTTCGAAAATATTTTTCACTGTCTGATGTCAAAAAATCATTTGTTCCCCTTAAGTGAATTCTTTCTAAATTAACACATTTTTCTATATTTTTCAAAAATTCATCTGTTAAATCTTTAATATCACATTCCAAAGATTTTAAATTTATGAAACGATGAAAAGGATACAAATCTTTACATTCACGAAAGGTTAATTTTTGAATTGAATCTGCAGGTAAACTGTGCAGAACATTCGTATAAAAATCGATGAATGGTAACTTCACATCCACTAAATTTTTTTGTTTCAGAAACAGATGAGACAAATTTACGAGAATATTTTTTGAATCTCTAGAATACGAACAGCAAGTATAAAATTCTCTCAGATTTTCACACTTTGATTTTAATAAAGATTCTGCTATTCTCTCTAAGTCATTTCCATGGAAACTTAAGTATAAACTCGTCACATTCTTCAAGTTGGTAAGAAAATAGTACACATAATCTAAGCACACAAAATAACAGCAACAAATTTTAACTTCTTTTAACAAACCCCCATTTAAACGTAACAAACCAATACCATTGACGAGTTTTAAGTTAATTAATGCTACGCTAGTTATTTTCGCATTGTTTTCGAACAATATTTCAATTTCTCTGTCTGAACAAAATTCGGAACCCCTGCAACGCGTTCCTAATATTACAGTTGTTAAATTACGGCAGTGTTTTGAAATATCTGCCAATAATAATGTGTAGTTCAGGTTTATATTTTTTTGTATGATCAAACAATTTAAGTAAGGATGACATCTTTTTATTATTTTTGAAATTGAGTCGTTCAAACTTAAAAAATCGTTTTCATTTTTCAATTCTTCAACAATATGTTGTATATTCAAAGTCTTAAAATTAGTCCATGAAAAATATTTTCCTAGGTTTTTCCATCTTCTGCAAACTAATTCAATTTTCAATTTATCTTTGACAGATAAATTCTCAAAAATGCTTATTAAGCAGTCATCGTTCAAAAATAAATTGATGCTATTTGCACCAAAATTTAACACAGGATTTTTAGAATGCGTTATCGAACCTGGAAATTAAAAATTAAAATTGAAAAATTTTTAATACTATAATTAGTTTTTACATAAGTACAGATATTTCTAAAGTTAATATTATATGTATGGCATGTAAGTTTTTAAAACGGATCTAAAACATTATTTTTTGAAATAGTATATTACGGTCCTAGGCCAGAAAAATAAAGAATGGCCCAAATCGCATGTAAATTACCTTCTGAGGCGAAGCCGAGGATGGTAAACTGCGATTTGGGGAATTCTTTGCAAGGGGCGGTCCACTTAGCGCACGCCGAATGTGCGCCAAGGGTGCACCCCATGTGTGCCTAGTGTGCGCCAAAAAAATGGCGCACTCCTAAGAAAATTTTTATTACTGATGCTGGGTGTGCTTGAAAATTTATAATTAATTGATTAGAACCTATATTTAACCTTACCAGATATTTATATTTTGCAAAATGAGTATACTTGTCAATTAAAACTATAAATTCTAATCAATTTTAGCGACAAATTTTTATGAAGTAAAAATATAATTTTCTTTTTCGCAAAACGAAGATTTTTTTCAAAATACGTTTTTTATACTTTCTTATATATTTTCGGTGTTGCTTAACTCGAAAATGAGCATCCCAGTGTCCGGAAATGCCTTAAAAACCCTTAAAACACAAAAAACACCACTTTTTTATCAACACAATTTTTGTATTATATAGCTAAAATCGTATATATAATACGAGACATCTGGACATCAATACGGAACATCTGGATCGTAAATTACAATTTATAGTTATAGATGTCCTAAGTACCCAAAACTCCTTCTGTTTATTCAAACGCGCCTTCTGGACCGAGAAACGCAGAGCGCAATTCTATAACAATGTTATAAGATAGGGTTTCTAGGTAATTTTCCAAATAACGCTGTCATATTGTAAATCTACCAATATACTACTATTTGGTCTCATTTTTTTGTATATGTTCTACCTTTCATTCCCAATAAACCGAAATTTTTTATCACTGATTCTCTCATAGCTATTGTTAGTAAATCAAATTTTTTGCCAAAATGACCAATTTTAAAATTGCTGTTAAAATTGTAATTATTAAAGAAAATAAGTCTTATAGGTCTCCAACATTTCGTACTAGTTTCAAGTTTCCAAAATTTTTTTTTCGTCCATTTTGCTTTAGACCTTTGCGAGATATGTTTCGACAACGATATCGATAAAATATGATTTGTTTTAAAAAACCTGAAATTGAGATTCTTTTTTTAAATTATCATATCTGTGGCGAATATGAAGAACGGCATAAGTCCTATGCTTATACATAGAACATGTGACGTTTTTCATATTAACCACATTATATGCTAAACAAACAACCAAAAAGGAATGACTAAAAAATTTTTTAAAACTTAGAACTTGTACAAAAATTTTGAGACCTTTACAATTCAATTTCACCAAAAATTACAATTTTAACAGCAATTTATAAATTGGTAATTTTTTGCAAAAATGGACATTTGATTTATTAAAAATAGCGATGAAATAGTCAGTGATAAAAAATTGCAGTTTACGGAGAATGAAAAGTAGAACTTATAAAAAAAAAAATAAGACCAAATAGTAGTATTTTGGTAGATTTGCAATATGATAGAGCTATTTGGAAAATCACCTAGAAACCCTATCTTATAACATTGTTATAGAATTGCGCGTTTCTCGGCCCAAAAGGCGATTTGAAATAAACGGAAAGAGTTTTGGGTACTTTTCAAATATCCGTGGGTCATCTATAACTATAAATTGTAATTTACGATCCAGATGTTCCGTAATGATGTCCAGATGTCTCGTATTATATATATATATGATTTTTGCTATTTAATCCAAAAATTGTTGGTAAAAAAGGGGCATTTTTTGCGCTCATTTTTGAGTTTAGCGACACCGAAAACATATAAGAAAGTATAAAAAAGGAATTTCAAAAAAAATTTCGTTCACCGAAAAAGAAAATTAATTTTACTTTGTAAAAATTTGTCGCTAAAATTGATTAGAATTTATAGTTTTGATTGACAAGTATACTCATTTTGCAAAATATAAATATCTGGTAAGGTTAAATATAGGTTCTAATCAATTAATTATAAATTTTCAAGCACACCCAGCATCAGTAATAAAAATTTTCTTAGGAGTGCGCCATTTTTTTGGCGCACTTGTGGCGCACACCTGGCGCACATTCCGTGTGCGCTAAGTGGACCACCCCTTGATTCTTTTTTTATGGCCGAGGATTCTACAAAATTTTTCTGCGACTGTGGCGAGAAAATACATCTTTGCCGGACGCTCAACGTTGTTGTTGAGGTCTTGAGTAGTACAAAATTTTGCAAATAACCGAAAGTAGTTATATAAAGATTTCCAGATTTGGCACTAATTTGAAATTCCTGTTTTTTTTCGTTTCAGTCATCTAACATTTTTTATCGCCAATTAAAATCTACGTGATAAAAGTGTCTATAAATTTTTTTGGTAAATTCTGAAGCTTATACCAAAAAAATGCGACCAACCGAAAGTAATTTGACTGAAAAATAAGGGAATGGCGAAATTTTGAAAATAGCGGAAAATAGGCTAAAATAGGTCATTTTTTGGACCTTTTGGAGGTCATAACTTGGCCCCATATTGTTCTAGAGGGCTAAAAATTTGGCTAGGTGAGTTTTTTATTACCCCAAACATTATCTAAAAATTTAAGCCCAATCGGTGACATGCGTGCGCCCACTTTTGTATGAAAAGTAATGGATACACGCAAATACTAACACTGAACCAGATGAAAACTCCATTAGGAGTTGCAAAATGTGTTGCACAGAGTTACAGCACAGAGTGGAGTTGCAAAATTGTAACGGAGTTGCACATTCTTCGCAGAGAAAAAACAAAATTCATTGCGATTCTTTGAAAGTCCGCGAAACTTGTTGCAAATCCATTGTAACTTCGTGCAACTCCTTGTGAAGTTTTCAGCTGGTTGAGAATTGATATATAATTATACAAAAATAACAATAAACTAATATTCACACCTGAATTCATAACTGTTGACATTGATCCGTAGAAATATAAATTAAGGTTGACAGGAATGTTTTGCAGTTCTAAAAAAAGGTAAATAACATTAGAGAACTCATAAAAATAATGTAAATGTTATTGCTATACCACAAAAAAGGGTATTTCTTAGAAAAAACTTTCGGTCATATTGATTTGATGAATTATTCTTTAAGCATCAGTCATCGGCGGATCTAGAAATTTTCTGAGGGAGGGGCGATATCAGTAAAAATTTGCGAGCTTTTATTAACTTTTTAAAATTATACTTAATTTTTTTTTTTAATCTGTACATTTTTGGTTACCACCCACCGCTGGATCCGCCAGGAGGTTGTTTATTGAGCTATTACTGAACAGAATTTGATAACTTATGATGAAAACATTGCTCGTTGATAAAATATTAGTTTTCCTAGATAAAATATTAGTTTTTCCTGATATTATTTACAATATAAACCAAATCATTTTGAAATTCCTTATGCGAGTTGCGACGGTAAGAGAAGGAGAAAAATAGGCAACGCAGAATTGAAGATTGAAACTCTGCATCATGATTCACGTTATAAATGCATGTTTCATTTTCCTTAATTCTATAGGATCATTCCAGATAATATAGCAGTCAACTAGTCAAAAGCAGCCAAAAAATCAAATACAAATAATCTGTGTATAAAATAAGCAATAAAAGTTTTAGTCAGACTAAGCAACTTCATGTTTAAATTTATTATAATTGGATCATAAATTGAACCTATATGATTGAAAGTTGTAAGAAATAGGTTAAAATTTTAACTAATTTGTCAAAGTCAAAGTTATTTAGTAGTGCTGACAAAAGAAAATAAAAGCCAGATAGAAAAATAGATGACAGCAAATTAAGTTCATATTCATTTTGCCCAATTTTTAGCAAAAGAAATAAAATAAAAAGCAGGTAAATAATGAACATGTAGATTAATTTATTGCATTGGGTTTTTCAGGTTTTTTGGTTTTTCCGAGGAGTTTATGCTTTTAGAAATGATATACCAATTAAAACTAGGCAATGAAAATGGAAAACCAGGTAATGGTAAGAAAATTCATGAAGTTTAGAAATTTATTCATCTCCTTTTCTGAATTTAAGGGATTCCACCCCAACTGGACCCAAGTTGAAGTAGGTTGCAGAAATTGATCCAAATTATTTTTTTCCGAAAGTGCAACCTAGAATAAGTACTCTCAGACAGTTTTAGCTTTCTAGATCGAATCCTTGATTCTTGGTAGACTTTATTGTGTTTTTGGCCTTCTTTGATAAATTGTCTCAAAATATTCTTATTTTGGTTGGCAAATGCTTATTTTGCAGTGAAAAATATTTTACTTGGAAGTCGCTCTCTCCGCTACTGGGTGTTTCCAGGCAGTAAATATTGAAGTTAAGATTTTTTAACCATATATTTTTAACTATTATAAATTTTTAATTATTATAAATAAATAAATAAATAAATATTAATAATAATTTTTTAATGAAAAAGTTAGTAAACACCCAGTGGCGGAGAGAGCGTCATTGAAGTGCTTTCGGGAAATTTCCTGCATAATTTCGATTTTGAATTTCAAAGTTTGATTTGGACTGCATATTTACGAGAAATTACAAGTGCCATAAGGAGATCACAGCCACAAGCGTAGTACACCAGTCAAAACTCGGGGTCCAACGTCGCTGGAAAATGGTGGAACCCCTTAAATCAGAAAAAACTACCCTTTTTTAGGGTTTTTTTTGAAAAATTTTGAAACTGAAGCTAACATGATCAAATTAATTAACTTTTTCAAGATTGGTTACCAAAATATTGTGTTACTTTATAATAAACTAAATTTGGGGAATTCGGGTTAATTATTGGGAAGAACTATATAAGAGGCTCTTGCGTTTAATTCTCAAAAAGTTTTGTGGGTGCCTTATAGTTTTAAAAAAACGTCAACTTTATGACTGTCGATATTTCTGAACCTTCAGGTTCAAAAAAAAACTTATAAAAAGGTTATAGATAAAACGCGATCTTTTGATATTTAACAAATGTCCCAAATGGGAAGGGATTGGCGGCCATTTATTGTTCAGAAGCGCTGATGGCAATTCGGGTCCAAATTCAGAATTTTTAAGAACAGAAAAGTTTTTTTTAAATTAATTATTATAGGTTCCAGAATTTTTTTATTTTAGAAAAAAATTTTTAAGAAATCTGTACAAATTGGAAAAAGTAATTTTAAGAAGAGCATTTCACAGAAAGAATTAAGTCCTAAATGAAAAATTTTATTTCTTTTTAAGTCATTTTTCCGAATTCGTATAAAGTATAATATTTCATAGTTTTGCATTAAAACGAACAACTTCAAATTCAGAAAAATTCAGTTCTGGGCTTTGCAATTTCTTAAAATTATAATATTTGGTTAATTGAATATAATTTTTATTCGGATATTTTAAGAATTCTACTTAGAACTTTCTGAATTTTGATTTAGTTATTTTTCAATGGTATTTTAAATTCTTAATTCTTGACATTGAACCTTGGGTTTCGGATTTTCTGATTTTGAAAAATTAGCACGGATTGCCATCAGCGCTTATGAACAATGAATGGCCGCCAAGGGATTTCATCAAGTAGTTTCGGATTTAGTAATTTTAAAAGCATTCCGTTTGCTCTATACATACTATACGTCGCGTCGGTGATCTGGTAAGTTTTAGTATAAAAACCCCTGTTTTGCTTTCCAAGTTTTCTCAGCGAAAAAAAATGTTGGATCAAAATTTCCTCTTACAGAAAGTTTATACAACAATTATTTTTTGGAAAATGAATAATGTTTCGAAAATATTAGAAAATAAAGTAAAGGCGTATGCTGACGAGCAATTTTGCAACACGTGTGAAAATTAAAAGTTTAACTTTATTTTCTGATATTTGCGAAAATTTATCAATTTTCCAAAAAATAATAGTTGTGCGACCGAGATTATTGAAAAACAAAATTTCCTGTAAGAAGAAATTTTGATCTAACATTTTTACGCTGAGAAAACTTTGGAAAACAAAATCGAGATTATTTTAATGCAATGCGACCAGTAGAGCGCCGGGAAAAAATGTAGGAATTTTTACTTTCATTAATGCAGTTGCATTGAAAACCAGATTCAGATTTTTAAACAAATGTTCTATTATTATAAATAAATTAAAACTGTATTAAACGGAAAGAAACATGGAACAGTGTAGGTTCAGGCCTACTTTTGTGTCAAAGTATAGTTATAAGACGCAAGAATAATTCCTTTATTATCCTCCCATATTGTTCTGGGCATTCTACAGACTCCCATAAAAATAATTTTATTTTTTCGAGATTTACTGATATTTTTTAATCTCATATTCAAATTTAAATACTCAAATAAAAGATCTTTTATTTATAATAATCGTCGTGCGATAATACTAAATTTTGTCGCGTCTACTTGAAGAGAAAAAAAGACAAAAAGAATCCTTAAAAAAAACAAAGTTTAAATCAAATATTTCAAAAATTTGTTCAGTAACAGCATATAAAAACCAATATATATACTCTTAAATTGTTTTTGGCAAATTCTGGAGGTATGGTATGCCAATTTCTCTAAGACGACAAACAAACTCTAGCGCTTTCTACACCACCCAATATAATTTTTTTTTATGATTATTTTCCTATTTAAAATGTATAGAAATGTAATTTTAAAGTAATTTTAAGCGCAAGCTGAAAAAATTTTGGTTGCCGAAAGTAGAATTTTCCGGTAGCAGCAACAGGGTTATGTTTTTTAAAAAAATTAATAAAATTTTTTATATACTTTTTAAAAGTTGTGCCTAATGCATTATTTGTTTGAACTAAATATAGATAACTAATCTTAAATACTTTTAAATATTTTTTTTATATTGTAATTTTTAAGGTTTTGGAATCCATGATTTGAAATATTTTTGTTAAGTTTGTTCTGGTAAAAAGCACCATAACTTGAAGTTTAGCCAAAATTGAAATGAATGTTTCAAATTGTTAATAAAAAATAAATTTACTTACCCTTAGAATATGCTAGCATATTTATTTATACACTGTAAAAAACAACTCCGGTGATTTTTCGACAAAATTGGTAAATTTACTAAAATTTAGTAAATTTTCGAAAAAATTCGCAATTTTTCGAAAAAAATCGGAAATTTACTAATATTTGTAAATTTGCGAAAAAATAGTAAATTTACGATTTACTTTTTCGTAAATTTTCGACAAAATCGTAAATTTACAACTATGTCGTAATTTTACGATTTTTGTAGAAAAATTGCGATTTTTAATCGAAAATTTGTGACAAACAGTTGTGAAATTACAAGCCATATTTTTTGTACCTAAAAACGCATAGCAAACCAGTTAGAGTCATAAAATAATGTTTTTTGATTTTATACCATGAGAAAAGATGAATACTTTTATTTTTTTTTCGCTACATTTCTTTTAGCAAATAGGTATACAATTATTAATATTTTAAGAATAAAAAATATTTTTAATTACGTAAAAAAGGATAATCTGGACGAACAAGTTATTATAAGTAAAAACAGGATGAGTCAATTATAATTTAAATGGGACATTTTTACTTTAAAAAAAAAATTAATTTTGATAATAATTTTTAGTATATGAGGCATTATTTTTTTTTTACTACTTAACTTGGACAAAAAACTGAAAAAAAAAATTTGAAGGCACATCGATATAACCCGTGTTTTCAGGTAGTTTGAACCTTCAGAAAACCGAAAAAAATCGTGAACAAAAAATCGGCGATAGGTGCCAAAAAGATTTTTCCACTTTTATCTCAAAAACTGCCTTTTTTCGTAACTGAGCTAACCGATTTTCGAAAATTTTTATTTCAGGGGTTTTTCGCGGTATTTTTAGGGATTTTTTTTTATGACAAGTTAAAACAAGTTCAAAACTAATACAAGCAAGGATTTAGCATCAATTTTTAACAATATTTTGACATTTATAAGCTAGAAAACCTGTTTTTGCTTTTTTCAAATTTTGTTTTATAACTTTTTCTTGCACCTTAGGCTGTTTTTAATCTACGTACAAGTTATAATGGTAAATATTGATAACTTTTAGTCCAAATTGATTGTTACATACCATCAAGATGCCCGAAAATAATTATTTTAATGCGCTACAATGATGGAACCCCTAGAGTCCCAATTTTTTAATTCTTGTTAAAATGAAGTAATTATACTTTTTCATCTTAAATATTTTGTCTATTTTATTTTTATCTCATAAAATATATTTTTCCAAGCAAATAAAACTCCATTAATGATTATGTGCCCAAATATTTTTCATTTATACTCGTTTATTACCAATTTTTTCAATTTTATACAATACGTAATTTTTGACTGATTATGCATATTTTCAAGCTGTAGAATTAAATTAAAAGGGGAGTTCAATACATTTGGAACACCAAATTATAACAAATGGTTATGAATGAGTTTATTATGTTGAAAAAACATGACGGCTACTCTCCGTTCATTCTAATGGGTCTTCTGGGCCTAGAAACGCAGAGTTCAATGTTATAAAATAGGGTTTTTTGGCAATGAAACGCTTAAACCTCACAAGTTAACCAAAACACTTCTGGTTGGTCTCAATTTTTTGTTGTAAGTGTCACCTTTCAAACGCCGTAAACCGCAATTTTCCATCACCAATTTTTTTATTAATGTAGCCAATTAACCAAATTACCTATTTTTAATTGCTGCCAAATTCGTAATTTCTAATAAAAAAAGGTTTTGTATGTCTTGAAAAATTCCTACAAGCTTGAAGTTTCCAAAAATTTTTTCTCGTCTCATTTTCTTGAGTCGTTTTTAAGAAATGGCTCTTCTAAGTTAACATTAAAAATTAGCTTTTTATAAAACCATATAATTGGGACTCCGACTTCTAATTATCATATATCTGATGATTAAATAATTTAAAAAAGTAGAGTAAAGAATTTTTGGAAATTTGAAGCTTGTGGAAATATTTTGAGACTTATAAAACCCATTTTCGTCAAAAATTACAAATTTGGCAGCAATTTAAAAATAGGTCATTTTTAACCAAAAATGACCATTTGGTTAATTGGCTATAGTGATGAGAGGATTAATGATAATAAATTACGGTTTACGGCGTTTGAAAGGTGGTATTTACACCAAAAAAATGAAACCAACCAAAGAAAAGAGTAAAAGAGTTTAAGTTAGCTTGTAAGGTTTTAGCGTCTCATTGAAAATTACCAAAAAACCCTATTTCATTGAGCCCTGCGTTTCTAGGCTCAGATGGCCCTTTGGAATGAACGGAGAGTAGCCGGCATGTTTTTTCAACATAATAAACTCATTCATAACCATTTGTTATAATTTGGTGTTCCAAATGTATTGAACTCCCCTTTTAATTTAATTCTACAGCTTGAAAATATGCATAATCGGTCAAAAATTACGTATTGTATAAAATTGAAAAAATTGGTAATAAACGTGTAAAAATAAAAAATATTTGGGCCCATAATCATTAATGGAGTTTTATTAGCTTGGAAAAATATATTTTATGAGATAAAAATAAAATAGACAAAATATTAAAATAGACAAGCCTACGGTGCAAGAAAAATTAATAAAACAAAATTTGAAAAAAAGCAAAAAATAAATACAGGTTTTAAAGCTTATAAATGTCAAAATATTGTTAAAAACTGATGCTAAATCCTTGTTTGTATTAGTTTTGAACTTTTGAACTTTTTTTAACTTGTCACAAACAAGTATCCCTAAAAATACCGCGAAAAACCCCTGAAATAAAAATTTTCGAAAATCAGTTACGAAAAAAGGCAGTTTTTGACATAAAAGTGGAAAAATCTTTTTGGCATCTATCGCCGATTTCTTGTTCACTTTTTGTTTCGGTTTTCTGAAGGTTCAAACTATCTGAAAAAATGGGTTATATCGATGCGCCTTCAAATTTTTTTTTTCTTCAGTTTTTTGTCCAAGTTAAGTAGTAAAAAAAAAATAATGCCTAATTTATGTGCATTTCTACGAAAAAATACGTTTTATGAGCACTAAAAATGAAAAAAAAAAAATTTAAGAGGCAACTATTACCACCATGATTTTCTAATAGTTTGCAACCTATAGAATGCAAAAAAAACGTTATCACGGAATCGGCGATGGATGCCAAAAAGATTTTGCCACTTTTATGTCGAAAACCGTGTTTTTCGTATCTGAGCAACCCAAAATAATTTAAGAAAAATTAAATAGGCGATAACTTCATTAATCAAGATAAAAATTACTTTTTTGTTAATTAAAATTTAAAATAATAGATGACAAAATCTGATTTCCAGGGAAAAACTACTCCAGAAGAAAAAAAAACTTTTCTTTTTACGATGAAATTTAGCCGAGTTGTCGTCAATTTAAGATTTTACTCAATATTTTATATTGAAAAATGCCTATTTCTGACTTGTTTGATTTTCATCGTAAAATAATAACTTTTTTTTAAAAATCGATTAATTTTTCCCTGAGTATTCATTTCTTCAAAAAAAAAAATCATTTTTGTTCACAAAATTTTAATTTTTAGGTCAGAAACCTTTGAAAACTGTAATTAGCCAAATTTATATAACAGTTTTTCATTGGTTTTTGACCTAAATGTTGAAATGTGGTAAAAAATTATTCTTTTCTTGAAGAAATAAATACTCAGGGAAAAAGTAAACGATTTAAATAAAAAAATGAGTATTTTACCATAATAATCAAGGGAATAATACATATTTTAAGTTCAGAAACAGACTTTTTTAATGTCTTTTTTAAGAAAAATTTGAGTAAAATCGTAAATTGACGATAACTTGACAACGATTTCATTGTCAAAAGAAAAGTTTTTTTTGTTCTTGAGCAGTTTTTCTCTGGCAATCACTATCGACTATATGGCACATATCATTCGATTCCTGAGACATTCCTCTAACAAACTGTATATTTTGGAAATTCAAATGACGGAGCGTCCTAAAGTATGGTATAAAATAAAAAAACATTATTTTATGACTCTAAATGGTTTGCTATGCGTTTTTAGGTACGAAAAATAGGACTTGTAATTTCACAACTGTTTGTCGCAAATTTTCGATTAAAATTTGCAATTTTTCTACAAAAATCGTAAAATTACGACACAGTTGTAAATTTACGATTTTGTCGAAAATTTACGAAAAAAAAAATTGTTAATTTACTATTTTTTCGCAAATTTACAAATATTAGTAAATTTCCGATTTTTTTCGAAAAATTGCGAATTTTTTCGAAAATTTACTAAATTTTAGTAAATTTACCAATTTTGTCGAAAAATCACCGGAGTTTTTTTTACAGTGTACAATATTTACTAACAATCAGAATTAACTAAAAATAAAATTTATTTTTACCAATTTAAAAAAAATAGTTAAAGGTCTTTAAAAATAGTTATGTAAAAGAATAAAAAATTTTAATAATTTTTTTTTTAAACATCAATTTTCACGGACAGATTTGTCGTTTATTAGGTTTAAATCATCATTTGACGTAAAAAAAATCGATTTGTCGATCTGAGGGTTAATTTATTCAAAAATAAGGACATGAGTTGGACATAAAAATTTTGGAGTAAATTTTTTTCGACAAAAAGTTTTTTTGACTATCTGATGTCCTTATTTTTGATTATTATTCGCATTAATTTCACTATAGGATCCCCTTTTATCAAAATGCACTTACTTTTTTATTTTCCAAAGTATTGAATATTCTCCTATCATGGACTCCCTGATCCTTTAGTAGAGATTTTTGTGTAATACTGAAAATATAAATGTATAAGAACAAGTTTTATTACTTTTCGTTTCAAATTTTTAAACAAGACTAAAGTGTTAATAGAAAGATGCATGATAAACTCCTCTATTGGTGTAGATAGGTCCTACAGACAGACCGTCACGCCATGGCGTTCCCGCTCCCTGGCGCGTGCGATATTTAAATCTGTGGCGCCTACAATATAATTTTTTTTAATAAATAGACAGAAAACAGTAAAACAATAGAAGGAGCTTTCTAGGTTTTCGGGAAACAAATTTATTTAATGGTGTAAATCAAAATCCTCTGTTTGCTGGAAATATCCCAAAATACAAAAACCACCTTAGAAATTCCTGTGCAGCAACCAAAGTTAAAGAAACTTTTTCTGACTGGGTTTTACCGTTTCTTAGGCCATTGAAAAAATATGCTTTTTCCTATTTTTTCCGAAAAAAATTCTTTTCGCCCTAATAAAATTTCCATGTAAAAAATACACTTTTATAGCAATTCTGAAGTAACCATAAGTTACAAAAAGTTAGTCAATAAAAAATAATAGTCTTATAAAATATTGTAACATAAAAAATATGTATTTTTGAAAATGTTATAAATTTTGAGCATTTATAATAGATGCAACCAAATATACACCGCTGATACACCACACACTCATCTACAAGGAAAATTTTTCTATGTAAATGGGTTATTGCAAGGGCAATTCCTGATATAATTTGGATGTACCACCTGCTAAAAACACCGCTAGAATTTTACTTTATTTATATTTTGTTCGTGTCATTGCATTTTAAGACTCTTTCTTGTAATTGTATATTAAAAAGGCTTTCTTCACATTTTTAAAGATAAACATTTTTAAAGTATTTTTTAAAATTATTAATTATTGTCTAATAAAACTCGAAGACGACAGTGGTGCAGAGGAACTAAAAAGAAAATTGTATTCAAGATGGATTTTTTTTTAACAGCTTGTTGGCTTCAAGAAATCATTAAGCGATTAACCCAAATTTACTAGATTCTCCATAGAAAATGTCGGTAATTACAGTGTTTCGTATTGTTGATAAGTAATAAATAATTTTATATTAAATTTCTGTAGTTTTTTCAGTCAAAGTTTAATCAATTAAAAATTAACAGTCATAAATATATAAATATTCTAAACTTGAATGATGATTGTTTCATCAGCATGTTTAAATACTTATCAGTTCCTCAAAAATTATCATTAGATCGGTGTGGCAGAGATGGAGGTACTTCAACAGAGAGTACTAGAAAAATATTAGCTACCTCAAAGTATCAAGCAAGAAAACTCACTTTAACGATTTTTCAGTTGACAGGAAAGAAGGGAAAAAATGACGTTTGATATTGAAAAGTTAATTTTTGTTTTATGTATTGTGGGACTTATACTTAAAACGTTTAAAAATTTTTTATAATCGTGAATCGGACGATGAAGCAAGGCTATTAAAAGTAATAAGTGACTATTGTGAAAATATCAAAGAAATGACTTTGGAAGTTAATAATAAAGTTTATTTAATTAATAAAAAACCAATTTCGCTTTTAAAAAATTTAAGTTGTTCAAAATTACAATTTCGACTTTAAGAAGCGTGAGCAACGAATTTTTATGTAATTTACAGATATACTATATCGAAGAATTATAACACTTCATAAATGCACGTTCGAATTAGAAAATTTTATGAGTGATTTTTTCAAAATAATTTTTAAAAAGTTCTTTTATGGGAAAATGAAAAATTTCAGCAAATTAAAAAATCAGAATCAGCAGTAAATGCTTTGATTGCAAGTAGTTTTAAGAATTTGAATGCATTTTGGTTAAATATTGACGTTAAATTTAAAAATACAACTAATTTAAAAACTTTACTATCACGTCAAAAAAGTCTTCAGAGAATAATATTGAATTAGAATGTACAAATTGATAAGGATTTTGTTAGATATTTGCCTGAATTAATCGAAAAATTTTATAATTTCAATTTTCATGAAAGTTTATAAAATTCCTTTGGCACTCATTTACAAAATTTAACAATCTTAGATTGTCACGTTTCTAATTTGACCAACAAGTGGTAAGTTAGCGAAATGCAAAAGCTTAAAAATCTTGCATTTGAATACAAAACCATTGTTGTTATTAACTATAACAGGGGTCAGTTATTTTGCACTGCTAGAGAACATTGTGTCAAAATTAAGCCCAGAATGCTGAAATTTTGATTTTAGAAGTAGGCTTACTATTCGAAGAAAAATTTGGATTCAATTTGAAGACATGCATCTTTTCTAAATTAAATATCCTTTTAAGCTAAAATTTTTTTCTCGTAAAATTAATTAATATAAAATTTTCCCGTAAAAAGATCATTCAGATCCAGGAGATTCTCCAAAAGCTAAAAAATCAAAATTAAATATTCCATTGTCTCATGCAAATAATAATGAATCAGAAAAAATAAATAATTCAAAAGATGCAGATAAAGTAGTAAGCATGAAAAAAGATACTCCATTTTTTTACAAATTTAAAATAAAAATTTTTTACATATTCAAGGCTAAAAAGTATAAAAATTCAATACTTACAACAACCGAAGATTCTTACATTATAAATAATTTGCATGAAAAGAAAAATAAAAAAAAATTATTAAAAATGATAAATGATTTACAAAACGAATGTTCAGACAAAGAAAACATAAGGGGGGGGGGGGGGTTAATATTCGGCGAAATCTGCTTTGGAGAGGAGCGACTTGCGATTTTTAGGAAATGGTGCTTTTTTGGTGACAAAAAACCTCCCGAAGTCGGTTTTTAATTTTGATAATCGGTTTTGACGATATTGGCCAAAATGTGCTCCATTTAAATAACATTAGAAACGTGGTTTTTTGAAAATAGCGCGAAAATTTGGGGGGGCTACACTTTTCTAACATATACTAATCGACTCGAATATCGATCACCTTTAATCTCCATATGATAAATTGAGGGGCAATTCGTGTGCTCATACTTTTTAAAGCTGTTTTCTGAGCGGAATTTTTAGTTTTTAATTTTTAAAAATTCATCGCGCCAAATAGAAACAACCGATTTGGACGTGCAAGGTCTCAAAAAATTTTTTCAAAGGGTCTACTTTTTTGTAGTTTGTTTATTTTTGACTCACCTCTGCATAACATAACCTAAAATTGCAAAAAACGACGAAAAACCCATTTTTTGAAAAAACAGGAAAAAACTACATGCAAAATCACAATTTTTTAGAAAAAGATTTTCCCTATTTTTTGCTAAAAATCACTGCTTTATCGACAGCGCAAAGTAAAAAATCTTCCTTTTTCTAACTTTGGGCTGACGCAGCTAAAAATTTTTAAATGGGACCCCCAAATTTTTTTTTCTAGAATTTACACATTTTTCATGAACTTTCACGTGAAAAAAGTTTTTTTTTTGATTTGGGACATCCTAACCTCCAAAACTTTAATTTTCGTTAAAAATAAATGTTTTTTTTCGAGTTTTACTCCAGCCAAAGTATGGGTTTGGTTGTATTTTCACTGGCGAACACGAGATTTGCTCTATTATAGGTTTTTTGGGTTGCTGAAGATCAAAATCGGGTTCATTTCGTAAACAAAGTGGGGGCTTAACCTTTAAATTTGCAAAAAGTACCCCCAAAAAGGGGTTTTTTTAAACATATTTGCATTTTGAGCACTCAGATTTGTACCATACGGTTTTTGTGAGTCACTGATCAAGAATTTCAACTTCTTTTTCATAAATAATCAATATTTCACCCTTAAAAGAGCTAAAACTACCCCTAAAATAGCTAAAACTACCTGTAAAAGGGGTGTTTTTCCTATTTTCGTACTTTTAGCATCCGGGATATGCCCATATAGGTTGTTTGTGTCGCTAATCAAGAATTTTGATTTCTTTTTCATAAATAATAAAGATTTCAACCCTAAACTGGCTAAAACTACCCTAAATAATGGGACATTTATGCTTTTTTTGTACTTTGAGCGTCCTGGATATGCCCATATAGGTTTTTTGGGTCGCTAATCAAGAATTTCGACTCCTTTTTTGTAATTAAATATTGATAATTTATGAAAAAGAAGTCAAAATTCTTGATTTGTGACCCAAATAATCCATATGGGCATATCCTGGATGCTAAAATTACGAAAATAGCAAAGACACCCATTTTAGGGGTAGTTTTAACTATTTTAGGGGTAGTTTCAGCTACTTTAAGGGTGAAATATTGATTATTTATGAAAAAAAAGTCGAAATTCTTGATCAGTGACTCACAAAAACCGTATGGTGCAAATCTGAGTGCTCAAAATGTAAATATGTTTAAAAAAACCCCTTTTTGGGGTTAGTTTTTGCAAATTTAAAGGTTAAGCCCCCACTTTGTTTACGAAATGACCCCGATTTTGGTCTTCAGCGACCCAAAAAACCTATATTAGAGCAAATCTCGCGTTCGCCAGTGAAAATACAACCAAACCCGTATTTTGGCTGGAGTAAAACTCGAAAAAAAACATTTATTTTTAACGAAAATTAAAGTTTTGGAGGTTAGGATATCCCAAATCAAAAAAAAACTTTTTTCATGTGAAAGTACATGAAAAATGTGTAACTTCTAGAAAAAAAAATTGGGGGGTCCCATTTAAAAATTTTTAGCTGCGTCAGCCCAAAGTTAGAAAAAGGAAGATTTTTTACTTTGCGCTGTCGATAAAGCAGTGATTTTTAGCAAAAAATAGGAAAATCTTTTTCTAAAAAATTGTGATTTTGCATGTAGTTTTTTCCTGTTTTTTCAAAAAATTTATATCTACTGTTCATAAAAAAATTTTAATGGCAAAACTGCCATTTTTTAGGGTTTTTCGTCGTTTTTTGCAATTTTAGGCTATGTTATGCAGAGGTGAGTCAAAAATAAACAAACTACAAAAAAGTAGACCCTTTGAAAAAATTTTTGAGACCTTGCACGTCCAAATCAGTTGTTTCTATTTGGCGCGATGAATTTTTAAAAATTAAAAACTAAAAATTCCGCTCAGAAAACAGCTTTAAAAAGTATGAGCACACGAATTGCCCCTCAATTTATCATATGGAGATTGAAGGTTATTGACATTCGAGTCGATTAGTATATGTTAGAAAAGTGTAGCCCCCCCAAATTTTCGCGCTATTTTCAAAAAACCACATTTCCAATGTTATTTAAATGGAGCACGTTTTGGCCAATATCGTCAAAACCGGTTATCAAAATTAAAAACCGACTTCGGGAGGTTTTTAGTCACCAAAAAAGCACCATTTCCTGAGAATCTCAAGTCGCTCCTCTCCAGAGCAGATTTCGCCGAATATTCACCCCCCCCCCTTTATGCCTTAATTAATGAATTAGACTCAAAAAATGAAAATAAGGTAAAAGCAATTAAAAATAAAAATTCATTTATTTCAAATTTAATAAATTTAAAAAATTTTATTTTAAATACATAATTTGCTATTTACTATCATCGTGTTAAAATTTTTGTTCTTTGATATTAATTTTAGTTATTGTTTAAAATTAATGAAAATTAATGAAAATTAATTTTAATAATAAAGAGAAAACAGTATAAATACTGTTCACTTTCATTTATAAAATTTTCCGCAGAATCCGAATTTCCAGAGAGATTTTTATTTTGTCCCGAAATTTTAAAGCGTAATTTGTCAAAAAATTTGAAATTTGCAAATTCATTTTGTCCGTTTTTTTTTTCGTTTTTTTTTTTTAAATAAAAATTACTTTGAATATTAAAAATGTATTGTCTTAATTTCCAAATCACCAATAATAAAACTTCCTTTTAATCACGTGATCTGCAATGGGACGCCACCTATCATTATGTAATCAACAATTTGCGCTTATCCCGCCAAATCTGCTGAAATAAACAATAACCACATTTTTGTGATTCTATTTTATCAGATAAAATCGTACATGTCCTGAAATACTTTTTGTTAGTTTATTATAAATAAAATTAAGAGAAGCATATTTTTATAATTTTGGATTGCAGCAGGTTCAGGTATGTTAGTCTACGTTGAATTATTGATAAATTTTATTTCATAAAATAATTATTCATGAAATTTTAGTTATACAGATTTTGAAGTATATACCGTTTACATTGCACCAGTGTATTGTCAATAATTTAAATAAAATATGTCATCAAGCAACACTATTTTAACACATTTAAATTCGAGTCAATTTAATTATGAGTTGATTATTCGCAATTTTTCGTTTTCTGCTCCTCCAGATGAAGAACAAACACCAAAATTTTGTATTGATGATGAAAAAAAATTGGAGGGCTATTTAAAAATTTATATTGGAATGGACGAAAAACATCAACCTAATGATTATGTTTCTATATATTTGTTCGTTAAGTCTTCTTATGAAGAACCACTTAAATCGATTTGCAAATTTAAGCTAATTAACAGATTTGGTGATGTTATGTTTATTGGAAATACAATGCCAACTTTTGAAAAAAGCGATGATTTTGTAAAAACTGGACTATCAAATTATATATCTATGAAAGAACTTTCAGATAGAAAATTTTATCTACTTCCAAATGAAACATTGACATTACACCTTACAATTAATGTCGAAAACCCTGTTGCTAGAGTATATCAATGTTACCTTCAAAAACCAGAAAATGGAAATAATACAACTGGCAAATTTGCTGAATTTAATGCACTTTTTAAAGATGTTATAAATACTGATTTTTCTTTAGTATCAGGAGATAGTAAAATTAGAGCTCATAAGCAAGTTTTTGAAATGAATAAAGTTTTTAATAATTTTTTTTTAATGAAAGATATAAATGAAGTTGATGTAGTAGATGTAGGATTTGTTGTAAAACCAAAAACTTTATTAGAATTCAAAAGATTTATGTATATCGATCAAGTACAAAATCTTGATGAAATTGCTGAAGATATTTTACCATTAGTTAAAAAATACAAATTGACTAAATTAAAAAGCATATGCGAAGATCATCTTGTAACTAAATTAAATATAGATAACGCATGTAGATATTTTACTCTAGCTGATAATTATTGTTTAGAAAAATTGAAAAATGAAGCAGCCAATTGTATGGTATTACATTATTCTTATGTTTCCGAAACTAGAGATTTTCATGAACTGATTAAACCGGATGAAAGATTAAAAAAAGAACTTGATGATATTTTGGTAATTATAATTTATTTATTTATTTTTTATTATAAATATATTAATGAAAAAAAAATCCTTTTGCAGGAAGATTATTATTTACCTGCTACACTAGTATAATCCATGAGAAAAAAGATAAATTATTATTACGATGATGCTTTTAACATTTTATATATAATTTTTTCTGAATTAATATTTTTAAAAATATTCATAATTATGTAATTTTTTACCAATCAAATTGACATTTATGTTATTTAAAGTTCTTGATTAATTTATTAAAAAGTCATGTAAATAAATGTTAGTTTTATTGTATATAGAAACTTTGTGCAATTTGTGAATACGCTTATTTTGATCAATGAACTGATATTTTTACTTATATGTAAATTTTTTAAATAATTTTGTACATTTTACATTTAAATTTTTACAAGAAATCATTGTTTATTATAAAAAAATCTTTATTATATTTTTAAAAAATATGATAATTATATTTTTAAAAGATGTAAATTAATTAATATACAAAAAACAATCAATTTGAAATAAAAAAAAAAATGATTTCTGTTTTTAAATTAATTTGCAATTTTTGTTTGTGATATAAATTTTAAAAAAATCCCACATAACAATTTTTTATATTTATTAAAAATGCACCATAAAAAACATGAACAGTGCATACAAGAAAAGATTAAAAAACTAAAACTCCCTATACATATAAAATAACTTGAAGTAAAAAATGAAATGCTGGATAAAAAAAAAAATTAAAGGAGGTGGTGGAGGAGTATAAGTTTTATTTACCATCTGTTGATCTTTGTAAACCAATACAAGGATACAACACCATACACGTATTTGTTAATTTTCTTAGTATTAGAAGGTTTCTCGTCAAACAAGATATAACACGCACGCATATTATGTTTACAGTATAATAACCGTTTCCTCGCCATTTCAGGTAGTACACATCAGAGTACTGTATGATGATGTGCGTTTATAATTTTAATTAAATCATTTGAGAGTTTAAATGATTCGGTTTTATTTATATTTACTTTGATTTATACTCCAAATTATTACGTTACATCCTTTAATTATTTTTTTAAAATGTGATAAAAATTGAGTATTTTTTAAATCTTTCTTTTTTAAGTTTTGCGTTAATTTAAGTAAAGTTTATTTTATAATTTTTTGAAATAAGTTTTTTTTTCATACTTTTTTGTATTATTTACTCATATGATGCATCTTTAATCAAAAGTAATTTAATACCGGATGTGATTTTATAGGTAATCCTTGTAATAATAAACGTGCAAAAATATTAAGTATAAAAACCTTATGCAAAAAAAAAGTAATTTTTTGCAATTTGAAAAAAAAATATTTGCAATTTTTCTAAAAATATAACAAGAAAAATTGTTATCATATATTTAAAAATAAAAAATATTATCTATCTCAAATTTCAAGCATTATGAATGGTAAGTAAACCATGAACTTGTTCTTATTCATGTACTAATACACATTTATATTACAATTAAGTGCAATAAACTTAGACTGGACATGCATTATTTTAACTGGACTTTTTTTTTTTTTTTTAATTAAAATCTTTAATTAGGATTTCTTTATTAAGTGCTTTTTTTTAATAAGAAATATCAAATCTTAAATAAATATATATTACTCATTTGTGTGGGTGTGAATTAATATTTACATATTACATTTTTTTTTACCTTTTTTTTCAAATACGGAGGCGGTGAATAATAAAAAAAAATAACTTTTACTTAATATAGCTAGTTAGCCTTCAAAGTAAAAAAAACTTTTCAAAATTTTTTTTTAAATAATTAGTTTTTAATTTAATTTTTTGAAAATAAAAAGCAATATTTTATGAAAAAAATGGGTATTTATCTAATTTAGCATGTTATTTATGACGTATTGTGTTATGAAAAGAGGTTCTGTCGCGGCGTTTAAAGATTTTACACAAAGAATAATGGTCTTTTATTGTAAATAATAAACAAAAGCATTTCTTTTGTAATCGAAAACTCGTAAATTGAAATATCGTTTTTTTTTATTTGACATTTTAAAATAAAAATTAAAAACTTTATTTATATTTAGGTACACTGTTAAATTCTACTGCTTGAATTTTCAAGCACTTGTTCGTTGCACCTAATTTTTTAGTCATTATTTGACAAAAGTTCGTTATCACGTTAGCTTCCAAAGGTCAATGGACCCTAATTTTAAGAACGTTGAATCATAGGCGCATAGCGAATGTGTTAAGAAAGAAAAATGCAAACCAAACATAAAAATTAATGTTATGCATTTGCGTACAAAAAACTAAGTTCTGGGAGTAAAATAATAATAATTTTTTTATTTAGTTCTTTTTAAATAAACGCTTGAGAATCACATTTCAAAAATTTTTGCTATACCTTTCGTGACATCAAATACCGGCGACCTGCATTTATGCACCAACTTTTTGCTCATTGTGAAGAATTTAGATTTTGGTTAATTTGAAAAAATTTTTCTATTTTCCAATTATGTTTATTAAATTTTTGTTGAACTCTGAGCAGCCATTTATGCTATTTAGTGCCATTAGAGTTACGTGGGTGAAAATATATGGTATTTTTGTTTTTTGACCAGCTAAACACGAATCTGTGGTCTAGTTTGCAAAATTCTTGGCCAATTATTTGTTATTAACATTTTATTGCAATATTAGTCAAAAATCGTTATGTTAAATTTCCTGTAGCTGACGTAGGTATTTCAAAATTTTGACAATCCCTGAACGTATTACATGACTCACTAAACACGAATTTTCAATTATAAAGTTGTATGACTATAATTGTTTATAAATTGTTTTTAAAAAAAATTTTCGATAATTATGTGTGATTCCTTTAATTATGTATTTTTTAAACCTCTGGTTATGATTTTCAGATTGTTTTTTACAATATCTAAATAGCAATTATTGGGGTTCATTTTTGCAAAACCGAACACGAGAATCGTGTTTACTGGGTCAAAATTCCACCTATTTTTTTTCATGAAACTCTTAAGACATTAAATAGCATGGATTTAAAGAAAATAAGCGACATAAACCTAAAATTCACTCAAAAAAATGTCCAATAAATTTAGCTCTAAAAAAATCATACTTTCAAACAATTTTCGGCTGTTTGAATCCCAAAAAACATAATCAGATTCAGTACAACTTGAATATCAAGAAACACATAACTTGACAGTGCACTTAAAATCAGATAAAATCAGAAAAAAAATTGAATTTTAACATAACTAAAAGTCATCTTAATAAATTAAAAAATTTCTCAATTCAAATAATACCTTTAAAAAATTTTTTTTTAGAAAGTTAAAAAAAATATATTTCTTTTTCTCAAACTTTGTGGTTTCCGGATGTGTGCGTATTTTATGGACAGAAAATATAAGTACGCATATGAGGTAGTTTATTACATTATTGCGAAATTCCATTTTTTTAAAGATAATAAATAAATAACAGTACAGAAATTACATAAATTTGAATACAAATTAGAAACGAGACGGTGTGAACTTTTTCTGTTTATCGTAAAAAATAAAATAGATTTTAATTGATTAACAAGCTCTATTTTCTCTATAAAAAGATCTAATTTTTCTCTATAAAATTAATCCATAAATAATGTGATTCTGTGTGAAAGTTAAGTGAAATCTTAAATAAAAAAAGTAAATTATTTACAAATAAATTTCAAAAAAATTTATATTACTTATGTATTTTATTAATAATAATAAAACTAAAAATAAGATAAGAACTGCGGTAAACTGCATAAAAAACAAGAGAAAAAAAATCTAATAATAATAAAACAGCTATTAATATCAATTACTTTACAAACGTGCGTTTAAGTAATAACCTATTAGTATGAAACTTAATGAAAATCTAATAAATCTATAGTACATGTACTATTTATGATAATGTACACTGTGAGAAATTTTCTGCAATTTTTATTTTTTTTGAAATTATTTAATATACTTTGATGACGAATACAAAAATTAATAGGGGCTTTATGGTATGTCACAAAAAATTTTTATTGAAATTTTTCTCATGGCACTAAAACTTTAATTACTGCTTAAGTGTGTGTATGAGGTTGGTTTTGAGTTACGATAATCATCTTTGTTGTATGGTTTTACTGTTATAGTTAATCTTTCTTAAATTCGCTAACGAATATCTTATAAAATTGACAAGAAAACATATTTTAGTCGAGTATGAAATGTAATATTCTGATACACTAAACTTTAATCATTTAATTTAAAGATTCTGTTTTTTAACTTTGTATTACAAAAAGTTTTGAATTATTGTGTTTATGAGTGATTCGTGAAGAATATTACAAAATATCATTTATTTTTTTCTAAAAAACATCTTTTAATAAAAATGTTCAAGTATCGGCTTCTTTAAGATTGAAACTGAAGATATTGTGTTTTGTAGTATCTTTAAGATCAACTGATATAAAGAAAGTTCACATCTTGTGGCAACAAATTGAGACTAAACATCGTATTTCTCTTTATCACTAAATATCAAGAAACACTGGGGAAAAATGGACCGTATAGCCGGAAAATGTGACTTTTTTTCGGAAAATATGTGCAAAATTTTAAATTAAAACATTTTTTTTTACAGTGTACACACCTGATATCAATCAATCAATTAATAATAATAAATTTTTTATTAAGATTAATACTATAGGATAGTTTACTGTTTTACAATATAATACATGCGAATGACTACCACAATAATTTTTACGTGATATAAATAATAATTTTTTTATTATAATATAGGGTGATTGTACCAATTACTGACAAAATTTTTTTTCCCTCTATAAGAATAACATGGTATTGGACAATAATTGGCTAGTGGTCCTTAATTGGTACAGTTACCCTATTCACCATTTTTTTCAAATTATATCCAAATTTTATTTTAACACCCTGAAGAAACAAGTATAATTAATTACACGACGAATGGAACATCCTTTATAAAAAAAATTTAAAAATCATTTCTTTAATT
The DNA here is from genome assembly GCA_022575985.1 of Anagrus nilaparvatae. Classification (NCBI taxonomy): domain Eukaryota; kingdom Metazoa; phylum Arthropoda; class Insecta; order Hymenoptera; family Mymaridae; genus Anagrus; species Anagrus nilaparvatae. The sequence continues at coordinate 7,596,857 of JAKSXM010000165.1, forward strand.
ATTTAAAATTATGTATATAAAAAATATCTCCATTCATTAAATAATATATATTTGTTATAAAACCTATAATATAATACCTACTTATTAATTTTATATTGTTTAGATGTTAATTTAATGCAAATTATACATTATGTAGGTATATATAAAACGCAATACCATTATTTTTAATATTATTCAATCGTTTATTATTATTAATTTTTTTTTTTTTACAAAAAAGGAATTATCATATCAATAGTATATATATAACCTATATTTATATGAGTTTGTATTTGATTGTAGAGGAGGCTAATTCTAAATTTTTTTCAAGGTTTTTGAATATTTTTATTGAATCTATAAGTGATTTATAGGTTTTTATAGGTTTTATGGTATTGGGAAATTTTGATTGAGTTGATAATTTGAGTAGAGGTTTTTTGTAGCTGTCAAGTGTTTTAGAAGTTTCTGATTTTAGTTGCATAATATATGGGCTCGTCCAGGATAGAACGACCAGCTGAAAATTTTTTTTTGTTTCCTTTTTTACCTGGCATTTCTAAAATCACTTCTATTTTACTTTTTCTTGATGTATAATTTTAAGCTGCTCCAAAATTTGATTATTTCAATATTTTGATTTTAACTGTCTAGTTCAAGCTAAAATAACTCCAGTGCCGGATTTACCATATAGGTACAGTAGCCACGACCTACGGGCCCCACGGAATTTTTTTAACATTGTGTGCCTACAGGCCCCAACAAGCCTAAATCCGGCACTGAAAAACTCAAAACCATGAAACTTTTAACATATACATGTGATTGGGAACAAATTTTCTTTTTACCTGGAATACCCGGAAAAAAAATTTTTTTACATTTTTAGCCACTTCCGATTTTATTTTTATAATAATTTGATTTTTCAAATTGATCGGAAGTGAAGTTCGCTATAATAATTTTTGCTCAAATTTCCCCAGAATATGGAACTATGTATCAATTTGTCCCAAAAAGAGTTTTTTACATATGATATTTAAATGAGCGCCCACAATCATTATTTTAGTCTGCTGAAATCTGCCAAAATTAGCTAAAACAGGGGGTGAAAAATTTTTTTTTTCAATCAACCCAAAATCGGTACCAATATAATTAATTATCGGTGAAATTGTCCCAAAAAGACAAAAAAACAATTTATACGCTATTTTCGCCTGATTTTGAGCTAATTTTCTAATTTAAATGTTGTGTTTCGGATGGCTAGTTTCTAGACATTTGGCCTAAAATAAGCCATAAATTTGCCAAAAATAAATTAGTAGAGCTAAAATTTGGATTTTATAGTTTTCGAAATCACTGATCACCAATTTCATGACCCTAAAATAAGATTTTTAACATACAAAATGGCGAACTATAAATGGCAGATTTCTCTAACCTTTAAATCAGTCATTTAAATGTTTAAGTTACTTTAAGTTATTTTAATATTTAAGTTATTTTAAGTAATTAACCATAGATTTACAAATTCTCTATGATAAAATTCAAAATTTGATTTCAGGTTATCACTAACCCTAACACTTATCTAAATCAACTTCAAAATTTTAAAAATAAGTTAAATTACCATATAGATGTTATTTGGAATTCGCCAATTTAATTCCGCCATATTGAATTTTAAAAACCGACCCGAAACCGGCCCTTTTAACATTTGCAAATTTGAATTTTTTCAAATTTTTTGCTTATACATAGCTGGAAATTTCGTTAAAATTTAATTTAAATTAAATTCTGCTGTTTTTACTAAATTTTATTTTAAAACTTTTGTAACAAAACTTTTTACAGTGTACAGTATTTAGATCATGCTTATACAATATTTCACAAAATATTTTTGATATAACATGCAAATAACATAAAAAGCCAAACCAATCAATAAAAAACTGTCTAAATATTTTTTCTCATATTTTCATAAAATATATTAGATATTATCACAAAACAGATTAAAATACCATTTTATAATCGATTCCAATATTCGTGTAAATACATAAAAATAAAATTAAATTTCAATCAATAACTAATTATAATATAAATGTGTATTTAAATCCAAAAAAATTACAAAAAAAAGTAAACATTTTCTTTTATTTTTTACAGGTGGATTATTTGAAAATATATTCTTTGCCCAAATAAAAGATTTGAGTAATTACAATAAAAATGAAAAAATTTCAAAAGAAATACGTGACTTAGGTAACAAATTATACAAAAAAAAGAAGCACAATAAAAAAATTCACAAAGAATTACTAAATTTATATTCAAAAAGTATAACATTTGCACCAGACAAATCAGAAGAACAAGCATTATCAATAAATAACAGATCAGTCTTACATTTACACTGTGGTAACTACAAAGAATGTATAATCGATATTGATAACGCATTATTGATAACAAAATCAATAAAATTAAAAATTAAATTTTTATTACGTAAATTACAATGTTTAATATTAATTAATTCATCAGATGATAACAAAGAATTGATTATCAATGATATCATTAAATTAATTGATAACATCGATGATAATAATGATAAAGACGAATTTTTAATTAATTTAGATAATATCAAAAATTTAAAACCAGATAACAACAATAATAATAATGATAGTACAATTAAAAAAATTGATAGATTAAAATTGGAACACGACGATGATAATAATTTACCATACATATCAAAGTCTATAAAACTAAAATACGATGATAAATATGGTAGATATTTGATAGCAAACAAAGATATCAAAACTGGTGAAATATTGATAATCGAAAAATCGATAATTAATTATCCAGAATTACACGAATTGTACATCGTTTGTTCGAATTGTTTAAAACTAACATTAAATAGTATACCGTGTAATAATTGTTCGTATGCTGTTTACTGTTCTGTCAAATGTTTAAACAACGCTTATGATAATTATCATAATATCGAATGCTGTATTAATCCAATATTATTTTCGATGAAAATTTCAATTGATATATTGATAACTTTAAGATTATTTATTAAATATTTAAAAAAATATGGTATCAAGAAAATTGTACAAATTGCCAAAGATATTCATAATGATAAAGGTAAGAATACTTTTTTTTTGGTGATAGGCTTGATAATTAATTTTTTACGTTTTTTGTTTACAGACAGATATAAGAAAGTTTGTACAAATGAGGAATTAAAATTATTATGTCAATCGTTTAATCATTGTTATAGCTTAGTTGATAATAAAAAAAGTCAATTAAATACACATTCTGGTGTTTATTCAACAAGATTGTTACTGTTGAAAGTATTTAAGAATACTAATTTTTTTATCAATGATAAAGATTTTTACAAACACATCGATGATTTAATTGAAATAATTGTTAATTTGTCAAATATTTGTTGTACTAATGTTTATTTGGTAAGAAATTTTATTATTTTAAATTTTTTAAAATAGTTTTTTATTGATTAAAGATTTTGTGTTTAGTTTCAAGAACCAAATCTAGTTAATACTGAATTTATGTATAAAGAAGGTGAACCTGGTTTTGCTAAAGAAGTTGAAGAAAATTCTGGTAATATTGCAACAACTTTAGATCCAATATCAAGTCTTATTAATCATAGTTGTAATCCAAATGTTGGAAGATTTAATTTAGAAGGACCAAAAAGTGTTATTTTTGCTCAAAGACCAATTAAAGAAAATGAACAAGTAATATAAATATAATTTTTTAAATTTCATATTTTTTTTACATATTTCAATTTTATTATTTTTAGATATTTTGTTCGTATGGACCAATGATTGAGTGGGATACAAATTTTCGTAAATCCGCGCTTATTCATGGATGTCAATTTGAATGTTTTTGTCAACCTTGTGTTGAAAATTGGGAAAGAGCACCTGTGGTAAGTATGATTAAGTAATAAATAGTATATTTACGTGTCCAGAAAAGTAAAGAATGTTCCAAATTGCATATAAATTACCTTCCGAGGTGAAGCCGAGGATGGTAAATTGCGTTTTGGGGAATTCTTTGTTTATGGACAAGGGCCGTATAAAATTTTTCTGCGACAGTAGCAAGAAATTTAGTACTTTCGTGGCTACTGTACAGAAAAAATATTTTCCTGTTAATTACTAAAGTGAAAAAATGCTTGGCTAAAACATCTCAGATACCCGCTTTCTATTTCAATAGGCTTCTTGAGCTTTAAATCGTTGGGCTCTAAAAGATATAATTCTTAAGGTTGATCACCAGTTATTTTGACGACAATAGAAATTGATAAAATTTCTATAAGGGCTTTATATTCTAATAATACACATAAAAAAATATTTTAAGAAAATTGTCGTTTTCGTTTAGGAGGTACAAAGTTCCAAAGTTGAATCCTTATACATTGCAAGCATAGAAGCTGAGTCAAAAAACAGGGGTTTGAGATTTTTATTTACTGTCAACGCCGAAACTAAACAATAGATTTAAAAAAGAAAAATTGCACAAAGTAAATTAATTGTTGAAGAAACTTCTATTTGATTAATAAATAAATTGTGAATTTCATATAAAAGATATTTTAATTAGAAAAAATAAAAAACTAATGAAAATTTTAAGGTTACAACGTCGCCGCTTAAAATTCACGCATAATATTATAATAATAATCATGTAAATAAGAACGCGCGCCTACAAACATGATGTATCGTTGTCGTACTTTTTATTTTATTTGACCTTCAATAAAAAATGATCTGTCAAAATACCGAAATTTTAATTGTCTGGTGATCAACCTTAAATTGTTTTCAAACTATAGATATCCTAAAATTTACGGTTAGGCTCATTTTTTTCGTCAAAGTTTCCATCGCCAGCTATTTAAACCGTGATTATCATCAATAATCCTTTTTTCATTTTAATCAATAACCTTAATCCCCAAAAATACCTTAAAGTTTTTTTATTTGAAAGGCGAGTATTTTAAAATTCTCATAAGAATCACAATATTTTATTACTTGGAGCCTGAAGCCTAGGAGACCCATTTTAATTGCAATTTAGGGTATTCGTGATGTTTTCTTAAAAAATTTGTCTTCAAATCATATCTTTTCAATTATCTAAAAAAATTGAAAATTATTATCATTAACATTCATCAAATCAAAAATATTACACGATCAAAAATTTTAATTTTCAGGACTATTAAACAGAAACTTAGGTATTTTCGATTTATAACTTAAAAATAAATCCTAATATATTTTAGAGAAACAAGCATTCAGCGTTTTATCAATATTTTATACACAAACTTTAGTATCGTGCGTGTAAAATATTCTAACACGCTACATACATAAAATTTCTCTTGTCAACTTACAAAACTAAAAAACTTTTTTCGATATAAAAGAAACTTTCTAAAATAACAAATTATTTTTTTTTTCTGTTTCAGCAATTAGCTAATATTCTAGTATCAAAAATTGAAGCAAAATTTAATTTAACAAGTAGTAAACATTTGAGTTACGTTACAAAACCATTTGAATTATGGAAATACGAAAAAATTTGTATTAAAGAAATAAGTGAATTAATTGATTTTATTTATTCTTACACTAAAATCATTGATGCTACTGGTATTTCATATAAATTAAGAGATAATTTAAGAAAAATTTTTTATAAATTATACAGTAATGATTTTAATATTAGTGATACATGTAAATAATCTAATGTAATTAATTAAAAAAATTATGTTTTTTTTTACATTTATTAATAAAATTTTTTGACCAAAAATTTTGTTTTATTTATTTAACAGATATTTTGTGGTAATTAGAATAAATTTAATGTGCGAGGTTCTATTTTTAATTCAAAACTTTGGATAGGACGTTATTTATACAGAAATATATATCACATTTACATATGGACAGCATGTCTAAGACAATTTTTTTTTTATGTGTTTATGCAGCTCAGTTACATTTAAAATAAAAAAAAAACTGTTTATATTTATAGTTTGTTTGGGTGAGTTTTTTATATACTTGCACTCGTAATTTTTATGAACTGCTTGAGAAAATGAGATAAAATTTAAAACATAAATATTGCAAATTAAATGTGTTAAAATAAAATTTTTTAATTTACTTTTAGATATTGGATTTACATAAAAGTTAATTGCAAAAGTCATTTAAAATTATTAAAATATTGCATGTAGTATTTTATGGAAAACAGAGAATACACTGTTAGATTGATTTGATTTGAAAAAATAAACGCTCATTGTAAGTGATAATCTATAGGTTTTCAATGAAAAAAAAATACATTTTTGACATTTTGCAATAAATGGATCTATGCTTACAGCTTTTAAAAATCTAATTCTCATGTACACTGAAAAATAAAAAATTCTTGGCTGTATAACTCATTACTGAAAACAGCGAAAAAATTACTCGATATCTCCCCCTAAAATTGAATGATTTTCAAAATGAGCTAAGCAGAATTTTGATCAGAGTTGTCCAGATCTGGAAACTCAAGCTTTTATGAGCCGAAAATTTCAAAAATTTAACATGTAATTGTACAAATAAATATTTTTAATTTTTTTTTTTTTTACCAAATTTACTGAAATGTATTAAAAAATTATTACAAATAAATATATAGTTTAAAAATGTTAATTTAAAAATATATTGCACAAAAACACCCCGTGGTGGAAAGAGCGTCCTTAAAAAAAATTTTTTAATCAAAACTGTTGAACAAATTTTTTGGCCAATGCAAGACCTTTACATTGATATTTATAAAGACAATCCTTTAAATTTCTGACCATGGGCCGCAATAATACTACTTCAAATTTGAAAGTTTTGCCACTGCGTTTGTATTCCTAATATAAGTCAATTTTTTTATAATTTTTTTAATTTTTCAAGGACTTGCTAATTTTTTTTTAGCTGGAAAATACGGAATCTTGCCGCCTTTAGTCCGAGTGTCGAAAGAGCTAAGGTGGCAAGTTGCCCATCTTTGGTTTATACTGATTCAGCTAATTAATTAGGGTTCTTCTTTAGAACAATTTTTCTGTGTCTATCGAAAAACTAGATAAAATTTTTTTTCAGTGTACATTTAGATTTTTTTTAATTTTATGAATAAATTTACACTGAAAAATTTTAAATCTTAATTTACTATTGAGTGTAAAATTAATAATCTATACAGGCAATTGTACCCTAAATTTTTTTACAGTGTACATAGTTTTACATTCCCACAGATTCCTTATTAATCTCTTTCCGTGTACATTTTAATGTATTTGTAAAATTGCCTGTCAAAAATGTCATATTTGACGCTCAGCTTCGATTTTTTCAAGGTAAGTTTCTTGTATTATTTTTTAAATCTCCTTTTATTTTTTTAGCTTTGATTCCTTTGTCAATATTTTTTATTTTGTTATTGTAACCAAGAATAAAATAAAACAAAAATTTTTAAAATCACTATAATCAAAATATACAAAAATTTCAATAAAAATAAATCCAAACGTCACATGAATAATGACCTATTTGATATTTTTTACACAAATAAGCGAAAAACACAATTTATTTTTTTAAAAATCAATTTTTATATTTTATAAAAACTTATTCAATACATAACAAAAAACTTTACAAAATTTTTATATATACAAAAAAATAAAATTTAAAAATTATCCGGAAACAAATATGAAAAATTTTGAGTTTGTTCAATAACAGTTTCTAATTTATTATTAAAAAATATTTTATTTCTAAATTTATTTTTATTTTTATTTAATTTAGGTATGCCCTTAAAATTATTGATTAAATTTGAAAAATTATTATTTTGAAAATTTTCAAGCCTGAAAATAATTAAATTAATTAAAAAATTTTTCTTGCATCAATTAACCTTTTATAAAAACAACTCACTTATTTTTAAAATTTTCTGTTGATTCAATTAAATTCGGTTCTTTTGATAAAAATAATTCACAATTAGTAAAATTCTTAAAATTCTTAAAACCAACTTCATTACCCTAAAAAAATTTTTTTTAAAATTGAGCACATCCCAAAAAAATTAAATTAAATAATTATTTAGTACCATAAATTGATTAAATTGAAAAGAAGAATTTTTTGATACTTTAATTTCTATATTATCCTTTAAAAAATCTTCTTCAATTCTCTTTTCAATCTCCATATTTGGTAATACGACATTTCTTTCAAAATTCTCAGCAAAATTATTATCATTCTGTTTTTTTTTTACATAACATCACATAATTAAAAAAAAAAAAAAATATTGAAACTTAAAATGTTAAAATATTAGTATAAAAAAAGGTCATTTTTTAATTTTTTTATTAATCAAAGACCATTTAATTTGATCATTATTATTAGTAATAGCTTTATGAGTATCAGAAAATGTAACAAGTAATAAGTGTGCTGGAAATAAAATTTTTTTAGTTAACGGATCAGTTCTTAATATTTCAAATTTGTAATCATTTGTATTTATTTTAATATTATTATTATTATTATTACTAAAAGTATTGTAAATTTTAGCTAAATTTTGCCACCAGCGATGGGCGTCGTTACGACGTGCTTCTCGTACCTGATTTTCAATTTCTATTTCTTCTTTTGTTGAATGTTGTTCGTGACGTGGACATGTTGTGTTATTTAATTCTTTTGATGTTCGTGCTATTGTTGAACATGTTGGTGTTATTAGTTTTTCAACGATTTCCTGAAAATTATTAGTTTTTTTCTTTTAAAGTAGTTCATTTGTTAAAATAGCCAATTTTATAAAAAAATGTTTGCGATAGTTTTTCTCAATTTTTTTGATAGTCATTCAATAAAAATTTATTTTTTTTTATCACGAAAGTTGTTACTAAAGGTATTATTTGAATCAATTAAATCAGACTTAATTTTATATATCACGAATTCGCAACGCTATTTTTAATACCTAAATATAAAAATCGCTTAAAAAACAATTTTTTTTTAATTTCACGATACCGTGACTCTAAGTATCTTTTGTTGCAGGGATACCAACTATAATAAAGTTTACTAAAGATAAGTTTAATATTTTCAAAACTAGTCAATTAATTTTTTTGCTATGAGATTTGGACCCGAATTTGCTATTGAAGCTAAAAAAAAATAGTTCCAAATTATTTCTAATAACAATTACTTCTGGTTTTTTCACACTTTTTCGTGGACGCTGAGATTTTTTCTTTTCTGGTAAAACTGGGGCCGGATTCGGCGTTGTGTTTCCTTTATTTTTATCACTGTCACCAAAAACACCTTTCGCTTCTGCAACTTTAATCATAAATAATGAATTAAATTGCATTACTTCCTTCCTTTTGACCAAAAATACAAATGAACCAGGATTCATTAATTTTGAACAGTCTCTTTCAAATAAATCGTTTAAATCATTGATTTCAAAAATATCTGTATCTGGTGCCTGATAAAATTATATTTGACTCTGAATGTTTTGCACTAAATTAAAGTAATTAATTGTAAATTTTGAATCTAATCTTTACCAAACTAGGTTCAGGACTGGAACATTCTTCTGATTCTGTATCATCAGTTGAAATCTTTTGCTGGGATTTTTTACTAAATTTACTTGACCTGGATATTCGGGAACGACTTTTTTTTGGCTTAAAAAAAGATATTCTCATTAATTGGGGCTCATTCATAAAATACGTAACATTAAAATTTCAAAATTTTGGATGCCCTCTACCTCTATTGTAACACACTGTAACAAATAATCCGACCCTCCATTCCCTAGGATTTCGTTACCTAGCATCAATAAAATAAATTTTGAACCTAATTATTGTAAAAAAAAAGTAAGAAAAAATTGTTTTTAAAAATTTCTTTATTTTTATCACGAAAATCTTCATTTTACGAGACCTTGAGAGACCTTGAGAGATCGATCGAGACCGTAGGAATGGGAAATCCGTAAGGTCTCTCAAGTCAGTAGCCTCTCGTTTACAATCAACTTTTAATTTATAATCAAAATATGAGAACTCGTTGCTACCCCAAATTAGTGTTACGTATTTTATGAATCACCCCTTATTTAAAAATTCTAAAATTTTTCTAAAAACATACCGAATGATCTCTCAAATATTTATCTCTAGCCATAGAATTAGCAATATCTAAAATTTGTTCCAACATATCAATAGTTTCAGATGGTAAAACACTATGAACTTCATAAACAAGTAATTGCACATTTGGTTTAGTTAATGCATATTTTAATGTTGTCATTTGTTCTTCAAGATGTGCTTTAGGTTGTTTAGATATTTGACTTGGTAAATGTTGATTACTTAAATTTTCTAATAATTCTAAATCACCACCTCTAGCAACAGCTAAATCAACAGCATCTTTAATACCAGTTTGACTACTCGGTGGTATTGCTAATACAACAGTTGCTCTATCTAATTCTGGATCATTTACTGAATTAATGTAATCTTCAGAATATAATTTAACATTATTATTATTTAATATTCCTAATAAATTTAAATAATTTTTATATTCTATTAATTTATTTCCTAAACCAAATGCTATTAATTTACCAGCATCTGGTATTAATGATAACAATTGTACAATGTATGCTGTATGTCTTGGTGCTAATGAATGTGTTAATATGACTGGACCAGAAAATTTACCATAACGTATTGCTTGTATTATTGTTGCTGCACCTAATAATATTGAACGTTCTAAAAATACAAAACCATTTTTTTTAACAATATTTGATATTGCTAATGTATCACGTGCTTTTTCGTGTAAATTTATAACTAATGGACATATTGGATCAAAAGTGTATTCATTTTCTGTTAATTCGCCATTGTTACATTCTGAACATAAATTTAAACCTATTTTATTCATTTCGTTTATAAAATCAGTTTTGGTTTTGTAAATTTTTGTGTTTATCCAGCCTGATGATATGGTTACTGATGGTCTGCGTAATTGATCTGGTAACAAGTCCTCTGAAAATTTAATTAAGGTAATAAATGCAAGAAATGAATATTAAGCTAAATTGGTACCTAAACTAAGAGCTGATCCAGCAATACGAATACGTGATATACTAGCTGATAAACGTGTTCTTCTTTGGATTAATGCATTTTCTATTTCTAGTAAATTAGCCTTTTCAAATTCATTTATACGAATTTTTTGGGCATTCGATGAATCGTTACTAAATTTTTTACCTTGCATATCGTATAATAATAACCAAACAACTTTTTTACGAGATTTTAAATGTTTGTAATAATGCCAAAAATTTATGTCTTCCAATGATTTTTCTAAAACATGTCTATCTGTTATAAAATTATTTTAGTATTTATTTTTTAAATATTTAAAAAAACAATTTTTTTTAGGCTACTATTTGTTTAATCATTTTAATTAAAATTATAAAAGCAAAATAGAAAAAACAAGCTTTTTTGTGTTATGATAATCAAAAATGAAATATTTACACTGTAATAATCTCAATAACAAATAATGCTAATTACCAAATAGGCTAACAATTTTAATATATTAAATATTTTGGATGAAACTAATCAAATATTTTTCGAAAAAAATAATACTTGATAAATTAATGCTATCACGAGAGGGTCAAATTTTGACTATTCGTACTGTCTCAACATATACAGAATAATGTTCTTGCTAGAAATAGATATTTTAAATTACACTCAAACTCAAAATTAATGTACCATTTTGGATAAAATAATTTTTACTATCATTTAATTTTTCCCTTTTAGAGATACGATAATAATTTTTGAAGAGACAGAAATGGTTCCCTTAAGTTAGAATTTTCCATATATTAAAACTTAAAAAAATAAAGCACAGGTGGTTATACACTTTTAATAAAACTTATTTCAGAGATTTTAATTTGAATTTGAAAAAAAAGTATATTTTCTGATAGTGAGTCATTTTAAACGATACATTTTGTTAATTATTTGAGATTTTGGGTCCTACAAACCTTAACGGGCCCAATTTAGCTTTTTTTAAATTTCGAAACAAACAAAAAAGATATTTTTTGTAGGTACTACCATTTTTATTCTAAGTTTGTCGTGGTGGAAGGCTGTTAGTGATTATTTGACATTTTGGGTCCTAAAGACCTAAATGGGCCTCTTGCGGCCGTTGTTTCTGGGTAATGCTAAATGTAGATGCAAAATAGGTCTGAAGGACTCAAAATCTTAAATAATCACTAACAGTCTTCCAACACAATTTGTAATAAAATTGGTAGTAACTATAAAAAATGGTAGTAACTACCAAAATCATCTTTTTTTGATAATCCTTTAGAGCCGTATAAAAGCTTTTACACCTAAAATTTGCAGCAGAATCTGAATTTGAAATAAAAAAGTACAGTATCTATTAAAAATTCTTATGTTCGTTCCTGCTAGGCCAAATGGGGCCCTAAGACCCAAATCTAATGCCCTCAATCAGCGTACACTCGGCAAACATTTACGTGATCAGTGATCCAAAAAATTCACATGGACCAAATCTGGACACTAAAAGCGCAAAAATACCGCTCTTAGGGATAGTTTTAGCTAACTTAAGGGTAAAATATTACTTTTTCAAAAAAATCTCCAAAACTTCGTGATCAGTGACCCAGAAAAACCTATAGTAGACCAAAGATGACAGTCAGTAACTCAGCACCCCTCTCCCCCACGATTTTACTGGGGTGTATTACACTAGAGTATAATATATACACTGCAAAAAGTAACTTTCTTGGATTTACAAAAAAAATAGAATTTTTCCGAAAAATTAGTAAATTTTCAAAAAAAATTTTTAAATATTCGATAAAATTCGTAAATTTACTAAATTTAGTATATTATCGAAAAATTCGAGAATTCTCGATTTTTTTTTGTGAATTTACGAAAAAAGTTGTAAATTCACAACTATTTTTCGGAAATTTATGCAACTATGAAAATTTTCGAAAAAAGATTGTAAATTATCAATTTTTCTTGCAAATTTACAAAAGAAAATCGAGAATACTCGAATTTTTTGTTAATATACTAAATTTAGTAAATATACGATTATTTTCGAATATTTACAAATTTTTTCGAAAATTTACTAATTTTTCGAAAATGTTCTAATTTTTTTATTAATCTAAGGAAGTTACTTTTTATAGTGTACATTAATATTATTATGCACTTTCGAGAAAAAAAATGTATTCTTTTTCAGACCACAGTTCAATTCCTGACATACTAATCCAGGGCTCTTTCTCAAATGGACCAGGATAGACCAACGGAGACTCTATTGGTGGAGCGCTAGGGGATTTTAAATTAAGTCGGGTGCTCTGGAGCTTATCTCCCCCACCCAAGCAAAAAAAAATATTTAAATTTATTTCTCAGAAAAAATTTTAGAAAAAAGTTATAGGTAATACCGCAGTTGCGCCAATTTTTAGTTTTCAAATAACCCCATCAACTACCACATTCGTTGATCCCTGATTTCTTTGAACTAATGGCGCAAAAAAATTGCCATGATTTCCTATATTCAACACGTGACCTTTGGTCCCTTAAATACGATTTTTATTGAATAATTTTATTTAGCGGAATATTAAAATTTCTTAAAACTTCAAAATCAACAAATTTTTTTTGCCCTACGGTCGTAAAACTTATCAAAATTGTCTGCAATCGTTTTACTCCTGGGTAGGCAAAAAATATCGTAAGCACCATGGACAAAAATACTATTTTTTGTCTGCGGCTTTAAATAAAAGTGAATCACTAAAAAAAAAGTAACAGAAACTAAAGAAATAATATAAATTTTCTGAATTTCTTAAAAATGTGTAAATTTAATCCGTTTATTGACCCTGGATTCTGGAATAAAATTTTTAAAAAATTTTCTTTAAAACACTTTCAAACCACTTTTTAACAAAAAGTTTGTAAGAGAGTAAAAGCAAAAAAATAATTTACACTGAAAAAATTTTCCGCTTGCGACAAGCGGAATCCACTTGTGGCAAGAGGAAAAAATCTGCTCGCCGCAAGTAGAAAATTTTTTCAGTATGCTTAAGATTAGAAGATGCAAAAAATTAGCGATTTGGTTTGGAGCTAAGAATTTTAATTTTTTTATTTATTAAATGTGACAAAAATCTTTTAGTTTATTGATGCTATGATAGCCTTAGTTTTTAATAATGCACCTGCTGCGAGTAAATTAATAATCTAATTAATTATATAAAAATCAAATATACTAACATCTTAAAACATCATAAACTAATCCAAAAACTCTTCTCATTTCTGATTCATCAATATACTTAATAGTATTATTATTTTTAATATTATTATCTTGTTCTAACAATTTTGCAGCAATTAATATATCATTTAATCTCCATTTAATTTGTTGCTGTTGCTGATTAGTTAAATTTTCACAATTTTTTGGTTTTAATGGAAATATCAGTGTTTTTTCTGGCTCCCAATCCCATTTTTCCTGTTTTTTTAGTTTAATTGTATCTTCAATTTTATTACTATCTTCAATTTTATTAGTTTCTTCTAATCTAAACATTACAAAATTTAAAAAAAAATTATTTTTCTACACCAAAATTTATTTATGAGCCAATTAAAATAATAAAAATTTTATAGGTTATAAACAGGCACGAATCCAGAAATTTTTTTCGGAGGGGGGGCAGAACCCAATAGTACTAATAATTCTAATTACAAATTTAAATTTGTTTAGTAAGAATTAAAATTTAATCATTTCTTATTTTAAATTGTTTAAAAGTTATATTTGTTAATAAACAATTTAAAATTTTTGAAAATAGGGCTAAAAATACTACTTTTTTTATTAAAAATTTAGACCCCCTTGGCCCCTCTGGATGCGTGCATGTTATAATTATAGGTACACACTAACTTCAAATTGTTATCAATGTCTCTTTGTAAATCAACTAAACTGTAATAAACTTTTAATCTCCACTCTTCGTTACTTGGTAATATTAAATTATCTAATTCTTTATTATAATCTTCATCATCATCTTCATCGTTAACGTTATTTATTTTTGTTAACATAATGTGAAATATTTTAGCATATATTGTAAATAAATTTGTTGATTTACGTTGAAAATTATTATTGTCCATTTTTATTGATTTCTTTTTTAATTTATCTATTAAAAATTCAGTCATTTTTTCTGTAAAAAATTGAAATATTTATTAGAAATTAAAAAATTAGTTGTAAAATTCAAATTTTTTATTTTTAAAAAAATTGCAAATTTTTAAAGACTATGTACATCTGGTTGGTTCAGCTGTACTGTACAATATTGTGTAACCAGTGTTCATAACTAGAGGAATATAAGTAAAAATTTTAATAATAATGTAAAAAAAATATAAATAAAAGTTTCGCAGCACCAAAATACAGCTTAATCCAAATCTGCTAATTTTTGAAATTTATATAGGGCTGATTCCATGTGAAAAGTACGTTGACCTCCAGATGGGGTCTTTCGATTGGGTTGTAACTTTGCACAAGTGATTATATATATAAAATGCCCTCGCTTCCCAAATTTTACATCGTAAAATCGTTTCTAGCCGCCTCTGTGAATTTTTGAAAATTGGGACCGATTTTAAAGCTCTCAGCCACCAACTTTTGCTTCATTATATAAAAGCATGAAGAAATGTTAAAAATATTATTAGAAAAACGGTTTCGATCGGAAATTTCCCTGGCTATCCGAATTTCTAAACCGTTTTTTAAAATTTTCACGTGGAAACCCGGAAAATTGGAAAATGTGAGCCGTACCGTCTGTAGCTCATAACTCAAAACCCGTCACTTCAAATAACTTCAAACTGGGAGTGGAGACTGAGTATTCCATATACTTTCACCTGATATTAATATGGGTATGGGTATTTTCACATATGGAAAAGTTATAACGATAATTAGTGAAATTTTCCGATTTTGAAAATGCAAATTTAGCGAAAAAAGCTATATTTATATGCAAATTTGGGCAGAACCGAAGAATATGTAAAATTTATCATAAAATAAATTATTTTTTAATGCCTTTAAACCTTTTCTATTAATATATATATAGTCAATTCTACGAAATTAGACTTTTTATAAGAAGCTATTCAAGTAATTCTTAGTGAAAATGACCTAATACGAAAACGAATGTCAGAAATTTTGAAAAATCAGATTCGGCTGGATTTAGTATGTTAAAATATGACACCTTACCAATTTTTATGGTTCTGGATTAAAAAATTTTGAAATAGCAGCTGTTTTTTTAATTAAAAATATTTTCCAATTTTTAAATAAAATCTAAATAAATTTTCTTTTTTAATTTTTTTACACTCTGAACAGAGCTCAAAAACTATTTTCAACCATAGGAAATAGCTTAAACTTCTTACTGAGAGTCATTTCGGCTGTCAGTTTTTGGAAAAACATCGAGAAAGCTGAATTAAACTAAAATTATAAAGAAATTTTTTTTTTAATATGGATTTTTAATTATTGTATTTTATAATTATTTGTTTTTTAACTTTTTAAAAACTAAAAAGGTTAAATACCCAGAAATAGAAATTTAAAAAAGAATTAAAATTTTCTTTTTGAAAAACAGTAATTTTAAGTGCAACAAAAAAGAAAAGAATTCCCAATGTTTGAAAAATCCACATTAAAAAAAAAAATTTCTTTAGAATTTTAGTATGTGGATTTTTCAAACACTGGGAATTCTTTTCTTTTTTGTTGCACTTAAAATTACTGTTTTTCAAAAAGAAAATTTTAATTCTTTTTTAAAATTTCTATTTCTGGGTATTTAACCTTTTTAGTTTTTAAAAAGTTAAAAAACAAATAATTATAAAATACAATAATTAAAAATCCATATTTAAAAAAAAATTTCTTTATAATTTTAGTTTAATTCAGCTTTCTCGATGTTTTTCCAAAAACTGACAGCCGAAATGACTTAATGACTAAAATAATTTATTTTATGATAAATTTGTGCAACTTGTGCAAAGTTACAGCCCAATCGAAAGACCCCATCTGGAGGTCAACGTACGTTTCACATGGAATCAGCCATAGTGTAGTTGGAAGTTATTTGCGATTAATCATTAAAAATCCCCAACTACAGTATATAAAGTTCAAAGATGATAAAATTTAATATCAACTTTTAATCTGATGTAAAATGGGCTTTATAGTAGTTTAATATGAACTAGTTTATTGAAGTTGTAAAAGACACTTTTTCCCCGGTACCATCGGTCTATTCTAACATATGTGCATGGGCCTCCTAGATTCAGAAACGCTGTACTCAATTTAATTAGATATGGTATTTTTGGCAATTTTTTATGAATAACACTTTCACCTTACAGTTAAGCTAAAATTATTTCAGTTGGTATCATCATTTTTAACTAAAGGTCTAATTTTGACTCCGTAAATTGCGATTTTTATCGCACTAATTCTTCGAAATTGTCAAACGAAATTATAAAAAAACAGAAATTTAGCACAAAATACCTTTATAAAATTTTACTTTCTAGCAACCCTCAACCGGTTCAGATTACTTTTTTAAAACCGACTTTGTGGTTTTAATCCCTCTGTTCTGTAATCATTCTTTAGTCACTTAATAGGGTTCAGACAAAAAAAAATTAAAATACCAACATACCCTATGTAATTTCCTAAATATAAAACAAATCACAAAAATAATAATTTTTTAATTTATTACCAAAAATAAGCAAAAATTATCAAAAAAATTCAAATATTCACTTTATTTTTACTTTATTCGCCTTTATTTGGTTTTAAATTACTAAAAACATAATAAAAAAAAAATGTATTTATTTTTTCAAACATGAAATATAAAACTTTGATTATTATTATTTTGGTAAAGATGATAAAAAAAAAAAATTTTCACATAACTGTATGACACAATAAAAATGCACAAAATGCACATATACTTAACTTTTAAAAATAATTTTTTTTTATTGTTGTAATATAAGGCAGTAAAAAAACTTGATTTCTTTTTTTAGTATAAAATAATAATAAAAAAATTTATATATTTTTTGTATATTAGCGGTAAAAGATATCAAATAACTGAAGCATAGGTATATAATATATTAACCCAAACTTGTCGAAAAACGAAGAATGAAATTTCACTGATGGAGTTTGCGTGTTGTAAGTGCTAAAAAGTCTCTTGAATCATGATAGAATTTTTTTTTCTTTTTTTTATTTGTATATGAAAAATTCTTTTTTAAAGTTGACTTTACGTGTTATAAAAAAATTTTAATTATGTCAATTATTAAGGATTTTGAAATTTTTATATCTTTGCTTTTTGCTTATCTAATTAACTGCCTAAAAAGTCAATTTATTGTTTTGTAAAGTTATTTTTTTTTATATATATGCCATCAAAAAACTACGTCACTGAAGATTTCACCACAGAAAGTTTATCACAAAAGTTGACCCCAAAAAATTTTGACCCATGAAAATCGCGAACGAAATAAAATTTATGCAGTTTTTTGAATACGATTCAAAATTTGTTCTCAAATTTTGTAGGTGGTTAAATTTGAAACTCGACTTAAAATATGTATCTCGCTCATTTTTATTTTTTTTTTCAAAAATAATGCCAAATGGCCGTTTCTACCGATTAAAGTAATAATTTAAAAATTTTTTTGTCTTAAAATTTGTATTTCAAAAAGTTGTTAATTATATACCATAAAATTAACAAAATTTAAATTAAAAAAAAAATTATGGCTAAAATGTGTAAAAAAGTCTTCACCGCTCCTCCTAAAAGCTTTTACTGTTCCTATCAAAAACTTAGCATTTTAAACAAAAGAAGAGCATCAAAAAGTGCATGGATTTTTATTTGCTTTTTCGAGATTTATTTTTTATTTTATATTATAATTTAAAAAGTTTTTAATAAAAAAAAAGTGTCCACGGATCTACAGATTCTATTTAGTCTTATATATTTTTGTAGTAAAAAATAATTTCTTTTTCTTTCTAGTTTATAAAAAAAATAATTTCATAACAAAGTTATTAATTAAGTAGTTATAAATTTTAAGAATAATTATTATTACATTTTTAATTTCGATTAGTCATTTCATTTTTGATAAAAATTAGAAAATATTATGGCATTTTATTTATTTTTACTTTTTCTTGCGTGACTTTAATTTTTTATTTTTTATTATTTTTATATACATCAGTTATATTTTTTCAATCAATTTCGTATTGTTCTTTGTTTTTTGTTTTTTTTTTTTGTATTTTTTTTTTAATACCTGGGTAGCTATGTTTATAATAAAAATAAATAAATTTTAAAAGATAAAAAAAAAATTATTATTTGAAATTAAAATAACAAAAACCAAAGAATGGAAGGATTCATTTACGTAATGTTCCTTACAAATTCTGCCATTCAGATTCGTAACTTAATCAAGCTATATAAGGACCAAAAACTAATAATTTGAAGTTTGAGAAGCGACATAATACACCGTCGAGATATAGTAACGCAGATTTCTCATTTACGAAAGGTTGAAATTTAGCATCCCAAATGATGGTCACCTTATAGTCAGTTTAAAATGAAATAAAATATTTAATATCTCACTCGATATCTCAAAAAATTTATAGGTAGTATTTCAAAATAATATCTATGCGAATTAATTTTTTAACCAAAAAAAAAACATAAATCCAAGTCTTAAATTTTAGCAATAAAAAAAATTAAGAATTGGTGAGCTATATACCTACTCTAAACCTTTTTACACCAACTTTGTCATTCATGACGCAATATTAAATGGCGATATTAAATAGAATTTTAAAAATCAAAAATGTAGTATTTATTGCAACTCTGTGACCAGAAAAGTAAAAAATCGTCCAGTTCCCACATAAATTCTAATCTGGGGCATTTTTTATGGCCTAAGGTCGTATATGATTTTATTAAATGCTGTCACAATGATCTACTTTATATCCTAAGTTGATGTTTTGGACAATGGGAAAAAAAATAGAAATTTTATTTACATAATATCTAGGGCAAAAAAGACTATTTTATATCCTAGGGAGACGGTTTCTTTGCCCATTGTATGAAATAGTACATTTTTAACCAAGGGAGCAAAAAAAAAGAATGGCCCAGATCGCAAGTTAATTAGCATCCGAGGCGAAGCCGAGGATGGTAAACTGCGATCTGGGGTATTTTTTTTTTGTTCCCATGGACAAAACGAAATTTTTCTTTCTCAGTGGGGTGAAAACGCGTTTTTTTCGATTTCGTTGCGGGGCGAAAAAAGTGTTTTCGGCCCGCTAGGAAGAAAAACTATATGTTTTAAATCACGGGAAAAAATATGGGGTTCGACTTTTGCATGCTGTCTGTACTCGCTCGAGCGATCGCTATATACTCGCTCGTGCATACAACTGAATGCAAAGTCAAAACCAATATTTTGTCCCTTGTTCAAAAAATAGCTATTTCAATGCTGTCTGCGCTCGCTCATAACTGCATTAAAACTTTATATGAGTAAAATCCTATTTTTTCCGTTTGTTTAAACTTTTCACAAGAGTGGTAAACATAGTGTGCCCCCCTCCCTTCTTATATCCGAAACGAAAACCCTTTAAACGACCGCAATTTACCCGCGAATGATTGTAGAATAGGCCTTAACTTAATATAAAAATAATACGTCAATGAAGTACGCACGGAATTTGCAAAATATAAAAAATATTTTTATGCCAAAAAACTTTACTTAAGTGCACTTTTGAGAAAATACAAAATAGTATATTTACGGCTCGTGTCCAGAAAAGTAAAGAATGGCCCAAATCGCACGTAAATTGCGATTTGGGGCATTCTTTATTTATGGACAAGGGCCGTATAAAATTTTTCTGCGACAGTAGCGAGAAATTCCAATTTCCTTGGCCGCGCAGCGGCCAGGAAATCGTACTTTAAAAATTTTTCTCGCCATAGACACAGAAAAATGTTATACGACCCTTGTCCATAAATAAAGAATGCCCCAAATCGCAATTTACCAGTGTAAGTAATTTACGTGCGTTTTGGGCCATTCATTACTTTTCTGGACTCGAGCCGTAAATATACTATTACGACTATTACCTATTTTCATTTTCCCACAGCAAGTGAAAAACTTCTCCGTGCTGTGTGTAAAAGTATGAAAATTAATTCGGGCCTGCTTTACAAAAATATATGCACCGTGTACATTATTATACACCAAGCCTATAAACTGAAAATTTAATTTTTCTTTACTGACTAAAAAAAAAGTGCATTTTTTAAAAAAATAGCAGCAATAATTTAACCTTTTAATTGTGCACTTTTTATAAAACTAATTGCTATTTTTTACAACAACTATTAAAAAAGATTTAGGGGTTTTAATTTACATACTTTTACACACAGCACTGAGAAGTTTTTCACTTGCTGTGGGAAAATGAAAATAGGTAAATTTTTTTTTTTGCATTTTCTCAAAAGTGCAGCATAAAAATATTTGTATATTTTGCAAACTCCGTGCGTACTTCATTTACGTTATCATCTCTTCAAAAACTCGCAACCTCGCGCAACTTTCTGCAACTGAAAAAAATTTTAAAAATTGCACATTGCATTGTTTACAAAATACAATAATTGTGTTTACAACCTGTTTATAACCATATATTATAACCATTATATTATTTATTATTTTAAATGTTATTTTTTTATTAAATGATTAATATCTCTTTAATTAGAACCTTATTTAATTTTTCAAGAAGTGAAATTAAGTATGTATTACATATTATGTTTGGTTAGAAAAATGTATTCAAAAAAATAGATTATTTAAAATTATATTGTTGATAAGCTTTCTGATAAAATTTATTATTCTAATATTATTTTGCATATGCACACAACAAAACATGAAATTAAAAATTATTGTATCCTGGCAGGTAAAATTAAATATATTATATTATATTATTTTTAACAACTAAAAAAAAGTACTTTTAAACAATAACCTTATAAAATCGTTTCTCATCATGCAGCTTTTCGTTGTTAGGAAAGAAATTCATTAAAAAAGGAATTAAAATTTAATAAATCATGGAAAATATAGATATAAGATTCAGTCAAAATGATGGTTCAGAATATAATTCTTTAACTTTGAATGAAAACTCAGAAAATACTACAATTACAGAAAATAGCAGTGACATATATAAACAGTTTAGTTATAATTTTTCACAGAGTGATAGTGCAAGTCAAAATATAGAAACTCAGATTAACCAAAATTTAACGCAAAAAAGTCAAAATATTGAATCTCAGGTTCCTAGAAAGTTAACTGAAATTGATCCTGAAACTTCTAATTCACAATGTTCACAATATTTCAGTGCTAATCCAAGTTTAGTTGTACCCACACAATCAGAATCAAATAATCAAGATTCTGAAGAAACCGTGGTAGATGGTATTTTGAACAATGCTGAAAACAATAGTACTAATGATTTAAGTCCAAATGATATCAAAATAATATCTGATACATTAAACTTGGCTTTAAATTGTATTAAAAATGGAAAAAATTTAAACATTTCAAATGACAAATCTAAAGTAAAACTTAAAATAGAAAGTGGTCGAATAAGTTTAGATTTAAGTATTGGAACATTCTGCAAATTTTGTGAAAAACGTCAGAATAACGATAATATTATTAATAATGTAGATAAAATCTTACAAAATGTCAATCAAAGTAATCCTCTAAATAACAAAGAAACTAGTAATAAAAAGCCTACAATTATTGAAAGTAGAATAATTTCAGCTAATGAAAAAGTGAATAAATTTATTCAAGAAAATCAAAAAAATGCCTTAAAACCTAAAGGTTCTGATAAATCTGATTCTCCAAAAGAACCTGAGATAAATGGGTTACAAGAAAGTCAAATTTCAAATACTAATCAAAATTTGAAAAAACATGTTCGTGCACCAGCTGTTTTTCCAACTGCTTACTTGCAACCATTAAATAAAGTAAATAATATACCAATTACACAGAATAATTTAGAAAATAATTTAAACTTATGTACTACTCAAAATAATAAAAGTACAACAGATAATAACGAAAACAGATGTGAACAAACTAGTTCAAACTCACAGCAAATGGATAAGTCACATAAACAAACAAAAACTCAAAGTAGCGGATCATCGCAAGAAATAATTTTTGAAGAATTAGATAAAAGTAGTTCAAAAGAAAAAGATACAGAACCAGAATCAACAAAAAGCAGTTCAAAAAATTCAAGCCAAGCAAAAACAGATGAAACAAATAACACACATAATAACAGTATATTAAATTGTGTTAATGATATTAGCAAATACATTGATTTAAATGAATCAATTGAAGTACAAAATACTCTAGAACAAGACTCCCAGATACCATTGAATCAATTGAAACTGAAAGAAAATAATAAAAATCAAAGTAATAATGCAGAAAAAAATGAAAGTTCAATTGTATATAATGTAATGAATAACAAAGAGAAAAGGTCAATAAAAAAAATTAAATTATGTACACAGAATGAGCATGAACTCAGTGCTCCAGGATGCAGTAAAAATTTAGATGAAAGCGAAGTTACTAATGAACATTGCAGCTCTAGATCTAATTTAAGTAAATCTAAATCAGATAAAAAGAAAAGAAAATTAAGTGATAGATCAGATTTTGAGTTAACAGAAAGTTCTGAAGAGGATGAACCTGAGTAATTTTATTATATATATAAAAAAAAGTAATAATCAATTAATTTTTTATTTATTTAAATTCCAGAAAATCTTGTCTGATTCCATTTTCAAGAACTAAAAGAAAATGTAATATTAATAAGTGTCCTTTAGAGCCCAAGGAACATGAAAAACATGGAGTTATACAGTAATATTTGCATATAATTCTCTTTAATTATTTTAATCTATTTATTCAATTTCTACAAAATATGTTTTATTTTTCAGACAACATTTATATTCAAAATTTGAAGAAGAATGCATGCTTCGATATCTAGTTAAAAATCAAAGTATCACACGAGCTAAAGGCTTAGCTGTGTGGAATGAAATGATTGATAAAGGTGTAAGTACAATTTTTATAAAAACAAATTGAATTAATTATTAACAAAAATATTTACTTTTAGTACATGAAACATCGAACACCTCAATCGTTACTAAATAATTTTCGTCGCAAAATTTTAACCAATCTTGATAATTACAACTTACCCTTAACAATAAAAACTCAATTTGATCACTTAAGATCTTAAAATTTAGTTTATATAATATATATATGAAATATATATCAAAGTTTAATCTGAATATAATTTGTAAATAGATACTTAAATTATATACTTTATTCACAATAAGAATTTTTGTTTTGCAATAATCAATTAATTTGAATAAAAATATTTAAACTTGGTTGTGTGTATCATAAAAAAATGTTAATACTAAAATTATTGTTTAAAATTATGTAAAATTTCTTAATGTTATAAAAAATACTGAGTTTTTCACAAATCATTAAAAAAATTTGAAATCAATTTGAAAATACAAGACTTTTTATAATTTTCATACCTTTGATATTTTGTATTACCAAATTGTACAATCAATATGGAAACCACCTTAAAATTAATTTAAAACAGCCAAAATCAACCATTTACTCTGAATAAAAATAAGAATATACAAATGAACTATGGGCGATAGAAACAACAATAGAATTTATAAAAATAAACATAATATTTTTTTTTAATTTTTAATTCATAATTATTCTTTTAATATAAAAAATATATTAATAATCATACAATTCTATAACATAAATTAATCATTTTAATTTTATAAAAAATTAAACTATGAAGTAAAATTTTACATATTAATTATGTATTGTTAAAATATTTTAATATGTTGTACAATAATTATCCATTTATTATAAAAACTGTAAGGCACTCGTTTACATTTTCTGTGTTACAAAAATGTACATAAAATAAATAAAACTATTTTACAAACAAGTAATGATTCTTTGGTTAGTATAAATATAAATATTTGTAAAAATTATTTTAATACATATAAGTCAATTAATTACTTTTAATTTTATTAATAACAATTTATTAAGTAAGTACGCACATGAAAAATAAAAATTAATTAGTTAAAATTTTTATATTTATTAAAAAGATTGTAAAGTACTCGTAATGTTGATTTCAAATCTAAATTAACAATATCTAAAAATAATAAAGTAATTTTAATTTTTGAAATTTTAATTGTAAAAGAAAATAATTATTACTTACCTTCTGGCCGAGCTTTTGGTTTTGGTAAACCAACATCTTGCATTAACTCAAAAGCAAAAACAACATTATGCACTTTTTGTTCATGATTTTTTGGTGTTAAATGAAAACTGCCAAGTGGAACAAAAAATCCTTCAAGTAATCCAAGTAATAATACAAGAAATACACCATCATGAAATTGAGTTTCAATATCTGATACTTCCAAATGAATTTTATTCAAATGCTTATTTACAAAAGTTATAAGTGACTGAAATATAAGATTAAATTGATTTGTATTAAAATTATAAAATATTATAATAAAATTTAAGTACCTTTCTTACAACCGTAAATTTTTCCGGTGCTAGATCAAAAAGAGCATCAAATGCATCTCGTTCGCATCTCATTCCTAAATCATCATATGTCGAAGTAATATTTTCTTTAACGATTTTACTTACTAATTGTCCAGATTTTTTTTGTACTACTATAACCCGTACTGAAACTCTTTCTGGTAGTCTAACAGGTGCTCTAAAATGTCGAGCTAATCCTACTAATAAATGTAAAATAGATACAATATTTCTAGAATGAACTAATTCTACGCTCCACTTATAAGGAGGATAAGCTCCAAGAACTCTATTTGTTGCAGATAATACTACTGCTAGCTTTTGTTTTTGACCTTCTTCAGATTGGGTAACTTCAGGTACATCAAGTTTTTTTCCAGTTAATTTTTCTTTTTTAAAATAAAATTATATTAAATTAACAAACAATAACAAACAAAATATAATTATAATAATAATGGTTACCAAGAAGTTTTTGAAGTACTTGTCCATCATAAAGATCTTCTGTGATATCTTTAACAATAATTCTGTGATCTGCCAACTCATCGTTAATCCATTCAATAAGTACATGAATTAATTCTTGTAATTTAGGATCTTCCATACTTTTAGGTTCAATCATCGATCGCTCTTCATTCTCATCAAGAGTATAATCTTCTGGTGGCATGTCAAGAGTTGCAGCAAAACCTGGTGAATCAATTGCATATTTACCTTCTTCTTGAACTTGTTCAACTAAAAACATTATACAATGAATCCTTATATGGTTATTAAATACAAAACAGCTACAATGATATTCTCCAATTAAATTTTTTAATGCCAACCTTCTTTTATACGCTTTTTACGTCCTAAAGTACCAATTTTCTCCCAAAAACTTTCTTCCTTATCTTCTTTTCTTGCAGAAATTGGAGCAGGTCTGGGCGATTTTGGTCGTGGAGACGCCATGACTAATAAATTCTTATACTCACACGCCCACTTTAATACTTATAATAATACATAAATACCATAAATACTGTGTATTTTTTTTTTAAATTAATTACCTTGGTAAAAAAAAGAATTCAAAACTTAATAGGTTCTTATTATTTACATAAATATTTGCATAACAAACAAGTATGTAACACCTTCACATAAACAACTTTGAAATCGACTCCGAAAAATTTTTTTATTTTTCGATATTTATTTTTTATATTTAAAAGAATAATTTAATACTATATCGAGTATAATAAAATATTAAAACTATTTTTTTTTTCAAATGTAAATTATATGCACAAGAAAAGTTTTTACTTGTTATAACTGAAAGTATAGGCCAAAGATTTTTCTATTTTGGGATAGTACCAGAAACTATAATTTTCCGCAAAATATCAAGATTTTTGTAGGTCGGCAAAGTAGAAACTATATTAAAAAATTTGTTCACATTTTGTAAATATAAAATTATTTTTTTTATTTACATATTTATAATTTAATTTTAAAAAATATCATAAATAATAAAATTAAATATGTATTTTTTATTTAAATACAGTTTTCAATTTTTGTTTAAAGTAGTTATTTGTTAAAACGTAATCATTGATAAATTAAAAAATAAAAAAACATAATTTATTTTTGAGAGGTTAAAAACATTTTATTGAAAATCAAGTAAAATCAAGTTCCCCAAAAAGATAAAAAATGATTGTTTCGCGTTTGTGTGAAAAAAATCCTCTTTTTTTAAGATATCAAATAAAAAATTTATTAGTGACATTTTCAACGGACACAAGAGTTGAAGATGGACCAGAAGGAGGTATTGTTATTTAAGATATTAAAATGAAATAATAAATTTTAATGCATCTGTTATTTTCAGATAATTTTCGTGTTTTAAAATTACTGCCAAAGAAAGAAGAAAACAAAAAGCGAGTTTTCAAAAATTATAACAAAGCATTGCCCCCAAGATCAAATGAAATGCCAGTAGATCAAGATTGGCCATCTGTTTGGCCTGGTCAGAGAACTTTTCATCCTGATGTTGTTCCTTTACCAATAAGACAAGGTTTTCCTAAAAAAGGATACCCTATACCGGGAAAATATGCTAACACAGAATTAATGAAAATACCAAATTTTTTACATTTAACTCCAGTTGCAATTAAAAGACACTGTGAAGCTTTAAAGAAATTTTGTACTCCATGGCCTGAAGGTTTAGAAACAGAAAAAGATTTTCAACATCATTTTCCCTTAGAAGTTTTAACATCAACTTATTGCTATTCATCACCTTCTATCAGAGAACCTTTAACAAGAATAGTTACTTATAAAGTAAAATTGTCTAGGCTTACCTTGGATCAACATGCAAGGGATAAAATTTTAAGGCTTTTAGGTGATAGATATGATCCAGAAACAGATTACATTACAATAACAGCTGATAGGTGTCCTGTAAGGAAACAAAATAATGATTATGCAGAATATTTGTTAACTGCAGTTTACAATGAATCTTGGGTAAATTGTCTAATTTAAATGAAAAGAAATTAAAAACATAAATATTTATATTTAAATTTACATTTAAATTTTAGCGGAAAGAGCCATGGGAAGAAGAAAAAACTTTAGTTGACATGGAATATTATGATTGGGAAAAGCACCCTAGTAAAACAAGTTTAATAACTTTAAAATCTTGGCCTGAACCACCTACAGACATCGATTATCATAATATTCCTCATGCTGAAGAATATAAAATTGCTGTATCAGATTTAATAAATATTGGTGAAGATGATTATTCTGTAAATAAATATAAGAGTGCTGTAGCAAAATTATTAAATTTAGAACCACCACCAGATGAAACAACAGACAAATAATTTATTCGTTGAATTTTTTTTTTATTGTAAATTGTAAGAGAAAATATAAAAATTTAAAAAGAAAAACAATTTTTTATTTCATTATTTAAGCTAGGCTTATTATTTAAATATAATAAAGTTTGTTAAAAATAATTTTTCTGAAAAAAAAATAATTTTTAAAATCTATAGACCTTGACATTTTATGCACTGTTAAAAAATAAATAATAAAGCAAGTGGAGCATTTAATTAATTTTATTGCATGCAAAGTTGGTACTGCATATAAAAAGAAATGACATTAATTTTTATTTTACCAGTTAACTTTTCAACATGATTTAAATCACAATGAATGAATATTTGGTATGTAAGAAAAAAAAAATACAAAAAAATAATTTTTTTTTTTTAATCGATAATTTTTAATTAGTCTAATATGTGGTAATACAGGAAAAATTATTCAAGATAATAATTCTTATAATTTTATTAAGTAAGATATCAGCAAGCAAATTATCAAAATCTCGCAATTATAATTTAAATTTTAGTACGCCAAATAATAAAAATACAAATGATATATTAACTTTTTGCAAAAATTCAATTATTTGTCAATTACTTTTGGGTCGTAAAATTGTAGAAGAAACAGCAATTAAAAGTCAAGAAGAATACTCAATAGCAAAAAAAGAATCAGTAAAACCAAGAACTTATTATGGTGGTGTATCAGCTCCTGGTTACTATCCGTAAGTTATAATTAATAAAAAAAAAAAATTTTAAATAACTTAATAAAAAATATTTTAAATGCAGTGGCATTGATCCGATAAGTGTTTTAGCATCATTAGCTTTTATAGCATTTTTAATACAGTCATTTACTTCTCTATTCGATCGTTCTAGATCAGTTATTCCTACGATCGTTAGCAGTAGACAAATATCATCATCAGAATATGTTAATGATAATAAAGTGACTGATTTAGCTATTCAATTATTAAGCTCGATAGATGAATATGTATGTATTTTTTAACTTTTTTACAATTTAACTCATCCATTATTATAAAAAAAATAAAGTTTAAATTTTTTTAGGGCAGACTTAATAATTAATCTTATATCTAATTAAACTTTTTGTGCAAGATACTTTTTTTAAAAAGGTAAATATAAATTAAATTATTTTTATAAATATAATTAAAGATCTATTAATTAAATATTACTTTTTAAAAAATATACAAAAGTCATAATAAAATTTTATATAAATAATCTCAAAAAATTTTTTTAAATAAACATATTTTTTAACTTAATAATAATTTTATCTTAAAATTATTTACTTAGTTATTATTATTTAATTTACCTTTGCTTATATTCAAAAATAATAAAATTATTTTTTCTTAAACGACATAATAAAAAAATGTTATTTTTAAAAATATTATACAAAACTTTTATTAAATATATTTAAATAAAAATGCAATGTAAATTTTTAATTTATCTTATAAAGATTTCTTCAAGTTTTATTTAATAACTAAAAAAACATTTAGGTAAATTTTTATTAATTATTGTTAAATTTTTTTATTAGTTATTATTACCTGTGGAATTAATCAGTATCTTAAAAAACTTATTTTTAAAATTATTTTTTATATTTACACATATTTTTTTACACTTTATTTTTATTAAAACTAAAATTGCCATGCTGGTAATGTCCTAAAAAAAAAAACAAAAATTAAATTTTTATTAAAATATTTAAAAGTATAAAGAAAATTTTTAAAAAGCTTACTTTTTATTAGATAAATTATTTTTTTGATTTAAACTATTAGGTGGATTAATTCCTCGCCTTTCTTTATTTTTATTTAATTTTGAATCAGACTGTTCGTCATTAATAGTTGAAGCTATAATTGGTTTTAGTCTTTCAGCTTTAATTTTATTTAATAATTTAATACTGTTTTCTGATAAGACTGGTTTTTGTTCTTTATTATTTTCTTTTCCATTTTGCACTGTTAAAACTGTTGGTTTTCCTTGTTTTGGAGATATTTTTTTAGTTTTGGCTGGAGTTGGTTTTGAATATAATTGATTTTTACTATCAGAATTTGTGAGTTTTCGTTTATTAGCTTTACTTTCTTGTATATTAAACGTGCAATTTAATTTATTATTGTCACTTGCACTTTCAATTATCAGATCTTCATCCATTGGTTCTGAATTAATCGTTATAGTGGTATTCATTATTTCTTCTCTTGCTGCAGGATCAAGTTCTTTTGATGGTGTAATTTTTATATTTGTGATGTCTGTATTTTGATGACAGTCGTTAATCTTAGGTTCCTCTAAATCTGAACTAATATCTAATAAAATTGGGATATTACTGAGACAAGGATTTTCAAGATTTTGTACACTTAAATTAGTTATTGTATAAAAATCTTCCTCCTCTTTTGTTGTATTTACATCAGACCATTTTATATTTCTTATACCTTCTAACGATTTAACTAATTCCTTAAATTCAAGTTTTAATTTTTCAGTTATCGTACCTGAACCTCTCATGGTATTGTAAAACTTTTGTAATGTTGTACTCATCATTCCAACCATTCTATACATAGATTCGTTTTCACATTGTTGAAGACTGATGATTTTTTTAGCATTTTCAACTTGTTGTTGAGATCGGGTTTTATCAATTTTACAATTAAATAAATTTAATTTATCAGCAATATAACTTTCTAGATTTTTCGAAGCTAATTCTTTATTCAATTCTTTAATATTTTCTTCGACTTGACATAATTCTTCCCAAGCTGATTTAATCTG
The DNA here is from genome assembly GCA_022575985.1 of Anagrus nilaparvatae. NCBI lineage: Eukaryota > Metazoa > Arthropoda > Insecta > Hymenoptera > Mymaridae > Anagrus > Anagrus nilaparvatae. The sequence continues at coordinate 7,627,646 of JAKSXM010000165.1, forward strand.
AATTCTAATTCCTTCTCTTTGTCTCTTAAAATACTGAAGAGATTTATTAACTCTAGATTTACCGCTTGCATTTTGCTCTTCTGCATTTATTACATCTATTGCAGATGTCAAATTATGTAATCTTTTATCAGCTGCTTTTTTATATAAAATTCTGCAATACATAATTTTATCTTGACTTTCTAGAGACAATATTTTTTCATTGAGCAATCTTTTTCTCTCATATAATCCTTCTAATTTGATTGATATCTTCTTAGTTTCTTCAGAGATCTTAGTTGTTTCTTGAATTGATTGCTTAACATTATCATTTTGCATTGAAAGTAATTTTTGTTTTAACATTTCAATTTCTTTCTTTTGTTCTTCAACCATTTTAACATATCCAGAAATATGAATTTCGCAAGAAACGATATTTTTTTTAACTGTAGTTTTAATTTTTTTTGCTCTATTTGCATATCTTAACGTATTATAAGTATCTTCAAAAGTAGAACTAGATGGCCCAATATTAGCTATCATAACCGTTCGACAATTACCCCCAAGAGAATCTTTAAGTAATCTTGTTAATTTTGAATCTCTATAAGGAATATGTTTTATTCCATCAGCTAAATTATTTATACAGTTACCAAGAGCTAATAATGATTTATTAATATTGGCCCCTTCTTTAAATCTTAATCCCTTACAACCTGTAGCTGATGCTCTTTCTGAACCTGCTAAATCTATCATTGATAATTTAACATGTTTAACTTGACCATCTAATTTGTTGTTAATGTTAATATAAACTTGAAATACAGCGTGGCTTCTACTACTTTCCTGATTAGCATCGGTTGCATGTTGAGTACGATTTTTATTACCTTTTGCTAAAAGTGATAATAGCTCATCAGCACTGTAAATTGGAATAATCTTTAATCCGGCAACAATTACACCTGCTCTTCCATCCTCTCTTAAATGAAGAGGTCCTACTTTATGTAATAAGTCTTGAACATTTTCATTATAAATTTCTAAATAAGAAACTCCAAGGTTAAACTCTCTAGTCTCTTTTTGAGCTTCAATTTGATTGAATAATTCAGCCATTGTGCGATATGTGATACCAGGATCACCATCTTTTCCTAACATTGTGTGAGTTTTTCCGGCACCTGTTGCACCATAAGCAAAGACAGAACAATTATAACCATCTAATAAACCATTTATTAAATCTTTAGTACTGCCTTCAAAAACGTCAGTATTTGAACTGTATGTATCAAACACTCTATCAAAGACAAATTGTAATTCTTTATTTTGTTTTTTTAATAAATCACGACCTTTTTGTGCAACACCACGATAAAAAAATGGGTTTTCTTCTTCTTTAGGATCAAATACTAGCATTCTTTCATCAATTACTTTAATAACTGTACGAAAATTTTCTTGATTTTCACGTTCATTTGGTGGTCTTAAACGTACAATAACTTTGATATTCGTTTCAGATACTATATTGCCTTTCATTTTTGCCGTACTGCCACTTGTACTTGGTTTACTATTTCCTAATGTACCACCTGATCGTCGTTTAACAACTTTATTTTTTAATTTTGTTGGCGAAAAAGCCTTTGTTAAATCTTTTCTATTAAATACCATTTTATAACTCCTCAAAACTCATATGTAAGCTCGTCTCTGAAACTAATATTTGCATGTAATAAAAATTATCTTGAAAAAAGTACACAAAAATATGCCGAATACAAGTAAAGAACACAATTGATGAAATAACAAAAAAATTCGTTAAAAACTTACCAGCCCTTCGATAGTTATTATGCCAGGAATAAAAATCATTAGCGAATTCTTAAATGTTAGTATGAATTTTTCAATTAAAAATAATTAAACAATTTTACTATGTGATTTTGTATACACAAAAAGAAAATAAAACCAATAGTAATAATTTGCACATTATTATAGTACAAGAAGAACCGTTGACGCTTTACTGAACGAAAAATGTTGAAATAACTTAAAAATTCAAATTGTAATTTATTTTAATAGACAACCATTAGAGGCGCTCAGATCACCTGCTTCTTTCAAAAAAATTTTTTTTTTAGAAAAACATTTCAGTGTGCCGAGATAAATAATAAAAGATGCTCTAAAAATAATAATATGAATTATTATGGATATTTTACAATTTTTACAAAATTTAAATATTTATGTGTTTACTCTTATTATGAATGGTCTTATGGTAAAAAGGTCTGTTTCGTTTTATATTACTCTAAAATATTTTAATAATAAATCGTCACTTCTGTATTTTTATTTTTTTAAAAATACATATAAAAATCTATAGAAAAAACTGTATCTGTGTATAATATTTAATGAAACTTAAAAATATATTTGGTACAAGTTTGACTACAGTGAATTTAGATGCAAAAAACAATTTTTTATGATGCAAAATATCAGGGTTTATATTGGTTGTTTTTATTTTATTTATACTCGTAATATATACAGTTAATTTTTAAATATTGAATTATTTTTTTAAAATAAAGCCCATATATTTTTTTAATTCATCAAATTATAATTATAATTACAGATTTTTATACAAATTAAAAAATTGTTTAGTAATTTTCAAATGAGATTAAAAGAGGTCGTGACGCATGGTGTGATCGAACCTGCCAGAGAGGGTGTATTTATATATTATTAGTACCTATACCATAACACTGATATTTTTTGGTTAATAAATTTTTTATTTATAAAAAAGTATATTTAAACAAATAGCTAATATTGCAAATGCCGACAAATAGCAAAAAAGATTTTTTTTCGATAGCTAGTTTTAAAATAGAATGGTCTTAAATGTTATAAGTTTAAGTCGTTTAACTAAAGTTTCTAAAAAAGTAAAAACATTTTGGAGCAATGTAGATGTAAACTTTAAACGTTCTTATGCTAATATACCTAAATTATCTCCTCAAGAGGTATTTGGAAAGAATTTATTTTAAAAGTTGTTATTTTTATATAAATTTGAAATTTTCATTATTTATATGTTTAGGTTACTGCCATTTTACAAGCGAATGAATATTCTCGAGAGTTTAATGATGGAAGTTCTGTAAAAAGTTATGATTCTAATCAATTACCTTCTAATAATCCAATAGAAGATGCTCGATCAGAAGCAAGATGTTTATTAACAAATGGTATTTATTTCTAAATAATTTTGTGAAAGTAAACATATATTTTTAACTTTTAACAATTGGTAAAAGTTTGTTGAATTATTTATTACTTGTTATATTAAAATACTCATTTGTTAAATTTTAGGACTGCTGTTAGGAGTTTTTGATGGCCATGGAGGAGCTGCTTGTGCTCAAGTTGTGTCAAAACGTTTATTTCACTATATGGCCTCATGTTTATTACCATCAAATATATTCAGCACTTATTTAGATTCCATAACTTCTGGAAAACCCCTAGAGTTATTAGAAACATTTAATGATAAAGGGAAATTTATTAATGAACTAAATGAAATTTATAAAGTTAGCTTCATTGAATATTTAAAAGATTTATCATTGAATCATTCTTTCCAAGATTTTAATATGGAAAATGCATTAGAAAAAGCTTTTCTTAGATTAGATAATGATATTTCTGAAGAAGCTTTAACTGCTAAAGGGGAAAATGCTGCAAGAACTTTATCAGTAGCAATGTCAGGAGCAGTGACCATTGTTGCTCATATTGATGGTCCTCATTTGCATGTTGCTAATGTTGGAGATTGTAGAGCTGTTTTAGGAGTTTTGTCAGGTAAAATCATTGAACTAACATAGATGGAGGAAGTGAAGGAGCCCAAAAGATTAAGTCTTACAACAAGAGACAGATCGTGTTTTGAAAGCCTTGCTTTTTTTCTCTAATTTTTGAAGCATGTAAGGATAATCTTGAAAAATCAAAAAAATAGTAGAAAGATAAAAAACAGGGTTCTAATTACTTTTTTTGTAATATCTCAACTATAGTTACATTCATCTCACTTCCTCTATAAATTTTGGCTATCTGTTGGATTTCTTGCTAACATTTGCTTGCACTTAAAACCAAAAACTATAAATAAGCATTCTTTCTTCATTAGTTTTTGTTTATTTTTAAAATAATTTTAAAACATTTATTTAATTTATATTGATATAATTTTATTTTTAAAAAATTAAAAATTATTTTTTATAACAGAGGATAATTCTTGGTCTGCAAAAGTGATGTCACAAGATCATAATGCCGACAACCGCGAAGAGGTTGAAAGAATAATTTCTGAACATCCTCCTGCAGAAAAAAATACAGCAATTAAACTTGATAGACTTTTAGGTCAATTAGCTCCATTTAGATCGTTTGGTGATTTTCAATATAAGTGGAGTCTAGAACTTATGAATAAACTGGTTGTACCAGTGTTTGGTAAGGGTGCTATACCTCCAAATTATCGTACACCGCCATATTTGACTGCTAAACCTGAAATAAAGTACCATAGACTGAATCCCAGGGACAAATTTTTAATAATAGGTAAATAAAAAATTTTTAAAGCTAAAATCAAACAGAAATTTAAAATGTTTGGGTTTTATTATTTTTAGCCTCTGACGGACTTTGGGATTTAATATCTCCACTAGAAGCAGTACGTCTAGTCGGTGAACACATGAGTGGGAAAGTAACATTAAGTCCTTTAAAGTTACCTAAAAAAAATATGAAATTATCTGAAATAAATGAAATGCTTTTACAAAGAAAAGAAGGTTTAAAGAAAAAACCATTAGATTGTAACGCTGCAACTCATTTACTAAGAAATGCTTTAGGTGGCACTGATTTTGGTATTGATCACAAAAAAATATCAAAATTATTAACTTTACCAGCTGAAGTTGTTAGATTATTCAGAGATGACATTACTATAACTGTTGTTTATATGGACTCAGAATTTTTAAGGCATTGTCCTTGATATATCTATGTTTACGTGGATTTTATAAATATTAACAGCTCAAATTTTTTTTCATAATTTTAGATGCCGGGTAATATAACATTTTATATTCTATTTATTTGATATAAACTTGCACAGAAAGTTAACAGGGTTACCACGTAGTCCTATGCAGGTACCTGTATAGGGCTTTGGGACACCCCCGTTAACTATTTGTCTGAGTATATCAAATTAAATGAATTTAAAAAATCTGGCCTAAGCAAGTTTTTAAAAATGTAATGTAAATCCTCAATTTTGGGCTAATGCTTGTAAAAATAATTAAGATTTGATTTGTTTGACATTGTTATTAAAGAATTAAAAATGAATTGAGATAGTTTTACCGGACTATAATTTATTTAATATGATGGAATTATTATAACGCTAGTAATTCCTACTTATTAAATAAAATTTAATCTGAACGAGATATTTATTACTTATTATTTATTTTTAAAAATATTCAAGTAATTTATTTTATTATTTTATTTTATGTTTAAAAAAAAAAATTTAGCCAAACTTTTTTAATATCATTAACATAATTAATTTTATTAATTTAATTTTGCATTTTATTTCAATACTGCTAGCAATTTAAAGAAGCGAGCTCATCTTGGTTCAATCTATACTCAAAAATTATCCAAATTATATTTGAGCTTAGTAGTTAAAATTGATTTATTAAATTTCATGTAAGTGGGTAGATTGTTTAAAACACAAAAAATTTATCTCTCATAGCCAATTTTAAATAAGATTATTATTAATTTAAGCAAAGTTTACAAAATAAAAAATTTTTTTATTACAAAATTAAAATTTATGAAAAATGCTACTTGACATCAATATAATTAATTAAAAATATAAGAAAGTATTAGTTATAAGAATTCTAAAACTTTTAATTATCGCAAAAAATTTGACTTTTAATTAGCCCAATAATTGTGTGAATGTACATGTGTGCTACAAATAAATGTATATACGATTCTAAATATTTATTAAGTTTCCGATTCCGAAATGTTTATTTTTCTTATCGTAACTTAATATAATAAGTAACATTTTTTAACTATTTGCTTCTATAAAAATGTAAATATTAATGAAAAAATTGTAAAAAGTTTAATCCTTTTTTTTTATATTATTAAAATGTACCTCAAATTTTTATGTGTCAAGTTTTAAAAGTTGTTTTATAAGTATATGCTATAAATATGTTGTAAATTATTTTGTTAATTTATTTTAATATAATATAATTATATATCAACATATATAATTATATTTCAACAATAAAAATTAATTTACATATAACATGTGCCATTATTATTATTCCTTACTCTGTTTAATATGAAATTCTAAACTAGGAACAGTGGTTTATATTTAAATTATAATTATTAAAACAAAGCATTCAGTTATTTGTACAGGAGTTATGAAATCACTTTTTTTTATTTTTTTTTTTTTATATAAATACATTAAAATCTTTAAACAATATAAATATTTCACATACTTGAAAAATAAAACAGTTTTCTTTTTTTCTTAAATGAAGAAGCTTTACAAAAAAAAGTTTTAATTTTATTAACAATTTTAGCGGATATTCTGCAAGCAATTTTTTAATTTACAAGTTTTTTATTAATTTACAGGATTTTTCTTGTGAAAATTTTTTAAATAACTAGTTTTTTATATTCCAAAAATATAGATTATTTATAAGTGTACTATAAAAAATCATATATATATATACATATTACGTAAAATAATATTTAGCCGTTCTATAACCTTATTTCCATAAAAAAAAAAGAAGCAAAAGAGAGCACTTTTTTTAAAATGTTTGGCATGTTTATAAAACATGCTTGTTAATAATGTTTGAGAAATAAGGCAAGTGCTTATTATTTGATTTTAACCTTCTTGTCCAAAATCTTCTTTAAATTTGTCAAGTTTTTTCATATCCTCATCATTTACAGTTGGACGAGTAGTGACTAAAGATTTTAACATATCTTTCTGTAAATAAAAATAAATTTAAAAAGTTAAGTAACTATAATCATGCCTTTAAACATAAATAAACTAATTTTACCATCGTTACAGGTGGTTCAAACAATTTATCTCCAGGTACATCCATCCAATTCATTTCAATTGCAGCAGGGTCTCCTGGTGAACATGGAGTAAATAAATCATCAACAATTTGTTCTGGATTATTTGGTGAAGGTCCCCTGACCCTTTTAAAATGAGTTGCTGTTTGTACTTGTCTTACAGGTTGCATTAAAGCATCTCTGACAATTATGCTAATATCAGCTCCTGAATATTTTTCTGTTTCATGAGCTAATTTTTTAAAATCTTCTTCTGTTAAAGTGTGCGATGTATTTCCTAAATGTAATTTAAACATGTGTACTCTTGCTGGTTCATCAGGTAGAGAAATGTATATTCTTTTTTCGAATCTTCTTCTTATAGCAGAATCTAATACCCAAGGAATATTTGTTGCTCCTAAAACAAGAATCCCATCGTTATCATTTCCAACACCTTGCATTTGAACCAAAAATTCTGTTTTTATTCTTCTAGCAGACTCTGATTCATTATCTGATCTTGAAGAACATAAAGAGTCAACTTCATCAATAAAAATTATGCTTGGTTTGTGAGTTCTTGCTAATTCAAACAAATTTTTTACTAATTTTTCTGATTCCCCTAACCATTTGCTTACTAAATCTGAAGAAGACACAGAAAAGAATGTGGAATTGTTAGCTTCAGTAGCTAAAGCTTTTGCTAGAAATGATTTACCAGTCCCAGGAGGCTATAAATAAAATTAAATTTATTTGTAATTCAGTTTTAAAAAATAATTGATTTACTGATTAAAACTTACACCAAACAATAAAATACCTTTCCAAGGAATTCGTTTTCCTGTAAATAAATGTGGAAAACGTAATGGTAGTATAACAGCTTCCTTTAAAGCTTCTTTAGCTCCATCTAATCCAGCTACATCATCCCATTTGATATTTGGCTTTTCAATAATTATTGCTCCTTCTAATTTACTTTGTAACTTTTTCTTTTCTGGGTCACTATCGTTATCGCTATCACCACTATCACTTTTTTTGTCTTCACTTTTTGAACTCTCTTCACCTGCCTTTACAGGTTTCTTTTTACCCTTCTTCAAATACTGTTTTAATTTTTCAGCTCTATCTAAGTACTGGTTACACTTTGAGCGGATACTTTCTTTTGATCTATCTCCTTTAGCTTCATCTAATAAATAAAGGATTTAATTTATATAGCAATAGAGATTTAATATAATTTTAAAATTTATATTGTTAACTTACATTTTAAAGCATGCAGAAAATATTCTACCGAATGTTCGTAAAGTTTTAAAGCTTCCTCATAATTTTTATTTCTATCTTCTTCAGTAGCTCTTGTGACTAAATCAATTGCTTTCTATAAATAATTATCTTGATAAGCACATCTTACTTTTTTTTTAAATGAAAAAATTGATTAAGATTTAAATACCTGTAAAGCTTCTCCGGTGGTCATTTTTATAGTAAAAATAAATAGTTTTTAAATCTAAGATAAGAATTCAAATGAAAAAAATTAATAAATCCAATACATTACGTCTGATGCCCAACCTTATAAAAATAACCTATAAAGGAAAGGTGTTTTAAAATTTTTTCAAAATAGGTAATTTTATAAAATTTTCCTGTTAAAAATTTTTGAATTCGCATAACATACTAAAAAATACAAAGGATCCTAAATTTGTCAACGTACCTATAATAATAACCTTTTTACAAAATTTAACCTTCTGACGTCATCGTTTATTATTTTCAAAGGGATTGTTGATTAACTTTGCATACACAAATTCTGGCTCTTCTTAAGTAAAATTGATGTTAAATTATTATCAAAGTTTTTGCTGCACCAATCATAAAAATGAAAATTTAATTAACCATGAATGTAAATATAGAAATATTTGTTATAAACTATAAAATTTGGAGTATAGCTGTATAGTATCTCCAAAGTACACTCACTCTATAAAAATTACCGTGGTCATTTCTTCTCTACTGCGATGTGATTTTATAAATAGATGTCACCTTTTGAATACGCGCGAAATTCAAAAAAATTTTATTTTTTTATAGGTATACACAAGAAACTTGAAAAAAATTTATGTGCGATCAATATTTTGTTTTTTAATGTTTTTAAAATAGTATATAAAAATAATAACTATTTAGTTTTGCAGAAATGCTTTATAAGTACTAATTATAATACTGTTAGAAAAACATGCTCAGGGTGTTAATTTTAGATTTTTAATACTTAAAGTATAAAAGAAAAAAAAGAAATGGAGTTTTTTTTATATTTTTAGGTGCCAAAAATTTTCATTAATTTAATTATCAGATCTGGGAAATCTAATACTAACAAAAATTTTCATAAAACTAGTACTTCCGTATAAAAAACTTAATATCTCCAAAAATAAAACATTAATAACGGTATAATTAATTGTTGGACGGAAAATATTTAGAGGCAAAAATTTTCACTTTAGGTATCAGACATTAGAAAACTAGCAATATAACAATTTTCCAAAAACTAGTAGTATTTCCATGAAAAAAAAAATTATGTACACATAAAGTGATAATGTCTAATTTAAAAAAAATGTTTTTTCATATTATTTAATTTCGAGAGCATGATTTTTGAGACAAAAAGATTATACCAAAATATGCACACCAATTTGAGAATTCACCGGTTAGATAAACATATATACGCACACACATACAGATTCCGAAGTCGCATAAAAATCGGTTTTTTGGTACCTATCTGAGAGTTACAGAAGATACAAAAAAATCAACATATTTTTATAACGTTCCTTGAGTAACCAAACTGACATTAGTTAAAACGAAACTATAAAACTGCAACCTAACTGCAACATCCTATTCAACATTCAAGTTTTGACTGAGCGAAAAAATAAAACAAATGCTGTTTTTATCACAACATTATATTTAAAGCGAAATTTGAAAATTTTCAAAGGTAATATATAGATACTATATATGGTTCAATTTTCGCAAAACAATGAATGTTAATAATTAAATACAAAACTTAATTCGTGAATTAATTTCTAATTACTTATTTATTAACAGTACATATTTATTAATTTATAGGAAATATTGGAATTAAGAGACACATGAATTTATGAAAAAATTTTAGTCGACAATCAGTATATATAAAAACATCTGAATATAATAATGAATTCCAAGGTGAATAATTTTCATTTTAAAAATATAGAAATTTGTGATTGTAACAGGCATGTGATGGAAATAGGATATGATGGTTTTAAACTCAAAAAAGAATTAGAAACAAATCCTAAATTTAATCGAGTTATTATTCGAGGAAATATATATGATCCTATTAAAATTAAATTTATATTACAAGCTTTAGAAAAAACTCAAGTTAGATTCCTTTATTTTGATTATTATAATAATATGAAATGCAGTGGAGCTAAACGCCTAGCAGAGAATTTAATTTACACCAATCTTAAGTTTCTTTCTCTTAAGAGAAATAAAATAGGCATTGAAGGAATCAAATATTTGGCTAATATTTTAAAAGATATTCAATTAATATCTCTTGATTTATCTTCTAATGAAATAGGTGATGAGGGATTAAAATATTTAGCTGAAGGTTTAAAAAATACAAATCTTCTATCTTTAAGTTTAGACAATAATGGAATAAAAAGCTGTGGAGTAAAATATTTGGTAGATGTTTTAAAAGAAACAAATCTTACTTTTGTTTCTTTAAGTAATAATAATTTCATCTATGTTGATAATTATAATGAAATAGCAGATGAAGGGGTAAAATACTTAGCAGATCAGTTAAAATACTCCAATATTAGTTATCTTGGTCTAGATGGCAATGAAATAAGTAATTCTGGAGTTAAATATTTAACAGAGCAGCTTAAAAATTCCTGTCTAATTTCTTTATCTCTAGAATGTAATAATGTAGATGATGTTGCTATAAACCATTTGGTTTATACTTTAAAAGACACCCAAATTATTAAAATTGAAATTTCTAATAAAAATTATACATGTAATTTAGACAATAATAGTATGGTAAAAAATGTTATATCCCAGAATGAATTAAAGGCGACTAAAGTAAAAGATTTGTTTAAAAAATTGATAGCTCAAAATATTGAAACTTTTGATTTAGTATTTATAATTCCTGAAGAAACAAAAGATTTAGATATAGAAGAATATTTAAACTTTATAAAAATAATGAATGACAATCCAAAATTTAAAGGACATATTTTTGAAATAATTGAAGCAAATTATTATGCTGATTATCCTGACATTATTAAAAAAATTAATGAATTCTTAACAATAATGCAAAAAAAATTTAATACATTTTTTGACGACAAATTACCAGATTTAGTAAAATTACTTAATAATTATGAATATGTTAATCTTGTTAAACAAGCTGAAAATATGAATTTTAATGAAATTGTTCAAAATTTACTTTTACACAGAGTATTATATTATGTTGATGAAAAAGAAGAAATTTTACATCCTTACATTTATAAATTGTTGCATAAATACGGTATGCCTTTATATAATGACCAACTTGAGCCAAATAAAAAAGAAAAAATAATTAATTTTTTTGAAAATCATGAAGAAATTGACGGTGCAAAAGAAATGATCAATTTTTTAAAATAAAAATCCTTTATATATACAGTCATAAAGTAATATTTAATTAATTTTTTAGATATAAAAAGAATTTACATTAATAATGTTGTATTTCAATCTAATAAATATAATTATATAAAATTGCAAAATAAAAAACATTTAAAGAAGGCATTTATTGTAATATTTTTTTTCTAATTTAATTTGAATAAAATTGTTAAAAGAGTACTCAGTAGTTTTTTTCTTTTGAGAAACAATAATTTTTTTTTGTCTATTAAGCAAAAGAAAAAATTTTAATGTATACATTAGTAATAATGTATTATTAGTAAAGTATACTTTTACAGTTTCGTCCAATAAGTAAAAAAAAAATAGTAATAATTGAGGATTAATTAAATAAATAAATCCATAAAATACTTAATACGTATATCTATATTTATTCATCATTATTTATATTATGTACAAAGTATAGTTCTTCTAAAAAAAAACCTTATTTATTATATATATATATATTATATATATAATTTTTTTTTTTCATTTTTTTTTTCATTTTTCTTTTCTTTATTAATATATATACATTTACATTACATTATTACATCAAAATTCTCATCACAAGCACAAAAAAACATTTTTGTGATCGAACTCTGATTTATTTTTTATGTTAAAAAAAGAAATAATAATTATATATAGTATATCGATAATAATAATAATAATTAATAAAAATAATATTGAAATTAATGAAAACAAAAAAATTTGAGCATATAATAATATGATTTAATTATATGTTTTTATTATTATATAAACCCTTTAATAATTATTACTTTTTTTTTGTTGCAATTTAAAGTGAGGTAACATACGCTACTATAAATATATATATTTGCTTTCATGACAAAATCTTTATATATATATATATATTATATACACATACATATATATATAAATATATATATATATATAACATTAGAAGATTTACACTTTTTTAATTAATATAATTAATAAAACCTATACATAATTTCTTTAATAGTTTACAGTTATTAAATCTTATATACGAATCAATTAATCGTTCATACTCTCATATATATAGCATTATTATTATTATATATATTAAATTAATTTTATAAAAATACATAATTGTTTTATATATATTACAATTTTTGCTAGCTGATGTAGCTGGCTCTTTTTTTTTCGATTACTTTTTGTCATAATTATTAACAAATTATACAAGCTCATCTATATATATAAAGAACTTACATTTTGTTTATTTGTGTATGTGTTATTTTATCGCTCTTAATGTAAAAAAAAAGAAAGAGAATAATTAAAAAATAAAATATTAATCAGTACATATAAAAGAAAATTTTTTTTGATCGCTATAATAAATAAAACATGTCAATATCTTGCAATTAAAAAGGCACTGATTTTACAAGGTTCGACATTGTTTATATTTTTGGATCAATTTTTGTTTTGTTTTTTTTTTTTTTTTTTTAACTAAGAGATTATATAATTTTAATGAATTTTTGTTGCCAGCTTATTGTTTTCTTTTTTCTCAATTTTAAAATATGCATAAATAATATTTTTTTTTACCATTTTTATTCTTTTTTTTATATATATATAACATCATGTTTTTATTATTCTTTTTTTGGATTGAAATATTTAATGAAAATATTATTTTATTTTTTTGTTATTATAGTTATAACAGTTATTATCCATATATTATATATGTATATAAATTACAATTTTTGAAAAAAGAAATTTTACACGATTAAAGCAAAAACTTTTTTGTATTTTTTTTTTCTTCAAGTTACAAACAAGAATTTAAGAAAAAAAAAAAGGAACTTTGATACTTTTAATATTTAAAGCATAATAAATAATAATAATAAATGCGAGACATTTTTTTTTTTGAATGATTGTTTGTGGCCACTTTATATTAATTTGAGCCTCTTTTAATTTAAGCTTTTTATATTCACATTTTTTAGCAAGATAAATTGAGAGTTTTAAGTAAATTTTATTTATCGTTGCATATATTTATTCTTTACTACTCTCTCGCTCTCTTATTTTTAGTTTTTTTTTATTAATTAAAGAGTTTGATTTTTTTGTTTATAATTATTTATAGACGAATATTTTTTGTCATTCAAAATCTTTATATGCAAAGATGCAACAATTATTCATGCATAATAGACATTATATTACAAGATTTTTTTTATTTAAAAAACTTGATATTTTATTCGTTTCGATATATATATATATAAAAAACTTTTTTTTTTATTATTACTTTTATTTATAAGACACGCATGTGTATATTTATGTAAAAACCAAAATTTACTTTTTTAAATTAAAAAAAAAAAACAATTTTTTTTTTTCAATTTAACTACTAATTACTTTTAGTGATATTTTTCACATGGAATTAAAAAATAAAATTGCTCATATTATTTAAAAATATTAAAAAACTCAGAAAAAAAAAAAATAGGTATAACAATCAGTCTCACATAGTTTTTTAAAAAATTTTAATATCGGCAGTTTTATTATATTTATCGTACACACTATATTTTCTTCTTTTTCTTTAAAAAAAAAAAAAAACTTATTTGCATAAATGTTTATGTATATTTATAAAACTGAGATACATTTTTATTTTTATGATTAATTATTTTCTTTTTTATTTTTTTTTTCTTTTGTATTTTTTTTACATTATTTTTTTGTTTATGCTTATTTATGTATAATATTAAAACAATTTTTTCTCCTTCTCGTACTCTTGTTAGGAATATTTTTTTTTTCTTCGATATATATACAATATATTATAAGATATATGTGTGTGTGTGTGAAGTGTAATTATTTTAATTGAGTTTTAATAAGTATTTGTATATTTTTAACCCACTATTTACTTACAGTATATTATTATTAATATTAATATGATTAATATTATTATTATTATTTTTATTCTAGGCCAAAATTCTATATTTGTGTGTTTTATTTATTACTCTTTTGTACAATGTTTTATTATTATTATTATAAGACAAAAAAAACAGTGTTTGATTAGAATTATTAACTAATCTTATACATATATTAGCCTGGGAATTAATTTAAAATTTTGCTTGGATTCTCCAGTTCTAAAATTTAAAGACAATTCTAAGTACTTTCTTAAAATTTACTCAATGGCTGTAGTAAGAAACAACATACCAAAAAATCCAAAAAACAATTTGTAAATAACTCCCAGAAAAATATAATAATGCTTATTAATGCACCAATTTTTCATATTTTCACCACACTCCATACGTTATATAAAAAAAAAAAAATAAAAAATAACGATTATTATTATTATATATAGATTAATTTTTTATAAATATATATATATAAAAGCTAGAGCCTGCTAACGTTAACTAAATAATTTTTTTTTTTTTAATTTAGACGAAGAGAAAAAAAAAATTATTTTTACTTTTTAATTCCTTTTTTTTTTTATCATCATCGTAATTTATAATGGTCAGACTTTTTATAAAAGGCCATTTTTCTTTTTTATTTTTTAGAAATAGCCCTTTTTTTTAAATATAAATTGGAGTATAAGTGTTAAATATTTGATTATTTACATTCATACCAGTACAGTTTATACAGAAATAAATAAAATTTTCTTGATTATAAAAAATTATATAATTATATCGATAATCTTAAGAATGAACCAAAAAAAAAAAATGGACTTTTATTAAATACATGGTTCGTTCTTAATAAAGAATACAAAGTAATATTTATTTATGTATAAACACATAAAGAAAAAAAAAATTATTAGTAATCGGGAGACATATTGATCTAATCACAGACACATGCTAAATATTTTTAAAATAAATCTATTTTATGGAGCTTGGAGAATATTACTACGCTTAAAAACTTTCGTTATGTCGATGACTAAAAAAAAAAAAGAAATTTAAATCAATATAAAACGATAAAACATAAACAATTATTAATTACAAAAAAAAAAAAAAACTATAACAAACAAATTATAAGATACAGTAGTTCGTTATACAAGTAAAGTTAATTATACGAATGAAAAATAATAATGAAACCTAAATATATTTCTTAACATTTTGATAACAAAACAATTTATTATAATAATAATAACAATATTTTTTTTTCTAATGAAAAACAATATACTTTTTTTTACCTATTTTACTCGTTAATTTTTACATTGTTACTATATTTTTAAGACTTAAATCTTCTTTTTAAACATAATTTTTAGTGCTCTTTAATAATTGTCAGTATTTTAAAATTTATTTTATTAAATTTTTATTAATTTTGATTAACGCAAATCCATAGTTATAAATAATATAAAATAAAAGTCTTATTTTTTAGTAAATGAAAGTTCTTCAAAATATTAGATTTTTTTAAAAATTAAATAATAATGTCTGACAGTGAAAAGAGACTCTTAAAAAAAAAAAAAAAATTTAGGAATATAAGTCTTAGTTAATTCTTAATTTTAAATGATGATTTATTTAATATCTAATTTGTAACTTAAAATTATTGGATATAAGTAAATAACAAAATATTAATAGTTTTTTAATTTTGAGCTCTAAAAGTTTCTGTGACTAAAAGTTTAATTTTGAAATTTATAAAAAAATTTAATCTATTTATTTATAGTAGAGGTCCAATATAGATAAATATCACTTTATTATGTTAAAAAAATATTTCTGATATCCACAGTTTGGATAAGTAGACCCCACATAGTTGAGATCTAAAAGAACAATTTTCCCGAATCCAACCTTGTGATTTAGTTTACTTAATTTTTTTGAAATAAATGCCATTTTTCAAATCTATTAAATCTCAGTTTTTATTAATTGATTTGCATCATTAATTTTTCTCACTTAATAACCATTTTTCTGCTAAAATTAAACAATGATTAAGTTTCTGTCAACATCTCAATAATTTAGATTAATTAACTTCATTGCATTGATTTTTTATTAATTTCTAAAATATTGCTCTCAGCAAATACAGTGTTGTAAACTGTCGTTTCATAAAAACCTTTGGCTTTCAAATTTCAAAAAATTCAAACATTAAAAAATATGTTTATAATTTTCTAAAAACTTTTAACACAAAATAAGGCCAAGAATCTGAAAAATTATAATTTTGGCAGCAATTAAAAATTTGGTTACTCATATGCAAAAAGAAAAATTTAATGATGAAAATTAACATTTTACATAGGGATTAAATGTCGACATTCATAAAAAAAAATTGTACTAAATGCAATTTTTTTGGTTTAATACAAGGTGGCAGTGTTCTTTTTGAGAGAGTTTAAAACTTCTATTTTATTTATTTCAACATAATAAATTGATTCCTACCTATAAACAATATAATTTGGCGTTCTAAATACCTATAGATTTCTCAAAAAAAAATTAGATTTTTTAAAAATTATGTCTTTTTAATTAAGAAATATATTTATTTTGTTGGTTTAATTTTAAACATTTCTAGCACATCGAATAATGTTAAATAGAAAATTAATTGTTTATATAAAAATATTAAAGGCAGTATATTGCTTAATAAACTTAAATTATCTTTATTTTATATAGGAGGTCGAATATTTTTTTAAACTTTATTTTTTAATTAATTATAACAAGTTTCTATATAAATGATGAGTTTATTTTTTTAAATATAATTTTTACAAAAACATATTCTTTATGTGTGTGTGATTTTTTGCAGTCCACAATTTATATGTTTATTTATATAAATCCTATTTTTTTTTCTATCGCTTTTTTTTAACACTTATTTATATAGAAGCCAAGCTCATTTATACTGTACATTATGTATAAGACATTTGAGGCACTTTTTATTATTTATGCTCTCAAATATTTACTGATTTCTCATTAATTCTTACTAAAATTATATTTTTTATGACATCGGTAGTAACTATTTAAAAAAAAAAAAAAAAAAAAAAATTTTGTGTTGACTAGCCGTTTTTTGTACCAAAAAAAAAAAAAAAAAAAAAAAAAAAATTATTTTTTGAATCAAAAATCGACATCCTGTATTAAAAAAAAAAATTATTTTCCAGAATATCGATTATCGTATAAGTTGAATTTATTTTGGTTTTTAAAGCTTTTTTTTTCTTTTTCTTTTCTTTTTTTTTTTTTTTTTTTAATATACATATTTAGACTAGTTTGACATTTTTTTTTTATTTACCAAGCCACCTATAATTATATCAAATAAATCAATCAATCCTTTATATTTATTAACTTATACTAAAAAAACGTATTAAATGTTATGTACATTAAAAATAGTTAATTTTCTTTTTAACTTTATTGACTTTTCGATACTTAGTAAATACAACCCCATTACTTTTTTTTGATTAATTAAAATAACCATGTAAATATAGTATAGTATGTTTACTTATTATTTATACTTACATACTAAAAACGTTTATTATTAAAAGCATAAAAATTAAAAAAAGACTAAAAAGCTTGGTAAAAATGTAACTTTTTTTTCTTCATTCAGTTCTAAAGCTCTAAGAATTTTTAAAAATGTATACTTTCGTTTTTGTTTTGTATCGTAAAAATAAAAAATCAAGGTTTAGTAATAAGCTTAACTTAATATTTTAAGCTTTCTAGCCCAGCAATTTCACAACATAATTTTTTTCAATATTCTGGAAAATATACTAAATATTAGTTTTCCTTCTAAATGTTTTTTCTTCTTTTTTTCAGTCATTAATAAGAAAAAAATAATAAATTAATAGTCATGCTTTCATTTATTATTGCTAGTTCAAACTTTTTTTTAGCTAATGTCAACTTTTAATAATCCTTATAACTGAAAAAAAATGTTCTAACATCAGAGATTTAAAATCTTTAAAATTTTAATGTCAAAAAAAAACTGCCTAATATTTTTAAAGCTATTATCCAACAAAAAAATGTATTTACCCAATCATACTCACATTCATAAATTAATACACAAACACACACACACACATACAATTTACATAATTGTAAATTTAACATGATATTGTTAATTTGGCACACAAAAAAAAATTAACCCTATAAAATAAAACAAAGGTTTTTGATCCACTTTTTTATGGTTAAAATAAGTTATAATCAAAAATCATTGATATCCTAATTTTTTTTCCCTTTAATGGTAGTATCATTTCATTTTTTTTTTTCATATTTTTTTATTTTTTTTATTTTTTTTTTTTTGTTTTTAAAGCTAACAAATAGTACCGTCCATAATCACAGAACTAAAGCAATAACAATATATTTATATATATATATGTGTCAAATTTTGCCAGTCGAAAAATCTTATAATTAAATAAAAATTACAATTTTTTTTTTTCATTTGAAACAAAAAAAAAATAAATTTTGCAATTAAAAAAAATTTTTTTTTGATTTATATATATTCTGGCAACGTTAATTTTTATGCACCGTTTTAATACATCCTAATATAGGTAAAAATAAAAAAAGTGTATTGTGCATAATTTAAGTTATTCTTTTTTCCCTCCTAGTTATATAATAAATACACAAATACTCATCGATTAAAAAAAAAAGCAAAAAACAATCGTATTAAGTTATATTGTGATGGAGTTTTAAATATTTAAATAAAAACAATATTTAATGCATAAAAATGTATGTATGTGTATGTGTGTGTTTATATATGCGCGTTGTGTGGCTCACTTTAATGCACACACACACATTTTCAAAGTGCGATTAAACATATTTTCTTTTAAAAAGTCTATATATATTTTTATATATATATGTATCTTTTTTTTTAATAGAAGTGTATCCTAAGTTATTTTTTTTTTTTGACTGACAACAAGAATTAATAAAAAAAAAAAGAAAAGATGTCCACTAAATTTTAATTATTGTGAAAGTTTTGTTTTATATATATTTTTTACAATTTAAATTTTTTTGTTTTATTAAGGATACTTTTTTAGTTTTACACACATAGATGCATGTACAGTGTTTAAACATGTAGATATATTAAACACGATTAGATAATTATTTATAAGAAAAAACGTCAATTTTAGAGTATATTTATGGAAAACTTTAAACGATAAAAATGTTTTTCTTTTCTTTTTTTTTCAAAGAAATTTTAGTCAAATTAATGTTTCTTTTTAACTTACACATCTTCTTTTTCAATAACAAATGTTTTTTTTTAATTAATATTTTGTTTATAAACTTCCATCTTTTTCATCACTTTTATGTTTTGTACACTGTGATTCTCGAGTATGTTGAGCTACTTGAGCATAGCTTGGCCTGGTGATATCCTAAATTAATAAATAAAGTTAATTAGCTTGATTGATTACATTCATTTTTCAGATAAAATGTCTTAAATGTTTACAAAAACTTTAAAAATTGTACATTTTGTAAACGTTATTAACACATTGCTGTACTTGTAAAATTTAATACGCATGTGTGAAATAATAAATATAAATCTCAAAGTATTTATCTTAATTTTTTTTTATTAACGACTAATCCTTAACTAAAATAAAATAATTAAAATAAATTCTTAGAAAAGCATAAACAATCATGATAATTGTAATAGTATTCATAATAAATTTAAAAATTAAGAAAGTAAAAATTTAACATACGTTTGCAGATGAACTGTTTGCTGCAGCATGTGAAGAATTATTTTGGTTAGCTGAGTGATCGCAAATACACCTATTTACAGATTCATTATCTGTTGGCGATATTGTTGACGATGTAACAGCTTGTGCATTTGTACTTGTTGTATCATCCATACCATTCATCAGCACGTTTGAATCATCAGTCTTTATTGATCTGTCATCGATGTAATGTCAGTAATAAAGAACTAAGCCTTTTTTAGCTTTTATTTTTTATATTTAATGTTAAAAAAATGAACAAACAAACAAACAAACAAAATACTTTGCTATAGTAATACAAATATCAAATATTGTAAAAAAAAAAAACAACCATGCATTAGAAAAGTTGAATAAAGGAATGTGAATTAAGGTTATTTTTAGTTTTGATGAATACAAAATAAGTTAAAGAAAAATCATAATACAGAAAATTTATTTATTTGTTTTTTAAATGACAAAATATTATATTTTCATTTATCTAATAATAAAAATAATAATAATAATCATAATTATACATAGAATAGATACCATAAATTAATAATAATGGGGTATTAATTTATGGTCATCATCCTCACCAAAAAGTAATAAAATTTTATATTAATTAAAACATTTAAGAGAAATTTTAGTCTCTATAAATTGTATAAATATAATTAAAATAATAATGATAATAATAATTATGGCATAAAGAATAGTTTGACTATAATGTATTTAATTAATGCATTCAACACATTTAGCCTGGAAGTTAATTATTTTATATTGCTTTGATTCTTGGTTATCAAATTCAATTAAAATTTTTAAATATTAAGCTCAATTAACAAATTTCAAATAAGCTAATGAAATGAAATTTTAGAAACTGCTAACCAACAATTAAAGCAAACTTAGGAATAAATTGCCTACAGGCTAATATTCATTCAATAATTAGCAACAAAAATTATATCATACACAAATTTGCACAAAAAAATAAATTTATCAAAAGATAATTTTTTGTAAATTGATACAATGCAAATTTTAAATAAATATGTATTTTTTTTTTAAATATCAAATGACTTTAAGTATATATTTTTTGCTTGATTTTCATATATTTTCCATATTCACAGACAATAAACACCCACATACAACAACAATAAACTTATTTTAAATAACTTAAAAGCAAATGAGTGTACAAAACAAAACATTACACCCATCACCATAATCTAATTTTTAAAAATAAACTAACGATAAATGAATAACAAAAGCTTTTTTTTGAAAAAGTTTTTCAACCATGCATAATCATAAAAAATATGTATGTGTGCCTGCACATTCAAATTTATTTTAATATAAAAAACGATTAGATATTTATGTGCAGATACATTATTGTAAGAATATTATAATCTTTCTCGTTAACTTAATTAATTAACAAACTAAGTAAAATTTTTAAAAATTTCATATAAAATTGTAACTTTATTTTTTTTATGTGTTAACTGTAAGGTACATTTTTTGAATAATTTTTGTCTTTTTTATTTGTAAAATTAGCTTTTTTAGTTTTACATTCTTTAAGTGGTATTTTGAAATTTTTGATTAGTTAAAAAAATTAGATACTGAAAACATACCAATTAATTAAAAAATGTAAAAATAAGTTATTTATTTTTACTGGATTAAAGGGCTAAATAAAGAATCAAAATTTTTAAACTCATAAAACGTAGGTAAAGCAGTTTATTTTTCTCTGATAAATTTTAAAATTTTCCTACATTATGAATCCATGAAATTTTTAAAACGAGCTATTTTTAACAAGATCTAGTCCAAAAATCTCAAATAATTTTCTAGGTAATTAGATTTCCCAAATTTTTACTGAATTTTGTGCAGAAGTGATTTTGCTTTAAGTATGTTTTTTACTAATTTAGTGATTGCAATTTAAAAGAACATATTGTTTCCATCTCATCATAGACTATTAGTAAAATTTGAATAAAATGCTCAAATTGAAATTAAACCATGTGAAATAATCTAAAATTTGAAAATTCAGCTGCATACTTAAATAAACCCTTTACAAATAAAAAAGACAAATTCTACCCCACCAACATAAAAAAATTGTTAATTTTGATTTATTAAAGAAAAATTGAATTGTATTTATAGAATATATATAGCATTATGATTATTATTAATTATTTTTATTACACACAAATAGCCCAATATTTATAAAAAATTTAATTTCTTATTAAAAAAAAAAAAAAAAAAAGTTAAAAGTATATATATTTTTTATAATGTTGAATAACAAAAGCTTATGATATACCTAAATAACTTATTCTCAGAAAAAAAAATGCAAAAGGAAGAAAACAAACAAAAGAGTTATACGGTACTCACATGCATTCTCATAAAATCTATTTAGTGTATTTAATGTGTGTGTAACAGTGTATGTATACGTAAGTGTAATATCAAAAAGTAACAAAATATTATCATTAAAATTTTAATAAGCACTCACTTATTGGGAGATGATGGGGGAGTGAGCGTAACTGTGCCTAAAGTAACATCAGCTGTGTCACTATTACTATTTGAACTAGTTCCTCCACCAGGACCAGAAGCGCTATTATTAATAGCAGTAGGTGTTGAACTTATAGTTGCACTATTGCTGGAAGTATTTGCACTTGCTGTGGAAGTAGGGACACTGTTTGCAGAATTTGTTGATGCCGACGACGTATTATTACTACTACTATTTGAATTTTCTGATCCACCTCTATGATGGTGGAAGTTGTGATGGTGATGGTGATGATGATGTGATTGATGATGATGATGATGGTGATGGTGATGGCCTCCAGGACTCGTTGACCTTGTGTTATGATTATTATTTGATTGGTGTTTATACTGGTGATGATGATGGTAATGAGGCTGTTGTTGTTGAGAATGGTGTTGAGGATTTGTTCCACTTGATGTGTTTCCATCTTTATTATTATCTTTTGTGCTTTTAAACTTAGCAGTACCCTTAACAACATCTGATAGCCTGTTTTGGGATTGCTGTTGTTGTGTTGTACTTGAGTTATCATTAGAAAATGAGTTATTGTCACCTGAAGAATTAGGAGGCACATTTATTTTAACATCTAATCCTGGAAGCGGAGGAAAAGCTGAAGCCTCTAAGTCAAATTGGACCCCTCTATTGTGCTGCTGCTGCTGCTGTTGTTGTTGTTGTTGTTGTTGCTGCTGTTGCTGCTGTTGTTGTTGCTGCTGCTGCTGTTGTTGTTGGTGTTGGTGTGGTTGCTGTTGTTGATGATGGTGGTGAGCTGTATTTCCAGCTAATGACGAGTTAGATTCCCTTATTGAAGGCAGAGAATTGTTACTGTTATTATTGTGGGTACTACTATTAGATTTTGAAGAAGATGAATTATTATCTTGATCTTTGGTCCTTCTATGTGTACGATGACGTTGTGGATACTGGGTGACTGTTGGAGCAGACTCCTGATTTGTTGTTAATTGAGTATCGGTTTCTGGTGCAGAAGTTTTATTCACATGGTGGTGGCTAATGGTGTAATGAGATTCATTACCGCTGTTACTACTACCACTAATTACACTAGCACCTACGCTACTTCCACTACCAGCGTTACTAATAACACCAGGCATATTTGATATATGAGATGATGACTGGAATTTTTTTCCACTAGTAGAATAGGAAGCTGAAGAAACTGGTTTTGTATTATTGTTGTTACCAGAAGGTAACATATTAGGAATATTTGGTGCTGCTGCTGCCGCCGCCGCCGCTGGCAAAGGTAATCCTCCTAAAGGAACAGGACCAGTAGCAGTACTGCCAGCACTTAATGAAGGATGATGCAAAGTATTGCGATTACTCATTATCATGCTATTGTTAGCACCTGGATCCATAATAACGTTACTGTTATTACTTCTTTCATTTTGAGGATTTCTTTGTTGTTGCTGTTGTTGCTTATTACGAGAATAAGCATTGCTATTATTTCGTTGGTTATATCTTGCATTGTGAGGCTTATATGAACTATGAGAAGCAATCCCATTCATTGCAAAAACACCAGCAGACATGTCAAAATAAGCTGGACTTGCTGCTGCTGTAGGACCTCCCCATACCATTCCGGCAGGATAAAATGGTTGATGCTAATTAACAATTAATTAATTAGTTGATTAAGAACTTCTAATATTAACAAAAATATTTTATTAAATTTATATTTTACTGTAATAAACTTTTTTTAAATAATTTTTTTTTTTTAATTATGACTAGTTATGTAAAAATTTTTTTTTTGCAAAAATTAGAAAAGAATATTAAATTTTAATAATTTTATTAAGCATATAGAATTTATGCTTTGAAATAAAAGAAATCAAAATTTTTTTTGGTAAAAACAAGATTACAATATACATTTTAGGTTGTTAAAGTGGCAATGACTTTTAAGATAATTACTAAAATTCACCCTAAAAAATGTACCAACAATTAACACGTTGGCTGCGTTTTGGTTGCTATCCTGGTGCGTCATGGGCGTAAGGCACCCATGGTTTTTTCTGAATTAAAATTTTTAATGTCTTTAAAATAACATTAATTACTCGATTAATTATGAATATCAAAGATATTTTTGGGCTGTTAATGAGTGGAGTACGCCTATGCCCGTTTTCAGCCAAAAATTTAATTAGATAACTGATCAAATTCGTAGAAATTTTTTTTTTTTCTGAATGGAATAAAAATAATGAAAAAAAAATCAAAGCGCAAACAGGACCCAAAAAACATGAGCGTATTACGCCCATGACGCAGCCGACGTGTTAATCCTTTGAAAACTAAATGTAAAAAACGTTTGCAACATATTTAAACATACAAAAATATACAAACTGTAGCGGGAAAATAGTGGTTCATTTAGAAACAATTATTAGAAACCACCAATGCTCTGTTAGCTGATTATAAAAATTCTTGTAATATTTTTTAAAGAATGTAAAATTTTTATCAACCTTTTACTAAAAAGATGAAATACACCTATTATTTAGTAACTAAAGTAAAATTAAAATTCAATACTATTATAATTATGGTCCAAGCAAGGGTTTAAGCCAGTTATTGAGGATGTAAATTCCCTAAATATTTTTAAACATGTAAAGGAGTCATCAGACAATTAAATGGCATAGATGGTAAAAATAGACGAATTCAGGTAATATATTAAGCTCAACTCAAGATATATTGTTTTTTTTAAAAAATTTAATTAATCCTGTTCTTTTGAAGTTAAGAAAATACTAATATAAAGTGTTGCAAAACACTCCAATGTGTTATAACAATTTTGAGACTTTGTTCATTAATGCCTGTGATCATTAAGCAGAGTCATAGTAGTTGCAAGGGGTAATCTTTGTGGTAACTCTTTAGAACTTGCTAAGGAATTTGTAGCCAAACTACGCATTTTAAATAACTACTTAACTTTAATTAGCGTATTTATAAAGTTATTCATGCAATAAAACAGTGATTTAAATTTAATTAAACAGATTTAGATTTTCGTATTGATCTTATAAGGTTGATTTAACCTAATGCTCAAGGAGAATTATGAATTTAGAAAAGGGCTTGAAACAAATTGTAATACAAATTTAGTTACGATCTCATGTTATTAAAATTATTCATAGAAGTAATAAATGATGTTTTTATTAATCTTTGCAATTTGTTCTTGGTAAAGGTAATAATACGAAAGTTATAAATTATTATCATTTATCTTTTAATAATAATTAAAAATAAGGTAGTGACTTATATTTGTAATGTATTTAAACATTTGATACTTACATAGAGATGTATTTGATTTGGATATGGCGGCAATGTTGTTTGTGGCATAGTTGTGCCATTTGTGTATAGGAAACGTTGTTGGCCAGGTTGAAAACTATTGGGATCATACACTGGTGGCGGAGGAGGAGTTCTATAACCATTTTTTATACCACCAACTCCAGTTACTGTCGTTGGAATTGGTAGCCTATTCATTGGCTTTGCTTTGATACGAGCCATTATAGGTTTTCCCTAATTAAAAAAAAATGTTATCCATTAGAAGTTTTTAATAATAACTTACTATTTAATAGTACATACCTGAAATTCTCTGACTTCTTCTCTAAGAAACCTGTATGCTTTTTGAGCATCTTCATCAGATTCGAAAGTTACATACCATGAACTATTATGAGCAAATTCACATGAAATAAACCTAGGACAGCCTTCTCCGGAGAATAAATTCTGTGAAAAATAATTATTTAATAAAAATTATTTTAATTCAATAGATTAAAAATTAAATTTCAAATAAATTTTTTACTTTGACATCTTCTAAAGGTGTGTTGTCTGGTATTTCACGAAGTATAACTATACACCTTTTATGATTAGGTCTGACTTTTTGGCCTTCTTCGTCTACTTGTACATTAGGAGACTCTCTAAGTACTTCTGTAATTAGTTTAATATCTTTTGTCAATTTCTTGACCTGATTAAAATTTGCTACAGTCCATATTGGTACATATTGATCATTATCCATTTGTGATATCAAATATGTATCGTTAGCCAAATTCTCTCTAGAAAAATAATATTCTAACTGAGAAGAGAGCATTTGTTTTAATTGATCAAGCGGTATATGACTAGTTGATGTCATAGTTTGATGATCAATCATTTGTTGGGGTTGTTGAGGCTGTGTCGATAAAGATGTGGGTACTTCTGATAATGGAGCCATTTCTACAGGAGCATAACCTACGGCACCACCAATACCCATAGCTAATTGAGGTATAGGCTCAACTAATTGACCCACACCAGCTGAATCAATCATCAATTCACTGCCAGTTAAAGCACCGTTCATGACAGTATAATCTATACCAGGGGCGTTATTTGTATTAATACAAGCTGATGTTGCTGTTGCTGCCATTGATGGTTCAGGGGTGGTTGGGTAAACCGCCCCTGGCAGGAGCTTCCCAATGTCCCCATTCATGTAAACGTAAGCCTATGTATTATACACAGGTGTAGGATGAGTCCTTTTTATTCAAGCTGTAAAAATTCAGTTTATTTATTTAATGCTATAATTCTTAAGTAATTAATTATGCAAAAATAAAACTTAAAATTTTTAATATATATATATATATATATAGGCATATATATGCAAGAGAAAGAGAATAGAATGATGTAATACTATGAGATTAAAAATAAACTTTGGTTAACAGTAATTAAAACTATAGGTAATGAAAAATTTTCTGGCATAAAATACCTTTTAATATTTTAACTTTAAAATAAATCAAAATATCCATAAGTACAAAATAAGAGAAAAAAAAATTTTTGTAAGATAAATATTAATAGCCCATACACTCTCACACACAAAGATTATTGCACATTTTTAATTCGCATTACATGTATATTGAACTATATAGTCTAGTCAAACTAAAATAAAAAAAAAATAAGTAAAAATTTTTTTTTTGGGCTAGGTCATTCTCTCTTGTAGACGAGTTAAGTATCTTTTGGATATTATTACATATTATAGAAAGAACACGCCGCATGGTGAGGCTCCTCGATGAAACCGTATGGCAGCAGAATAGCACATAATGTACGTATTTATATATATAACATTTCATTTCTTTACAGCCATTATAATATTATAAAAGCAGCTGCGTGCGTGTTACGTGTTTTTTTTTTATTTTTTACAATTATTTTATAAAGTACACTACACGTTTTATTAAAATATATAATATATATACATATATATATATGTATAATAATGGTATATATACCTATTTAATTATATTTTACACTCCGATATTTAGCATCTACATTTTATATATATTTAACTATTTATATATATATTTTTAATTAATTAAAATATAATTTTTTTAAAAAATATATATATTTATACACATACACGTACATAATATACGCATGAACGTATTAAAAAAAGCCCGCATTCCTTCTTCATCTTCTCCTTCTCCATATATATATAAACCTTTTGTATACTTTATGCACATTTATTGTAATATGCACATTTTATGTATAAATAAATGAAAATTAATAGCAAAAAATCAAATAATTAATTTAACAAGTTTGTTTCTAAAAAATCAAAATTTTTACTACAATATATTAGAAAATTTAAGAAACTAGAATTATTGTTATAAATATTGCAATTTAAAATTACACTAAAACTGAAATGTATAAGATTTTGAAAACAAAAAAGATTGTACCTATTTTTAAAAGTTACATTAAAATTTAATGTGCAATAGTTGCAAGAATGAAAAATAAAAAAAAAAATTTTCTTTTTTTTATTCGAAAAACGAGAAAACACTATAGAAGTTTAGAGATGTTATATGCTGCAATATGTTGCAGGCGACTGGCCAAATATAGAGCGAGATGTCGGCCGGGTCTTCGTTACAGGAATTACTTTTTTTTTTCAAATGAATTTTTTTCTTTTTCTTTTAAAATATAAGAAAAGAAAACAAAATTAACAATATTTTTAAATAATTGCTAAATTTAAATATTTACGTTAACAATTAAAAGTACTAAGTTAAAAATTTGTAACTGAAATATATAAATGTAAAATTTTTGTACAAAATGCATTACAATATACGCATGTATGTGTATATTTGCAATATAAATATATATATAAAGAGAAAAAGACAATAGTGCGTATGTAAAATTGTAAATTGTGATAAAAATTAATTTAAAGGTATATTTTGGTCAATATAAAATAAATAAATTGTCAATTTTCATATTTTATAGAAAATATTTTTATAAGGAACCGTCTGTGATTTCTTCTCTCCCGCAAAGTCCTATATGAAGACGACGATAACATTGACGGTGAAGAGAGAAGACGACGAGTATATAGTACACACACATAAACAAGCGCGCGCGCATTCACAAACGAATTTTTTATATATGATACTTCTTTTTTATATTATTATTATTATTATTATACAATTGAAGTGACAACAATTATTATTAAAATAAAAAAAAATTTTAATCTTTATTCAAACCTAATTATTGGTTAAACATGCAAATAAATAATAAAACTTTGTTAAAAATTAAAATTTTTAAAATGAGCTAAAATGTGTTCCTTTTTTTTAATGACTCAGTATTATCTATCTGTGTCTGCCTGTCTGTTTGTCTCTTTCTCACTCACATTGTTTCATTGGGGATTCCCTCTATTTTTTTTATTCTCTTGTCGGTATATAGAAAATTTCAACTATGACGAATAGTTTTGAAGACAATTGATAATATAATTTAAAATTAAAAAAATAATAATATTTATTGTTTTTAATAACTTTATCAATATAAAAAACCACGATGGCAAATAAAAAGATAAAAAATAACACAGAACCACCAGCACTTTTTTTTTATTTTTACACACACATCACTATATTATAGGCACCGGAAGCCTACAACTCGCGGAAGCACGAAACCAGAAAAGAAGAGAGACGCGGAGAGCGCGAGCTAGTCGGCGAAGTTAGCCAGTATTAATATTGTAGATTAGATTGTAATAAAGAAGAATTAATAAAAAAAAGCATTAAAAAAATTAAATTTTTATGTATTTTAGGGTGAAAAAAAAAATTCAAACAATGTATTTTAATTATAACATAAAAACCTGCCTTTTAACTTCAAAAATCTTCTTGTAAAATACTGCAATAATAAACTATCTTCTTTTTTTTTCTAAATTTTTTGCAATCTGTTCATGTACACACAAAACTACTCTTTTCTAATATTTTTTTTTTTTTTTTTTTTATTAACACACTCAAATCACGCACTATATATAATATGTATATTACATATAAATATACATAAATATACTTTTATACATGTATATGTATAAATATCTATCTAAGAAAACGGAGCGTTAAATTTTTTTTTTTTTCTTTTAACGTATACGAATTTTATAATTTGATAAAAGTTTTTCTTGATTAATTATTTATCTATATAATTTTAAAATTATTAATCACTAAAAAATTATTCGTATATATATTTAATAAATTAAAAAATACACGGGGAAAAAAAATTTATACCCCAGCCCTCGTGTATACCCGTGGACACGCTCTTCTTGGGCGTACTCTCTCTTCTCCTCCTCCTCCTCTTTCCTCAGTTTTGCTCCAGGTTATATATATAAATAATATACACACGTATATTATAGGTATATATATATACAAATCACACACACATATAAATATATATATATGAGTAGCGAATCTATATAATTTCTTTTCACTTGATACTTTAATCACCAAAAATTTTCACAGGCGTTCAAATTATTAAAATGCTTAAAATATGAATTTTTAATAAAAAGAAATTTAAGTTTATATATGCAGTTAAAGTATGTTGTATGTTGTATATATATATATATATATATGTCTTTTATAACAGCTCCAACAACACTTATATGTTTTTAACAAACAGCAGGAGTCAAAAAACAAAAAAAATATTAATAACAACGTAACTTAGAATTTAAAAACTAATTATTAATTATTTTATATAACTTTTAATAATTTTTTATACAATTTGAGAGAAGAGTCCTCGTGAAACGAACTCTCGGCTCTCCTCGACGACGATGACGACGACGACGACAGCCACGGTAACGACGTATATTACTTAATCTTATAAACAGCCATTAGGGCATACATGCATACAGCGACACATAACTTAAAAACTTTAATTACAAATATGTGCATATATTGTATTTCTATATTTGTGTTTAAGAGAGATAAATATATTTATTTCTTTTTTTTATTCACTTTTTTGCAATATTAAAAATTTCTAGTTTTCAAATTTTATATTCTTGCGCAAAGTGTTTTGCGCATTATTAGAATGACTAAAAGCGGGATTTTTAGTTTTTTACAATTTTATAATAACTTCTTTGTGGAGAAGACCCCGCGCATTTTTTACTTTTTAAAAGATTTCAATATGAAAAATATTCATTTAAAAATTATAATTTTATTCGAATAAAAAAATTTAATTTTACATCTTAAAAAAGCTTTTTTATTAAAATATTTTAAATAAATCTTATTAGATTTTGCGAAAATCAAAAATTTTTACCATAAACTAGAATATTTATTTTTTAGTTGGTAGCACTGGCTATAACATGTGAATGTAAAGTGATTTACAAATATGTATATACCTATATATACAATATACCTATAATATAAGTATACTCATGTTATACATTATCTACGGAGCTTTTTTAAGCTCTGCTACTTTATCTATATCAATATCAACCCAAATATATTTATAAATTTATTTAATAACATACAACAATAGTTCTTACACTAATGGAAATACATATTATTGAATTTAGCAAAATCGATATTTTAATATGTCTACAGATTTGGATAGAAATAAGTCATGTTATTTTAACTTCAATACTTGAGGAATTTTATGGTCACTTACAATAGTTGATTATTTAATAATGGTTTAAAGAAAATTAATTTAAAAAATTTATATGGAAAATGAAAGCAAAAATCCAATAAAAATTTGGTCTTTATAAAAATGCGAAAATAAGGGGAAGAAAAGTTTGACTTTTTCATTCAAAAATTTGAGTGAAAATTTTCAGCCCGGTTAAATCACGAGAAAGTAGGCAGGGGTAGTCTTGATAATTAAGATGAGAAGAGAACACTAAAGATTTTTTTTGGTTGCTGATTACAAATTTCGTAGCTCCACGAAATTTGGATTAATTTTACTATGTCAATATTTTTCCTGCTGTAAGCTTTTTGAGTCGCATTTTGGGATCATGTGTGAACATTTCTCAAAAAATCCATAAATTAGTAAAAATCACCCTCCTTAAGGATTATTAACTAATTTATTAATGTAAATCATAGTGAGATTTTGGAGAATAATAAATGTTTTTGGGTCACCTATTATGTCGGGGTCCTTAGCGTGAAAATCCCTCAAAGCCCCCTTAAATTATTGAAAAACCTCCTTCTAGGTGATTTAGTATTATTCAGAATTTGATTATATAAGTAGGTACCTGATTTCTTCAAAATACCGGCAGGTTTGTTTGTTATTATTATTTCCAGGAGGTCCATTCACTCAAAGGAAAAGGCGTGGTTTACAGCCTAATCATGTGGTTTTGTTTTTTGTTGGGAAAAATTTCAATATATTGACATATCTAGGACAAAAAAGTCTATTTTCAACCCTAGGGAGACGGCTTTTTGCCCTTTATATGTGAAACAAAGTTTTATATCACGGGACAAAATATGAGGTTCGACTTTTGCATGCTACTCGATGCTACCTTCGTGCAAAGTCAAAACAAACATTTTGTCCCTTGATTAAAAAATAGCTATTTATATCCATATGGCACTAGGGAAAATCTTTACAATTCTTTTTCTCCTTCTATAGAATAGTATACCATTCCCCTCTGGGCTAATGAGATTGAAGTGAAAGAATTTGTCATGAAGATCGACTCACTTTTTTTACATGTACTTGAAACTCCTTCCAATCTATTCTTCATGGAATTTGTATTAAGTTACTATCGCTCACCGAGTTTGAAGTAAATGATTAGGAGTAGGAGTACAAGATTATATTTACGGCTCGTATCAAGAAAAGCAAAAAATGGTCCATATCGCACGTAAATTGCTTTTCGAGAAGGTAAAGATAGTAAACTGCGATTTGGGACATTCTTTACTTATGTACGCGCAGTAGCCGGAAAATACGTATTTTCTGACCGGTAACCAGAAAAATCTAATACTAAATTGAGATTTTAGTTTACATTTTTTAAAGCTCTTGATACTCAAAAAAGTAAAAATAAAATATAAACTAGGACTTTCGACATTTAAATAAATTTTTGATTTAATTAGTTCACAAAATTTTATACAGCTTTTGCAGTTTTATACGAAAGTGAATGGAAAATTCACTCATTAGTAAAATTTTCTTGGAAATTTCTGCAAAATTATTTTTTGTTAATTAAGCTAAGATATTGAATTTGAACAAATTTTTTAACAAATAAAAACGAAATAAAACCCATATAAAAGCTAACTAAATTACTTATTAAAATTAGTTTATCATAGTAATTAACAAAATACTAAAATTTTCTTTGAATTGGCAGCTGTTCAAAAATATCACAGTAAAAATATTTATGAAGAGCCGAATTATGAGCGAAAATTAGTCTTTCATCTTTCAACCCTTAAACTCATAAACTTATTGTCCAATAAAATAATTTTAATAAATAAATCATTTTTGGGATCTGCATTTCATGAATTTATAATTAAATGTTTGAATTTTAAATACTCATATTAGAGTTTTATAGGTAAAAAATGAAGTTAATTACTTTAGATTATTTTACGTGAAAGGTGTATGATATCACGCGGTTATCGACATTATATTCTCACGTGATACATGCATGTGATTCAGTTAATCTATCTGCGGATTATGAAAAATAAAAGAATTTGCTTTGTTTAATGTAATGGTCAGTAATCTTTTGGCAAAGCTAAGCTTTTTTTATTGCAAGCAAACCAACATCATTAAAACTTAAACTAAAACATTTCACATTTTATATAGAGCTTTTTTCTAGTTTTTTTTTTTTCATCAAGTCACTAAAATCTAGTGGTAAAAATAAAATTGTGAACAAATTTTCAAAATACCCGAATTTTCTGAATTTGTTTTCGAAAAAAATTTGTAGGATTGGCGAAATTTTAAAATTTCAAGTTTTTTTTTCTTCAAATTGTAATTTTTTAGCAATAACTAAATTTTTGTTATAGCTTTTAAAAAATTTTGAGTGAAAATTGAAAATCCTAGCCAGCTACGATTCAGAGACCGATCATTTACTTAATATTAGCGAGTAGGATATTATAGACTCCGATCAGAGTGATATATGAAACTTATGAATTGAAACCGGAATGAAATTTGACTCTATAAAAAGTCAGCTCTAATCAGGCTGGCTGGATTTTAAATTTGTACACTATATTATTATAAATATTGTTTTGTTATTATAAGATAAACTTTCATTCAAATTTGCGTATGAATCATCTGTTTCCTGGTATTTTATACTTGGATCAACAAAAGTTTTACATTACATAATAAATGTGTATTTATTATTGTTTATTTATACTGTTGTTTTTAAATTTTGCAAAACGCACATAAGATTCGCAATAAAGCGCGGGAAATTTAAATTTTTATTATTATTTAAAAATTGGTATAAATAGATAGTCAGAAAATAATTCTATAAATTCTAATATAAATATATTATTGTTAATTTAAAAAATGGAGATTTTGCACAAAATTAAAGCTCCATGAAGCCAGCGCCCGCAATAAATTTAAATTTAAATGGTAAACTGTATAATCTGGAGCATTCAAAATTAAAAAAAGAATAGAAATTTAAAACGATAATATAATAAGATGATAAAAATTTTATTTGGTAAATAACGATTATTATGTAAAAAAAAAATTATTTATTTTAAATATTTTGGGCAAGATTTCGGAGAAATTTACAAAGAGAGATTTCAATATCTTTTCGGAAAACGAATTTTTGAGATAAAATGTTATTTTTCAACTACAATGTTAAATCTAATGAACTTCACTCGGAACTTCATTTATTTAATGTAATTGCAAATCCAATTTTTACGAAAAATTGTTTATGTGGAGAGGTAAAAGGCTTCGCAAAAATTAAATTACGAAAAATTGGGTGTAAATTAAAGACAAATAAAATTTGTAAAATTTCGATAAAAATTGTAGACCTATTTTGTTTTTTTATGAATTCGCAAAAAACCTGTGAATTCATATTAGATGATTCCTCGGATAAATAGCGGATAAAATAAAAACTATGGTTTTTTCCGATAAAGCAACTTAAAACTAGATGAGCCTCCAGCTGCAAGGTTTTAGCTTTACATCGTGATTTTGCTACGCTCACTCGTGCTTACAACTGCATTGAAAGCCAAATCCTATTTTTTTCCCTTGTTGAACAAATAGATATTTTTTTTTTACTTAGCTGGTAGAAAACGCCTTTTTCTTACTAGCGGGTCAAAAACACTTTTTTCGCCCCGAGGTGAAATCGAAAAGAACGTGTTTTCTCCCCACTGGGAAAGAAAAATTGCATTTTATCCATGGGAGCAAAAAAATAATGGCCCAGATTGCACGCTGATTAGCATCCGAGGCAAAGCCGAATTCTTTTTTTGCTCCACAAAACGAATTTTTTCTTTCTCATTGGGGAAAAAACGCGTTTTTTTCGATCTCGTTACGGGGCAAAAAACAGCTATTTCGACCTGCTAGGAAGAAAAAGGCATTTTCTCCCAGCTGAGAAAAAAAATTATTTTTTGATCATGGGAGCACAAAAGAATGCTCAGATTACCCCTTACCTCGGCTTCGTCTCGAATATTAATTTACATGCGACCTGGGCCATTTTTTTTTGCTCCCTTGGTTAAAAATGTGCTATTTTACAGTGAGCAACATATGAAATATTAGCAAAAATAAATTGATAAATTATTGTTTTTATTAAAAAAATTTTCTTATCAAATTGTTTTTTTAAATTTTATCAAAATCCATTTGAGCATTCCATTTGAAAAATAAATATGTATATCGATCACCTATATAATTCAGAATTAAAAGTTTTATCTGTTGACACATATATTTTAAAAAAGCCGATAAATCCACACATTCATCAATTAATAAATTTTTTGAATGAATTATTTTTATATATAAAGTATATAAACATTTAATTGTAAATTTAATATTAAAAAAGATTAAACGATTTCATGGAAAAATATTTTTTATCGACATGATTATGCCATTTTTTTTTTTTTTTTTAGCATGCAGTATAGTAAATTCTTAACAATGTAAACTGTGTGTATTAAATGTATGATTCATTTCTTTAAAATTAATTTAATATAAATAACGATTATGACGTGTACTTTTTTGATGAAAAATTCAAAATAAAATAAATCAAGATTTAAAAAAACAAACACTTCAATTTAATCTTTTTGCTAAAAAATAATTTTTTTATTAAGTAATTATCGAATTTTCTTATTAATTGAAGAAAAAAAATTGCATGAAAGAAAGTAAATCAAAGAATGAGCGAGGGAGAGAGAGCGAGAGAGTTTAATAGTAAAGGATAAATGGAGGGAGAGAGCCGAGAGTAAAAAAGAGGCTAAAAAGACAACAGGTGTTTCTTTCATATTTTTGCGATGAGATTGTGTAATTCAGCAAGTTCACCAAGATCCTTTATATACTGCATGTACCTACGTAATATTATATCCCTCTCTTCAAAAAAATATGTTTTTTCCATCGGTCATGTAGATTATGGCGGGCAGAACAACAACAAATAGCTAAATACCATACTCTGCTATTCGATGGAATCCGCGAAAATAAACCGTTAATCGCGCTAAATATTTTTTTTAAGAGGACACATATACCTAATTTTTTGGAGTCTGCATACTCTCGGTTTATTATTGGCAATAGCAATTTTTTTTAAGCAGAAGATGCGTTAAAAAGAAATACAAAAATGCTTGTTTTTACGTATATTTGAGAATTACATAATTACTAAATTTTTACATACAAAAACCTGATGAGTATTTTGATAAAATCAGCGTTTATTTATTGATTTTCAAAATATTTTTTTTATTTTTTTTTTAAAGTTTTTTAGAAATAATTGATAATATTTAAAAAGCCTGAAATTATTTATCTCCTATTTCTCGAATTATGTAATCAGTATCCATAAAAAATTACCCAAAAAAAATATTAAAAAAAAAAAAATTAATATGTCTGTGGGAATCTGCGATCAAGTATTACAAAAATTTTGTTTTTTAATGTGTCTGACAAACCTCTTTGGTCTGACAGGATAATCGTTTAAATTTGAATTAATCATAAGAATGAAGCGCGCATCATAATTTATTACAGGATAAAAAATGATTTTTGTCTAAAAAATTTATTATAGCATGCGTTTTTATGCATAAATTATGATATTTTCAATAGATTTTAATTTATTTTATAATATAACACTGCAATTTTTATTAACAATCAATAATTATGAGTACAGCACAAAGTTATTTAGAATTTAAAAGTTTTTCCTCGCGCATTAAAAAATTGTAAAAAATTAGTAAAATAGCCACTCAATGAAGTATGGAGAATGAAGGAAAAAAAAAAAAAAAAAAAAAAAAAAAATTTTTTTATTCCGGAATCTGATTGGATGTTTCTAACTTTATTCATAACCCCACCCAATAAAATGTACAGTACACCAATATAATTCTTATCATCCAGCCATAACTTTTTTTTATGTTATATAAAATATTTCATTTATGTATTTTTTAGTGACAAAAGAAACTTTTACTTCCGGTGAATTATTGACTTTTTGATTTATTTAGTTTAAAGTAATAAATAAATGATTTATTAATGTAATAAAAGATCTTCCAGATTATTTTTAAAATAAAATTACTTCTTTTTAGAAATCTCATTATTTAATTTTTAAGAAATCTTATTATTTTATTAATTTAGTAAGATGAAATTTTATCTATGAAATAACTGAATTAATATACCTAAATTTGCAAAAAGCAGTAAAAGTTCTATTAATTAATGAACCCGCCTTTTTTAAAATATTTTTTACCATATGCCTAATACCAACATAATAAAAATTAATTAGATGGCAGCACCAAATAGAAATATAAATAAGGAAAATTTTCAAAAGAATAAAGAAAGAGCGAGACAAAAAATTATCCCCCCAAAATTTAATAATCGCGCAGCACACACGCATTTAGTTAATACAGCATCCTACAATAGTAAAGGCATTTTATTTTTTATACAACAAAAAAAATATAATTGTTGACTACTTTAAATAATTATTTAAAGTGATATATATTTGCAGTTTGCAGTTATATACCTCAAAGGAATAAATTTTATTTGTCGTATGTCCAATATCCAGAATCTTCACACATTCGGTAAATAATATTTTTTGTAATTTTTTGTATTCAAATTTTGCATGTGTCATTGTGTATTTTTTTATAAACTATTTTTTTATTTAAATTATTACGAATAAATAAATAATAACAATTAATGCGTTAAAATTAATAAAAATTAAAAAAATTGCTTTGTAATATTAACGGATATTAGACGCGATAAGTATACATTTTTCTTTTTGTCAAAATGGCGGTATGTGGCGTCTTTGCCTTTCGATGACACGACGCAATCACCTATTTCATGATTCATATTATGACCTTATTTATCTTTTTCTTTATTTAAATCAAATGAATTTTTTATTTTTAATTAATTTTATTCTATTATTTAACCCATTAAAAATTTACAAAATTAATAAAAATTTTTTTTCCTTTAGACCCCTTTGCAGATGCAATCAAGGGTTCAGATGATGATGTCCAGGACGGTCTTGTACATATAAGAATTCAGCAACGTAATGGTCGTAAGACCTTGACAACCGTGCAGGGATTATCGTCTGAATATGACTTGAAAAAAATTGTTCGAGCATGTAAAAAGGTATATTTTAAACCTGTTACCAATTAAATTTAATAGTTATTTATTAAATTTATTGTACCAATAAGCAAAAAAAATTTTTAAAGTTAGAAAAATAATTTTTAACAAAATCAAAAAAAGCATAAAAATAAATGTAGCTTTATTAGCTGTAATAGGTTACAAGTGTCATTATTATGCAAAAGTAGAGTAGCTATTTCTTTTATATTATCTGTATAAGAAAAAATAATCAAATACGTCTCTTTATAGCATTATTGTTTTCATGACAAGAAAATATTATGATCAAAAATTTTGTAGTTTTTGGTAAAGTTAAATACACAAATACACTTTAATGTTATTTGTGCTTTTTTTTTTATCAATTGATTTCAAATTAAGCGTTTTATTAAGATCATTGTTTTATTTATACTATTTGCAAACAAAAGCTAATTAAAAAAATATTAATGAAATTAAAAATAAATTTTGTTTTGTGAGTAAATACAATAATCTTAAATTATCTATATTTAGATGACCTTGTATGAGTAAAGTGTTTTTTAAAACTTTAAATATTTTGATATGACTATTTATTTTATTTTAAGCTTTAAATTAATAAATTTTTTTTTTTATTTATTACAGGAGTTTGCCTGCAATGGGACTGTAATAGAACACCCGGAATACGGGGAAGTTTTACAGTTGCAGGGAGACCAGCGAGAAAATATATGCCAGTGGCTCACCAAATCGGGGCTGGCGAAGCCTGATCAATTAAAGGTTCACGGATTTTAAACAAAAAAAGGAAATAAAATAAAAAAAAAAATAAAAAAAAATAAAAAAAAAAAGTAAAAGAAAATAAAAACACCCATGCCACTTCTACTACTATTAAAAATAAAGCCACCTTTACTATTGATGGTACTGTTTGTTGATCATCTTAAATTCTTTATAACCACAGAGAGCTAAATACTCATCATTGATACTTGGTGGAAATATATCCCTCTAATATTAATGTAACGCATTTAAAATCAATTTTTACTGGAGGAAAAATACACAATAATTAAGCTATATCCTTCTTGGGATTACTTTTAAAACTGATTACGACTTGATGGAAAATCGACTGGTGCAGGTTTACACATATGACACATATAGAATTCCTCTTTTCGTTAGAAATATTTTTATATAAGTGAAAAAAAAAATAATAAACTAAATAAATGATATATTTGATCAGATGATCAAAATTTCCTCAAAATATGTTTTTTTGTTGTCTTTTTATTTTTGATTTTTTATAAATAAATATCGTATGATTTTTTTTTAAACTACTATACTACATGATTAATATTTGTAAGTATGTATATAATATTACTGATTAAAAAAATTAAAAAAATCCAAAATTAAAGTAACTATATAAAATTAATTAAATGCCATTAAAGTGTTAAAATATAGTTGTTTAAGATATTCATCAAGTGCAAAATAAATAAAAAAAAATTACATAGTTAACAAATAATGAATTGTAAGCAATGTATTCAAATATTAAACAATTTTATGATTCAGAAAGTAAAATTTGTGTTGATTTATTGAATTTAAAAGTTACTTTTATTTCATAGATGAAAAACCTATTTTAGTTTTTATTATTTTTAAAATTTTGCATTTTAATTTTTATTTTTTACCCTTTTTTATATTAATTTTATTTGTATGGATTTGATTTTTTTTCTCATTTATTAAGCAAAGCAAACTAGTCTTTATCTTTGATATTATTTTAATTTTATTATATACATAGGTATCAAAATTATAATTTTATGCTTAATTCATCTAAGGTCTTGATCAAATTAACTGGTTTTTTAAATAATAAAATATTTTGATTGATGGCAGAAAAAAATTCTTTTGACCGAAACTATGGAACTACTTTTTATTATGTTAGCAGGTAAGTACTTTCAAATAATTTTTTTTAGAGTGAAAAATATTAATTTGTTTTTCGAAAAATCGATAACCTTTTATAAAGTTTAAAAAATCAAGTTATGCTTTTCTACCCTAATAATTGCTTATTTTCACTTTTTAAAATTTTTAGCAATAAAGGCTTCGACATTTTTTTTTTTTTTTTTTTGTAATTTATTGAGATGAAATAATTCTTTAAGCTTTTTGCTTAATTATTTTAAAATTAATTCATTTTTTGTAACCGTGCGAATAATTCACAGGATTGAAATTTTTTTTTTATTTATAAATATATTTACATCTTTAATGTTAAGTCTTACAATTAACTATTTTACTTTAAATATTAAAATATTTACGTTTTGTTTATAAAAAAAATATAAACTATCATTAAATTTAATAAATATAAATATTTCTGTACATAGTAAATTAATTTTTTATTTTCTTTCATAAGTTATTCGAGTACCATTCCTATGTGATTTTTTACCAAGTACACCACTTAAATATTCAATTGCATATGCTTGATAATGAGGCCATAATTCTTCGTCTACTGATTTTTGTAACTCTTTAAACATAGATGCAGTTCTTGGAGGTAATTCTATCGGCGGATTTCCCATTAATGTGTGATACAAAAATTCATAAAATTTTCTAAAAAAAATTAGTAGTTATTTTTCTTAGTTTTATTTAAAAAAAGGTAAATCATATAAATAACTTACTTAAGGTCAAATCCAGCAGTTTCTTCAGGTGGTGGATGATCCTCATATAAATGAATAAATTGTATAGCTTTTGCTATAATAGGATCATCATCTTGAAATGATGGTTCATTTAACCACTCTAATAATGTATCGCTTATTTCATGAGTATCTAATTTAGCCATTAATTTATATTTACTTATCATTAATTTTATAGAATGTAATGATTTATCTGGTATCATGTCTTTTATTTTATCAATATTATCAGGTCCAAATTTTTTAAGGCCTTTTAAAAGTAATTGTTTTTCAACTACAGTCCAAGATTTGGGACTTTGCCCTAAATCTTCTTCACTATCATTCATTTTTCACCAAAATTATATTAACTTAAAAGTTTATAATTCTGAATTTTATAAAGTTATCTGAATTTTTTTTTTCTAAAACCTATAATTAATCATGAACTTTTCTTATATTCTGAAAGTTTGAGTTTTGATTTTTGAGGGTTACAAAAATTCTTAAATATAAACACATAATCGCCCCAATCCCCCCGCATGCGATTTAACCATCTGATATGCACATCACCCACCCACTATTATCTACCTAGCCTTAACTTACCTAATCTTCAGTAAATTACAAATTTACAAATCACAAAAGTTTCAAACTGTGTAAACATAATCATGAAATTAACATATTTTAATCAACAATTAAAATATTTTAATTAAATAGATATTAATTTTTTGAAATATGTACAACATTTAGGTATATACCTAAATTTTATAGTTATATTTAGATATATATTCATTAGTTTAAATTAAAAAATTAATCATTTTTCAGAGAATGACTGAAAAAAGGCCAAAAATTATTGTTTTTGATTTAGGTTATATATTTTTTTTATAATTTATTGCTTTTATATATGTATGTTAATCTATTGCAAATATTCATAATATAATTTATTTCAGATTATACATTATGGCCTTTTTGGGTCGATACACATGTCACTCCACCATTTAGAAAAAGGTTTTTATTTTACATTAAAAAAATAACTTTATATTTTTTGTAGATATTAATTTGAATTTTTTATTATCCTACCTAGTTCTAATAATAAAATTGTCGATGCACATGGTTCACAAATTAAATATTACAAGGATTCACCAGAAATTTTAGAACAATTAACAAATGATGGATATGAAATTGGTGTAGCTTCAAGAACTTCTGAAATTCAAGGAGCTAATCAATTATTAGATTTATTTGGATGGAATAAGTTTATAAAATATAAAGAAATTTATCCTGGTTGTAAAGTACAACATTTTTCAAAGTAAATTCTATTCTTATAATTGCTTTTATTCTAATTTTTTTAAGTTAATATTTCTATTGTACATTCATCTATTTTAGAATTAAGAAAAAATCAGGTGTTGATTATAAGGACATGATATTTTTTGATGATGAGGATAGAAACATAAGTGATTTAAATAAAGTTGGTGTTTTATCGATATTAGTTAAAAATGGAGTAAATCATGCATTAATTAAAAATGGACTGGAACAATTTGCAAATAGAAAATATTAAAATAATCCCAAAAAAATTAATGAAATAAAATACCTATTTAGTTTTTTTATATCGTTTTTTTTTTTAAATATGTACATTACTGTATAATGATTGCACCTTTATTTATATAGATATTTATTATTTATTCCTACAATGTATAATATAATATTATAATGAGGTAGCGTTATAAAGGATTCAAATATGATAAAATAATACACATTAATTTTAAGTCAGACTAGTAAATAATCTTTTTACAAAGTTACCAAATTTTAATACAATTATTACCATAATTAGCATTTTAATGAATTTGCATTTTATGGTAAAAATATTATAAATATTAAAGAAGTTTACTCAATAATTGACATTATAGGGATCTTATCTATTTACATTATTATTGTATGTAAATACATATTAGTACGTATAACAATTTATACATAACATATAAACTTATGTACATATTATATAATTTATTAATTTTTCAAAAATAAATTATTTGATTTTGTAATTGATTTCATTTTTTATTAAAAATAACTAGAATTTATTATCTTTGTAATATTATCACAGACAAAAAATAGTTTAATTTGGTTCAACCATCATCATGTAATATTGAACAGGTTTACTTATTGTCACGTTTGATGAGTAGTTACCTGATTTTATTTTGATGTATTTAGTGCAGGCTTCTTGAGGATTATTATGACTAATATCCGTTAAAAATTGATCTAAATGTTCTTTTTCAAATGATTGTGAAATAAGATTTTTTAAAGACGAAGTATCAAAATTTCTAAAAGGGCAGCCACCTTCATAATTTGGTCCAGGTAAATCTTGCTATTCAAAATATGAGAATAAGTAAATTATATTGAAATGTAAAATTCAAATTATGGTACTTACAGAAATAGCCCAACAATTTGGACATTTGTAATTTTTTCGTCCTCCTTCTAAACCATACATATGCCTAATGCTATAAGTAAATTTTTTAGCATCGCTTTGCCAATCATGAACGCATGTAGAATTACAATCATGTGGTTTTGAATATTCTGTTCTCCAGTACTTTATAGCTTCTTCTAAATTCATTCCACACTCTTTCAAAAATAAAGTATAATAAAATCTAGCATAATGACTCAATCGATGCTTACGTCTAAGTTCTGCATGTAAATGATTCATGCATGGAGGAAATTTTAAAGCTTCTTCATCAATGTTACTTGCCATTATTTTACTATTTGTTATTCCTTGAGAAAATAAATGATAATGAACCTTTTTACTTAAATTTTTTATTCTAGGATCTGTTAAGACTTTTTTAACCATTGTTAAATTTTCATTTTTCATTTCATGTGATATAAAAGATTGATATAAAGATATTAAAAGATCCTTCCATTGTGAGCAATTTACAGTGGCATATCCTTTACACAACTCAACTGTTCTTTTTTCAACAAGATCGGGCAAATATTCAAAATATACTAAATGCAAAAAAAAACTAATTAAAATATAATAAATGTTAAAAACAAAAGTTGTATAAAATTAATACCTGATGTTTGATATTTATTACAATATTCTGAATGTCCATTTTTAACTAAATGTTTAAATGTTTCTGGTTGCTTATAAAAGCTGATAACATCGATTAAAACTGTATCTATTGGATTATTTGTACTTTCTCGTTTCTTAACATGTTTAATAATTGTAGAAAATAATCTATAAAGTTGTCTTGGGTAAATATGAAGTAATCTTTTTTCAAACAATAATGATTCTGATTT
Source organism: Anagrus nilaparvatae (assembly GCA_022575985.1). Classification (NCBI taxonomy): domain Eukaryota; kingdom Metazoa; phylum Arthropoda; class Insecta; order Hymenoptera; family Mymaridae; genus Anagrus; species Anagrus nilaparvatae. Next base: position 7,671,897 of record JAKSXM010000165.1, read on the forward strand.
TAACCAAAATGAATAAAGTTCATTTGACAAAGATGATAAGAATCTTAAAATGAAATGTCCAATACAATCATTTGCTGAATCTTCTAATAAATGAGCAAAATTTCCATTAAATTCATTTTCTTTGTTGTTATATAATTTATTTAAAAAATCTAATCTAGAAAATGTTATTTCTTCTAATAAATGAAGAGTTACAAGACCTTTTGGAGGACGAATATAAAACATGACATAATATAAACACTAGGGAATATTATTATAAATTAAACAGATTAATTTAAAAGTATTAATTGAAGCATTGACATCAGTTATTGATTAATGAAAACTTGTATTTTAATAATATCATATACTATATAATATTCATTGTTGAATACCAAATTCACAGATGATCTTACACACAGCTTACACAATTGCACATACAAATTCTAATAATAATAATAATAATAAAGATAATATATTTACATGCATAGATTTTGTGGAGGGGGGATTCGTGTATGTGTTTCACAATTCTATTCTTATATTTTTCTGTCAATTGATAAGAGTAATCAAAAATTCTATGACAAGAATGAAGTTTTGATTTTTTTATTTTCCTATTTTTTTAATTAGACTAGGCAGAATGAAATAAAAAAAAAGTAATGGTTTAAAATGGTAAGTTAATAAAATGCTTTAAATCGGAGTCATGAATTTCACAGATTGTAACGTCATATTGTTTTTATAGGTAATTAATTTTGTTTGCACTTTTTTCAAAAATATTAATTTTTTGAACATGTATTAATTTTCTATAATTTGATATTTTATTTGCACTAAAATTGCATGAAATAGAAGCTGCAATTTATTTTTTATGAAACTTAATAGGTTATATTATGTCTTACACATCTTTTAACCAATTTTGCTTTATTACCTTTGTAATACACTTTAAACAGCTAATTAATTTTATACTTATCAATAAACTTCACATTCTTAAAAATGATTAATTTTGTTTACATCAACTCACGTGCTTCCTAAAAACTTTTTGGTATAAAAGAACACTTTATAAATGATACTGGTCTAGTAAGATTAAATCTATAATATTTTTATTATAAATACACCTGCTTATGTAAGCTCATTCAACACATTTATTTTATTGCTTTTACCTATACAGGATTATTTATTTAATTTTAATTTATGCTTTATTCATATAAATATTCTAATACATTCAATCATGAAGCTAGTATAGTAATTTGAGACATATTTAATGGTCATGCATTTTATAAGGAAAAAATGTAGGTATTTAGATATAAAAAAATGTAAATATTTACTAAATAATAAACTTTGAATTCTAAAAACTATGGATTTTAATTTAAATGTCTGGTTTTATTTATTTGCAATGTTTAACATCATTAAAATTTTATCTTAAACTTTGTATAGATTTCTTAAAAATTCTAAAATACTTTTATGTAAATTTTATAGACTCTTACAATGCTATGGAGAAGTTTCCATTAAAAGGAACATCGATACCATTAAGCCAAACATCTAATGGTAGCCCGCTCACTAGTTACCATTCAGTTGATGCCAAAGTATTTAGACAAAATTTATTTTACACGATTTGGCACAAAATTATTATAATTTTTTATATAATTACAGTTCAGGATGGGTGTAGAAAGTAATATAGATAATCCATTAGCAGAAAATGTTATTACAAATCGAGGGTCTAGGTTAAATAATGATAACGATTTACCCGAGGTAAGGCATACTTCTTATCCTCCGCAACCTGAAAGTAGTTCATACATTGAACATAATATTCGTTTTGATGATAGTTCGTCAGTTTGTGATATAAGTAACTAAATTTTTTAAACTACTTAACATATTGAGTATATTATAGTCTTACTTATTTTTTATTTTGGTTTATATTTTTTGCACAGTTTCTGCTGACTCAGATGATATTCCTGGAATAGGTCAATATGAAGATTTCCATACAATCGATTGGCAAAGAGACATTGCAAGAGATCGTATGAGACATCGTTATATTTTAAAAAAAAGGCATGATTCAATATGGGATTTAATAAAAGGAGCTCACGATGCTTGGTCTGGTTGGTTATGTGTTTTGCTTGTTGGTTTATTTACAGGGGTTGTTGCTGGTATAATTGATATCGGTGCAACATGGATGACAGATTTAAAATTTGGAATTTGTCCAGAAGCATTTTGGTTAAATAAAAAACATTGTTGTTGGAGTTCTAATGAAACGAATTCAAATGCTAGCGAGGAAGATGATTGTCCACAAGTAAAAAAAATACTTTTATTTTAGTAAATCAAATTACAATTAATAATAAAAAAATTTCATTGTAGTGGCAATCATGGCCACAAGTTTTTGGTCAATCAGGGATAGGATTTGGATCAAGTATTATTTCTTTTCTATTTTATGTGTTATGGGCTCTTTTGTTTGCTTCTTTATCAGCATCCTTAGTGCGTATGTTTGCACCTTATGCATGTGGATCTGGTATACCTGAGGTAAATTTCAAAATTAAAACTTTTAAACTAAAAATTATTAATATTTACAATTTTGTTTTAGATTAAAACCATTTTAAGTGGATTTATTATTAGAGGATATTTAGGCAAATGGACATTAATAATCAAATGTGTTGGTCTTATACTTTCTGTATCAGCAGGCTTAAGTCTTGGTAAAGAAGGTCCAATGGTTCACATAGCAAGTTGTATAGGAAATTTCTTCTCATATTTTTTTCCAAAATACGGTAGAAATGAAGCTAAAAAAAGAGAAATTTTATCTGCAGCTGCTGCCGCTGGTGTATCTGTGGCATTTGGAGCACCTATTGGTGGTGTTCTTTTCAGTTTAGAAGAAGTGAGTGAGATAATATCTGAATTTTCTTCATAAATCTCAATTCTTATTTATTTCAATTTATTTAATTATTTTATAGGTAAGCTACTATTTTCCATTAAAAACGTTATGGAGATCCTTTTTTTGTGCTCTGATAGCTGCTTTTGTATTAGGATCAATAAATCCATTTGGAAATCAACATTCCGTTCTTTTCTTTGTTGAATATAATAAACCATGGTTTTTTTTTGAATTAATACCATTCATTATTTTAGGAATTATTGGTGTAAGTTATATAAATATTTTTAGTAACTCAGTAAATTGGTTTGGAAACTAAAAAGTTGTTTATTACTATTATTTTTGGAAAATTTTCACAGAAAATAAGCAACTTTGTTAAAAAGTCCAGGCTATAATTTAAAATTTTTAAAAATTATACTTCAAAAATGTTTTTCAATTTTAGGGTATAATCGGAACACTATTTATTAAAGCTAATTTGTATTGGTGTCAATATCGTAAAAATTCAAAGCTTGGGCAATATCCAGTAACTGAAGTTTTAATTGTTACTGTTGTAACTGCAATAGTATCTTTTCCTAATGATTTCACAAAAATGAGCACAAGTGAATTAATTTTCAAATTATTTTCAAAATGCAGTGGTGGTGCAAATGAAGAAAAATTATGGTAAATTTAATTTACTTTGAAGTTTGTATATTAATTTATAAATAGATAATTTTTTGAATATCTTTAATTTTTCTTTTTCTAGTGATTTCCAAAATAATTTTAGTAATACAGAAGCATCATTTTACTTAGTATTAGCCTTTATAGTGAAATTCATATTGACCATATTTACATTTGGAATGAAAGTACCCTGTGGTTTATTTATACCATCCTTATGCCTTGGTGCAATAGTTGGTCGTCTTGTTGGAATGACTATGGAACAATTAGCATTTAAGTATTCGCATACATGGATATTTAGCGGGGAATGTACAGATGGTGCCGAATGCATAACACCTGGTTTATATGCTATTGTTGGAGCTGCAGCAGTGCTAGGTGGTGTTACTCGTATGACGGTATCGCTTGTTGTTATTATGTTTGAATTAACTGGTGGAGTTAGATACATTGTCCCATTAATGGCTGCTGCCATGGCTAGTAAATGGGTTGGTGATGCTTTAGGTAAACAAGGCATTTACGATGCACACATTGGTCTGAATGGATATCCGTTCCTTGACAGTAAAGATGAATTTCAACATACTACACTAGCAGCTGATGTAATGCAACCAAAGTTAGTAGTTTTAAATAAAGTAACAAGATATTTTTATAATTATTAAATAAAATATTTAATTTTTTAGACGTAATGAAACTCTGCATGTACTTACTCAAGATTCTATGACAGTTGAAGATGTAGAAAATCTTTTAAAAGAAACAGAGCACAACGGATTCCCTGTTATTGTATCAAGAGAGTCTCAATATCTTGTTGGATTCGTATTAAGAAGAGATCTTAATTTAGCGATAACAAACTCTAAACGTAATGTTGAAGGTATAACGAATCAATCGCTTGTTATCTTTACAAGTGGCAATAATCTTCAGTCATATGGTCCACCACCATTAAAATTAAAAAAAATATTAGATATGGCTCCAATAACAATAACTGATCAAACTCCAATGGAAACTGTTGTTGATATGTTCAGGAAATTAGGATTGAGACAAGTTTTAGTGACGCATAATGGGTAAGATTTATAATTTTTTCATTTTTAGTTAAAAGTTATAAAAAAATTATTTTAATTTTAGCCGTCTGCTTGGAGTTATTACTAAAAAAGATGTTTTAAGGCATGTAAAACAATTAGATAATGAAGATCCAAGTTCTGTATTATTTAATTAATTTATTTAAAACAAAAACAAAAAATTGTGTATAAATATATTTTATGTTAATTTTATACTGATGAAAACAAAATTTGAATCAATTTTTAGTGCAATTTTTTAAATTAACTGTTATTAAGTATATCTGTAGTATATTTGCGATAATCTAAGAACAAATAGCAAAATTTAAAATAAAAACATTTGTTAAAAAAAATTAAAATAAAAAAAAAGAGAGAAAGTATTATATTGTAAAATTAATCTATTTATATTTTAATCAACTATATTTTTGATTTTTTTATTTTAATCATGTGAGCGTAAATTTAAAAAAAAAATTTTTAATTAATTTTTGTATAGTAAAAATTGTAATTTTTTATCTAGTGTATAATAAGAATGAAAAAAAAAGAAATTTTAAAATTTTAAAAACCTTGTATATTTATTTTCTTATAATATAAAATAAAAAATATTGTTATTAATTGTATAAATAAAAAACATTAAAATCATCTTGCATATAATTACATAGCACAAAAATCTTTTCTTGATTTTATTTTTGTAATTTAAATATTTATAACTGTGAGTATGTACCTATATGAGATTTTCTGAGATAAAACGTCATTTTTGCTGAGGATTCTCTAATTTCGTTTTCATATTTTTTGGGTGTACTGATAATTAAATTTTTAAGTCTTTATGGGTTTTCGGTTTTTTTCTAGCATTTTTAATTACTGTGGCTGATTTTAGTAAATTTATTCCAAAAATAAGTTTAAAATAAGTTTGGATCCATTTCGAAAGAGCTGATCCATATTATTTTATTAAAAAAATTATTAAATAATCTGTATTGGGTTTTTCGTAAAAATTTTAGAATAATGCCCTTATACAAAAACTTATATGAAAACTCAGATCCAGAAAATTATAATACTTAATTATTTTTGTTTCTATAAGAATTTTATTCAATTTTTTCGAAAAAATTTCGAATTCGGTCATATATTTTTTTCGGCGAGGTAAAAATACAAAATTGGTTAAAATAATTTTCTATAGCTAAAATTTTTAAAAGCAGCACTTTTTTTTTCATTTGTAAAATTTGAAATCATTTAATGTATTGCAAAGAGCTACAATTGATTTAAAATAATAATGATAATAATAAATTAATAATAAATTAATAAAATAATAATAACATTTTTTTTGGTACCCGATAAACCAACTCAAACGATTTCGATTTTTATATGCAAATCCATTTTTGCAATTCGTTCACATTTTTTCAAAAAAAAAAAAACTAAAGCGGAGTATATTCAAAATACAATGATAAGATTCGAATTCATATAAGACTTGCAGTTTTGGTTCAGAAAGAGTCGTATACGTATAAATGATAATATTTTTGTCCATTGTCTTTAAAATAATGAATTTAAAAAGGGGGGTTTCTTGTACTCTATAATGCACATAATATTATATGTAGCAAATGCGGTGTCACCTTATTACCTTGACGTGCCCATTTTTCGCCGCTCTCTCATCATTGAATTTATTTTCACATTCCCCTTTGTAAATAGGAAACGATTAACTCGTGTAGTCTGAACGAAAAAATTTTCAAATTAAATTTAAACATTTTTAAAATATATTTTTATTATAGGATGAAATTATAGAAAAATTAAAACCAAAATTGAGATTTCCCTAGAGAATTAATTTCTGTTAAATAATCTTTTTTCTCTTGAAATTTATTGTCCAGAATTTTCAGTGGCGAAAAATAAAAAATAACAAAATTTTCTGCAATTCCCATTTGTCAATAAAAATTATAGTTAGAAGTAAATTTTAGAGTAAATTTTAGTAAATTTTAATTAGATCAACAGGCAATCAAAATTGCTTTTTTGAATTTATGAAGATACTTCATAATTCATTGATATATAAAAATTTAATTTAATATAGTCCCACTGATTATCCATCAGCTCAAATCTGAATTCCACTCAAACTAAGCACATTTATATCAGTGATAATTGGTTCCTTTTATTTTACACTATTCGCATATTATATAAGTTTTACATACGATATTATAAAATTGCATAGTATTATAATAAACACATTCGTCATTTTATATTTAAATTTCTGACTAAAAGAACGTTGATCTCTTTCGAGAGAGTAAAATTCAAAATACATGTGACATTTTTTTTCTCTTCAAAACATAATAATAGGTACCAATATGTATAATAATTTTTGTTTTTGTCTTACATGATGAGAGGGTACTATGTGGAATAATAATTTGACAAGTTTTGATTCAATGGAAATTTAGTCAAAGTATTTTTTTTGCATGATAATTTTTGGTCTTGTTTTGTAGTCTAAAATTAATAGATTATGTATGCAAAGAGTGTTAAAATAAATTTTTGTTATGAATGGTGATAAAATTGTAACGTGTTATTTTAAAATGTGATTTGGTGATTTTTTTTATTGAAGATATATAATTAAGGTTGTAAAATGTATGAGAAAATTTTGTCATTTTTTTGTCTCGTATAATGGACTATAGTGTGACAAAATAATTTTTAGTTGTGAACTAAATTCACTTCTCAGTATTTTTAAGAATGTTTTTTGAGTATGCATTCTTGAAAATTGATGCAAATATTTTAATAATTTATATTTTAGGGATGTGCGGTTACCCGCCCCGAAGCTTTGTGAATACCCGAAAAGTTTCAAAATTCCGCAGTTGCGCAGTTTTGAATCGGGATTTTCCCTTGCTTTACGATTCCATGAAAATATTTAAAAAAATTTTTTATTAATTTCAGCTAATAAGTCATTTATCTTTTTAATTGCAAGTATTTAATTTTTTACTATTTTTTATATTTTTTAAGCGGAAACAAAAAATTTTCAAAATATAAATATTCATAGAATCGTAATGCCATATTTCTGCTGACTCCTAAAGCTTATCGCAGTGGTGGATCCAGAAATTTATTTATCAGTAAAAATTTTCGAGTTTTTATTAGTTGAAATTATTTATTAAATATCATGTACATTTTTGGTTCCTAAGAGGGGGTGAATGCTCACTTCGCCCCCCGCTGGATCCGCCGCTGGCTTATCGTTTAAATCCGAAAACCGATCCGACCCGAAAAACAGAACGAACTTTAGGGTTGGGTATACCCAAAAATTCGAGTAACCGCACATCGTTAGTATAAATATTATATGATTATTTTCTAATAAAAAAATTTTTTAAAAATTAAATCATTAATATTTAAAGATTTTTATAAAAACTTGTACATTTAATTTTAAATTATCAATAAAAAAAGAATGCCCCACATTAAAATTTTTCGTTATCGACTATTATTTCTCGACTATTACTATTATTTTTCAGTGGCCAAAATCAAGTATTTTCTAAAAAAAACTCGCTTTACCCTAACAAAAATAACCGGCCGGTTTTGGCTGGTTTCATTTGGTTTTATCTAGTTTCACCTGTTTTCATCTGGTTTCAAGAAGTTTTAAGCAGAAAAATAGTTTTAGTTGTTAAAAAAATCGGAAAATATGCTGGGGTGAAAAATGAAAATTTTCACTCATAAAAACGTTCTCAACCTCTAAAATCGTCTGTTATGTATAAAATTCCTTTTTTTATGCTTTTGGTCCACCATCTTGGAAAATCGGAAAATATATTCAAGTAAAAAAATGAAAGTTTTCTTCAACCTTATGGTTTATCATATTGGAAATCATCACGGTTCTATGTGTACGATTTATGTTCTGATTAAAACTTAGTAAAACGAGGTGGATTCCGGATGAAACCAGATGGAAACATGCTAATCATTTTCCAGAATTTTCCGACTTTTTCATACGGAAAAAAATGTTTTCTTCTGAACAAAGAAGTAAAGGTCAAATAAATCCCCGCGGAGCTGAGTCAACTAATTTTATATCAGTTAAAAGAATGTTATAATGTTTATCAGCATTAAATTTTCCTAATTTTCTGGAAATTTTCTTTTTTTTAATAACTGAAACTAATATTCTGATAATATCCATGTAAAACCAGGAGGATCCTGGATGACACCAGGTTGAACCTGGTCAAATTAGCATGAAGCTTTTTCGGAATTTTCCGAGTTTCCCAGATACTAAAAAAGTTTTTCCGAGAAAACAAGTACTGGTAAATTAAATTTACAGGATAGCTGGATAAAATAATATTAAATCACGTTATACTGTTATTAAGCTTATTCAGGATTGAATTTCCTTTATTTTCCAAAAAAAACCAAAACTATTTTTCTGTTTAAAAGTGATTGAAACCAGATGAAACCAGCCAAACCGGCCAAAACCAGCCGGTTATTTTTGTTAAGGTAACGCAATTGAATTTTGTAAAAGCTGTAAATGCGATCGTGACAAAAAAATGCTGTATTTTAATCATTCATTATTTTTCAGGCCATGGGTCTTAAAATTGAAATTAAGAAATTCCACAGCATTTTGAGCCAACTTCAAGTTGCTCAATTTCGATTTCGATCCGAGTTCTTTGGAGTAATTCATTATAATTTGAAACAAACTAAGCAAATCGAGATAGGATGCACGCTCTTGAAAACCTAAAAATTTCCAGGTCTCGGAGTATCTCCATCAGACCTAATCAGAAATGAATTTTTTAAAATTTACTTAACCTTTTTTTGATTAAGCTGAACCATATTTTATTTTCAACCATAAAATAAAAAATTGATTAACGAAACATAAAAAAGCAATTATTTTTCATGAAAAAAAAAGTATTTTTATAAGGTAGTTAATTATTTGATTAAAAAAAACATATAAATTGCTAATAAGTAATTACATATACCTTGTAATTATTTTTCAAACTTAATTTTTATTTCTTCATTGTCTATTATTTATATAAAATGTTAAAAAAATGAACGTACGAGTAAGATAAAGAAAAACAGAGAAGATAATTTATATCTAAATTTGGTCTGACAAAACCCGTCTGTTACTACTAATGAAATCAAATAGTAATATATTTCTTACGCGTTTTGTAAAATTTATTTATTATAATAATATTTTTTATTGAATATAAATGAAATTACTTAATTTTTTAATTAATTATTTTTATTTTTTATGCATGTAATAAATTAACTTTTTGTTTTAATGAAATAAAGCAACTTTTGTAATAATATTTATACGTGCGTCAAGAGTGAAGTTTATTTATGTACTTGAAGTTCGTTTTTATAATTCTGAGTTTCAAAGAATTTTAGGATTATAAATAAAAATTTTAAGGGTTTCGAAACAAAAATTATTATAGATTGTGTTCTCCAGTCATTCAGAGGGGGGGGGGGGGTGTTTAGTTACTGTGTTCTACTATAGGTTTTTTGGGTCACTGATCACAAAAAATTTTGCGGGTTTTTTTAATGAATAATTAATATTTTACCCAGGATTTTACCTCATATTTAAATTAGACTACCCAAAGTAACAAAAATAAGTAATATTTAAAAAGTAAAAAAAATATTTCACTTTTGGCAAACAGAATTTCATTAGTGGAAAACGAACATTTTTTACTTGCAATAACCAGAATTTTTCTGGTGGAGATCGGATTTTTTTAAAAATGATTGTAAATAACTTGAAACCTAAAGAAAAAGATAATTACTTTAAAAAAAATAGTAAATATTTACGGCTCGAGTCCAGAAAAGTAAAGAATGGCCCAAATCGCAAGTAAATTGTGTAAATGATGGTAAACTGCGATTTGGGGCATTCTTTATTTATGGACAAGGGCCGTATAAAATTTTTCTGCGACAGTAGCGAGAAATTTCGATTTCCTTGGCCGCGCAGCGTAGCTTTTGTGCAGAAAAAGTTATTGCGTATTAAGTAATTTGCATACGGTTTTATATGCAAAAAAAATCACTTTCGGCGAGCGGAATTTTTATTTACAGAAATTTTTTTCGGAGTGGGCCTAAATTTTTTTTCGGGGGGGGGGGGGGTAGAACTTAATATTACTTAAAATTATGGTTTAAATTTGTTTAGCAAGAAACAAAAATTAATACTTCCTTATAAATTATATTTGTTAATAAACAGTAAAAAAATTTTTGAAAATAGGAGTAAAAATATTCCTATTTTTACGAGTATTTTTACTAAAAATTTTTATTTCAGAGGGGACCATGGCCCTCTCTCTGGATATGTGCCTTACTTAAAGTAAATATGTAAAAACAATTTTAACTTAAAGCCAAATTTTGTTTCAAAAGTTCAGATTTTTCTTTAATCTCTTTTTTAAAATGTTTTCAATTTCAAATAGAATTCAATGAAATTCGTTCAGTGCCTAAATAAGTTCCGGGTAGAAAATGTTCGAGTGGAATATCTCAGGTGTAATTTTTTGTGCAAAAATGCCTAAGCAAAAAAAAATTTTTATTTGACCATGTTTTCCAATTTATTAAAAAACTGTGGAAAATTTCGAAAAACTTAATTTTTTAGCCAGGAAAATTTATAGAATCTAAGATACCCTAAAAATTGAAAAATAACTTATCAATTACAGCAAAGGTATTAATATAAAATTTTAAAATTCACTTAAGTAATCAAATTTTTTTTTAAATCTATGGCTTAATTCAAAAAAAAAAAGTGAAACTGATTTCTATAACAAAATAAAAAGAAAAAAATTTTTCATAAATAATTATCAGTATCGTACAATCACAAAATAATACCAAAACTGCCTGATATGTAAATTTATTAATCCAATATTTGGTCTGTTCCTATGCAAATCATAAATTTTCAATTATTTAAATATTTCAAACCCCCCCAAAAAAAATTAACTAAAATATAAATCCATAACTTCTTAATATATAACTTCCCCACCGTGATATATATGAATGAGCCGTAAAATGCGTAAAGGCTATTATCCTTAAAAAAAAAAAAAAAATAATAATAATAAAAAAAAAGTATATATAAAAAAGTCAGATGATACGAAACTAACCACCCACTCAAATACACACACTTTATAGTTATAAAGTATAATATACATAATATGTATTATGATTGTACATGTAACCGCATCAACGAATTGCATATATAAATATATTATGTATAGTAAAAGAGTTAAATAAAAGTTTATATAGAAGGGATATATAGAAAAATATCAAAAGTCACTCTCTTATACTTCTTTTCTCCTTCTTTTACATACATATTCACACATGTATTTATATGGAGCATTTCGTGTTAAATTAGGTAATTTTGATTTTTTTAGAATTGGTTCAAAAAAATTTTTTGGGTATGGGTAAGTTTCATCTCAAATCAGTTTTTAAACTGGGAGTTTAAAGCAAAATCTCAACATTTACTTAAGTGCAGTAAAATTTGGTGAAAACAAAAAGTGAAAAAAAGTTTCCACTTAGAAAATCAGCTTAGCTTGAAATATAAGTAGAGACATAGGCAATAATCTATGATATAAGTTTAGTTTTCTTCGGAAATTCTTCAAATTTAATTCTAGTTAATAATTAGAAACTTAGATTTAGTGAAATTTGAAGTTTCAGAAATTTCAGCTCCAATTACTTTCTTACTGTTATACTTTGTGTGGTTTAATTTAGTGATATGAAAAATTTGACAACAATTTTAAAATATAAATAAAATTCTGTTTTATAAAAAAAAAAAAAAAAAAAAAAAAAAATTAGGGCTTTCAGTCGAGCTTTTGAAATTGAAATTTCAAAAGCTTTATGAATTTTGTCTAATTTTTTCACGCTATTATATTGAAAAAACTCAATTTTCATTTTCGAAATTTCCCAAAAATTGTTCAATTTTTATTGACAAAAATTTCAGCTTCTTATAATCCAATATCCTTAAAAAAGTAGTTCAAGTCAATTTCTAGCCATCCAAACAAAACCCAATGCCCAAAACCCAAAAACTTAAATTTGTCACCAACCCAGCTCACCCGAAATCCCTCCTATACAAAGCACACGAGAAAGATAATCCAGGTAACAACACATTCATATATATATATATAGGTGGGAGGTGCGCTTCTTGCAATATATATATATATATATACATAAATATATATATCTAAGTATAAAGACCGGCGGGGCGTGATCGGGTTCGAGATGCCGGCCAGTAAGCGCTGAACCGTTGCCTTGACGACATTCATAGGACACGGTTAACTTTATTATTCTATCGTACACTATTTAAAAATTTTTCTTTTTCCTTTTGTCCAGCCCTATTTTTTAAAAAAATAAACTTTTATTACAAAACGCGTGCGCGAATATTTTCCACCACTATTTAGCCTCTTTTTAGCTCTTTTTTTAGTGTACTTTAATACGAATATATACTATAACTTATACATGTGTTTTTCATATATATTGTGATTATAAAAAAAAAACTGGACTGTGTGCAAAAAAAAATTTTTTTTTTTTAATGTTATAGTAGTAGTTGTAGTAATTTAATTTATCAATATTTTTGTTTTATTGTGTGTTTTTATTTTAGTATATTATCATCAGTGACTACGACAAGATCATATTTTATCACTTTCTCTCTATGATAATTTAATTTTTAAAAAAAGTGAATTAAATTTCAAATTTTACAGTGTTTTAAAATAAAAAGTGAACTTAAATAAAAAAAATAAACTAAAAAATAAGTGTGTTTGATATTATTAGTGTGGTAATGGAAAAAATAATAAAAAACTTAAAATTAAACAAAAAACGATGATAAATGAAATAAAAAAAAAATTAATAAAATTTTACAAATTAAATAATAATAATTTAAATAAAAAAATAATAAAAAAATATCGTTTGGATGCAAGCAGACGAGTTATTACCGAATTTACATCATCATCATTCATATCATCATCATCATCAATTTCATCATTATCATACAGGCCAACAAGATTATTATCATTATTATCATCAGAATCATCAGCAACAACAGCAGCAGCAGCAATCACAATCACATCAAAATTCTCAACAGCAACAAAATTATATACAAACATACAATTATAACGATTACATCAACGAGTCAGAGACAACGTTCTACGACTCGTTGGTTTCCCAGCGAATGGATACAAGTATATGTCAGCAGCAACCATCATTGGTTGCTGCTGCTGTTATTAATAATAATGTATCATCAACAACAATTGTATCAGCGACTTCATCGATTGTTGCTATATCAGGAACGAATAATAATAATAATTCAAATTCATCAACAATTATTGACATATCATCAACATCGTCATCATCTTCATCAACGTCACCACCAATTGTATTAAATAATCATTTAAACCATCATCAACATTATCATCAGTTACATAATCATCAATTACATCATCAACAACAACAACAAATACAGCAATTACATCAACATCATCAGCAAGATTATCAATACAGTGAACAAATAGTACCTGATCAAAATATACATCAAGAACCAACATGGCATCAACCACAACAACATCAACAAGTTAATGTTAGTAATAATGTTGGTACTACAACCGCCTACGTTGATTATTCTTGGCTACAAATGCAGGTAAGAGAATATAATAGTAGCTATTTTTATTACTATTGTTATTGTCATTTTTTTATTTTTTTTAATTTCAATAGAAACTCAATATTTAATTGCACATTTTACAAAATGTATATAAGCTTTATTATAATGTCCTTTATATATTATTTATTATTATATAGGTAATTGTAAATGTGTAAGTGTGTGTGTAGATGTAACGCAATAAGGTAACACCGGAAATTTACTATTAGTGTGTATCCTGAATATTATAAGAGGGCATGTAATATAAATAATGTTTTAATGTGTTACCAATGACCAAACATGTAACAAAAATTATTTTTACGCTTCAGCTAATCTTGACAAATAATTTTCCAATATATATATATATATAAATTACAGGTATTTTATGTGTTTATATTATAAAAAGTCAATTAAAGGGATATTATTGGAATTTTTGGTGTATTTTTTTAAAAATAATTTTTTATATGTACGTTTATTTGTAAAGTTAATTAAACGATTTTTGAAATATTGGTGAGAACGAAATTTATGAAAGTTATTATGGTGTTATTATGTAGAGGGTGTATTATTTTATTCAGTGATTTTAACGGTTATTAAAAAGAGTAATTAGGAATTAAACGGTTTAATTTTTGAATATTTTATATAAATCGAAGATTTTTATTAAATTTTTATTTGAATATTAAAAATTTTTTAAATTATATTTTTTTTCTCGAAAGAGAAATGACTTTGCAAGCCTATATATACGAGTATCAAATGTAAATTTTTTGAATAAGTTTTATATTATAAATGAATTATTAAGTACTTTCTTGAAATTATCCCTATTTATTATTGCTTCTTCTATTATTTTCTGATGGGTGATGAAAATATTTCTTAAGTAATCAGACTACTAAACTATGTTAATTTTTTTGAATCTTAATCTTTTGAAAAACAATTGTAAATATATTTAAATTGCATAACACGAATAATGATAATTATTTAAATTTGGAATAGAATTGGAAACTTCGATTGAGTGAAATTTGAAGATACTACTTAATTAAGAAGTTTACACAACTAAAAAGTGTTAAGTCCTTTAAAGATCAGATAAATATTTTTTAGTCTTATGTGCTTTTAATAAAGCAAAGAACACAGGATTAAAAAAAAAAAATTATCTAGCTTTTAAAAGTGAAATCGAGATCGATGATTGATAGAATAATAATTTTATTATTCACTATTTTTTACTAATTTTAATAAATTTTCATGCCAAAAAAAAATACAATCCTAATAAATATCCCCGAAAAAAAAGTTAAACTAGCATGTTAACCAATAAAAATGAGAATTTATAATACTAATGTTACATTTACAAAACTGAAATAAATAACTTTTCTATCCAACAAAATCCTCTACAAGTTTTTTCAACAAAAAATGAAAAAATAAAACATAAATTGACATAGAAAGTATAAAAAATGAGACTTTTGAAAGACTGGTCAGAACGAAATTAATAATGGATATTGGGGTATAAGTATACAATTATTTTATTAAACGATTAAAAGTATTATTAAGAAGTTTAATTTTTACAAAGTTTTAAAGATTTTTATTTAACTTTTATTTGAACAGGCTTGTTTTTTTGTCTCAGAGTTAAATAATGTTTTCCTTATATGGTAAAAAAAGGTCTAAAATCTAACCCCGGTGTAATTTAAGATAAGAACAGACATAATATTAAAAATTCGAAAGTTTTTTGAAATTACATTTTTTTTTCTCGAAAGAGAAATGAATTTGTGAACCTATATATACGAGTATCAAATGTAAACTTTTTGAAACTTAATTTATTCTATAACCAATAGTATGTTAACTCACCTTTCATAAATTTTCTCTATTGGATCTTCTGTTATTTTTGATTTTTTGTTGGCATTATTCCAGAATTTTATTGAATATCCCTATATATAAAAAGATCTTGGCATTCTGCTGTCATTCGTAAATTATTTCCTTTGATTATAAGACATATTGAAAAATTTCCTGGATTATATTTTACATGTTTGTATCCAACAAAATTGAGAAATTAAAATACTAATCTATTACTTTTATTATTCACAGTAATAAAAAACTTCTATCCAACAAAAACCTCGTTTTCTCAACAAAATAAAAGTATAAAAACATAAATTAACATAAAAAATACAAGATTAAAATCAAAAATAAGTAAATATAATAAAGATATATAAATAAATAAATTAAATTAGCTATTTTTTGATTTTCTATAAACTAAATTTTCTATTGTGTTTAAAAAATTATTAAATTACATTACGTAAGAAAAACAAAATTATCACGAAATTTATTACACATATAATCCCTTTATATTACTTTGTGTGTTCAAAAATATATTTATGACTGAAAAAAATTATCTTTTATTAAAATCTAAGCAAAAATATATAAGATTTCTATTTT
Source organism: Anagrus nilaparvatae (assembly GCA_022575985.1). Classification (NCBI taxonomy): domain Eukaryota; kingdom Metazoa; phylum Arthropoda; class Insecta; order Hymenoptera; family Mymaridae; genus Anagrus; species Anagrus nilaparvatae. The sequence continues at coordinate 7,688,362 of JAKSXM010000165.1, forward strand.
TTTTTTTCAATATAAAAAATTTTAAAATACGTTTAAAAAAAGCGTTTTCATATTATACATGGTGAGTTGAATGAACGATAAGCAAGATCGAGAGAAAGAGTGTAGCATTTATAAAGTCAGTGTGTGTGTGTGTATTGCTGTAACTAAAAAAATTATTTATTAGCAGTAGTTTAATTTGATTATTTATAATTACTATTTTAAAATGTGGTATGTGGGAAAATAAAAAGTATTTTAAAATTCTGCCTTTTTTTTTTTCTTAATTGATATCGTTTAATATTAAATAAATTATTTACTTCTGTTATCTTGTACAGGCTTAAAAGTCAAGTGCATTATATATTAATGAAGATTATGTTTATTTATTTATTTTTTAAATTTTATTTGTTTTATCTGATTATTTGTTTTAATTATTTATTTTGTAGAAAATTTACATTTTTTAGATTTTTTAAAAAACATTTCTGTTGGGATTGGGAATTTGAGAATACTGTTTTTTTTTTTAGCTAGTGGAGATTTTGATTACCTCACAAAAAAGACTTAAAAATAAATAATTTTTGTAATATTTAAATTTTTAAGTTTATTTATCAGCCTTTTTAAATATTTTCTTTGAATTTCCTGAAATTTTCTTAATATTCTTAGTAAATAATTATAAATTATGTGTGTAGACCGAATTTTTGGATCGGATTCCCAATTTAATTTATTTTATTCATTCAAATTTTGCTTTAATTGTCTAAAATTTATTCTAATCCTGTATCTTCAACGTTAAATAACCCATGTAGAATTATTAAAACAAAAATGAATTTAAATTTGCATTTAATTAAAAATGATAAAGATATACCGAAGAGCCAAATAATTCAATTTAAATTTTAAGGGATTAAGATATTAAAATAATAATTCAAATGACAAAAACAAAATTAATTATAATAGGTATCCTCTGTTTTAATAATTACCAAAAAGAAGCATACGTTTTAGTAATAAAAATTTGTTTTTTTAGATTTATATCAGATAAAAATTACACATACTACACGATATTAAATAAAAAGGTGTATAATTTAAACATGAAGCATCTGTTAGCAGGGGGTTCTCTTCTTTTTTTCTCTATAAAGTCAATTCTAAAAATTGATTTAATTTAGATAATTTATAATGATGAAATTCATTATTCATAGTGGATGGTTTTTATATGAGGTATTCCAGGTGATGTTTGGTATTGGGAGGTGTTTTGGGATATTTTTAGAGTTTTTTAAATATTTTTTGTATTTTCGAGATTTTTGAAATAGACCTTATTTACACATAACTCATAATTTTTCTTAATATAAACGAGTCTAAAATAGTTTTCAAAATCAAAAAACTATTATCTAAAATATCTAAAAAAAATTCTAACAAAATTACAAAATCCAGTACTAAAAATAGCTGACTTAAAAATTTACCATTTCCAAAATCACCTGAAACCCCCCATACACACATAAAAAAAATGAATACATTACAGCAAAAAGCTATTAAAATATTAAAAAAGTAAAATAAATTTCACTTATTGATTTTCTTCACTCATATTATGATGATAGATTAACCCAAAAAAAATAATCCATTTTATATTATTTTCTGACCCAACAAAAAACTTACATGTGTTAATTAACTTTTACTAAAAAAAAATTTATTATTTACAACATGCAGTTTGAATTTTATTTTATAAATCAAAATGAACATATAAATAAATATTTATACACACACACATACACAGTTTGAATATCACTTTTTATAAATTCAATGAATGTATTATATTTAATTATATTATTATGAAAGAATATAAATATAAAAAAGAAAGAAAGAGATAGAAAATAAAAGAAATAAAGAAAAGACACAATCATTTTATGAGTCACTTTTTTTATAATATTAAATAAAATCGCGAAAGAGTTATAGACATTGAGTGGGTGGTGCAATATAAGTATCATGTATACGCCTCTAAAAAAAATCTAAAGCAACTATTATATTTTATGGCTTTGTGTGTGTGTGTGTGTAATAGAGAAAAAAGGGGGATTCAAATTGAATAACTTTTAACTCGTTTTATCATTTTTAATTATGATTAAATTTTTATGTATGGAAATTTTGGTTTATCTAAAGGAAAATGGTTTTATTGGAAATTTTTAGTCATGCAATTCCTTTAATGAAATGCTATATTATTTATTTAAGTAAATATGAAAAATCGAGAGTATATAATAAAAAATTAAATTAGGTAGTTCATTTTTGTTTTTTAAATCTAGAAAATTTATTTAAACTAGACTTTTCATCAATGTCAAGATTTTAATGGAACTAAACAAGATTATTATTTTCCAAGTTAAACATTATTTAGACATTATACCCTACGTCACGATTTGTAATATGATTTTTATTAAGTTAAGAGTATATTATGCTTTTTAATATCATATAACCAAATGTGAATATTAAAGTTACCTAATCATATTTTGTTTTAGTATTAAAAGACTGTACACGTAAATGGGTATCTTTCGCAAATAGAAAATTTATGGTTATTAATTAAAAATTAGGCTGGTTTTTTTTTTGTTTAGGTTTAAATAATTGGTGGAAAGTTTGGGTTTTACTGCCAGGGTATATAATTTTTTAAAATGTCTTTGGGTATATTTTGAAGCGTCGGAATCAATTTTGAATTTTTTTTTTGATTTTTCGGTTTATCATTGTATTTTAGCTTAAGGGGCAAAAAATGGTCTTTAATATATAAATTTAGCTTTTTTAGCGATTATTTTTAACCTTCAAACTACACTGATTGGATGCTCTGTTTGAATTTTGCTTGAAATCTCGAACAAATCGTATGAAAATTGTTATGAAAATTTCTGCTTGATATTTCAAGCAATTTAAGCAGAATAACCTCACAGCCTAGTTTTAAGATATTTCATTAAAAATTGGTCGAAATGAAAAAGTGTCAAAACATCTATTAACTCTGATTTGCGAAATTTTGACAGTAAAAATCACATTTTACAAGCAAAAAAAGGTTTGATAAAATCAAAAGAAAAATTAAAATAACGTGTCTTAAAAATTTCTAATTTCACCAAAAATAAACTACCAATAAAAACAAACAGATTTATAAATAGAAGTACCTTCTCAAATTACCTGACATTCACTTCAATCAACATGAAAAAGTACGTAGTTTTTTACTTCCTTGAACCTCAAACATAAAACCATCTTAAAACTTCAAAAAACAAAAATTAATTAATTAAATAACATTTTTTTATCTCTTTTGTGTGTAAAAATTTAATTTTTTAAAAGCTTTTTTTTACCTTTTTACCTACGTGTACTAAACAAAAAAAATTTACGCCTGATATTTTTTACTGACTTATAATTAGATAAGTAAAAATACTGTACATAAGAAAGTTTCAGTCACGCAATTTCTTTATACAGACATTTTGTGTTTTTTATTTTTATATTTCAGAAAAATAAAGATTACTTTTTTTTTATATAAATTAGAAAATTTTGTAATTGATATTTTTACGTTTTTTTTAAGTAAAATTTATTTTAATTACAATTTTATTTAATAATTTACTAATTTGGCGTTTTTACTTTAAAAATGAAATGTGAAAATATTAGAACTAATAAATAAATTTGAATTCATGTGTAATTAATAAATTTAAAAATAAAAAGTGTCTGACGTATACTTTACTGTTTCTACTTATTTTATTTTTCTCTAATTTTTTTTAAACTTTCTATAATACTAAATTTACTATTGTTCTATAATATGAAACTATTAAAATATTAAATTAAAAAAAATAAATAAATAAAATAAATTTCAATATGCAATAAAAAATAAATTGTGTATATGGAAGATTCTTTGTAAATCAAGTCTGGAAAAAAAGTCGTAAAATGGGATTTATTTTTTGTCAGGCTGTTTTGATATAATTTTGTTTGAATTTTCTAGCAACTCAAGTAAAATTCAAGCGGAATTTTAAATACCACAGTTCAATACTCTTCGTAAAAGTGATTTTCAATTTTTTTTGCATATAATAAGGCTTGATATGATTGTAAATGATATATTCCAAAATTTTTAAAATTAGATTTCCTTGCAAAATAAGTAAAAGATAAATTTAGCGAATATTGATACCGCAAAAGTTGCAAAAATTAGAATATGAATTCGAGATGCAGAACAATACTGGTTAAAAAAGTGACCAAAAAGTTGTTGAGCTTAGTGGCGCTGCCGGCGGTACTTGCCACTTGCCGGCTTGTCAGACTTGGTTTTTGAGGTTAACTTAACCTTAAAATGAATTTTTCGACTATTTCTTTGTTTAATTTCAAACTCTCGTAAATGGAAAATTTGACATATTTACAAATTACAACAGTTGAAATAAACTGCACATTTTTTAGCATATTACACCGCCCCCTAAATAACTAAATAAGCACAAAAAAAAGGAATCGCCTATATACCCAATATTTTAAAATTTATTTTCCTATCTAAATAAGCAAAAAGATACACCATACATAAAATTCTTTAAGTGAAACAAAAAAAAAAAAAAAATACTTTATGAAAATAGCCATAATTTATAATTACAAAAAAGCAATTTTTTTTCTTCTCATACACATACTTACTTACCATTTATTAACAAATATGTCCTCGTATATTTATAAATGTCAAATCTTTTTTTTTTAAAGCATTAAAATAAAAAAATAAAATAATGTTACGGACAATTTACTTAGAAAATTAGTTAGGTTATGTATATATATATGTATTTGACCTCTCTCTTATATATTTACCCATCAAGTATTTCCTCTTCCTCTCTCAATATTATTATTTGACATCCCATAGGTTATATATATAAAAGAGTTATTGTTTTCTTTTGTCTTTAAATATTAGTATTTTATTTTTTTAACCTATACAATCAAAACACCTTGCGTTATTGGAAATATTTTTAGGTTAGTTTTCTCATGCATTATACCATAATTGAGTTTATTTAATATCAAATAAAAAATCATAAATTACAAGTTTTTTCGGAGGGTTAAATTATAAAAATTTATATTATATTACATATATTTTGTGTAAATATTACATTTTAACAAGGGCAGGAAAACGAAGTTGATGCGCTAAGTTAAGCATGAAAAAAATATTATAATCGTGTCGCGCGCTTTATAGCTCTTCTTTTATTTATAATTATATTTATTTTAACAAAAAATTTTTTTTGTTTGTGTGCTAATAATGCACGTGTGTTTTATTTTTAAAAAAAATTCTATATTTTATGGGAAAAATTTTTTCGCTACGTGTATTTATGGGATAAGAAAATATTTACTTTTAAAAAATATGAAATGCTAGAAATTTAAAAAAAAAATTTTTAATATTAGTTTTTATGCATATTTTTATGACTCATATATTCATGTTATCTAATATATATATATATAAAGAAAATTTTTATTATTTATTGTTGAATTTTTTTGTTTTGATTAAATTATAAATATTATCAATTTTTTATTTTTATATAATTTATTTTTCATGTCTAATCGACAATTTATTAAACATATTTTTTTCAAACGGTGTTTTTTAAATTTTAGTATTTTTAATTTACGGTCATTAGACAGAAAATTTAATAATAAAAATATGATATTTTGAAAATTTTAAATTATGTTGTGTATAAGACCGTTTATAAATACTCAAATACAAATTTTTGAGGTTAAAAATTAATTTTTAAATAAATTCGAAGCAGTCCAAAAAGATACTCTGATTTAGTCGGAAGTATACTGACTTTATACCAATTGAGTCTTGATATACTTATTTTTCTCGAAAGTGAAATGTCTTTTTAATACTATAAATAAGGTATCGAAATCTATGCATCGTATCATGATTTTAAATTATAATAATAAATTATAGACTTAAATTAATTATTTTGCTTGTTTCCCAGTTTCTGTATATTTTTCCATTATTTCTTACAATGGTTTTCTACATTGATTGAGATACTTATATAAAATTAAAATTTTGAATATATTAACCCTGATGGATTGTTTTTAGGTGATCTTTTTTAAAAATATACGACACTGTTTTAAAGAGAAAACACCAATTTTTCTGCTTTTGTACATTGTCTATAAGACAAGCAAGCCGTGATGTAATAAAATCTAAATCCCCAATAATGAATAATTATAATATTTTGTAATTTTCAAAAAAATTAATTTTTAAATATTAGTCGAAGCAGTCCAAAAAAGATACTCTGATTTAGTTTGAATTATACACTGATTTTACCAAATGAGTCATGATTGCTTATTTTTCTCGAAAGTGAAATGCCTTTTTAATACTATAAATAAGGTAACGAAATTTATAAATCATACAATTTTAAATTATTAATATTATACTTAAATTAACAATTTTGCTTAATTCTGTCCAATTTATTGTTATTTTAATAATCCTATTTATTATCTTTTACGATTTGAGTGGTAGTATTTGACAGTGTTGTTATTTCTCAAATTGCTTTTTATTATATTTGTATAAAATTAAAATTTTTTAATAAATCCTGAACATTCATCAATGTTTTTTCATTCTTATAAAATGTATTAATTAATATTGTTTTGGAGACAAATCTGGAGTCTTTCAGAAATCACAAAATTTTCTGCATTTGTACTTGGTCTATACATAATAAAACAAGCAAACCTTATCTGATGTAATAAATTCTAAATCCCCAATAATTAATAATATACCATATAATTCTAACTTTAAATAAACATCAAAATAAACCAATTTATAATTAAAATCAGTAAAATTGAAAAATTTAATAATATAAAAAATAACAAATTTACAAAGATAATGTATATATATGTGGTGAACATTAATAATACAACGTATATATATATATAAGCTATTAGTCCAGTTGTAAATATATATAATATAAACTCAAATCATGATAGGCAGGAAATTATTCGCGTCGGTCTAATTGTACATACCTATATATATATATGTGTTGTGATCCATGCGTCAGTGCATTTTAAAGTGAAGCACACAGTTATAATACATGTACTGATTGATGAGGGGAAAAAAACGATTATAAAATGTGTTAACTTTGTTTTTTTTATTTTTTTTTTATTTTGTGAGAATCGATGACTATATGTAGATATTTATATGGGGGTTTTCGTTGTTTCTTTGGTATTTAGAATTTTGAATTTTTTATGGTGGGTGTTATTTGAGTAATAGAATGAGATTTGGTATGTCTTTTATCATTGTAACATAACGAAGCTGAGTGAAATTTAAAAATTTTTATTGTAAAATATTTCAATCAACTGAGAACCAAAAAATACAAATCCCCCGAATTTTCTGAATCTGCATTCCAAAACTTCGATTTACCTCAAAATTTGCCAAAACTTTCTACCCAAAAATTTTGCCTAAACTTTGAAAAAAAAACATCTTTTAATTATTTTACACGAAACTCCATATACATTAAAAATTCTACACAGTACATGCATGTATAATAAAATTTTAACGGTCTAATAAGCTTGACTAAGGGACTTTATTGTAAAACATATTAATCGCACAGGTTTTATACATCCTTTAATTACACATACCACCAGTATAAAAATAAAATAAAACTATTGAAGATCAACAAGTGACTTAATGCATAAATTGGCAAAATTAATGAAAATCTAACCCCAAAAAAACAAATATTATTAATAGCTACCTAAAAAATAATTATAAGAATGCTGTAGAAAACAGTAAAAAAGTAATATATTGTCGTCCTATTTACATATAATATATATAATATTTGTATTTCCAGTTACTTATAATAATGCAGCCGATAGATTTTTTTAAAAGATTGACTACGCCTAAGAAGAGCTCGCGGGTCCATATAATATAAGATTCTATACTACATGCATGCATTTTAACGGTACTTTTTTGCGAGAGACCTTACGATATTATATTCTGACTTTTTCTAATATATGTGTGTGTGTGTGAGTGTGTATGTAAATATTTGTACAATACGTTTAGAGAGAAAAGTGTACTATTGTAAAAATAGGAAAATTTCTATTGATTTGTCAATGTAAAATATCTTTATTTGAGTGAATAAAATTGAAGAAAAGTTAATTTAGTAGCGAAAAAGGATGAATAATTTTATTTTCTATGTTCAGTTTTAGAAAATTTTTACTTTTTATTGATTGTACAGTTTTCTTTAACAAAAATTATGATTTAGCTTGAACAAATAGAAACATAATTAACTTTTTTTGTATTAATTAATTTAAATTCAACTTTTTTTAGAGTATCAATTGAGCAAAAGTGTTGATATACTAACGTGATAAATAGTACCGAGTGCTCGGCGAAAAGTTTTTTACATATAGTTCTTATAAAATTTTTTGCGTACCGATTGCGGAAAATTCTGTGTCAAGTTTTAGGTCTAATATAGGGCAAAAAATTAACTTTTATTCAGAAATTACAGGTTGAAAATAAAATATTACAAAAAGTACATTTGTGTTCTATTTGTCACTTTAAATATTTTTAAATTTCTCATGCTAATTTAGAAAGTTAAATTTTTCAACGAGTACGAGTATATACTCTCAGGAAAATCAGATTGATTCAGTTCCAGCCTAAAAATTCTGAAATTTAAACACCAAAATCTCCGATTACCCCAAAAAACACAATTTTAAAAATTAAAAAAAAGTATACAAAGCAAAACAATAATAAAAAAAAAAAAGAATAAATTTTTAAAACAAACATTCACACACACATAAAAATCACAAGAATAAAAAATACACTTAAGATATTAAAGTTAAACAATAGATCTAGAGTATATAATTTACCGTAATTTCAAGGTTTTAGTTGACAAATAATAATAATAATAATAATGCGAAGGTTGACCTGTGTGTACATTAATTAATAATTATAATATTCTATAATACTTACACATAGAAACAAAAATGATCTAATTAAAGTATAAGGAAAGAATATTTTAATCATTTAAAATAATCTTGTAAACAATTATAATATATTACAAAAAAAATTTTTTATTTAATCAATTTTTTTTATCTTAATGTTTTGTTTTTATTATGAAAATTTTTGTATCGACGATTATGAGTTGAGAATTGAATTAGGTCGGTGCATAAATTCTAGGGTTATAAAAGGTCCAGTAAATTAATCCTCGAGAACAAAGTTACAAAAAGCATCAAAATCAGTAACTTCAAATACCCCCATAATTATTAAAATTGGCAATTAAGGTCACAGACTCACTCAGCACTTCGACAGTTAAGGTTAAACAAACATTAATTTTCCTCATACAAAAAGGTAATTTTATTACAATATTTAAAAAAAATTTTCCTCTTAAACTTAATTAAAATAATACAAGGAAAAATCTACTGATTTTCAAAATCACTACTTACCAATCGATTACCCAAACATTTTTGTAATATATATATAATAAAAATTTATTTAAAACGAATATAATATTCATACAATAATATTGTAATATCTAATAAAAATATTCTTTCATAAAACCTAATTTTTATACTTTTTTTATTTAAATCTGATGTAATCAAAAAATCTATAATAATAATAATATTTAATACAGTAAAAATGAGTTCATATTATTATAATGCACTGAATAATATTAATTATATATATTTATGCTAAAAATAACTATTTAAAGATGCAAAAATTTTCAAATTTATTTTTATAAATATATAGTTCAGTTTTTTATTATCTTGGATATATTTCTAAATATATATATTGAAGAAGTGTATTAATAATTATTATATTTTAATATGGTTTTATTGCTGAATTTAAAATATTTTTTTTTTATAGTTTTAAGTATTAAATTTTATTAAATCTGTATCTAACTGTGAGAATTTTTTTAAAAGATTAGTTTATATATGGAATGTTCCAGTAAAAATTTATTTTTTAGAAATAAGGTATTTTACTTAAAAAGTAAATTTTTGATTTTTTCGTCAGTGGTGAGAGAACGTGTATTTATGTATATTTTCGGCTCGTATCCAAAAAAGGAAAAAATGCTCTAAAGCATACGTAAGTTGCGATTTGGGACATTCTTTTTTTATTGCCAAGGGTCGTATTTCATTTTTCTGAGTCGGTGGCCAGAAAGTACGAATTTTTTTTTGCCGCTAATGCAGACAAATTTATACAACCTGGCTATGCATATTCTTATAATATATTAGGCTGGGTCCAGACACAGCGCGTTTCGCATGCGATAATGAAAAAGCGTGCGATTTTAGTATAGGGATTCAATACATTTTAACGCACGCTTTTCATTGTCGCATGCGTATCGCAATATATCTGGACTCAGCCTTATAATAAATATATGTAAAAATGTATGATAAATAAATATATGTAAAAATGTATGATAAACGCATACTTCAGCTTGATTGAAGTAGAATGGTAGCATATAAAATTCTATTACAAGAAAAAAAAAAATTTAAACAATTAGACAAAAATGATTATCTAAAAAAATTTTTCCTTATACAAAATCGGTCTTTTAAGTATTAACTAAAAAAAATTATAATATTTAATTACTATATATATATATCTTTGTAAACTAACCAAACGTAGTACTTATATAGCCTCACAAAACCATTTCACTTGCGAGAAATATATTCTATTGACATTGTTAATAATACACTAACTTGACATATAACACAAGCTAACTTTGCAGTATAAAACTGTTAAAAAAAACTAACATCAAACCACGAGCATTTAAAACTAATAAAAAAATTAACTTTCACAAATTAACCTGGATTAACCCATATATATTTGCATATATTAATATAATAAAGGTAGCAAAAGTTCAATGCACATTTAAAACTTTTTATTATATTATGTACCAAAAGATTTTGCTTTCGCTAAAACATCTTTACGAAAAAAAAAAATAATTTCCCATTGTGTTTTAAAAAATTTACTTTCAAAGTTCGTGTACATAACCTAATGTTTGATATATGATCATCAATATATAATATAACGTAATATAGAAAAAGTTCTCCTTTTAATTTTTCTTTCTTTTAACTGCACGTAGTTTTAAAAATGGGAGGTTTAAAAAAGTGTGATAGAATATTTAGAACAATAATATTATTTTTTATTATTTATAATTGACGTTTTGTTTGTTATTAATATCTTATAATTTAAAGATGTTGAAATATTGTGTAATCAGGAACGTTAAATTACTTCATTTTATTATAACTGCCTTAGGATAGAATTCTTTGTTAGTTGTAACCTTTTATCTCGATTATTGGCATTTTGACCTATTGAAATAATTGTAACTTTAAACTCTCGCATGGTATAGAAAATTTAGTGACGAAATTTAATGTTATTGGAGGAAATTTTGAGTTTGTGATTTACTTAAGGATTTAGGTTATTGGGATCTGGAGTTTAATTAAATTTTGTTTTTAGAAATATATATTGTTGGATCTTGTTTGAACTTTGAATCCAAGTACTGGGATCAGTTTTTTGCTTTTTTATGTAAAACATGTTTATTTGGACTATTAAGGGGGTGCTTTAAGCGTTCTAAGCTGTTGGAAAATTATGTCATATTTTTGAAAGGAAAGAGGCAAAATTTTACATTTTTAATGTTTTATCCTCACGAAAAATTTTGCACTTTTGACCAAAACCCGCTATTATGGGGATGGCAAAAAAAGTACTCCAAAAGAGTGTGCTGCAACAGGCCTTTTAATTCAGTTCTCATTCAGTTACTTTTAACATTTTCTTTTTTTTTCCATTATCTTCAAAATTTGAAATTTTTTTTTAGAAGTTAAATAAGTAACAAAAATATACACTAAAAAAAAAAATCCTCTCGCTGCAAGCAGGATTTTTCTTTGTTCAATCAACTGAAAATTAAAATCTAAGTAAAATTAAAAAAAAAAAAAATTTTTGCTATCATCAAATTTTTCTCTTTCAGCAACCAGAATCTTTCTCTGCATACCTCAAAATTCACACATATCGTACTTAAAAAACACTTCAAAAAAAAAGCCACAAAAATGAATAAAATTTATAAAACCACCAATAAAACCCAATAAATTCTTCAAAAAATAAAAAATAAAATAAACTGCTATCTAATATACATAAGACACACAAACTAATGTACCAACTACATAAATACAAATAATGTACAAACTATTTAAAAATAATTTTCTACATGTTTAAAACTTGTAAATAAAAAGATTTATTAAATTAAACAGAATAAATAAAAAAAAAAAAAAAAATGGGATAAACTATTTATATATATTAAATAGTATACAAAGCGATTGGATGTTTATGGGTAAAGTACCGCTAAGATGACCCAATCGTAATTCGTTCATGCATGCATACTATATATATTATTTATATACTATATATATTGTAATTATAACCCTTTTTATAACGCATGTGTTGAAAAAAATTAATTTTTTCTCTGCTTAGTATAATAGGGATTAGTTAGCTTAGAAATCAGAGTTATAAATGTCGTATCATTTTTTAGAGTGTTTGTATATAAAAATACAGTAGTTTATATATATATTTATATTTGATTGAAACGAGTGGTTATGTTTGATTTGATAGAGAGAACAAGATAAAGGTTTTATGATATGTGTGTAGTTGATTGTAGTATGGTTATCAATAAATATTAAAAGTCGATAAGGAATTATTAATGATTTTTGAAAAATAATTTCATTTGTCATGTGGAATGTTTTTTTATTGATTGTTATGGATTGATTGGTGTGATTTTTGGTGTTTTTATTGAAATCACTGAAAAAATTTAATTTTTGGATGCAAAAATTTTATTTACTTTCAGATTATTTAAAAATTCACTTTCTTATATGAACTTTGGACAATGTAAAGACGTGCTCGATAAAATAAACTTTTACTACATTAGTTCTATTCAAAGTCAATTATTTCAACTCTGTTTTTAGATATTTTACAGGCTATTCTTGGAAACCTTAACTTACAACTATAAAGGATGGTATCTTTAATGTTGGATTTTTAATTTTATTGAATTTTAAAAATCATAATGATTTCTATTTCTTCTAATATTTTGCCCTAATATACGCTGGACAAAAATCTGCTGCCCCAATATTTCAGGTTTATACCCCAATATTTCAGGGTGTATATATAATTAAATACAATAATTTTGATGTGAAAAATGTTTCTTCCTAGTAAAAATTTTCGGCCAAAAATTATCTGTTTCGGGTTCTGTCCGGAAGATTTTAAAAATTTATTTCGCCTTGGACCTATTCTAAGCGGTGTTCTGAACTTAGGGACAATCCTGTAAAATAGAGCGTTTAACAAATTTAGTTAAAAAATTTTCATTAAAAACCAAGTCTCAAAAGAATGAAATCACCACCTATAACACTAAAATCAAAGACGCATAAAGGAAAAACAATCTGTATCTTATCATATAATTAAAACTATCAAGTCAAATTATTGAAAATTACTCTGATATACATAATAAATTCCTATAATTTATTCGTTATATAATTTAATTTTATTTTAAATACATAAAAATAATTCTCATAAAATATCAAATAATTTTTCAAATTAAATAATTTTAAATATACCTTAACCTTAGGCTATATGAACAAAAAACCTAATACATATATAATAAATAGTTACGTATTAATCCTAACGAAAATTTATATATAATACTAGAAAAAATATAACTATAGGGCTTTTCGAAGACGCCTTTCTTTCGGCATTGCGCAAGGATGCAAAAAGGCGGATATAGGTCAAGAAAAGGCGATTACTATCTCTTTCTATCTGAACATACATGTATATAATATACAGGGTGATTCGATATAGGTTGTAATTTTATAATATATATGCATTAGGTTGCTATGGTAACCTTGATTAACCATATTTAATCCTATTATAATCTTAATGCATATATAAACTTTGCCATTGGATTAAAATATTTTTAAATACATGCATGGATATATATGAACTTTGGAATATATATATGAACGCAATAACAAGAGTATAGATCAGCATCAGGATCAGTTAGAACCAAGAGTGCAAAGTAACATGGTATATATATCTATGTATGCGTTTTTATATATACTTGAATGTACAGCGAAGTTAACTTTCTAACGTGACCGAGAGCGCCTTTTCGTAACTATTACTTTGTTACTTTTTCGTTTGTTATAATATCAAATGATACAATGAGGAGGAGAAATATATATATATATATATTTAACAATTCGTTCGCCCTTACGATGATCATATATATATTTGCTCTATTGTGGAAATTTCACTTTTAGATTTAAATTGTTAGTGATTTTATTTAAAATATATTATTATTACCTACTATTGCATATATATGGATGTGGAATATATTTCTTAAAATGAAAATGTTTAATAATTTTTGGGTATACCAAAAAAAGATAATAAGTGCAAATATAATAGTACATATATATATGTATACTTCAAAAAGAAATGCCGGCATATATGCATCAAATTAAACTTTTTTTTGAAATGACACCTATAATAAGACGACGACATTGTAAACACTCTAATCTTTCAATGTGACATTGAGAGAGTCATTTTGAATCTTTCATATCTCTGTTTTTTTTCTTTATTCATATATATATATATGTATGCACGTGTATGTGGGTATGTGTATTTATGAAATTTTGCTGATAAGTTAAGATTCCTTAGATATAAGTGTATTTTAGTTTTTAAAAAAGTCAGTCTAAAAATTGTATCATTTAAATCCATTTCAACATGATAAGATTTAGTTGTTTTCAAATAATTTAACTTTAAAATCATCCTACCATATGTACCACTCTTTTATTTTATGGTACAATTAGCAGTATCAAATAAAAGCAGCAGTATCAAAAGTCAATCAAATAAAATCTTAAAAATTTTTTATTTTCCAAGTCAATACATACTTTTCATATATATTTAGAAAATAAACATAAATTTTAATCATTTTAACACTTCCTTACATACAGACAGATTTAATACGCATATATAAATAAAGTATAAAATTTTTTTTTCCAAAGATATCATCACACTACACTAAAATAAAAAAAATATAAACATGTAATCAATTTATCAATATATAAATTGCATTTAATTACTTTGAAAGGAATATATATCTTTTTAAGACTCAACATTTTTTATTATTGTTAGATGTATATTCACTAAAGTATATTTACTACTAAATAACTAAAATATGGTTAAAATCGATGTAATATGGGCGTTGGCTTATAATTTAACGCTTCTTGTGTGTGAATTTTTTTATGTTTATTAAATACGTGTACTTTTAGAAAAAATCTTGGGTTTTACTTTTTGGAATTAATTATTCGTGCATTTTATTTAATGAGGCTAGTTTTTTTTTCCTGAGTAAGCAAATAAATTTTTGTAATTATATGAAATTTATGTGTCAAAATTATTAAAGGCATCAATTTTTATTTACTTTTTTTTTTTGCTTTCTGTTTGTTTATGATATGTTTACTAAGTTTTGAGTCATTTTTTTAAATTTAATGAAAATTTATTATAACATTTTTATTTTTAGTATTGATTTCTTGAAATTTTTTTGTAATCAAATTAATTAATATATAAATTAAAAGACGGGTCGAATATGAATATTTTAATAATTAATTTTAGTAATAATTTATATTATTTGGGTTAATTAATACAGTTGATAAATTTAATAGTGTTATAATTTCTGTGAAATCAATAAAAAAGTCAAATTTGAAGTCTCAAGTTCTTTAGGATAAAATGAAAGCTCAAATTTTCTAAATTTTCAGTTTGATAAGTTCCAGGTTACATTAGAAATTTGAAAAAACGCATTTTCGTAAAGAAATATCAAATTTTAATTCAATTTAATTTTAATTTCATTACAACCCGCAACTCTTTAAGATTATATCGCTAATACTTTTATAAAAATTAATTTACAAGCAATAAAAGAGACTTAGAAATATTATTTTATACTAAATAAAGTTAGATAAGTTTTAACATAATGCAATATTTCATAAACACATTTTACATACATTGTAATATAATACAACGCCAATTAGTATATTGGTAAACCGCCAATGTAGTTTATTTCTTTTGTGGTTTATATATTTTAAACGATATTAGAAATTAGATAGATTAAAAAAAATGTGTAAATTTTATGATAAGAACAGAATTGTAGATATTTAGTTAATATGTATAGGTTTGATAAATAATTTTGGGTGTATATTAATTTTGAAGCCTTATATGATGCAGGCGGAATGCTAATTTAATGCTAATTGTATGCTAATAACATAGAATATAACTGAATGTATTTCTTTTGCAAAAATAGGATTAACTTTTTTTGGAAATATTAATTAAAAAATATCATTGTGTATTTCCAGGGAAATGGAATATTTAGACTGATACAAATTTATGTGTAAATAATACAGTACTATTCATTTGATTATAATGGAGCAAAAAATTACATATTTAAATTTGCACTCATGGTGCTAAAGTGTGACCAAAAACGTGCGCACAACAAAAGTAACTGGAGATAATACGTATTTAAAGTTTCATTTCTGATTTTAGTACTTAATAATCTGAAAGATAAAGGAGTTTTGTAAATATATATTTAAGTAACGAATAATCCTTTTTAATCCAGTTGGTACGTACAAAAATGAAGGTAGGTATATGTAGTTAATAATCACATCAATCCGGCTGTTAACAAAAACTGAAACTAATAATTTTATTCATTATTATTAGATTTTATATTTATGAATTTCTTTATAATGCATTCAAAATATTGCTCCAAAAATTAATTATCGAGATTTTTTAAAAATATTTAATTATTTAAAATTTTCGATGTTATCGATTATTTATATATACTTGCGAATCCATTTCTCTTGTGAGAAAAAAAATATATTTAAGACCTTAACTGATATAAATATTATAATAGAACAAACATTTTGTTTTATATAAAATGTTTTAGCTTAATTTAAAATATTTACATTCAAGATATGTTACATCGAAAGCATTTTATTTAGTTTTATCTAAGATAAAAAAACGAAATATTAATATGTACTATTTATTTGAATGTGATTCTCACAAGAGAAATGTATTCATGAGTGTATATAAGCAATTGATGGATTTTAAAATTGATTATGAATTTAGAAAAAATAAATATTATATTAAAAATTATATAACCAATTTTGGGTGTTTGATTGTTTGTTGAAAGATGTTTATTATATCAGAGTAAAATATAAAATATAATTAAAATTTTGCAAATAATGTATTTGGAACTGTTTGGTGCAGTTTCAATGCTACTTATTTCTAGAATTAAATCATTTTCGATAAAAAATATGGACTGTAATCACTTTGGAATAATAACTGAAAATAAAGGATTTATTTTTTATTATAGCAAGGCCACAAGATATTCTTTAAAGCGATAAAATTTAAATTATTATCTCTCTGCAAGCATCCAAAAGCTAAACAAAGTTCATTACTCTAATAAAATAAGCCAAAATTCTAATGTCCAGTCCAATATATTGTTTAGAAAAACTTACATATCCCCACAAATACTTGCATATTCTCTCATGTTCACCCATGTCAAGGTTATAACAAATAATACCGAATACATACAGGATTAAAAATATATATACTGCATACATACATGTTATATATTTAATTATATATATAACTTTATGCGCGTAACAGTATCTCCTCTAAGTTGGCGAAAGTTGCTTATATATATAACAGAGACCAAAGCAATCCAGCAGCCAATTCCAAGGTCGCAATATATGCCGGTATATATATATGAAATTTTTATATATTATTTTGATAGGTTTATATATTTGTCGTCATGTTATATATACTTGAACTAGACTGTGAAATATGAGAAAATAGTATTATATGTATGTGATATTTATACCTACTTATATATATATTTTTTATTTTTATATCTTTGAACTCAAAAAGATACAATTAGATATTTCATTTAAAAACATGTTTTTTTTCCTGTTGCCAATGTAATGTAAATTTAATTTATTGTTTTTATTGCGAAATTTTGATTATAAAAGTTTTATTTTATTATCTTTTTGGATATGCTATTTTCTATGCTTGCAGGAAAAATTTGATTTTAGCTTAATTCTTTCAAAATTGGTACTTATTTCTTCATTTAATTTTTGGGTCCTTCAATGTTGTTTTGTGAATTATTGGAAAAATATACGATTATGATTCATAAAGTCCCTTATTGTGTTGGTCTTTTAGGCAAAGTTCCTAGGGTAGTACAAGATCCTTTTGTAGTTCATATTTAGGGAATTGTATTGAGTGTTGGAAAATTTGGTGTAACCAATATATATATTTTGGTAAATGGACATTTTTAACATCTGTTTTTTCCTTACCCATATCTTATACATCAAATATTTGTCCTGTAAGTTAAAAAATGAATGTCATAATTGAAAAATAGCCAATGCAAAAAATTCTACTTATTTTTGCAATGTGAACTTTTCACCGTCCAATAAATACAAAAATATCCAATTTTTCAAAAATAATAAGCATGCTAATGACCATAAATTTGTACGTATAAAGAAAATAAAATGCAATTTTATTTAATTACACATTCTTAAATCCATTAAAACTTGAAATTAATATTTATTTTTAAAAAAATCATTATAAATATTAAAATTAATCTAAATTAAACTAAAATATATTATTATTACTAAAATTACTGTTCTTTATAAGTTATTATCATTTTGTACTATATATTATAAATAATATATACCATACATGTATAGTATTAACGCAGAAATAGTATTGGTCAACTATTAAAAGTGGGAGAATAGAATGCGGAATAGCCTAGAATGTGATGTGAGTAAAGCAATAAGAGTTGCAAAGTAAAAGAACTATAATAATCAAATGATCGTCGTTGTGTGCGTGTCTGTGTACGTGTACACATGTGTGTATGTATATGAATGTACCTTTTTTACACATACATAGGTGTATATGTTCGTATTTATCTGATATCGATATATAATTTCACTTTTTGTACGTAAGTTAACATGATGTAGG
Organism: Anagrus nilaparvatae; assembly: GCA_022575985.1. Classification (NCBI taxonomy): domain Eukaryota; kingdom Metazoa; phylum Arthropoda; class Insecta; order Hymenoptera; family Mymaridae; genus Anagrus; species Anagrus nilaparvatae. The sequence goes on from JAKSXM010000165.1 coordinate 7,707,293, forward strand.
TAATATTAGTAGGATTAAAATTTTGAAAAAGTTTATTTTGGTTTTTGTAAGATTATTGAACTTTAATGATGAATATTTTCGAGATCACACAACAAAGAATAATTTTTAACATACATTTCAGTCAATTCTATTATTATTTGAGGCTAAAATTTAGAAAAATTGAAAATTTTTTCAAAGCTTTTATAAAGTAACTTAAAATTATCTTACAAAAAATTATCAACGGGCTAATATACATTTAGACAGTAAATTGATAAAATAATGACTAAACAAAAATTCGCATACAACAATGACACATAAAAAATTATAGTATAAATATATACATAAATATATTTTTTAAAATATTCATATATGCACAAAGACTTCTAATTAGATCACAATAGTCATCTCTCCCTCTTAATATCCATAAAACTTAAACATATGTTTATCTTCATGTATAAATTTTAAGTCCTAATTTTAATTCATACATAAGAGATAATAATCTTAACCCACCACATGATATTAAGATTTCTTCTTAAAAAATTTCTTATGAATAAATTTTTTATTTCATTGTATTCATCTATGATATATTCTTATCGTGTTTGTAAGAGATTGGTGACGACGCTTTTTTTTAAAACATTTATTTTTTTTTTTTTTGTTATAAGACATTTTCATAGAGAGAAAGGATGTGAATAAGGGATAAAAAAGGAAGAAGATAAGGAGCGAACGAAAAATAAAAAAATAAAGAAAAGTTGATGATGAAGAAGGTGAAAAGAAACATGAATATATACTTTGCAGACTTGAATATATTTTATGAAGAAGAAGAAGAGAAGAGATTTTACAAACCAAACTGTTTGCCCATTCATAACGCGAACTGGACTTGACTTAATGTGGATATTTTTTTATGCGTTGGTTTATGTTTGTAGGTGTATTTTCATTACTGAAATGTATATATGTGTGGATAATACATGGATGAATTCGTTAAGAATGAGTATTTTACTTGAAGGTATTCTGTATTTCTCTGCATTTATTATTTTATAACGTACTAAAAAAGAAAATATTGATATTAAAATTTTGACCCCACCAATAGCTCTATCAATTAAACATAATACTAAGTTTTTATAGATGTTAAGTTTAATTTTCATGATATTTTCTAGCATCTAATAAATTTATTTTAGATAAATATATATTGAAATTAAAAATACATTTATTGTTCAACAAACATAATAATAATTTATTTTTAAAACTATAATATTTGCTTATTTTGTACTTATTATTTTGACTCAGAATATGTCGGTTTTTATTTGTATAATGATATTTTAATATCTGATGGATATTTGCTTTTAAATAATGACAATCGGATATAATTGTTTAAAAGCAATTTTTCCTATATTTTTACAATGTACGTATATTGAATGATTCAGATGATTTTTATAAAGTTAACTTTTAAAGTTTTAGATCTGTAAGATTTTAAAATTTTTTACAGCTTTTTAGAATGCTTGATTTACTTTGAAGGGGAAATTAGAAACCAAAGATTTGTAAATAATTAAGTAATTAGTAACGTCGGAATCGTCGTGATTAAATACCGTTTTAAATAAGTATGAAATTTCTATATAAATTTATTCTCGCAAGTGAAATGAGTTTTGAAGGCTATATATAAGAGATTTCAACGCTAAACATTTTGATTATAGAAATACATCTTTATTTTTCAAAATAAATTTTCTTTTCAAAGATATGACCAGAAATTAATAGGATCACTGATGTAACAGCTAATGAATTTCTTTGGATTGATAAAGTTGTTGTTAACTTAAATAAGTCGTTGCTTTAATTTAAATTTTCTGTTTGATTTGCTTTTGATATGCTGATCGTTTGTTAGGCATAACATTTTGCTTATATAATCTTTAGAAATCATTTCACTTGCGAGAATAATGTTAATGGAATTGAATAAAAATTTTGAATTGAATAAAAATTCATAATAATTACAGTTTTTTGTTAACAGCAAAAATAAATTTTATTAATAACTGTTAAAATATCACTCAAAAATACTCATAATATTTATCAATCATCAATTAAAGAAAATTTTCATTCGCTAATTTTGAGTAAACTTACTAACCTGTAGTAACCAATAGGAAAAATAGCACTTTCTGAATAACTTCATATATAAGAATCTAAAGATTACATTAAGTCAATATTATTTACTATCAAAAGATTACGATTCTAACTAATATTTGTTAAAATAACAAAAATTAAAGTGATGGATTTTACGTAATTATTTAAATAAACACAATTTATAAGAGTGCGAAATTTAATAAACTAATAAAGTTTATCTAACAGTACAAATAATTTTATGAATACTGCAATTTTTAAATACCAAAAATTTATTTAATTAAATCATCATTCTATCAAACATCAATATATATAAATATTGCATATATATATATAAATAAAACACTTTTTTCTTCAAACATTTATTTGTCAAGGCTAATTGAAATATATACATAAAGAAGGTTTTTTCACATTACATTTTTATCTAATATATTTTAATGTCAATACATAATTAAAAGTTATAATCTTTATAATATTAATGTATTTATATTATTTAATTACATTATTGTCTAATGCATATATATAAACTTGTTATATATATATAAATCTAAATTTTATTGTTTTATTTTATGACTTTTTAAATAATTTTTTTATTTTAATAATAATTTTAATTTTATTCAATATTAAATACGTAATATATTCTTCATTAGTTATTTAATCTAGAGTATATATATATTTATATGAGAGAGAATCAAAATAAATTTACATATATATATTCATGCATCTATATTTACATCTTATGATTTCTTTTTTATGCAGTTCAGTCAGATGGAAAGAAATAAAATAATTAATTCTTAATATATAAACGTGTTGTATGTGCTTTTTTTGTATATGGGTGATTATTTTGGAATGAGGGAGTTGATGTTAATTTTGGAGCTTTTTGAAATTTTGGTTCAATGTTTCAGGGCTTGAAAGGGTCTGATTATTCTAGGGATTTGTTATAGATGCTAGTCTTTTATTAACATGGAACATGTTTATAAGAAGGGGTCACTAGTGGGAAGGGATTTAAATGGGATTTAGAATAATTCGGGTTTAAGGACTTATAATTATATATTATTTCTAACAATTTTTTCAAGATGTTCAATTTCGAAGGGATCAAAACTCACAGTTTCTTTGGAATACATACATTGTCAGTTTCCTGTACTTTCAAGCAATCATTTAAAAATTCAAGCACTGTAACCTAACAGCAAAACTAAAAAAGAATCATCCATATACACTTATAGTGTGAAAAAATAAACAACAAGAATATAATATATATACCTACATATATATATATATAACAACAACGTACAGAAATATAAACATCTACTTAAAAATTATCGTTATTTATCTATAAATAAAAAAAAATATATATATATAAAAATAAATTGATTATTTTAAATCAAGTTTATAATGTTTTTTATATATATTTTGCATTAACATATGTGGGTATCCCACGTATTAAAATTTGATTTTTAATTATATAACTCTTTTTTTTTCATTCTAACATGATTTTAATGCAAATTGAAAATTTATACAGTTTTTTAAAAGTATTATTTAATGTTAGTAGTTTTTAAGATTTTGAATAATTAGAATTTTGCAATGATAAAAAATTTTAGTGTAATTTTTTTTATTATTTGGTGTAGTGTTTTGTGCAAATGGTTAGTTTTAGTATTAATTATGTAATTGTTAAGAAAGAACAGTCTTGAGAAATTGACTTTCATTAAAGAAATTAGAAACAGTTTTAAATGCTGGTGTTCAAATGTGTAGTAGAAGTATTCTGTAATTCTGTTTGATTGATCAGCTAAGATTACTTAAATTCCATAACATAATACCCTTAAACTCAATTTAAAATCTAAAAATTTTAAAGCACCCAAATACAGTGACGAACAAAAAATACCCTTCACTCCTTATAAATTCAAATACCAAATTCAGCTTGAAAAAAAAACTTTATTAAAATATTGCAATATATAGATTCTCTCTCAGCACAATAAATATAAAATATAAATTTTCTAAAATGTTAAATATTATCTACAATCAATCTCCATTCTTTTTTAGTTATAATAATAATCAAATATCATATCGATTAGTCTATTGTTCCAAATTGTATATATTTCACAATAAAAGTCATTTTTCATTATATATATACATGTATAGCTTTTAAGCTTCTGTTATATATACCGTCTGTTTATAGAATGAAAATAACAAAAAGTTGTCATGACTTCACGATTTAAAATAAAAAGGAATTTAGAAATATTTATATACAATTTTTATTTATTTTATAATTTAAACATCTATTATTTTATTAATATTTGAATAAAATATGATCGATTTATTGCTTCATATTTATTGAATGAAATAGTTGTAATCATTGGTTTTTATCGATACAAGAATAAATATTTTATTTTTAGTTAAATGTGTTTTTTACCTTAGAAATAAATTTTGTGGATTTATTTATTTTATATTATAATTGCACGTGTATTCGCTTGGGACACGGAGGTAGAAGGAAGAATTGAAAAATACGGTGCTGCTCGCGGTGGAGAAATATACCGATCGGGGGGGCCGTTTTGCACACTTTAGTATGGGATTTTTTGGTAAATCTAAAAAATAAAAAAGAAAACACTATAAAAAGATAAAAATAATGTTATAGGATAATAGTTAATCTTATTATTTACAATAATTAAAACGATTTACAGATAAATTTTTATTTATAAAAAAAATATAAGCAGTACAAATGAGGATTCCCATTGAAAGAGATGAAAAATATAGTGTAAAGCGGGTTGCATATATGTTACTTATAACCTTCTTAACATGAAAAAACTTTATTTTTGACAAAATATTTTAAAAGTGTACCAAGTATTTTATAAAAATTAGTTTCTAAAAACAATTTTGCATATTCAAAAAAAAAGTTTTGCAAAAATCGACCCGAAATTACTTTAAAAAACTGAAATACTAAATTTTCATGTACATTTCATATGAATAGCGGCCCCCCTAAGATTAAAAATACCACGTGATAACGTAAGCCCCGCCTAGTGTCCCAAGCGAATAGGAGAGCGAAGATTCAGAAAACCGTTTATGTTCTAAAGAAAATTAAGGAAACAAAAAACCATACAGATATAGAAAAATAAGTTATTCTAAAATATCAATTTGAAATATGTACATAATTATACATAAAAAGTTAGAGAAACAATTATTTACATTATGTTTAGCATTCTAGATATTAATTTATAAAAAATTCATTTGAAGAATACGGGAAATATTCTGCCTTATATAGTATTCAAAAACCATTTCACTTGCGAGAAAAATTATTTCAAACTTTTAGATTACTCAAAAACTATATTCAATGATTTAATAATTTTTAAATTTAAAATTTAGTTTTAGGGCTTCGTGTTTTGAGTTAGAAAATCTTTACTTTCGATTTAAATTCTTACATCACAATCAAAAAGTATAATTAAAAATTTTTAGTTTTGAAGGGAGAAAGGTCTATTTACAATTTTATCTATTTATTTATTTGAATAATTTTGGATATGGAATTGAATTTTTCGTACGCGTATCTACTTGGAGACTTTCATACAAATATTCCAGTAATCTAATCCTTAACCAAATGAAAATTCCACATAAAGTTGCAAAATAAGTTTTAATTGCAACTTTTTGCAAGTTTTCAGTTAGTTAAGGCTTGCAGTAACCAGACAATTATCTCAAAAAATGTGCTCAAAAATTTCGTTCTCTAAAAAAACAAAAAATATAAATATAAAATATTAAAAGTAATTGTAAAATATGTTTATAATTTATCTTTTATCACCAATCTAAAAATTGCATTATTCATACACGTTAAAATTTACCAATGAATCTTGCAGCTTATTTTATGATTCATAAACACAGGTGAATCTTTCACTTGCACTTTTATACTTTTATTATAATAAATATATTTATATACTAATTTCAAAAAAATATAATATTGTTTTGTTTTAAAAGTAAGATGAATAAATATATATATATGTATATGTATGTGTATATATTACAATTTAAAAACCGTGAGAAAGTCCATTCACTGTATAGTAAAACTCTTGTGCAGCTTCTATTCTTTTTTATTTTATTTTTATTTTATTTTTGATATCTTTTCGATAAATTATAATTGTACTATCGGTTTCATTACTGTTTATGGGTATATATGGCTTATTTCATGAATATTTTTTGAAGTGGAAATTTTGATTTTTGCTTGGGGATTTTTTGAGTGTGGTAAAGAATTTAGAATAAAAATTTAGAATAAATCTGATTATTGAAATTGACGTTTCCAAAAGATAGTATATATCTGTCCTCATCAGAGAAATATTTAAACTGTTTGAAAATTCTAAATCATAATAAAAAAATACAATAAAATTTTTGTTAGTATAGGAATTTTTAATTTTTAAAGAAATTTTACAATTTTAAAATAAGTTTCTCAGTATCCATTTCTTCTAACTATCTTAAAATAAAATTAGAAAATACAAATTTTAAATTATATATTTCAGCTCGAGGTGCATGAAACGACACGAGAAAATCTTAATATCTCATTTACCTTCAATTTCTGAAAATTGCTGTTAAAAATTGCACATTATAAACATAAATATAAATTTTAAAAATTCATAATTAAGTACTTTAATTATTGCAAAAATTTTCAAAACTACAAAATGTACATTTACTCCTTGATAAAAGATCAAAATCTACAATTTTAAATAAAGAATGTGTGATTATTGATTATATGTATGAAGTATAATTATATGTGTGTATTTTTGAACTATCATGCATGTACATGTAATTATATATCTTACTACCATGTGTACATTTAAAAATTTATTTATACTTGTCTGTGCATTTATCTGTATTTATATTTTTTAAGACTTAAGATCCACTGAAAAGCTTACGTAAAACCGGTATCAAAATGATAAGAAAGATTTTTTGGGTTTTTCATGTTTTCAGATTTTTGTAACCAGAATTTAGACAAATTTAAGCAACTGCAGATATTTTTATTCGCGAATTTGTGTAAATCTCTCCCCCACCCCTTTTCCTTAATTAATTGATAATTACCTTGTTAAATATTCATAAATAAAAACCTGTTAAAAACTTATAACCCAACTGATACACAACTCTCTAAAATTTTAATTGGTTATAAAGGATATACATAAAATAGATAATAAAATATATAAAACCACGATGAGATTTTCCAATTTAAATGTGGCTAATTATATAAATACTTAGTATATATTTTATTTTTATAGATAGAGAAATGTGAATAGATAATTTTTTAAAGGGTTATAATATTGTAATAGTATTTGTGAGGAAGTGACGGATTATTATTATTAGATTTAATCATATAATTATCATTAAACAAAATTATATAGATTTTTAATGATCCATTACAGTTTATGTGTCGGTCTCTGTGTATATTAGGCTGTTGTTCGAAATTTGATAGGTTTTGATTTTTTATGTTGGATTTTGGTATTGAGGGCTAATTTTCAAATAAAATGAAAAATTTTAAATTTCTTAGTTATTATTTATAGGGGCAATATTTAACTATCATAAAATGGATCTTTATGAGTTCCAGGACTCAATTTACAAGTAAATTAATGATGATATAATCCGCAATCAAAACTATTCTACCATCAAAATCTTTAACTTATAATAAATAAGAAAAAGTCTAATATATAAAAACAGACAAGATTTTAAAGCAATTTATGTTAACTCTTAAGATATTACAGTGAAAATTATTTTCTATTTTATATTTTATAATATGCAAGAAAGTTAATTATTATGCGTAGGTTGAATGATTGAGTAACTCCTATATATATATATTATAAAATCCTTTGTATTTATAACCAAAAACTAAGTGAATCTTTACTCGTATATTTTATAATTGACAATATAGGTATAAAGCTTTTTATAAAAACAAAAGGATATATATAATTGCTTAAAATTTATATATAATTGAATTTTTCATTTCCTATTTTTTGATTATAAAAATGTATTACATAATTTATATACAAACGTGGGAAAATTGAAGATGAAAAAAGTATTTAAAATTCTTGAAAATTTTGAAAACAATTTTCAGAACAATAATCCCAGGTGAAAATATTGTTAATTTAATTTAAAATTCATGTTACATAAACGTGTGATATAAAACAAGTTTAAAATATATTTAAAAATTATTATCAATATATATTGGTTTTGTAATAATATTCATGTACCAGAGAGAATTTATCATATCATAGAGTGAATATTATAATATTGATTAAAAAACATGAATAAAATATATTTATAATTATATAAATTAATAATTTTCTTTATTTTTTTAGATTATACTTTTTAATAGCATTTTATCATGTAATTTTATAGTTTTTTATGTTAATTTTAATTATTTAACATTAAATTTAAATGATTTATTTAACTTTATTTGGATTGTAATCATTATCTTGTGTTTTTAATGCTAGAAATCAATAATTTTTAGAGTTAATGCTTGTATTATTTGTAAATTATGTAATTTTTCAACTTTTGTAATAAGAAAAGTATAGGAATTTTATGGTCCTTTTCGAGCCGGATAAAAGCTGGAAGCTACGTATTGCGGATATTTTTAAGGGAAATTATTCTATAATGATGGTTAGGGTAGACAGGGAGGGGGTTCTCAGGTAGACAGTTTTTGCTACTTAATGGTTTTTTAACTTAAACCATTTAAAATGGGGTGCTGATTCTCACAAAACTATTTTTATTTTTTTTTAGTTTTTTTTTAGCTCAAGCTGCTCAAATATGCTAAATGAGCCTCGAAAATTTGTTTCTTTAATTTTATTGTAAAATTACCAATTTATCGTAATTTTACTAAAAAAATTGTAAATTTACAATCGTTAGTAAATATACAACATATTCGTGATTTTACGAATTTTTTTCGTAAATGTATGAGAGGATCGTGAATTTACGGATTGTCGTTGTATATTTACATCTGAAAAATTGTAAAAGAAAAAAAATTCGTAAATTTACGAATTTTTCGTTAATTCACGAAAATTTTGTAAAATTTCCATAGGGTATTTTTAACAGCGTGGGTAAAACCCTAAAATACACAGTTAGGTTGCACTGCTCCATTAGTTTGAATGGCTTGAATCCAAACATCCTGAAAGTTTAAATTTAAACTTACAAAACCTTCCAAAAATAACCTCAAAACAAATTACCATAAACCTCTTAATTAAATAAATCCGTTACATACATAATTTCTATTAAAAAACTAAAAACATTAATAACTTACCCTTTTCTAAAAACACAATTTTTATCAAAATTTAAGATCTAATCTATAAAATTAAAAGTATTCATTAAAAGTAAATATACATTTTAAAAAAAATAACTAATTAATTATTAAAAAAAATCTATAATTTTCAAATTCAATTGCAATAACTTTCCACACATAAATATAACAACTTTTATCCTTCTCTCTCTGCCTCTATAATAAAGTACGAAGTAAAAATCATTTGATATGATCTAACTCATTATGCTTATAGTAAAAAAAAGAAAAAAAATCATGTAGATAATTATAAATACATCACATATATTAAAAAAGAAACCAGAGTAAAACCAGTGTTGTAGTTTAATGTCAGTTTCATAAAAGTATAAATCATATAAAGCAAAACATTCGTCATCATTAATAACCATCTTCGTGTACTTTTTATTTATACCAATAAGGAATTAACATCATGGGGAGTTTTTTTAATGGGAGTGCATATGGATCAGTTCGATAATATGATTTTATTTATAGATAACGACTCTAATTTGTTAGCTCGTTTTGATATTTGAATATCGCGTTAAAAGCTTCTGACTTTTTTGTAGTTTAGGTGGCTGGTTCCTAAAATTTTGGGCTGGATTCAATAAATTAATTATTTTAGGATCCCAGTTTCAATTCATCAAAATAAATGACAAAAATTTTCTCTGATTTTTAGGAAAATATAGAATTGTATACGAATCTAGAAGAATGAATAAAAGTGCTTTTTAGCAGTATAAATAATCATAAAACCAAATGTCAAAAAATTCCAAAATTAAGAAAATTTCTCGGAAAATTTTTATCATAAAAAACCATAAAAAATGACTTTTCACATTGAAAAAAACGCAAAATAAATATAAATAACAGATATTGTTCGAAATATAGGAAATAAACAACTATATAAATTAAAAATTTGTCTGAATTTGGTCAATTTTACCTTTCACAAGAATTCTATTTCATCAGACGTAAAAATCAAAATATTTATAAATAACAAAAACTTCTGTCATATAAAATAAAATAATATTTTTCAGTTTTCATGTAATTCATTACAATAATATCATAATATTATGTCTCTTGTGTATATTTTATATTCAAAAAGATGCAAATTTTAAAAAAGAACAAGTATTATTTAAAAGGCTTTTTTGTCTTGAATATAAAATAACTAAATTATATATTATTTATTTTTTGAATAAGTATTGTATTGTTTGAAATTGTGTGTATGAAATGTTGAAAAAAAAATGTGATTTTTATTTATTTATAATATTTTATTTTACTTTTTCGGTGTCATCTTTGAAATTTATATGTGTTAGTGTTGTAAAAGTGTATTGTTTGAGTTAAGTAATAAGGATTTTCTTTTGGAATCGTGTTATTTGGTTTTGCAAAAAATTGTTTTAAATTTTAGGACCAAATTTTAATTCAGGGGTTCCTGAACCAAAAAAATCTTATAATCAGTTTTTTTGATTTTCAATAAAATTAATTGATTTAATTTAAAAAAAATGAGTTTCATGCCCTTCGTAATAAAAAATACATTAAACTAGTCTAAAAATTTTTTTTAATATTCTTGATGGGATGATAATATTTAAAATTTTTTGTATTCTAGTTTATTTATTGCGGAGGGCATGAGACTCATTTTTTTAAAATTAAATCAATACTTTTCAAAAATTGTTTAAAAACACAAATTTCCAACATATTCAAAATTTTTAGCCATATCCAAACGTCCTTACAACGAAAAAACATATTGCTCATAATCTTTTTAACTTCAATATTTCTTAAAATTTCAATCAGTTCTTAATTGATAAACATAAAAATATAAGTTTGTACAAGATAACGAAATTTCTTTAATTTATATAATTAGTTTTGAGTAATTTGTCAGTTTTTTTTTCAAGTATATAATACAAATAATAAAAGATAAGAAAAAGTTTGGCATAGATATTTTTTTTTTTAAAACATAATAACTCGCATAATAACCAAAAAAAAAAATGTAAATGTAAATACAAATAAACGAATTTCCGTTATTATTATGTTAAAATACATAAAAAAAATTAATTTAAATATTTTCTCTGCGTACATAATATTAGTAATTAAAAATTGTGTAATTTTTTTTTTTGAAACCTAAATGTCGAATAGAAATTTAATAATCTTATCTAAAAGTGAATTTTTTTAACGAAAATAAGTACGTGGTGTTATTTTTTAGTTTTAAAAAAAATTTCTTTTGGTTTAAAATTTCGTTTGGATATTCTTAGTGTTTAACGAAAATTTTTATAAATTTTATAGAAAATGTAGACTTTTGCTTGTGGAAAGCCAAATTTAAATTTTTGGGTTGGATAACCACATAACCCCAGAACTATTTATATAGACATTTTTTCGTATCTTGGAATTTTAAATATATTTCAAAAAAAAAGTTACTAAAAAACCATAAAAATACTCCTGATTTCAGTGCGAGAAAAATTTGACAAAAGGAGGTTCTCAATTTGGTTCACATACCAAAATTTGTACATTTTCTGACTTTTGTCTAGAATCTTTAAAAAAAAACTAAAAAACCAGCTCAAATACATTGACTTAAGGACGCTCTGGCCAATGAATTCCCCAAATAAGACATATACTGGTTATTAGAGGAAAGTCTCAGGAATCGAATGGTATGGGCCTTATAGTCGATAGTCGTGCATAATTTTGAGATATAAAGGTCCAAAGATAAGTAAATATTACATTAGTCTTATGGGAAGAATTCAGGAAGTTGATTATTTTTACCATCAAATCGCGAATTCCCGAATGCAGATAGTGATAAATTGAAAGTTCAAAGCTTAAAGAATTTATTGGTACTTTCGAAATATGAGGTATACGTGGGAAATTTCGTGTAATTAAACGAAGAAAATTTTATAACCCAGTTTTAGCAGCAAGGACGCCATATTATTTGTTTATTATACAAAGCGCGCGCACTAAGGTTATAGTAAATAAAAACACAAATTTAATATTATTCTTTAATTTGTAATTTCATATTTATTAATTGACTAATAATTTATTATTTTTAAATAAATTTTTTTCCATAAAATAATTTTTAAACTGCATTTAATATAAAATATTTATATTTATTTGATAAATATATACACGGAAGTTTAAATTTGAGTTTTGAATTTGTTCTTTTTGCAGAAGTACTGCGTGATTAAAAAGTAATAACACATTAAATGTAAATTAGTAAAATTAAGAGATATTTACCATTAAATTTGTAAATATTATTTAAAAAATTAATTTTTTGAATTTATAAAGTATTATTTGTATCATTTAAATAGTTAAATGTGTATTATTTTTTTTATCACTCAACGACTTGAGATTCAAGGCCAGAGCGTCGTTAATAATACACAATATTTTTTGGTTATTACATTCACGTACCTATCACCAAAAATCAGATATATATATATATAATTTTTGAAAAAAAAAAAAAATTAAGAACGTGACATATTATTTAAATAAAACCTATAATATATTGACTCATAGACAGGAAATTTGAATCTTTATTATTTATATATTTATTGTAACCAAATAGAAACAAACATATATATATATATTCACTAAAAAATACCGGATACAAAATATTTTTACAATATCATATATGTAAACTAAATGTTCAACACTTTCTATTATTTCCTTTAAAAAAAAAAAAAAACGAACTCTTTAAACTTTCTGTTATACATTAAAAGTTTAACATGATGATTTTTAAAATAAATTATACATAGGTCAATATATATATATATATTCTTCCTTTAAATAAAGTATTTCCTGTTTAATTTTTCTTCTTTACATATATAAACTGCAGGTATACAAAAAAATATGCTTTTGGTTCATTTCTTTAACGATAACGAGGAGTCTGATTTATAACGGACATTCATTCTAATCGTTTTGAACGAGTAAAAGTTTTACATATATAATATACACTAACACATATATATTTGATAAGATATTTACATATTTTATATATGCATATGTGTGTGTGTATTAAAAATAAAATCAGTTACGGTGACCATCCAGAAACTAAAAAGGAATCCGAGATACACACCGTGTCTAATTTAATGTTTAAAAAAATAAATTTAAATTTTGGTTATATATATAAGACCATTTAATTAACGAAAATGGAATTGGTAGTATAAGCGACATATAAGAATGAAACCCCTTTTGTAGAAAAAAAGGATTTTTAAGATTTCTTTTTTTTTTTCACACCTTTTTACATGGATTTTTTGGCTTATGTATGGGTTTGAATGTGTGAATGTATAGAGAGAAGTGTTAATATATGATATGCAAAATATATATAAAATTTATAAATTTTTTTTTTTAGATACAGTTTTTTTTATATTTTGTGTATATTAGACTGGTTTTTGTTTTGAATTTTGTCTGAGTTTTTAAAATGACTATTTTCATACCTTTTTTATAGTGTAAATTAATTAATAGATTTTCGAAAATACAAGTTTTAAAAATTGCAATTTATTAGAAAATATATTTGACTCAAAGTTTTGTTCCTTTAGTATCTATGAAAATAACCATAAAAATAAAAATACACAAAGAAATTGTGGGGTTAATATTTGACTTCATAAAGCACCATGAAATTAAAAATGGAAAAAGTCTTTATAAATAAGTTCTGATAAACTGAAATATTTGATGCACTTTTCATTTATAGAGTGGCTGCAAAAAAAATTCTTGCTTGAAAATTATAACTTAAATATATTACATGAATTAAACCAAAATTCCTGAAAATTGGATCATTTACTTTTGGTAACTACCATAAATGTCATATTCTGAGCTTTAAAAGTTTAACAACGTCCAGAATAATATACACCTAGTATAATTCTTTGCTAACGAGAATACAAAAAAAAACTGTATCATAATAATAAAAAGGGCTAGTCTACGTAACAAAAAAGAAGGGAGAGGGTGAGGGGGCTATACCTTAAAAAAATTTTGAGTGAAAAATTATATATAATATAAATCAAGGTAAATTGCATATAATATATATATATATATTGGTAGTTTTTAAATATGTATAATAACCGTTGAAAATTTATTAGTTTAAGAAATGACTGTACGAATATACATAAATTTTTTTTTTAGTTTAAGTTTAAGTTAACTCGTAAAAATGTTCATTCAATATTTCTTATATATAAGTATAAATTATATAATATATATATATATATGACTCGTCAAAAAAAAAAAATCTTTTTTGTTAACAAGGTATATATATAAATGTCTAATATTAATATTTAGTTTAAAAAAAAAAAATGAAATACCGTTTAAAAAATAAATTCCTTGTGTATGCAAAATATGAAAATAAGTTATTATGAAAAAATTAATAAAAATTATTATTTATTGTTCAGTTTTTCTTTTTTTTTTTTCTTATTTAAATAAACATAAATTTTTAAGATTTACTGTATTTTATATTGTGAATTATTTAAATTTTTTTTAGTTAATTTAATTTGGGATTTTATTGATGCCAATTATTGTTTTTGAGTTTAATTAATACATTTTTGGCCCTTGTTTGGTATATTATTGGATTTTCAAGGTTAATAGTTGTTATTGACATTTTTTAATTTGTCTAAGTTCTAGTTTTTGAAATTAAAAAAAAAAAGAACGTTTTTTATTAAAATGTCTTACATGATATAAATAGACTGTATTATTTATTTTTCACTTATTACAGATAAATATTTACTAAAAATACGAATATCAGGGTATTTAATATCACCTTTATGAAGCATTCATTAAAGTTTGTAATTTAAACATTCAAATACTGATAGATTCAGCCTTTATGTCATCTATCAATCATATCACGTGGTTGTAACGATAAATGTTAATTCACTCACACTCAGCGACTTTTTGTATAGTGGCAGCACCAGTTTTGGTGTGTATAATATACTCGGTATTATAGAGAAACAAAGTTGGTCGTGTGACGCTACCAACTCGGTGAATTACGTGAAATCAGCTGTAGCGATTTTCAAAGTTTATTTTGTATACTTAAAGTAACATGTTTTTTTTATGATAAAAAATGATTTTATTAACGTTATAATTTTGTTTGTATATTAATTGTTTTTAATATTTTAGGTAAAATAATATTTTTAGTATATTAGATATGCAAAACTAATATACTAAAAATATACATATTTTTTGAAAATGTATTTTGATCGAAAAATATGAAGATAAGGATTGATAAAAAGGACAAAATTGTTTTTCAGATGATAAAATATTTATATTTTTAAATATTTAAATATGAAAATAATACAATATTAATGTTTCACAATAATAATATTACGATAATAATATCTGCGATCCTAACCTAGAATATTTTAAAATATATGTTTATTTTTTCAAAACTTATAATACCGACTATAATTTAATTAACAATATTTCTTATGCGTATTTTTTAATAAAATTGTTTTTTTACAAAACAATAAACTATTTATCAATAATTATAATGCAACGATAATGATACAACCGGTTTTTAACGTTTTTACTCAAAAAGTAATAGTTGGCACTCTCATGATACCAACTATTGACTTATGACAATACAAGCGCTATTGGTGCTGCCACCATACCAAAAGTCGCTGAGTGCATGTAAAACTTTTAAGAAAAATTGACATCAATATATAAAGTATAATATTTTGAACTGTCAGAAGAGCAATCCTTGAATTCTGCGATACGAACAGTTTGTAGGCAGAAAAATATAATTCAAAAATAAGAATTAAGAAAGCAAAGTAAGTTTAAATCTTGTAGTAAGTATATAGGATAAAATAGTATTTAAAATTATATTGAAACGGTCATTCTTATATAGTATGACAAAGTCATTTCATTTGCGAGAAAATAAATCTACTAAATAAAAATATTAAAAATGCCAGTGTTAGGTATTTGATCATATATACTATTATTTAACTAACTACCATTACATTCCCGGGCTTCGGCACCAAAAAATCTGTTAAATTAAAAATTAATAAATTCTAATCAAAAACATATACAATAAATAAAATTGACAATAACATAAATATACTTAACATAATTAAATACTTACAATTAAAAAATGATCAATAAAATATAAATCTTCAATAAATAAAATTACATAAATAAAAATATCAAATATATAATTTTTAAATACATGTAAATATTTCTCAATTCTTGTATAATAGCAGACATGAATTGATCATAGTTTGTAATGAATATTATGTATATATACCTAACTCATAAACAATAAAAAAAAATCTAGTTCAGAAAAATAAACCAACCATATAATTACACAACATTCCAATAGACATATATTTATATATTTATATAATAAAAAAAAATCTATGTAAAGAAGAATTCACATTTTTATTTATTTATTTAATCAAAAACACATTTATTTCACACATATATATTAGATAAACTTAAACATTTATAATGTATTCATATATAAATAAAAGTATTGATTTTGAAGAAAAAATTTTTAAAATCCAATTTTAATGAAGGGTTGTACATGTATTGATGATGTATTTTTTACCTTTTTACTCTTGTATAATAAAACACGAAATATATATATATGTACCATGTCTAGTCACGAAAGTATATATAGAAGATTCTCACGAATACTTTAATGTAAGGGTAAAATGTGAAAGTTATATTAGCGTGGTTAAATTTTCATATATATGAGTTTGCACAGAGTGCGGACAGCTGGCACGCGAACATTTATATATATATGTATGAATATCACCTTAAAACCCATTTAATTAATTAAAAGTGCATTATCGCGTCGTTGTCGAGGCTATAATATATAATATATGATATAAAAAGCATTTTTTTGTGTATCTTTACGTCATTTATTTAAAAGAGCTGTTAAAGTATGTATATAAATGGATAAGCGTATAATAAAACAACCCTTTTATATAGATTTCATTGATATCAAATTACTGTATTATCATTTAATGAAAACAAAATGGTAACAATTATTTGATTAAGTAAATGCATGTTAAAATTTATATATCTATATTGATTTTAAATATATATATACGTAATGAAATTAAAAAAGTTATTTTCATATTAAAAATTTTGAATGTTTTGCATCTTGAAATATTTTTGAAATTTTACGGTTCTTAAATGTAAAGAACATCTTTAACCTCTGTGCCAGAATCAAAGAGTATATTTGAATTTTATAAACTACATAAAAAAAACTTATGAACGGTTTTTTGTAAACACAATCTAAATGCATAAAACATGTTTACTAAATCTGAGGGCTGGGTATAATGCATACATTTTACGCAACATTACAATAAAATTTTCTATTTTTATAATTTGTAATTGTCACCTAGATGTCATTCTGATTTCCTAAGTCCTTATTATTCCAGCTCCCCAAATCAAAAATATTCTAAGTCCCTTAACCCGAATGATTACAAGTTCCTAAACTCAGTCTGCTAAACTTGAATTATTCTGTGTCCCTAAATAGAAATTATTCTAAGTCCTATTTGAACCACTCCCCCCACATTAAATAGGACAGTTTTGATCTCCCCCCTTAAATCGGACGCAGTTAATCCCCCCGTCTCTCTTGGTTTTTGGTGCATTTTCGTATAACATGTTTCATATTAAAATAAAAAAAATGTGCATTATCCCCCAAAGCATTTTTGCAAATTTCTTGAAATATTATTAAAACGCTTGAAATGATTGAAATTTCAAGCAAAACAACTTAATTATGTTTTTCAACCAGACCCTTTGTTTTATTGTGTAAGGAAGCTGAATAAAATCATATTTATTTATGAATTTCATTAGTTTTAAAAATATTGCGGAGCAAGCTGTATCTAAATAAATCTAAATGAACCTACTGACATTTTCTATGGGGGATCTGGAAAAATTGGGCTAAGCTAATAGTCGCTTACTGACTTACTAAATTCAAAAAGCAATAACCAAAATTTTATCTTGCAAAAAATTTTTTTTTTAGTTTTTCTACACCCTTTTGTCGTCTCCGACCTTAGATATTCCATAATCGTTAAATAATAATTTGTAATAATTTATGTAATCATAATAAGTTTAATAATAATCATATAAATCATTATTTGTTAAGGAGGTTTATCCGTTAAAAAAAATAATGACAGAATGTAATAAAACGTGAATAGTATTAAAGTTTAAACATTTTTGAGCTAAAATCGACTTATTTTTACCTATGTCATCGACTTAATTAATTTTTTATTAATAAAATAAAAGTCGTATTTTAACATTGCGCTTATGGGAAAATTTGTTTCGGCTGTATAAAAAGTAGGGTGCTAATGACACAGATCGATGAAACTTAATAAATCTGATAAATAATTACTTAAAGATTACATTCCCAATTAGTTTTACATACTTTATCGACTTTATTTTCGTAAAATTAATAAAAAACACGTAACATAACCAAAAAGCTCATTATTTTAGTGACGTTTTTTTAAATTCTATAATACTATGAGACTTTTTTTGGTAATATTCTTGATTATTAATGGTTTTTTATAGTTTCTTTTCAATTAGTAGCTTCCAAAATAAACTTAAAAAAAAAAATTTATGTCGGTAATCGTAATTCCTGCAAAAACGCAGTAAACCACGGATAAACCTCCTTAAAACAAAATAATAAAGTATCAGAAATCAGTGACGAATGTGCATCCATTAAAAATGAAATAATTTTATAATATATTATAATTAGTGATTTTTTGTGTATTACTTCATTTGTCTCTGAAGCTGAGAAATGACTAATTAAAAATATTATACCTACTTCCTTTTTTTTTAATGTAAATTTTTAAAAAAATGTACTTTGGAGCATATAATATTTTGAATTTTGTGCTCGATTTTATGTTGCCAACTTAACAAACTAAATAAAAGTTGTCAGCATTAGTAACGCTTCGATCGCTTTCAAAAATATGAAGCTCTGATGAATGCATGTTATTATATCCGCATGAATTATCTTTGTTTCCACTTCACTAAGGCCACCATATTTACTTGGCCATTCTTTCAGCCACGTGTGTTTTTAGTTCTGATCAAGCCTTCGGTAATTGAACATCTTAAGTTACGAAAAATTCAAAAAAAGTTCTCATTATAAAATTTTAAAAAGTTTAATTAATTATACTAATTTTTTCTTTTTTTTAAATTAATTTATCTATGAAGTTCAAAACAGTTTAAACTTGAAACAAGCAAAAGGTAATCAAAAAAATTATATCCAAGTACAAAAATTACGTTTTAATTTGGTAATTACATATTTCATAATTAATTTTAGCTTTAAAAAAAAACAAAATGGAACCCGAAAATTCTTCTGCATTTATTAATATCAACGAAACCCTTAACGATGACTGCTTGATCAATATTTTTGAGTGTTTATCTTTTAATGATAGATTCATGATTGAATTAGTCTGTAAGAGGTGGAACACACTTGGGAAACTTTCATGGAGTAAAGTTGAAAGTCTCCAAATTAATAAACGTTTTAAAGATTCTAATTTTATTATAAATTTAATAAGAAAACGAGGACCTTACATAACTGATTTATTGGTCGATGGAGCTGAGGATCGTGGTCAGAATATGAACTTAAGTAACCATATAGTATTTAAAGAAACTTCTGAAATTTGCAAAAACATCACAAACTTAAAAATAGTGAGATATAATTCAACTGATTCTGATTTTGAAAGATATCTTGAACTAATATTTAAAAATAATAAAAAAATATCTAGTATTTCAATAATTGATTCAAGTTTTGAAAGTAAGTTTTTATTAAATTTGTGTGCTGATTCAATTACAAAATTTCACATAAATTCTTGTTCATTTACTTTACTTAACTTTTACACTTTTTTATCGAAATTGATAAATTTAAAAGTATGTAAAATAATAAACTCTGTTCGATTTCGTTATTTTTCTTTCTCTAATTTATTCGATTCAGAGGATATGATAGCTGCTTTAAACAAAAGCAACTGTGAAAAGATTCATGAATTTTCTCTGGAAAATGGTTATGCTAAAGTTAGTGAATTGAAAAATTTGCTTTGCAAACAATTAAATTTGTGTAAACTTAATTTGAAAGATACAAATGTAAATAGGGATCTTCTAGAAAGTTTAAAAGATTGTCCTCTTCAAGAATTGGAATTAAAAGAACTTGATGAAGACATGTCAAGTACCTTAAAATATTTTGAAAATTTAACTGTTCTAAAATGCAAAATCCCAAAATTAACTGATAAATTTGTAAAAAATTTAAGAAAATCTAGAAATTTAAAAATAATAAATTTTGATGTAACAAATGTTAGTTTAACTAAAGACTGCGAAAGCGATTTTTCTGATTTCAGCAAGTTAGAGTCACTTACTTTAAAATGTTCTTCTTGTTATATTTACAGAATCTTAAATATCATGGTACGAAACAAGGATAATTTGAAAGAATTAGGTATGTTTTGTGTTATTAGCCAAGTAGAACAAATTTCGCTGTATAGAAATTTAACTGTCTTAAAATTATATGAACTTGACATTTTTAGTTATAAATTTATCAATTTGATAAATGAGTTAAAAAGTTTAAGAGAAATTTACGTTTATTCCAGTTACGTTGAATTTGATAATGAATTTTTCGAGAAAATAAATGTTTTAAAAATTAATCGCGGGGATAAACATATTTTAAAAATATATCTTTATGGCAGTAGTGAATATGAGTGCTCTTTAGTGCACAAAAAATCATTTACAGTAGAGAAATAATCATTTTGTTACACTAAAAAAATTAAAATAATTATATTTAAAATGTTATAATATTAGAATTGAAGATTTAAGTAAAGTATTTATCTTTACCCAAATGTAATTGTTCTAAAATTAGATAGAATTATTTTTAGAAGGTATTAAATTCAAAATTAATTTGATAAAAAAATCAAAAAATTTAAAAGAAATTTAAATATCTTTTTTTAGTTCTTCTGTCGAATTTGATAATGAATTTTTTAAACAAATTAATGAATTAAAAATTAATCTAGGAAATCATATTTTAAAAATACATATCTGTGGTTACAAGAAATATCTCTACCCTCTGGTACATGGAGAATCATTTGTGCCAGGAGTCCAGATGAGTTATATATTACCATAATTCGCAGAAACATTTTTTCTCACTTGAACCATTAAATTTTAATTATTTTTTGATATGCTTTATAAAACTGTAATAAAAAACTGTAATACAATAAATTTATTTTTGAATTATTAATTGTACTATAACAAGATTTTTTTCATTGGAATACATTTTCCTATACCGTATAGGAGCCAATTTTCGAACGTATTGAATTTCGATCAAATACACACAAATTAGCGTTTATATAAAAAAGTATGCATAATTTATCTAAAACCGAGTTTTATTATGAAACTATAAACCCTAAAGAACTAATTTCTACCCTACCGATGTTAAAAAACAATTTAAATTAATAAAAAAAATAAGAAAAATGTTCTCTTGTACAACCTTAGGAGATTTTTCTCATCGTTTTCGCCAAATCTCGTGTGTTATTAAAATCGAGTGTTAAGGATACCTACTCTATGCCGAATACTAAAAATGCTTTTAATTACGTTGTGATGCTTTAATAAATGTAGGGAAAGGGTTATATTCACTTATTTATTGCAAATTTATTTGAAATAGGTATATCGATAATCGAATCCGAACTTTTTTACGCGTATGGGTATTTTCGATATTTTCAATTTAATTACACTTTTTTTAATTTAAACGATATTTATTTAATAATAATACACTAAATTTGTCATAATTACATTAGTTATACTATATTTTATAATAATTAATAGAATATTTAATAAACTAACACACATAAACAAAATTTAAAGTACTTATATACTTATGTATCACTTTGTTTATAACACAATAAATGCTCGTAAATGCTTTGATTTTTATAAAAAATACGTAGAAACACTTTAAAATTAGCAAAAAATCTTTATTTTAATATTAAAAATGTATAAAAATTATATTCTAACACTTTTTTCATAAAATTAATGCTTTTTTACTTTTAAATACACAAGCAAATAAAGAGTTAAACAAATGCGTGTTGTTTATAAAAATGTCGCGCGCAAACTAAGTCATTGACCCGGCTGGTTGCTTAAACACGGGGTCTATTTTATTTCCTTAAGTTTTAAAAATATTATATCAACTATTATCTTTCGTTAATAAATTAAAATTAAAAAGCAAATTTTAATAAATAAATGTTTAAAATACTTGATTATACAAGTGTGTAGTTCATCTGCTGTTTACTATACTTTACTCTTATTATAGGTATTTTATATTAAAAAAACAAGAAAAAAGAAGTGAAAAGGGAGTTAAGAAATAGGTATAGTTATACCTATAAGAATCCTATTAAAACTCGCGCGATTTAAACTTAGTTTTAACGATTTTCAAATTATCGAAAATTAATTCGATCAAAATGATACTATTATCAAAAATAGAATTTGCATTATCGAAATTACCTTACCTTGCACACTTGTAATAAATGTAAATTATTAATTACCCATCAATAAATTTGATATTTTTTTAATTGGGATAATAAAATATAGGATTTCTCTGATCAAATGCAACAATATTTAGCTCGAATTATTAATTTTAAAGTATATTTTTCAACAAATAAAGATACAGCTAGACATAAGAAAGTGACTTCTGATCGAAAACTGGCTCCTATACGGTACTTATATTATAAAATAAATATTTTATTTTAAATAAGATATTAAAAAAAGTAACGCTGATTTTTTTTAATTTTTTGACTAATGTTGATACAACAAATTTTCCAAATTTAGGTATTTGATCAGAGCAATCTAATTTTTCGAAAAACAGTACTTCCACATAAAAAAATTAGATACTACTCCCAAAAAAAAAATAAAAAACTAATGGTGTTTTTTTTATTTTCTGACTACAAAAATTTTTCCAAATTTTGTATCAGATTCAAGATATCAAGTAAAAACGATGTTTCTAGATATTAGAACTTTCATAGAATAATATTTGCATTTTTTTTATTTTTCGATTTAGTGACTTGAAATGATCCGAAGTTAGGTACTTATAATAATTCGGGTTAAGTGACTCAAAATATTTATAAAAATCAAAGTTCTTAGAATAACAAAGGCTCCTCTTTGAAGATTCAAAAATAATATTTTATTACCAATAATGAAAGATCAATTTTACAAAAAAATAAATCATATCCATCAGATAACTTACATTTAAATTATTGATGATAATAAAAAACAGTTTTCACATTCATTTTAGCAAAGCACAAATCCAATGTACCAGGTGCAAATGAAAGGGAACACTAAAAAAAAGGGAAAAGTTTATATAATTAGTATTAGATTTTTTTTTCTCAAAAAAAAAAAAAAAGTTTATTTCTTTCCCATATGTAACTTTTTTTTTTAACTAATCACGTTAATGCATGTTAAACTATGATCATCTTTTGTCTTTTTGGATAAGTATTTTTATTTTTATTTTTAGTGAGTCACGATTTTTTGATTAAATATATATATATTTATATATAACAATAGTATTATGAAAATATAAATACAAACTTATAAGCTAATAGAGTGAGTAAAAAGTCATTTAAACATTTAATTGCACTTAAAAATAAACAAAAGTTAAAATTTACAATCATAAAAAAACGATATTAATTAATTACATAATTTGAATAACTTAATAAAATAATAAATTAATTTAATTATATAATACAATTTGTGAAAAATATGTAAGGTATTTGCAACAGTTACTGAACGCTTTAAAATTTTTAGTTATTTGTTTGTCAATGAACTTTGAAAAAATTATATTAAAATAACTAAAAATACAATTAGGTTTCTGATGCCAGTCATTGTTCATTTATTGGTACAAATGCCTTATATTAAGTATATTAGAGTTTTGAAGTTATTATTTGTGTGGATAGAAATCATCAAACTACTGCAGCAATAAAAATAAGTTTTAAGCAAAACAATTTGACAGTGAAGATAATTATTCTTCAGATATTTATATGAAAGAAATACTTTCGGATTAAATAAATTCAATCACATAATTTTAATTTCTTTATAATAAATTAATCAAAAATGAACTGCATTTTCAATTACTATCTGAATCAACGCTGGTTCCATCTGATCTAAATAATCGAAGTTTCATTGTATTGGATTCCTTTGGATACAAAATTTGCTGCTCTGGGTCAACATTTTTTCGCCTTAAAGCATAAAATAACTGCTGCCAAAAAAATGGACCCCCCCACTTAATATAAGTGTTCATTCTTAAATAAGACCTGAGTTCACGGTCTAGATCATCAATTTTTCCTATCTCACCGTACAAGATAATGATTAATTTAGAAGTTCTGTCTTTAAACACATGAGTATGTGCCGCTTTAAATTCCATCATACCCCAACTACTTCTAATAAAGTTTTCAGTCAAAACAATTATCGTGCGCCTTGATTCTTCAACTGATTGGATTATATTTGATTGAATCCATTCGCCAGCCTTCCAGTCACGATTATGAATACACAGTTTAAAGTTTTCTTGGTTTTCCTCAATTTCTGGCACTAATTCACTCATGACAAAGTCTTCATCTTTGTGACAAAAACTTAGAAACGCATCATACTTTTTTTCGGCATCGTATTCGTCTGATAAAAAACACGAAGTGCATAAATTATGCGAATACAAAAATACTTTAATTTCAAGTTTAAATTTATAAAACAAAAATATTCCAACTGTTAAGACCAGACAAATTACTGATATCGATACAGCAGCAATGATAACTGACTGAAAATACATCAAATTTGTGCAATTTTGATCCAAAAATTCTTGAGGATTTATTTTTTCTTCCAAACAGCTAATTTTATTTAATTCAAGTATGGCATTAACTGTTAAATTTTCATGTATCAAACTTTTTAACGAGCAATCACATTCCAATGGATTATCATCAAGAGCCAGTTTTTTCAGTAAATTAAAATATTTTCTCAAGGTCTTAGCATCAGAAAAGGTTGATATGTTGTTGCTACTTAAAATCAATTCCTAAGATACGAAAAAAATACCTTAAATTAAAAACGTACGATAAACTTTTGTGAAAATTTTTTACCTGTCCTTTGAATGTTAAAATGTTATCATCGATTTGATTTATCAAATTGCTGGATAAATTCATGAAAATGTTAAATTTGTCAAAACCATAGTTTTGTAAGTTTGGAATTTCCTTGATGCTATTAAACTGCAAATAAAACTCAATACTTGAAACACTGCTACTAAGGCCTTTGATTTTTGGTAAAGTTGTTATATTTCGATTGATACAAATAACTTTTAGCTTTTTATCAAAAGGTCTGAATTCTAAATCACAATTTTCATTATCTAGTGATATATTTTTATTGTAACCTACGTAGTCATTTTTACACGCTAAGTTTTTATAATTTAAATCAAATAATTTTTTTCCCTTCATATATTCTGGTTTTACACAATAAACATTTTCGGTTTTAAAAATGAGTTTTTTAAATTTCATATATTTACTGTCACTTACATATTCCAAAAAGTTATAAGCATCACAATCGCAAATAATTGGATTAAATCCAATATCATAAATTAAAGTATTGCTTACGTTAAAATCTTTCATTAGAAGTAGAAGCCGAGAAATATTATTGTAACTTAAATTTACTTCTATTGTGTTGGTATTCCAATAAAAAATGGTTTCTTCATTCTGTTTTCGAAAAAAATATAATATATGAATAAAAAAAAATAGATCATAAAAAAATGATTAAATATTTCAATTAAAAAAATTTAATTTTGCCCACGTGGACTTAACAAAACTCGTGCGTTAATCTTAGCGCAAGGTTTCGTCCATCTAGGCAAAAATTATCATTAGCACCATGTAGTAAACTTAATTTTTGATTCCAAGTATATATTTTAGTATTTTTATAAGAAGAGATAACGGTATTTTGAATCATTGATACACTGTAAAAATTCTTGTGTAAGAATCTTTACAGTGTAGATTCACTGAGGACTCGAACGCATAGCATATGATCTTTTAACTATAATGCGTGATTTTTGCTCATTTTTTAATAAAGATTATAGTACCTACCTCAAATCCAAAATGGTTTTTCGATAGATACCAAAGACCAATTTTTCTATCTAAAATGTTATTCGAAAGATCCAAATATTGAAGCTTATTGCAATGTATAAAAGGTGAAAGTTCAATGCTACTGTTTTTAAAATTTTGTTTTGATAATCTGTTGTTAGCAAAACTTCCAAATTTCAGTTTTCTTAAACCTTCAAAAGCTTCAGGTTCAATATACGCAAGGCTGTTATTATTTAGGGAAAGCTTTTCTAAATGTATCAAACCTCTAAAAGTATTTCTGGAAAAAGAAAATTTATACAAATTTGTTTATTTTGTTTAAAATAAAAAAAATTAATTAAAATTTACTTATGAATTGTTGATAAATTATTCATTGATAAATCCACAGTTTTAATTGCATTTTCAAAATTAAACATTTCTTGTGGTAAATTTTCGAACTCATTTTGACTTATGTTTAAGCTTTCTAAATTACTTAAATTTTTAAAAATATTTACTGGCAGGGTCTTCAAGTGGTTTTTGCTTAATACTAATGTCACCAAGTTAACATTATTCAGAAAAAGATTTTCTGGAAGACTAATGATTTCGTTGCTCAAAAGATGTAACTCACGCAATTTTTTTAAATCCTGAAATACTGAGGATCGAATAATCGAAATTTTATTTCCATTTAAATCTAAATAATTTAGATTATTAAGATTTTTGAATACTCCATCTTTTAATTCAGTTAGGTTATTGTTTGACAAATTTAAATACTCTAAATTTTCAAGACCATTAAATAATCCTAGTTCGATATTATCAAGTAAATTATTTTCAAGACTTAAATTTTTCAAATTTTTACTTGAATTGAAAAAATGGAATGAAATTTGAATGTTAGTATTTGACAAATTAAGATGCTCTAGCTTTGGTAACCCTGAAAAACAAAGAAATTTAAATAAAAATATTGTTTTTATTTTACTTATTACTTATCATACCTTTTAGAAAACCTAAATTTGGCTTTCCAAGGTTAATACCTGACGCATCAAGTTGCAGTAAGTTATGATAATTTTCAAAATATTTTTTTGATAAAACTTTTTCTGCTATTTTAAGATATTTAAGTTTATGAATTTCTTGGTTTTCTTCAGATTCAAAAACAACGAATTCCGTGCCATTTTGACATGTAATATAAAAATTGTAACCCAAAGTATCTTCCACTTTTTGACACTTGCATTTATTATCACAGATATTTATTGAGTTTACAGAGTGATAATTAAATAAAAAACTAATGAACAATGCTAAAAACACCAACATTTTTAATTCTAAGAAATTCTAGCAGATTCAATAATTTTTCTGATTACATTTTAATGACCTAGTCATATAATGTATTTTTTTCTTATCGCTTTATTTAGTAGATTAATTTTAATAAAATTTAAATGAAAGACTACATTTAAGAACTGAATTTTTAATTAATTTAATATGAATATTTTTTAAGTGTTTTTTAAAATAAATTTGATGACGATATTACTCCACTTCACTAAGCAAAACAGAAAAATTTTATTGGTTTCCAAATTATCTCAACTTGTTTCTTTTGCTGGACATGGGTCTTAATGCACTATTGGTACTAGAAAACT
Source organism: Anagrus nilaparvatae (assembly GCA_022575985.1). Taxonomy (NCBI): domain Eukaryota; kingdom Metazoa; phylum Arthropoda; class Insecta; order Hymenoptera; family Mymaridae; genus Anagrus; species Anagrus nilaparvatae. The sequence goes on from JAKSXM010000165.1 coordinate 7,735,252, forward strand.
TTTTATTGCGTAGAGAATTATTTTAAACTAAACTACAAATTGTTAATTTTTCTTATTAGATATAAATATAGTATCTTATCTTTTAATACGATAAAGTAATGAAATTGATAAAAAAACATTAATATTTAATTTATTAATATTTTATAAAATATTCAAGGCGTAACATCACATATCAAAAAATTTTACATTTAATTGATTGTCGGCAGATTCCATTAAAAACCCATATAAAATTAATTATTTATTGAGAATTTCACCCCGAGTTTTATTTTAGACTGGCTAAAAAAAATCAAAATTTTCAAAAATTATTTATTTAGGTGGGTGGCAAGGGCTAGAATGAATGTTTTATCATTTTTATTTTATCAAATATAAGGAGGCTCTTTAGTCACTGGGTTACACATTTTAAAACTATTATTTTAACTATATTTACTTAATATTTTATTGGAAATAATGAAAAACTCCAGAAATTTTTCGTCCTTCAGATTTTTTTGCATGAAGTTTTAATTTAAGGTTTGAATAACCGGAAAATCACTAAGCGTACGCTTGAAAGGGTATGCAATGCACTTTTAAATGCACTTTTTTAGTAAACTAATTTAGTTTTTAACATAATTTTAAGTATAATAAACTGTTTAGAAAAATTTTTGCTGCATTTTTGGGCATTTGGATCAGTAATTGTATCAAAAAGTGCATAAATAATAACATAAAATCTTTGATCTATAAAATATTGACGAAAAAATTTGTAGGAGGTGTTAATCTACTGACAGAAAAATGGAAAATTTAATATGTTGGCGGGAAATGGCGGAAATTTTAAATTTAAAAGTGCATTTTTTTAATGTTATTTTACAGTTTTTTAAATTTCCTACATTTTTTCCCGTGTTCAACCCATAGTTTTTCATTAAAAGCGAAAAAAAGATCTCCCGAAAGTAAGAAAGTAGATCTTTTTTGCAGCGTATAATGAAAAATACTAAAAAATGGTTTTATTTAAAAAAGATTTATTATATTGTAGTACACATTTTTTAAATATTTTAAAATATTATCAAAAAGTAGAAAACAAATTATACAAAATATTAAAAAAATGATAAATTAAGGCAATTTAAAAAACAGTAAAAAAAATTTTTTAAATTAAATTCATCCTCATCCTTTTTGAAGCTCATCGTCAGCAGAGTCGGGACTGCTGTGTCCATCAATATTGCCCCTTTCGGATTCACTATTTTCGATATGTTCAATTAAAATTTGTGTTTCAATCTCTACTAGCATACTTTTTGCTTTAGTAATCGAAAAGTTAAATTTCTAATACTTAAAATTATATTAAATTTAACTATAATTTTTTAACGTTGGACATTAAATTAATAAATATTTTAATTTACGATCATTCGAACAATAAAATGGTTCATATGTTATTTTCATACTGTACGTTAAAAAAATTATAGCTTAATTTAATTTGGCACTAGATGCAATAAGTTGCCTTGTGAAAGAAGAAAATGTTCCTGATAGCATCTAGGATTCGCCCGTTCCAGTAGCTCAGTTGGTAAAGCAGTAGACATGTATCCAAAGGATGTAGGTTCGAATCCTGCTTGGGGCTAAAAAATGATGGGCATTTTTTTCTTTCTCAATATCATTTTGAGAATAAAATTAAATTAACAGTTTAAAATTTTCAAAAAATAAAAAAAAAAATTGAATTGAAATATACTTAGTACATATATGATATGAAAATATCGTATGTACTTTTTCTTTGTTCGAATGATCGTAAATTAAAATACTTAAAATTATGTTAAAGAAACAAATTTTTATGCATTTGGATCAATTAAAAAAAAAAGCATTAAAAAATATGAAAAAATTGCAAAAATACACTTTTTTACACAAAAGTGCATTTAAAAGTGCATTGCACATCCTTTCATGCGTACGCATTGTGATTTGTCGGTTATTCATATCTTAAACTGTTTTTTTTCAGAATTTTTCATTAATTCCAATGAACAGAAATTAATAATATCTCAACTTTCGAGTCGATGCTTTGCCCTATTGCAGAAAATTGGTAAATCTTTGAAAATTAATTTATCCACTTTTGTAGGTTTCCGGTGCACATTCTACTAAACTTAAATTTTTAAATATAATTTTTTGGAAAAAATCACAGAAAAAAAAAAATAAAAAAAAAATAAAAATAAAAAAATAGGATAAAAACTGGATAAATCCTGAAATACTGAGAATCCAATAATCGAAATTTTATTTCCATTTAAATCTAAATAATTTAGATGACTAAGATTTTTGAATATTCCGTCTTTTAATTCAGTTAGGTTATTGTTTGACAAATTTAAATACTCTAAATTATTAAGACCATTAAATAAGCCCAATTCGATAATTTCAATCGAATTATTTTCAAGACGTAAATTTTTCAAATTTTTATTTGAATTGAAAAAATTCAATGAAATTGAATGTTAGTATTTGACAAATCAAGATGCTCTAGCTTTGGTAACCCTGAAAAATAAAAAAAATTAAATAAAAATCTGGGTTAAATTATTTTTTTACTTATCATACCTTTTAGAAATTCTAAATTTGGCTTTCCAAGGTTAATACCTGACGCATCACGTTGCAGTAAATTATGATAATTTTCAAAATATTTTGTTGGTAAAACATTTTCTGCTATTTTAAGAAATTTAAGCTTATGAATCTCTTGTTTGTCTTCAGATTTAAAAACAACGAATTCTGTTCCATTTTGACATTTAATATAAAAATTGTAACCCAAAGTATCTTCCAATTTTTGACACTTACATTTATTATCACAGATATTTATTGAGTTTACAGAGTGAATATTAAATAAAAAACTAATGAACAATGCTAAAAAGGCCAACATTTTAAATGCTAAAACAATTCTAGCATTTTTAATAATTTTTCTCATTACATTTTAAAGACCTAGTTATATAATGTATTTTTTTCTTATCGCTTTATTTAGTAGATTAAATTTAATATAATCCAAATGAACTTTTTTTTAGAAATGAATTTTTATTTAATTTAATATTAATATTTTTTAAGTGTTTTTTAAAATAAATTTGACGACGATATTACTCCACTTCACTAAGCAAAACAGAAAAATTTTATTGCTTTCCAAATCAGTTTGAAAATGTTTTTATTTCAACTTGTTGTTGGACATGGGTGATAATGCACTATTGGTACGAGAGAGATTTTTATTAGGTAGAGATTCGAATTTTTTATACTAAATTTCAGATTGATGTTATTTCTTTTTTAAGTATATAAATTTAGTATCTTATCTTCAATTATGATAAAGTAATGAAATTGATAAAAGAACATTGATATTTATGTGAGTATTGAGGACATTGATATTTAATTTATTAATATTTTATAAGATCTTCAAGGGTAATATCACCTACCAAAAAATTTTACATTCAATTGATTGCCTTCGAATTTCATTAAAAACGCCCCGAGTTTTATTTTAGGCTGGCTGAGAAAAAAATCAAAATAGTCAAAGAGTATTTATTTACGCGGGTGCCAAGGGCTAGAATGAATGTTTTATTATATTTATTTTATCAAATATAAGGAGGCCCTTTAGTCACTGGGTCACACATTTAGAATCTAGGATATTTTAACTAGATTTACTTAAAATAATAATTTCTCAACTTTCGATTCGATGCTTTGAGCAATTACACAAAAATGTTAAACCTCTTAAGATTTCATTTTTTTATGTTTCCGGTGCACCAAACCACATAAATTTTTTCCTAAAATATTCCCGAACAGAAGTTATTTTGTGGGGACGACGAGTAACCACTATTGGCGTGACCCTATAGTTAAGAAGGGCCTTTACCGTTTGGTCACGGGGGGATCGCTATAGCCTAGCATGGCGTGCCACTTTTCCCCACCACTTTATGCACACACTGTATATAAAAATAAAAACAAAATAAACCATAACCACAAAATTGTGTTTTTTTGTCCAGACAAATAAAAGTAAATAAAAAATAACAACAAATAAATAGTATGCATCTTTCTTAATTACTTCTTTTTGATTTATTTAATAATTTTTTTTCATGATATCAAATGTTTACAATTTTATTAGAATTAAAATTTTTATTCGCTTCATTTAATATTTATTATTTTTAATAAATACAAGCTGGTCTTAATAATAATAATCGGACTAATATAAATAAAAATATGATTATACTGTCAGATATTTAGCACCACATTTTTTTTAATTTTAAGAAGAGTATCTAACAAGTCATTTCTTCCTACATTTACTTTTAAGAAACCAAAAATTATCAGTAATTATTATAGTTGATAAAAATCAGGTATAGAGTTTTATAATTCAGGATTTAAAAATCAGGACAGTAACCATTTAACAAAGTAAAATAACTTCAAATCCTGATTTTCGTCAACTATAATATTATTTGATAATTTTTTCTGAATTGGTTTCTTCATTAGTTTTTGAACATTCAGCATTTCCTTCTCACTTAAGTTTTCAAAGAGTTTAATTTTTTGTAGGTATATTTAATCTGAAAGCCCTTTTCCTAATTATAATTACTTGACTACTTCTCTATATTTTTTCTTTCAATTTAATAAAAAAATTATTGTTTTAGATTTATATTTTAATATTAAAAATATTTATGGTTATAAATAAACATTGATCACATGTTTTACGTAATCTATATACTGCGCATGCGCAAAAGGGCAAGCCATGCAGGGGCCTAGAAATCGCCCCGTGACACATCTTGCAAGTCCCAGTATAGCACGCCGAGTAGGGGCCAGTATAGGTGGCGTGGCGGATCCTGATATTATTCTGTTCAGGTTTCTTTTTTAGGAAACTTCCATTTTTAAATATTATTATTTAGGAAAAATCACAGGAAAAAGTAAAATAGGTTAAAAACCCTTTTTTTTCATATTTAGGTTAGGAATAGTTCGTTGAACGTTTAGAACTTATATTTATTTCGGTTTTTCAATATGAAGGACCCAAAAATTTCAAAAACACCCGAAAATCAATTTTTTGGATTAGATTTGGGTTTTTAAGATAAATAAAAACGAATTTGAGATGCAAATTTTCATATTATTACCTCGCAAATATATTTCGGTTTTTCAATATGGCGGACCCGAAAATTTCAAAAACACCCGAAAATCAATTTTCTGCATTATATTTGGGTTTTCAAGATCAATGAAAACGAATTTGAGATGCAATTTTTCATAATTTGATCTTGCAAATATTTTTCGGTTCTCCAATATGAACGACCCGAAAATTTCAAAAACACCCGAAAATAAATTTTCTGCATTAGATTTGGGTTTTCAAGATCAATGAAAACGAATTTGAGATGCGATTTTTCATAATTTGATCTTGCAAATATTTTTCGGTTTTCCAATATGGACGACCCGAAAATTTCAAAAACACCCGAAAATAAATTTTCTGCATTAGATTTGGGTTTTCAAGATCAATGAAAACAAATTTCAGATGCAATTTTTCATAATTTGATCTTGCAAATATTTTTTGGTTTTCCAATATATGGCAGACCCGAAAATTTTAGAAACAACTGAAAATCAATTTTCTGCATTAGATTTGGGTTTTCAAGCTCAGTAAAGATGAATTTGAGATGCAATTTTTCATAGTTTGATCTTGTAAATACTTTTCAGTCTTCCAATATGGCAGACCGGAAAACTTCAAATACACCCATTTTCTGCATTAGATGTTGGGATTTGGAAAACCAAAAAATATTTTCAAGGTCATAATATGAAAATTTGCATCTTAAATGCGATTTCATTTATCTTAAAAACCCAAATCTAATGCAGAAATTTGATTTTCAGTTGTTTCTAAAATTTTCGGGTCTGCCATATTGGAAAACCGAAAAATATTTGCAAGGTTAAATTATGAAAATTTGCATCTCAAATTCGTTTTTCTTTATCTTGAAATCCCAAATCTAATGCAAAAAAACTGCTTTCCCGGTGTTTTTGAAATTTTCGGGTTCGCGATATGGAAAACTGAAATAAATTTGCACGGTCAAATTATGAAAATTTGTATCTCAAATTCGTTTTTATTTATCCGTTTTTAGAAAACCCAAATCTAATGCAGAAAATTTATTTTCGGGTGTTTTTGATGTTTTCCACCTATTTTTAGCTAAAAATTTTCAGTAATAATTAACAGCTAGTTGTTTACAAATTTGAAAGCTAATTTTATAATCGAATAGTTATAACTTATTGCAGAAAGTGTTTAGCAAAAAATTCCCCCTATCCCTAAAACTTCTTTTTACATAGCAATTAAACCAAAAACGAACTACATTTTCAATTACTTTCTGAATTAACACTATTTCTATTTGACCTAGATAATCGAAGATTCATTGTATTGGATTCCTTTGAATACGCAGTTTGCTGCACCGAGACAATATTTTTTCTCCTTAAAGCATAAAATAGCTGCTGCCAAAAATATGGATTTTCCCACTTAATGTAAGTGTTCATTCTTAAATAAGATCTGAGTTCGCGATCTAGATCATCAATTTTTCCTATCTCACCATACAAGATAATGATTAATTTAGAAGCCCTGTCCTTAAACATCTGAGTATGAGCTGCTTTAAATTCCATCATACCCCAAGTACTTCTAATAAAATTTTCAGTCAAAAAAATTATCGTGTGCCTTGATTCTTCAACCGATTGGATTATATTTGATTGAATCCATTCGCCAGCCCTCCAGTCACGATTATGAATACACAGTTTAAAGTTTTCTTGGTTTTCCTCAATTTTTGGTACTAATTCACTCATGACAAAATCTTCATCTTTGTGACAAAAACTAAGAAACGCATCATACTTTTTTTCGGCATCGTATTCGTCTGATAAAAAACACGAAGTGCATAAATTATGCGTATACAGCAATACTTTTATTTCAAGTTTAAATTTATAAAACAAAAATAAGCCAACTGTTAAGACCAAGCAAATTACTGCTATCGATACAGCAGCAATGATAGCTGATTGGTAATAAATTAAATTTGTGCAATTTTGATCCAAAAATTCTTGAAGATTTATTTTTTCTTCCAAACAGTTAATTTTATTTAATTCAAGTATGGCATTATCTGTTAAATTTTCATTTATCAAACTTTTTAACGAGCAATCACATTCCAATGGATTATCATCAAGAGCAAGTTTTTTCAGTAAATTTAAATATTTTCTTAAGGTTTTAGCATCAGAAAATGTTGATATGTTGTTGCTACTTAAAATCAATTCCTAGGATACGAAAAAAAACCTTAAATTAAAGACGTACGATAAACTTTTGAGAAAATTTGTTACCTGTCCTTTGAATGTTAAAATGTTATCATTGATTCGATTTATCAAATTGCTGGATAAATTCATGAAAATGTTAAATTTGTCAAAACCATAATTTTGAATGTTTGGTATTTCTTTGATACTATTAAACTGCAAATAAAACTCAATACTTGATACACTGCTACTAAGGCCATTGATTTTTGGTAAAGTTGTTAGATTTCGATTGATACAAACAACTTTTAGCTTTTTATCATAAGGCCTAAATTCCAAATCACAATTTTCATTATCTAGTGATATATTTTTATTGTAACCTACGTACTCATTTTTACACGTTAAGTTTTTATAATTTAAATCTAATAATTTTTTTCCTTTCATATAATTTGGTTCTTTACAGTAAACGTTATCAGTTTTATAAATGAGTTTTTTAAAACTATTATATTTACTATCACTTGAATATTCTAAGTAATTATAAATATTGCAATCACATACTATAGGATTAAATCTACCTCAAATCCTAAACTGTTTTTCGATATATACCAAAGACTCGTTTGTCTATCTATATTGTTATTTGAAAGATCCAAATATTGGAGCTTATGGCAATAAATAAAAGGCGAAAATTTAATACCGCTGTTTTTTTTTGGTCTTGATAATCTGTTGTTAGCAAAACTGCCAAATTTCAGTTCTCCTAAATCTTCAAAAGCTTCAGGTTCAATATACGCAAGGCTGTTATTATTTAGGGAAAGCGTTTCTAAATGTATCAAACCTCTAAAAATATTTCTGGAAATAGGAAATTTATACAAATTTGTTTATTTTGTTTAAAATAAAAAAAATTAATTAAAATTTACTTATGAATTGTTGATAAATTATTCATTGATAAATCCACAGTTTTAATTGCATTTTCAAATTTAAACATTTCTTGTGGTAAAATTTCGAACTCATTTTGACTTATGTTTAAGCTCTCTAAATTAATTAAAGTTTTAAATATATTTACTGGCAGGGTCTTCAAGTGGTTTTTGCTTAATACTAATGTCACCAAGTTAACATTATTCAAAAAAAGATTTTCTGGAAGACGAATGATTTTGTTGCTCGAAAGATGTAACTCACGCAATTTTTTTAAATCTTGAAATACTGAGGATCCAATAATCGAAATTTTATTTTCATTTAAATCTAAATAATTTAGATTACTAAGATTTTTGAAAATTCCGTCTTTTAATTCAGTTAGGTTATTGTTTGACAAGTCTAAATACTCTAAATTATCAAGACCATTAAATAAACCCAATTTGATATTATCAATCGAATTATTTTCAAGACGTAAGTTTTTCAAATTTTTACTTGAATTGAAAAAATTCAATGAAATTTGAATGTTAGTATTTGACAAATCAAGATGCTCTAGCTTTGGTAACCCTGAAAAACAAAGAAATTTAAATAAAAATCTTGGTTTTATTTGTTTTTACTTATCATACTTTCTAGGAATCCTAAATTCGGCGTTCCGAGGTTAATACCAGACGCATCAAGTTGCAGTAAATTATGATAATTTTCAAAATATTTTTTTGTTAAAACATTTTCTACTATTTTAAGAAATTTAAGTTTATGAATTTCTTGGTTTTCTTCAGATTCAAAAACAACGAATTCCGTTCCATTTTGACATTTAATATAAAAATTGTAACCCAAAGTATCTTCCACTTTTTGACACTTGCATTTATTATCACAGATATTTATTGAGTTTACAGAGTGAATATTAAATAAAAAACTAATGAACAATGATAAAAAGGCCAACATTTTAAATGCTAAAACAATTCTAGCAGTTTTAATAATTTTTCTGATTACATTTTAAAGACCTAGTTATATAATGTATTATTTTCTTATTGCTTTATTTAGTAGATTAAATTTAATAAAATTCAAATGATAGACTACATTTAAGAAATGAATTTTTAATTAATTTAATATGAATATTTTTAAATAGTTTTTTAAAATAAATTTAACGTCAATATTACTCCACTTCACTAAGCATTACAGAAAAATTTTATTGCTTTCCAAATCATTTTGAAAATGTTTTTATTTCAACTCGTTGTTGGACATGGGTGATAATGCACTATTGGTACGAGAGAGATTTTTATTAGGTAGAGATTCGATTTTTATACTAAATTACATATTGATGTTATTTCTTTTTTAAGTATAAATTTAGTATCTTATCTTTAAATACGATAAAGTAATGAATTTGATAAGAAAACATTAATATTTAATTTATTAATACTTTATAAAATTTTTAAGGAGTAACATTACATATCAAGAAGTTTCACATTCAATTGATTGTCGTCAGATTTCATTAAAAATCTATAAAATTAATTATTTATTGAGAATTTCGCCCCGAGTTTTATTTTAGACTGTCTCAAAAAAAACCAAAATGCTCAAAAAGTATTTATTTACTGTTTGCAACGTGGCTAGCAAAGGCTAGAATGTATTTTCATTATGATTTTATTTAAGAAGGTTCTTTATTCACTGGGTAGCACATTTTGAATCTAGGATATTTTAACTATAATTACTTAAAATATTAATTTCTTGTTGATGCTTTGAGGAATTATACAGAAAAATTTTAAATTTCTTAAAATTGCATTTTTTTAGGCTTCTGGTGCACCAAATCACATACATTTTTTCCTAAAAAATGCTTTATTACTAAACTTTCATTTTTAAATATTATTTTTTTGGAAAAATCACAGGAAAATGTAAAATAGGATAAAATCCCTTTTTTTACATACTTAGGGAGTAGTACTACTGGTTATGTTTATTAGAATAACCGCACACATACAAAAAAATGTAAAAAAAACAAGGAAAATCAGAATTTTTTACATCCAATGCTATGAACTCGTTTATACTAAAGCCTAAAGATTTTCATAGTATAGAAGTTATGTAAAATTTTCTGGAGAATCCAAATCTAATTTTATTTGACTCGTACGAGGTCATTTAGTGCGAGGAAATTCGGAAAAACTGTTGAAAATGATGAAAATCCGATTTTTGTATTCGAGGCATTTGGTGTGAGCTCGATTACATTAAAGCCTAAAAAATATTTAAATAAAGAAAGTATGTAAAATTTCCCTGGGAATCCGAATTTTCCCTTATTTAAATCATTCGGAGTCATTTAGAGCGGGACAATTCAAAAAACTGAAAAAAAATGAGGAAAATTGAGGAAAATTTAAGATTTTTCGATTATTTTAGGGTGTAGGAAGTTCGATCGCATCTACGTTGATATGGCATCCAAAAATATATATAAAAACACGCTTTTTTGAGAAGCTTAATAAGAAACTCGGATATGCAATTTCTCTGTAGCTTCCGTAAAATACCCTGTGAATTTATCAATTTTTCGGCTTCCCGTGTAGGAATTTTCAAAAACTAATGGCAAGAATGGATTGCTGACGAAATTTTACTGTAGTACTTCTTTTTTCATAATATTTAATCGTTTCCAGGAGGAATGGCTTATAAAAGAATGAGCGGCTGAGAAAAGATGAAAACATGATTTTTTTTCCAAAAATTCGCCCTGCTCTTAGTTTTTAATATTAAGGGCTAAAATTTGAAGACATAGTCTATTTTGTATAGTTAATTGGCAAAAAGCTGGTTTCAGCGACCCGACCTGGAAATTTTTGTTGAATTCACTAAAAATGACTAATTAATTAGATTATTAAATTTTCTTCATTTAGATTTTTATTTTCATTATATTTCTTGTATGTAAAATATGTTTTTTAATAAAATAATATAAATAAATTATTAAAAAAATAAATTAAGGTTGCTTAGCGCATATTTTAATGTTGAATATTTAATTGGAAGGTAATAATGACAAAGTAATGGACAGGTGTATGATAGTAAATAATACTCAGTTATAGGATAACCTCAAAATATATTTGACTGTGTGTTATGTGTACAGTGTAACGTACAGTAGGTGACTGACTGGGGGGATTGCCTTACTCCTTATACATGGTATACTTTCTAATACATAGATAAATGATATATATGTTACCGTTAGAGTCCGCTCTCCCGATAAAGTTAACATTAACCAGTTAAAGTTAACTTTAGCGAAGCGTTTTCGTTAAAGTCCATGAAGACGATTAAAATGAATAAAAATATAACATTAGCGGCATCATGTTCGTTAAAGTTAACTTTAACCAATCCTTGTTAGTTAAAGTCCATGAAAGCGGTTTCATATAAGAGTTCGAGTTTGTATTATATTTTATATACGACTCTCGCTATAAGGTACTCTCAGGGCTTAGGTTAGGCTCATAAAGATATTGTGAAACATCTCTATGGTTAGGCTACTCTTTTAAAAATGCATTTCTTAGGATCAGTAACCAATCCTAGTTATAAAACACCCCAAGGGTTAGGTTAGACTATTTTTTTTAAAGGCATTGTCACAGTATTGTTTACAAATTTGCGCATGGGTTCTTAAGCCCACCTTGCCCTAATTCTAAGGAATGCCTAACTGCGTGAAAATGCCTTTAAAAAAAAAATAGCCTAACCTAACCCTAGGGGTGTGTTATAACTAGGATTGGTTACTAGTCCCAAGAAATGCATTTTTAAAAGAGTAGCCTAACCTAATCCCTTGGGGTGCCTTATAGCGAGAGTCGTATATAATATATAAACAAATTTTTTTTAGTATGCGAAACCGCTTTCATGGACTTTAACTGACAAGGATTGGTTAAAGTTAACTTTATCGTATACACACCCGTTAATGTTGTATTTTTATTCATTTTAATCGTCTTCGTGGACTTTAACGAAAACGCTTCGCTAAAGTTAACTTTAACTGGTTAATGTTAACATTATCGGGAGAGCGGACTTTAACGGTAACATATACAACAAAGTGTATTTTATAGTCTCAATTATAATAACAACACACCTCCTTAATTGAGATTATAGAAATACTTATTTAAATATAATTAAATATTGTTTTTTTAAAAATTACATAAGTATAATATCACCTCCATAATTTTAAAAAAGAAAAAAAAATATATTTTAACAATTTAGAAAAAAAAAGGTTTTTATCAAAAAGTAACAATATTTGCTGATGTTTCTTGATCATTCAATGAATCATCATCTTCGGTATCATCATCTTGATGGTAATTATCGTGAAAAGTTTTTGTATTATTTCTGATGGTGAGACATTCACTTGTATAATGACCATGATGCCCACATTTTTTACACTTTATTTTTTTAAACATTCTTCTAGTGTGGATATTGTTGTTATTTTGTGAAAAAAAAATTGGATTTTCAAAAAATTCGTCAGATTGAGATGTCGCCTTATTAGCTTCCTCGACAATTTTATTTTTTACTAAATCTGTAGTTATTTTTGTATTTGAGTAGCTAAGAGCCATGATCATAGGTTTATAATAATCTGGCAACTCTGTAAGCATAAGCGATGCGATGAGTTCGTCAGGAAGTTGAAGGCCGGTATTTCGGAGTCGTCGAGCAGCGGTTATTATTTTTGAAATATAAGCATGCGCAGAATCACAATCCGTTAATTTTGTTGTACATACTTCTTGGAGATGATTTACCCTACTGCTTAAAGAAATATCCGCGAAAATGTCTTTTAATTTTTTCCAAATTCTTTTAGCATCATCAGATGAATCGAAATGGACTCTGACATTAGCATCAATTGTAATAACTAAATATGCGCGCATTTCCTGCAATTTATTAGTATTTGTTTCTGCTGGCTCTCCTAGCACATTCCATAAACCCGTGATTGTAGCACAAGCTTGTATATCATCGGCCCAATCAAAATAATTTTCTTGACCAATGAGTATTTTCACGGAATGGAAAATACCGAAATTCTTAGCATAATTAATTGTACTTGGTTGAGTCGCCATTTTTGAAAAAAGCACAGACACATTTAGAACACACGCCTATAACTCCGATTTACCGAAAAATACTTCGACCTGTACCTTCGACGAGTTAATACTTTGATTTATATTATTTTTGTGTGCAAAAGGGCTCAATAACCTGTTGAATATTTAATTGGAAGGTAATAATGAAAAAGTAATGGACAGGTGTATGATAGTAAATAATACTCAGTTATAGGATAACCTCAAAATATATTTGACTGTGTGTTGTGTGTACAGTGTTACGTACAGTAGGAGACTGACTGGGGAGATTCCCTTACTCCTTATACATGGTATACTCTCTAATACGTAGATAAATGATATATACAACAAAGTGTATTTTATAGTCTCAATTATAATAACAACATTTAATTACGATTAAAATTGCTATAATTTTTATAGGGTCTTCATATTACAATAATACCCATGAAAAAAAATTTTAAGAAATTTGTCATTTTCATTTAGGAGATACAAAGCTCCAAAGTTGAATCTTTAAACATTACAGGCGTAGGAGCTGAGTCACAAATCAGGCGTTTGAGATTTTGATGCTCCGTCAATATTAAAACTAAACAATGGATTAAAGAAAAAGAGAACTGATCAACCTTAATTATATAATATAATCTGTATATATGTATAAAGATTTGCAGTCACTGAGCGCCTTTAAATTTTGAGTTATTAATTTCTCAATAAATTTTGGAAAATAACTTTTGAAATTTTTAAAAGTCATATGTCTTTATTAATCAAAACTCATATTAAAATAATTAAAATTGCAATTCAGGTTTCTAATGCCAGTCACTCTTCATTTCTTAGTAAAGAAATAAGGATGCTGAGGGCTGTAGAAACTGCAGGAGACCTTTCTCCCCGACAATACGGGTTCTGACGAGGGAAGTCAACTATCGGTGCCATACATTGCATCACCCGTGTCATTGATAATGCACAGACAGGTAATCACTACTCTAGAAAAATCACGCTACTAGTGAGCCTCGATGTGAAGAATGACTTTTACTCAGCAAGATGGAGCAATTTCATGGAGGGGCTAAGGAATTTCCAGGTGCCAAAATATCAAGAATCGTCAGCAGTTAACTGAGAGATCGAGAAATAATATTTGAGAATGCACAAGGAAAAGATTGAGGAGATTAACTGCAGGAGAAGTTCAAGGATCGGTCCTCGGGTCAGATCTATGGAACATCATGTACGATACTTAGGTTTCCGATGCCGCACAGTGGGGCAAAACGGTCAAAAATCGCTCTTGGACTCAATTTTTGAGCTATTTACTTAAAACCGGTTTTAAACTACTTCTAGAAGTATCTAATTTCATGTGTCACTGCGGCTTTTTTGATTTTTTTTTACGAATTAGCTGTCAGCCAAAAGCGCAAATTTAACAAAATTTCAAAATTAGCGAAAATTTAAAAATTTTATATTTTGAATTTAAAGTGTTTTACACTTAATTTTTTTACTGTTTACTCAACCTTTATATAAGGGATAATTGCTTTATATATATTTTATATATATATTCTGTATATATATATATATATATATAATTTCTGGATAAATTTTTATAGAAAGCGAAAAACATTGGAATTTGAAGTAAAACTGAAATTATTTATGTAATATTTATGCCAGAATATATATTTAAAATATATGTAACGCAATTATCCCTTATATATAGATTGAGTAAACAGTAAAAAAATTAAGTGTAAAACACTTTAAATTCAAAATATAAAATTTTTAAATTTTTGCTAATTTTGGTATTTTATTAAATTTGCGCTTTTGGCTGACAGTCTCGCTGACAGCTAATTAGTAAAAAAAAAAAATCAAAAAAGCCGCAGTGACACATGAGATTAGATACTTCTAGAAGTAGTTTAAAACCGGTTTTAAGTGAATAGCTCAAAAATTGAGTCCAAGAGCGATTTTTGACCGTTTTGCCCCACTGTGTGCCGGAGGATACTTTTACTGTTCTATACGTGGACGATCTGGTCCTAGTCATCACGGCAAAAGATGTACAAATTGTCTGAACCAGAGAAACTGAACCAGGCAATGCATGGAGTCAACTACTGGATGGAAGAAAACGATCTAAATCTTGTGACGGCAAAGACTGAGGTTATCCTATTCAACCGGAAACATATTGAGACCATAATTCCAATATGTATTAGTGAGGATAGGATAGAAACGAAGGATTACTTAAAGTACTTAGAGTGCTGTTGGACACGAAACTGACCATTAAGGCACAGTTTCTGAGAATCACGGAAAGGGCTGCCAGGCTCACTATTGCGTTAAGCAGGTACATGCAGACCTAAGACTGGAAAGCGCAGGCTTCTTATGTCGGTCAGCCACCCATACTGCTATATGGTGTAAAAGTATGGGCCGACTGCAAGACTAAGCTTACGAGCGTTCAGAGGTAAGGAGCCTTGCTAATCTCCTGTGCTTATCCCACAGTGTCTTAGGAAGCAGCTCTAGTAATCGACAGGGTAATCCCAATATATCTGCTGGCTCTTGAGAGACAGTATATTTATCTGAACAAAGAGAGGGAAGGCATTGACCACGCAAAGGCTACTTCGCGCTAGATCAGCCTAAGCAAGTGGCATGACCTTTGGACCGACTACTTGGAAAGCAAATGGACCAAGAGGTTGAGATATTACTTTGGTAAACTAGAGTGCAAGGGGATATTAATTATTTTTTTACCCGATTCTTAAGCGGACATGGGCTTTTTTGCTCCCACCTCTTTCGGATCCAGAAGATGAATAGTGCTGAATATATACTGTCCTGACAAACAAGACACGCCGGAACACACAATATTCGAATGCGACAGATGGGCCGTTAAAAAGTTTCAATTAGAAACTAACATCGATCAAATCACACCTGAGAATGTAGTTGGCCTGATGCTTTGAAATGAAAAACTATGGTCCGAAATTAGTTAGTATGTGGAGTACATACTTCGTACCAAAAAACCTGAAGTCCAAGGTATACGCTAATATTGAGATGTATTGCGGTTACCCGGATGACTGCAGGTGTTGCACTAAATACAATCATTCCTGCACTTACTCTTGATACCGCAATGAATCGTAGATGGTAGGATAATATCTATCTATTTTTATCTGTTAATTAATTTATTTATTTATTTATTGACGATATTGGGAAATGACGTATTTTTTAGCTAGCATATATTTTATTGAAGATGACAGCACATAAATGTGGAATTTTAATCAGATGCAATGAAGGAGTCCTTAACCAGACTGACGAGTATCTGGATGCAAGCCAAAAGATGGAACTCACGAATGGAACTAAATAACCTCAAACCTGTCCGGAAGTAATGAAAAACGGTCCCGGGATACGCTCGCTTAACGTAGGGAGAGAGTTTTAGTGGGTAAAGGTAAGGTATCCCGAGTCCCACATAACTGTCAGTTCGGATGCTGAACAGTATGCGTAACGCATTTCTCCACTTCCTACGCAAAAAAAAAAGAAACAAGTTTCAAGAAATAGAATTTCACAATGAAGTTAATAATTCTTTTGATATTTCTAGAAGAAATACTTTCAGATTAAATAACATCAATTAAATAATACAATAATTTTAACTTCTTTGTAATATTAAACCAAAAATAAACTACGTTTTCAATTAATATCTGATTCAGCGCTGGTTCCACCTGATCTATATGATCGAAGATTTATTGTATTGGATTCCTTTAAAAACGAAGTTTGCTGCTCCGAGTCATTATTTTTTCGCCTTAAAGCATAAAATAGCTGCTGCCAAAAATATGGATGTTCCCACTTAATGTAAGTGTTCATTCTTAAATAAGACCTGAGTTCACGGTCTAGATCATCAATTTTGCCTATCTCACCGTACAAGATAATGATTAATTTAGAAGTTCTGTCTTTAAACACCTGAGTATGTGCCGCTTTAAATTCCATCATACCCCAACTACTTCTAATAAAATTTTCAGTCAAAACTATTATCGTGTGCCTTGATTCTTCAACCGATTGGATAATATTTGATTGAATCCATTCTCCAGCTATCCAATCGCGATTATGAATACACAATTTAAAATTCTCTTGGTTTTCCTCAATTTTTGGCACTAATTCACTCATGACAAAATCTTCATCTTTGTGACAAAAACTTAGAAACGCATCATACTTTTTTTCGGCATCGTATTCGTCTGATAAAAAACACGAAGTGCATAAATTATGCGAATACAAAAATACTTTAATTTCAAGTTTAAATTTATAAAACAAAAATATTCCAACTGTTAAGACCAGACAAATTACTGATATCGATACAGCAGCAATGATAACTGACTGGAAATACATCAAATTTGTGCAATTTTGATCCAAAAATTCTTGAAGATTTATTTTTTCTTCGAAACAGTTAATTTTATTTAATTCAAATAAAGCATTGACTGTTAAATTTTCATGCATCAAACTTTTTAACGAGCAATCACATTCCAATGGATTATCATCAAGAGCCAGTTTTTTCAGTAAATTTAAATATTTTCTTAAGGTTTTAGCATTTAAAAATGTTGATATGTTATTGCTACTTAAAATCAATTCCTGAAAAAAAAACCTTAAATTAAAGACGTACGATAAATTTTTGTGAAAATTTTTACCTGTCCTTTGAATGTTAAAATGTTATCATCGATTTGATTTATAAAATTGCTGGATAAATTCATGAAAATGTTAAATTTGTCATAACCATAGTTTTGTAAGTTTGGAATTTCCTTGATGCTATTAAACTGCAAATAAAACTCAATACTTGATACACTACTGTTAAGGCCTTTGATTATTGGTAAAGTTGTTAGATTTTGATTGATACAATCAACTGTCAGCTTTTTATCAAAAGGTCTGAATTCTAAATTACAATTTTTATTATCTGATGATATGTTTCTATTGTGACCTAAGTACTCATTTTCACACGTTAAGATTTTTAAATTTATATCAGTTAATTTTTTTCCTTTCAAATAATCTGGTTTTTCACAATAAAGATTGTCAGTTTTATAAAAGAGTTTTTTAAACCTATCATATTTAGTAATACTATAATATTCCAAGTAATTATAAATATTGCAATCACATACCATAGGATTAAATCCAATATCATAAATTAAAGTATATCTTAAATCATGTTTATTCTCCATGATCAGAATTTCAGTTATATTATTATAACTATAATTTACTTCGAATTCGTTGCTACTCCAATATTCAATGGTTTCTTCATACTGTTTTTAAGAAAGAAAATTATATTAATAAAAAGACAAGAGCATAAATAAAAATTCTTGTTTTTTTTAATAAAAAATTTTGTCTACATGGACTTAACAAAACTCGTGCGTTAAACTTATTGCTAGTATACTTCTAGGTATAGGCAAAAATTAGCACAATGTTGTAAAATTTTAATCTTTGATTCCAGGTCTTATACGTGCTTGTTATATTTATAAGAAAAGATATATGTGGCTTGAATCATTGGTAGATTTACCGGGGGTAAATTAATTAATAATATCGCGAGATTTTCGCAATTTTTTTGACTAAGATAATAGTACCTACCTGAAATCCTAACCTGTTTTTCGATAGATACCAAATACTCGTTAGTCTATCTATATTGTTGTTTGAAAGATCCAAATATTGAATTTTATGGCAATAAATAAAAGGCGAAAATTTAATACCGCTGTTTTTTTTTGGTCTTGATAATCTATTGTTAGCAAAATTGCCAAATTTCAGTTCTCCTAAATCTTTAAAAGCTTCAGGTTCAATATACGCAAGGCTATTATTATTTAGGGAAAGCTTTTCTAAATGTATCAAACCTTTAAAAGTATTTCTGAAAAAAGAAAATTCATATAAATTTATTATTTGTTTAAAAAAGAAAAAAGTGATTGAATTTTACTTATGAATTGCTGATAAATTATTCATTGATAAATCCACAGTCTTAATTGCGTTTTCAAAATTAAACATTTCTTGTGGTAAAATTTCGAACTCATTTTGACTTATGTTTAAGCTTTCTAAATTACTTAAATTTTTAAATATATTTACTGGCAGGGTCTTCAAGTGATTTTTGCTTAATACTAAGGTCACCAAGTTAACATTATTCAGAAAAAGATTTTCTGGAAGACTAATGATTTCGTTGCTCAAAAGATGTAATTGACTCAAATTTTTTAAATCCTGAAATACTGAGGATCCAATAATCGAAATTTTATTTCCTCTTAAATCTAAATAATTTAGATTATTCAGATTTTTGAATATTCCATTTTTTAATTGAGTTAGGTTGTTGTTTGACAAATTTAAAAACTCTAAACTATCAAGACCATTAAATAAGCCCAATTCGATATTTTCAATCAAATTATTTTCAAGACGTAAATTTTTCAAATTTTTACTTGAATTGAAAAAATTCAATGAAATTTGAATTTTAGTATTGGACAAATCAAGATGCTCTAGCTTTGGTAAACCTAAAAAATAAAAAAATTTAAATAAAAATCTTGTTTTTATTTTACTTTTTACTTATCATACTTTCTAGGAATCCTAAATTCGGCGTTCCGAGGTTAATACCAGACGCATCAAGTTGCAGTAAATTATGAAAATTTTCAAAATATTTTGTTGGTAAAACATTTTCTGTTATTTTAAAAAATTTAAGTTTATGAATTTCTTGGTTTTCTTCAGATTCAAAAACAACGAATTCCGTGCCATTTTTACATTTAATATAAAAATTGTAACCCAAAGTATCTTCCACTTTTTGACACTTACATTTATTATCACAGATATTTATTGAGTTTACAGAGTGAACTTTAAATAATAAACTAATGAACAATGCTAAAAACACCAACATTTTAAATGCTAAAACAATTCTAGCAGATTTAATAATTTTTCTGATTACTTTTTCCTAAGTAGTCATACAATATATTCTTTCCTTATCGCTTTACTTGGTAAATTAAATATAATAAAATTTAAACTAAGGATTACAATTAAGAAATGAATTTTTTATTAATTTAATATTAATACTTTTTAATTGGTTTACACAATAAATTAGACTACGTTATTACTTTACTTCGCTAAGCAAAACAGAAAAATATTTTTGCTTTCCAAATTATTTTGAAAACGCTTTTATCTCGATTCGTTGCTTTTCTGGACATGGGTCGTAATGCGCTATTGGTACTAGAAAGATTTTTTTCACGTAGAGAATTTTTTTATACTATATTACAGATTGACGCATTTACTTTCATAATTATAAATTTGCTATCTTATCTTTAAGTATGATAATATAAAGAAATTGATAAAAATATATTATTGTTTAATTTAATAATATTTTATAAGATTTTCAAGGAGTTACATTACATATAAATAAGCTGTATATTCAATTTCTCATGGATAAATTTTATTAATTAGCCATGAAATTAATTATCTAATATAGGCTTTTGAATTTTAAATTTACAAATGGGCTTGAGAATTTAGTTTTCGGCCACTTTAAAAAAAAAAATTAATAAATGATTATTCTTACTGGTCGCAGCTTTTTGCCACTGGAAAAAAAATTGGGCTTGATCTTCATCCATAATAAAGAATTTTTTAGTTTGCAGATCTATGTCAGCTTCTACTTTACCTTGTAATTGAATGTTCATATGCAATCAATCTATTTAACATTTACACACACTCACACATGCATACAGACTTTTTTTAAAAACCGGTTTTTTAGCTTGCTGAGGTCTCAAAACGTTCCTTATGAGAAACCAAATCAGAATTCGTAGTATAACATAATAATTGGTCTAAAACTGAAAATAAATTAAATTTAAGTTTTGTTTGATAATTTCATATTGAAATCAAGAACAAAAATAAATAAATTTTCAAAAACCCTAAAATATCAAAAATCTTATAAAACAAATATTTTTTCAAAAAAATCATTTTATTTATCACACACATAAATAAATATTTTTCTATAAAGTACATTTTGAATCATTGGAAAAATATTTCAAAAGTATGTAAAAAAATTTTTTTTTTATTTATACACTCACGCATTAATAATACACTTTTGAAGAGTTATGAAATATCTATTGTTAAAAATTTTTTTCAAAAAAAAAAAGTAATAATTTCATAATCTTTCCTGTCTTGTAAGAAATTTTAAATTTTGTTTATTATATTAAAATAAATAGTAAATTTAACAAAAAACAATAAATTATGTACTATAAATCTATACGAGTGTATTTTAAAAAATATTATTTATTTATGTGGTTTGTGTAAATCTCAAAATTCAAATAATGTTAAATAAAAAAATACAATTTTTTTGTAATAAACTCTGGTAATAAAAATGTTTTAAAAACAATAGAGTTTTTGATACTAGTTTTTCTGTAATCGAATTAAAATTCCGGAAAATTTTGGCTAGATTTTTTGATTGGGAAATTTTAATTAAGTCCCCATTTTGAGGTAAATTTTAAAAAATTGCTGAGTGGTTGTATTATTTTCTTTTTTGGGTATACAGCTTTTCAGAAATTTTTGAAATTTTTCTAAAAAAAGGACTTTTAGTGAAATTCTTCAAGGAATGCGAATTTTTATTCAAAAATTTTGGAAATTTTTAACTATTTACAGAAAACTGGGTCCAAAATATTCGGGCCAGAGCATGCCATATATCCCAGAAATTCTCTTGCTTTTATGTTTTTTTTTTTATTATTATCACTGATAGTAGTAGATAAAATGGGCGATATAATCAACAATAATAACTGTTTGTTTTGTAAAGCTAAATCTTTAATCAAAAATATATGTTATGACTCAAAATTTCAAGTATTTCTTCTTTATGAGTATGTTTAATTAAAATTTAAGTGTAATACTTTTGTAAGTAATACTACTAATTAGATTACATAACCATTTCACTGTATATTTAAAGTATTATATACTTAAATTTTTTAGAAAATTTTAAAGAAATTTAAGGTAGAATAAAATTTTGAAAATGTACCCGAATGAGAATTCAAATGGCTTGAAACGTAAAGAAATTTAAAAAAAAAAAATGAATTCTATTTATTTATAAAGTAAGCACCACGGTTTGGGAATTTTTCTTCTTTTAAACGGTTGCAAATTACATAAACCGTAAAGAAAATTTCAACAACAAATTTTTTTTTCTATTTCCACCATGCTGTAGTGCTTGTGTTTTAAATGAATGAAACTTATTTTTTTTTTTTTAATTTTCTTTACATTTAAAACAAAATAAAATTCCATCTGCCACAACCAGAAATCCGTTTGCTGCAACCGAAATTTTTGTTCAGTGTAGTTTAAGTCCTGATCACACTATCACCCAATTCATAAAATTTCTTGAGTATCGTTCTTTCTTATAAAATTTCTTACTTGTTCAACCCAAAGAATAAGAATCGAACTTCCCGTCACGTAACCAAATAAAAATATAATATTTCTAAAAGGTTATTATTAGCAATTATCGATGCAGTTTTTAATTTTGGTTCAAAAAACCCCAAAATCTTACATATTACCCATAAACCCAAAAAGAAACATAAAAAAAAAATATCTAGTCTAAAAATTCTTACATTTTATTTTAATATTTAAAAAAATACAGCTGAAATAAAAAATGATCTATTAAATCATATCTGAAGATCTCTAATTTTAAATTATCGTGCGTGTTTTTATCAGATTAAAAAAAAAACAATATGTTATTTACGTAGGGTAAATAACCCCATATAATTTAAAAGATTAATTTTCTCTAAGTGATTTTAAATATTACGTATAACATTCATTGCTCATCACCCTTTTATTCTACATACCCAAATTTTTAAAAAAAGTCATCTGTTTATCAGAATAAAATAATCATGAAATATTACTCTCTAAATTTTATAATAATAATAATATTTCGTTAAAAATTGACACTTTCGTACCTGATAATTAAAATTTAATTAAAAAATTTTGCAATACAAAAAAAAACCAAATTAATTTAAAATACATATTATTATTATTATATATTGATTAAAATATAGAAAGTTTTTTGTATTATAATTAAATGAAAAAAACATTTTTTTTATGATAGTTGACATAAATATAAATAGTTTTAATTAAATAGATATGTAATAATAACACAATATTATATATACATTTTGATTATAATAAGATAAGAAAATTGACAGTTACGATATAAAATGGCTATTATATTATGCAGCATAGGTAACACGTATTTATGATTATATATCTTTTAAAAAAATGAAATTTACATATTTTATGGCTATTTTATACAGGAATTGAAACATGAATTTTTTTAGTTTCTCAATGAACTTAACGTTTTAAAGGGTTATTCGTTTAAAAATTTATGAATTTGTAGATTTTTAAAGGGCTTTGTGTGGTTTTTGTGTAAACTTTGCAAATAATGGAATATACTGATGAGGATATTTGTCAAAATTAAAGTTCAGTTTTTAAAAATTAAAAATTAAGATATAGGGGTTGTATTTGTAAGTTGTTTGAGTATTAGGTGAAAGCGAGGAGTTTTGAAAAAAACACCTGGATTACGTTCAGGATATACGAAAATAATTATAGTGTAAAAGGTTCAAAAACAATAGAAGTTTTTTGAACTTTAAAAATTTTTGAAAAATTAAAAATTAAAAAAGTATTTAAAAAATATAAGATTCAAAACATCATCCGTTAAATTCAAATCTACTATCAGCCCCAAAAATTCAGTTTTTCTTAAAATACAAAAAGCCCAAAAAAATTTTTTTTTTAGTATTGTTTAAATCTTTTTTTATTTTTTAATATCTATTGGAGATACGTTAATTTAAGAGATTCCACCTCGACTGGGCCCAAATTGAACTGAAGGGCCAGAGAGATTGATCTAAATTATTTTTTTTTGAAAGTATAACTAAAAATAAGTATTCTTAGTCAATTTTCTAGGTCAGCTCCTTAATTTCTGGCAGCCTTTTTTGTGTTTTTAGCCTGTTTTAGTAAATTGACTCAAAATTTTTTTATTTTTGTTGGCAAATTCTTATTTTGC
The DNA here is from genome assembly GCA_022575985.1 of Anagrus nilaparvatae. NCBI lineage: Eukaryota > Metazoa > Arthropoda > Insecta > Hymenoptera > Mymaridae > Anagrus > Anagrus nilaparvatae. The sequence continues at coordinate 7,759,282 of JAKSXM010000165.1, forward strand.
GATTCGAAATATTTTCTCCTTAGGTGCTTATAGGAGATTTCCCTCAGAATTCTATTCCCTAGATTCAAAATTTAATTTAGACTGCGCATACGCTTTTCGATTTAAATAAAAAAAATATGCAGGTTCGATTTCTTCTACTTAGGCTTAAATTTCTTGTTTTATGACCTATTTTCATTCTCCAAAAAAAATCCATGAGATACGCTAATTTGAAAGCTCCAATTTCTGCAACCCTTCAGTTAACCTTAGGCACAGTCAATATGGTCTCCCTCATTTATGTTTTAAACAATTAAAAACATTTAAAATTATTCAAACAAACCATACACTCACTTAAAAATACAAAGTAAAAACTTAATTGCTTAAAGAATATAATTAAACCAGTTTATTTTTTTAAATTCATTGTAGCATACTAAAAAAATTATAATAATATATCTTATCTACTCACTGACAAATAATATATTTTATCTCCTCAGTTAATTATTAGCTAAAAAAAAAAAATTGTATATAATTATTGCTATAAACAGCAATCTAAAATACATTGTATAATTGTTTTATTTAAAAAAAATATTTCAATACGTACGGTGACAGTTAATTATTATTAAATAAAGAAAAAAAATTTTTTTATGAACATGCGATTGCAGCATCAATTAAAAAGCATATTGTAATATTATAATTATTATTTTACTTAGGATACTTATGATAATTAAAAAATATCAGTGAAACATATAATATTCATAATTATTTTTTTTTGTAATTTTATTCAAGGAACCTATGACTGCGTGTGGTGATTGAATTATATTAGTGTCCATGAAAGTATATAAGACAAAAAAAATTATCTTAAAACGGAAATAAGACTCATTTTTATGTGTGTTTAAGAAAAAAAAATTTTTTATGTATTCGATACACATAATTTATTTATTAGGTGTCGGGAGATAATAGAAACCTGTAAAATCTTTGAAAAAATAAAGAGTTGGTATATATTAGACCGTTTGGTATTTTTGTTTGAGAAAAAAGTTAAATAAATTTTTGTGTGTAAATAATTCCAAGAATAACCAATTTATGTAACTTCCTGTTCCCTAATTTGCCTTATCCATAATTTCTAGGCATTTTAACCCCAAAAAATCCAAAAATTCGTTAAAATTCAAAATGACCCAAAGTCTAATATACAAAAATATTATTCACATACGCTAACAATAATTTATTTATTTATTATTATGGTGACTCATAAAAAATAAAATTATATATTAAATAAATTAATAAATTAGAAAAAAAAAATATTTATTTATTTTTATTATGCATTACAATTTTTTATTATTTAATATTTAAATTATAGGTTATGTTACATCTATATATTATTTCTTTGTTTTATTTATGTAAATACTAAATAAAACTTTTACAATTATATTATTTGCCATTGTATTAAAAAAAAATATTTTTCAAACTCTCATTTTATTGTTATTTTTTAATTTTTAGGTTATGTTTAATTTTTTGTGAATACACGTAGTGTTTATAAAAGTTGTTATTTTTAAAATAATGCAGTCTTTGATAGTTAAAAAATACAGTTGTATATCATTATTAATAATTCCATTATTTTTTGGTCATTTAGGCAGAACGTTATTAAGAACAATAATATTGGGTTTAATAATATCCGGGCCGATTTACAACCTAACCTATAACGTTAAAGAAGTAACAAAATCATTTTTTTGCTTAAGTCAAACTACTTACAATTTGACTAAAAGTAAATATAATTTAATAATCCAGCCGTTTAAAGAAGTACTAAAAACGTTAAAAAATGAAGATTTAGAAATTAAAAAAAATTTAGCTAATTTAAAAAATGTTATTGAACCATTAAAAAATCAATTTTTTAATAAAAGTAAAGATTTATCGAATATTAGTAGCGAAGAAAGAGGTTATGTTTACGAAAAAGAGTATTTTGAAAAAATTAAAAATCAGTGTTTACAGCAATTGAGTAAAAGTTCAGAAACTTGCAGTTCAATGTTTGAAAAGGAATATGCAAATTGTAAAGACGCTGTCAATTGGGCGGCTTCATGGTTGTTATGTTGGCCTTTGAAATTAACTTTTGCATGTGACATAATACGTGCTCTAGGTGGTTTTCACATTTGTAATCCAACCAATCAACTTAATAGTGGAATAGGTAGAGGATTTTCAGAACTAGAAGATTCAGTTCAGCTGTTTAATAAAAGTTTGATGACTTCAAACGCCGTTATTAAATTCAAGGCAAAAGAAAAGGTTAAATTGGGTGTAGATCATTTTAAAAAATCAATGAATGAATTAATGAAGAGTCTTGAAATACGTAAACGTTTTTTGCAATATTTTTTGAAAATATTTAATAATTGCATTTATATAATTTATGTCAAAATGCTTTGGAATGCATCGATCTACAGATCAAATTATTTGGCTAATATTGAGTTTGACAATGTTTACATAAGCAAGTATTTTACTCGTATCGATGCGAGACGAAAATCTCAAAATAAAAGGACGATTCTGCCATTGAAGCCTAATGATAAAACCAGATTAATCTACCCTTTTAGTTTGAGACAATCAAAATCTGAATACCGGAACACCTTGAAGTTCACCGTAAAACTGCTGCTAGAAATAATGCTCGTTTCGACTCTAGTATACGCGGATTACTTATTTTATGGTCTAATTAAAATAGTTTACAAGCATGCCAAATTTCACATCACAGAATCTGGTCAACATGAAATATTTCTTAATTTCAGTGGACATGGCGCGTTTGCTAATTTGATACGTTCAATTATAAGAATTTTTAACATCAAACAGCGTATGTACGTTGTTACTAGTAATGAAAAATGTTTACCACAAGCTATTAGTGTGCCAACAATTACGTTAATTCATTTGTATGGTTACTATTTTGCTTTATGGATGTTGTTTACTTGTCAAGCTTATGCTTATCGTATGAGGCATATTATTTGTGGCTATTTTTACAGAAAACGTGAAAAACGGAGAATACTTTATTTGTATAACGAACTATTGAGACAGCGACAGAATTTGAAGGATACAAAAACAACAGAGTAATTTAAGTATGTTGATAAATAATTTAAATTCTTAAATTCATATTTTCAAGTGAATAATAGAAGTTTTTATGTTCATAAAGTATTAAAATGTTGAAATAAATATTGGTTATTAAATAAAATTGGGATTATTTTTTTGCAATAAATTTTTCGGCGCTAAAATAAAAAATATTTATATCTGTAAACATATTTTTCTGTTCAGCGGCTAAAAAGACACGTTTTCTTGCTACTGACCACGCTACTGACGCAGAAAAATCGTATACGACTCTTGTCCATAAATAAAGAATGCCAAAAATCGCAGTTTGCCATTCTCGGCTTCTTCTCTGAAGGTAACTTACGTGCGATTTGGACCATTCTTTACTATTTTGGACACGAATCGAAAATATACTATTTGAAGTGTATACCAAGTTGAACCAAAATTTAAATAGTTTACATCCATCCGAAAAGCTTAAATTTTTTTTACAAAAAGTTAAAATTTTCTTGGAACATCAAGCAAAGCTTCGCTCTATAAAAATTGTAAATATCCATTTTTCCATAAATTCAAAACAAATTGTAAATTTTACTTTAAAATCTAGATTATAAAATAAAGAGCAATAATATAATGGACTTCCTGCATATCTGTCTAAAAAATCCATGAATAACATGTGTTTCTTACCATAAATATGACTCATTTCTACCTCCAGGGTTAATTTTCGTATAATTTACAGCGTAAACATAATATATTACAAAGTCAGTATAATAAAATAGAAAAAGAACAAAAAAAAATATAGCAGTAGAACAAATTTACCAAGTTTATCCGCATCCCATACCTTAAAGGCTTTAAACAAAGTACTTCGATTAACTATCATAAATTTCAATAATAAATACATACACCAGTAAATTTTTTTTGTGGTTTACAAATACACCCATAGCATAATGATCATTTTTTTTCAGTTTGCAAATATGTACAGTAAAGTACATACATCAAAAAGAATATATCATATGAAAGCACGTGCGGTCGTGTGGCACGTGCCCCCTTTTTTTTATATTTGCTTTTTTTATAAGGTAATTGTGTTGTATTTGTACACTTAATAAGTATAGAAAGAATTTTTTTTTGACGAGTAAATATAAAGGCCAAAGCCAATTGGTGGTTTTTTTTTAATGTGAATTAAATTAAAACGTGTTTTGCTCTTATTATACGTGCTAATGTCAGTCGCATGTCTTTTTTCATTAACTTCATTTTCTTTTTTTTTTGCACTTTGGTATTTATTTATTATACTGCGGATTGTATGTATGAATACTTTTACTTGGATTTATAGATGTGTGTGCGTGTGTGTGTGTGAGAATTGAATTGCAAAAAAATCTATAACAATGCGATGTAGAGAAAGATTATTATTTTTTTGTTTAATAATTCATATTTTATTAGCAAGAATTTATTGGTATATTAGACTGGGATTTTTTTTGAAATTTTTTGTGGGGTTTTTTGGTTATTGGGGGAAATTAGGTGCTATTTTCCAAAAAAATTAGTTTAATCTTTAGCTAATTTGGTTGTTTCTGAGGAATGTGCTCATATGTACAGTGAATTTCTGGTCTTAAATTCGATAGGCTTCGTAGTATCGAATTCAGAAATGATATAAATAGGGAACTTTTTTGGTACGTGGCCACAAATTTCACCGTAAAATCGAAAATTTAAACAAATTAATTTTTTGGAGAAATTTTGTTATACCCGAAAGCTCTTATAAAAGCTACTCCACTTATTCCTGCTCTTAACCCTAAAAACACAAAATTTTCCAAAAAAACTAACCACCCTAATATACAATTATTCATATTTTATCAATACAAAACTACAATAAATAAAAAAAAAAATATTTTTCTAAAAATATCAATATTTAATATCTCTATTACTTTTTTAAAACCACACAATCATGTCTGACACAAGCTGTCTTTATCTACTGATCTTTATATACATGTACACACATAACTTATATAGTATCGATCATTTAAATAAAATATATTCAAGGATCTTATTACATTTTTTAATTAATTATGATAATACGATAATAAATTTAAATAATTTTTTTTTCTTCTTCTATCAAACACAAATCAATTAAATTTAGTGTGTTTAGAAGAGAACAAAGAAATTATTTTCAGTGTACATAAAATGAAAAATAACGAGTTTTCTGGAGCTTGAAATAAAATATCGAAGTCCTAGATTTATAAAAAAAAAAAAATGATCGTTCTAAATGATAATAAAAGTCTATTATTTATAGTGACCAACAGTAGTAGTGTAATAAAAACAGTAGTTACACAGAGTGCAGTGGAGGGGTAGGTAATAAAAGGGGGAGGAGCAAAAAAATTTTTTTCATTTATTTCTCCTACTATTATTTTTTATTTTATTGTTATAAAAATATATTGTTAATTTATACTTCGAAACGCTTCTTCATGTTATAAAATGTAACTTTAGGTCAAAGGGTGTGGCTTTTTATACGCTGTTTTATTAAAAAAGCGTTGTTGAATTCGATTCGGTAAGCTTTGCTTCTGCGCGATACGCTTCGTTAACCCCCTTTATTATTATTATTGTTATTTTAAATTTATTATACAAAATGGCTGATGTGTTTTTCCCCCTTTATTTTTGATGAAAATTACATTTTTTTTTTCTTTATTTTGATTGGTTGGATTTTTTTTTTACTTCCATTTTTTTTTATTGTCGTATTTACTATTACTACTATTGTCCTTGGTTATATTTTCTTTTTTTTTCAGCCAATAGAATTTTAGTTCTTTTTTTTATTGGTATTATTTCGTTTCGCTCTGTCTCACTTTTATTATACAATTAAATTAACAATGAAGTAATTACTTTGTGTTTTTTATATTGTGGGTTACTTTTTAATGGAGTTATATGAAAATTGTAAAATATTTTTTATTTTTTTATATTCAATTTTTTTTGTTGATTAGTTTAAATTATAATTTTAGGTAAAAATATATTTGGAAAAAATAAGACAAAGTTTTGTGCTTTTGTAAAGCTTCGAAAATAAAATACTAAAGCATTGAAATTTGACATTTTATTACTCAAAATATATTTTAAAAGTTTTTATAGACATTTTTTCGCATTTGATTAAGTTTACAAAAAATTTACATTGCTTTATTCCAAAATTTAAAGCTTTTAAGATTTTAATCTTAAAATTTTTAAAGACATTATTTTGATTACTTTGATTTCAAATATGTCTCCTAGATATTTGTAATTAGGAAATTTTTCTACCCGGTGACCATAAAAAATGTTTATTATGTAAGATTGAAGGGTGTTTTATTACAAAATGATATTAATGAAAGATAAATTATTAAAACATATTTTTGGAAAATTTGCATAAAAATGTGCAAAATTTCAAGTAACTCTAGAATGTTAAAAATGTCTAATTTTGAATTGTAGACCATTTTTGACTCTAAAAAAAGTTCGGAATGTATGCTTATTCATTAAAAAAAGTTTTAAAAAAACGCAAAATATCTAAAAATTTGCTTCAAAAATGTATTTAATATTTAACAAGCATAAAATATTATAAACACAAAACTATAATTTTTCTATGTCACATTTACAACAATCCAAAGCCATAATTTAATAACCCGGTACTTAATAATAGAACAATTATTTGTAATTTGTTTTTATAATAAATACACACGAGTCAATTTTTTAACTGTTTTTATATATTTAGTGTCTATTAATTGTGTATGCATTTAATTGCACATTTATAGTTCATAATACAATCTATTGTTTTCTATTAAAATCTCTTAGATATTTATTTACTTGACAAATTAATTGTGGACATTGTAATTTTTCAGTTTACGTGTCATGCATTGTAAATGTGAATTGTTGCTAATAAATTACATGGTCGTTTTTTATAAAATTTTAATTTAAAAATTTCTAGGTGGTAATTAATAATGTTTTGATTTCAAAATATTTTATGCGTTGACAAATTTTAATGTTTCGTTTAGGTTATTAATTATCGAATAACTTTTTAATAATAAATTGCGTTTTTGTAATTCATTTGGAATTTAGAGTTTGAGATATTTATTTATTTATTTTGGTTTTTTATGAATAAAATAATAGACGTGAAATTTTATAACTGGTATTTATATATTTTTTGAATGGCTGAATGTGCGAATAAATGTTTACAAAACAGGGATTTGTAAAAAAACATTTTTAATAAGCGAAAAATGAGTTCGTCCTTAGATTTTAAGTTTTTAAATGATTTTAAAATCTTTTTGAAAGACTGAAAATTTTTAAAATATTTAAGAGGTGTGCGTTTATCTGAATTTTCGAGTACCTGATCAAAAAGATCGGTTTTTTTTCAAGTTAGATTGAGTCGAACTTTGGGTAAACCCTAAATGTTTTAGTGGTTTGCATGCCGGAATTTTCAATGAAATATTTGAAAATTAAAAGAAAATTACATTTGGTAAAAGAAATTAATACATTCAATTTTTAATGTCAATTTCAAACTTTTAAAAACTTTTATTAGAGATTGAAGTACGTACTTTTTCATTTATTGTAGTCGCCAAATAATTTTAAAATTAAAGAAAATTTTGAATCATTTTTATGCAGAACTTTTTAATTCCACATAAAACAAAAACATGTTCAAAAATTAAACCTACCATAAAAAAAAAAGATGATCCTCCCATTGCCATTTTATTTTTACAAAAAATTTCTACATCATTTAAATATCTGGCAATGACAAACTTTCATATATACCCAACATCGTAATTCATATAGGGCGTTTTAAATTCGCACGTGATATCCATTAAAACCCATATTCATGAATAAATGCAGTTTGAAACTCATTCATATATTTATAAACATATTCGTTACAATATAATTCCGCATCGAAGCGACGGCGGATACAAATCACCGAGTGTATAAGAATGACGCGTTGTACTTAATAAAATATATCACATTTTTATTTTTTAAAGCGTTACCAACGGGTATAAAGAACGAGGCTTATATGATTTAGCATAGATGCAAGTCAGTGCTGGGATGATAAATAAAATTATTATTTATGAATAGGTAATTTTAAAATTTATTATACTTTGTTACAGACATCAGATCTGGATGCACTGCTTTGTCGTCAAGAATTAGATCGTTTACACCGTATAGAAGATGATGATAAAGAATCAGTCAACGTTGTACAAGCATCAAATCAAACATCAGTGGTTAGAACAGATGACACAAATAATGGTACTGGTACAACAAGTATGGAAGAATTATTTGTCGATGTTGGTCAACAACAGCAACAGCAACAATCAAATCCACAAAATTGTAGAACAGAACAAAATTACGTTGTAACAACAAATTCGCGTCACGATGATGATGTTTTTTTAAGGCCACCATTATGGGAAGACATAACATCGAGTATACAAAAATTAGATCCAGAAAATGCTGATATGTTAGAAACGCAGTCGTCACATTTAAGTATTAATCTTAATTTAAAACTTGAACCAACAACTGCCAGTGATAATACGAATATTGTTGATAATAGATTAAGTAATAATCAAGATAATTTAAAAAATAATATAACACAGCCAACGTTACATTTACTCGAATCACCAACGTCTACGTCAAGTTATTCAACAAATACTACAACTAGGCATTTGCATAGATTACCCACTGTATCAAATAATAGTAATAATAATAATGCAAATACCAATAGCAATAATAGTAATAGTACTAGTAATAATAATAATAATAATAATAGTACTAATTTAAATAAAAATAATAATAATAATAATAGTAATACGTTAAATAATAATAATATTAGTAATATTAGTAATAATAATAATAACAATAACGAAGATGAAGAAGTAACGAGTGTTGGTATAAATAGTAAAAAACAAACTGGTCAACAAGCGATATATGGACCAATGACAAGGCTAATGTATACCTCACCGTTGACACCACCGATCTCCGATCCTGGTTCGCCGTTAAGAAGGACACCTCCGCCTCCTTATCCTCAAGGTCAACCAGGTCATAGGTTACCTAATAATTCTACTGTACATGTTAAGTTTAATCGTAGAAATAATCCAGAACTTGAAAAAAGAAGAGTGCATCATTGTGACTTTATGGGTAAGTTGAGAAATTTTTTGTTTTTATTTTGGAGACTAGATGGTTAAAAACTGTATTTAGGTACTTATTATCTGGACAGTAAATTTATTTTTTTTAATTTTATCCCAGATTTTACGTGAACTGCTCATTTTCGAGTAATTTAAGCAATTTTCATTGGTCCCGTTTACGTTTCTGTTGAATTTTTTATATCGAGAAAATGTAAAATCTTGAAAAAAACATTTTTTTCAGAAGCGTTTGCATTATGTACCTTTTTGTGGTTATTTTCTAAATTATTCTTACACATAAAAAAATACGTTTGTCAAAAGCAGAATATTTTTCGGATTTTTCAAAAAAATACCTATAAAATACAAATTTTAAGGCCACTATAAGAATTCAGAAAAATTCTACGTCAATTTTCACACATTTATTTGAGGCCTATTCAAAAAAATAATATAATAATAAGAATAACCCTTATATTCATATAACCTAAAGAAGTAGTAACCGCAGGAATCAATTAAAATTAAATTGTTGTCATTTTTCCTCGCCTTAACTAGGCCCTATACATTTTTATTCGACCCTGCACGTATCCCAAATATTGTTGAAAATTTAAAAAAGTTAAAATTGGTTCACATTACAGTTGTAAATTTAAGCATTTTTAAAAATCGAAAAATGGCTGTCATTTCGAATCCTTTGAATCTGGAACCTTAAAAACTGGCCTATGCTATCAGAGTCGATTTTATAAAGCATATTTTTACTAGATTTCTAGTAATACAAGCTTTAAGACAGTTGAATATTGGTAATTATTACCGGAAATCTAGCGAAATACTGCTCCATGAAATTGCTCTTTGAGAAGTACATTAAATTTCTGGCAGTAGCTATTAAAGTTCAATTGTTGAAATCAACTATTTTTTAAGTTCAATGTCCCTAGAAATCAAATTAAATCTTCTCCATGAAATAGCCTGTATCAAATTTTTAAATACTAAATTTAGCCAACCAATTTTTTTTAAATCTCAGACTTTTACCTTACCTTTAGGTCACTTTTACCAAGAATAACTCACTAATATACTTAAAGGATCACGTTAAATCCCAAAAAGCTTGACTGAAGAATCAAATCAAAAATAAATATTAAACATGACATATGATTAAAATCTACAGAAGCTTATATATAAAATTTTTTATTCAACAAGATTTTTTATGTTACCTTTTTTCAGTAATCAGCTTATAGCCACATAAAAAGTATATCACCTAAATATCTTAATATTCAAAATACAAACATTAATAACTTTCAAAATACATGGTATATTTACCTTCTGATATAAATCTTATCAAAAAAAAATCATCTTAAATGCATATAATATATCCTTTGGTATAAAAATATTCTTAGAAAAAAAATAAATAGGTATATCTAAAAATGAGAAGTGAATATTATAAGATTTATCATTTTTCATTATAATTTAGATATAAGTGTATAAACAAAAAACTAATTAATAATCATATATTATAAATGCATATATTTAAATAAAATATCGTTTATAGTAAAGTCTTGTATATATAATTTATTTTATTTTTTTTTCTTTAAGTGCTATTTATAAATATTTATATAATTATAATCGATATATATATATAGTTAATAAATAAAAAAAATATTACAAATTATTAAATTACATTAGTATATTATGGTGACAAAGTTTTTGCATATTATATATTACTTATTAAGATTAAAGTGTGTTAACCTCAGAAATGTAATTATAATCGATTAATATTTAATGTATTGGCATTTTTGAGTTAAATTATATATTAGGTATATTTATTGAGAAATAATAGGTTTTTGGAAACTTTAGTACTAAAATAAGTTTTTTTCAAAGGTATAAAGTTACTTTTTTTTAAATCTTTTGCATTTAATTATAACAAAGTTGAATATTACCTGACTGCTCTTTTTGAACTATCAAGAAAATATTAAAGAGGCTTATGTTTTTAAACTAACATCAATTATAATAAGTTTTATATAACTTCCATTGAAAAGTTATATTGATCTAATAAATGAGAACCTTTATGTTATTCAAAAATTTTCCAAACCTAAGCGAAATTCCATAAAGCTAATAAATTAATTATACATTTATCATTTTATAATACGGCTATATTTTCCAAGTTGAAATTATTAATTATTATCTTTTATGTTAACTGTTTTATTTTATTTTAATATTTTATTTTTTCTATATTTAAAAACTTTTTGCATTTGCTTATATTTATACTGTTGCGAGAACATTTTACTTGCGAGAAAAATTTTTTTAAATATAATATCCTTTTATTAATTTCTGTTTTTTATAAATTAATGTTTAAAGCACATAAAAATTTAAGAAGTTTGATCGTTTAAAATAAAACTTATTTTTGAATATATGAATATTAAAAAATAAGACTAACAATAAAGCAGAGCTGGGCATGCACGGCATTTTGGGCACGGAAAACTAACAGCCGTATATACGGCCAAGCAGTATAATGATCCGTGCACAGTCTGTCCATACTTTATTTTTATAAGTATACGGATCAGTTGGTAGTATGTTAAAGTTTGAATGCATACTGCCCACGGACCCGTCAGCATTATGAAAAACCCAAGTCTCATACTCATACGGACCCGTATGCATATAGGACCTGGGTATTTTCATAATGCTGAGGGGTCCGTGGGCATTATGAAAACACCCAAGCTCATACGCATACGGACCCGTATGCATATAGGACCTGAGTATTTTCATAATGCCCACGGACCCGTCAGCATTATGAAAAAACTCAGGTCCTATATGCATACGGGTCCGTATGAGTATGAGACCTAGTATTTTCATAATGCCTACGGATCCGTACACAGTATAAAAATACCTAAGTCCTATACGCATACGGACCCGTATGCATATAGGACCTGGGTATTTTCATAATGCTCACGGACCCGTCAGCATTATGAAAATACCTAGGTCTCATACGTATACTGACCCGTGGGCATTATGAAAATATCCTCTGCTATACGCATACGGGTCCGTGGGCATTATGAAGTTACCCAGGTCCTACATGAATACGGGCCCGTATGAGAAAAATATGGGGCCGTATATTCTTATGCCGTACAAATAGGTGATTTGGTATTCAATTTTGTCCTACGGTTTTTCATACGGCATAAATAAATACGGGAGCTGTAGGTAATATGCCGTATTAATGGACCATTTTATACGACTCCCGTATTGAATTTTGCCGTATGGATTTTCATACGGCAAAAATCAGTACGGGGGCCGTATAAAATGGTCCATTAATACGGCATATTTTGTACGGTTCCCGTATTGTATTTTGCCGTATGGATTTTCATACGGCAAAATCCAATACGGGAGCCGTATAAAATAGTCCATTAATACGGCATATTTTGTACGGTTCCCGTATTGGATTTTGCCGTATGGATTTTCATACGGCAAAAGTCAATACGGGAGCCGTATAAAATGTTCCATTAATACGGCATATTTCGTACGGTTCCCGTATTAGATTTTGCCGCATGGATTTTCATACGGCAAAAGTCAATACGGGAGCCGTATAAAATGATCCATTAATACGGCATATTTCATACGGTTCCCGTATTGGATTTTGCCGTATGGATTTTCATACGGCAAAAGTCAATACGGGAGCCGTATAAAATGTTCCATTAATACGGCATATTTCGTACGGTTCCCGTATTAGATTTTGCCGCATGGATTTTCATACGGCAAAAGTCAATACGGGAGCCGTATAAAATGATCCATTAATACGGCATATTTCATACGGTTCCCGTATTGGATTTTGCCGTATGAAATTTTATACGGCAAAAGTCAATACGGGACCCGTTTGAAATTTGCCGTATTAATGGACTATTTTATACGGCTACCGTATGCAGTTTGCCGTATATACGGCTAAATACATCTAGCAACCGTTCACCGTATGCCGTATATACGGATAACAGCGTGTCACAGTATCCCAGCTCTGCAATAAAGTTACAAACTTATAATTACAATAAAGCGTATATTCTATGCAAACATATTTTGGCATTATATACAATTTTAGATCTTTTTTTCCTCAAATGATAACATAATTTCTTTAAACAAGCACGATTACGGTTTGAATAAGATGTAAATTGATGTGTATAATAATTATGAATTTTTAATTCTAGCAAATTTACATTTTTTTTCAAAATTTTCTTATTTTCAATAAAACAATCTTTTATCCTTAAATAATTTTTTTTCATGCCTAAAGTAAATTTAGTTTATTGTTTATTTTTTTTGGATAAACAACCAGCCTCCTGTAAAATTAAAAAAAAAATTTCATTTAAATTTTCATTACTGATTTAATTTCAGGAAAATTTTTTCATTTGAATTTTTAATTTTGATTTAATAATTCAGAAATTCGCTATATTTTTTTTGAAATTTTGTAGGGACAGTCTAATGAGCGCACAGTAACTATGTGCGGAATTCCACTTGCCGCAAACTGATTTTAGATATTACATGCATCAAAAAGTAAATGTTATTTTCTTTATGCAAAGTAATCAGGGTGTCTGATAACTGAAAACCATCAAAAAACTTAATGAAATATGTGATCGTATCTGACTGATAGGATAAAATTTATTTTCATATTAAAAATTTTACATGATATTACAATGATTCTCAATAGGATCATCTTGCACAGCAGTGCATTTTTTATTATCTTTACTATTATCTTGTACAACGATTGATGTCAGTTCACTAATACGACAATTTTCAGCAAATTTGAATACTTCAGCCTTAACTATACTACAATCTTTTTTCATTTGATTTTCACAATGATCAATGAAATCATCAGTAAGCGTATTTTCAGCAAAAGTTTTCTTAATATCTTCATCAAATTTTTTAAAATCTTTTTTAATTTCTTTTAAAGAGCCAAGCATAACATTTAACACATCATCAGTGGGTTGACTATTACAAAGTGCAATTTTTTCATTGATTTTTTGTATCAAAGTATTATATTGCTAAAAATACAATTAAATAATTTCATTTTTTTACTCTAAATTACCTAAAAAGTATTAATTTCTTACCTGTATTAAATTCATGTATAGCAAAAAATTTTCTCCTGTTTGCTTTTTTTCCGCATCTAAGCAGTTTTTCAAATTTTTAAAAATGAAAACATGTTGACTATGTAATTCATATTCTGATTTTTTCAAGCATTCATCAGACATTTTGTGTAATTTACTATTCACCAATACTTTCATTTTCTGTAAATATAAATAATTAAATTTTAGTAACTTGAAAAATTACTTTTTTTTACAAATTTGGCTATTCACTCAAATTGTTTCAAAGGTCGATCAACAAAAAATCAACTATTTTTTTAAGTTTATTTAACGAAATAAATTTTTCTTCGAGTTCTTTTTTTAAAATTCCGAATTGTTCATTCATAAAATCAATAAAATAGTCTCTTGTATTCTAAAAAATCATATTATGAATAAAACAACAAATAAAATATTTTTTTTCAAAATAAATTTTTTTTTAGATAAAAATTATAAAAAAATGAAAATTTTTCTCAGTTAGTTTTAATGTTACAAACAAATTATTTTTAGTTACTTTTTACTTCTCTGAACTTAAGAAATATAATTAAATTTTTTTACCCTGTAAGTTACAGTATTATTAGATTTTTGCAATTTTTGTTCATCATTTAACTTTTGCTTTAAATTTGCTTTAAATTTTCCCATTTAGGCTTCTCTGGAATTTGACTTATTGCAGTCTGAAAATTTAAAGTAGTTTTTATTGGATTTTTTTTGTTAAATTTTTGAAAATATAATTTAAAACTAATTAAATTTTAATTTTTACCTGCAAATAAAGTATTGTTATTAAATTTAGAATAGCAAAGTTTCATTTTTAAGTCGGTATGTGTATAAAACTCAGATATTTTTAAAAAACTGATTTTATATTGTAAAGTAAATCATTTTTATAGATAATTTTTCATCAATAATAATGTGTTCTTATCTTCATTTTTCAGTTTATTGTTTGGCTATTTTTTTTAATAGAAACGTGTTGAAATCAAAGCATTATTAGAAAATGTAAATTAAAATTTTGAATATTTTTAAACATTCAAATTTCAAAATTATCATTTTACAGAATTAATTTTTTTGGAATTTTTGCGCAAACGTTCTGCATATTTAAATTTTTGAATTATGAAAGTACAGACCTATAGACCTACTAGTTACGAAAAGTTATTATAGAGCGATGCTCTACCTTCTATGCGGAGAAAATTTTCAGTTTTTGAGAACTGTGTTTAAAGAAAATTATATCAAGTTTGAAATGAAAGCTTTTCTAATAGGCGATTTAATTTTGATTTAAATCGGTTGTCAATTCTATTATAGATGGGTTTTCTTAAAAAGTTCGCCTCGCTATGCTTGTTTTTAACGGAAACTGAATTTAAAAAATCATCCATATTCTGGATACCTTCCCTTATTAATATTTATATTACTTCAATTATGCATGAAAAATAATTTTTCTTGATTAAATAATACTAGATAATTGCTAACAATTATAGACTGTGCGAAGCATAACAACCCACTAAATTTATTCCTAAATGCAGACGATTTTTATTATTTGAAATATTATTAATTGGGTATAATAGGTGAAGTAAATAATCAAACTCTTTTTGTTATAAACAATAAATATTTAATGTACAAAATATTGTATGTGTACATTTACAGTATTAGCGTGTTTATTTACATAATAGTAATTAATTAAATGTATATTCAAAATAATAACTTTAATTAATTAATTTTTGATTATATATGATTTGTTTTTGAAAAAAAATTTTAATCAATATTTTATTCTTTAATTGCTTTATTAATTTTGATTAATGATTGCATGAAAGCTTGTTTCACTTTAAAAGATGTTGAAAGTCGTATTGAGTCAAAACGATATTTGTTGTAACCTTTTATTAAAATTATATCATTAATTGATTTAACTCGACTCAAACCGACGTATGTAATTCCCAATTGTCTTTCCGTGTCTCCTATGTGTAAGAAAATTTTATCTAACGTCTGCCCTTGAGACTTGTGGATGGTTAGAGCATATAACAACATTACTGGAAATTGCGTGCGACTGCATAAAATATTATTATGCTTCCAAGTTCTTTCCACGGGAATAATTGGGAAATAATTTTTATACAAAAATGGTCCTTTGTAATTGTCAAATTCAACCATTAATACTTGAGGTAATTGTGGTGGTGATTCATTATCAGCATATATTATTTCCCGTATGTATCCTAAGCTTCCATTTGTTAATCCAGCTGCTACCCATAAATTTGTACGTAACATTCTTCTACAGTCTTTTGACAAGTATAATATATTCTGTAATCCTGTTGCTTTTTCGTCCGAGCAACGCATGGCAATATTGGGTGTGTTTATTGAAACTATGCGTGCAACTGGATGTCCCGTATTTTTTGGGTGTGTTTATTGAAACTATGCGTGCAACTGGATGTCCCGTATTTTTCAAAAATGTTTCATTATGTGTTTTAACTTGTGCACACGTTGGATATAAATAAATTGCGTTTTTAAAATTGTTTAATTCTTCTTTGGGGATAACGGTTTCTCTTCGGTTATATAATAAGTTATAATTTTGTTGAGACAGTTCTGCATTTGCTACTTCATTTAGCAATTGTGAGTAAGGGGTATGATTACCTTTTTGTCTGTGTGCGTTTTGGAGACAATAATACTTTTGGAATTGTTTAAAAATTATTCTTCCTTGTGTTTGTAAATTGTCTGTTAGTTTTTTATCACTAAATACTGCTGTGTTTCCAACCGGTGTCAATTGATTGTAATCTCCAAGTAAGTAAATTATGATTCCGCCAAAAGGTTCGTCAATTTCATTAGCATGTATTTCTCGACATCGTGATTCTATCTGAAATAACGTTCTTAAACCGATCAAAGATATTTCATCTATTATTAAAAATTTCAAATCGTTCAAATCCGTTTGAAATTTTTTTGCATTTTGATTTTCTAATTTAGAAAATAACTTGTAATTTAAAGGTAATCGTAGCAAATAATGTAATGTTAGTCCATCTATGTTAACTGATGCCATACCTGTTGATGCCGCTACTTTAACCGAATCTTCTCCGAAAATTGATGTAATCCTCTTAACCATTTCTTTGATTATTGTGCTTTTACCAGAAACAGCTTTGCATTGTATTATAACTCTTTTTATACTATTTGCTGTC
Organism: Anagrus nilaparvatae; assembly: GCA_022575985.1. Taxonomy (NCBI): domain Eukaryota; kingdom Metazoa; phylum Arthropoda; class Insecta; order Hymenoptera; family Mymaridae; genus Anagrus; species Anagrus nilaparvatae. The sequence continues at coordinate 7,776,619 of JAKSXM010000165.1, forward strand.
ATAGTACCGTTTCGTATACTGGTTATTTGAGTATCTAACAAGTTTAATATTTGTTGTTGGTCATCTGTAAACGATATTTTAGATTCTGTATTATGTTTATATATTTTCTTTTCTTGTTGAGATTTGTAGGTATTCAGAAAAGAATGTATTTCTAATTCAGTTGGTTTGTTTTCAATAGGCATATTCCAGTTATAACATAAATCTATCGCCCTTTTTTCTAAATCTATTTCTAAATTGTCATTTTGGAATCCTGATAGAAACTCAAATGCATTTTTTATGTTATCATCATTTATTTCTTCTGGAATTTCATCATTCTCAGTGATTTCGTTTAAATCTATGTTTTCATTGTTATTTATATTTAATGTTTCGTAAATTTGCTTCCATTTATTTATATTTTCATATGATTGAAGAATATCATTATAATCATTTTTAAATGGTATGTTCAAAATACATTGTTGTTTATAAAATTTTTCATCTTCAATTTCATTGTTGGTTATTTTAAATTTCGGAAAAATTCTAACAATGTTTTCTTTCCGTCGATTTGTAAATTTGTTCTTGAAAATTGTATAATTTTTAGCGAAATTTAATAACGTTAAGTTATTTAGTTCTTTTGGTCTGATCTTATATTTTTCTATTAAATTACAAGTTTTTGTATCAATATTTTCATCATTTGATTCATTTGTCTGAAATCAAAAAATTATTTATATATTGTTTAATAGTCTGTTAAAAAGTGCGTAAAATTGTTTCTCGATTTACGAATTATTTGGAATCGAAAATTCGTTCGCAAATCGAAAAAATAAAAAAAAATTCTAGTTGAGTTGTATGTACATTATTGATATTATAAGTAAAATTAAATATTATGGTACTAATTGAATTTAAATTTATAAAAATGAATACTTATAGATAAGTTTGTTATAAAAATTCTTTGTATTGCATTAAAAAAAAAAAAAAAAAAAATAATTAAATAAAAAATTAAGCCTAGAGTAAAAATATAAAGTCATATATGGGTAAATTTAAATGTAATGAGTGCGATTTGTATGGTCGTGTCTTCAAAACTGCCCCAAAGTGTTTTTTTCTGTAAGTACTACCAAAAATAAGTTACCAGCCCAATTTTTAGCCTCCCAGAGCAAAATCTCGATTTTTGGCAGCTATTTTAGTGTTTTTGACTGTTGTAAAAAATGTAAGAAAAATGAGTCATAATTTTTTTTATTATTGCTGTAAAAAACTCACATTAGCATGAAATATTTTTTCTTTTTAGGTCCGGATAGAAAATTTCCCTGGCTATCTGATTCTGGGGTCAAAAAATTTTTTTTGAGTAGCGCATGCGCGAGGAATTGCTAAGATAGGCTGGTTTTTTCAAAAGTCGATTTCTCAAATGCCTATTAGTGAAAAATCTTCTAACCATGTTTAAAATTTTTCTTAAACTTTATATTTTTTGGCAAAAAAAAAAATTTCGATGGGACACTGCTTTTTGGGAGCTACAGATAAAAAAATAGCAGCTTTCAAAAGATCCTTTTTTACAAATTTCAAAATTCCCGTCAAGTCACGTGAGCAATTAAAAATCTGACCAAAAATTTGGATTCCGCGGGAAATTTTATATAAGGATATATCTTTTCATGTTTTTAAGAGCGTTTATGTTAAAGCAGCAAAATTTTAAATTGAAAGATTAAAATATATCATTTCTTAATAAATTTTTTTATTTCTAAATTATACAAATTATTCAAAATTAATCAGAAAATTCTTTATTTTTTCATTGTTTTTCGCTGTTTTAACATAAACGCTCTTAAAAACATGAAAAGATATATCCTTTAAATTTTTCATGCTAATGTGAGTTTTTTACTGCAATAATAAAAAAAATTATGACTCATTTTTCTTATATTTTTTACGACAGTTAAAAATATTTCGGGGCAGATGTGAAAACCCGACCATACAAATCGCACTCACTTCATTTAAATTTATCCATATAGAAAAGTAAAGATTTTTTGCCCTCCCGGGCGTAAAAATCGTGCGTAAAGAATTTTCTGAACTCGTTCTACGCCTAGGGGGGCAAAAAATAGTGTAAGCACCATGGGCGAAATACTTTAGACACGAGCGTGAACACAAATCACTCGTGCCCGGCTTCGCCGAGCACTCGTGTTAGTGCTCACGCTAGTGCCGAAACTTTTACGCCCTTGATACTTAATATACTATATAAGTTTAATTGATTTTAATAAATTTTCTTATTAAATTTAAACAAATAATATTAATTTTAAAAAATATTATTTTTCATTTCAATTCATACATACATTAGTTGAGATCAACAATAAGTTGTATAGTATAAATAGCTTTGTCTTATTGAAAATATTATTTAAAATAAATAAAAAAGAAGAGATTATAAAAAAATTTTATGTTCTAAATTCATGTTTTTAACTTTGAAGTTACATGAGTCGATGATTTGTAAATCGTTAAATTACTGTATATAAGTTATTTAAATTAATTAAAATGAATTTATTATGTCTAAATTTAAAATATAATTATAAAAGTTACAGTTCCATCAAATAAGTATTGTTTAATTACGTAGGTTCATTTTATTTTAAAGATGTTTAAATAATTAGTAAAATTGTTATTTATATTATTGGTAAGGAATTATATAATCACCTTTATTTGTATCCAATCTTCATCTTGAATTACTAAATTGACGTAACTCCGTGAACTGTGATATAGAGGCCAACTCATTAACAAATGTACTACTTCTTGAGCACTGTAGTCTCTTTCATGTAATGTAGAAATAAATAATTTTTGAATTGCTGATTTTGCTAATAGTGAATCTGACATGGATGCACAAATATCCTGTAAATACTGTTGTAAATCATTTGAGATTTTTTCACTTTTGGATGCATATTTAGCAATATAATAATAAATAGATTCTTCTGATGCAATCGGCGAAAAATCAGTATTTGCCCTCCAAATAGATGTTATGATTGGATTGTATCTTTGTATGAGTGGATCATTACGTTTAGGATGATATCGTAAATATCCGTCTGAATCATCAATAATGCTTTCTTTTCTTTCTTGTTGAGGGAAATTAAAACGGCATGTTAAAATTGTGCTTTTATATTTGTATCTCATACAGTGTTTACCATGCATCGTATGACGTTGTAATCTATTTAATAAATAAATTAAATCATTTTCCAGATTATCTGTTGGAATGTCAGAAAAATTTTGACGTGCAGGATGATTAATTCCTACATCATGTTTAGGATTTATTGCAAAACAAAAATCATATAAGTAACGGCAAAGTTTTTCTCTTTCTTCTGGTGTTAGAATTTTATTATTAAATAATGGCGCGTTTGATAACCATAAAATTCCATGAATATGTGTTGATCCTCTAAATTGCCATTCCCAACTATACCAGAAGTCGGATACTTCAAATAATGGTTTAATTACATATTTCATAAAATTATTAACTCTTTCTTTAAAAAAATAGCTGACAATTAATGGATTTTCTTGAATTAATTTTTTACGTTGTTGATCATCAATAGTATTTGGATCTGTATCGGACATAATTAATTATTAATTATTGACACACTTAATTACAAACACCAAAATAAAGCACGACTCTAGCGGTCTCTAATAGTAAACTTTCGGAATTATATAGACTTTTCATTATTTTATAATTCATAAAATTAAACAGAATATGATATTTCGTTATTTGATATTTTGTATGATATATATAATATGATTATTTGATATTTTCTACCGAATATTTGTTTTTCTTGCCCTAAAAAACCCCTATGTAATGTTAAAAGTTTATTTTTTCAAGTTTTTTGGTTCGTTATCTTGGAAAATCGAAAAATTTTTTAGGTTAAAAAATTGAATATTTTTCATCGAATATTTGTTTTTTTTGTTCTAAAAACCTCCTTTGTGAAGTTTAAAGTTCATTTTTTCAATTTTCTTGGTCCGCTATCTTGAAAAATCGGGTCCGCTAAATCGGAAAATCGGAAAATTTTTTAGGTTAAAAAACTGGATATTTTATGTCGAATATTCGTTTTTTTTGCCCTAAAAAATTCCTTTGTAAAGTTAAAATGGTATTTTAGTTTATTTTTCAAGTTTTTTGGTCCGCCATCTTGGAAAATCGGGAATATTTATAGTTGAAAAATTGGATATTTTCTACTGAATATTTGTTTTTCTTGATCTAAAAAATCCCCTTATAAAGTTAAAAGTTCATTTTTTCAAATTTATCGGGCCGCCATCTTGGAAAATAGGAAAATATATTTGTGCGGAAAATGAAAAATTATACCTCCAGGGTATCCGCTACAACTTGGAATGATTATTTTCATCCTGAAAGTGCTTATTTTATCATGTTTTATGTCTTATAATCGACATTTTGTGTTTTTAACGCTGTTATTCCCGTAAATTGATAATAATTTCGGTACTATATTTTTGATTTGACTCAAAATCAATACAGTTCATGTTGGTCTTATATCTAACTTATATATAAATTTTGAACCTAATCGGAGATCACTGTGACCTTAACGAGTGCGCACAAGAGCGACATTTTGTCGCGGGTATAGACTGTGCTTCGCACAGTCTAATTATGATATTCAAGCCTGACTTCAAACAAATAATATAATGAAAAAGCGGTCAATTTCAGGACAAAAATTTCTTTAATTTTCTTATATGTTATATTTTATTTAATTATATTTGTGATTTCGATATTCTTTAAAATAATTTAATTTCTTACATTTTAGAAGATAAAAAAATAGTTTTGAAACTTTTTTTTTGAATTGTAATAAATGAATAAAAAAAAATTAAACATAGTTTTAAATTTGAATTACAAAATTATATCTTGCGTATGTAAGAATATTTAATTATTTCGTTTTTTCTATTTTTAGAAAAAATTAAGTTTGAAATATAAGTTTAGAATCGTCTACGTTTAGGAGGAGTATAGGTTTTATTAAAATTTTAGAGGGTTATTTGATATTTTATTTATTTTTTACATTTTACATTATTGTTTTCACATAATGGCACAATTAATATTATCAAAATCATAATCTTCAATATTTTGCATAATTTTAATTCGTCAACGCAACACTTTTTAGCATTTTCTAATATGTCTGACTTAGCTTTGATACAATCGTTTTTCATTTCATTTTCGCAATAATCAATGTAATCTTCGGTTAGTATAATTTTTGAATAGGTTTTTCGTATTTCCTCGTCTAATTTTTTTAAATCATTTTCGATTTCTTCTTTCGATTTAATTATTATGTTTAACATTTTAGATGTTGATTGATTTTTGCTGAAATTTATTTTTTTATTGATTTTTTTAACTAATTCATCCAATTCCTGTGTTAATAAAAAAAAATTTATTTTTCTGTAATTTACTTTCAAGTTGACTCACTTGAATTTTACTTAAATCGCTTAAAATTTTGAGCAGTTTGTTTGAAAACTTATTGAATTAAAAATTCAAGCAGAGCAACCTAAATGTGCTTATTTGTTATAAATTACAATAAATTGAATTTTTCACCTGAATAAAATTTCTATAAATTTCAATATTTTTCCTTGACTGTTCTCTTTCTGCTTTCTTACAATCAGCCAACTCTTTATAAATTAATGATTTTTTAAGTTCAACTTCCTTTTCTGCCTTCTCATAGCATTTATCAGATATTCCGTATAATTTGTTATTTATTCTTACTTTTCTATTCTGTAAATAAAAAATAATTTACTTAAAATTTTGTAACTGTAAAGTTTTTAGTCTTACTTTAACTTCTTTTAATATTGGCGTGATATGGGAAAAACGGTCAATTTCAGGCCGAAAATTTCTTTAATTATCTTGTATGTTATATTTTATGTAATTATTTTTATTATTTGGATATTCTTTAAGGTTGCTCACGGTTTTAGATCTGTATATTTGAGGGTGACATCAGAGGGGGGCATTACTAATTAATTAAATTGTATCACGCATACAAAAAATTAGTAAATATAACTAAAATTACGATGTTGTTTACTAAATTCAGTTTGGTTAAAAGTCACTATAAATTATTAGTAAAATTTACTAATAAAATTTGTTTATAAAACTAAAACCTCAATTTTTTTAGAAAAATTTACTAATTTTTTGGTTATATTTATTAATCTATATTAATTTGTTTTTACTGTATTTATAAAGGTTAATTTTACTATTCTTTTTTTTGCGTGATTATTTATTTTTTAAATGAGTGAATATTTAGAAGTTATTATTAATAATAATGCATTTTCTTATGTAATGAGTGCGGTGTAAACAAAATTTCTAAATACAGAAAATTTTATTTAAAGGGGCTCGCGGTTAAAATTATGTGTTTATAATTTGATCGGCAACTATTGTATTTTTTTCTTGGAAAAGTTTCTATTTTTGTTAAATAATACGTGTGTAGAATTTATCTAAAAAGATTTAAATTAGTACGAAGTAAAACAATATTAACTCCCATAAGAACGCGTGTTAACCTTAAAAATTTTCAGTTCCTTATTTTTTTCTTAATTAATCGGGAACCTGGGTATTGTTTGGGATCAATGGTTTTGTTTTTTAATTATCTTCATCTCCAGTAAATTTTAGTCCATATCATTCGTTTTTTATAAACGTAGTGTCGTGAGCCACCTTAGAATAATTTTATTTCTTACTTTTTAGAAGATAAAAAAATAGTTTTGAAACAATAAAAAAAAAAAATAAACGTAGTGTTAAATTTGAATTACAACATTATATCTTGCGTAAGAATATTTAATTATTTCGTTATAGCTGTATAGTAATTAATAAAAAATTTTCTAGTTTTAGAAAAAATTAAGTTTGAAATATAAGTTTAGAATCGTCTACGTTTAGGAGAAGTAGGTTTTAATAAAATTTTAGAGGGTTATTTGATATTTTATTTATTTTTTACATTTTACATTATTGTTCTGACATAAAATGAAACTTATTCTTGAATACACGAATATTATTTTTTAAAACTAACAATAAAATTACAAATATATAATTACAATAAAGCGTATATTCTATGCAAACATTTTTTGGCATTAGAAAAAATTTTAGATCTTTCTTTCTTCAAATCATTACATTTTTTCTTTAAACAATTACGATAATGGCTTGAATAAGATATAAATTGATGTGTATAATAATTATGAATTTTTAATTCTAGCAAATTTACATTTTTTTTCAAAATTTTCTTATTTTCAATAAAACAATCTTTTATCCTTAAATAGTTTTTTTCCATGCATAAATCTAATTTACTGTTTATTTCTTTTGATAAATTAACAGCTTCCTGTAAAATTTCAAAAAATTTTCTTTCGGTAAATTTTCTCATTTTAATAAATCAGAAATTACTTAGAAAAATAGCTATTACTTACAAACATAAATAAAGCATTTTTTGATATATCTTTTTTATTTTCACGCCATGCTTTATCGAGACACGTATCTAAATTTTTTGATACTAAATCTTTTGATTTATTTATTCCTTCTATTGATTTTTCATAACAATAATTTGGCATACTATATTCTACTCCATTTTTCACAATTCCAGTCGTCTTGAAATTTAAAATTTAATAATAATAATATGGGTAAATTTATATTACACTGTAAAAAGTAACTTTCTTATATTAACAACAAAATTAGAACATTTTCGAAAAATTAGTAAATTTTCAAAAAAATTTGTAAATATTCGAAAAAAATCGAATATTTACTAAATTTAGTATATTAACAAAAAATTCGAGAATACTCAATTTTTTTTATGAATTCACAAGAAAAATTGATAATTTACAATTTTTTTCTCGAAAATTTTCAAAAAATAGTAGTAAATTTACAAAAAATAGTTGTGAATATACAACTTTTTTTGTAAATTCACAAAAAAAAATCGAGAATTCTCTAATTTTTCGAGAATATACTAAATTTAGTAAATTTACGATTTTTATCGAATATTTACAAAATTTTTTGAAAATTCACTAATTTTTCGAAAAAATTATATTTTTTTTGTTAATCTAAGAAAGTTACTTTTTACAGTGTATTTAAAAAGACAATTTTAGTTAGTTACCCTGATTTCCTCTGATAGTAAATTGAAAAATTCGTTAGTATCACCATGATAAATAAATCGTAGATTTGTTGGCTTTATGTTTCGTAGTATTAATTTTTGTTCTTCTACTCGATTTAGCAGTGAATCAAATTCTGGCTTATAAACGGATATTAAATAATTTCTATCTTGACTTTTGACAGCCTTAAAATATTTAAAAAAAAATTAAATAATTTTTTATAAATTTAGTCATGAGTAAATAAAAGAATATTCTTACCTGAAAATAAAATATAAATATTAGCTGAATTATGAAGTAAAGTTTCATTTTGAAATTTTTAAATGCAATTACTGCGATTAAATAAAATAAAAAGAAGAACAACTTGATTCACGAAAATTTACTTTCAATTTATGATTTTTATTCGTGATCTTTTATACATTTTGGTATCATTTTTAAATTCTTATTTCATCACGTTCGCAGTATAAAAACTTCATTATTATTAATAAGCGATCGTTGTAACCGCGTAAATTTTTAATGATTTTGGATTAAAAAAATATAATAATTTTGTAAACAATTTTTAATTAAATTAAACAATGATGATCCAGCGCGTTTTTTAAATTTTTTAAATTAAATAATGTAAATTTTTTTTCTAGAGAGTCTCAATTTTCTACACTAACAAAAAATCCGTTATTCCGCTTGCGGTTAGCGGAATTCTTTTTGCAGATAAATGAAATCTGCTTGTAGTTAGTGGAATATATTTTTCTGATCTGTGGCTAGAAAGTATACGTAATTCCCGGACGCTACGCGTCCGGCAAAGACACGTTTTCTCGCCCCGGATACAAAAAAATTTTGTACGACCCTTGTGCATAAATAAAGAATACCCCAAATCGCACGTAAATTACCTTCCGAGGCGAAGCCATTCTTTACTTTTCTGGACTCGAGCCGTAAATATATTTCTTTCTCAAACGATTACAAATGACCTGAAACGTAAAGAAAATTAAAATTTTTTTTGTTTATTTAGGATATTGAGCTTTGCATAACATTTAACTGCATAACATTTGATTTTGAGAGGAATTTCTAGGATTCTTTTTTCTGTTGCTGGATAAATTATAATAAAATCCCGAAAATTCTGACTCGATTTTCGAAATTCTCGGGAAAATGGACTAGTACTTTTTTTAGGCAAATTGGAGATAAAAAATAAAATAAAATTCCATAAATATTTCTTAAAAAAATTCTATTGCTTTTCCTTTTTTTGAACAGACCGCTGACCAGAAAAATAATTTTTTACTCGATTTTGTATTTACATTTAAAATATTAAAATAATGAATACATTTTTTTCTAAAAATATTATAATTTACTAAATAAATATTTTACATAACGCTACAGTTTTCATCATTAGGATTACACTCGGGACTAATTTTCTCGTTATTATCTTGTTCACTTGCTGCTGATTCAATAACAGCTGATTTCAATTCCTCTTTTGCCGTAAATTCATTAATAAGACAATTTTCAGCAAACTTTAAAACTTTTTCTTTGGCTTGATCACAATTATTTTTCATTTGGTTTTCACAAAAATAATTAGTAAACCTAACTTTTGGATAAGTTTGTTTTATTCTCTTTTCAATAACATTCAAATCATTTTCAAGTTCTTCTGCATAGGCAGCAACACATTTCATAACATTAGATGTTGCTTGGTCTTAAAATTTATCAAATAACTTTTTTTTTAAAGCTTCAAAGTCCTGTTCCAAATAAAATTAAAATATATTTTTTTTGAACGTTGTTTATTGTTTAAAAAATTTATTTATTACTTACAGAACTAAAAGAATAGTAAAGCTTCATATTTTTCCCTAATTCTTGAGTTTGTGCTTCTTGACAACTTTGCATTTTCTCAAAAATCCATGCATTTTGAAGACGTACTTCATGTTCTGCTTTTGAATAACAATTATTTGACATCTCGTACAATACATCATTTATTCTTACGCTCAATTGCTTTAGATATAAAAGTATTTTTTTAAATATTAATTTAATTACCAAAAATTTCAAATTTTACCTTAACATCGTTTAATATTGAATCTGTTTTTTGAATTTCTATATAGCGATTTTGTATCGGTAGTTTTTCAAGAGTAAATAATTTATGGTGTTCTTGAATTTTGTGTCTTAGAGGTTCGAATGCTTGATTCAATATATCATCCACATGATCTCTTTGAAACTAAAAAGACTTTAATATAATATGCGTGTATTTAATTTATAGCTTCTAAATACCATAATTTTTTTACCTTGTATTTTGGTAACTCAGAAGCTTGCGAAAGAGTTACATCATTTAATTTATTTTTTTCAAGTAAACCTTTTTTAGACACTGGACTTTGACCTTTTACAATCTAAAAAATTGATACATCTTTGTTAAAATTTTCAATTATTTTTAATTATTATTCTGAAAATCTTACCAACAAATAAAATATTATTAATAAGTTTGTTTTGATAAAAAGTTTCATTTTCGTGGATACAGTGCCACGTAAACTTACAAACTAAATTATGTTTTATTTTTTTCGTGATTTATATTGACGAGTTATCATTATTTATAAATTTTATCTTATCGTTTATTTTATTCACATTACAATATAAGTTTATGATTTTTTTTTTGTTTATGAGCACCTAGTACAAAGGAAAACAAAAATATTCGAATTTTAATCAAATTTCGACATGTTGGTTTTAAAATTTAGATTGAATGAAACAAATTTTAATTTGATGGTGGTAAACTACTTAAAATAGTCTCGGATTTCTAGGGCAGGTTGTTTGAAGTTTGGCATTTCACAATAGCCACAAATACAAATATGCAGGTACATATACGTAAGAAAATTAGCCAAAAAGTTGTGGCATTTAAACTTTTTGGACGAAGCTCCATTGGGGTTGGTTTGCCCCTTTTTTAAGGGGTCAAAAAAAAATTGCTAAAAAAGGGAACAGAATTTCTGGGATCTGGGAATTTTTTTTATAACGTTTTAAAAATATCTAAATTGGCTTGATGAAGGAAATCCCATATAAAGCCGGAATTTTTCGGTATTTTCAACTGGTTTAGAAACTGTTAGTTTAGGGTTGGGTTTAGTTCTAAACCCAGAAATAAATGATATTAAAATAATGTAAACATAGTATTTTTTGAATAAAATTTATTTTTATTTCATAAAAAGTAACAAAAATTTTACATAATTGTACATTGGTAACTGCTGCTAATATTTTTTTCACAAGGGGTCAATTAATTAATAAGACATTTTTAAGCATCTAATGTTTTTACTTTGGCTTTCTTGCATTCCATAACTATGTTTCTTCTACATTGTTCCAGGTAATCTTTCATGTCTATCATTTTAAAATCAGTTTTTTCTAATTTTTCTTCTGATTCATTTATATCATTTTCAATTCCTTTTTCAGATATTTTATTTAATAAATCCAACGCTTCCTAGAGAATAGCAAAAATTTTGTTGTTATTATTTATTTTAATATATATCTATGAATAATTCGGATGACTACCAACTCGGCACTTTTTTTGTTTTACAAATAGGATTAGATAAGATTAAAATACCAACTGGGCACTTTTGACCAACTCGGCGCCGGTTTACTGTATTGCCTGGACAAGGATTTAATGATTAAAATTCGAAGAAAAAAAAATTTATAACCGGTTTGTGTAACTACACAACCAACGAGCATGGAACATGTTTACTCATAATAGTAATAAATCCAAATACCGAAATTACAATAAATCCTGAAATATAAAATGTCCTAAGTCCATAAACTTAAGTATTCTAAGTTCTTGTTCTTATCAGGGCTTGATCAGGCCCTGACTCCCACTTCAAATTATTCTAAGTCCCTGAATCGAAAATATTCTAAGTCCATTTCACCCCCCCCCCCCTAAAAATGTCATTTTTTCACCCCCCCCCCTGCCGAGCCAAACTTTTTCAAATACCCCATCCAATGAACATGTTCCATGTTAAAAAAATATACAGTTTAATTTAGATTTTCATTTAAAATATATATTTTTGTTTAATATTACATTTACTTGAATTCCAAAATATATTTGTTTCTTTATTTACATATAAACGCATATATATAAAACTCGAACTAAATTTTCATGGTAGGTTAATTTTGATGGCCTTCTTTTGAGTTGAAAATAAACTCACTAATAAATTTTTTATATAGCAACTAGCCCGCAATAAACATAAACAAGTTATAAAATTTATTATTATTTTCCACTATCAAAATTAAAAATTTTAATAATTCATATATTGAAATTGGTAAATTTTTGAAAGTGCTCAGTTTTCCTAATTTTTATAGATTTGTTCCCTTTCTTATTGTTGCATGCATTGAAAATACAATTGAAACCGAATGGTACTTAATCTCACATCCCTCAAATAAAATTAAGGACTTTCAAAAAAATTTTATTTCTAGAAAAAACAAATTGAGATATAAAATGTTACCTGTTTAGATGGATTACTGGAATCCGGTTGAGAACTGACTAACAAGCAACTCATAAAGAAAATTGACAAACATGAAAAAATTTTAGTATTCATATTTTAAGATTTTTATTAAATTTTAATTTTGAATTTTTCAAACTTCTTTGAATAATAAACTACAATTATGAAGTAAAATTAAAATTGTACTTCATTTTATACTAAATTTTAAATAAATATTGCTTAATATTAAAAATAATATTCTACCACCTTTTAACAAAAAATATATTAATTTCTTATTTGTTTAATTGTATTTACTTATTTCCTAATATATAATTTAAATATAGATCATCAATTGATAAAATTTAAATTCTATGAGTAAAAAATGATCATTTATTTTATTAATTGTTAGAATTTTTATTCTGGGATAAAATTTCATTATGAAAAAATGTTAATTCATCATTGATAAATATAATTAATTTTTAATTTAATATTTCATAATATTGTTAATATTTAATTAGACTTGTCAGGAATTATTTCTACTAACGCATAATATGAACAAGGTTTATTCATTGGTCGGCCAAAATTTGTCAAAATTAGCTAAACAATGGGGCGTTGCTTTTATGTCATTATTTTTTAATAGGATATTAGCATTTTTTAAATAAACTTTATTTTTAACAAAAATTTTACATAATTGTACATTGGTAACTATTTTTTTTACAAGCGGTCAATTCATTAATAAGACATTTTTCAGCATTTTCTAATATTTTTACTTTGGCTTTCTTGCATTCCACATTTATTTTTCTTTTACATTCTTCCAGGTAATTTTTCATGTCTATAATTTTAAAATCATCTTTTTCTAATTTTTCTTCAAATTCTTTTATATCATTTTTTATTTCTTTTTCAGATCTAAGTATATTTTCAAGCATTTTATCTTGTGTTTGCTTATTACAAAATTCTTCTTTTACAGATATTTTTTTTAATACAGCCAACGCTTCCTAAATAATAGAAAAAAAATTTTTGTTATTATTTATTTTCATATTAATATATGTGGGTAATTCCAGTACTTTTCGTAAATATTAAGGCGCACTCATGTCATTGATTAGGCTCAAATCTTAGAGTACATTTGAGGTTCATGAAAAAGTTCCTCAGCCAAAAATGTAGCACTGCGAGGGAGGGAGGGTGAAATATGGTCGCCTAAAGTTCCGAAAATAGCCTGATTTAGCATTAGATTATTTTAGAATCTGATGGGTATTGTATTAGGAATGCCCTAGAACCAAAAATAACATATGAATAAAATGTAATTTATAGATAACATTTCTTGTTTTCCAACAGGATCAAAACTATGATATATATATTTTATATTTGATTTTGCCAAAAATAAAGGTTAATTTTCTATCCCGAAAAATTTTTAACGTTAACATTTTCATAGAAAAAATAAAGAAAATTATCTCTCTTTTTTCAAATATGCCCAAAAATCGAAAACGCATAATCGAGAGTTAAGTGACATTGAGGCTTGTTCATAATAGTACTTCCGGGAAAAAATAATTTACCCAAATATTAGGTTTAGTTCGATTTGGGTTAAAATTATCCAAACATAATACTTAAATATAATTTGTAAAACTTACGGGTAAAGAATTCACACATTTTTGAACATTTTTTAAAAATAATTCATTTTCTTCATTCTTAAAATCAAGAGATTTTTGAAGAATTAAAGCATTTGCATATGTAACTTCGTCCTTTGATTTTTCATAGCATTCATCAGACATTTCATATAGTGTTCCATTAATTTTTACTTTCATTTCCTTTAAAAAAATTAAATTAAAAAAATCAATTACCTATTAAAAAAAATTTTTATATATATTCTAATTTATTTTTGATTACCTTAACTTCTTCTAATACTGAACTTATGTCCTGTTTGACTATTTCACGATCGTATAATCTCGTTTCCAGAATATTATCCACAAAATAATCTACTTTGTTACTTAGTTTATTTCTTAACGGATTAAATTTTTCTTTCAAAACAGCATTAAAATGATCTCTCATATACTGAAACAAAAAATTGATTGTTTTTATCGTAATTCGTGTACTTGGGCAAAGGAAGGGGTTCTCGCCATATAGTACATGTATGGCTCGTTTTGAACCTTCTAAAAATTACTCTAATTGTCTAAAAAGTCTTAAAAAACTATTTACATATCTAGGGCAAAAAAAGCCTATTTTCTACCTTAGGGAGGCGGCTTTTTTCCCGTTATATGTAAAACTATGCTTTAAATCACGGAAAAAAATATGGGGTTCGACATTTGCATGCTGTCTGCAGTCGCTCGCTATACACCTGCTTGCAAAGTCAAAACCAATATTTTGTCCCTTGTTTAAAAAATAGCTATTTTTAATGACTCGCATCATCCAGCCACGGGAATATTAATCCATTTGTCTAATATGCTTAGTGGCTAGAACCCCAATTTTAAGTTAATGTTAAAAATACTTTTATTTAATAAATACACGTAATAAGGCTAAATTAATTTTACCTCAAATTTTGGATCAGAAGATTCAGAGAGTGATGGATACATTATTTGTTTATCATTTTCATCCTGAAAATTTTAGTTATTTTATTTACTAGAAAAAGTTTTTCTTATGTTAATAATTAATCTATTTGAATATAATTAAAATGGTTTTTTAAATGTTTTTTAGCGAATTAAGCTTAATTCAAAAATTAAAGTTAATCGATGTCAAAAATCATCTTTTTAAAATATTTAAAGAAGTATAAATTAATTTTTATAACTTTGATATAGTATTTATTTTTTTACCTCAATTTCTGAGTAATCAATGGAAGGATATCGTTTAACGTATAATTTTGGCTCATCAATCTCATCCTGAAATATTTTAAATATTTATTAAAATAATAAGAGAAGGCATAAAATTGAAATATTTTTATTTATTTTTTCAAGTTTCCTGTCTTTCCTTTTGTATTAAAATGTATATTAGAGAACTTTAAAAATTGTATGAATTGAAAGTAGCATGCATTGAAAATACAATTGAAATCGAATTGTACTTCTCGCAAATAAAATTAAGGATTTTCAAAAAAATGTTATTACTAGAAAAAAGAAATTAAAATATAAAATATTACCTGCTTAGATGGATTACTGGAATCCGGTTGAGAACTGACTAAAAAGCAGCACATAAAGAAAATTGACAAAAATTTAAAGATTTTAGTACTCATATTGAAAATTTTTATTAAATTTTAATTTTGAAATTTTTAAACTTCTTTGAAGATTGAACTACAATTATGAAGTAAAATTAAAATTGTACTCCATTTTATACTAAATTTAAAATAAATATTGCCTAATATTAAAAATACTTTGTCACCATATTTTTCTAACTAATAATATATTTATTTCTTATTTACTTAATTTTATTTACCCGTTTCCTAATATTTCATAAATTAAATAATCTAAATAGATGATCAATTGATAAAATTTAAATTCAATAGGTAAAAAATTATCATTTATTTTATTAATTGTTAGAATTTCTGGATAAATATCATTGGAAAAATAAAATTTTATTTTAACATTTCATAATTTTGTAAATATTTAATTACCTTTTTTATTTATCAGGAATTATGATAAGGCATAATATGAACAAAGTTTCTTCATTGGTCTGCCAAAATTCGTCAAAATTAGCTAAAAAAGGGGGTGGAAATATATAACTTTTTTTCTTCAATTAATTTATTAATTGAATTTATGGTTTTTTTTGGGCAGTTTTACAGGTAAAAAATTATATTGATACCAAACCAACATTGATTGTAAGAAAAAAAATATCCCCCCCCCTTTTTTTGCCAATATTGACTGATTTTGGTGCCCATTTTAATGTCACATCTCAAAAAATTTTTCAGAACAAACTGACAGATGGCTATCTGTTATTGGCTATTATATAGCTATTGGCCTAGGCCAATATTCTGAGATCGGAGGAAATTTCTACATGGCAAACTTGATTTTTGGTGAATTTTAAAAATTGAAACTACTAAAAATTAAACCGGAAGAAATTCAAAAGTAAAAAAGTTTTTCGGTTAGTCTAGGTAAAAAACAATTTTCAAAAAACAATGTATCTCGATGTAAATATAAAAAGTACATTGGTTATGAGATAAATAAAATTTTAAAATTACCTTTCAAATTATAAAAATAAACGAATCCTATTATGAGTATATTTAAGAGATTAAGATTTACCGAATGAAAAGAAAAATTCTTTTTTGAATAAGTTAAATAAATATATAAAATTTTATGACTTATTTAATTTTAGTTTAAATTAGGGGAAATTACTGAATGGTTAAAAAAAAATGTATGATAAATGAGTAAGATCTTACAAAGGGGTGAGGGGAGAGGTGAAATTCTTACATTTTCTTACAAAGGGGAGAGGGGGGGGGGTAAAAAAAACACCGAAAAATGTCTTAATATTATTATTATTATTATTATTATTATTTATTCAAGTTAGGTGTATTATTTACAAATTATGACAATATTTTATATAATTATACAAAAAATAAATATATATCATACATCATAATTCCATAGAGACTGAGAGTCTGTAGTACATGGACCTATTGTCAATTAAAAAAATATAATTAATATAATATAAAATTTTATTAAGACATATAGTAAATATTGATGATTTATTAATTTAAATTCTTAAGTATAAAATAGTAATACACATATATATATATACTAGGGGGCTGCGCCCCCTGCGCGCTACGCGCGCCAACCCCCGCAGAGTGATTGAAGTATTGCGATAGTATATTTTTAATCACTTGCAAGGCGTACCTTATTCTTTTTGAAACAACTGATTCTTGACAGTGGTTGTAGATTTGGTATCGTAATACAACTTTATTAAAGTTTAAAGTTTTACTCTGTTAAATATAGAAAAAACCGCATTGGCCCAAAAGGACAACATTGGCCCAAAAGGACAACATTGGCCCAAAAGGACCACATTGGCCCAAAAGGACCACATTGGCCCAAAAGGTCCATTTTGGGCCAAAAGGACCAGATTGGCCCAAAAGGTCCATGTGGCCCAAAGGGCTCAGGCGACAGCGGCGACGTCAGCGGCAGCGGCGGCAGCGTTTATAACTTTATAATATATAGAGATATATATAATCTTATAGTAAAAAAAGAAATATATTAAATAAAATTTGCATATCAGTTAACAATTGAAACGTTTAAAAAACTATAATAAAAGAGAGAATAGATCACTCAACAATAACATAAAAAAGAATCATATGTATTATTGTAGATTAATTATTTTATAAGAGGATAGCCAGTTTTTTAATTTGCTAACCCAAGTATTATTCATTTGTTTCTTGTCGCTAATATTTTTAAGATTATTTGGCATTGAGTTATAAATTTTTATTGAAAACACAGAATAACATTTCTGACCAGCTTACTTTTTCTTTTTAGAGGGGTTTAGAGACTTATTTCTAAGTGAATATTTCATTTCTTTATTTTTATGGTTTTCATGATGCTTAATAATATCTTTTTTAATTATAAAGTGATAAAAAGTCTGTCTTACATCTAGAAAAATATCGGGGAATATTTTATAAGGATTTATTAATTTAATTAAACGATTTTGTAAATTTTGTAGTGATTTTATACATAATATATGGATAGCCCCTTATTTACTAAAAAGAAAATCTTTGCGCAACGTTTTAGTAGATTGGATAGACTGAACTATAAGTGTTACACGGCGTTGCAGGGGGGTGAACTGATCCTACATAATTTCCAAAAATTAGCGCTAAAGTAGCGTTTAAAATAAAAAGAACTTTAAAATTTCAAGTACTAAGTGGCTAATTACGTGTCGATTTGAAAATCGCATGAAAAAATGACTTAAAGTTTAAAAATTAATTTAAAAATAATAATTTTCGAACTAAAAATAGTTTCTTTTTTCAAATTTGGGATCAGATTTTTGATTCGGATACCTGGAAAATCAGTATGGCCGGTCAAAGTTGACCAAATTTCCAAAAAAAGCAAAAATCGACACATTCAATAATATCAGTAAAAAAATCATATTTTTTTCATTATAAACAGTTAATTTTTTATTTTTTATATATTTTATTCCTAATATATGTCCAAAAAAAAAAAATTTTCCAAGATGGTGGATGGAAAATTAAAAAAAAAAAATTTTAAATCGTAAAAAAATAATTTTGAATAAAAAAAAATTATAAATTAAGTAGGTAATCATAATATAAGTTTATAAGGGTACTGAGTAAAAAATAAATGAATTTTTAATTTTCCAAAATGGCGGAATCAAAATGGCGTCAGATTGGGTCATAAATACATTTGTAAACCAGAAAGTTTAGAATTTTTCATGTGTCGATTTTTGCTTTTTCTGAAAATTTGGTCAACTTTTCCAGGTATCCCAATCAAAAATCTGATCTTAAATTTGAAAAAAGAAACTATTTTTACTTTGGAAATCATTATTATTAAATTAAGTTTTAAAGTTTGAGTTATTTTTTCATGCGATTTTCAAATTTTATATTCAACAATAGAAAATATTGAAAACTGGATACTAATTTATAAAAATATTGACTCTTTATCTTGCATTTTTATATTAAATCCCCATAAATAAAATAATAAATTCCATGTAACAGAACTTCAAACAGCGCATAGCAAACAATAATAATATAAAAATTAAATTTTAACTTAAATTTTAATATGTTTTATTAAACAAAATCTCTTATTTATAATAAATAGAAAATCGTTGCGCAACGCTTTTTAAAGTAGGTAACGTTTGAAGTAAATAGAACTTTACGTTATCATTTTTTTATAATTTTTTTTTACATTTATATTCAATTGTATTTATTTCCTAATATTTCATAGATAATTTTTCCTAATGAATAAAATAAATTTACATTTAGTTTTCATATTTTTATCAAATATTTCATTATTTAAAATATTAAAAAGTCTTCATTTAATAAACTGTTTACTAATCAAATATTATTAAAACTAGGATATATTGTTAAGTAACTTTTTTCAATTAATTATTTTTAAAACTTCATAAACATAGGCATTTATACTGTTAATTTTTTATATTTTCAGGCAGGGATGGGCATATCGCGATACTTTCAGTATATGATACGTAAAAGATATCGATATTTTTTTTATTTTCTATCGCTATTTTAAGACAATAATTATTACGATACTTTTTTTATCGAAAAATTTTTCGATACACGATAGATTTTGATCGGTATCGAAAAATTTTCGATACGATACTTATCGTGTATCGTTTATCGCAGTATTGCGTACTAATTCTAACTATATAACGTGCTAATTGCACTATTTTGAAAATTTTGCACTTTATTCCTCCCTTATCTGCATTTCAACTAAGTGCTGAATTCTTCATTTTGATTCGAGTTACGGTTTATACAAATTATTTTTTTTTAAATGATTTAATTATTTAAAAAGAGAAGTCTAGAAGAATATTGGGAAGCATTATTAAATGTATATAAGATTTTCTGTAGAATCTTAGGTATTTTTAACTTTTCTCGTGATTTGCTTATCTGTTGTTAAAGAGGTGACAAATACTACCTATATTAAATATAATAAACATTAAATGATTTTTGAATTTTTTGAATCAGTCGCCGTTTTGGGTCAAAATGCATCAAAAGAATTTTTTTGACCATAAGGATTTTTTGTTTGGGCCCTGTTGACCAACTTTTATTTATTTTTCGGAAGATGGAAAGCCATTTTCGGCATGAATTTTAAGTTGTAAGAAAAAAAAAGCGCCAAAAAATGTCAGTTTTTTGATAAATATGGCCAAAAATCATGCTAGGGCTAAATTTTTTTAAAAATCCGACTCCGGATTCGAAATCTACGACCTCAAAAATATGAGACCAGGTATTTTATAATAAAATTTTGCTAAAAATTATGTAGTTGAAATAATAATATAATTTTAAAATATCCATAAATCTTGACATTATTGGAGGAATGTGTAGTAAAGCTTAAGATAATCTGCATAATTAACTAATTATATATACTACTTTTTCACATTTTAAATAAGATTTTTTGTTTTATTAATATTAATAAATATTATAAATAATGAATAAAATTTAAATAAAAATAAAACGGATGCGACCCTACCCGAAGCTTTGCTATAATCATATGAGTATTCATGGTCATTTTTCTGATAGTTTAAAAATAGCAACGACAAAAAATTCAAAAATCATTCAATGTTTATTATATTTAATATAGGTAGTATTTATCACCTTCTTGACAACAGATAAGCAAATCATAAGAGAAGTTTAAAATACCTAAGATTCTACAGAAAATCTTATAAATTTTTAATAATGCTTCCCAATACATAAAGACTTCTCTTTTTAAATAATTAAATCATTTTAAAAAAAATAATTTGTATAAACCGTAACTTGAATTAAAATGAAGAACTCAGCACTTAGTTAAAATGCAGATAAGGGAGGAATAAAGTGCAACATTTTCAAAATAGTGCAATTAGCACGTTATATAGTTAGAATTAGTACGCAATACTGCGATAAACGATACACGATAAGTATCGTATCGAAAATTTTTCGATACCGATCAAAATCTATCGGGTTCGGGTATCGACAAATTTTACGATAAAAAAAGTATCGTAATAACTATCGTCCTAAAATAGCGATAGAAAATAAAAAAAATATCTTTACCGATTATTGTAACGATACGATATTGCCCAACTCTGTTTTCAGGTAATAAAAAAATAACGTAAAACCAACAGAATTTCTGGGATCTGGGCAATTATTTTGTAACTTTTTAAAAATATCAAAATTGGCTTGAAGAAGGAAATCCAAAATCGAGCAAGAATTTTTCGGTACTTTTAACTGGTTTAGAAACTGTTCTAAACCCAGAAATTCTGTTGCTTTTATGTCATTATTTTTTAATAGGATATTAAAATAATGTAAAAATAGCATTTTTTAAATAAACTTTATTTTTAACAAAAATTTTACATAATTGTACATTGGTAACTGCTATTTTTTTTGCAAAGGGTCAATTCATTAATAAGACATTTTTCAGCATTTTCTACTATTTGTACTTTGGCCTTCTTGCATTCCACATTTATTTTTTGGTTACATTCTTCCAGGTAATTATTCATGTCTATAATTTTAAAATCATCTTTTTCTAATTTTTCTTCAAATTCTTTTATATCATTTTTTATTTCTTTTTCAGATCTAAGTATATTTGCAAGCATGTTATCTTGTGTTTGCTTATTACAAATTTCTACTTTTTTAGACATTTTATTTAATAAGGCAAACTGTTCCTAAATAATAGAAAAAAATTTGTTGTTATTATTTATTATAATATATGGGTCGATATTCCTCAAGTGTATGTAAACCTAATTCTTGGGTCTTCAAATCGGTCCCAAAATATTTTTCCCTCAAAGTACTATCGAAAATAACTTACCTCCTCAATTTTTAGCCTTCTAGGTCTTCTCCTTGATCTTTTACAGCCATATTAGTTTTATTGTGCTTTTTATTTTTTTTTAATTTAAAAGCGCAAAAATTACTAAAAATTCTCTCAGACTCTTATTTTATTTGAAAAAAATTTTTCCTCTTAAGCACGGATAGGAAATTTTCCTGGCTATCTGATTCCGTGGTTCAAAATTTTTAAGTTTTTACAAGCTTATATGTTGAGACAGCGAAATTTGAAGGGATTCCCCGAATAATGTCGATTAACTTAGCACAATTAAAAAAAAAAAAAAAAAAAAAAAAAAAAATAGGATTCAATCCAGCTGAATTGCATTTTGAATGCTCTAGAACCAAAAATAACGGTTAATTTTCTATCCCAAAAAATTCTTAACGTTGATATGAATTGCATACAGAAAGGATAAAGAAAATTATCTCTATTTTTTTAACTATGTCCAAAAATCGAAAACGCATAATCGAGAGTTAAGTTACATTGAGGCTTGTTCATAATAGTACTTTCGGGAAAAAATATTTTACCCAAATATTAGGTTTAGTACGATTTGGGTTAAAATTATCCAAACATAATACTTAAATATAATTCATAAAACTTACGGGAATAAGACTCAGATATTTTACAAAATTTTTAGATAATAATTCTTTTTGTTCATTCCTACAATCAAGAGATTTTTGAAAAATTAAAGCATTTGCATATGTAACTTCGTCCTTTGATTTTTCATAGCATTCATCAGACATTTCATACAGGGTTCCATTAATGTTTACTTTCATTTTCTTTAAAAAAATTAAATTAAAAAAATCAATTACCTATGAATAAAAAATTTTTATATTTATTTTAATTTATTTTTAATTACCTTAACTTCTTCTAATACTGAACTTATATCCTGCAAAATGTCTGATTTCACTGGAATGATATAATTCATAAAATAATATACTTTGTTACTTAGTTCATTTTTTAAAGTAACTAATTTTTCATTCAAAACAGCATTATAATAATCTCTCATATTCTGAAACAAAAAATTGGTTGTTTTTATCGTCATTCGTGTACTTGGGCATAGGAAGGAGTTCTCGCCATATAGTACATGTATGGCTCGTTTTGAACCTTCTAAAAATGATGCTAATTGTCTTAAGAGTCTTAAAAAACTATTTCTTAATTAATCGCATCATTCAGCCACGGGAAAATTGATCAATTTGTCTAATATGCTTAGTGGCAAGAACCCCAATTTTTCAGTTATTGTTAAAAATACTTTTAAATGCTTATGCTAAATTTATTTTACCTTGCATTTTGAATGAGATATTAGACTAGATACCAAACCAGAAGTACTTTCAGAAGATTTAGAGGGTGATCGATGATTTATTTGTTTATCATTTCCATCCTGAAAATTATTTTTATTTTATATAAAGAGATCCATTTGTCTAATATGCTTAGTGGAAAGAACTCAATTTTTCAGTTAAAATTACTTTTATTTAATAAATACACGTAATAAGGCTAAATTAATTTTACCTCACATTTTTGATCAGAAGATTCAGAGAGTGATGGATACATTATTTGTTTATCATTTTCATCCTGAAAATTTTAGTTATTTTATTACTAGAAAAAGTTTTCTTGTGTTAAAAATTAATCTATTAGATTATTTGAATATAATTAAAATGGTTTTTAAATATTTTTTTAGCTAAACCAAAAAATTTATTATTATTATATCATCTTTTTAAAATATTTAAAGAAGTATAAATTAATTTTTATAACTTTGATATATGATTTATTTTTTTACCTCAACAATGGATGGTGGTGATTCCTTTAACAATATTGGCTTATCAATCTCATCCTGGAATATTTTAAATATTTATTAAAATAATAAGAGAAGGCATAAAAGTGAAATATTTTTATTTATTTTTTCAAGTTTCCTGTCTTTCCCTTTGTATTAAAAAGTATATTGGATAGCTTAAAAAATTGTATGAATTTAAAGTTACACGCATTGATAGCATTGATAATACAATTGAAACCTCGCAAATAAAATTAAGGATTTTCAAAAAAATGTTATTACTAGAAAAAAGAAATTAAAATATAAAATATTACCTGCTTAGATGGATTACTGGAATCCGGTTGAGAACTGACTAAAAAGCAGCACATAAAGAAAATTGACAAAAATTTAAAGATTTTAGTACTCATATTGAAAATTTTTATTAAATTTTAATTTTGAATTTTTTAAACTTCTTTGAAGATATTTATTCAAATTATGAAGTAAAATTAAAATTGTACTCCATTTTATACTAAATTTAAAATAAATATTGCCTAATATTAAAAATACTTTGTCACCATATTTTTCTAACTAATAATATATTTATTTCTTATTTACTTAATTTTATTTACCCGTTTCCTAATATTTAATAAATTAAATAATCTAAATAGATGATCAATTGATAAAATTTAAATTCAATAGGTAAAAAATTATCATTTATTTTATTAATTGTTAGAATTTCTGGATAAATATCATTGGAAAAATAAAATTTTATTTTAATATTTCATAATTTTGTAAATATTTAATTACCTTTTTTATTTATCAGGAATTAAAAGTATTAAGACATAATATGAACAAAGTTTCTTCATTGGTCTGCCAAAATTCGTCAAAATTAGCTAAAAAAGGGGGTGGAAATATATAACTTTTTTTCTTCAATTAATTTATTAATTGAATTTATGGTTTTTTTGGGCAGTTTTACAGGTAAAAAATCATATTGATACTAAACCAACATTGATTGTGAGAAAAAAGTATTTCCCCCCCCCCTCTTTTTTGCTAATATTGACTGATTTTGGCAGACTAAGGCAATGATTGTAGGCGCCCATTTAAACGTCACATCTCAAAAATTTTTTAGAAAAAATTGACAAATAGGCCAATATTCTGGGATTGCAGTAAATTTCTACATGGTGAACTTGATTTTTGGTGAATTTAAAAAATTCAAACCACTAAAAAATAAAATGGAAGAAATCCAAAAATTAAAAAAAAGTTTTTTGGTTAATCTCTATGTATCTCGTAAATATAAAAAGTTCATTGGTTTTCAGATAATTAAGCCTTAAAAAAACAATTTTTGAGCATCAGAAATTTTTGATCGAAATTGTTATTTTTCAAAAAGTTCGCTAAAAATTTCAACCTAATATAAGATAGTAAGAAAAAAATTTTTGACCCAAAACAATTGCTATTTGAGCCTATTTTTGGTACCCCACTTAGGTTTCCGGGGTCGCTGATCATGATTTTGAAGGCAGATTTATAAAAACAAAAATGGCGGACTCAAAATGGCGTAAATACGGTTAGAAATCTAACCTCAAAAAGGGCGATTTATGCTGTTTTAAGCATATTTACGTTGTCTAATAAGTTTTTCGGACCAGTTATAACGATTCTGAGGTCATACTTTTAATTTTCAAAATAGCGGGCTAAAAATGGCGGATTGCTAACCTCAAAATCGTCAATAAATGCTATTTTAAGTTTTTGGGGTCGGTGATCACGATTCTGAGTTTTTTAATAAATTGTTTGAATTAATTATTCCATATGATTTGAAGACACAAATAAATACTTTCATGTACCTTAAATTGCTAACTAAATCGTGATCACCGACCCCAAAAACTTATAATGCAACACGTTAAAATGCTTAAAATATCATTTATTGACGATTTTGAGGTTAGGAATCCATCATTTTTAACCCGCTATTTTGAAAATTAAAAATATAATCTCAGAATCGTTATAACTGGTCCGAAAAACTTATTAGACAACGTAAATATGCTTAAAACAGCATAAATCGCCGTTTCTGAGGTTAGAAATACGCCATTATGAGTCCGCCATTTTGATTTTTTATTAAATAGCGTCCATTACTCAAAACTGGCCATCCGAAAATGGATGAAACCTTCAAAATCGGTTTCAGCGACCAAAAATACATATTTTTCACTGAGGTGCATCCATTCTAGTGCTGATAAAATTTTTGGATGCATTTAACATTGCTGGCGCCTTGACTACAAGGGAGCCAAAAAAAAAGAATGGCCCAGATCGCACGTTAATTAGCGGTAAACTGCAATCTGGGGTATTTTTTTTTTGTTCCCATGGACAAAACGAAATTTTTCTTTTTCAGTGGGGTGAAACGCGTTTTTTCGATCTCGTTGCGGGGCGAAAAAAGTGTTTTCGGCCCGCTAGGAAGAACAAATATTTACATAAAATTTTTAAAATTTAAGTAAAACTTTTGTTTACAATAAAATTTTTTAATTACTTTGGTAATTGGTAATTTAATTTAATTATTGAAATTAAATTATTTATTTTTTGGTAATTACCTTAACTTCATTTAATACTGGTTCTATATTTTCTACTATTATTTTACGATCATTTTTAGGTGCATATAATTTATACAATGAAAGTTGTTTCTCTTTTAATCGTGACGTTAAAATTTCAAAAGTTTTTTTTATATTCTTTTCTAAATGTTTTCTGTAATACTGAAATTAAGTTTTAATTAATTTTTATTTTTTGTTTTGTTAAAATTTCGACTAAAATTAAAATTTCATTTAGAAAAATAATATTTATCAAAATTTAAAATTATAATTTAATCAGTTTACGTCGCAATCAGAATCTGCGTTGGTTGAAGCTTGTAACTTTCTAATTTGATCAGCCATTTGTCCATTTTCCGTAAGTAATTGTTGGAATTCATCTGCTGTGTATTTAGATTCAGAATTCGATTCACTTTCATATTCTACCTGTCTGAGAAGTTCAGAAAATGCCTGTATTATTGGATCATCTAGAATTTGATTAAAACCATTCTGAAATTTTTAATAATTAATTTTTAATATGAATAATTTTTTAATATAAACTTATTTATTTATTTATAATGCATTTTACTTGAAAAAAAAAATATTATTATAAATAAAATACTTTTAATAAACTTTTTATATCTTAAAAATTATTTATGTAGTAATTATTTTCGTCGTTTACTTTATCATGTATAACGATTTTCGATTATTATTTTTTTTTTTAATAGTTTTTTTTTTGTTGCAGAAACATGTTTGAATCGTAAATATGAATACAATACACGTTTGCTAGTCCGGAATAATTGGGGAATTTGGGGGCGATTCTGGATTGCTGAAAATCTTGTGGTAACGCTAACTGCCTCAAGGCGTTCCCGCTATACTCCTCGGGACAAAATATTTTCATTTTTTTTAATTATTATAGACAATAAAACAGTTAATAAGTAATTAGAAAAATCTTCAATAATCAAAAAGACTTTCAGTTTTTCACCTATCCTCCGACGTCGGAAAATTTTTTTCAAATGCAGAAATTATTTTTTTTTTTCATTTTTTAAATTAGAAAACTCTTTAAAAATCAACAAGACTTTTCACCGATTTTCCAACACCAGAAAATTTCCATCTAAAAAGTCTTTTGGTTTTTAAGGAATTTTCTAATTTAAAATAATTTAAAACAAAATCTACTGATGAGAAAAAAATTTTTCAGCGTCAGAATTTCGGATTTCGTATGTTTGTCTTTATTAATCCTATTACTCCGTCGATTTATTAAAAAAATGATAAACGCATACATACTTGGAAATTTTTGAACTATAAAAATACTGCAATACACGGGAGTGCTAATGGTAAAAAGATAGAAAACAGAGTCGTATAATGGAATTTAATTAAATAATATCAAGAAAAGAAACTTAAGGGACATTTTACCTAATTAATTTTTTTTGTATAAAGCACTTTATGTTATAATATATTATAAATCACGTATCTACGTCTAGAAAATACGTAAAAAAAAATTTTTTTTTAATCATTATTTAAGAAAAAAAATTTTTTAATTTATTTACATCAGATTCAGAGGTTCTACTGAGATTCTGCATGTCTGTAACAGGTAAAACAGTTTTAGATCTTGGTAAATTTTGAACATCATTTAAATATTTATCTATTATAAATTCTTTACCTTCTACTTCCTCCTCATTTTGATTCCTAGTTCTTGAACTTTCTTGGTTACCTAGAATTTGACTGATTGCCAACTGATAATTTGTTTTATTAGGTATAAATATATTATTATAATATTTAATTTAATAAATATTTTGAATTCTTACTTGATAATAGAATATTATTATCAGATTTTTTACAACAGAAAATTTCATTTTTATTTTATTATTTTGATTCACAGTAATAGTTAAAATACTTTATAGATAAACTGTTATTGAAGGTATGTTCGTTGTTATTTAAAAAACTCAATTTTATCAATATTAGTTATTTTTTATCGTCCTTACTTTTATTGCTGAAACACGATTTGTTTTCAGATTTTTATTGGTATTTGAATTCATTTTTATTAATATTTTTTAGCGCATTTTTTATGACATGAAGTATTAAAATTAATTTTTAATAGTTCTCAAGGTTATGACCACCTATTTGTTGAATCAGCCTAAAGACCCGTTGTGTACTATGCAATACTATTCAGTTTAAATTTGTTCAAATTTTAGCTTTTTAATTCTTAAATCTTGCAACCAAAAAAGTTTTAAATCAGTTTTTTAGCCTCATAAAATATGCTATCCTTGCAGTATTTTGAATTTTGACAGATGTTTTACAAAATTAATGCGTTTCAGCCTTGGCTGTCTATAAGCAAAGTTCTAGTCTGCAGACGCTGTCAGGGGGAAACTTTATCATAGCTTTTTTTTGGACCTTAAAAAAAATTCTACTATTAATAACCGAATTTCTATTAAATTTATGACTTATAAGAAACCGTATAAGAAACTATAATTATTGTTTTATTCAACAATTTTGTTCAACCAACATCTGCAACATTATAAAAAACCTTTTACTTTATGCATGCGCGAAATTAAAATAATGCAAATTTAATATTCAATGTCCTATCATTATATTCCCATAAATTAATTTCAAAAATAATCATAAATATTGGAAAAAACTAACAAACAAATTTTTTTTCTTTGTTTTAGGTTGTACAAAAGTTTATACTAAAAGTTCACACCTAAAGGCACATCAGCGAATACATACAGGTAAGCTAAAGAAATTTTCTATATAATAATATAAGTATTATGTATATCTTTCGCCTTGAACAAAAAATCCCTTTCCTGTTCACCATAAAAAGTCCTTTCTGCATATTACACTACCTACATACACACATATAAACATTATAACTGGCGAAACAGCTTTGGGTTGAGAGCCTCGGGCACGTGGCACTCTCTTGAATGAACGCACTAGTACACGTAATATAGTCCATACACGTATTATCAATACATTTAAAGTCAATATATTTATATATACGTGTGTTATGATACTGCAGACTATGGTACTTTTAAACTCGAGAGGTTCACCGGGCTGCGAAACTCGTATCATCTATATGGATGATTCTTTGGAAAATTTTTCCGAGTATAGGCTTTAAAATAAGTGTAAGCTCATTTTATTAAACTGTTTTTAAAGAATTTAGTTCTCAAAATTTTTAATTCTTTGGCGATTTTGGCATTAATTATTGTTTTTGGAGTAATGAAAAAGTGATTTTTTTCATATTTTTTGAACTGCATAGACTTTTAAGAGAAAATTCGTTCAATAAATTACAAATGAGTTGAAAACCAACAGTTGCAAAACTAATAGGTCCTAGAGAATGAATTTGATAACCAAAAGACAAAAAAATATGATAAAAACCAATAAAAAGATTTACTGTTTTTTGATGTTTTAATATATTGAAATCAATTTCGGTCCAAAATATTAGTCTCCAGACTGATCAAAACTCAATTAAAAATTTTGTGAATTCAAAAAACATTTCCAACCCCAGAACAATCCATATACAAGTGCGGGCGCTCAGCGAGCAGCATTCCAAGTTCCATATATAAAAGAATCTATTCTCAAATATTATAATAACAATAATCTCTTTTTCCTCTTATAACAATAATACCTACAGTGTTCTGATGCATTACATGCATCTCTTTTATTGCAATGCAACTACCTATTTTTGTAAAAAAAAATTTTTTTGCAAATTATTCTTTTAAAAACATAAATACATACTGCAGACAGATTTTTTTAAAACTTGGAATGTGTTAAAGACACATAATAATATTAAAAAAAATCTCAATAGGCCCTCTTAAATGCATACTTTCGAATGTTGCTAATGAAAATTCTTTGACTATTATAATAAATACCTTCCATGCATAAATTATGATTTGTAACGAGAGATTTGTATGATTCAAACAAATAATGTAAATAACAACGACGTTTTACGAATTCCTTTCATATCTATTTATTCATGTTTTTTACCATAAATGTTTTAAGTAAGAAGATAACACACAGGTGAACGTTTCGTATTATACGTGGTTACAGTTAAAGGTCAGCATTTTATATGATGCATTTCGCTGTATAAAAATAAAATTTGTCATTTTTTCTGTGCGTTTTTAAGATTAATGTATCAAATATTTAAACATGACTTAAACTTATTGTTTTATTTTAAGTTTAAATAAAATTTATATATCTAAAATAAAAACTTTTGTTTCGTCTTGAAAATTTCGAAAGTCTGTTTAAAGTTTAAATTGTAAGAGAGCATGGTGATACATGCAAGTATATATAAAATCTAGATGGGCGCGTTGACCTTATATGCTCTTTAACTATTTCGCATATATATATTGAATATGTATCTATGGATTTGTATATTAGCCTGGAAATTTTATTTGCAATTCTGAGATTCATTTTTAATGGTTCCAAAAAAATGGTTTCAGTGTATCTTAGAAATTCCAAGTTATTGGTACTGAATTGAATAGCCTTTTACTGAATTAAGAAAATGTTATATAGCTTATAAAGTTGTCCTCAAATTATACCACTTATAATAAAAGGATTTCGAAAAGGGTTCAAAGATACAAATTATTTGATCCATAATCATTGAACCTATATCAGGGTAGTCAAAAATCTATTATCAGCGTTCTAAGTTCATCTCATTAGGCTTGTAAAAAACATTATTAATAGTGTATTATACATTAAGGGCATAAAGTTTTATCACTAACGTTACCACAAGCATTAGGACTCGATTTCAAAGCTGGGCAAGATTGATGCATTATTTTTATGTTAATGGCTTAAAAATTTATGCCCATAGTACATATGATATTTTTTGCC
The DNA here is from genome assembly GCA_022575985.1 of Anagrus nilaparvatae. NCBI lineage: Eukaryota > Metazoa > Arthropoda > Insecta > Hymenoptera > Mymaridae > Anagrus > Anagrus nilaparvatae. Next base: position 7,807,616 of record JAKSXM010000165.1, read on the forward strand.
CTCTTAGAAGTACAATGTATGCTGAAATTTGACAAAAAATTTTGTACCCAAGTGAGCCAAATATAATTTTATGAACAACAACCTTTGATATCTCAATTTTTGTTAAAAATATTCATTTTTGCCTTTCAATTTAAAAAAATGTTCAAATCTAACAAAAATAATAAAACTTTTAGCATATAACGTCCAGGCTAAGATATTTATATTTGGAATACGATGTCTATGGGGCGAATGGATTTGAAAGGATCAAACGATCACGATTTCGCGTTGAATATATGTGTATAATAAAGTTTATAGGTTATATTGTGTCTATAAGGGAGCATTGCTTAATAACGGAGCAAAAGTTGTGCGCTCTTTGAACTTTATACACATATACTTACTCCTACAATAACACTACTGTATATAAAACGTTTTTAGCTTCTGAAAGCAGTGAACCAACGTCTATAAATATTTCTTTATGCATGATTATTATATTATTATAAAAACGTTTGCTATTGAAATTGCGCAATTGATATATGCGCTCTTGTATTTGATTTTAAAACTAAAGAAAATTACATTTGATCATTATTTTATATATGAAAGTGATGCGAATTTAGTATGTGAGAAAATACATGAGAATAATTTAAATGTAATTGATAGATTTACACTTTTGATTTTTTATACTTTGTATTTGAGGTTATTAAGAAAAAGGGAAAGTGATTATCAGAAGAAGGTGTTGTATGCTTGTCAGATTAATTTTAAGATAAATTTAACTATTAAAATATTTTTATATATTTTAATAATCTACTAATAAGTTGAGTAATTATTTCTTAGGTTTTTGTAATTTTACAAAATGTCATGACGAACGAATTTTAATTATTATTTATATTGATGATATGTTTAGAAATAAATGTTACTTTTACTCGAAATGTAATTAATATTTTTAATTATATATACTTACCTTGTATGTGTTACGTTAATTAACTTGCAACGAAATAGGAATATTAAGACTTTAATTTTTGATGCGGTGTTACTTTTATTATGTATGAAAAAGATTAATTTTTAGTTTTGGTTGTGTGTATAATTATGTTGTCTTTATTTTATCTTAAAGATAACATTAAATTTAAGTGTAATTAACTTTTTTTTTTAGTTACAAAGTTTAGGGTCTTTTCAGGTAATATGAAAAATTTTAATGGGTCAAAAAATATACAAAGTACATATAATGTTTTTTTTATTTTTATTTGATAATAATTAATGCATTCTGTTAATAAGTACATAGCGTTAATTTTTGCGAAATTTGTTAAAATTTTGGACTTTTGATTATTGGGTAAGATGTAGTGGTAATATATGCTTACAAAAATTCATGAAAGTTAAAAAATTAATGTGAGCTCTTATGGAGCCAATTTTCTGTCTCATAAATTGATAATTTTTAATGAATGTGCTAAATATTTGAAAAATTTATTTATTTTTAGTAAAAGGCACTAATTTCACCAATTTAACAAAAATCCATGCAATATTGCAATTATCAAAAATATAGTTGTTACAAAAACTGAACCAAAAACTATCTAGATATTTTTAATTACAACAGAAGATCAGCAAATTTGGGACGCTAAATTATAATCTATTGTTACATAGACCAAATTATTATCTTGAAAAAACATCCTTGGTACCGTCCGTTTATTTCAATGGGCTTCTGAGGCCTAGTAATGGTAAAATGTTTGGACTCATTTTTTTCTGTTAAAATCTGTTTCTTGATTGTCGAACTCTGAAAGCTGCAATTTTTTACCACAAACTTTTTTATTGTGACAGTCAAAGAACCGAATCCCCGAAATGATTATAATTTTCACTCGTCTGTTTTATTTGTATAGTTTCAAAGAATATTCTAATTCCAGGTCCTAATTCAAGAATTTTAAAAAAAGATTCAATTTTTTCATTATTGCAAAATTATAGCAAAATTTTGATAAATTCCAAGAACTATCTTCCTATTAACTTTAGGCTAACTAAAAATCCAAATCTATTTACTCTCGCAATAAAATTTTATCTATGCGTATTGTCTTCGCATCGCAAATTTTATTAACAAAAAGTATGAATAAAGAACAATTATTATTATTATTTACAAAAAAAATGATAAAGCAAAAAACTTGTTTATAATGCAGAATAAATAAAGGGATAAGGAATTTTCAGTCTATAATATTTATCGATACACTTTTTACGTAAGGCTACCGTTAATCCTTTGTTACTCTGTTTTATTATGCGTTCAATTAATATTAACACAGCAACCTTTCTAAGCACGGTGCCCCTGAAACAATTTAAATAAAAATTTAAATTACCCCCGAGATTCCAATGGAAATTTGTTTTTTAGTTTTTCAGAGTCACAAAAATCTAAAAATTTAAAAAATCCGTCTGGCGCTTTTTTTTTTTTTAGCTAAAAACTGTTTCATTTCGGTATTATAATAGAAAATAATCAAAAAATAATAAATAAGTTTGTATAAAAGTTGTTTTAAGTTATAAATAATATTTTTTAATGTACAAAATCTTTTATAACATTAAATTTACTAAAAAAAAATAGATTTACCAAAAAAAAAGACCTAGAAACAACAGGCAGCTCAGGGGAGCCCAGGGCATCTCAAAATCGAAATTTTAAGAAAAATTATAATTTTAATGCAAAAATTATACTTTTAGTGTAAAAATTATAATTTTAATGTAAAAATTAATTAACTAATTAATTAACGAAAATTAACTCATTAACGCCAGGGCGGTGAGTTTTGGAAGTGAGTAAAAATAAATACATTCTCTTATAGATACGTGTCTAAAAAGTTCATCCTAATAGTAAAATTTCTCGCTCTTTCAGAATCTGACATTAGTTTTGATCTACAACCCTTAAAAATACCCTAAAAACGGGGGTGAAAAAGGTAGGTCAGGCATTATTAGGAAATGTTTGGAAAAATCAATGAAAAAAGTATCAAATTTTATTGAAAAATGCTTGAACATAATATTTTTTATGTAAATTTAAGTAAACTTTCTATACATTGTGGTCTCATTAATTTTGGTCCGATTTACAACCCTTAAAATGTGCCATGTGGATAAGGGTAGTTACAAAAAAATTAAAATAAAACTTGTTTTTTATAATTAAAATTATATTCTTAAGTAGAACTGGCTGCTAATTTCAAATTCATCATCAGTTTTGTGCAAAAACTTTAATTGTTGACACACCCTCTAAAATAGGGGTGAACGGGCTAAAGCAGCCGTATTAGGGTTATGCTTTATGGCAAATTTGTCAAAGTCACCCCTATTTTAGAGAATGCTTCAAAGTTTTTGCACAAAACTGATGTTGAATTTGAAATTAGGAGCCAATTTTACTTAAGAATATAATTTTAATTATAAAAAAAGTTTTATATTAATTTTTTTGTAACTACCCTTATCCACATGCCACATTTTAAGGGTTGTAAATAGGACCAAAATGAATGAGACTACAATGTATAGAAAGTATACTTAAATTTACATAAAAATTATTATGTTCAAGCATTTTTCAATAAAATTTGATACTTTTTTCATTGATTTTTCCAAACATTTCCTAATAATGCCTGACCTACCCTTTTCACCCCCGTTTTTAGGGTATTTTTAAGGGTTGTAGATCAAAACTAATGTCAGATTCTGAAAGAGCGATAAATATTACTATCAGGATGAACTTTTTGGCCACGTATCTATAAGGGAATGTATTTATTTTTACTCACTTCCAAAACTCACCGCCCTGGCGTTAATGAGTTAATTTTCGTTAATTAATTAGTTAATTAATTTTTACATTAAAATTATAATATTTACACTAAAAGTATAATTTTTGCATTAAAATTATAATTTTTACACTAAAAGTATAATTTTTGCATTAAAATTATAATTTTTCTTAAAATTTCGATTTTGAGATGCCCTAGGCTTCCCTGAGCTGCCTGTTGTTTCTAGGTCTTTTTTTTTGGTAAAACTATTTTTTTTTAGTAAATTTAATGTTATAAAAGATTTTGTACATTAAAAAATATTATTTATAACTTAAAATAACTTTTATACAAACTTATTTATTATTTTCCGATTATTTTCTATTATAATACCGAAATGAAACAGTTTTTAGCTATAAAAAAAAGCGCCAGACGGATTTTTTAAATTTTTAGATTTTTGTGACTCTGAACAACTAAAAAACAAATTTCCATTGGAATCTCGGGGGTAATTTGAATTTTTATTTAAATTGTTTTAGGGGCACCGTGTAAGATAAAATCTTGGATTAAGGATTATAAAATACACATAAAATTGGTAAGCCATTTATTAATTTCATTACCAAGAGCATTAATTTTTGGAGAATTTCCGCTGTTAATTAATTTTTAAAAAAGCATATAATTTTCTCATAAACTGACGGTGAATTAAAAGCTAATTAAACTTAAATAAAAATTAAATCGTTTAAATTACTACTGTAAATAATCAAAATATTTAATCAAATATTAAAATAAATAATTAATTTTGTATTTTTTTTAATCAGATATCAAATTTTCACGTTACCCGCGTAGTTTTAGATTATTTGACACAAATATGGGCCAAACAATTTGCCATATATGGGATATTGTATTTCCCATATATGAGAAAATGTATTTCCCAAATACCGCCAATGATTATTGGCCATATATGGGCAGAATATTTAAACTTGATTTTTAAAATCTTTTAATTTTTATAATATTTATAAGTATTTTAATATTTTAATGAAGTAAAACGAAATAAAAAATTTTCTGTTTTAAAAAAACGTATTTATTTGATCAGACTATTATTTTTTTACAATACAAAAAGTTAACACTTTAATAAAAAGTAAAAAATACTAACATAAATTATGCTCTAAATTTTAAGTAAAAAAATACTAAATTCCTTTTTGACTGTCAGAATATTCAAACATCAGATTGGATTGCCTCTTGACCAATGGAACCTGTAACATAAATAAGAGCAATTTTTTCGTTACTTTACTTTTAAGAAATCAAAATTAACGACATTTATAAATTTTAAATATTAATTGCTCTGGAAATGAACAATCGAAAGTACCCAAACGAAGACTTATTTTTAAAAATTCTTAAAATACCTCAAATTTGAATTAAAAAAATCTTAGAATATTTAGAATTCAATTTTATCAAAGAAATTTTATTAAAGATTTCATTTTTAACCAACTAAAATCTTTACTAGTTAAGCTGCTGAAATTAATTCCCATAAAAATTTCAGCCAGAAAATTGGTAAAAAAAAAAGATTAAAAATAAAATTTTTCAATCATACCTGAAATTAATTTAGCGACTTCGTGACTTTGAGTAATATGGATCTAAATTTATCATGTCTGGATCTAGAGCCTGGAGTATATTAGAAGCTGATTAGATGCCAAGATTTATTCCGCGAGGTTATTTTTTCTGGAAAATAAGGATTTTTTTTCTTCAAAAATTTAGGGTTATAATAATCATTCGAAAAAAAAAATAAAAATAAATAACTTTTTATTGTAACTTACATTTATTATTATTTTATTTTGTACAATTTTTCTTTTCGTGTAGCTTTATTCTTCTGACCTTCTTTCAATAATTGTTAAATTATTTTTTTTAATAATTAATAACTACCGATATAAACATTAATCGCCTCGAAAAACAGCATTATTTGAACATGCAGAAGTTGTCAATTTATGATAAATATGAAACTAGAATTCTACAAATTTGGGGTTAAATATGTTATGTTTAGTTTTTATTAAGAAAATTTTAAGAAAAATTGTATTATTATCGTTATTATTGAAAGAAAATCGAGGAAAAAATTAGAAGAATAAAACTACACGAAAAGAAAAATTGTGCAAAATAAAATAATTATAAATGTAAGTTACAATAAAAAGTTATTTATTTTTATTTTTTTTTTCGAATGATTATTATAACCCTAAATTTTTGAAGAAAAAAAATCCTTATTTTCCAGAAAAAATAACCTCGCGGAATAAATCTTGGCATCTAATCAGCTTCTAATATACTCCAGGCTCTAGATCCAGACATGATAAATTTAGATCCATATTACTCAAAGTCACGAAGTCGCTAAATTAATTTCAGGTATGATTGAAAAATTTTATTTTTAATCTTTTTTTTTTACCAATTTTCTGGCTGAAATTTTTATGGGAATTAATTTCAGCAGCTTAACTAGTAAAGATTTTAGTTGGTTAAAAATGAAATCTTTAATAAAATTTCTTTGATAAAATTGAATTCTAAATATTCTAAGATTTTTTTAATTCAAATTTGAGGTATTTTAAGAATTTTTAAAAATAAGTCTTCGTTTGGGTACTTTCGATTGTTCATTTCCAGAGCAATTAATATTTAAAATTTATAAATGTCGTTAATTTTGATTTCTTAAAAGTAAAGTAACGAAAAAATTGCTCTTATTTATGTTACAGGTTCCATTGGTCAAGAGGCAATCCAATCTGATGTTTGAATATTCTGACAGTCAAAAAGGAATTTAGTATTTTTTTACTTAAAATTTAGAGCATAATTTATGTTAGTATTTTTTACTTTTTATTAAAGTGTTAACTTTTTGTATTGTAAAAAAATAATAGTCTGATCAAATAAATACGTTTTTTTAAAACAGAAAATTTTTTATTTCGTTTTACTTCATTAAAATATTAAAATACTTATAAATATTATAAAAATTAAAAGATTTTAAAAATCAAGTTTAAATATTCTGCCCATATATGGCCAATAATCATTGGCGGTATTTGGGAAATACATTTTCTCATATATGGGAAATACAATATCCCATATATGGCAAATTGTTTGGCCCATATTTGTGTCAAATAATCTAAAACTACGCGGGTATTTATAAATTTTTATATTATTTTATGGTATTTTATTCAAATAAAAATTTCATTACAGATTAAATAAATATTTTTATATATTATACTTAAATATTTTTCTTTCCGTAATAAAAAAAAAAAAACTTTATACCGTTTTTAATCGTATGGTTATAAAAAATTATTTAAAGAATCTTCTTTTTTTTCTTTGATAATTCTAGATAGTATTTATTTATTTTATAGTATTTTTATTTATTATTAACAATAAAATAGGTATAAATAGTAAAAGTTCAGTTATGAATATTTTTATATGTGAATATTTGTTGAAAATGCGTAAAAATTAGTCAGACAATTGAACGGAAAATTTTTTAAAAAGTTAATCAAATAAGAATTTTTCTTATTAGTGGATCGCAAACACTTTTTTGCTCTCGCGGGCTTAAAAATTGTCACGGAATTTTCGGCCCTCGTTGTAGGCCTAGGTAAGCAAAAAATATCTTAAGTCACGGGCAAAAAACTTAAGACGCACTATAGTGTTAACCATCGGGATAAACTCGATGGTGTGAACAGATATTAATCGTGCCCGGCTTCGCCGAGTACTGAAACTGTACGCCCTTGATACTTAATATACTATTTTCTACCCTAGGGAAAAGACTTTTTTGCTAATTATCTGAAACCATGTCTTAAATAACGGGGGGAAATATGGGGTCCCGCTTTTGCATGCTCTCTACACTCGCTCAAAACATATATTTTGTCCTCTGTTTAAGGTAGGACCCTCGTGATACTTTTACAGAACAAATTTTGATAATATTTAGTAAAAATATATTTTATTATTATGAAAACTCATAGCCAAAATTTTAAAGCTCCTAGATGTTTATTTACAGAAATATAAACAAAAACATTTTAAAATCTCTAACGGCGAATACGCGCGAGGAAGCAAGAGGTCCGAAAATTGTGAGAAAGAAAGATATCTTTTTTCCAAACAAAAAATTTACAGAACAGATTTTAATAATATTTGGTAAAAATATAATTTATATTTATAAAACATCATAGAAAAAATTTCAGAGCTCCTAGATGTTTATTTACAGAAATATAAACAAAAACATTTTGGAGTTTCTTATACAAAACTCGCGAGAGGGAGAAAGAGGACCGAAAAGAAATATACTCTGTTTCAGTCCACGAGGGTCCCACGTTAAGAAATAGATATTTGAATAATTCTTATCGGTTTATGAATCTATACATTGGAAAAAAGTTCTGATTGCAGTTTTAAAAAATAGTATATTACGAGCCCGTGTTCAGAAAAGTAAAGAATGGCTCAAATCGCACGTAAATTACCTTCCAAGGGGCAGCCGAGGATGGTAAACTGCGATTTGGGGCATTCTTTACTTTATAATAACGAATGTAAGGTTATAATTTAAAATTCCTTAAGGCTGAATTTTCATTTTTAAAAATTTTTTATGCATTTTCTGTTTTTTTATTTTTTTCCTAAAAAACATTTCAAGAATGTATAAAAAAATTTTAGACAAAAAAAAGAATATGTTTATGAGATATTTTGATTTTTATGGAGGGTTATCAACAGGAAACTTAGCGTTTAAAAAATTTTAAAGCGTTTTTCTCAAAAATACTTTTTGAAATCAGTTGCAGTTCTAACTCAAAATAATATATTTATGGCTCGTGTCCAGAAAAGTAAAGAATGGCCCAAATTGCACGTAAATTACCTTCCGAGGGGCAGCCGAGGATGGTAAACTGCGATCTGAGGCATTCTTTATTTATGGACAAGGGCCGTATAAAATTTTTCTGCGGCAGCAGCGAGAACGTCCAATTTTAGTGACCAGGGAATCGTACTTTCGTGGCTGCTGTCCAGAAAACTAATTATAAGCTATCGGCCTAAATCTTGGTGCGTTTTCTTTGTTATTATAATATGCGCCATTCTTTTTGATCAATACTGGATTCACGCCAATCCATCTTAAAGAAATATGCTTTGTCAAATCAGGCTTAAATAGTTCATATTTTAAAATACACTTCAGACATAGAAAATTTCCAAAAACCAACAAAACATTTTATCCAAAATCGTATTCCATAATACCCCAACATCTCCTAACTAAATTTCTATTAACATTAATTCATTGAATTACATAAATATTACAAATTTTTCAATAAATTTTATTCTCAAATAAAATTAGAAAATCATTAATAAAAATTTATTTATAATTATAAAACTATTTTTTTTCTTAAATGCGTAAAAAATGATAATTTAAAAAAACTTTCTAAGAAAAAAAATATATTTATATTTATCTGAAAAATTTTTATTAATTTTAAAACTAGTGAAAATTTTCAATTAATTTTAATGTAATTTATAAATCTATAAATGTAATAAAAAAATAATTAATGAATAAATTAAAATATTACAGGTGAAAAACCATATCATTGTCAATGGCCAGAATGCGAATGGAGATTTGCAAGAAGTGACGAATTAACAAGACATTACAGAAAGCATACAGGTGCAAAACCATTTAAATGTGCAGTTTGTGAAAGATCATTTGCAAGAAGTGATCACTTAGCACTTCATATGAAACGACATCTTCCTAAGCAGCATCCAAAATGAATCTTTATTATTTCTCTCTAAATAAAATATTTTCTCTCTAGAATTTTTTTTTTTTAAATCACTCTCTAAATAATTTAATTATTATTATTATTTTATAATTATCAATATTTTGTCCAATTTTTACTGGTTTTAAAATTTATGTATAGTGGCTGGCCCACAAATGGTTTTTGACCAATTCATCTCATACTTAATTTCTGAACAAAAATTCAAATTCTAAATCAACTCAGTCATCAAAAATAAAATTTGAACATCTATAATAATAATAATAATTGTACTTAAAACCCATAAAAATCAACTTAAAATTAGTAAAATTACAACATAAACAAATTCTCTAATTAAAAAAATTATGTTCCACACACACACAAACACATACTTTTTAAATTAAATGTAGTTTTATTGATAAATATACATAAATTACATGTAATATGTAATATACATATTAGGTATATCCACTTTATTTAGAAAAAAAACAAAAAAAAAATATTACACGTGTGTCTAATAATAATAAAAAATAGAATATAATATAATAAATAATAATAAAAAATGTGTAATAATAAATTACTATTTTTTATTTCCAAAGACTATTTAACTATGAACTATATAATTTTTAATATATTTTATGACAATTTATATTAATTAATTTTTTTTTTTTTAATGTTTATATTTTGCAATTTTTAAGAGTATTTTTTACATATCAAAATTTAATTAATTTTTATATATATGTATTAGTTTAGAGTTTAAATTTTTAGTTTTATGTTAATTAAAGTGATGTTTTTTTAATTATTATTAGAGTAAAGTAGATTTTTATTGATAAATTTAATAAATGATATACTTTTTAAGCTGGATTTTTTTTTTTGAATAAATTTATTGTTTTTAAAGTGTTTGTCTTATTATTGTAAGTAAAAGTTGGATCCAGTTCTGAGATTTCATAAAAAAGGCCAAATAGGTCATTCTTGCTAATTTCGGTTACCTTGAGTTTGAGTAACTTGATTGTATTACTCATTTTTTGCAAAATTTAGTTTAAAATATTTGTTTTTAATTAAAAATTAATTTTTTTAATTTTTTAAGAATTTAACGATGATTAATCGAACCAAGAAATCAATTTTTGATTTATATAACTTATAACACTGCTAGGTGTACGAACTCGTCGTACACTTTTAAATTTTTGTAAAAATAATAATATCAGCTCAATATTTATTAATAGAATTTTTAGAAATTTTAAAAGTAACTCTTGTAATAATACAAACAATAAAAATTCATTTACATGCGAAAAATTAGTTAATTTACGAAAAAATCGAACATTGCTAACGTTTTTGCTAATTAACTATCATTTATCGTAAATTTACCACTGTTTTTCTCAAATTTTCGAACAAAATTGAGAATTTACAAACTTTACGTGAATCCTCAAACAAAAAAAAATAAATAATCTTCGATTTTTTCGTAAATTTACAAATTTTTAGTGAATTTGCAATTATTGGTAAAAATTTACTGTTCACAAATAAACTATTTTTGAAAATTTACAAAAGTTGATTTTAACTCTGTACTAGGTACTGATATTATAGGCAAATTTTGACCCGCAATATTTTTAAATTTCAATTTTGAAAATGAGTAGTACTTTAAAAAATCAATAAATTTGAAAATTTGTAAACTGATTTGAATAGGTAGTACTGGTAAAGAAGGCTGCCAAATTCAAAATATGAATAAAATTAAACTAATTTTTTTATTCAATGCTTGATTCAGTGCCATTTTCTAGAATAAAAATTTAAAACATACCTGTCCAGTATTGGTAATTAAGAAATACCACCTTCTTAAAACGTAATGTTCCATTTTCCCAAAATTTGAAAATAATTTCTTACTCAAAACTATAACTTAAAAATTAAATGAAAATTCTTGATTTTTAAGTTAACAATTTTTTATTTATTGACTTAACTCAGAAAAATCCAACCAGACACTAAAATATCAATTAAGTCTCAATTGAAAGTACAAAGATAAACATTTTCTAAAAAATATTTTTATTTAAAAAGTAAAAATTGAGCTTTTGAGTGCCTCATATAGATTTGTGTATTTATATATAATAATATTGCAATTACATAATTATAATGACTTAGAGCATACTTTTTATTACAAAACTATAAATAAATAAATATGAAATTTATAAATAAAAAATTATAACTGTCTTTCAAAAATATCTGAATAAAATTAAAATAAATGACAAAACCTAGTCTATTAAATCACATAGCATACAAATATATATTTTAAAAACATCTACTTTTTCAACTTAAAAAATAAATACATAATATAAAAAAACTATAAAATATTCTAGCATAAAATTAATTAAATATAAAATATAATAAATGTAGAAATTTTAAATTTACAAATAAATAAAAGTAATTAAAAAAAAAACACTATGTTATAAATATATTTAATAAAAGTCAAAATGTAATAATTGTTCTATATTAATTGTATAATCAAAAAGTATCCTGTCTAAAAGTTTTAATTAATTAATAAAATTATCCTATAAATAGTATTTAAATGTGTATTTATTTTTGAAATTAGCCGATGAATCTTAATTATAGACACACTCTGGATATGAATCATGTTCTTGGCGCCATCTCAAGGATTATTGTAACAATATTACAGCAGTTTTCTACAACATGTCGATAACAAGGGAAATTAAGATATGGAAATTAAAAATGTTTATAAAAAATAATTTGTTTATGTAATACCTAATTTGAATTAATTAAGATACTTTTTTTTTTAGCTTCTATTTGTAAAGAATGGCATAAATTAGAAATATAACTTTCAAATACCTTTTCTTTTAAAATATTCTTTATTTTGCTATAAATTCCACAAAAAAAAAAATTATTTATCAAAACTTATTTTTAACAAAATTTTCATTGATTATGTACTTATTTTTAAATACATTTTATTTATGTATTAACAAATAGGATTCTAAAGCCTATAATAATAAATTAAATCTTTGAATACAATTATAAATTGTTTCTTTTTAAGTTAATATACACGCTCGCACACATTTTAATATTTTACTACAATTGAAAATTTGTTCTCTTGTATAAAAATTTAAAACTCTAAATGTCTTATTAGCTTTTAATAATTGGATATTAAATTTTTATCAGTCCCAAGTGTCTCCGTATTTGGTTTTATGACTCCCAAAAGTTCCATCATTTGGAGGTTTTTCTTCCCAGTTTTGTCTTCTTCTTACAACTGGTGGTTCCCTAGGTTGAGCAGGACCAACCGGCATTTTTGTATAATTTAATCTATTTTGTTGTCTTAAGTCATCGTATGAAGTATAATTGCGAACCGGAATATCTTCAGGGCCTGTCCCTGTTTGTTCTATAAGATCATCTGTAAATTATTATTATATTTTTTAATAAATTTTAACATAGAAAAGGTAAATTCATTACTTGAAAATGTTGTAACTTACCTGCATGTATACTTGAATGAGAATCAAAACTACCAACACCAGCTATATCAATATCAGTTGCAGAACTTCTATTACTATCTGATGGAAGACCTGAATCAATAAAGACTTCATCGGTTGATTTGTTTTGAAGTCTGTAACGTTAAAAAAAAAAAATTTTTTTACTTTTTATTTATAACAATTTAGCAGACTAAATAAATATAAACAAACCCAGAACGCCGACTCTCAATCAATTTTTTAATTGAACTATCTGGCATATCTAATAATCTTTTCATACATGTTGGATGATAAGATATTTTACCAACAAAATAACCAAAAAATGTAAGAACTATTGCCAGAGGTTTTGCCCCATAAATTTTATGCATAAAGCGACCTGAACTACCCAAATAATATCCAAGAGTACCACCCAAAGCTCCAAAAGGTAATCCTCTTTTAAACGTACCTTCTCTTGAACATTCTCGAAGAACCTTCATTTCTTCAGGAGTTAGAGCAGGAATTTCCTTAAGGACGTAAGTTTAATAATTGATAAACATTCATAAGTTTTGATAAATATTTTAATTAAAATTACTTACAAAAGCTGAATATTGATAATTTGCAGGGTTGTTGGGAACTTTTGGGGTTATATCATCTGGATAAACCCCCATTTTGGTCCTACTTAACTTTTTTAGATTTCAAAAAAAATTTTCAATCTTTTTCCTTAGTCTTTTAATATTGATTAGGAGTTTTCACATTTTTTAAGCAACTAAAATAATTTTTAAAGGTACATTAAAAAACTATATTGGAAAAGCAGACGGCACTACACATTGCAAAACATGATACAATCATAACAATACGACGTACTTCAACTTCTTTGGTAGTTGCTATAGCGCCATTAGGACGTTTTTGAACTTGATGAAGTGAGGATAAAAATTTTATTTATCAATTTATTAATTAATAATATAGATTAAATCAACTGATGGGTACCTTACATGCTTATATCAAATCAGAAAAAATTTTACAATGTGTTCTAATTATTTTACTTGCAAATTTTTGAATAAATTTCTTTAAAAATTTTTTAAATTTCTTACCACGGTAATCTATAACTATCGTACGCATGCGTTTAACATTTGATTACAAACTGCTGAACACAACATAAAAAAGAAAACATCTAAATTTAGTTGCCGGTTTAAAAATATTATTTTTATAAAAGAAAGCATATTTTGTTGAGTGGGTTGTGGTTTTTTTATTTATTTTATTTAATATAATTATTTTTCTTACGTAATTATGGCTTGGATTCCACTCGAATCTAATCCAGAGGTTTGTATTTATAATTGAAAATATAATTTTTTATATTTGTGCAAAAATATTAATACCTATTTTATTTTTTTTTCTCTGTAGGTTATGACTAAGGTGAGTTGGCAAATTTAACCAGATAAGAATTGCAAGAGTTAAAAATAAAAATTATTATTTATTAAAAAAAAAAATTTTTTATCTAGTTGTTGCACAAAGTTGGAGTCGATCAAAAATGGTCACTAGTAGATGTTTATGGTTTGGACCCAGAATTATTAGCAATGTTACCAAAAACAGTTGCAGCGCTTATACTTTTGTATCCAATATCCGATAAGGTACTTATTTATTATTTTTAGGATTAAAAAAATCAATAATAAAACGAATTTTGTATTGCGTTAGACTGAAGTTTTTAAAAATGAATTAGAAGAAAAAGAAAAAGCACAAAAAGAGGCTCAATCTAAGAATGTTTATCACTTAGAACAGTATATTTCCAATGCTTGCGGTACAGTTGCCTTAATTCATTGTATTGCTAACAAGTCTGACCAGTAAGTAAAAATAGTTAAAGAAAATTTAATTGTGTTATTTAATAAACTTTAAATTATTTAGAATTAATCTTAAGGATGGAGAACTTAAGAGATTTTTAGAGGACACCAAAGACTTATCATCTACAGAACGAGGAAAAAAATTAATGGAGGCTCATGGACTAAGTGAAACTCATGAAGATCTTGCACATGAAGGTCAAACTGAGGTATGGGTACTAATTTTGCCACAAAATATTTTTTATGCTTATTTTAATTCTGTGTTAAAAACAAAAACTGCAAAAGTTTTTAATTTTATGATTGTCTTAACGTTATTATGTCTTTTTAAAGGCTCCAAAAGAAGATGCAAAAATATTTCACCATTTTGTAGCATTCATTGAAAGGGACGGAGCAATTTATGAATTAGGTAAAAATAATTTTTAAATATAAATTGTTAAAATTTGAAAAAATTTTATTATAATCATTACATTATATTGTGTACTTATAATATTATTGTTATGTAAAAAAACTTTTGTATTTTTTTTTTTTAAGACGGACGAAAACCATATCCAATAAATCACGGTCCATCGAGTTCTGAAACTTTTGTTCAAGATGCTGCTCGAGTGTGTCAAGAATATATGAATCGTGATCCTGATGAAGTTCGTTTTACAATGATTGCATTAGTTGCAGAAGATTAAATAATAGTTCTAAATATTTATAAAAAAATTTTTACCAAATGAAAATTGTGCTTATAAAATTTTTAAGAATTCGCATTAAAAAAAAGATTATTTATATATAAACTGAGATTATCGCCTTACTTATATTTTTATAAATGTGTAAAATTGTGAATAATATAAATTTCTTTATTATATAAAAATTGATGATAGTTATTATTTTTTTTTTATAAGTATAAATTTAGAAATTTTTAAGAAATATAATTTTCAGTTTCGCATACTTAACATTTTTGCACAACATATGCTCTTTTACACAGTGTTCATTAAATTAATAAAATATATTTTTATCATAATTATATATATATATTTTTTTTACTACAATTAATTTAATTGTAGGGTCCTTTTAAAATTATTGTCATTCTTTTATTTTTTGGTTATTTTTAATAAATATTTATTTTAAAATAATTATTTTATTTTTACGAATTTTTAGCAATTTTTTAACTATAATATACCGAAATATTTATAATACTAATTGTTTTAAGCTTAAAATACATATTGAAATACATTACAACATGTATTCGTGTAATTAAATAACAACAATTTTTTTTGTACACTTTTTACATATTTTTTTTAAAATCTTAAGAGATAGTCCTACTTTTATAAAATCTAAAATAACTATAAACTAGAAATACTACAAAAAAGTTTGTTTTTGATTTGAAAAATGAGATGTTAATTATTTTTCAATTTTTAATTAAAAAAAGAGTATTATACAATATATTAACAAGTCCTTATAATAGGGTGTATGAGAGAAGAAGAAAAGAATTTATAATGTTAAATAAAAGGGATAAAAATGTAATGAATTATTTTATGCATGTTCAGTTTTTTCTTTATTTCTGTTATGTACTGGATGTATTGCTAAATGCTGCAACGATACTAGTAACACTTTCGTATGTGCCAGTTATGAAACCCAAAAATCCAACGAATAGAATTAAGATATCTTTAGTTATTGTAACTTTGTCAAGAGTTGCATTTTGCCAACATACTACCATTTCTATTATTGGTGGAAATATTAAAGCTAGAGCTGTACTGCTTACTGCACCAACTAAAGAAATGAAGAGTCCGAGATGTGGAATAGCTTCAGCCAAAACAACTGTAACAATTTATTTTGAAAAAAATTAATGATTTACAAATAGGAAATGAATAATAAGTCATTTGCATAATTTTTATTTTTTATGAGTTTAAATAGAATTTTTTTATGATTTTTTATTATTAAATTCTTAAATTACTTTTGATTATGTAAAAAATTATTATTTTTTTATTTTTACTTAATTATATTGTGAAAAACGATTTTGTTTTTCAATTTTTCACTGGAAAATTTATGACCAAAACAATTAAAAATTTCATTGATTTTTAAATACTAATGTGATTTTATGATTAAATATTTTTTTTTAGCTTGAAAGATTGCACATTTGAATTTTATACATTTTTTAGAAATTTATAAATTAATTTCACGTTAAAATATTGCTAAACTCTATGAGTAATGCCAAAGCTCTTCAATTGAATAATAACTTATTGTTTTAGAGAAAATTTGAAGACATATTTTTGAAGAAAAATTTAGGCCAGGCGTACTTTTTTTGAGTTAAGTTTCAATTTAAGAAGAAATTCAAACTCATCTAGACCAAGGTATTAAAAATTTTTATGGTCATATTATTTGCAGCTTAAATTTAAAAAAAAACTAAAAATTTCCACTTTGGCTAATATTTATATTATATTAAGTAATTATTTTAAAAATCGCGGTGAAAATAATATAAGCCGGTGTTTAATTTAAAATTTAAATAATTATACGATCATTCAAATTTTTAGTAAAATTTCAAATCAGATTCTCTTAAATTCTCATAAAAATGTCAAGTTTCAGAGATACCTCAAAAAATTATTCAAAAAGAAAAAAAAGTAACTAAAATTTCATCAGGGGTTCGTTTAAAATGCCGATGCAGTATTTCAAAAAAAAATTTGCTTATAAATAAATCTGCGCAAAAACTTAAACTACCTGATTATATTAAACAGTTAGCTAGTTCAAAATACCAAAAATTTTATATTTTCTGTATAATTTATTAAATAATAAAAATATACTCACATGTAACAATACACAAAGTTGTCCTAAAACTAATTTCAGCTAATACAGGCCAACTAAATGGTCCTAATTGATTTTCGACAGCAGGCCACATTATTGCAATTGGTACGTAAAATTGTAACGAATAAGTTAATACAATACTTAATGAAATAGATAATTTGATACATTGAGGTAGGCTGTAAAACAAAAAAAACAAAGATCATGAATTATTTTTTAAAAAAATATTACACTTATAAAATTACAATCTTTTAACTCATATTAATTTATATGGAAAAAAGTAGTCATTCTAAGCAAAATATTTATTTTCATACGAACAAGCAAAATTTTCTATCTAATTATAAACATTTTTATTGTTTTTTATAGTACAGTGAATTCTTATAATAAAGAAATTATTTAAATTTTTTGCTTTTAAAAACATGCTACAATATAATTAAAAAAATATATTTTGCTGTAAAATTTTTAGCAAACTTATTTTTTAAGTGTTTAATATAAATTTCTTTAACAACTTCGTTCAAAGTTAGTTTTTCATGCCAAAATTCGTGTGGTAAATTAGGTCTTTTCTTAGTATACAATTTCTTTCTATTTTGACAAAACTGTGCGAAAAATGGCAGTTTCCGCATAATTTATACTCTCAGTTTGCTCTGCTCGAAATTTGTTTGGATTACTTGGAAATACAGGAATTGACGGTTAATCAATGATCCAAAACTTGACCACAAATTTTCACATTATTAGTTTTATTTAATTTGTTTAAAATATCAAGCAATTCAAGCAAAGCAACCTGAGAGAGTAGATTTAAAGTAATATAGATAATTTATATTTAAAGTAATATAGATAATTTTTGTTTCTTTTCAGCAGCCGAGAGAGCCACTGCAAAATCGTGTTTTTTGGCAGTTTACTACTCTAGCCCTCGGACTAGGTAACAATTCACATGCGATTTGGGCCATTCTTCATTTTTTGCTCATGGGTAGCAAAATTACTTATATTGTTACCAATAAATTTAGCTTAGCTAGTTTTGTTATTTATGCTTAACTTTGAAAGACGTTGTTAAACAAGTTGCTATTTTAATTCTGGTTTAAAAATAAATCTATTCCTACACTTGGTGTACAAGCAGTTACACAGAGGTCTAAAAATATCCTTTATCTACTGGACCTCCATTTTACTATACTTCTTCTGCCAATGTAGAAAAGAATAGCTCTTTTTAAGAAAATTGCTATTGCTATTTTGCATGCAAAAATAGTGTTATTTTATTCTATGAATAAGCAGCCAATTGCATAAGGATATATTACATTTTTATAATTTGTGTATTTTTGCCTCTGACGGAGGAACATAACATAAGACCCTTGGCAAAGGTACTTTATGTGCGCTTTGGACTATTCTTTATTTTTCTCGCCAGGTGTTGTAATGTAATAATAAAAAGATTTTATCTTAAAAAATTTCCGAGAACAAATTAAGTTTCAGTAATTTCCGGACAGAATCAGGCCCATGGAATTTCAGAATCCGCCCGGAACTCTTTATAAGCATTGTTACATAGGAGAAAAAAATTGCAAATAAATAATACATTAACCTCACGTAATATAATAAAAAAATGACCCCCTGTAATATTAACCGTAACTGTAAACTTTTTGACCATCTTAATTTATTTATATTTAAGAAAGCAAAAACTGAGCGAAAACTGACCCACCTGCTCATTTTTTACTTTGCTTATATTTTATTTTATACATTAAAATGCAAAAATTTAACAAAAACAATTTACAAATCTAAAAAATCTACCGGTATCTACTTTACATGTGTAACTATTTTTCTTCATAATATTTTTGAGTTTCTATAAATTACAAAAATGATTATCAAATTTTCATTTCGGTACAAATGTAAAAAATTTGTTCTCAACATTAAATCGAAAAAGTCTTCAGTTTACCTTATAAAAGTATATAAAAATACCAATATTTACAGTTAAAAAAAAAATTATATTTGTATGCACGTGTGCATAAATTTATAATTCTAATCACATCATTCAATTGTTTATAAAAAAATTTTATTTCCTAAGCTAGTGCAGTAAACATTTATAAGTAAAAAACGTATTAAAAATTAAAATTAAAATTTTGTATTTGATTTTTTTTTCACTTCCTGTAAAAATTTTTTTCTCAACTTTTTGATTTATTCAAAATTTTTAAAAAACTGTTTATTTGTATTTTTGTTATTTTAAGAAAATATAACTTATAAATATTGTTAAAGTTTCTTTTTTATAAAAAATTTAATTTTAATTAGTTAATTGGGTAAAAATACAATTGATGCATTCATAACTAAAAATATATAAAATAACAAATATATTTAAAAATAAATTTATATTATTCACTTATATGGGTTAATCTAGCTGAAGTGTACGAGAATTTAATATATTATAGGCACTTGCCCAGAAATTTTTTTCAAATTTTGCCAAAAAATTTCTAGGCGGGGGGGGGGCAAAGATTAATAATACTAATAATTATATGGTTTAAATTTGTTTAGTAAGAATCAAAATTTTTTCGTATTTATAGACCTGGTTTCTTGTTTTAAATTGTTTAAAATTTAAATTTGTTAATAAACAATTAAAAATTTTTGAAAATAAGGCTAAAAATATTCCTATTTTTACTTAAAATTTTCATTTCGGAGGTAGCCCCCTCCCCCATGGCCCCCTCTTTTATTTCTCCATTTTTTCCCCAGATATGACCAGATAATGCTAAAATTCAGTTTTATGCAATGTTTTATTAATCCATATTTTCTCAGATATGTCCGAATCTAGTTATGCTTAATTTAGTTATGCTTAATCCGATCACATTTTTAGTCTGTTTAATGTTTATATCTGGATAAATCAGTTTTATGTTTCCCCGGGTATAATTTAAAATATAAACACGCTATAGGTATTGTCAGATTACTCTACTTAAATTTTGTTTAAATATTCAAACAATTTTTTTTTTTGTAATTGGTTTTAGAATTCATACGCAACGACCTGAAAGCACACCATTTTTTCAAGTATCTTTGGATCAGACTAATCCAATCAGTTTGCTTGTTAATATAAAAATTTCAGCTTAAAGCATTTGCTGTACTTAGACTGCATTTTCAAAGTCTTTGTTCGTAAGCTATGGCTAAATAAGTTCAAAATTTATAAACCTACTGATCATTATATGCATTCCATCCTGAAATGTCTTCAATGTATTTATTTATGATCGATTTTCTTTTCCGAATTGCGACGAATACAATGTTTAAATGGCAAGGAGGAGTAAAGAATCAAAATTGGCACATCGACATTGATTCGAATTTCTGCCAAAATTTCAATACTTAGTTTCAGATTCAATGTTTTGTTGCAAACAAGGCCGAATAACGACCAAAGAAATGCGAAAATAATCTCTAAGATATACGAGATATTATGGAATAATAAATGTGAGCCCCGATAATAAATGATCGCATCGAATATTTTTCCCCAAGATTTTCCCAAGACCTAATTGTTTAAAAAATCTCTTAGACCAGTTCTAAAGGTAGCAAATAATCGCAAAAAGTCGACGTGTGCTTACACTAGAAAAAAGTTAAATATTATTCATTCTAAGCAAAATCTAGAAGTACATTTCAGATTGATCAACCCATATATACTTATCTTAGTTAAAATAAAAGTATTACTAAAGCAGGAGTAAATTTTCATTTATTTTAAATTAATTCTATCTTAAATGTTTCATTAATTTTTCTAATAAAAAATTTAAATGTGCAAGTACAAAAAATGAATAAAGCTAAAATAATATTTTTTCTGAATAATAAAGCATAAGTACGTGCAAAAAATACTCGTTATATTAATAGAATAAGTATATTATTTATAGAATAAACTGCTAATAAAATAAAACTAAAAATACATTTTAAAGCAATTTTTTCTTTTTTTTTTTTTGAAAAAAAAAGAGAGCATTTTTAACAAACATGCACAAAATGCTACTGTATTGATAGTCAAATAAAAAAATTTTATTAATTGTAAGCTAAATTATTGAAGAATATATTATACGTTTGTAATTTACGTAAGACAATTTTTTAAGGTTTATGAGAATTTTGTTTGTATATTTTGAATCAAAAGATGTGTTATGTAGGTTTAACATATTGAAATTAAGAAAATATTTAGGCTAAGAATTTATTAATAAAGTTCGAATGTATATGAGGAAAAATATGAAATTGTTCAAATTTCTGATTTATAAAAAATTATTGAATTATTAAAAAATGTTATTTTTGGTAAATTAAATAATTTATTCAAAATATAAACAACAAAATTTTGGCATTGAATAAAAAATTTTGTATTATTTTTTGAGCCCAAATTGCAATTTCGAGTGAATTGATACAAAAATTTGTAGTATTATTTGTATTTTTTAGCCAAACGGAAATGTAGTCAGTACAATGGGCGAAAAACTTTAAGTATCAGTGTGATCACATACACGCAAAAAATTCTCAGAAGATGATTGCGATATTAATATCCACAAAAAGAGGAATAATCGTGGCTGCTTTTTTAGTTACTTTTAACACCGAAAATATCGCCTGAGAATTGTTTGCATGTTTATCACTTGTACTCGAGCATTTTGTAGACATGATGTTATTTACCCTTTAAATTATGTTGCCATATTCTTCAACATAATTAATATTATAATTTTGAAGAAAAAATGTCAAAGATGAAATTCTAAAAAGCCTAAATTGACTTTTTGATTTTACCCCAGTTTTTCCTCAAAATTCAAATAGATTTTTATACCGAAGTGATTAAATAAGGCGAGAAAAAGGGCAAGTTTAAGAATTTGAAATTATGATTAGTCTTAGAGGAGACTGAAAAAACTGGAAATCAAAAATTTAATCTAAATTATTAAATTATTTTCAAACATTTTCTGTTGTAGGCAATATCTTTTTTACCCTTAAAACTTTAAAATTTAAGATTCCGTTGAAATTAATTTCGACTAAATTTCATTAAAAACTAAAAGCACAGTTAAAAGCATCAAAAAGAATTGTCTTACGTAAACGTATATAATACTCTAAATAGTTATTTGGTATTTCATTCAAATTATATTGAAAAAAATATAAATTTTTAAAAAATTAACCTTGCATAGATACTAAATCCGCTATTTGGCTCCCTTTAATATTAAATAGATAAAATTAATTAGAAATATGTTTTAGAGTTTTTAAAATAATTAGTTAAAATATAATTTTAAAATAAATTTGGTACCAATTTATGTAAAATATTATACATGCATATATTTAAGCCAAATTTATTTTGTAGAGAAAATTTTTTTACATAAATTATTAATATGGAACATGTGGAAAAAGGAAAACTGGTCTGAAAAAGGCTATGAAAAATTTTGTTTTTTAATAAGGGAGTGGGAGGAACTGAATATGTTTTAACAATAATTACTGCAAACATGTTCCATATATTTTAATTTTTAATAAAAATATTTAATACTTACAGTTCGGTTGTTGCAAGATTTAATGTTACAGATCCAAGAATATTGTCTCCATATTTTAGATATGCTAAAAACCCTAATAACACAAACATTCCTCCAACAATAACCATACCAACATTTAATACACCAAATGGACTATCGAAGTTTTTTGGCTTTTTCATAGAATTTTTCAATGGTAATACCTAAAAAAAAATTTTTTTTATATCAAATAAATATTTTTGTATTTATTTATAACAAAGCTGAGGCACTTTCTTTGGTATTTTGATATTGGATTTTTTTGGTTGGATGGAAAATGAGGTTCCTTAATTTTAATGCATTTTAATTTCTTTGAAATATGTTGTTTTTATAAATCATGTGAAATCAAGATTTTACGTGAGGACTAAGTTAAAAATTAGGCCACAGAATGGAACATATTTTCTTAACTTTCTTTAACAAGGTTTTAATATTCAAACCTGTTGAATTGTTGAGAGACAAACAATGTGGGAACACCTTTATCTCAAAATTAATGCCATATTTATCAAAATAACATAAAACAATAAAACAATGCTCATTATTTACTGATTACATTATAAAAAGATCTTATCAAACGCCTGAAAACTCAGCTTTGTTTAAAAATAATAAAAAAATTAATATAATTACCAAAGTAATTCCTTCAAATGAATAAATCACAGTTCCAAAAAATAATGGTAAAGAATTCCAATCAGCAACATATCTTCTTTCCGACATTGGTGGTAAATCATGACTCATTATATAAATCGTTGCAATATAACCAGATATTATTAAAAAGTTTGCTAATCCAGATAATGGTACCAAATATTTTAAATTTCTTATCCACGTACTGAATAATATTGGTATTAATATTATTGCCATGTGATAATTTAGATTTAATTCAACTCCCCATATATCTAATACCTGTTTTTTTTTTTTTTTTTTTTTTTTTGATTTTTTTTTTAGTAAATAAAAAAAATTATATAATTTTGTGTGTTTTTCATTCATACTTAATTCTAATACTAATTAATTTATTTTCATGTATTTAAATAAATGTCATTGTTAATATTTTTTAAATATCAGCTTACCTGCTTCATATTTGTTGATATAAAGACAAAATAGACACAGCAAAATCCAAGTTGAGTTATACATAGAAAGAGATTAACTAATTTTCTGGAAATTAAGAAAATAAATTGACGCTAATTGCAGAGGGAAAATGTACCAAAAAAAAAAAAAAAAAAAAATGATTTTC
This sequence comes from Anagrus nilaparvatae, assembly GCA_022575985.1. Lineage (NCBI taxonomy): Eukaryota > Metazoa > Arthropoda > Insecta > Hymenoptera > Mymaridae > Anagrus > Anagrus nilaparvatae. Next base: position 7,831,741 of record JAKSXM010000165.1, read on the forward strand.
ACTTAAATTTTCTTGAATGAAATAACGAATTTTTTCGTTGAATGATTTTGTTATCATTATTTATGAGAACTTTTTATTTTATCACCTTTTTTTTCAAAGAAAAAACAATTATAAATGATATGCCAAAAATTGAAAAATTTTCAATAAATTATAAATTAACCGTACATTGCACGTCATTTTTAAATAATAAAATGATTGTATAATATATTTTTTATGTATTGTTTACAAATTTAATTTATAATAAAAAATTATAGAAAAAAAATAATAATAAATTATTATTTTAACAATTATTTTCAATTAGATATACCTTGAAATTGAAAAAAATAAATTATAAATTAATAAAACATGTAACATATAAGTAACAGTAAATTTAATAAACTTTAATAAATTATATAAAAAATTAAGTGGGCATTTTTAAATGATATTTATCTGGATCTGAATATACAAATTTGAATGTACTACACCTTAAGCCCATTTTTCACCAGATTAAAAGTCGATATTAAATATATTCTGGCATTATAAGTTTTATAGTGTAGTTGAGATTCACGATTAATCTTCAAAAATCCACAACTACACTGTATAATTATGACTTATATAATGCTAGATTAGATTTATTAATATCGACTTTGGGTTTGGTTTAGAAAGGGCTTTGTACCTAATCAGTGGCTCTACATATTCGTTTTAATTAAATTATAATTATTAATAATTTTTATAAATTTTCAGCTCCTAATCCTCTAATAATGGGTATTTCAGTTATTTTGAAACCGATTTAGTATTTTTTGCGTATTTCTGGTAGATTTGATTGGGTATGCATGAAAAATAAAAAAATAAGAATTTTTTAAGTCACTGACTCCGAAAATTGAGGTTTTGCTATCGCAGGGATGCCGTTTGGGGCATCATTTAAGAGGATATAAGTAGGCTTGTCTCACTCGAATATTTTAGGCAGACATACAAAAATGTGTTACCAACCCGCACAATTTTGATGCCACAGCTTTCCTACGCTATCAGCTTCAAAAATCTTTCTAATGGGCAAAATCTCGATCCAATTTGTAGATATTGCAAAAATAATTTTTAAGAGAGTTGTTTTTTGCATTAGTTGATTTTTCTTGAGGATTTTTTTTAATGTAGTGTCAAAAATTCGTATTTATAAATGTCTTGCGCATGAATAATTGGACTCGCAATAATAATTGGACTCCGAAATTCTGCAGTAAAAGTTAAAAATTTTTCCTTAGAAAATAGGGAAAATAAGTAAATAAAATTACATCAAAGTTAAAATTTGGATCTAAGCAGCTGAAAATTTTCTAAAATTATTGAATTACAATTTGGACCTAATACAAAAACCAAACATTAGGTTGGGGTGAGTATTTCTTTAAAATGCCCATATAACAATTAATAATAACAAATAAATGATAAAATATAACAAAAAAAATTAATAAATTAAATAAACACTATAAAAAAATGGAATAAAATATGATAAACCGCACGTAACCTCAAAAACCGCAAATAATGAAAAAATAAAATTTGCTAAAATTAATCATATTTACATTTAAGATTAACTTTTTTTTTACAAATAATATAATAAACTATTTATATGCATAATATTATATCTTGTTCCGTATTTATTTTTTGATGCTATATAAATTATAATAAATAAAAAGTTTTCATTATTGGCGTAAAATCAACGAGACATGTTTCTATGCAAACTTATTTATTTATTTATTTATAAATTACTATTTTTTTTTTAATTAATGCAAAAATTTTATATGTTATTATTACTCTAAATGCCAGTAAATCTGCAAATTTTTATTAAAAAGCTTTATAAATATTATATACAATATTATATACAATTGCGTTTTGGTCCGCCATTTTGCAAAATGGAAAATATTTTGGGGTACATGAACTTGAGATTTTCCGTTTCAATTTATGTTTTTCAACCCAAAAATTAATTTTAATACAAAGAAGTGTTATTTTTGAATAAATTTTTAGTTTACAACCGCCACTTTGAAAATTTAATTGATTTTCGGGACTCCTGGATACGGAAAATTTAATTGATTTTCGGGATTCCTGGATACGGAAAATTAATTTATTTTGGTTGATGAACATTAAGATGATTAAAAACAGTTAAAAATTAAGTTACTATTGAAAACTATTGATATTTAACTCCGTTTTTAATAGTTTTGTTTCGTGAGGGAGGTAAGTAAGGTGATATTGACTTCTGCAAAAATTCTCAAAGGATTTAAAAAATTTTAGTGGTTAAAATAAACTCCAAAAAATAATTAAGGCTAAAATAACCTAAAAAAGTTTAAATCGTTATTTACAAGAATTATATAACCTAAAAAAAGCGATGGATGAAATTTTTTAATTTTAATTTAAATCGTATATGTTCTTAATCTCTAGGACAATAATATTTCCTTGATTAAGATTTCTGGCATTTAGAGTAGTAATTATGTGAAATAAAACGTATGCATTGTTTTATTTCAAAATAAATTAATAAATAAGTAAAATTATGTTCATGTCAGCGGCCAGAAAGCACATATTTCCCGGTTGGAGTGCGAATCAAAAATACGTGTTTTCTCGCCTCTAACGAAGAAATAGTATATTTACGGTTCGTGTCCAGAAAAGTAAAGAATGGCCCAAATCGCACATAAATGGTAAACTGCGATTTGGGGCATTCTTTATTTATGGACAAGGGTCGTATAAAATTTTTCTGCGACAGTAGCGAGAAAAGTACTTTCGTGGCTACTGTACAGAAAATAGTACATTTTTAACCAAGGGAGCAAAAAAAAAGAATGGCCCAGATCGCACGTTAATTGCGAATCGGCTTCGCCTCGGATGATAAACTGCGATCTGGGGTATTTTTTTTTTGTTCCCATGGACAAAACGAAATTTTTCTTTCTCAGTGGGGTGAAAACGCGTTTTTTTCGATCTCGTTGCGGGGCGAAAAAAGTGTTTTCGGCCCGCTAGGAAGAAAATTATGTTTTGCCCTCGGCTATAAATAAAGAATGCCTCAGAGCGCAGTTTGGCATCCTCGGCTTCGCCTGGAATAGCAATTTACGTCCGATCTGGGACATTCTTTACTTTTGTGGCCTAGGATAAAAATATACTCTTGTTATAAAAAAAAAAAAAAAAAAAAAAAATTATACATTAGACAGGAAGTTAGCTTAAAAAATTGCTTGAAGTTTCGATTACCAGTTGAAAAGAGATATATGAGATAAATCAACAAAAAATAAAGATTTTCAAATTTTGAATAATTATTTAAAATTAGTAGCCTTACGTGGCGTAAGCCCGAGTCAGTGCTTCCTGTCTCTTCTTCGCCTTACGGTGAGCTTGATCATGCGTATATTTTGGGTTGGGAGTCCTGACTCAAGCTTACGCATCTTATAATTTAGGCCGGTTCTCCAAACTCTGTAAAAGTGAGTCATAACCACAGTGCAATGCGCACAACACGATTTTCGTGATTTCGTCTCTGCACATTGCGTGGATCTACGTTTGCGGAGTTTGTAGAACCAGCCAAAGTAATTTTACTTTTTTGGAAAAAGGCGCCTGATTTCATTCGGTAATCAAAAATTCAAGCAAATTTCTGAAAATGATTTTCGGTCTAATGTATATATGCATTTTTCTTATAATTACATGATAATAAAAGATTAAAAATTAGTATGACAAAAGAAATTATTAACTAAATAAAATAAAAAAAAAAGATGTTATCTATCAATTAAAAAAGATATTACGTCATGATAATAATGTTAAAGTAACATATTATGATGAAATTAATTTGATGTGAATATTAAGATTGAATATTTGTTTAAATTTTATGATCAAGATAAAATTATATTGGATTAACAATTACACTTTTTTATTTTTTTCAAATTATAGAAAGTAATTCATTCAATTTTAAAGTAAATAAAAATATATTTGTTATAGTAATGAAATTTGTTCTTATCAAAATTTACAATTTACAAATATCAAATATTTAATTTTTTGACATGAAGATTAATTTTTTTTAAAATTTAATTTCCGACTTTTTCAAAATATTATCACATCATATTAAAGAAAAAAAAATTACATTAAAATATGAATCATTCTGAGTCAAAGCAGTGCTGATTGATTTTTTGAAAATTTTAGGAGTTCTTAAGGGTATCAAAATTTTAGATCCGATATTACTATTTTGACATGGAATGTTTCATATTTCCAAAATAAAAAAAAAATAAATAAAATTAATAAAGAATTGGACAAAAGTTATAGGGAAAAAAAATTTAAATTGAAAAAAAAAGTAAATTTTTTTTTTTATTTTACAATTAAAATGCATTTATTAATTCAAAATTCATTATAAAAATATTTCAGTTGAATTTTTCTTTTTTCTTGTCATTTTTCATCCGGAATGTGTAAAAAGATTTTTTTTTAAATGAACACACAATTTTATTTTTTTTTTAAGATATTGATTTCAAAATGATATAAATCCTCGTGGATAATCTAAGACGACAAAATTTTTATTGAAATAACACAAATTATTGGTACCAAAAAAAAATCCTATTACCCAATAGCACGAGTAGATAATAAAAACAATTTAAAAAACAAATAAAGTAATTAAAAAAAAACTACTTTTTTATCAAATATTGACACTGTATAATCTTTTATGTAACGAAATAAAAAGTGAAATCTGATAATACACAGTAATAACCAGTTTAATTATTAATAATATGAAAAACTTGTTATTTGCAACAACACTAATCATTTATGAATAAAAATGGTACCAATTTTTCATTTTTAACTTGTTATTTAAGATAAAAAAATTGTCTATTTTTCCTATTATTATTTTTTTTTTTAAGATGAGTTGTAGACAAACTCTGTGATGCTGATCACTGACGCTGCCGAATTGAAAAATAAAAAATAAAAAAATTATTAATCAATTTATTAATTTTACAGTCAGGCCTCTATTAGCAACAATTGGTGGGGAAAAATAACAGTCGTTGTTTTTTTAGGAGGTAGTATCTGCTAAAAAAATGTACTTTATCATTTTTAATGCTAAATAAGGGTTAAGTTAATATTTCTTTCCTGTTTTTTAGCGAAGCGAGGAATCGCGAAAGAGCCATGCGATAGCTCGCTATTAAATTCATTTTTTAAACTGTAAAATCAGCGCATTTTTTATACAGAGTGCGGTTGCTATTAAAGGGGTAAATAACTTACAGTTGACAATTTAGAATACGCGAGTTAATTTAGTTCAGTCAAATTAATTTGGGTCGCTGTCTTATCATAGAGAGTAATCGTTTGTCAAGGGTCAATTTAAATATTAAAAATTGAGGATTTTTTTGGAAATTTTAATTTGGGTTGTCATTAGACTCAGGAGTCGTTAATAGAGGTTCGACTGCTTTATTTTTTTTTATGTACATATTTTTTTAATCCATTATTGAATATACAGGCTCGCTATTTTCTGAATTTGCATATCGAGTAACTGTGAACTCAGTAAAAAAATAACAAAATATATTTAATTTATAAAAATTTTTTATTAAAATATTATAATTATAATTATATTAAAGTAATAAATATATTTAAAAAAAAAAATAATAAAAAAAAATTAATGTTTAATTAAAAAAAAAAAAAAAAAAAATCGTTTCAATTCATAAAAAAATTTAGACAGAAAAAAAATATAAAATAAAATTTATTTATTCAAAATTTTATCATGTAAAATTAAAAATTTTTTAAATAAAAATAATTTATTGAATTTATTTAGTTTGTTTTATAAGAAAATTAAAAAAAAAATGTAAATAAAAAGAAGGATTTTAAATATTAAATTTAATAAATAAAGGAGATTGAGACAATTTGGTAATTTTTAAATTTTAATAGAGTATTCTATTACCCGAAGCTAAAGAATTTATTAAAGAATGTTTGCTTGAAAAGGATTATGCAAGTTTAACTGATTTAAATTTTGAGGTCAAATTTACAACATTTTGATTTTTTGCTTCGGAAACGTCGAGGTGGATCTGAATGGCAATGTTATATACCCGACAGACGGTGGCATGCCGCCTTATTGATACACGACCAACCGGCGTGACAACCCGAAGACGAGCCTCCACCGCATTTAGGTGACAAGCGGCGCCTGTCTTACTTGTTCGGGATAGTACTTAGAAGTAAGTTATAAAATTCTAAATAAAAAATGGTGAATCTACTTTAATTAACAAAAAGGAATGTTAGGGTTTTCTGAAATTTGGGAAATATGAAATTCAAAATCAGATTGATAACATTCAAAATGGCGAATTCAAAGCCTTTCGTTGATTTTATTTGAAATAAAAAAGAACTCAAGGGATCTGTTAGTTTTAACATTACGATTGTTAACTCAGATTTATAAAATCTCGCAGAATAGAGTGAATTTGTAAAAAAAATTAGGTTGTTTTTTCATCAGATCCTCAAAATCGTACGATTGAATAGATAATAACCGTTATCGCGAGGGTTATAACATTTTATACCAAATTTGGTCCAATCTCTTCTATGCTAAGAAAAAAATAAAAAATAAATAAATAATGTTTATAAAAGATAAAAAAAAATAAAAAATATATACATAAATAGAGAAGACGATATGCTTAAAAAGTAGTATATTATCTTACCCGAATAATATAATCTCTTTAGACCGGAAACGCGAGATCATATTTTATCACGAACACATCTTCTGTACGAAGAATACAAAGGTTCAGGTAACGCACACATCTTTTCAATATCAGCCTCATTTTGATTTTTTTCATCGTTAAGTTTTTTTTAAAGACATTTTTTTTAAATAAAAGTCTCTATTTCAGTTAGTTACGATGAATTCTGCCCTGGAAGCAAAATCCAGAAAAAACTCTTCTCTGTCCGATTTCATTTTATTTTTTTAAAATAAATAATTTTTTTTCTTAAATATTAAATGTGCAAAATAATATAAAATTATATATTTTACTTGGGTGTACCCTATTTGGAATAATTAGCCTATGATAATTTTTTGAGTAAAATAGAATTTTTTAAAGAAAAAATCAAGAGAATATTATACGAAGCACGTATTTTTGTTTATACAAACTGTATAAAATTGAGAATAAAATGAAAATTATTTCGAAAAAGAACCTAATTAACCTAATTTCTAATAAGAATAAATTTGATGCGATAAATAAATAATCAATCGGGCAGCGTCTTATTTTAATTAATTTGTTATTCGATAAGTGTGTCTGAAAGATACTGAATTATATATACACATACATACATACAAACATACACATATATATATGTATATATAAATGATATAAATATTAGTAGTTGAATGATATTGGAATGATAATAAATTAATTTTTTGACTGGATTTATAACCGGAAGTATAAGCGGTTTTGTTTTTATGGTTTATTTATTACAAATTAAAAAAAAAAAAAAAAAAAATTTATTTAATTTTGTAATTAAATATTATATTGAGTTTTTACCGGATGTTATTTAGAGAGAGAATATACAATTTTATATATCATGTATGATAATTAATTAAGTGCAAAATGTAAATAATAATATTTTGATTTTTAATTAATACCTCATTAATACTGAATATTTTCGAAGTCTTAAAGGACCTGTAGAAAAACATAATTCGACAGTACCAGCGTAACCAGGTTGATCAGTCAATGAATTTCCAAACCTTCTTTTTACTTCTTCATTACAATTAAGCTGTTTAGGAAATAAAAAATTCATTAATTTATCTTATAATTAAATTCGATTTATTTAATGATTCTATCCTGTTATGTAGCGAGTTTCGATAAAATTGCATCTATAAGTTCACCGTTATGGTAAGTTTTACAAGCTCTGTGTGCGGAACTGACTTCGGCTATCGGATATTCGATTAGTGCTTAAAAGTCTCGTTAAAAGTAGGGTGTATTCACTATAACTGGTAGATAAACGCATCCAGGCTTGCAATAAAAGTAAAAAAGCCATAAAAAGTATTTATGTCAGACTCGGATAGAATATGGATAGCGCGCATTTGGCTCTTTCCATGGAAAGTATCATAACTTTTTAGAAATCCACTTTTGCTTGGAAACGCGACAATCTAATCATCAAGTTATTGTAATGACTCAAAAATTGATTGAAAAGAATTTTCAGACTTCTAAACTTTTTTACTCTTGCGTTGGTAGTAGAAAAATGAAAAATTAAGAGCAATATGGTCTAATTTTAGCAGCTAATTTTTGAATTTAGCTTCAATTTCTCATAATGATTCGGAACAGCGGTGAGTGAAAGTTCGGGCTTTTTTTCCGATCGGGTTGGATAGGATCTTTTGAGTAAATCCGAAGTTTTTTAAAAAAATATTTGCAGCTTCTCTGACTAAAACTTCGTAAAACTAAAAAAAAAAAAAAATTTTGGATAACCACACATCCTTTATTCAGTAAGACTAAGCTAAGCTTTTTTATGATTCGATAGATTATTAAATAAAGTATACACAGTGGAGTCTCGATTATTCGACACTATTATCTGACAGTCCTTTTATCCAACAGCCCTTTCTTTTCTCTGCCAAATATCATTTTATTTTTATTTAAAATTTTTTTTAAATATTTTGATTTCTAAATTTTTATTATCGGATATAGGACATAATTATATTTAATCAAATTCTATTTGATTCGGAATAGAATGTAAACTATTAAGAAAATTGTATACCGGGCACATTTTGGGAAAGCTTAAGTGACTCAGTTTTTAAAAAGTTTTCCTTTAATCGCAATCGCGCCGAATCGTTTTTGCAATTACTTTTTTAATTCGGCTAGCCAATATTTTATTCTGATCGGGTAATACAAGAAATTGAAGAAGCGCCGCTTTTAATCTCAGGATTTTTGAACTATATTTTTTTTTAATCAAACAAATTGTACTATCAGGGTTACATAAAATATCGTTCTTACTGGCATAGTTAGAATTATCTTCAACAGTTATTTTTAAGCACTGAGGCAGAAATTCAAATAACCGAGGTTAATGGTCGAAACAGACAAAGTCCAAATTAAAGATCCTACCCAAACATAAGGTTCACACTAGTTAATTACAATAATTACCATTTGATAATTATCTCAAAATTCAACACATTTTGTGAAATACGAAAAAAATTATCTATTTCATAAAATTACAAAAAATTAATAATTTCTTACGTATATTACAAAAAAATCTTTAATTAATTATAAGACATTAAACGAAATATGACGTTACAAATTATTAAATAATTCATGTCACGAAATGTTTTTTCATCATTATTAATTCCCTTCCAAAAAAAAATCAATTATTTAACAATATAAATATATATGTCACGATAGAATTATTTTCAAAAGAAATTTGTAAGGAAACTTTTTTTATTGTAGTTTTACGCAATAGTTACAGATAATTTTTTTTTAATTACATTGTATTATGCAAAAATATTTTTATTTCTTAAAAAAAAATTAAATGCTTTGTATTTATTGTATATGTTACGAGCCATAACTTAAATATTTCAATTTTTATCCGCGTATATAATTGGAGAGTATACTAAATTCATAAAATTTTTAAATTTCACTAATAGCGCGTAACATATACATAAAATAATCTATTTTTTTATTATAAGTAAATAAATGAAGCCTTCATCCGTATGATGAATCATTAAATTATTGCACTGACTGCATAATAATAATATAATTGTTCAAAAAAAAAAAAAAAAATAAATTATAATAAATAAAAAAAAAAACTATATAAATTTAATTAGTTAATTTTGTTAACCTTCAAAAATAATGGTGTATTTTTTATTTCCTTATACGGTCTACATACGAATAAATATTAAAATTTCTCTAGAAAACTAAGTTGCAAATAAATTGTTTGTGTATAAAAAAAAGACGTAAAGAGAAACCGTATAATTTTCATTTTTAATTCAATTACATTTATTAAGTTTTACGCGAACTCAATTATTTAACACAAAGACATTAACGAGTGTGTATTTTATCATTTTTATTATGTACTCTAAATAGATTATATTAATTAAAATTTTTGTTGTACTTACTAATATATGTTGTGCATGAATGCAAATAACACCTAATAATATTGTAAGTGGTGGTGCTAGTAATAAACCAGCATGTTTGAAGGCATCGCCAAGTGCAAACATGCCTGAACCAACGTTTCCTTTAAAATGATGCATTAATGTTTCTAAGTATCTGTAATTGTTCAAAATTATTTTTTTAATTAGATATTTAATTTGTGTATGTGGGTTCAATTACAAATTATTATTTTGACAATGTTTTTATGGGAGAAATTTGAATTTGGAAAGCTGGGAAAAGTCTTTATTTAATTTTGAGAGTAATTTTGAACCTTCGAGGATATAATGTTCTTTGGAGAAATAAAAATACCCAGGAGATTGTTTAGGGAGAAATTAATGAAATTAGAATATTCAGATTCGTGCATTTTTGATCTCAGGATTTAAATTTATTTATACCAAAGCTAGGGGTCGCAGTTAACAGAAACATTGGATACAGATTCAGATAGTTGGATCAACTTTCGGGTAAAGCTCGAAATTTTTTGAAAAAAGTCTGCTCATAGAGAGTAAATTAAAAACTTCTATGGCTAAAAATCTGAAACCGTACAACTTAAAGTATTGTCAGTTTTAAATAATCAAATTTTATCCAAAAAAAATAAATTAATGATTTTTCAGATTTTAATAATCCATAATAATTCATAAGCTAATTTCGAGGGTAATTCTTTCCATTTTGTTGCCATAGTAATTCAGCTATTACAAAAATAACTAGTCACACACAAACCAATTTGGTTTCTATAAATAACTGTTAAAATATCCAAAGAATCACCCTTCTTTTGGAAATATCCTTCCCTACAAAAAAAATTTTTTTTCTCAATAATTTTATCATTTACGCCTTATATTTTTAATCCTTGTTCATAAAACGATGTTTTCATTCATTCAGCCCCTTAGAAGCACTTTCTTTTGTTATTTTTCTTGTGTCTTTTTTATGAAAGTCCAAAGGATTTTTTACTGTATTACATCCCCTACATTTTTAAGTCAGAGTTTCTTTTCATTCTTTAAATGCTTTAAACTAATACTACTACATGTTGATTTTCTTCATTCATACATTCATTTTTTTTTTCTTTTTTATCTCAAAACTACGCATAACTATTTTTACAATAAAATATCTTCCTAACTCATCAAGCTGCTCTCTTAATCCATCTTCGTTCTAAACCTGACATTATAAAATCTTTCTTTACAATTGTCAATACAAATTCTATACAACATTGTTTTCTACGTTTCTTTTTAAGTGTAAGCAACCAATCTTACCCTAAGAATCAGGTTTAAATTACTGAAGGGTGAGTACAAATATTATAGATTTTTCTACGTAAAATTTTAGGGAGAGCAGTTACACTGTCCTTGAGAATAAATTTAATTTACATGGAAAGGTGCTCTTTTGATTTTACACGTGTTCTTTAGATAATAAATTTTTTAAGGCAGATCTTACCCTCTTATGATTTTTTTAGACTTGCGTTAGGGGAAAATATTGTTTACATCGTAAATATTGGATTTTTACAAATTCACGATGCTTTGTTATGATTTTGATGCAAGTTTGTAAATAATCGTATAAAACGCGTAAATAATGACTTGAGTAAATATATTTTATCAAATGTTTACAAGCATTTTTATTTGATTTTATCATAAATGTTAAAAGTGATTGGCTGAATTAAAAAATAAAAAAATGCTGTTGGAATAAATTTACAAAAAATTAATGCATGGCACACTGGTTCCTTATTGAGGTATTTTTTTGAAATTTAGATTATTCTAGATTAAATCCATGCAATATTAAATATTTCATCAACTGATGATAAACGTGTAAAAGATATTTTTATCTTGTCTAGAATTCATAATTTCAAGGTAAAGATAATTGAGGAAGTTATTTTTAAAGATAAAAAACTTAAAATTGTTTATTTTTGTAAAAATTTTTAAATATTTGGTGATCCAGAAACCCATTTTTTGGGGCTTTTTTTGGATTTTAAAGAAATTTTTGATTCACTCGGATCTGCAGTATTTTTTCGAAAAATTTTTGGCTTTACCCAAATACTCAAATTTTTGTTATTATTAAATATCCTTCCTGCATGATTTAAATAACTTCCTGTGACTAATATTAAATAATATTACCAAGCTTTTGAATTACATAATAGCATTACATCATGTTAGTCATAAAGCTCCAAATTCAACATTTTTTTGATTAATATAAAAAAGTAACTCATACAAAATAAAATATTTAAATCATTAATTTTCATGGACCTACTTTAAAGCTTGATACAGTTTATATTGGGTTTTTAAATATACTGAAATTTATTTGCCACAAATTCTCAATTCTTCCTGTATGGTTAAAGTTAAAGGGGCCTATAGAGTCATCTTCAGACTCAAAGATTTTGAGATTTGATTATGAACATTGCAAAATATTTTTTATAAAATATAAACATTTTGTGTGTAATCATTTTTAAAAATTTCATTATTATTCTTAAATTAGGTTTAAAATTTAGTTTTTTTATGACCATTTCCATTGGGAATGTTACTTTAAAATACTAGATTTTGCTAAATTATTACAAAATATTTAACAGATCAACAAAAATTCATTTCCTAACTGCATTAATGAAAATATTACAAACAACAAACTTTTTACTTTAGTATAAATAAATGCATAACACGAAGATGTTTATTAATTCGTTAGATTACCTACTTCTTTTATAACCATTTTTGTTTGCACGTTCAACAAGATTTAAATGATGATTTAAATTTGCGTCACTCTAGAAAATTTTACTGATAATAAGATAGAGGTCATGAGTCCAATTTCATATTCAGACATGAATAAACTTTTTTTTTTAATTCAATAAAATTAAATTTAAACACGACGTAAGAAAAATTATGTATAATTATTTTTGGATGTAATCTATTATGACAAATGACTATTAATAAAATGTCATGTTTGTTTATATATAAATTTTAAATTTTTTTGAAAAATTGTGTTTTATATTTTTTCTGATTATTTTTACCACGTTCTCAAATACAAAAGACATTTTATTTTAAGGTAAATCAGTTTTTAAAATTGGCTTAACAGTTTATAAACATGAAAACAACAATTTCTGTAATTAAATAAAACTTTTTTTTAAATACACTGATAATTATTATGCAAAAAAATTTCATTAATATCACGTTTTCATTTAGTGTTGTTTAAAAATAAAATTAATGTTTTAAAATGTTTTTTTTTAATTATACTTGTTTATGATATGTAAACACTAAAAAGTGTTTGGTATTAATTAACTTTTGAAAGAATACGTGGGAAATTCAAAAGGTTATTGACTGTTAAACAATTGTACCCAATTTTTTCAAGGGATGGGATAAAATTTTCCATTTAATAGAATACTTTACCCCCAACAAAATCTAATTTAGAATTTCAAATAAGTTTACTCGTTTCGTGCAAATTTGGGACTAAACAGTGTCGATTTTAAATAATAATTTGTATAAAATTATGAATAAGTAAAAAGTAACTTACGAAGTTGCATGAGTTGAAACAGGATGTCCATCACCACCTCCTCCACCTTTTCCTTGTGCTTCTACATCTTTTGCTACAGGTTGTATGATTGGATCTTTTGATTGGAAAGCTCCAAAAATATTGTCGTTACTTTACAAAAAAAGTCATTTTTTAATAATTTTACTAAATTGGCATTCAAAAAATTTTATGCTATTATAAATAAATTACCCGACTGATTTGTCATCTTTTTTTCCTGGCATTTCCGATACCTGTTTTTGTTGACTTCCTACTTTTTGTGAATGTAATTCCATCTGAAAATGAAAAATTTTAATTTAAGTCTATTTTTAATTATAATATTCACTAAAAACTCCTAATACTACTAAAAAAAGTATAAAAAATTTCAATAATTTTCATGTGTTCAATTGTTTTTTTAAAGTGTTTATTTTTGGTGTACATTTTTTTGGACAGTACAAAAAAAAACGCACCGATTCCATCATTCAGAAGATTCAAGAATGTTTTAAGAAAAGGATAGTAGTAGTGAAGAAGAAAATTAAAGTAGTAGTAGTTGTAGTTAATGCCAGTTGATGTTGATAATAATTCTTCAATATTTCCAATTTTATTAATGTTGACAATCAATTTTTTCAATAATAACATTTGTACCTATACATAATTTTAAAAAAAAATTTTTTATTTATTTTTGCAATTATTGCTTCTTTAATAGCCATAAATAAACACATCTAGATTAGTTTCTATTTTTTTGTACTACTATATAAAAAAATAAACAACACACACAAAAATTAATGAAATGATTTTTTTGGTTGAATTAATGATATTTTCTCGGATACTTTAAATTATATTTAACCCAATTCGGGTACTGATATTTACTCGCTGAAATTTTTTTTTCGTATTCTGCAATTCAAAGTTACTATATTTTTTAGTTATGTATATTAACTAATATTACAAATAAATTTTTCAAATATAGTGTACTAAAAAATTTTTCTCGAAAGTGAAATGCTCTCAGAGCAGTATAAATATAAGTAAAATTTTACAAATTTTGAAATTGAAAATTGAAATTTTATAGAAATCTAATTAATCATTGTGGGTTAAAATTTGGGGCCTATACCCAGCTGTAAGTTTGGAAAATAAAATTTTTGAGGTATAATAAGCCTTATAAAAATCTTGTAACTTGAAATTATATTTCACCCTAAAAAAGTTAGTTAACGTTTTTGTTTCAGACATCTTTGCTATTATTTCTGTCGCCAGCAATGCTATTTAATGCCCTAAAATGTCATAAAAGCTCCATGGAAAAAATGGGTGGTATTTATGTTTTTTGACCCGCTAAACACGAATCCGGGGTCTATTTCGCAAAATTCGTGGTCAAGGATAGTAGCGAACATTTTTTTTTAAGGAAAAATATTAGATCTTGCACATTCGGAAAACAAATTCAAGTTTGTGTAATAAATTTCACTAGAATAGAAAAATGTTCTTTTATGGAACACCGTGAACAGACCACTCTCAACTATGCTAGTAGCCTATACAATTTCGGCTAAGCCAGCCACAATGATATAAAATCGCACTTTTTAGAAATATAATTATAACCAGGCAGTTTATTAAGCTTCAATTTATGTTGATGCTTTTTTAAATCATTAATTTATAAATGTTAACATTGATAATCACAGAATCAGATAAATCAGTTGGTAATTTAAGTGCAATTAGGACATTCTTTACTTTTTTACTCATATATATTTTTGAAGACTTGCCATAGGTTTGACTTATTTTATTAATTAAAATATTTGATAAAATGAATTTATATAATAAAATTACCTTGTCCATACTTTGATTAATTAGTACGTATCCTCTAATTTTGATAATAAAACAAAACAAAATAAAATCACTGATAATAAATATTTATGATACTGAATCAATGAATCTTTACAATACACTAATTCAATTTTTAAATTCACCAAGTTCCATTTTTTTATACCGTACAATAAAATAAAAATTATTATCAAATAACATTGATAAAAAATAATTATTTTAATACAAACTCAATAAACTAGTATAATTTTATCAATACAAATGACAAAAAACGAAAATTATTAAATTCAAACAGTATAAATAAATGCGTTTTTGTGGTTACGTAATCTACGATTTGAATCTTTATTATACTTATATTCTAATTTGATAATATGCGGTACAAAAGTTTATTTTTCTGTGTATTACACTAGCAGCAATCATAAAATAACAAAAACTTTTATATGAATGAATGAGGAACTTGAATGTGACAGTTTTTTTTTTTGAAATGTGACCTTATTATTATTAATGTATTTTTTTTTGTAAAAAATTGGTTTTTTTTTTATTTTGTTAATTTGTTTAGTGATTTATGTAAGTTTAATTTTTTGACGGTGAAAATTAATTTTTTAAAAAATATCAAGTTTTAATGCTCTGTGGAGTAAGACTGTTCACTGAATGTAGAACTAAAGGTAAATTTTACCTTGTAAAAATAACTGATAGGAAATATTTAAAAAATTTATCTCAAACTATTTAAATTATTATTTTAAATAATTATTTCTTATCTAAAAATAACACAAAATAATTTAGCATCGAACAAGTTTTTCCTTAGTACTAAAAGCTAAGTTTTGAGGAAATTTATTCAAAAATGTTCTTCATGCACTAAAAAAATGAACATATATTTTAATATAAAAATTCATCATTAAATAAAAGACAAACATTTAAAAAAGCATTAAAATCAGGTAAACAATGCAGTTTTTCTGTGCGTAAGACAACCAAGTTGAAAAACGATAAGTACTGTTATTAATTAATTTATCACTAAAATATAAAATAATCATATTGGCAAATTTTATTTAATTGTAATTAAAAATACAAAAAAAAATGATAAATTTGCAATAAATTTTAATTTTTGATTATCATTAACGAAACAATTTTTTATTATCATTGTTTAATAACCGTATTCTTAGAAAATAATTGTTTTTTCCTGTATTTTATTTATCTTTTAATAAGTTTGACATTAAGTATAATAAATATTTGATAAAAAATTTGTTTAATAAAATAATTTTAATAATTTTTTACAAAAAAAAAGTTGTTTTTATAAAAATGCATAATTCATTTGAATATTAAGGTAAAAGTACCAGTAAATAAACGGTTAAGAATTTTCAAAATGAAATATTTAATAAATAATCTTATTTATGGTAACCGTTTGGTTTTTAATAGTGTGTACCTTCAGCTTCAATTTTTACCCAGTTTTAACATGGAATGGATGGTTCATTGGATGGGATATTTGAAAAAGTTTGGCTCGGTAAGAGTGGGGGGAGGGGTGAAATGGACTTTAATATTTTCGATTTAGGGACTTAGAATAATTTGAAGTGGGAGTCAGGGCCTATTCAGGCCCTGATAAGAACAAGAACTTGGAATCCTTAAGTTTATGGACTTAGGGTATATATTTCAAGATTTATTGTAATTTCGGTTTTCGGATTTATTACTGTTATTGTTCCATGCTCGTTGGTTGTGCAGTTACACAAACCGGTTATAATTTTTTTTTTAAAGTAAAATATAACAAATAATATGAAAAAAATTGAATCCTGAACGATCGTTTAGGTACTGGTAATGGTTCATGTACTGGTACAAGTACCTTAAGTGTAAATACTTAAAATGAATTTATTTAATATCTCAAAAAAATTTTTATAAAAGATTTAAGACTTTATATTAGATAAAGATAAGTCTCAACTTATTAAAAAATTAAGTTATTGTAAATTGGATTACGAAAGATATATTTTGAGACCTTGATTCCAGGATTGACTTTGCCTCCAAGAGGTTAGTAATCAAAGTGAAGGACACTTTTCAATATCACATTAATAAATCATTACATAATGCTTTAAATAAGGATTAGTATTATAGTTACAGTAATAATTATATAAAAAACAACCAAAATCTTTGCTAGGAATGTTCGTCAATCTACTCTAATTGATACAGAAAATCAACAGGCTCGCGGAACTGGGAGGCTAAAAATTGTACATGTACACAGTGTAGATGAGGCTATACCTTATTCGAAGAAGAGCCTATATCGAGAAAAGTAAAGATTGACCCAAATTGTACGTTAACTCTGATTTGGGCATTCTTTTTTATGGACAAAGAAACACTTATTTTTCGGACGCACAAACACATACCAGCCAAAAAATACGTGCCTTTGCCTAAAATCGTTTCATAATTAGAAACTCACTAATGACTTAAATAATTTGGGTTAGTCGCATGTTATATGAAAACTTGCATTTACTTATTGAAAAAAAAGGATGATTGTAATAAATGCAATAAGAAATTAAAATTTTTTTCATAATATTTGTTTTTCACATTTTTTACGCCGAAAACAAAAAATTAATTAGATGTATTAATATTGATATTGTATTAAAAGAATTATTTTATTAAACTAATCTTCAAATTTAATCATTAAAATCATATTTTATAAAATAAAAATTTTAAATGTCAAAAATTAATGATCTATAAAATAATTAATGTTCACTTAAATTTATTTATTTATCCTTTAAAGTTCATTTAAGCACATGATTCAATTGATTATTAAATAAAAAAAATATTAATTTAAGGTTTAACCTAATTTTTAAAAAAATAATAAGATAGTATTAGTCACACCGAGAATCACACGTTAAATTGTTTTTTCCCATTTTTTAATAAAAAAAATAAATGATTATTATTATTTTTACACCTTTTTATTATTTTTTTTGATTTGATTGTGCATTTTATGATTTAAATTGATAATACAGTACTATAAACTAGTTTCTTCCGACGTCTAATAAAATTTGAGTGAATAATCTACTTAAATTAAATCATTATTATATTACACACATATATGACACTTTTTTATTTTTTTAAATTATTTTTAAAATAAAATTAAATATTTAAAAAACAAAGAAAAATTTTCAAGGATATTTAATTTGACATTAAATAATTATGAGGTTAACTAAAAAAATTTTTTATATTTGTTTATCTGTCCTGTTTTTGAGTGAATAAAAATTTTATAGAACAAACTATTCTGTCTTTGACATAGAAAACATGCCAAAAGTTTTATGTTCCACTAATGAATTTTAAGAGTTCGATGTACTAAGATATACTAAAAATTTCAATAAAAATATTTTTTATTAATTCATAAAAAATTATTTAATTTTAAAATGTATAATTTATTAATTATCAGAGTTTTAAATCTTCTAAATAAATTATCTAAGAAAAATAAAGTTTCTTTGAAGTAAAATTTTGTTTACTTTAGTTTTTGAAATTTATTTTTTTAACAGATTTTATGGCCTAAAAACCTGGTCTCCCATAAGACACTATAGGTTAAAAAGTTGTTTTTATTTTTAGGTTTTTGAAAAAAATACATGGTCAAAATAGTTCTGTTAAAGAATAAGTACAGTTTTTTAGGTCACTAATCACGAATTTCAGAGTTCTGTCTACTAAAAATTAGCGCTTTAGCCTTAAATTAGCAATAACTACCTCTAAAAGGGTTTTTTTAAATGCATTTTACGTTTTTGAAAATTCAAGGGTGAAGTACCAATTTTTAGTAAACAGGACCCTAAAATTCGCGATCAGCGACCCAAGAATCCCATGTGGACCAATTTGGAAACTGAAAACACAATTTGCTAAATTAAGGGTGAAATATTAGTTTTTCATACGAAAATTCCCAAAATTCATGCCTAGTGACCCCAAAAAATCCATATTGACCAAATCTAGATACTCAAAGTGCAAATACATAAAAATACCCCTTCACAGGGGTAGTTTTTGCAAATTTAAGGGTGTTCTTCGAATATCTCCCGGAAAAGACCCCGAAAGTCATGATCAGCGACCCAAAAAACCTATAGTAGTCCAAAGCTCATAACAACCATTAACTACATACCCTAAACCCCGTTTTGACTGGAGTGTAACGCTTTTCTCAAAAAAAATTAAATATAAGTGTCAAAATAAAGTGTCACAGTAAGCACTGCTTTCCCCTATTTTGCATACATTCAAAAAATAATAAAACGAGTAATCAATAAATTTATGCAATTTCAATTGATTAACAAATAAAATAAATTACAAAACAAGTTCACGTTCATTCCTTGATCTCAAAAATAGAATTTAATTTTTTACAAATACAAAAATAAAGTATTACAATTTTGAAGACACAAGTAAAAAATATTATTATTATTAAAAAATTTGTTTTAATTAAATTGAAATAAATAATTTATTTAAGAAATGAATTTAAGTTTGGCAGTAAAATCTATACAGTTCTAAATATTTAAATATATAAAAATAGAATACGGAATAGTTATTAGTAGTAGTGGCACATATATATTATTTCGTTTTTTTAACTTTAAATGATTATTGCGACATTCGAAATTATTTAATCCAATAAGATTTTCAATACTTTTATTTTTTTTTAGCTAACTGTGACGATAATTTTTTTAAAAAAAGATTAATTACAGGTTAAATAAAAAAAATTTTTAAATATTTGAAAATTTTTGAAAAATTTGAATTGCGCATGTTTTATTTTACCCTTACCCTAAAAAAATAAATAAAATTAACCACATCAATGTTTAAATATAAAGGTCGTACTTAAATGCAAATCATGCAAGCTTTATTTTTATTTTTTTACTCGCTTGTAGTATTCATTTACTTTTTTTAATATGTTATGCCAATAATCAGTAAAAATACAAAATTAATGAAAATCAATTTTATATATTTTTTTTCTATTTGTAAATTAAAAAAAAAATTCTATTAAATTAATTAAAATTTAATCACGAAATCAACGAACTTTTAATTATTTTAAAGTAAAAAATAAGTACTGACATTGAAAACTGTTTGTGTCTTAAATCACGAAAAAATTTCAAATTTTTATTTCTAAAAAAATTGGGTTGGGTATAAATAAAATTATGATTTGAGCCTAAAGTTCACCTAATTTATGTAAAATCTGAGATAAAACCTGCATGTTGACTAAAAACAAACTCAAATTTTCTTTCTTGTATTCAATAAATTTGGTACTTTGCCAATATAGAAAATTTTATCAACGGGTGATCCACCAATTCAGAAAATGAGCACCGGTATATATGCCGGTGTTTTTTAAATGTTCAATTAGAGGTACACTGGGGATATTTTCTTGATTCATCGGATAAGCCAAAAATAAAATATTTAATTTGTCAAAACATTGTTTGAATACAATTGTAGGTATTGAAAATTTCGGGTACCTAAATATTTCACCAGTGTAAATAATTGTATGTAAAAAGCTAAGAAAAAGTACATTGAATATGAATTGAACAAAAATTCTGTCTGGGAAATTGGGTAAAGGAAAAAACCCAGCTACAGGTTATAGTGTCTTATATTTTAAGATATTTTTTGGCTGACTAAACTTAGAGCGAGTGAAAAAATTTTCACGCCAAATCTAACACCGAAGTTATAGTCAAACAAAATTTTTTGAGTCATCAAACAATATTGAATATTTTTTTCGGTGTAAATAATGGCTGATTCCATGTGAAACGTACGTTGACCTGCAGATGGGGTCTTCCGATTGAGCTGTAACTTTGCACAGGTGTTTATACATATAAAATGTCCTCACTCCCCAATTTTTACGTCTTCAAATTAATTCTAGCCGTCTCTGTAAATTTTTGAAATTTTGGACCGATTTTAAAGCTCTCAGTCACCAATTTTTGCTTCATTATATAAAAGCCTAAAGAAATGTTAAAAAAATTATTCGAAAATAGGTTTCGATCGGAAATTTCCCTGGCTATCCGAATTTCTAACCCATTTTTTAACATTTTTACGTGGAAAGCCGGAAAATTGGAAAATGTTAGCCGTCCCGGCTGTAGCTCATAGCTCAAAACCCGTCACTTCAAATAACTTCAAACTGGGGGTGGAGACAGAGTTTTGCATATACTTTCACCTGGTATTAATACGGGTTTGACTTTTTTCACATAGGGAAAAGTTATAACGATAATAAGTGAAATTTTCCGATTTTGAAAGTGCAATTTTAGCTAAAAAAACTATATTTTCATGCAAATTTAGGCAAAAACCGATTTCATATGTAAAATTTATCATAAAATAAACTTTTTTTTTTATTTTTCAAAACATTTTTTATTTTTATTTAATAAATTTTACAAAATAATGCTGTTTATAAAAAGTTTTATTTATACAATTTATTGTATGAGTCTTTCTTTGCCAAAACAGCAATGACCGGTGGGGTCGTCGGATCGGCCTCAAAATTTCCCCATAATTTTATAACACTAAGACAGGAAAATCCTGAAATTTTCAGCCCTGTAGGGTCTTAAACAGCCCGAGTTATGCCCAATCAAACTCATTGGGTGTTTCTCAATCAGCGTTGGTGCTTTTTGAGAAAATGCTTTTGGGAAAACCGAAATAACTCTTTTGCCGTCATTTTTTTTTGAAAAATTTTTATTGAAAATTTACTTCAACCGAAATCCCATCTAACTAGCTATAAAATATTTTCTATTTCGGCCAATAAGGATTGATTTCAGTTTGTTTTAGATTATTAAAACACGTTTTCTCATTTTCCGAAGTTTCCCGGGGGTTTTCCGAAAAACTTATCACAGAAATCGATTAAGTGGAGATTTTCCTACATATATACTTTTTCAGAATATTTTTTCAAGCTGCTTTTTATTTTTGTTTAGCATTTTCCCAAAAAGCACCAACGCTGATTGAGAAACACCCAATGAGTTTGATTGGGCATAACTCAGGCTGTTTAAGACCTACAGGGCTGAAAATTTCAGGATTTTCCTGTCTCAGTGTTATAAAATCATGGGGAAATTTTGAGGCCGATCCGACGACCCCACCGGTCAACCATTGCTGTTTTGGCAAAGAAAGACTCATACAATAAATTGTATAAATAAACCTTTTTATAAACAGCATTATTTTGTAAAATTTATTAAATAAAAAAAAAAATGTTTTGAAAAATAAAAAAAAAAGTTTATTTTATGAAAAATTTTACATATGAAATCGGTTTTCGCCTAAATTTGCATGAAAATATAGTTTTTTTAGCTAAAATTGCACTTTCAAAATCGGAAAATTTCACTTATTATCGTTATAACTTTTCCCTATGCGAAAAAAGTCAAACCCGTATTAATACCAGGTGAAAGTATATGCAAAACTCTGTCTCCACCCCAAGTTTGAAGTTATTTGAAGTGACGGGTTTTGAGCTATGAGCTACAGCTGGGACGGCTAACATTTTCCAATTTTCCGGCTTTCCACGTAAAAATGTTAAAAAACGGGTTAGAAATTCGGATAGCCAGGGAAATTTCCAATCGAAACCTATTTTTGAATAATTTTTTTAACATTTCTTTAGACTTTTATATAATGAAGCAAAAATTGGTGACTGAGAGCTTTAAAATCGGTCCAAAATTTCAAATTTTCACAGAGACGACTAGAATTGATTTGAAGACATAAAAATTGGGGAGTGAGGACATTTTATATGTATAAACACCTGTGCAAAGTTACAGCTCAATCGGAAGACCCCATCTGCAAGTCAACGTACGTTTCGCATGGAATCAGCCTAATACGTTTATCCTTAAAATCCAGATATTATACTCTACTCATTTAATGAACCCGAGTTCCCAAAATTCAAAATACCCCTGGTTTATAGTAAAGCTTTTAGTATCTACTTGAAAGTGATGCTTATCTATCACACCTATTTATTATTTAAATACAGATTTATTTAGAATGAATCTAAAAAAATAAACTTAGCGTGCTGAAGTTTGCGAGTTTGTGTGAAGTGCGTGTATGAGTGCATGTATGTATGTAATAAGTAGTCATTGATCTATATTACATGCAAGTTGCAGTTATAAAACCGTGAAAGCCGTTATCGTTTTTTGTTTTACGTTTAAAAAAATTTTAATATTTCAATCATATATAAAATTAAACTTTTATGTCGTGAAAAATGTCTGAAAATGCTTATTTTCTGCTTTAAAAAAATATAGATTATCGTTTATGCTAGATCAAACTGATAAGACTAAAAAAAAAATATTCATGCAAGGACAGTAAAAAAAGTAACATTTAGGTCATTGATTTAAACTTGAAATTTAAGGATTTACTCGAGATATTTACTATTGAAATTATTTTCACTTCAAAAATCTTGATTAAATATAATCTTAAATTTAATCGCCTTGAAAACGACTTTAGTGCAAAAAAAAATTGAAATTTCCAGTTTTTTTAATGTATACCTGATAGTAGAAGTTTACTTTCTGAAACACGTCATGTGATATAAACACAAAAGTCATTCTCAAAACGGATAATTTAAAGTCATTAACATTAAATTGAATATTTATTCTACGATTAATTCATGTAAAATTTATTAAATTTTTATAAAAATATTTATAAAGAGGCTCAAATTTAATTTTTTTTTAGCTACTTTACAAATCGACATTTTATAGTTAAAAAATACTTTTACATAGTTTCGGGGATGGCTACGGTAAAATGTGCGTGTAAATATGACAACTAATTTTTTTTCAGACATAGTTATGATCAAAACATACTCATCTTCGTATCCTAGTTTTTTTGGCCAAGGGGACTGAAAAAAGTTATGTGGGCATAAAGTTGGACCATTTTTCGCATAAAAAACGCATGACACCGAATAGTCTAAATTTCTGATTTTTATATTAGGTCAAAAGATATTCAATTTACATTTGATATCTGGGTTCTGGTGGGATATGTCAGGTCATTAAATCCTCGCCGCTTACCCGCGTCATTATTTAACCCTTATTTTTGGCGCGGGTAAACGGCTGTAAGTGAAAGTATGAAACCTCAGAATAATTTATTTTTAAATTAGTTCAAAAAATACTCAGTTTGCATTTGACCCGTGTCTAAAATAATTTTATCCGTAAGCTGTCATTAATTTTATCAGTAAGCTGTCATACTCATTCC
Source organism: Anagrus nilaparvatae (assembly GCA_022575985.1). Lineage (NCBI taxonomy): Eukaryota > Metazoa > Arthropoda > Insecta > Hymenoptera > Mymaridae > Anagrus > Anagrus nilaparvatae. The sequence goes on from JAKSXM010000165.1 coordinate 7,856,151, forward strand.
CCACTAAAATCCAGATACCGAAAAATGTCAAATACAAACTAAGTATTTTTTTAGATTACTTTAAAAATAAACTATTCTACGGTTTTGTAGTTTCACTTTTCTTTGTCAAAAATTGGCCATTTATTTATCCATAACTTTTTTCAAAACTCAAGGCCAAAAAAGTTTTTTACAGAAAATGAGTCTGTTTTGGTCTAGACTATCTCTGTAAGTAAAATCAGCTGTCATACTCACACGCATTTGTTACCATAGCTATCCCCAAAACTATATTATATTATGAGAAGATGAAAAAGTACAGCAGTTAAATTTTCTAAAATCTGGTTGAAAATCTGTCATAATTTAGATAATCTTAGGTCAAGAAGATTTCGCTTTTTAATTTTATTTTGGGCATTAAAGAATAATCTCAAATATGGGTCAGTTTGCCTCGTAGTAAATCAAAATTTTTACCAGATTTAATTACATTAAATTAAATTTTATCATTCTATAAATTTGTGCAAATGACGTGCATTCGTAAGCATGCTCATTTAACTATAACACACACACACAAACACTTTTAATTAATTTATAAAAAAATACAAATATATTAAAAAAATGTAATTTAAATAATACAAAACAGCGTGTACCTAAGTTAATCAATTTAAATAATATAAGTACATACTTAAATTATTATCTAAAGAATTTGTTTACACACATTTTTTTTTTCTTTTTATTTACTCAATATAATAATAAAAATATTGATTTAATTGACTGTATCATTATTATCATTATTTTATATTACCTTGTGCGTTTTTTTTATATTTAATATTTTGTATTAATACATAATTCAAATAAAAAATAAATTAGACCATTAATATTACTTTGATAATAATTTTTTTTTTTTTCATTGAATTTATAAAAAAAAACTGACCTTCGTAATTTTATTGACTCTTGTTTTTATTTTATTAATGATTGATTTGATATGTTGTGGTGAAAACTTTTTTTAATTAATCTTTTATTAATGACAATGTTTTTTTTTTTTATGAGACACTAACTTAAAGTTATTAGAGAATTGAATTTTTTTAGTTCGATTTTATAGATGAATTTTTTAAATAATTTTAGTTAGTGACTTTGACTACATTTTCAGAAATAAACCTATTTTTTGGTTTGTTGACTCTGTAATTTACAGTATTTTTTTTCAATGTTAAAATTTACAATTCTTTTCCATTTTTTATTACATTAAAAAAAATATATTGCATTAACGGTTTATGCATTTAATTATTTAGCTCATAAAAAATTATTTATTTATCTTTATTCATTAAGTTTCTTTTAATTTATGAGTGAATGAAAAAAAATTGAATTAACCTTCTTTAAAATTATACTGCAAAAAAATTATTTTTTAAAATGTATTTAGGGCAGAAAAATAGTATTTTCTAGTTACTTTTAATTTTTTTACGACAGGTAATTTGAAATTTTATTTTGTTTATATATTACGGCGCCCTGTAGGGCGCGCGACTAAGTTAAGTCCCTAAACTTATAGAAGCACTAATATACACTAAATTTAGGTTTCTCGCTCTAATTTTGACATGATCTTCTAGAGCTCCATTAATTATAAAATAAAATGTTGGAATTTAATTTTTTAAAAGGCCAATTTTTAAAAATCACAAGGCTTAACGAGTGATAATTCTTGGGTAAAATAAAAAATTTAATAAAAAATAATTATATGAGACTTTTTCAATTATTTTGACACAAAAAATTAAATTTTAATTAAATTTTAAAGTTCTGCACAAAAAAAAAATTTTTTCAGTTTTTTTTCAAAATAAATTTTATGAGGTACGTTTTATTCCTATCAAAAAATTGAATTTAATTTTAAACTTTCCTATTACTATGTATTTTAAATATTTGTACAAATGATAAAAAATTCAATTTTCGTATAAAAAAAATAAAAATTATCAATTAAAAATATGATAATAAAAAAATATTTTTTGAACAATGGAAAAAACCGTGCCCAAAAATATATCTACAAGTAAATTTATTTTTGACTAATAAGATTAATGATAATTTATTGTTTAATATACATGTGTTTTTATTATTTTTTTTAGTCATTTATAAATATATTTTTGTAGTATAGCCTTACTTGCACGTACTTATAATGATTTTTTTTTATTTTGATACACATTCAATCATAAGGTTAAAGGAAAAACTTTTGTTTTTGTATTTACCTTTAGCAAATATTTTTTAAATTTTTAAAAAACGTTGTTTTCCCTTAATTTTTTCTTTATGGCTGTAATCACTATTTTAGTTATTAGTTTCAGTGAAGCATGTTTTAGCGTTTAGTAAATGTATAATGTCATCAAACTTAGTTAGTTTTCTGGGTGCTGGCTGTCTAAAATTATTAAAAATTTTAACATATCCTAAATTAGTTCATTATAGATACATTTTTATCCAAAATGACTCGTTCGAGTGAAGTTTTATTAATTTTAACCAGATTAGGGGGCTGTGCCAACCCGCGGAGCAGACGATTTTTGGATACAAAATTTTCTTTTATTTAATAAACTGTTTTAGGAAAATTTCCCGTGACCAGGCAAAGTTCATTCATCTTCAGAATTTTGCGGAGATTATTTTTTCATTTTTTAAAAATGAAGCCATGAGCAGGATAGAAAGCGTCCGTTTATGGGATTGGCTTGCTGAAAAAATGGCGTCCAGGCAGTACTCTTAAATTTCAAACGGTCGATTGAAAATTTAACCAAACTGCCAAAACTTATATCAAATAAAATTTTTAAATTAGTACCAGGTAAATATAAACCCTGGGTGAGAAAAATAATTTATCGAAAATTAACTAATTTTTCACAATTTTTTGATTGAAAAATAAACAAATAGATTATTACAATCATGAGTCCATAAAAAAAACAATGGCCATGTAGATTACATTTCGAGGCGAATGGACTATTATTTTTATAGATACGGGGTCATAATTATGTATGATTTTTCTTCGCCACTGTCTTTTGACAAGAAAAGTATAAATAATGAAATTGGCTTAAAATTTTTTGATTTTTTCTTTTTAACCACATAATTATCTAAGGTATTAAGACACAAAGAAAAAATAACTCAAATACAGGTGCTTTGTAAAATTACTTGCCCTAACATTATAATTTAAACTTGCATGTGCAATATATTTGCGTCTATTTTAATGTTTTTATTTTATAATCTGTGCTCTTTCTTTATGATCATGTTTGATAAACTTTATATTGTTAAAACTACGTGTGTAATTTAATTACACTCTTGTAGTAAAATCAGACATAAATATATAAAATAAATATAAACATTTATTATTATTATTATTATTGTTTAAATGTATTATTTAGTTAAATATTGTCTGTACTTATTAAAGTTAATGAGCGATAAGAACTTTTTTTTTTAAAGATGCAAAAGTTTTTAATTGAAAAAAATTTTTTTTCTTATCACAGATAAACGATAATAAAATTTGAATGCGTATATTTGAGTTACAAGGGCGAAAAATTATATTTTATTTTAATTTTTAGAAAAGGAGTACAATAGTAAAATTTTTATTTTAGTAATTTTTTTACTTTTTTGCAGCACAGATCACCTGAAGAGGCTAACGGACTTGTTAGTGAAATAAAAAAATTGTTACACATGAAAATAATTTGTATTGTTTTATTTATTTTAAATAATGTGAAACAATAAAAAATTTAGTTCAGCTCCAATTCTGGTCAATAAAATATTATTTTACTTTTATATTTTAATAAAGTTAGTTATATTATTTTATTTTTTTTAAAAACTGTAATTTTTGAAATAATTGGGCAGGTTTTTTTTGAAATTATTTTTTCGCTTTGCTTGTTTGTATAGTACAACTGCATTGCTAGTTAACTGGTTAAATTCTATATTTTTTCCTTTGTTTAACTATTTTAGCTATTTAGATAATCTCGGGCCCAAAATGTCATATACATATGTAAATGTGCAAAAATAATCTGATGTCAACTAAGCAGCCCACATTAGGAGTTTAGGAAAGTATGCTCTATGATAATGCACTTTTTAATAAACTTTCAACCTGTTTTATTAGTATGGTTTTTACAGCTGGTGTACACTTGGTGCAAAGCAGGTGTAAAATGACAGTGTTTATGCATTTAGGTAACTGATATACGAATGATATTATAGATAATAATTTTAAGCAATATACATATTTACATAATAATGTAAATTGTTCGTTTTACTAATGAATTTAAATTATTTTGTTCAGCTTCTCTTTAAATGGTAATATCTCTATTAGAATTTATACTGTCATTATTGCCCTTTGTAGAGAAAAAAGATTCTGAAACTCGTAATTAGAAATACTTATTATGCCAAATGCGTCTACAAATACTGCATCTCGGATCTATTTACTACAATCAGGGTGCCAGCAACTTTTAATGCGCTTCCAAAATATTTAAGTGGAGCAAAATGGATCTAGCTCAGTGGATCATATGTATTTTTGGTAACTTATAACGATTTTGAAGGTTTCATTCCGGAAAAAAATTTTTCAAATTCAAAATGGTGGACTCTAAATCCTAGATTTCTAAGTTTTTAACCACAAAATCGGTGATTTCAAGTTATTTTGAGCATTTTATAGATAATTTTCAGGTTTTGGATTTATTGACCAAGATTATAAAATAGTAGAATTTTTTACTTGGGTAAAGAAAGCTTGAAAGAAAATTTGTAAATTAGCTTAACTTTAAAATCCGCCATTTTTGAAAAATTTGATTTCAGAATCGTCATCAGCGACTCCGAAAACTTATAAAGTATACCAAAATTCAACTAACATTTAGCAATATTTATCAAAAAATTGTTTAATATGTTTATTTTAGGCGATGTAGTGTTAACTTTTCTAAGACCCATTTTGAAATGTACTACTGAGTTCGATCTAGTTTATATACCGAAGACTATTCTTTATTTTCCTGGCCCTGAGACTCGTAATTAAATTTTAGTTTAGCAACCCTCAATCACTTCAAAATTTCATCCAAACTTACAACAACCAACATAAATGAATATAAAAAACAAGCGAAATAATGTAAACTAAAAAAATGAAAAAAATAGCTGAAAAAAAAAATCTTTAATGTCATTACTCAGGTTGTTACCCTTTTATATATATATCAGTAATAATAATAATATCGATAATAAAAATATGATGTCAATATTATACTATTATCATATACATTGAATACATGCTTTAAGTAATAAATACATTTTCTTTTAGTTTTAAAAGGCTTTAATAATGTCTGCATAAACACTGAAACCTTAGAATTTTTCAAAAGATTAATAATTTATATTATGTAATAATAAAAATATTTTTCTTCTTCATATTATTTAAATAATTTTTTCAATTTAATATTAAAATCTAAAGGAACTGAACAATAAAGTCAATAATAATAAAAGAGTTTAAAACACGAAGGTTTTGACCTTTTTTTTCATTTTTGACGTTAAAAATTTATGATTTTTTTTTTTTAATTTCTATATATATGTTACTGGATAATATCGAAATTTTATGAACATCAAGGTTACTTTAACTATTAATATGTGTGTAATGCACTACTTTTTTTTTTAGCCGGCCGTTAAGGAAAATATATAAAAACAAACATATTAAATATGTAATTATATTTATATATAGGTATTTACGAAGAAAAATAATAAATTAAATAGAGGAAATGTGTTTTTTTTAAATTACTATTAATTATTGTACAGTAAATAAATATGCTACTTTTTTGCTGTAATTAAGGTTATGTACACATTTTATTAGAGGTTATGTTAATTTCATCCCTAGGTAGGAATTAATTTTATTATTTAGGTTGCTGTGTTAATAAAAAAATTTATTATTATTAATTAATTACTGTGTTTTGTTTAGTAATTTTGTTTGTGTTGTGTTAAAGGTAAATAGAGAAATATTAGCCAGCTTTCAGACTATTAAGTTATTGGCTTTATTCGGTAATTATGTCATTCAGCGTGTTTTTAAAAAAAGTAATGATAAGGCTCTTTCTACAGCAGCACGTAATCATGTTTTTGATAAGCGTGTTGGATATTTTGATGTCTTATAGCTGATGTATTCGATATTAAAGTTATGACGCAAGGGTACCAACCAAGAAATAAAAAATATCTAAAACTTTCTAGGTTTTGTCTATAATTTTTTTTTTGAATTTAAACTTTGGAGTCAGAATAAACTTATTTTTTTCTTTCTATAAAGAAAAAAAATAGAAACAGAAACAAAACTTAAAATTTATGAAAATTATCAATTGACTTCGACATCTACAGAAATGTTAGAGATTTAAAATTATAATAGTTTATCAGTTACAAAATTTATTATTTAATTACGATTGAAAGTATTGCCTCTTATATAGTCTTTAGAACGCATTTCACTTGCGAGAATATAATTTTTTGCTATCAATGACTTGAATCGTATACAAAGAAAAGTTATTACTTTTCATATTTTTACTTTTCAAAGTATAAAAATCAATTTTCTTTGTCACAACAATTTACTATTTAGAACACTTATGCAAAAAGTCTTTTAATATAGCACATAATTCACAAAAATGACCAAACTCAAAAATCAGGTCAAACAAATTAATGCCAAAATTAAAAAAATGTCATAAATTTTAAATATTAATTAAACACACGTGTCTATAAAACAAACCTCAGATGATTAATTAACAATGATTATTCGCGCACCCTCTAACTACAACACAAAACACAATATTTAAAAAAAATGAGGCCGGTTTATTATAAATAACAGTATGCTAAAAACACGCTTTTTCTATTTATTTTTAGTAGTACATATTTTATATATACCAATTTCAAAATATTCGGTCAAAATAACATAAACAAAATTTTATTTATTATGTAACGAGGTAAATTTTCATAATCTTTTGAGTAGAATTAATAAAATCATAAAATAATTTTCACTAAATAATTGATAAAAACTTGTGTAACTTTTATTATGAAAACACAAAAGAATGATAATAATTTTTGATAATTTTTTTTATATATAATTATATATAAAAAAACAATGCTCGTTATATATAATGCAATTATTTTTATATTAGATACAAATAAACAATCATAAAAAAAAACCTTTGCATCAACCTCAATTATTAATATACATGTAACGATTATTTAAAACGTGTATGTGTGAAATGAATTTTATTACGTGTAAAAATAGATAAAAAAAAATAACAAACAAAATGATAATTAAAAAAATTTAATTAATTAAAAAGCAATTTTTTCAAATTTTGTTACCTCCTGTCCAATAAAAAACAATTAATTGTTGATAATATTTTAAATAATTATAAAATTTTTCAAAACAAAGGTCATCTATCATCCATGTGTCTTTTAAAATTCTTTTATTATTTACTTTTATGTCACAATAATCATAAATATAATTAAACATATATGTAACACGTGCTTTATATATATATATATATATTAATTAATTACTTAATTATAACTATTTTAAAAAACAATGTATAATACAGTATAGTCAATCACGATCAGCGGCTTTCGCGCAACTAAACCTTTATAAAGTTTCATAAAGTATAGTAAAAATTATTTTTCTTTTTTTTTTTGTATTTTATTTAACTGTTTGGGGAGGTGGTGGATTATTTTAAATAAGATAGTAGGTATATATATGTATGTATATATATGTATGTATATATATATTTCGCGTGAATATTATACATAGGTAAATTAGAATATGTATTATTACGTATGTATTATTTGTATTATTTATATATAAATATAGACGGATACTTGGCAGACGATGGCATTGCACGAGATACATATTAAGTTCATACCTTTTTTTAAATATCTATGAATTTGTTTTTTACTTTTTTTTTTGATAATCGAAGATGATGGATTTTTTGATATTTTGCTTAAATTTATATAAGTTCGGTCAAAGGGAGGTGAATTTTTGGAGTACTTGACTTAATTTGGAAGTCCCTATTCTGGGCATTGTATTTTTGCAAAATTTTTAAAAAATAACTAGTTTTGGGTTACTATATGTTTTCGCAAGGTGCTACCAAAACTCGATATCTTTTAAGGATATTGGAAAAGCATCCCTTGTTAGGAAAATTTTTCAGATTTGAGGGTGCTAAATTTTTTTTTAGACCCAGGGATTTCAAAGTTTGTATATAGTGACCAAAGAACGTATAGGAACCGTTAACTAGATATTTTTTGTGTTTTTTTACGATAAAACTTCTAAAAAGGGGATTTTTTGTCTCTCAAACCTGAAAATTCCTGATCAACAACCAAAAAAATTTTTAGATGGTGAGTAATATTAACTAAACTAGAGTAGAGTATTATTAGATCTGTTTATAAGAATTGTGTTTTAAAATTATTCTCATAAGAGAAATGGATGAAGGAGACTATATCAGTTTAAAAAGATTTTGATTATTTTGATTTAAGCTGGTCGTAGCTCAGTGGTTACTGGTTAGTGCCATTGTTTCATAATTGTGGGGTCCACGTTCAATCCCCTGTTATAGCAAAAAATTTGATTAAATACTATAAAAAAAATAAAAAATAATTAAGATTTAATTCAGAAGCATATAACGAGTTCTGATAGTAAAATTGAACAAAACTTTTATTAAACTTCTCTTCAGGAACGATTTCATAGAGCACATAAGTGTTAAAACAATTGAACTTCAGTAATACTATCAGCAGAAATCTAGTCAAATCCTGCTCTATGATATGGTCCATTTGAAGATTTTACTTTGTTTCGGCTGATAGTTAATTTGTTTTTAATACTAGTGCCCCTAGAAACTAAGTGAAAATCTGCTCCATGAAATCGCCCCTTTCAAGTTTCTGCTAACCTTCCTTTTTAAGTTCACTTTCTTAGATTTCATAATGGAGTGTAAACGCAATTCTATGCGACGCACTGTGGGTAGCTCGCGCCAGATCTCAAATAAAAATTCGTAGGAAAATTCCATAGAAATCAGCAAAAAAAATCTACATACGCATGTCTATATTATACGAGTTTATCGAGGAGCTTTATACTGAGTACAGACATCATGGAAAATTTAAACTATATATTGCCATCATCTAACACATGGTCTTGAAATGAGAATTTTTCTGCACATGTATATTGGCTCGGAAGTTAAAAAAATATTGTTTTATTATTTATCACATTATTAAAGTAGCCTAAATCCCATAAAATGGTAATTAAAAGTTTTTGAAAAAAAATTGTATATTTTATAAAATAGCAAATTCTTAGATTTCAAGGTACTATTTGTATCTCTATCTTAAGTCTCAAAATAAGGGGTAAAAATTTTTTATACCACGTTCATAAAAAAAAATTAAGAAACCGACTCATGTACACATTTACAGCATATATATATTTAATATTTTGTCTCTTATCCCACCGAATGTTGAAAAAATAAAAAGAAATGAGCACGTGCAAGTTAAAGAAGAATTGGAAGCTTAAACCTCGTGTAAGATTATATTTTTTAGTATATTAGTCTGGCAGTTTTTTTGGGTTAAATTAGTTGCAATTTGCCAAAAAATATGATTTTTAATTGCCACCCATTAAGCACATGAAAATAAAATTGTTTCTTATTGGACCAAAAACATTTAAATTCACTTCATAAAGATCTCATTTATTGACAATGTGTACATGATTGATTAAATGAGCTATTGCATTTTAGGAATTTTATTTTTCGGTAATTGGCACCAAATTTTTTCCGGTAATCAAAAATCCAATCAATTTTTTAAAATAACTACCAGTCTAATGTACATATAAATGTGTGATAAATGTCTATTGATGATAAAATAAAAAAAATATACATTAAAAAAATAGAAATGAATAAAAATATGTCGCTAGTAAATAAAACATCTGTGTTAAATTAAATATATTTTTTATGACCATATTGTATATAAAAAAGGACAAAAAATTTAAAATTATTTATTTTAACCATCGACATAATAATAATCTATCATGATTTTAATCATATTACTTTTTTTTATTTATATAAAAAATATTTAAATTTTAATATTTCTAAACGTGAGGATAAATATCTGATAACAAATTTAAGTATAAAGATAAACACATATTTTGAATAATTTTGCTTATATGAAAGAAGATTGCTATTGCTATATTAAAAATTATTTTATTTAATAAATGGAGTGAATAATTTTTTTTTTCTAAAGTGAATATTATAGTACGTCGTATATTAATATTAATTAAAATTTAATTAAAAAAATTTTTATGCAAATGATTTAAGTATATATTTTTTTATTTATTTTTCTAAATTATATAGCGTGAAATTGAAATATTTTAATATTATTAAAAAATTCTAAAATTCTTTTATTTGAAAACAAATTTTTTATTTATAATAGATTACATAAATTAATTTTATCATTTTTTATTTATATGGCTGATATTTTCTTCAAAAACGCATGTGCTTAAAAATGTGTTCTAATTTTGGTGTTGAACATCGTTGTGTTCAAAAATTTTGTACTGGTCCTTTCTAGACTAGATTCATTTTTTTAAATCATGTACACTTTATTAAAAAAAATTAAGCTGGTGTAAAAAAAGGCTTATTTTTGAGTGCATTTTGCCTTGAAGCACGTTTTCATGAGTGAAGTATGTTAAGCTCGCGACGGGGTGCAACATGATTCATTCTAATAACTATACTTATAAAACAAGGGGCAGAATAAATTAAAAATGATTAAAAGCTAAATACTAATACTTTTTTGGCTATAGACCATTTTAGGTTAACCAAAATTATAATCTTTACATTGCCTTGCAATCTAAAAAATTAGTGTAACACAAATATTGAAGTTTTTGAGATTTTCATATGTTCGGATGAAAGCTGTTGTTATGTTCTAAAAAATAGATTCTAATTTATAAGAAGAAAATAAATTTTCAAATAATATTTTCTAAGAAGTTATAAATTTGACAAAACACGTATTCTTATCTTATTAATACTAAAACCAGGTTTTAAAAACTCGTTCATTGAATAAAGGATTATAAAGGATTAGATAAAAAAGACAAAAATCTTTAAATGTGCTCTATTGAAAAATGTAAATTTTTGTACCGCAGTATAATATTTAATGAAATTTCAATTCAATGCTTCATCTACTAACCAGACTAAAAGATTATAATAATATACCACTAATTTTTAGATAAAAAGTAAAATTTCATTTTGGCAAAAATTTCAAGTTCAAAAAAAGAAAAAATTCGAAAAATTGATTTTATTTAAAAAAAAAAACTAAAACACTTAACCTTGAAATATAAAAAAAATAAAACTAATTTATTGTTATTCGATATATAGGATAACAATTTATTTTATCAATAAAAATTAGCTTTTAAAAAAATTTTTTTATCTATACTTACTACTTTTTTGGTTATAAATAATATTTTTCAGTAATTTAATAAATAATAATTAATATAAAAAAACTTACACACTGGGAACAAAAACTAGAGTCGAAAAAATTGTCAAAAATTTTGTAAAAATAACAGTCAGATAAACTGGAAAACTAATGAAAATAATCGCTGTAAATTTTTTTTTTTTTTTTTTTTTGTCTTATACTGGAGACGACGTATTTTCCATAAAGTTCAAAATAAAACTGAACCGTTGTGTATTTATAAATTGTCTTTCTTACATTATACTTAAGATCTATCGGAACGGAATAAACCCTAAATAATTTTAAATAGGTGGGGTTGGAGAGCGCAAAGGGGATTTGTTAAAAGAAACCCGACTTATTTATTATGTGTTATACAGTAGAATATGTAGAAAAAAAATGTCTTTAGTTTCTTGTATGAACAGGCTTCACATATTTCTTAGAAAACTTAATTCTTAGGTTATACAGTTTCATGATTTTTTTTTTTATAATTCAGTTTTAAAATAATTTTTTTGAATAAAAGTTCTTTGAGCACACATGCAAGTTTTTTTTTGCTCTATTTGATGATCATAATAAATCACTGGATTTTGTGCGGAAACAATTCATATAGTTTATACATATAAATAAATCATTAGTTTTCTTAAGGTTGTCTGTTTTTACTTGTATTTTTGATGTATTCAAGGCCCATAAATGAATCAAGGCCATGTTATTAGAAATTTTGAGATTTAGAGGCTTGATTTGAGCTAAAAAAGGGCACTCAATGTTATGGTGTTTAAATTATGGGAAATAATGATAGAGATAATCCCATCGCTAGGTTTTTCAAATAAAATTTGGGTGACTTTCTTAGGAACCTTTCAAACCTTTCATAAAATACAAGGCACATTTTAAACCCCCTTGAACCCCTAAATAATACAAGCTAAAATCCCCACCTAGTAAGTATTTGTGGTCAGTTTTTCCAATTTTTGAACTCCTTTTTGAGCTACAAACTCTAGAAAATAAAATATTAACCCTTTAAGTAGGGTGAATAATACTGCAAATTTCGTCAAAAAATTATTTACAATTCACCCTACTTTAGAGGCAGATACCCCTTTATTTGGGATTTGTAGATAAAAACCAAATAAAAACAGACTTTGAAAATGGAAAGATGAACCCAAAAAAACTCCTGAGTGAGATTTTTAGCCCAAAATATACAGTTTTCATTTATCTATATTAATTTCACCCCCAATCTCAATATACACCCTCCAAAGAGGGTGGGTGTACCAAATATATCCATAATCGTTTTTTAAATTTTTGCAAAGTTTTAGAAATTATTTCCAATGTCTGATAATAGTTTTTTTACATTTAGTAATATTTCGAATGTATTATGTACAAATTATTATAATTTCACAACACTTTATGGGTTGGTATCTCTTTACCTTGGGGTTGTAGATAAAACCAGACCTCAGAAATGAAAAGATTGACTCGAGAAAACTACTAGGGGAAGTTCTTATCTCAAAATATATACAGTTTTTCATATCAAAAATTTCGTCCAAAAGTTTGTCCAAGAAATATTGTCTGGGCTTTAACTAGAGCGTTAACCGGTGAAATTATTAACTCAACAAAAAAAATATCATTGCTATCTAAATTATAGATCAGATGGTTTAGTAGTACGGTGCTAAATAAATTATTTTAGTTTGTATTTTAATCCTAATTCCAAAATAAAGGGGTGTTCAGTTAGTAGTCGTTCTTTAGAAACTGGGTTGTTTAAAATAGCTGATCTTAGACATTAAAGATAACTATGGCTTGATTAATAGAATGATTAAAGTTTGAGTTTCGTTTTGCATAATTATTTACTTTAATTTACATGTTTTATGATTGACATATTGATTATCATATACTATAATAATGTATTTAGATGGTTATCGTTTACTATAGACAAATGAGATCCGAATATACTAGAATTTTTTCGTTCCTCAATTATGCTAAGGGTTCTCATACTCCCTTGCTCGGCACCTACTCTTGAGCTCTTAATTTTTCTCTGTGTAGTTACTTATGAAACAGTATCAATATCGAGAAAAATAAAAAGAGCAAGGCAGAAACAGCAAAAAACCTTTTTTGTGATAAATAAAAATACCGTATTTTTTAAAAACAAAATAAATTGTTTAAAGTTTTTTTGCAGTACTAAAACCAAGTTTATGCAGTTCTTTAAAATTTTTTTGCTTTTTATTTATATATATATTTTTCCTACAATATATGCATATTAGGGTGTTTCTTATTTCCCAAACTATCCGTAGACAAAAATACCGCTCCAAATAAGATACTTTAGGTAATAAAACTAATCTCCAGAAAAAAAATTTTTTTATATAAAATATGTTATAATTTACAGTTTTTTTAGATATTTTGTTACTAACAGGCTTTTAGAACTTCTTTAGTAGTAAAAAGTTTTTAGCAAGATTTCTAAAAGCTCTCTACAACGTTTTAAAAACCTTTTTTCTGATTTTTATCGATTTTCATTTGTAAATCACATTAGCCTATAGGTAAAAATTTTTTTTAGAAAATAGTTGTATTACCTGAAGTATCATATTCGAGCCAGTATTTTCCTCTACGGTCGATTTGGGAAATAAGAAACACTCTAATGCATGTTCTATAATTTTTATGCACGTCTACAGAGTAAGCAAAGGTTTAAAGACAAAAGGTTTTTTTTTCTCAAAAAGGCTTTTAGTACCTACTCTCATCTCAAAGGATTAAATCATTTAAACTAGTTTAAAAGGACCGTTTTAAGCAAAAGATAATATTTTGTACCTAAATAATTAAGCAAAGTTCGTATTTACCTCTCCTTTACCCTTATTCCTACCCAATTATTTTTGTATTTTCTATTTGCAGTTCTAAAATTTCCTTAAAAAATCACTGAGCAAACTTCAAGCGTAGAAATTTAAAAAATGCCTTAAAGTAAAAAGCCTTACAGTGTAGAAAAGGTAGAAAATGTTGTTTTTACACAATACAAGTATTTTCAAAAAATGTATTTTGCTATTATATTTTTATTCAATGTTTTTCTATCAAATTAGGGACCAATTACGTTATTATTTAAGTATTAAAAATGAAATTAGAATATATTTCAAAAATTTTTATAATGTGTTTAATATTTTTAATTGAAAAATTAAACATTATTAAAATTTAATTTATTTTAAAAATTAAACACGAAATTAAGACAAATTTAAAAAAGATGTGAATAATATTTTCCATTGATTTACAAGAGTTAAATATATGATAAATGAAACATTATTTCAAGCAGGCAGATAATTTTTAAGATGTTTGAATATTCTACAAAAAAAGTTTTAATTGTAAAAAAAAAGAAATGCTTCAATATAAGCAAACTAAAAAATTATTTATAAGAGAATTAAGCATTCGGTTTATCTTGTAGCTTGTTTTTAATTTTATTTAGATTAAAAACAATGTTATTTTTTTTGTAACTTTTGTAAGATATTACCTTTGAATTATTTAGAATTTAAAGAAAAATGTTATATTAAGGCAATTGTTATGAAAGTGATAAAAAATTTGTAATATTAAAACTTATAGAAGGAGATGAAGATCCTGGGATTAATACCCAAAGCTAGTGTGCTCTTCATGGTTTTCTACCTGATGAGCTTAACTCGCATTTTTCAAAAATATCAATATTTCCTAATGAAGATCCGCTGGAGTCCATAAATACTGTAAATGATGCTCCACAGGCTGAAGGAGATGATGACATACCTCCAAGTGTCGTTGTGAAAGTACTTCCATCTTTTTTTCCCTATCTCATTAAACCATTCAATGCTTTATTATTAAAAGGTATTTTCCCATCAGCTTGGATAAAATCCCGAATCCTGGGCCTTAAAAAAGTGCCAGTACCATCATCAACAACTGATTTTTGGCATATAGCATTATTGTACTTTCTGTTAAAGGTCCTTGAGTAGCTAGCTCATGATCAGGTTGTCTGCTTTTCAAATACATCAAAGTTTCTGGATCCCTTTCAAACGGGATTCCGAAAATACCATAGTAACCAAACAGCATTGATAAAACTTGTAGATGATATTCAAGTGGATAAGGAATATCAGCAGGCTGCACTGTTACTGCAGTTTGACTTCTCAAAGGCCTTTGACAATGTATCTCCATCGAAATTGTTTAAAAAGAGCTTGGCCGTATAAGATAGGCGAATTTGCACTCACCCTGTATAGCTAATTTCAATTAAGCATGTGTTTAGGTATCAAAAAAGAAAATTTTTCGCGTTGGTTTTAGCCCTCTAGCCCTTTTCTGTTGCCCGCTACCTCAAAAAACGTCTAAAAATCGACATTTTTTTTTCACATATTTTCATAATAACACAACTTTTCGCCATGTTAACCTTTTTAGACCTAACTGGGCTTATTCGACGGGGAATCTAACGTACTTTTTGGGAATATTTTTTGCGAGCCCTCCACGGTCCTTCTCCCTCCACCAGACGCTTAAAACTAGATTTTCCAACAGTCAAAAAATTAAAAAATACGATTTTTTTCGAGCAAGTTCGGAGGTTTGCAAAAACTTTTTTTTTTCTTATGTATATTTTTTATTGAACATTACCCTAGTGGTCATAATTTTTAATTATAGGTGGTGGAACATGCCGGGAAATCGGAAAAACCGTTTTTTTCTTATTTTTTTCTTTCATCTTTATAGCAACATAACTTTTCGCCATGTTAACATTTTTAGACCTGACTGGGATTATTCGACGGGGAATCTAACGTACTTTTTGGGAATATTTTTTGTGCGCCCTCCACGGCCCTTCTCCCTCCACCAGACGCTTAAAACTAGATTTTCCAACAGTCAAATAATTAAAAAAAACGATTTTTTTCGAGCACGTTCGGAGGTTTGCAAAAACTTTTTTTTTTCTTATGTATATTTTTTATTGAGCATTACCCTAGTGGTCATAATTTTTAATTATAGGTGGTGGAACATGCCGAAAAATCGGAAAACCCGCTTTTTTCTTATTTTTTTCTTTCATCTTTATAGCAACATAACTTTTTGCCATGTTAACTTTTTTAGACCTAACTGGGCTTATTCGACGGGGAATCTAACGTACTTTTTGGGAATATTTTTTGCGCGCCCTCTACGGCCCTTCTCCCTCCACCAGACGCTTCAAACTATATTTTCCAACAGTCAAAAAATTAAAAAAAACGTTTTTTTTCGAGCACGTTCGGAGATTTGCAAAAATTTTTTTTTTCTTATGTATATTTTTTGTTGAACATTACCCTAGTGATCATAATTTTTAATTATAGGTGGTGAAACATGCCGAAAAATCAAAAAAACCATTTTTTTCTTATTTTTTTCTTTCGTCTACATAACAACATAACTCTTCGCCATGTTAACCTTTTTGGACCTACTTGGGCTTATTCGACGGGGAATCTAACGTACTTTTTGGAAATATTTTTTTCGCGCCCTCCACGGCTCTCCTTCCTCCACCAGACGCTTAAAACTAGATTTTCATATAAAAAATATACATAAGAAAAAAAAAAGTTTTTGCAAACCTCCGAACGTGCTCGAAAAAAATCGTTTTTTTTAATTTTTTGACTGTTGGATAATCTAGTTTTAAGCGTCTGGTGGAGGGAGAAGGGCCGTGGAGGGCGCGCAAAAAATATTCCCAAAAAGTACGTTAGATTCCCCGTCGAATAAGCCCAGTTAGGTCTAAAAAGGTTAACATGGCGAAAAGTTGTGTTATTATGAAAATATGTGAAAAAAAATGTCGATTTTTAGACGTTTTTTGAGGTAGTGGGCAACAGAAAAGGGCTAGAGGGCTAAAACCAACGCGAAAAATTTTCTTTTTTGATACCTAAACACATGCTTAATTGAAATTAGCTATACAGGGTGAGTGCAAATTCGCCTATCTTATACGGCCAAGCTCTTTAAAGGATGCTGGATTTTCAAAATCATCTCTAAACTGGTTTTGGTCATATCTCAGTGGTCGAGCTTTATGTGTATCAACCAAATCATCATCATTTTCATGCATTGATGTAAACTTCGGAGTGCCTCAGAGATTCGTTCTTGGGCCTCTTATTTTTTGCACATACGTGAATGACCTTAAAGACCACTTGTAAGATAATCGTATTTTTCGATTGCTATATGTTGATGAGTAGCCAAATGGACAGAAACCAACGGACTATCACTAAATACTAAAAAGACTTAAGCAATAGTTTTTGGTATAAAGCTATTTAAAAATCTAAATATACCGAGTATTGAGGTCAGCTCTTGTCTCTCTAACTGAGAAAGTCAATAGAGTTCTCTACTGTCTTAAGACCATCAGACCTTGCACCTCTCTACCTCTTCGCAAGAGACTAGTTGAAGCCCTTGCCTTCCACATCTAGATTATTGTAACGTTATTTACTCTGATATTTTAAAAGAACTAGTTGCCCATTTTCAAAGACTTAGAAAAAAGAACTCAAAGCATCAGATATATATATGGCATAGATAGACATGAGCATATTACCCAGTATAGGAGAAAATTGCATTGGATGACCAATCTAGCTCGTGCTGATTATTTTGCATGTTTACTAATGTACATGTTGGTAAGAATGAAAGATCCCCCATTCCTCTTACCTCTATTCAAACCATATCAATCAGACAAGCCCATTCGTGGTCCCAGAATAGATTTAGATCCCATAACTGTAACCACAGATTGGGGGCTCCATTCATTCCAAATTAAATATGTAAACTATTTGAATAAAATTTCTCCCTGTATACGGGATTTACCTTCATATTCACGATTTAAGAAGGAAATAAGACAATACATCTACAGACTAAACATAAATGATCAATAGTTGAATTTAAAAAATTAACTGAATTGACTGAACATAAATAATTGACTCTCATTTTTGACTTATACATTGATAAACTTACTTAGTGACTTCATTGTTAAAAAACCAAATTAAGCAATCTAATTATATATACTTTTTTATAAATTCAAATTTAATGTTTTATTTATTTTTTATATATGTAAAATTTAATTAACTTTTATAATTATTACTATAATGTTTATATATATTTTTTGTATTATATTGAAAGAGTGTACTATTTTTTGTGATTTCAAAAATAAGGATGGGGTGCCTCTATCCCAGACATAACCTTTGCAACAGAAGGTGCGTCTGGGAGAATCAGTGAATGGACTGTGATGGATGGCTACAATGGTAATGTCCACCATTATATCACCTTTCGGGTGCTTGAGGGAACCTCACAATGACCTCCGTACAGAAGGTGTCTCTTGGGTTGGAATGTACCAAAGATGGACATAAATTCGAAGAGTATCTTCGAATCGAGTCGGCTTCCGTTCCCGCTTGGCATGGAGGGGCTACAGGTTCCCACGAGGCTGAAATCTTAGTCAAGAAAGTAAAATCTCTATTGCGTGAGGAGTGTGACGCCTCTATGCTTCGTCGAAGGCCCTGGAAAGGGAGAAAGTCAGTTTACTGGTGGACTCCAGAAATAGTGGAGCTCCGCAAGGAGTGCCACAGGACGCGACGTAGGGTGCAGAGAGCACGGGACAGGCCCGAGGCTGCTGCACTTTCCCAGAAACACAAGGATGCTAAACACCGGCTGGCCAAGGCTATCCGTCAAAGCAAGGCTCGATGGATGTAATTGTAGTATTACGCGAGGATGTAAACAAAGACCCCTGGGGTCTAGGTTACAAAGTCGTAATGGGCAAGTTGAACCAGGCGTCTGACAACATGATGGATGCGGTGTCGACCGAACTAATCGTCGGTGCTCTCTTTCCTGAGCGACCTACCCGAAAAACCTGGTAGAGGCGATACCCAGGAAGGAAGTGCCGCTATTCAACGAGGACGAGATGGTGAAATTTATGAAAAATTTTTCAGTTTGAATATGAAAACATTCAGAATTTCTTCTCGTATCTAGATTTTTTTGCGATACAAAATAGACACCTTATTCAAGTTAATGTTATGGCCATTTATGCAATCATTAGGAATTACTTTATTAGTACTATTAAGTAAATTAGTTTGATGATCACCTTTTTTATAATGTAAAGCTCTTTTAGATTCACCTGTATAAGATGCATTACAAATATTACACACAATTAACATTTTCTATTTTAGAGTGACATCTTTGCCTTTAATAATAAATCTAGTTAATTTATTGGTACCAATATTATTTTCTGTTTTGTAATTTTTTAAATTTTATGTACATTTGAACAGTTTCGTTTAAAAAAACAGTAACAAAAACAGATCATTACAAAAACTTTTTATTTAGTGCTATATTAATTACAACAATATTAACATCGATAAAATAAAATGAAAAATTTAGATATTTCATTTCGGCTTGAAGTTTATGACCTTTTAACATAAAGGCTATATTTCTTTATAAAAATATATTATAGCATTTGGTTGAAAACTTAACCAAATTTCTAGCGAACAGAAAAATTAAGAAAAATCAAAACATTGGCTGAAAATTCTTTCAAAATAATCTATCAACATGATAATTAAACCTTTTTTTTTAATATTCACTATATATTATATATTTTGTTCCGTTGCCTCTTCCGCAGACTCTTCTTTCTTGTACATAAAAATTAGCTAATTTATATCTTACTTTTCTTCATACTTTGGATAACGATTGCTTAGACTGCACTTTTTTTTGTAAAAATGCTTTTTTTAAATGTCTGTAGCATTGCTTCTGAAAAGTTTTCATCCTCACGTCAGCCTCTAATTGTGCAAACAAGTTGCAGCTTGAACTATTAAAGTTATTTTACTAAAAATGCTATGATTGACCTTCCAAGTATTCTAAATTTGAAAGTAAACCAAAAGCACACTCCACAATTCTTCTAGCTTTACTTAATATATAATTGACTCATGTTCCTTTTCAGTGGCAGAAACTTGGGGATACGGCCGCATCTTAAATTGTGATAGATCAAACGCCTCGTCACCTAACGGTGTTAGTGGACCATTTGGAATAATTGATGTTGGTTATGGTAAATCCATATTATTGTTCATAAATAGCTGCCCAATATATGAGTTCTCAAAAATTCCTCCATCACTTCTTCCACCTTCTGCTCCATTTCTAATATAATAAATTTACATTTCGCATCTGCTGTGGCAAGCAAAATTACGCTATGTCTATCTTTGTAGTTATCTGGAGTTACTGTTCTAGGCAGACTGAAATTTTAATGTTTATAGAATTAGCTTACTTTTATTTTCATAAAATATTATTGTTTTTAAAATTATAATACCTGCAACTCCATGTACCTGTCATCGATTTCTCTAGTAACATGGTGCAAATCCCACATTTTTTCAAATTCGTTAGATATTTTAATCCATTATTCAGGTGATATTTTGTTTTTAAACTATTTCTGATAAATTTTTATATACAGTCAAACAATCTTCTTCAATTACGTAGTAAATAGTGCTGTGGCCAACTCTAAAAGCTCCAGTCATGGACTGCATATTGCAACCATGGGCAAAATATAACAAAATTTTTATCTTAACTTTTGGTGAGATGGACTTTCTCATTATTGCGTCTTCTTTATTTAAATCAATGGAAACTATGTTTAAAAGTTTATAGACAGTTTCAGGTGTTACCCTAAGGTAAGTTTTAAACATATCGGGTTCATCTTTTTCGCTTGTAACTAACAAGCTGTACGTAAATCTATGAGCTTTTCTTTCTTCGGATGTAAAAATTTTTCATATCCATTTTCTCTTGATGTTTTTTATACGATTATTAAAAGCAAATAATCTTAATATATTTAATTTTAATTTTTTTTTACACGGTTCATTTCTTTTATTTTTTTCATTAAAATTATAAGTAATATTCTTCTGAGGTTTCTTGGTTTTGTCATTATATTTTTACAGTTTTTAGAATTAAATTTAAACTGGTAGACTGTTCTTTAAGGTATTATAGATTTAAACCGCACACAGATATTTTTGGCGTAATTTTATGTTCAACCAACCTAATTTTAATCTAGCGGGAGAAGTCCTGTTGGGAAATCTAATTTAAGATACATATCGGTGTACCACAAGGTAATAACCATGCTCAGCTCTATCTTATTCATATTATAAATCAATACTTATTATCTAAATTTAACTTTATCATTTCATATGCAGACGATACCGTTGTTACATGCATTGCTGACACAGGGTACAAGTAGAAACTATAAATAATAGAAGCCTAAAATTAGTTGCAGAATGGTTTAAAAATAACATACTGACTATGAATGTTGAAAAAATAGAATATATGACCTTTGCATGCTACTGACAGTGTTCCAAAAATAAATACACTTAACATAAGAATAGAAGATTTAAGAATTTAAAAAGTCAATACTGTTAAATATCTTGGAGCTACTATGGACTTCAATCTGAAATGGGACTTACATATTAAGAATCTTCTAAAGAAACTACGTTATTTTCTATTCATACTGTATAAGATAAATCATATTGATAGAAAAATTAAGAAAGCCATGTATTATGCACTATGTCATAGCATCTGGACCTATGGTATGATAACCTGGGTCGGAGCTTATAACAAAGAAATAAACTCATTACAAAATTTATTAAATAGGATCTATTCAAAAATACCAGAATTAAAAACTGAAATTCTTGACTTCAAAACTACATACCATCCTTATGCTTTATTACTTTATTATGATAAACTACAAGAAATAAAAATTTACGCATATCAGGAATTAAAAATGAAGTTTGAAAAAAAGCTCTTACACAACTTACTACCCAAAAAACTGAAGACCATTAATAACACAGAAACTTCCAAGGTTTGTACTAATAAATTAAGAAAATCGAAACGACTGAAGGTCTTCGAAACGTGGGCAATTTATTGAAAAAATAAAGCAAATTATTGTTAGCTCAAAAATCTTAACATCGAGAAATTTCATCTCTTAAATATCTAAATTGATACTGATTTGGATAATAAAGTGGTTTAGAAAAGGTTTAAAAACAACAAAAAACAAAAGTTAATATTAATTTGAACTATTAAAATGAAAAGGTATAAACTTTTAATTTATGATCATCAATGTAAATATTAATAAATTTGTAAGTAATTAAAACTATATTAAATATAATTAAAAATTTTTTTGATTTGTATGTATATTTGTAAATTATCTGCAAAAACCAGTCTTTTGGCTTAAAAAATGTGAGAGACAATATCATTCAAAAGGAGTGAGCCCCTATACTGAACCTTGAGGGATACCGATTCGTACTATTTCTGCAAAGGAAGTTTTATCGCCTACTATGACAGATTGAGTTCTATCTGAAAGGTAGATTATCTTCGGGCAGTAGAAGATGATGAGGAAAACGGTCGAAAGCTTTAGAAAAATCTAACATTAACAAGATTGTGAGATTTCTATTATGGTAGCCTCTGCAGATATCATCAACAAGGTTTGCCAGTAGAGCTTGGGTCCTATGAAGTTTTTGAAAACTTGATTGAAAATTATCGAGAACTTTGTATTGAGATAAATATTGCAATAGTTTGTTGTGAAGAATTTTTTAAAAAATTTTAGGTAATATTGATAAAAGAGACACTGGACGATTAGCTTAGAGAGAGGAGTATTTGGATGATTATAATCCTTGGCTCTAAATATTATTTGCTTTTACCTTGTTTTCTAATTATTTTTTTGCCATTTGCAAAAAATATGTAAACTAGGGTTATGAAAATTTATCAGTAAATATAATAATACAAGACCGAAAATTTCCCATTTTTTTTATCATATTCCCTCTTTACCACCCGTTTTCTGTTTTCACTATTGCATAAATTTTTTGCAGAGAATTTCATGTGTGAAAAATTGTATAGTTACTTTTTTTGTTTTAATCACTATTTTTGATATTTTTGAACGCCAGGAGTCGTGTTTGATAACGTTTTACTCTCGCGTTATCTGCCACATAACGCTGAAGGCTCCATAATTTCATTTCTGTTCGTGTGGTGGTAATAAAATGAAAAAAAAAACGATCGATTTGTAATTCAATTTTGCTCCGTTAAAAATTAAAAGTTATTAAAAGATGTTAAGAGTTATTAAAAGTTTTTCATCAAATGTCGTAGTTTCTAAATATTTTGAAAAAAACATGCACTTAGGGCAAAGATCGAATTTTTAATTGCTCATAGCTCAAAAGAGAAAAACAAAAACACTTTCACGAAAAATTTTATTCTTCATTTTTGGGTTAAAATATAAGTTAATTTATCAATTTTTAGGATTTTTTTTTTCCTGACTCGTTTTGCCCATTTTTCGCCCTATTATGGGCCAATTTTTTTTAAGCGTCAACTTATTATCACCAACAAATAATTTTGTCACCTTGCTGAACTCTTTCTGCCAAAAAAATTATAAATATACACATAATTAATAATAAAATTCCCGGGTCAAAGGCTTTAGCGTTTATACTAAAAATCATTTTTATTGTATTTATTTTTTTTACAACTTCAAATTTAATTGTAAAATTATACTTAAACAGCCGCAAAAAAATTTCAGACTTTTATAGAAGTCATTTTAGATTATTTTAGATTAATGTAATAAATCATATTTTTATTTTCTTATTTCATAATACGGGCAATCGAAAATTTTATAGTCGATAAAAGCTTTTCCTTGTTTTACCTTATGTTTACCTTTATTTTTTATGCGTAAATTATATTTTCATTTTTATTGATTTCTTATCAACTATAGTTGCAATCACTTATAATCATTGAATTCAGAAATTTATATACTGGATTTCATAGTATTTTTCATAAAAATTAACATGAAAAATTTTTTATAGAAAAATATATTACATATCTGTCCATTTTTTCGCATGATTTTAAAAACTACAAAAATTCTTTTACGCAAACAAATTAAAAAATCTTATAATACCAAAAAAAAGGAATCGCTACTTAGTAATTAAAATTATTATCTTCAATATTTTTGTTTATTTTAAATAATAATAACAGGTAATTAGTATTTTTTTAAATATTTTTATCGCACGAAAGCGAAACATTAATCACGATTTTTAAAAAATACACTAAAAATTACATAATTTATTTACCTTATCTTGAAACGGTATTAATTTATAATCAAATTCATAATTTATTCTTGGTTCCTTCATTTTGGCCATTATTTTATCTTCACTTAAATCACTTCAAAAAAATATTTAATTAAACAAATTTGCGCACAATAAGAGTACGCATTAGGCGAAATAAATGTTAACACTAAATAAATTTTACAGGTATAATTTTTTATTACACATGTATGTAAGTTTATTCCATACAATAATATAAAATTACATGAAAAAAGTCGTTAAAAAATAAAATTTTTTAATCAATATAAATTTTTTATTATTATGTTTTTTTTATTTAAAAATAGAACCGGTTGGTAACATAAGTCTTAACGTACTGACCAAAGTTTTTTTATTCTTCGAATAAAATTTTGTTTAAAACAAATTTTCATTTAATTTAATTACAGTAAATTAAAAAACATAAAAACTAGTTAGCCATTATTTACGTCATTTAACATTTTTATATAATAATTAATAAATAATTAATTTTTGACACGATATATTTTGATACAAAAAAGTCCAATAATAAAAAAAAGATCATACAAGATTTAAAAGTAAAAAAAAATTTATTTTTTGTACGAGTATTTTGAACTTTACATATATATTTCTTACAGTATTAGAGTGAACATGTTAATAACAATTTCAAAAAAAAATAAATGCTTGTATTTATTACATGGTCAAGTATAATTATAGTTAGTACGAGACTGTAATCAAAAAAGTTTGCATAATCAAATGTTTATGTTGTTTTTACAATAATTATACCAAAGTAAGTATTTACGTGATGTCTTTCTACTTTAATATATTTGACAAATTAATTTAATGCTGTTTTGGTGTATTAATTGGTTACTTAATTGATTTAGAAGATATTTTTTTAATAAGATTTTAAAAACACATTGCAGTCACGTGCTTTGAAAAATGACCATATTGAATTTGATTTATTTTTTAGCTTTTTGAATTGAATATGAATTTCTCCAAAATTTTAGTCTTCCAGATATTAAATTTTTAAATGAGATCAAAATAATGTTTCTGAGGATTTATCACTTCCATTAGTATTTTATGTATATATTTATTAAGTATCCGATCATCATTATTAAAATCTTAATTTTGCAAGACTGATAGCTTATAGTTCTGCTTCAACTGATTTGATCTTTGATGGTGATTATCCAGTATAATTTACCATAAAAGCTTCTTCAGAAAAATTCAATGCACAGAGTGTAGGTTATTGCAGAAGGATTATCGAAATACTCCAATCAAATCACGGTGAGGTGTAAGGGGGCGAATGTGTTTTTGGTAACCAAGATGAGAAAAGGTGTAAAATCTAAGCCTAAGTAGAAGATAATTGACCTTATTTTTATTTGTACTTTTGAAAAAAAATAGTTTGGGCTGATTTCTGTGACCCTTCGGTTCAACTTGGGGCAGAATCTCTCATATACAATATTCAGTTCTTTTGATTTTTATAAGTTTTACCAAGTTTGACTCTATATTGGCATTATGGAAGGCTAAATAAAAAATCTCATGTTAAATACTAAAATAGCAAAATGTTTTTTAAGATAATAAGGATCAATATTTCATGCAAGTTCACGGAGACATTTAAATTCTTTCATATATTATAATACAATGTGCAACGTTTGTCACAAAAATTAAATTCTCATCCTTATTATCTATGATCACCACCTGCTATGATGACATTTAATTTTTACATCCCTAAATTAATGGCGTGGGATCAAATAATGGATATTTTGCCATTCTCACTTTATAACTTTCCAAAAACACAGAAAAATCTATACCCATAATATCCTCATCCTAAGCGTAATCTTTCTGTGGATTTTCTATATAGTTGATAATGAGTTTTTACGTTCAAATAATTTTTTATATATAATTCGATATATAAAATTTCAAAAATATTTTTATAAAATTATTTTTTCAATAAGAAAATTTTTACACCAATCGCGCCTGAATCGGATGATTTGATCCGGAAATATTAATTTTGGAGTAAAAAACGCGTTTGAATAACCCCGGGGAAGGCAGGGGGGGTTGGACGATGCCGACTCTTGGAATCTTATTTTTTATCATAAACCAACAAATGGAGTCAAAAAATGTAAAAAATATGCTGGGACTGGAAACCATACCTTATTCCGCAGTAGCCTTTATTTAAGTGTGTATTTAATTTTTAGGGTAGTTTTTGCCCTTAAATTTTGCTAACCTTGTGTAGCTTTCTATAATGATAAATTATTAAGTTTTATTTGGAGGTTTTGAAGTTCAAATAGGGGCAATAAAAATGCTTTTTTAGGTTGTCCTTTAAAGATGATGCACCCATTCAGGCTAAAAATCGGAGACTAAATTGAAATAGAACTTTGTTGCACTGAACAAACGAAACCAAAATTTACTTAAAATTATATATCTCAACAATTTTTAAAATTCAAATAAAAAAGCTTTCGCGCTTTTCTCAGTATTGTAAGTTAACCATTATATAACAAAATCTATAATGTTATTCATGAAAACTAGACACACTCTTTTTGTTAGTAAACGTAAAAAAACGCAAATATTGAAACTGCACACATAGAAATAAAAAAGAATGAATTGAAGATTATTGATTTTTATAAATGAATTAAATTTCATTATAAATGATAATTATAAATAAATTCTGTGATATTTTTTGTGATTACTTGTAAAGTGAATTCATTTAGTTACGTTTTTAAAAAATATTATCAATTTTTTTTCCTTAGTGGTCAAAATTATTAAATAATAATATAATTTTAAGTTTTTTTTTATTTAATAATAAATTAATTTCATCTTTGGAACATAAGGTAAGAAAATTTTAAAATCATTTTATCCGAAAATTAATTTTTGAAAATACCTAAAATATTTAATTTTTCAAATTGTAAAAAGTTATAAAAATAATTTATTAATGAAATGCGGTTACATGTAAAAATTTAATTAAAGTTTTAATGTATTTTAATTATTAAATATGTTTATTTGGGTATTAAATATTCATTGAATCATATATGGGTAAAATAGAAAATGATTTTACCTTAAAGATAAAAGCACATTTTGCTCTACTTTGATAACATAGTTTACTATATTATGTAAGAGCAATGTATATGCAGAAAAGTTTCAAAGGCACGCGATTGCAGGCTAACGCAAGTTAAATATTTTAGGATAAATTAAACTTTTTTTTGCAAGGAAATCAATTTTCTAATGGTCAAATTTTTATAAAAATTCATTACATTTAACGAATTTTATTGCAAGTTTTTTGGCACTAGATAGCTCGGACTTGCTTATTTATAGCAAGGAAATATAAAATTTTAAATGAACCGGTGTTTTAAAAAAAATATAATTATAAAAATAATAAATGTTTGGATACAGTGTCTTTTCATTACGAATTATGAACAAAATTTTTCTCGCAAGTAAAATGATTTCTAAAGATTATATAAAGATAATCATAATTTAAAATAAGGTTATCATTTTTTCAAATTCGATTTTCGAGAAAAGCGTTAAAAACTTGGATAAGGAACCCCTGAACTCCCTTGTAGGGGCATAGAAAGGCTATGTATATTGTGATTTTTATTTTTCGAAAATTTCTATCGTGAAAATTTCTATACGCTTCGGTAGGCTGCTTCTTCAAACCGCAAGTGCAAGTGAAATCGCAAATAAAATTTTAGTTTACCCAACTCATTTCCCATACCATACACTTAATTTTCATCCAAAGCAGAATAAACGCTACTCAGGTTATCATGAGAAATGATTAAGCTAAACTGAAATTTTATTTGCTATTTCACTTACGCTTGCGATTTACGGAGCATTTTCACGGTTCTGTAGACTAGGCCAAACGAAAATCGTGTGCGAATTGCGTTGCGCCTGCAGTTTTGCTTTTACAGAGGTTTGTAGAAGCAACTTTACTAGCGTACTCACGCCAATTTTTCGCCTGCTTAGACGTAAAACGAGTACAGAAAATTCCGTGCCAAGTTTTATGCCCAGTAGAGCCAAAAAATTAAAATAAAAAATGCAAAATCTAATAGACTAAAAATTTGTAATTTTATTTTAGGTACATAAAAAAATGAAGACAATTTCACAATCAACATTTGAACATCAAACAACCGAATTAGTAAAATACGAAACAAAATTTAAATGGACAATACGTGATTTTACAGAAACAATAAATGTCAAATTATTAAGATCAAAAAGATTTAATTTAATAGGTACAAATAAATCATGTTATATGGAATTTTATGTTGATTACGAAGAAAATAGATTTGATGTTTTTTTAAATATATTTATCGAAACAACATTACAAAATTATGATGACATTAATATAAAAGTATACATAACTGGACAAGATTTAAAAGAAGAAGTTTGTTCAAAACATGTACCAGCTGATTTAATAGCACTTGGTTCAAGTAAATATGGTGTACAATGTTTAATTGGTAACATGACACACATTGAAAATAAATACGTTAATGATAATACGTTAAATATTTATTGCGAAATAATAAATAAAAAATTTGAAACTGATTGTACAAAACAAACAAATAATGAAAAATTAGAAAATATTATTAAAACGATAGAAAATTTTTATATCGAAAAAAAATTATTTGATCTAACAATAATAATTGGTGACGTTAAATTATATGCACATTATTTAATATTAGCATCAGTAAGTACATTTTTTACAGCAATGTTTAATAGTGATAAAAATATTGAAAATATAACTAAAGAAGTTGATTTAAGTAACGATCCAGATATAACACCAGAAATATTTCAAGCATTTTTAGATTACATTTATGGTCATAAAAATATTACAGATTTAGAAGATTATGTTTATGAATTACTAATATTAGCTGATAAATATGATATTAATTGTTTAAAAGATACATGTGGTAATATATTAGGTAATACTATTAATGAAACGAATGTTATTCATTTTCTAGTTATTTCAGATAAATATAATTGTGATGTTTTAAGAGATAAAGCTATTAAAGTTGCTAAAACTTGTATTGAAGATATTAAAAAATCAAGGGATTTTGAAAAATTATTAGAATGTAAAAAAATTATTACTAGTTTGTTGTAAATAATTATAATAATTATTTTCTTTGTATATGTAAATATTTAATAATGTGAAACAGGCTTTATGTGGTACAATAAGTTCTTTAACAATGATAAATGTATTTGGTAAGAATATTATGTAATTTATATGTACAATCATTAAATTTTTATTATTTTTTCAATGGATTATTATATTTTAATGTGTAATAAAATTTTAAATGTCAATTTCATGTATTTTTTAGTTATAAAAAAATGTTTGATTCCAATTCTCAGGCAGTTAAATTAATTAGAATTAATGTTTAATTTCTTGAAACATTCGAATAGAAATATAGTTTTAACTTATATTTAAAAAAATTGTATAATAATTTTGAATAAAAAAATAATTTTTTCAAAATTTTTCAAGATTTTTTGACGAAAATTGAGACTCCAAAAATCTATTTATTATATAGTAATTTAGTTATTCCATTTAAAATTAAAAAAAAAATTTATTTTTATTGAGAATCAGTCGTTATTTTCAGTTCTTACATAATATTTTTTGCATGTCATTTTTTGGATTTTTGTTTTAGCATATCTCAAGACCGATCAAGACTCTTAAACAATAGGTTCAAAATTTCCTGACTATGATATAAAATCATCGATTTTGAATATTTTTGCATTTTTCGCATAAATCAATTAAAAATTTTTTTAAAATTCCCAAATAAACTTTAAGTTGCCAAAGTAAAAATTAAAGTTATAATCAATTAGCCAAGGTTTGAGTTTGAAAAATTGTACCCTATTTTCGGTTAAATAGATTAAAGTGGTGAAATGATTTGGCCGATTTTTATTTTCAATTTTTCTAATAGGTAGATACTTCCATGTTGAACTGATTTTAAGAACAAAGGGATATCATCGCAATTTCCCAGATGAGTTAGATTGTACGATTAGAATCTTCCAGATCTAAACCCTTTTTGGTAGAGCATTTTCTTGTGCTGAAAAAACATTCCCAATAAGTGTAGTTCGATCTCATAGCCTTTTTTGGGCCTAAAATGCTAAACTTCAATACTAATAAAAGAGAATCTGCGGTCCCCCTGGTAGTCTAGTTGGTTAAAACACCAGTGTACAGAACTGGAGATCGTGGGTTCAAATCCCTCCCAGGGCCCGTTTTTTTATCTCAAATAAAAAATTTTTTCTGCTTTTTTTAAGATCAGCAGTTCAATCTAACATCTTTCTATAAATTAAAAATTTAATTTCTTGAAAATTAAAATTTTAAAAAAATTAATATTTGATATAATGATTTGAAAAAATCGTTAACTAAAATACTACATGTTAGGTTTAATAAAAAAAGATACGATTAATTCGTACACCTATCAGTGTTGAGTTAAATAAATCAAAAATTGATTTCATTTGTTCGGTTAATCATCGTTAAAGCCTTAAAATTAATTAATTTCATCAATTCGAACGATAAATTCATAAAAAATAACTAATAAAAGAGGTTTGTAGGCATTTTTCAAGTATTTTTCCGTATAACGCTGTCACCATGTAATTTAATCAAAAAAGTTTTGGTTGGTCTCAATTTTTTCATTAGCGTCACCTTTTAAGTACCGTAATAGTATATTACTAGATCGTGTCCAGAAAAGTAAGTAATGGCCCAAATCGCTCGTACATTAGTATCCAAGGCGATGCCGAGGTTGGTAAAGTGCAAATTTGGGTCATTCCTTATTTATGGACATGGGTCAAATACGATTTTTCTTCGTCATTACTAATATTTCAGTGGTACTCAATAAACCAACTACTTATTTTGGCCAAAAATGGCCATTTGGTTAATTGGATATAGCAGTGAGAGAGTAAGTGACTAAACATTCGAATTATGGCATCTGATTGTAGAAAAAAAACAAGACTAGCCAAAAATTTTTTATTGACTTGTAAGGAGGCAGCGTTATACAGAAAAATACATAAAAGCATATAACTTTTAAAAGAATTGTACTTTTAATTTTGACCAAAATCCAAAATGTTTGAATTGTTCACAAAAGTCTATTTATATGCTTTTGTACTTGAACAAAAACGTAAACACAACAAATTTCAACTTATTGTTAGTTTGCTCTGAGGGACCTTAGAGTGTGAAGTAAAAGAAAAATAAACTCTACATTGACGTATATATTTACTCTTGAAAAGGTATAACACAATTAAATATTTAAATAATATGTCAAATTTTTTATTAGATTTCTTTTTTTTAATGATTTTGGCTCAGAATATAATTTAATAAGAAATTAACTAAATATTCAATAAATTTATAGCAAAAAATTTTAATTTGGATTTAGTTAAATAATTAATAAATATATTAAATTATTTTTAATATTTTATACGTCCAATTATAAAATTCATAATAAAAAAATTTTTTTTACGACCTTGTTGGACCAATAATAAATCATTTCGATTTATAACTATAAACTCACATTGTGATACGTGGATATAATCTATATCTCTTTGAATTAACGTACCCAGTAGTTTGTTATTCACCAAAGCGACTTTTTTATTGAAAATTTGATTTTAAAATTTAGAAAAATGAAAATAAAAATAAAAAAAATTAATTAAAAATTGAAATTATGAAAATTACCCAAAAAAAAAAAAAAAAAAAATTTTGCAAAAATTGGTTATTTCAGCTTTCTTAAGTGTGACCAAGCTTCATCAGTACGAAAATCACACTTAATATTCGTATATAAAAATTGCTTTCATCTAACCAATATTTTATTGTGAAACTTTTAAAAATTTAAGTATGATTAAAGTTTTAGGCATAATGAACCAGATAAAAGATATTGGATCAAAAGTAGTCCGTAAAAAATCTTTGAAAATAACATCTTCGAAAACTAGCAGTAAAAGTCTTCACAAATGTTTACAGTGCAATAAAACTTTTACCCAGATATCTAATCTTCGTGTACATGAAAAAATTCACTCAGGCTTAAAACAATTTGAGTGCAAAGATTGCGGCAAAAGATTTATTACAAAAGCTGAAGTAAAACAACATCTTCGAATTCATACCGATGAAAAGCCTTATAAGTGTTTACAGTGTAATAAAACTTTTTCGCAAATAGGTAATCTTCAAACTCATGAAAAAATTCACTTAGGCTTAAAAAAATTTGAGTGTAATGATTGTGGCAAAAGATTTATTGTAAAAGGTAATCTAAAAATTCATCAGCGAATGCATACTGGTGAAAGGCCATACAAATGTTCCCAATGTAATAAGACTTTTACGTATTTAAGTAGTTTTCATCGTCATGAAAAAATTCACGTAGGCTTTAAAAAATTTCAGTGTAATGATTGTGGCAAAAAGTTTATTTTAAAAGCTAATCTAAAACTTCATGTTCAAATTCATTCTGGTGAAAGACCTTACAAATGTTTGCAGTGTAATAAATCTTATACTATGTCCCAAAGTCTTCGACGACATGAAAAAATTCATTTATGCTTAAACATCGGTTTAAAAAAATTTGATTGTAATAATTGCGGGAAAAGATTTACCCAGAAAGTTGAACTAAAAAGACATCTTCGAGTTCATAAGACGAAATACACGAATAACGAAAATCTTAATAATAAATTGAAGAAGAAACCTAGATTTAACATGCTACATAAAGAAATTTGTTGCAATAAAAATTTCGTTATGAAGAAATGTTTTGTTCCGTTAACTCGATGTATTCTTAATATGGAAAAAAATAAATATGAAATTAAAGATGATGCACCAATTGAAGAAAAGATTGATATCGTTGATGAAAAGCCAGATTTAAGCTTTTTGAAGAATGAAAATTTTATTTTATTCCATGATATGGTTTTGATGGAACGTGAAAATTTTGAGACCAATTTAAATAAGCCAGCAGCTTTAAAAGACCGTATTATTGAAAATAGTCAAACAAATTTAGCTGAGAATGGCTTGAGAACTCACGGCTTTGAGATAGAAAATAGTGAAATTTTAAGTTATGTCAAAATAGAAAAAAGTGAAACTGAAACTGAAGAAAAAGCATTAATAGAAGAAGAGATTGATTTAATTGATGAAAAACCAGATTTAAGCTTCTTAAAGATTGAAAATGTTAGCCTTTTTAATGAAAATAGATGCAATTATTATCCAACAATCTCAAATGCAAAGTTTGCAAATAATGATTTTGTAACGGATAATTTTTCATTAGGAAGCAATGAAGACATCGATTTAGTTGACGAGAAACCAGATTTGACTTTTTTGAAAGAAGAAAATTCAACATTTTGATATTTTAGACTTATTTTTTTGTCTTGAAAACGTTAGTTTTATAAAAAAAAAGTTTGTTTTCATTTTTTTTATACTAAAAGACTAATGTCACCGAGTCTTAAACTTTTTTTTTTCTTTAGGTTTGACAATAGCAATTATAAATTTAAGAAATTGGTTTAAACTTCTAACATATTATATGGATTAAAAAATTCTTCTATTTAACACTTATATAAAAATAAAAATGTCTTAAAATTATAAACATAAAAATTTTTGGTTCCTCATAGAGGAATTAGTGTTAAAAAATGGACAATTCAAGCAACAATAACACAATAATTGTTAATCATATACTGCAATTAATTAAAAAATCAATTTCAAGAATCATGAATAAAATTAAACTGAAAAACTTTCATTAAAATAAATATTTTTTAACATTATTTTACAATCTTTTTACATTATTTTTTTAGTAGAAAAGATACAGTGTCCAAAACCCTTTTATTGAATTTTTCTTCCAAGGGAAAATACAAATTATTTTTCATCATTATGTTATTATGCATTTTTTTGGATGCAATAAAATAACTTTAGAAACAGTTTTTAATTACTAAGATTGTTTTTAGAATTTTGAGTACAAAATAATCATGAAATTATATTTATAAGTTTATTTATTGGCAGTCATTTTCACTACTGCTATTTTCACTATTTCTATCTATTTCAGGATTATTTCGCTGTTGAGCTTCCCACATTTTATAATAAGCACCTTTTCGAAGAATTAAATAATCATGCTGTCCTTGTTCTATAATTTCCCCATCATTTAAAACTAAAATTTTATCAGCATGAACAATTGTTGATAACCTGTGAGCTATAATTATTGTTGTTCGATTTCGACAGACTTTTTCTAATGCAGACTGAATATTTCTTTCAGTCTGTGTGTCTAATGAACTCGTTGCTTCATCCATTAAAATAATCTTTGGATCTTTTAAAATTGTTCTGGCTATTGCTACTCGTTGTTTTTCTCCGCCACTTAACTTTAATCCTCTTACTCCAACCTAAATAGCAAATTAAATAAAACTTAATAAAAATCATAAACCTAGAATATTTAGACTTTTACCTCCGTTTCGTAAGCATCGGGAAATGAAAGTATTCTTTCATGAATATCAGCATTTTTTGCAGCTTCGAATATTTCATCTTCGGAAGCATTCATTTTACCGTAATTAATATTATACATTACTGTGTTATTGAATAACACTGTATCTTGAGGAACTACACCTGTAATGTTAATAAATTTGATTAAATATTAAAATCTTTCATTATAAAAATTATTTATTCAAATACAAACCAATAGCTTTTCTAAGAGAGTCTTGAGTAACGTTTTTTATATTCTGACCATCGATTAAAATTCCACCACTACTAACATCATAAAATCTGAATATGAGACGCATTATTGTTGATTTTCCAGCTCCAGAGGGTCCAACAATGGCTACAGTCTTTCCAGCTGGTACAGTAAAAGTGACATTTTTCAATATAACTTTTTCTGGGACATAACCGAAAGAAACGTTATTAAATTCAATTTCCCCTGAATCAATTTTTAATGGCTTTGCGTCAGCAGCATCCTCAATTTCTGGTTTTGTTAACAAGACTTCACGGAGTTTTTGTATTTTTTTCCAATGCATCAGGAAACGGCTATGGGATATAAAAAATTGAATTAAGTGCTATTTTAACGTTTTAAGACGAACGTATGTATTTTTAGTGTCAGTATTTTATTTAACTGGGTATATTCAGCTGGAAGGTACATTTCTAATTTTTTTAGCCCTCTGCAAAAATGCCTAAATTAGGTCCATTTGAATTTTTTGCGAAGTTTTCTGGATCGCTAATCTTTTTTTTAATAATAAATTTATAAAACCGACTAGATGTACAAAAAAAATATTTATAAAAGGTATCCCTAGATAAAATTTTCCGCTTAATCTTATTTTTGGGTCAGTTTTAACGTACAATATCTCAGCCCGAGCACGAATCGACGGAGATCAAACGTAGATTTTTTAAAAACTGATAAGTTTAAATATTTTTAAAGTATTATGGTACGATGATGAATAAGCGATCCTCAGAAAATCGTCCGTTTTTAATACGAAAATATATACTAAAGATATTTAAACATATTTTTTTGTAAACTTCATCAAATTAGATAAAAAATATATAAACAAATCAGAATTTATGCTTTATTACAGTTTTATTAAGAAAGAAAAACCATACTTTCGGTGTTCTTGAAAAACACATATGCTCCGAAACGAAGATTGAATAAGTATTTTGTAAATAATTAAAAGGGCTTGAAATAAGTTTCGAGTTTTTAGTAGTAATTAACATTACATATCAAATATTTTTACGTAGATTAAATAAAGCATTTAAATTTGGTTTTCTGACTAAAATAAATAAACAAACAGAACTCAATAAGATATTACATGCGGACATTCTTACGGTGAAATTTTTATTGTAAAAAATGAATATCCGGAGCGTTGCTAAATCGAAGTCTCAACTACGAAAAGGTATTCATAAAGTATCTATAAAATACATTTTATAAGAACGTTTAAAGTTCAGAAGAAGATTAAAATAAATAAACAAACAGAACTCAATAAAACATTACAATGCTATTCTTACGGTGAAATTTTTATTATGAAATATGAGTATCCGAGCGATGCTAAATCAAAGTCTTTACTACGAAAATGTGTTCATAAAGTATCTATAAAATACATATTCTAAGAACGTTTAAAGTTGACGGGAAGATATTGGCTGTATTTGAAATGATTTCGAAAAGATGTTTGTTGAGTATTCTCAACTTATTAATATACAGTTATTTTTGTCTTTGAAACGCACCTTCGACCGTTAGAAAATAAAAGCTCGAAAAAGTACTCTTTAAGTATTCGTTTGACTCGTCTATGATGAGCAAACGGTAGGTGAATATTTGCGTTCAATCAAATTAAAAATGTTATTCGCAGCAAATAAAAGTCTGAAAACGTATTTTAAAAATATTTTAAAAGTAAAGAATCTAACATTGAGTGGACCTATAAATTTAATAATACTTTTATTAAAATTATACCCGTTTCAATATTCGAATGGTATTCTAAGCTTATTAAGAAAAAGTTATCTTTATCTCTGAAACGCACCTTCGACCGTTCGAAAATAAACGCTCGAAAAAGTACTCTAAAAGTATTCTTTTAACTCGGCTTTTATCAGAAACCACTGGGTAGATCTTTGCGTTCAATCTAATTAAAACTGATATTCGCAGCAAATAAATGTCTGAAAAAGTGTTTTAAAAATATTTTTAAAGTATAAAATCTATCTTCGAGTGGATCTATAAATTTATTAATATTTTTATTAAAATAATAACCGTTTCAATGTTCGAATGGTATTTAAAACTTATTAAGAAAAAGTTATCTTTATCTCTGAAACGCACCTTCGACCGTTCGAAAATAAACGCTCGAAAAAGTACTCTAAAAGTATTCTTTTAACTCGGCTTTTATCAGAAACCGCTGGGTAGATCTTTGCGTTCAATCAAATTAAAAATAATATTCGCAGCAAATAAACGATTGAAAACGTGTTTTTAAAACATTTTTAAAGTATACAAGATGTCTTCATAGCTCAGTGGATTAAATCATTCGTTCATCACGCAGAAAATTCGGGTTCGAATCCAGGTAATAAAAAAAATAAATTAAAAAAAAAAAAAACTTATAAAAATAGCATTATTAATATCAAGATTGATATACTTTTATAGAAGAAGATACTAAAAAAAAAAAAATTTTTTAATATTTTTATAATACTTATATTACCATAACAATATCTTTTCGTAGTTATATAATCTACTAAGTGTAGTATTTTTATTTACTAGAAACATATTTTAGTGAACATAATTTAAAGTTTTATGAATCTCCGAAAAAATATTGATTTCAAGTACTAAAAAAATCTCCGTTTTCTTGGTGCATTTTTCCCGAGAAATATTGCATAAATACATTTTCAGAGGAAATACTGAGATTATACGATCTACGAGCTTCGTATGAGAATACTTTTAAAATATTCTTACGATTGCCGATTCTTGCTCGGGAGGGCACCAGAAAATGAAGAATTCGACCGCTGCTTCAAAAATTTGATTTTCTAATAAGTCTATTTGTCAAAAATCTTCTAATTGGAATCAGAGAACCTTAAAAAAAAGAAAAAAATTAGTTTTGTTGAAAAAATTCATTTTTTGGCAAAAAAATTAATAATTTTAATTATCTCTTTGGAACGTTTCAATATTGTAGCCAAAAAAAATTTTCTTTAATTAAACTATTTTTTTTCTTGAAGTAATGAATAGCCAAGGAAAAAGTACCCCATAACTATCTAAAACTTTTCTTTTTACGATTAGTAGGAATGTTTTTGTGGATTTTTCGAAAAATTTCAAAATAAGATAAAAATAACAAAAATATCAATTTTTTAATTTTATGATATCTTGGCTATATTTCATTCAAAAAAGATGATTTATTTTTTAAATCAAGGTATTTTTTTCGGGGGAATCCAAAATTTTCACTATTTTTCAAAATTTTTAATTGGGCAGTTTTTATTCGCTGAATTTTGAAAAATCATCATTTATTCTCATAAATTTTGGCTATGTTAATATATCCAGTCAAAAGTTTCACCAACTTAAAATATATATTTTTAAATTTCTCTGGTGCCAATGAGAAGATTTTTGATTAACAGACTTTTCAGAAAATCAAATTAGCGCAGCAGCGGTCGAATGCTTCATTTTCTGGCATCGAAATATGCTATATTTCGCTCTATATTATAAAAATCTAAACGCTGCCGCCGATACGGTACATTTGAGCATCCTACATTTGGACAGGGTAAATTTGGGCACAGTACACTTTGACATGGTACTTTTGGGCTAGGTACATTAGGGACCCCTTAATTAGCCATATGAGCAATTATTTTAAAATTGATACTTAACTCGAGCCTGGAATCGTAAATTTTTTTTTTTGAGGGCACATCGATATGACCCGTGTTTTCAGATAGTTTGAACCTTCAGAAAACCGAAAAAAATCGTGAACAAGAAATCGGCGATAGGTGCCAAAAAGATTTTTTCACTTTTATGTCAAAAAACGTGTTTTTCGTATCTGAGCTACCCTAAATTTTTAAAATAACTTTTTAGGTAAAAAAACTTTTGTAAAATAGATAAGAAAATCTGATTGCCAGGGAAAAACCACTCCAGAAGAAAAAAAAACTTTTCTTTTTCCGATGAAATTTAGCCAAGTTATCGCACATTTAAGATTTTGCTCAAAGGGGGGGGGTGAATATTCGGCGAAA
Source organism: Anagrus nilaparvatae (assembly GCA_022575985.1). NCBI lineage: Eukaryota > Metazoa > Arthropoda > Insecta > Hymenoptera > Mymaridae > Anagrus > Anagrus nilaparvatae. The sequence continues at coordinate 7,895,079 of JAKSXM010000165.1, forward strand.
TCTGCTCTGGAGAGGAGCGACTTGAGATTCTCAGGAAATGGTGCTTTTTTGGTGACAAAAAACCTCCCGAAGTCGGTTTTTAATTTTGATAACCGGTTTTGACGATATTGGCCAAAATGTGCTCCATTTAAATAACATTGGAAACGTGGTTTTTTGAAAATAGCGTGAAAATTTGGGGGGGTTACACTTTTCTAACCTATACTAATCAACTCGAATATCGATCACCTTTAATCTCCATACGATAAATTGAGGGGCAATTCATGTGCTCATACTTTTTAAAGCTGTTTTCTGAGCGGAATTTTTCATTTTTAATTTTTAAAAATTCACCACGCCAAATAGAAAAAACTGATTTGGACGTGCAAGGTCTCAAAAATTTCGTCAAAGGGTCTACTTTTTTGTGGTTTTTTTATTTTTGACTCAGCTCTGCATAACATAACCTAAAATTGCAAAAAACGGCAAGAAACCCTAAAAAAAAGCAGATTTACCATTAAAATTTTTTTAATAACAGCAGATATTAATTTTTCGTAAAAACAGGAAAAAACTACATGCAAAATCACTATTTTTTTATAAAAAGATTTTCCTATTTTTTGCTAAAAATCACTACTTTATCGTCAGCGCAAAGTAAAAAATCTTCCTTTTTCTAACTTTGGGCTTACGCAGCAAAAATTTTTAAATGGGATCCCCCAATTTTTTTTTTCTAGAAGTTACACATTTTTCATGTACTTTCACGTGAAAAAAGTTTTTTTTTGATTTGGGACATCTTAACCTCCAAAACTTTTTCGTTAAAAATAAATGTTTTTTTTCGAGTTTTACTCCAGCCAAAGTAGGGGTTTGGTTGTATTTTCACTGGCGAACACGAGATTTGCTCTATTATAGGTTTTTTGGGTCGCTGAAGACCAAAATCGGGGTCATTTCGTAAACAAAGTGGGGGCTTCACCCTTAAATTTGCAAAAACTACCCCCAAAAAGGGGTTTTTTTTAAACATATTTGCCTTTTGAGCACTCAGATTTGCACCATACGGTTTTTAAGAGTTATTGATCAAGAATTTTGACTTCTTTTTCATAAATAATCAATATTTCACCCTTAAAAGAGCTAAAACTACCCCTAAAATAGCTAAAACTACAATTAAAAGGGGTGTTTTTCCTATTTACGTACTTTTAGCATCCGGGATATGCCCATATAGGTTTTTTGGGTCGCTAATCAAGAATTTTGACTTCTTATTTCATAAATTATCAATATTTAATCACAAAAAAGGAGTCGAGATTCTTTATTAGCGACCCAAAAAACCTATATGGGCATATCCGAGACGCTCAAAGAACAAAAAAACATAATTGTCCCATTTTTTAGGGTAGTTTTAGCCAGTTTAGGGGTGAAATCTTAATTATTTATGAAAAAGAAGTCAAAATTCTTGATTAGCGACCCAAAAAACCTAAATGGGCATATCCCGGATGCTAAAAGTACGAAAATAGGAAAAACACCCCTTTTAAAGGTAGTTTTAGCTATTTTAGGGGTAGTTTTAGCTCTTTTAAGGGTGAAATATTGATTATTTATGAAAAAGAAGTCAAAATTCTTTATCAATGACTCACAAAAACCGTATGGTGCAAATCTGAGTGCTCAAAATGCAAATATGTTTAAAAAAACCCCTTTTTGGGGGTAGTTTTTGCAAATTTAAGGGTGAAGCCCCCACTTTGTTTACGAAATGACCCCGATTTTGGTCTTCAGCGACCCAAAAAACCTATAATAGAGCAAATCTCGTGTTCGCCAGTGAAAATACAACCAAACCCCTATTTTGGCTGGAGTAAAACTCGAAAAAAACATTTATTTTTAACGAAAATTAAAGTTTTGGAGGTTAAGATGTCCCAAATCAAAAAAAAACTTTTTTCACGTGAAAGTGCATGAAAAATTTGTAACTTCTAGAAAAAAAAAATTGGGGGATCCCATTTAAAAATTTTTAGCTGCGTAAGCCCAAAGTTAGAAAAAGGAAGATTTTTTACTTTGCGCTGACGATAAAGTAGTGATTTTTAGCAAAAAATAGGAAAATCTTTTTCTAAAAAATAGTGATTTTGCATGTAGTTTTTTCCTGTTTTTACGAAAAATTAATATCTGCTGTTATTAAAAAAATTTTAATGGTAAAACTGCTTTTTTTTAGGGTTTTTTGCCGTTTTTTGCAATTTTAGGTTATGTTATGCAGAGCTGAGTCAAAAATAAAAAAACCACAAAAAAGTAGACCCTTTGACGAAATTTTTGAGACCTTGCACGTCCAAATCGGTTTTTTCTATTTGGCGTGGTGAATTTTTAAAAATTAAAAATGAAAAATTCCGCTCAGAAAACAGCTTTAAAAAGTATGAGCACACGAATTGCCCCTCAATTTATCGTATGGAGATTAAAGGTGATCGATATTCGAGTTGATTAGTATAGGTTAGAAAAGTGTAACCCCCCCAAATTTTCACGCTATTTTCAAAAAACCACGTTTCCAATGTTATTTAAATGGAGCACATTTTGGCCAATATCGTCAAAACCGGTTATCAAAATTAAAAACCGACTTCGGGAGGTTTTTTGTCACCAAAAAAGCACCATTTCCTGAGAATCTCAAGTCGCTCCTCTCCAGAGCAGATTTCGCCGAATATTCACCCCCCCCCTTTGTCTTAAAAAAGATTGAAATTTTATTGAAAAAAACGTGTTTCTGAACTTTAAACATGCATTACTCGCTTGAATTTCATCGTAAAATAATATTTTTTTTTTTAAAATCGATTTATTTTTTCCTGGCAATTCAATTCTTTAAGAAAAAAAATCATTTCTATTTATCTTATCAAGACGTGTAAGGACTCATGCGGAATTATATAAACTTTATTTTACCCCTTAGAATTTTTTGCTATTATCAACGGTTCAAGATATATTAAAAAAAAAACAGGAAAAGTTGGCCATTGGCCTCAATTTTCATAAAATGCTACCCCTCTGGCCATGCAAAGTTGGCAGTTATTTAAAGCAGCCATAAAAAAAAATTAGAAAAAAAATTTTTGGTGATTCTTTTGTTTTTGGTGGTTTTAAACCTTCCTTTCTTGAAATATAGTAGTAAGAAGTAAGATAAGTATTGTATTGATTCAAGCTGACTACCTGCAAATGCCTGTAATGTCTTCAAGAGGCTGCATGAGTTGTAAAGAATAAGTTGAAATCATGACATAATCTCCAATTGACAAGGACTTTTCATCAGCCATCTTTTTTAAACATAAAAGTGATCCAATTGATAAACAGAAAGCAATGAAAAATTGACGAACATAATCTGCAATGGCAGATTTAATATGTCCTTTCTGAGTTTTCTCTTCAGAAGTCATAAAATTTTTCTTGAATTTTTCAATTTCATAATTTTCAGCAGAAAAGTATTTGACAGTTTCATATTGGGTAAGGTTGTCATAACATTGATCTAATTGTGCATATACGTCTGCTATATCCTCCCAAGTGTTAGCACTCCATTGATCTAATTTATGACAAATAACTAAAAATAAATATTGACTAAATAAAAAACGACCTTTTCCAGACAAAGCTTAAAATTCTTTATTGGCTTAAAACTCATATATTTAAAAATTATTAGTCAAAATAAAAATAAATAAAATAACCTTTACCTTTATAGTTTTGGGGCTGGTTAATGTAAGATGCGCGTGTGCTATGACAGCTTAATTTTTTTTCTGAGATAGCCAAGACCAAAACATACTCACTTTCAGGAGAAAGTTTTTTTGGCTGTGGATTTTGGAAAAAGCTATAGGTCCACAAAGTTGGCCAATTTTACGCAAAAAAAACTAAAAATTTGGCCTTTTAGTTTAGGCCAAAAAATACTCGATTTATATTTGACATGTTTCAGTATCTGGTTTCTGGATAAGTATTTTGGAGGTCATACTTTCAGTTTTTTTTGCCTTAAAATTAGCCAACTTTGTGGACCTATAATTTTTTACAGCACCTGCGGCCAAAAAACTTTCTACAGAAAGTGAGTATGTTTTGGTCTTGGCTATCTCTGAAAAAAAATTCAGCTGTCATTAACATTCACACGTACTTTTTACCATAGCCAGCCATGAAACTATTATTACTGGTGTGCTTATAAAAATCTAACTATTATTACTGGTGTGCTTATAAAAAAACATCATTATCAGTTTGGAATTTATTTAAAAAAATTGGTATTTGAGGTTTATAATAAGAAACTTTTCCAATGATAACCAGAAAAAAGCTGGATTAAAAACTGCTTGTAAATACAAAATAAATTATTTACCTGAATATATAACCATCATTACTGCTATTATAAATCCAACCCAAATATCAAAAAGTTTTAAAAAGAATACAACTGCTATAATGCTATCAGCGATTGTTGGAATTACATCAAACAAGATCATTCTGAATGTGTAAGATACTTGTCTATAACTGTCGACTAATGACAATTTTTCTGAAGCATCCCTTTCAAGATGCCAACGTAATCCCAAATTATATACATGTCTGAAAAAAGCTACGTTATATATTTAAATGATTTATCAAATTATTTTTACCTGAATAATTTTGTTGCTAATTCTTCATTTAAATAAGCATGAATTTTATTATACAAATAATCATTTAAGGTACAAAGCATTCCTTCTCCACCAAAACCACCTTGTAAATATTTTAATAAAAAATATATTGAAACTAAGTCCCACCTTAAAAAAATTTGAAAGTTGTATATTATATCCATTGAATATTTGGATTGTTAATATTTAAAATAACTAAAGATTAATATAATATACGACCCTAGGCAACAAAAAAAGAATGCTTCAAATATAAATTTACGGTAATTTACGTGCGATTTGGGCCATTCTTTGTTTTTTCGCCATGTGTCGTAACGTACTATTTTCGTACCTTAATTCATTTGGAGAATCTTGAATACTGTCCGTGACTTTTTTATTATATAAGGGCACATAAATATTTAATATTCTTATTAAAGCAGTAACAACAAAAAGTGCTAGTAAAACTAGCTGGATTTCGATATTATTTTGTGGTTTGAGGAAATAGACAATAATTTTTATGTTTTCTCGCACAGATTCTAAAGTGATTTCTTCTTCAACATCTGTTTTCTGTAAAAAATATTATTTAAATTATCAAGAAAATTTAACTTTTTCGGGTTTCTTTAATGCTTAAGACGAATAATATTGCATATTTAAGTTGAAATGGTTCGTATTGAAAAAAAAAAAAAAAAAAAAAAAAAAAAAAAAAATTATTAATAAAAAATTTGCAAACAAACAAACGGAAAAGTTTAAAAAAAATAGATTTCTTTTTTATGAATCTTACAAAATTATTAAGTTTGGGATAAAAACAGTCAAAAATTAAAACTTTTCTTTAAAAACAATAAAAAGACAATCGTTATTTACATTTTTTTTATTTTAAAAGTCCCAGTGGAAAAATTAATAAAAAAATTTAAAAGATTGAAAAATTGAAATTTAAGGCATTAGAAAAAAAGTGTTGAAAGATTTGGTATTGCAACTTTTGTCCCCATACCCTTTAAAAAATCAGTTTTATTTTTCATAAAAAATATTCTTGGAGGTTAGAACTGTAGGAAATGAATAAGAAATAGTACATTTTTAACCAAGGGAGCAAAAAAAAGGTTTCGGCTTCGCCTCGGATGCTAATTAACGTGCGATCTAGGGTACTTTTTTTTGTTCCCATGGACAAAACGAAATTTTTCTTTCTCAGTGGGGTGAAAACTCGTTTTTTTCGATCTCGTTGCGGGAGAAAAAAAGTGTTTTCGGCCCGCTAGGAAGAAAAAAAATGTTGGTTTGAAAACTTACAAAAATATAACAAAATTTAGTGTTTTGGAGGTTAGGGTGGTCCAAATATAAAGAAAAAATTTTTCCCGTGAAATCACATAAGAAATAAATTATATCCAGAAAAAAAAATATGTCATTGAAAATTTTTAAGTTATCGATAAAGCAGTAAATTGTAGCTAAAAAAAAGAAAACCTTTGACTGAAAAATTGTGACTTTTTATATAGTTTTTCTGTAAAAAAAAATTCACAAATATTAACCCATTCTTTACTAGTACTTTTTAAAAAATGTTTCAGATTGCAGGATTTTTTTGCAACAAAATAGAATTATGAAAATGGACAAAAAATATTGGACTTATTTTTCAAATAACAGATTGCAAAAAAAAATGTATACCTTTTTATTTTTTTTAACTGATGCTTTTTTTAACTGATTCTTTGTGTCCTCACTGGACTTTACATCATTTTTTCCAAAATAACTAGTGTATAAATTCTGAATCCCAAGTATAAATATGAATAAAGTTGTAAAGTAGTTAATAATAAAATACAGAAATTCTATTTTTTTACTGAAATAAAAAAAATCTTAATTATTAATTAATTAAAATATATAAGGGTACTTTTTACAGGAACTGTATATTTTTTTATTGTTTACGGCACAACACTCATTATCTTTTTTTTTTAAGTTAGGTGATATTTCCGAAAATAATTATATGCAATAAATTAAAACTGATATAAAAAGTATTTATAATATTTCAATTATATAAACAATTCGATGTTAATAGTAAAAACTTTGTTATGTGTTAACTGGGCCCAAGATTGAGGAAAGAGTTCCTGAATATAAATCAATTATTCAACTTTTAAATTATAAGATAAATTAAAAAAATACGTTTAAGAGAAAAAGAATTACGAAATATTAGAAAATTTTAAGCTATAATTTTGTAAAATTTTCAAAAATAAAAAGCTGAACATTTTTGAAAAAAATATTTTGACTGAATCTGTTGAACCTTTAGTCTAACTTGGACCCAGATGCGTAGTATCTCTCATATAGAAAAATACATAATTACCTTTGGATCAGAAAAAAACAGTTACTATTCCATGAATCAATAAATACGAGATTTTGAAAAATAAATAAAGATGTCCAAATGCATATTAAAATCAAACTATTTCCTTTTTCAGATTCATTTTTTGATATTACTTTCTGGCTTTCTTCCTTAATCAGTTGTGCCAAATGTAAATACACTATTGAACTGACAATTGTTGTTATTGTCTTGAAAGTTAAAAATTTTTTAAATTATAGTTCAAGTATCTGTGAAAAAATAGTTTTTGAAAATATTCAATTCACCATATTATATCCATCATCCAATTGGCTGCGATAAATTGTGTAATTTAAAATAAAAGCTGTTATTCTAATTATTACTGAAAAGTAGTGTAAAAATATTTGCAAATTGCACAATTTACTATTAGCTAATGTTTTTGAATTATCGCTAGTCTTATTTTTTTGAAAAATCCAAAATTTTATTAACACAATTACAAATAAACACGAAATAAATAACGATTCACTAGAATTTTTATGAAAACACGAGTCACCATTTTCATGAAAATTATTGTCAGTGTTGTTGGATGGACAAAAATTTTTTTCCATTTTTATTACTGACTTTTAAAATTAAAATAAATTTTAATAATAATTAATATATGACACTAAATTTTATTCTATTTGCAACCACACTTTAGTTAGTAATCACCAGGTAATCAAACTATACTTTATTTTAAGTAAACAATAACAAGTTATTAAATAATATTATAATTAAACACGTGATTCGAATGAGGGACCACGAGGAACAATGATGTAAACAGTGAACTAGTTTTTAGGCGTATTCTACAATTCCATTTATGTAAATATAATACTCCAGGTCGAGATCTGGACTCCAGGGGACTCCAATCAATACTCTTTAAGTACGCTTTAAGTTATCAAGTTTCCGGCCACCACCAGGTTTTGTCTGCTATAGGTTTTTTGGTTCAGTAATCATGAATTTTGGGGTCTTATATGTATATATAAGACCCCAAATACAATATACAATATACAATACGCGAAACACTCTTAAATTAGCAAACGCGCAAACGCGACAACTTAAAAAGGGTACATTTGTTATTTTCACGCTTCCAGTATCCAAATCTGATTCACAAAAGTTTTTTGGTTCGCTGATCACGAATTTCAGAATCCTGTCTACTAAAATTTGACACTTTGACTTTAAACTGATAAGTTTATGAGAAAATAAAAATTGTTGATTGAAATTTTATTTTATAATACAAAAATTAAACTTAACTTAATTTATCATGCAGCGTTTATGATTATTATTCGCTAAAGAAAACAATAGAAATTTATCAGTTAGATCAAAAATGAAATTACGTAAAAACAATTCTATTTTAAATATTATTACGTGACCTAAATTTTTACATTTTTAGCATTCAAGCTAAAAAATTTTTACATATGTTAAATGTTTATTTCTATAGTCAAGTAATTAGTATTCCATTTTTAAAAATGGTTGTGATCAATTTTTAACTAGACGCAGAGCCTTCATAGAAGTAACAAAAGTCTGAGTAGATATTTTATTTTTTATTCTTTATTTCTTATTCAGAATTAATTAACGGGCTTGTAGCTCTTTACAAACAAGTGTAGTTCGATCTCATAGCCTTTTTGGACCTAGAACGCTGAACTTCAATGCTAATAAAAGAGGTTTTTAGGTATTTTTCAATTATTTTTCCGTATAACGTTGTCGCCTTGTAATTTATTTAAAAAATTTTTGGTTGGTCTCAATTTTTGCATAAGCGTCACCTTTTAAGTAAAGTAATAGCATAGTTATTCTATGGTAATAGTATATTACGAGATCGTGTCCAGAAAAGTAAATAATGGCCGAAATCGCACATACATTGCTATTCAAGACGGTGGTAAACTGCAAATTTGGGTCATTCCTTATTTATGTACAAGGGTCGTATAAGATTTTTTTTTTGGTTTTTGAAAAAAAAAACCAGAAAATCGTGATCAGAAGTTCAAAAAATACATAAATAAAGGTATCAATGTTGAATTTGACATAACAACATATTAATTTTGGCTTATAAACAAATTAAAATTGTTTAAACAATTATTCATACGACCTTATAAATTAGAAATTTGGAGTTATATTATTAATAAGTTATAAATATAAGTAAATATAATATAAGTTAAATATAATATAAGTTAAATGAGTCAAAATATGTATAATAAAATCAGGTACTTATCAAAATTTTGAATTGTTTTAGCTACAGGATATTTAACATTTAGATTTTTGTCATATTTTGCAATAAATTGTTAATAACAAATAATTGACCACGAATTTTGCAAAACGGACCTCGGATTCGTGTTTCAGGGGTGAATGAGCATAAATTCCAGCCATTTTTTTCCATGGAGCTTTTATGGCATTAAATAGCATGCCTGATGACAGGACTAAAAAAAAACGTTATTTTTGAGGTTAGGCCAAATTTTAAGAGAAATATTATGGCTAAATAAAAGGAAAAGTTAAATTTTGTATAAAATACGTAAGAAACAGCACAAAAAATTCCGCAAATTACACCAAATACGGCAAAAATTAAAAAAATTAAAAAATTAATATGGTATTTATCATTCTTGCTCCTAAAATGGGCATTTTAATGAGCTAACGAATACTTACGCGTAATGAGGTTAAAGTACATAAAAAAGGCAACTTTAAAAAAAAAAAAATTACCCTAGCTTGTTCTTGCATAAAATGGCGCTAATTTCAAAATTGCTCAATTTTTGCGAAAAAATTTGATTTTGGGCCAAAAAAATAAAAATTTTTTTACAAAAATTTAACTTCCTGGTTCCGTCATTAAAATACATATTTCCTGAGATTTTCATAAAAATCTGATAATTTTTGCCCAAGTTATTAATTAAACAAAATTTAAAAATTGGACAAAATTGGATTTTATATTCAAAATAGGATATATTTTATTAGCAACCCCACCAAATTAGTTCCATTCTCTGTCTAAATACAAAAATTTTCCATTTTTTTTTTTTTTTATGACCATTTTAACCAAAGATATGACAAAATCCGATAGCAACCTTCTTAAAATTTAGCAAAAAGTAGTTTTTGCCATATATCTGGCCAAGTTCCCCTCCAGGACACATAAGAAATCAGATTCCTTCTTACATATGTATATTAAACACGAAAAAAAAAAATTGCACTTCCCTTTTACATCACTTTTCAATGATTTTTATTTATAATTCGCTTCCACTACTGAGTCAGATTAGAGTGTGAAGTAAAAGAAAAATAAACTCTACATTGACGTATATTTACTATTGAAAAGGTATAACAGAATTAAATATTGAAATAATATGTCAAATTTTTATTAGATTCCTTTTTTTAAATGATTTTAGCTCAGAATATAATTTTATAAAAAATTAACTAAACTGTCAATAAATATATAGCAAAAAATGTAAATTTTGATTTAGGTAAATAATTAACAAATATATTAAATTATTATAAAAATTTCTTTCATCTAACCAGAATTTTATTGTTTAAGTATGATTAAAGTTTTATACATAATGAACCAGATAAAAAATATTGGATCAACATTAGTCATTAAAAAATCTTTAAAAATAACATTTTCGAGAACTAGCCATAAAAATCTTCACAAATACTCCAGTCAAAACGCGGTTTAGGGTGTATTTTCAGCTGCTGACATGAGATTTGCTCTACTATATGTTTTTTGGGTCGCTGATCACGAAAATCGAGGTTATTTCTGCCCGAAATTTTCGGAACACCCTTAAATTTGCAAAAACTACCCCCAAAAAGGGGTTTTTTTGATATATTAGCAAACTGAGTTTATAGATTTAGCCAAGAATTGGTCTTAGGGGGTTTTTTGGGTCGCTAAATAAGAATTTCAGGTAGTTTTTAATGAATAATTAATATTTCACCCTTAAATTAGCAAAAATTAACCCTAAAAGGGGGTGTTTTTGATATTTTTGCACTTTGAGCGACCAGATTAAGTCTTTAAGGGTTTTTTGGTTCGCTGATCAAGAATTTGGGGGAATTTTTGATAAATAATTAATATTTCACCCTTAAATTAGCAAAAACAACCCCTAAAAAGGATGTTTTTGCTATTTTCGTACTTTGAGCAGCCAAATGAGATCCTTACAGTTTTTTTGGGTGATGATCAAGGATTTGGGGGATTTTTTTATTAATAATTAATATTTCACCCTAAAATAAGCAAAACCGATCCCTAAAGAGATGTGCATTTGCAATTTTGTGTTTGTTGATCAAGAATTTCGGTTTATATGAAAATGTTTATATAAAAATGTTTTTGATGCAATTTTTCACAATTAAATTTGCAAAAATTATTTTTTTTAAACAAAAAATCCCATTGTTTCAGAGAATTTCAGTAATATAAGTGTGAAATATTAATTTAAATAAAATATCCCCCAAATCCTTGATCATCGACCCAAAAAAACTGTAAGAACCTAATCTGGTCGCTCAAAGTGCGAAAATAGCAAAAACACCCTTTTTCGGGGTTGTTTTTGCTAATTTAAGGGTGAAATATTAATTACTTATCAAAAATTCCCCCGAAATTCTTGATCAGCGACCCAAAAAACCCGTAAGGACTTAATCTGGTCGCTCAAAGTGCGAAAATAGCACAAACACCCTTTTTAGGGGTTGTTTTTGCTAATTTAAGGGTGAAATATTAATTACTTATCAAAAATTCCCCCAACTTCTTGATCAGCGACCCAAAAAACCCGTAAGGACTTAATCTGGTCGCTTAAAGTGCGAAAATATCAAAAACACCCCCTTTTAGGGTTAATTTTTGCTAATTTAAGGGTGAAATATTTATTATTCATTAAAAACTACCTGAAATTCTTGTTCAGCGACCCAAAAAACCCCCTAAGACCAATTCTTGGCTAAATCTATAAACTCAGTTTGCTAATATATCAAAAAAACCCCTTTTTGGGGGTAGTTTTTGCAAATTTAAGGGTGTTCCGAAAATTTCGGGCAGAAATAACCCCGATTTTCGTGATCAGCGACCCAAAAAACATATAGCAGAGCAAATCTCATGTCGGCAGCTGAAAATACACCCCCCCCCGCGTTTTGACTGGAGTAAAATGCTTATAGTGCAATAAAACTTTTACCTAGATATGGAATCTTCGTGTACATGAAAAAATTCACTCAGACTTAAAACAATTTGAGTGCAAAAATTGCGGCAAAAGATTTATTACAAAAGCTGAAGTAAAACAACATCTTCGAATTCATACCGATGAAAAGCCTTATAAGTGTTTACAGTGTAATAAAACTTTTTCGCAAATAGGTAATCTTCAAACTCATGAAAAAATTCACTTAGGCTTAAAAAAATTTGAGTGTAATGATTGTGGCAAAAGATTTATTGTAAAAGGTAATCTAAAAATTCATCAGCGAATGCATACTGGCGAAAGACCATACAAATGTTCGCAATGTAATAAGATTTTTACGTTTTCAAGTAATCTTCATTGTCATTAAAAAATTCACGCAGGCTTTAAAAAATTTCAGTGTAATGATTTTGGCAAAAAGTTTATTTTAAAAGCTAATCTAAAACTTCAATTTCAAATTCATTCTGGTGAAAGACCTTACAAATGTTTGCAGTGTAATAAATCTTATACTATGTCCCAAAGTCTTTGACGACATAAAAAAATACATTTATGCATCGGCTTAAAAAAATTTAATTGTAATAATTGGGGGAAAAGATTTACTCAGAACTGAAAAGACATCTTCTTGTTCATGAGGCGAAATACACGAATAACAAAACTCTTAATAAATCTGAAATTAAAGATGATTCAGCAGTTGAAGAAGAGATTGATATCGTTGATGAAAAGCCTGATTTAAGCTTTTTAGAAAATGAAAATTTTATTTCATTCAATTTTGAGAACAATATAAATATGCTAGTAGCTTTAGAAGGCCGTATTAAAAATATGTAGTCGAACAAATTTAGCTGAGAATAGCTTGGGAAATCACGGCTTTGAGATGGAAAATAGTGAAATTTTAAGTAATGTTAAAATTAAAAAAAGTGAAACTGAAACTGAAGAAGAAGCATTAATAGAAGAAGAGATTGATTTAATTGATGAAAAACCAGATTTAAGCTTCTTAAAGATTGAAAATGTTAGCCTTTTTAATGAAAATAGATGCAATTATTATCCAACAATCTCAAATGCAAAGTTTGCAAATAATGATTTTGTAACGGATAATTTTTCATTAGGAAACAATGAAGACATCGATTTAGTTGACGAGAAACCAGATTTGACTTTTTTGAAAGAAGAAAATTCAACATTTTGATATTTTAGACTTATTTTTTTGTCTTGAAAACGTTAATTTTATTTTAAAAAAAGTTTTTTTTCATTTTTTTTATACAAAAGGGCTATTATCACCGAGTCTTAAACTTTTTTTTTCTTTAGGTTTGACAATAGAAATTATAAATTTAAGAAATTGGTTTAAACTTCTAAAATAATATGGATTAAAAAATTTTTCCATTTAACACCTATTTAAAAATAAAAATGTCTCAAAAATTATACAATTAAAATTTTTGGTTCCTCATAGAGGAATTAGTGATAAAAAATGGACAATTCAAGCAACAATAACACAATAATTGTTAAGCATATCTGCAATTAATTAAAAAATCAATTTCAAGAATCATGAATAAAATTAAACTAAAAAACTTTTATTAAAATAAATATTTATCTTTATTAAAAACAAAATTTTTTTACATTATTTTATAATCTTTTTACGTTATTTATTTAGTAGAAAAGGTACAGCATGAAAACCATTTTATTGAATTTTTCTTCCAAGGGAAAATACAAATTATTTTTCATCATTATTTTATTATGCATTTTTTTGGATGCAATAAAATAACTTTAGAAACAGGTTTTAGTTACTAAGATTGTTTTTAGAATTTTGAGTACAAAATAATCACGAAAATATATTTATAAGTTTATTTATTGGCAGTCATTTTCACTACTGCTATTTTCACTATTTCTATCTATTTCAGGATTATTTCGCTGTTGAGCTTCCCACATTTTATAATAAGCACCTTTTCGAAGAATTAAATCATCATGCTGTCCTTGTTCTATAATTTCCCCATCATTTAAAACTAAAATTTTATCAGCATGAACAATTGTTGATAACCTGTGAGCTATAATTATTGTTGTTCGATTATGACAGACTTTTTCTAATGCAGACTGAATATTTCTTTCAGTTTGTGTGTCTAATGAACTCGTTGCTTCATCCATTAAAATAATCTTTGGATCTTTTAAAATTGTCCTGGCTATCGCAACTCTTTGTTTTTCTCCACCACTTAACTTTAAACCTCTAACTCCAACCTAAAAGCAAATTAAATAAAACTTGATAAAAATCATAAATCTTAAATATTTAGACTTTTACCTTCGTTTCGTAAGCATCGGGAAATGAAAGTATTCTATCGTGAATATCAGCATTTTTCGCAGCTTCGAATATTTCATCTTCAGAAGCATTCATTTTACCGTATTTAATATTATACATTACTGAGTTATTGAATAACACTGTATCTTGAGGAACTACACCTTTAATGTTAATAAATTTTATTAGAAATTTAAATCTTTCATTATAAAAATTATTTATTCAAATACAAACCAATAGCTTTTCTAAGAGAGTCTTGAGTAACGTCTTTTATATTCTGACCATCGATGAAAATCCCGCCACTAGCTACATCATAAAATCTGAATATGAGACGCATTATTGTTGATTTTCCAGCTCCAGAGGATCCAACAATGGCTACAGTTTTTCCAGCTGGTACAGTAAAAGTGACATTTTTCAATATAATTTTTTCTGGTTTATATCCAAAGGAAACGTTTTTAAATTCAATTTCTCCTGAATCTATTTGTAATGGCTTTGCGTCAGCAGCATCCTCAATTTCCGGTTTTGTTAACAAAACTTCACGGAGTTTTTGTACTTTTCTCCAATTAAACAGGAAAGAGCTACGGGATATAAAAAATTGAATTATATTAGCGTGAGTTTAACGTTTTAAGAACGTACGTACGTATTTTTTTATCTGGGTATATGACTGAATGGATGTTTATCCTATTATTTTGTTCAATTGATATCCTAATCATAAAAGTGTGCGTATTATACTCAATAGAATTTGCCATATATTTTTATGGAGGACAATCAGAGGATGAATATATATATAATCAAAATCATAGGTTGGCACGATACGAATATTCGCAAACTACCAACTTCTGTTTATATTCATCCTTCTCTTATAGCAACCTCTAGTGAACAGCAAAAGCATTACTAAAAATAAGGATAGGTTGGCAGTATACAAATATCGTATATTCGTATGTATATGGGCATATCTCACCAAGTGATTATATTGCATACATGAGCGTTTTAATGAAAATCCAGGTTTCTGTTTAACTCTTTCCTGAGGAATTCCCCCCACCACAAGTAACGTGATACACGCTTTATGCAGTTTATTTTACTTTATTTATTTAATATATTAATTTATTTAAAATAAAATACTTGAAAAATCATTTGTAAATAACTAATATTTTTATATTTAATAAATAAAAATAATTTTAAACGTTACTACATAGCTGTAGTACTACTCCATACACGTATACTAATGTAAGTCACACAGAGAACGATTTAGGGAGATTCCTCAGGAAAGAGTTAAAAAAAACATTGAAATTTATTTAAATATATTTCTTCTCAATTCTCAAGAAATTTTTTAGCCTAATTTCTTTAATTATTATGAAATAACAGCGTTGGAATGATTCTAAACCCTAATATTTGGTTGGTAACCTTGTTAAGTTTTTTAAATTCTTAACATTACAGAGGGAATGCCGTAAAACTATTTGCCTTTTTATAAATAGATTTTGATAAATTAATAATATAAATTAATAATTTCTTCACATAATTAAAACAGTGTGCTCCTTTTCTAAAAAAATTCTGCCAGCTGAAATATTGGTAACTACATTTTCCAATAAATACGACAAAAGAAAGTTTTTTAATTATATAATAAGATAATGCGATCATATTTTAACCAATGATGGATTCAGAAAAGGGCCTAAGGGGGTGGGACACTTAAGCAAAATTTTGTATGTTTTCTTATGAAATTTGTATAAAAAAACAAAAAAAAACATGCATTTTTTGGAGCTTAGGGGAGGCGATCACCCATACCACCCCCTTTTGGATCCGATTAAGACAAAGAATTTTTAAAACAATTATTTAGTAATAGGAAGTTTAAAGACAAATAATTTGAATGCTTTGAGTGATTTTTTGAAACAATCAGGAATTTTTCTTACAAATTAAAATTTTATGAAATAGTAAAAATAAAAATTTTTTTTAAATAATTTGTTAATAACTAATAGGTTAACTATATTTTAGGCTTTAACGTTAACTATATTTTAGGCTTTATGTGAGCAATGAGTTAAAGATTCAGGAAGGTTAGCCTAGCTATACCTATAGCGCAGTCTGTAGAACATTTAATTTTTTGTTTACTAGATTCAACTGCGCTTCGCGCACAGATTGATGATATGAGTTATTATAATTTATGAAAACAAAAAATTTATGATTATTCAGAGCTAGAATTTAGGATAAATTGCAAAAATTTTAAATAATAAACTAACCAAGTTTACGCTTACATTTAATTCACCGATAACCTCAAAATTTGTATTATATTTACTATAAACTATAATATAATATTTGTTTACATTATTGTGGGAACCAATCAGAATGATTTTATTGCGATTACACCTAGCAACCGTTGCGATGAGCAATGTCTTTTTTAGGATAGGATAGGATAGGAAATAGGAAATATAGGAAATATATTTTTTAATTTAACACATTGGCTGCGGCATGGGCGAAATACGCCCATGGTCCCATGTATTTTAAATGGAGTCACGTGACCTGCCGCAGCCAACGTACACTGATTCAGGAAAAAAAAGAGGCAAAAAATTAGCTTTAAGCGAGGTTTTAATGAATTTTAAAGCGGTTTGCGGCATTCAGTTCCTAAAAATGTGTATTTACCGAAAAGTATGACAAGAATTTCTGATTATTTGAATTTTTACCCCTCAAGTACTTAAAACTACCCCTAAAAAAAGAGTTTTTTTATAACATTCATTTTTTGCAAAAATTAGTTGCCAATCACTTTTATAACTTTTATAAACATTAAAAATTGTGAATTTTCATTAATAAAAACTGCCCCTATTAAAACCCAAAGTACCTCTGAAACTACCCTTAAAATTTTAAGGCTTATTTGAATGTGCAACTCAATTTCTTTGAGTAGTTTCAAAAGTACTTTGGGTTTTAATAGGGGCAGTTTTTATTCTTACACATTAAATTCATGAAAATTCAAAATTTTTAATGTTTATAAAAGTTATAAAAGTGATTGGCAACTAATTTTTGCAAAAAATGAATTTTATAAAAAACTTTCTTTTTAGGGGTAGTTTTAAGTACTTGAGGGGTAAAAATTCATTAGAAATTCTTGTCATACTTTTCGGTAAATACACATTTTTAGGAACTGAATGCCGCAAACCGCGTCAAAATTCATTAAAACCTTGCTTGAAGCTAATTTTTTGCCGCTTTTTTTTCTGAATCAATGTGCAACGTGATAAGAAATTCATTTATCAAACGCCGTAGCATAAAATTAAGTTACGCAAAGAAAATCTTAATTTTTATTGTTTTATTAAACTTCTGTCCAAATGTCATTATTGTGCTCTCAAAAATAAAATTTATTTTTTGAAATTAGAAATTTAACCACTTGGTGACATAGGCCCATATATATGCATGAATCAACTTACAATAGACTTAACTGGAAGGTTTATTTCTAATTTTTTAGCCCTCTACGTACAAAAGTGTCCGAATTAAGCCCATTTAAATTTTTTGGGAAGTTTTCTGGATCGCTAATCTTTTTTTTAGTAATAAATTTATAAAACCGACTAGATGTACAAAAAAAAATATTTATAAAAGGTATGCCTTTGTAAAATTTTAAGCTGATTCTGATTTTCGGGCCAGTTTTAACCTACAATGACTCAAGACACCAGAAAACGAAGAATTCGACCGCTGCTGCACAAATTTGATTTTCTAAAAAGTCTATTTGACAAAAATCTTTTGATTGGGAGCAGAGAACCTTGAAAATAAAGAAAAAAAAAAAAATTAGTCTGATTGAAAAAAATTCATTTTTGGCCAAAAAAATTAATAATTTAAATTATCTATTTAACACGTTGCAATATTTTGGGCAAAACAAACTAATTTTTTTCTTGAAGCATATGAAAACTCAATAAAAAAGTACCCCAGAACTATCTAAAACTTTTCTTTTAACGATAAATAGGAACCAATTTACGTATTTTTTCAAGTTTTTGTGAATTTTTCGAAAAATTTCAAAATCAGATAAAAATAGCAAAAATATGAAATTTTTAATTTTATGATATCTTGGCCAATTTCATCCAAAAAAGTTGATTTTTTTTTTTTAATCAATGTATTCTTTCCCAAGGAAAATTTTCACTATTTTTCAAAATTTTTACTTGGAAACTGCCCATTGACTAAAATCAGAAAATAAAATTTTGAAAAATCATTATTTATTCTCATAACTTTTAACTATGTTAATAAATCCAGCCAAAAGTTTTACCAACTTAAAATATATATTTTCGAGTTTTTCTGGTTCTAATTACAAGATTTTTGAATAATAGACTTTTTAAAAGATTAAATTAGCGCAGCAGCGGTCGAATGCTTCATTTTCTGGCGTCAAAATACGCTATATTTCGCCCGATATTATAAAATTCTAAACGCTACTGCCAACACGGTACATTTGGGCACGGTACAGTATGACATGGTACTTTTGGGCTACGTACATTAGGGACCACATAATTGGCCATACCTCTCTACATTATAAGACGATTTGCAATATCACAGTGTTTGATTTATTTGTTTCGCTTTCCGTGATTTACTCTTCTTCTACATTGCAATATTTGAAGTTATATCATTGTAATAAAATAACTCTAGGATAAAACGTAGTACTTGATTAATACTGGCTTAGATTTTCAATAAAAATTAAATTCTAAAATTGTTTTAAGACTACAAACTCATGAGGAATTCAATTTTTAAATCATTTTTTACCAACGAAACCTTGGAAAACATGAGTTTGTAGTCTTAAAACAATTTTAAAATTTAATTTTTATTGAAAATCTAAGCCAGTATTAATTAAGTGGCACGTTTTGGCTGCCTGGGCGCTAATGGGCTAAATCAACTAACTAAGATATTCTATGGAAAAACTTTTTACTTTGCGCAGATCTGTCATTTTTCAGATCTCTAAGGATCTATATTATGCCCAAGCCTGTGCATATCTGTACAGATCTGTAAAATTAAAAAATTGGCTATACGTGGTACATAGGAAATTAATGGAACGCATTTCTATAAAAAAATGATTTATTATAAGGGATTTTATGAATTTCCATCCTGTAAATAAATATGCTTTATCAGATTATTTTTGCCCTTATATGTTAAAATACTTCCTGCGAGTAATGGTGTATATGAGATCCATAAATATGAATAAAAATGGGTGGGTAATTAAAGTTTTTTGCATAAAACGAAAATATTTTTTAATTAATTAATTTTATAAATATTTTTATTCGAGATTGAAATAAAATAAAAACACTAACATAATAAAATCTATGAATACAAATAACTGACTTTTAAACACTTTTTAAAGATTATTTTGCATCTCTTATTTTGGCAAATCTTTGAGTTTTTAGGTATGCTATTGAAAGTATTCATAGCCACTATTAAAGAACTATTTCTAAAGACAGACTTTTTTATTTTGGGCAAAATTAAGGTTTCATTACTGGATTTTGAATTGTGTATTTTTGCGTAAAATCATCATAATAAAAAATTAATGAATTTAATACGAATAGTTGTTTAATATTTAAGAAGGTTAAAAGCCTATTGCTTCTTATAAATTTAGTTATCTTATTTTGAAAAGATTGTAGTATTCTTAGAATATTATTGTAAGCACTACCCCCTATTCAAAAATTCCGTATAGGAGGCAATACTTAGGAATAAAGAGTCCACATATTATTTTAAGAATGCAGCTATCAAGGTATGCCAATTTATAGAATACAAAAGTCAGGTATTTGATTCTGCTAACAGTGAAATCAGTCCCACTTCAAAAACTGTTCCAGATGTATTACCAAGTATTTTACAGTATTTACACTTTTTATTTTCATATGATTAATATGAATGAATAAGTCATTAATTGGGATGCTATAGATTTAGAGGAACCAAAAGTTATGTAAACTGTTTTTTCGGGGTTTAACGTTAATTTATTATTAGTGAACCAGACCCTAACCAGTGATAAATATTTATTCATCACTGCTTGAGCCCTGGCTAAAATTCTTTTAGCAGTTTCATTTTTCCCGGGTTCTATTTATCTTATAAAGACGTGAAACGACTGATTGGATGCGGAATTATATAAACTTTAATTAATCCATTAAATTTTTTTCCTTTTATCAACGGTTCAAGGTATACTAAAAAAAAAAAGAAAAAATTGGCCATTGGCCTCGATTTTCAGAAAATGCTACCAAAATGCTACCACTATGCAAAGTTGACAGTTATTTAAAGTAGCCATAAAAAAAAAATAATTTAGTAAAAAAAAATTTTTTTGATACTTTCTTTGGTGGGTTTAAACCTTCTATTCTTAAAATATAGTAGTAAGAAGGAAGAAAAGTATTGTATTGATTCAAGCTGATTACCTGTAAATGCCTATAATATTTTCAAGAGGCTGCATGAGCTGTAAAGAATAAGTTGAAATCATGACATAATCTCCAATTGTCAAGGACTTCTCATCGGCCATCTTTTTTAAACATAAAAGTGATCCAATTGATAAGCAGATAGCAATGAAAAATTGACGAACATAATCTGCAATAGCAGATTTAATATGTGCTTTCTGAGTTTTCTCTTCAGAAATAATAAAATTTTTCTTGAAATTTTCAATTTCATAATTTTCAGCAGAAAAGTATTTGACAGTTTCATATTGGGTGAGGTTGTCATGGCATTGTCCTAATTGTATATATACGTCTCCTATATCCTCCCAAGTGTTAGCACTCCATTGATCTAATTTATGACAAATAACTAAAAATAAATTTTTATTAAATAAAAAATGATCTTTTCCAGACAATGCTTAAAATTCTTTAATGGTTTAAAACTCATAATTATATTTAATAATTATTAATCCAAATAAAAATAATAAATATAACCTTTACCTATATAGTTTTGGGTCTGGTTAAGATAAAATGCGCGAGTGCGTATGACAGCTTAATTTTTTTTCTGAGACAGCCAAGACCAAAACATACTCACTTTCTGTGGTAAATTTTTTTGGTCACTGGTTCTGGAAAAAACTATAGGTCCACAAAGTTGGCCAATTTTACGCAAAAAAAACTAAAATTTTGACCTTGATTTTTAGATTAGCCAAAATAAACCGTAAATTTCGTCGTATACGGGACCGTATATCGTTTACCCGTATATAAGGTTAATTTAAATACGTGAACAATGTAATATTAGCCGTATATACGGTTTTGACTTTATGGGAGCCGTATTTTGAATAATCCGTATAAACGGATGAGTCGTATCCGGGACCATATTTTATGTATCCGTATGTACGCTTACTCGAAATACGGTACACGTATAATGCTAGCCATAAATTCGGTTTTCACTTTATGGGAGCCGTATTTTAGATACCCGAATATATGGGTCAAATCTTTAGCAAGCCGTACATTCGGATACGGGTTTGCATAATTTTTTTCCGTATATACGACTATGAAAAATACGGACCGAATTTTTCTGTTCCCGTATTTACAGCATATACGGTTAATCCACCAAAATCACGCGTATTTCCAAACCCTGAAGCCAATAAACAAATTTTAAATTATTAAGAAACTTTTCCAATAACCAAAACAAAGATGGATTAAAAACTGCTTATAAATACAAAATAAATTATTCACCTGAATATATAACCATCATTACTGCTATTATAAATCCAACCCAAATATCAAAAAGTTTTAAAAAGAATACAACTGCTATAATGCTATCAGCGATTGTTGGAATTACATCAAACAAGATCATTCCAAATGTGATAGATACTTGGCTATAACTGTTGACAAATGCCAATTTTTCTGAAGCATCCCTTTCAAGATGCCAACGTAATCCCAAACTATATATATGCCTGAAAAAAATTGCGATATGTACAGTTGTATGTTTAAATGATTTATCAAATTATTTTTACCTGAATAATTTTGTTGCTAATTCTTGATTTATATAAGATTTAATTTTATTATTTAAATACTCATTTAAGGCATGAAGTATTCCTTCTCCACCAAAATCACCTTGTAGATATCTTAACAAAAAGTAAATTGAAACTAAGTCCCACCTAAAAAAAAAGTTTTATATTATTCATTGAAAATTTGAATTGTTAATCTTTAAAAAAACAGGAGAAATACGGCCTTAGGCAACAAAAAATGAATGCCCCGAATCTCACTTTAGGGTAAATTGCGAGCAATTTGGGCCATTATTTGTTTTTTCTCGCCTTGTGCCATAACGTACTATTTTCGAACCTTAATTCGTTTGGAGAATCTTGAATACTGTCCGTGACTTTTTTATTATATAATGGCACATAAATATTTAATAATCTTAGTAAAACAAAAACAACAAAACTTGCTAGTAAAACTAGCTGGATTTCGATATTATTTTGTGGTTTGAGGAAATAGACAATAATTTTTATGTTTTCTGGCACAGATTCTAAAGTGATTTCTTCTTCAACATCTGTTTTCTGTAAAAAATATTATTTAAATTATCAAGAAAATTTAACTTTTTCGGGTGTTTTTAATGTTTAAGATTAATGATATTGCATATTTAATTTAGAATGGTTCGTGTTAAAACAAAATAAAAATTTATTGATAAAAAATTCACAAAAAAAAAAACGGAAAAGTTTTAAAAAAATACTTTTTTTTTATGAATCGTACACACCAAACCTAAAAGAGTTTTTTGTTACGCAGAAAAAATTGAATGTTTATTGAATTCTTTAGAGAGGAATTATTTTGAGGTTAATTCTTTAAAAAAGATTTATTTTTGTTTTAATTCTTTTTGAACAGAATAAAAACAAAAATAAATTTTTTTAAAAGAATTAACCTCAAAATAATTCCTCTCTAAAGAATTCAATAAACATTCAATCTTTTCTGCGTAACAAAAAACTCTTTTAGTTTTGATGTGTACAAAATTATTGAGTTTGCGATAAAAAAAGTCAAAAATTAAAACTTTTCTTTAAGAACAATAAAAAAACTATTGTGATCTAAATTGTGGAATAATTTCATAAGAAATATTGTTGGAGGTTAGAACGGAAGGTAACGAAATAAGAAAAATATTTTTAGTTTGAAAACTTGCAAGAGAAAATTTTGCCCTTGAAATGACATGAGAAATAAATTATATCCACAAAAAAAATACTTCAAATAAAACCTATGTGTGAAAAATTGTGGCTTTTTATATATAGTTTTTCCCTATTTTTTCAAAAAAATTATTTCTGCTGTTCTATAAAAAAAAAAATTCACAAATATTAACACATTCTTAAATGGTAGTTTTTAAAAAAGTTTCAGATTGCAGGATTTTTTTGCTGCAAAAAAACTTTGTACCTTTTTAGTTTTTTTAACTGATGCCTTTTTGATCAGATTATTCGTGTCCTCACTGGATTTTACATCATTTTTTCTAAAATAACTAGTGTATAAATTCTGAATCCCCAGTATAAATATGAATAAAGTTGTAAAGTAGTTAATAATAGAATACAGAAATTCTATTTTTTTACTGAAATAAAAAAAATCTTAATTATTAATTAATTAAAGCATATAAGTTAGATAATATTTCTGAAAATAATTATAAGCAATAAATTAAGATTGATACAAAAAGTTTTAATAATATTTCAATTATATTATAAAAACTTATAACCTTTTTGTGTAAACACAACCTAAATGGATGGAACATGTTTACTTCAAGATGAGGACTAGGTATAATACAAATGTTACTCAAAATTACAATACAATTTTCTAATTTTATAATTTGTAATCATCACCTCACTAGCTGTTAATATTCTAAACCCAAACTATTTTGATTCCCTAAATCTGAATTATTCTAAGTCCCCTAATCGATATTATTCCAAATCCCCGAACCTGAATTTTTCCAAGTCCCTAAATTGATATTATTCTAAGTCCATAAACCTTAAGCCCATAGATTTTTCAAACTCTCCTAATTATTCTAAGTCTTATTCGACCCCCCCCCCTTTAAATAGGACAAATTTGACCCCCTCTTAAATAGGACAAAATTGATCCCCCTTTAAATAGGACAAATCCCCCCCCCCTTAATTTCAAGTTCTGAAATACCCTCTGCCTATAAACATATTCCATGTTAACAGTTGATGTTAATAGTAAAACTTTGTTATGTGTTAACTGGGCCCAAGATTGACTAAAGAGTTCCTGAATATAAATCAAGTTTTTAAGTTTTAAATTATAAGGTAAATTTAAAAAATAAGTTTATGAGAAAAAGAATTACGAAAGATTAGAAAATTTTAAGCTACGATTTTGAAAAATTGACAAAAATAAAAAGCTGAAATATTTTAATTACACTTATGAAAAATACCCTGCCAACTATCTGGCACTAAGGTTCCTTAAACAATGAGTTTAATCAGGCTTAGTACATTAATATACCACTGATATCACCGGTTACAACTATATGCTATATTATACATATACATTTCTCTCTTAATTCCATATTAGTTGTGAAATATCACCGGTTGCAATATTTTCAGATATTAGTACTTTCATGAAATTTAACCCATTTACGCCCAAGCGGACGTAAACGGAAATTCAAAAAAAAATATAGGTTCCCGTATAAATAGAGGCTTTTAAATTACATGTCTATAGTAAAATTTCATGCTCTTACAGAATCTGAAGCCACGTTTTACTTACAACCCTTTTAAATGCCCTAAAAATAGGGGTAATTGGGGTGAAAAAGGGGCTAAAATAAAAATGACGGAAAAATCAATATAAAAATAAAAAAATGATACCAAAAAACATTTAAAATTACTTATTTGTGCAAAAAACTTACATTTTTTAGGTTTATAGGATATTTAATTGGATTTCAACCCTTATATTGCAACTAGGGGTAGTTTTCCCAAAAACTTCAAATATTGTTTTTTTAGTTCCAAATCGGTTCTAATAGGTAAATTTTACTCCTAATTCCATTTTTTGAATTTGTTTTGAGCTAAAACGCTTGTGTAAGCGTAAGAATAGGGGTAATTAGGGCTAAATGGAACCTATAGAATTTATTATTTTTATATAGGAAACAAAATTTTAGAAGTTTACGCTTATAGAAGCTTTTTAGCTCAAAACAAATTCAAAAAATGGAATTAGGAGTAAAATTTACCTATTAGAACCGATTTGGAACTAAAAAAACAATATTTGAAGTTTTTGGGAAAACTACCCCTAGTTGCAATATAAGGGTTGAAATCCAATTAAATATCCCATAAACCTAAAATATGTAAGTTTTTTGCACAAATAAGTAATTTTAAATGTTTTTTGGTATCATTTTTTTATTTTTATATTGATTTTTCCGTCATTTTTATTTTAGCCCCTTTTTCACCCCAATTACCCCTATTTTTAGGGCATTTAAAAGGGTTGTAAGTAAAACGTGGCTTCAGATTCTGTAAGAGCATGAAATTTTACTATAGACATGTAATTTAAAAGCCTCTATTTATACGGGAACCTATATTTTTTTTTGAATTTCCGTTTACGTCCGCTTGGGCGTAAATGGGTTAATGAGTTATTACACACACAAAAAAATAATACAGTTTAATTTTTTTTTTTTTTAATTTTGAGAAAAAAATTTTAATAAAATTCGGTATAAAATCCAAAAAATTACTATATAAACGAACTTTCTAAAACTAGTACTCTCATAGAAATAAATTAGGTACTACGTTCAAAGAGAAAAAATAATTTGGTATATTTTGTATTTTTTGTGACCTCTTTGTGACGAAAATTTGGTGAAAAAAATTTTCAAAAAATGAATTATCAGATTCGAGATATTGAGTAAAAACCATACATTCGAATATAAGTACTTTCATGGAAATAAATGAGGTATTACATCCAAATTAAAAAAAAAAAAGTAGTTTGAGATTTTTTTATGAAAAAATTTTTGAAAAAAAAATTCGGTCTTAATCCCATAATGGGGCCCCATAATGTTTGTGAAATATCACCGGTTACATACATACATACACACTAGAGTGGACCTATTTTTGGACTTTGTGGAAAAACTTTGCTCCCCGGGTTTTTTTGTGAAGTTTTGGTCATAAAAAGTTCCCAGTTCCAAGGATTTTGTTTTCGCCTTGCAAAAACACGTGCCTGTAACCACTGTAGGGTCACGATATGGACCTGTCCTGCACAACGAAATTATTCACTTTTTATCTAATGCCTGGCTAACACAATGCTCGGTTTTTAGGCCGAACACCCTTAAATCCACATGAAACAGTAACCAGTACTGATCATGTGCAGTAATATAAATAATCTGTGAAACTTAAGAAAAATAATTTAATTATTGAGACAGAATAAAACTACACAGTTAAATGCATAACAGGTATTAATTTATTCAATGTGCTTTACATAGAGTGAACCCTATGAAAGCTGACGAACGTCTCAACTTGTAACGAAATCTGTCCCGGTATTTATACCCGAGAGACAGATTTGCAAGTTATGACGTAATTGCTTCCAGAAAGTTCACGACGATTCTTAGAACGGTTAAAATGCGAATTATAACTAATTATTTGTTTTATAATGCATTTTAACCGTTCTATCACATTTGTTTTATTATGCTTTTTACTTGTTACATTTTAATTTGTATTTTTATGTATTTTAATATTTTTAATTAATTTGATAATTAAGTAATAATTAATAATCGTTACATCTAGAATGTTCTAAAAATATGAATATGCTTAATTCTACACTTAATTCTATTATTTACAATATTTACATTCAAACGAATCTTATCATTGCTAATTTTGATTCATTTGGCAACGATGCATTTTCCGGATAATGCATCGTTGCATTTTTATTTAAGTTTGACGTTTTTCTAATTATTTAAATTATAAGTCCGGGAGGTGGCGACCTCCGAACTACTTGTACAAGATTTTAATCAACCGGTAAATATGAATGATTTATATTTAGCGGGCTCGATTTTATCGATTTATATTTGATTTCCTCACTTTACCCTTCATACACGGATGTACCCCGTTTCTGTACCCTACACCACCTCAATTTTCCCATTTAAATAACATGGGAATTTTGAGTTTTTAGCTATACAAATTTTCACAGAAGCCAAAAAGCGTTTTAAAATGCTAATTGTTACTGGAAAACATACTTTTATATGTTGTAAAGACATTCAAACGGCCCTGCATTCATTTCAAAGGGAATTTTGGGGCTAGAAACGCTAATTTACATGTTGGCTCAATATTATAAAACAGGGTTTTTCGGTAATTTTCGATAAAAAGCTACAACCTCAAAAATTAACCAAAACTCTTCTGATTGGTCTACTTTTTTTGGTGTAAGTGTCACCTTTCAAATGACGTAAGCCGTATATTTTTATCACTGTTTCTCTCGACGCTATAATTAACCTACTGGTAATTTTTGACCCGAAATGACCAATTTTTAAATTTATTTAAATTGCTGCCAAAATTGTAATTTTTGAGGAAATTGAGTTTTATAGGCCATAAAAATTTTTTACAAACTTCAAGTTTCCAAAAATTTTTTACTCGTCTCTTTTCTTTAATTAGTTTTTAAGATATTGCTTTTCAAAGATTATGATAAAAGTTGACTTTTTTTTAAAACCCTGAAATTGGGACTCTGACTTTAAATTATCATCTCTGGTTAATAAATTATTGAAAAGCGGTAAGTAAAAAGTTTTTGGAAACTTGAAGCTTGTAAAAAATTTTTAAGGCCTTTAAAACTCAATTTCCTCAAAAATTACAATTTTGGCAGCAATTTAAATACATTTAAAAATTGGTCATTTCGGGTCAAAAATTACCAGTAGGTTAATTGACTATAGCGCTGACAGAAACAGTGATAAAAATATACGGCTTACGTCATTTGAAAGGTGATACTTACACCAAAAAAAATAGACCAATCAGAAGTGTTTTGATTAATTTTTGAGGTTGTAGCTTTTTATCGAAAATTACCGAAAAACCCTGTTTTATAATATTGAGCCAACATGTAAATTAGCGTTTCTAGCCCCAAAATTCCCTTTGGAATGAATGCAGGGCCGTTTGAATGTCTTTACAACATATAAAAGTATGTTTTCCAGTAAAAATTAGCATTTTAAAACGCTTTTTGGCTTCTGTGAAAATTTGTATAACTAAAAACTCAAAATTCCCATGTTATTTAAATGGGAAAATTGAGGTGGTTACAGGCACGTGTTTTTGCAAGGCGAAAGCAAAATCCTTGGAACTGGGAACATTTTATGACCAAAACTTCACAAAAAAACCCGGGGAGCAAAGTTTTTCCACAAAGTCCAAAAATAGGTCCACTCTAATACATACACACACACACACGCACACGCACACACATACAGACTTTTTTTAAAAAACGGTTTTTTAGCTTTCTGAGGTATCAAAACGTGCTTATATGTCAAAAAATCAAAAATCAAAATTTGACCCATCACAATGGTTCCTCATTGAGGAACCAAAATATTCTTGACTGAAACCGTTGAACTTTAACTCTAACTTATACCTAAATTCATTAGAGTATAGCATATACAAAAATACATAATTACCTTTGGATCAGAGAAAAACAGTTACTATTCCATGAATCAACAAATACGAGATTTTGAAAAATAAATAAAGATGTCCAAATGCATATTAAAATCAAACTATTTCCTTTTTCAGATTCATTTTTTGATATTACTTTCTGCCTTTCTTCCTTAATCAGTTGTGCCAAATATAAATACACTATTGAACTGACAGTTGTTGTTATTGTCTTAAAAGTTAAAAATTTTTTAAATTATAGTTCAAGTATCTGTGAAAAAATAGTGATTGAAAATATTCAATTCACCGTATGAAATCCATCATCTGATTGGCTGCGATAAATTGTGTAATTTAAAATAAAAGCTGTTATTCTAATTATTACTGAAAAGTAATGTAAAAATATTTGCAAATTGCACAATTTACTATTAGCTAATGTTTTTGGATTATCGCTGGTCTTATTTTTTTGAAATATCCAAAATTTTATTAACACAATAACAAATAAACATGAAATAAATAACGATTCACTTGAATTTTTATGAAAACACGAGTCACCATTTTCATGAAAATTATTGTCAGTGTTGTTAGATGTACAAAAATTTTTTTCCATTTTTATTACTGACTTGAAATAAATATAAATTTTAATAATACTTAATATATGACACTAAATTTTATTTTATTTGCAACCACGCTTTAGTTAGTAATCACCAGGTAATCAAACTATACTTTATTTTAAGTAAACAATAACAAGTTATTAAATAATATTATAAAGTAACACGTGATTCGAATGAGGTCCACGAGGAATAAACTCGGAATAAACACAATATTATGAATCATTCACATTGTGTATGTAAACGATGATGTAAGCCGTGAACAAGTTCTTAGGCGCATTTTACAATACCTATATGTAAATATAATAACCTTATCTCTGATATAATAATACTCCAGGTCGAGATCTGGACTCCAGGGCACTCCACTCCAGGGGTTTTTTGGTTCGCTGATCACAAATTTCAGAATCCTGTCTACTGAAAATTAACACTTTGCCTTTAAATTGATTAATTAATGAGACACAAAAATTACTAATTGAAATTTTATTTTAAAATAAAAAATTAAACTTAACTTACTTTATCATGCAGCGTTTATGATTATTATACGCTAAAGAAAACAATAGAAATTTATCAGTTAGATCAAAAATGAAATTATGTAAAGACCTAAATTTTTACATTTTTAGCATTCAAGCTAAAAAATTTTTACATATGTTAAATGTTTATTTCTATAGTCAAGTAATTAGTATTCTATTTTTAAAAATGGTTGTGGTCAATTTTTAACTAAACTTAGAGCCTTCATAGAAGTAACAAAAGTCTGAGTAGATGCATTATTTAAATTATTGCATAATGCATTACTGTAAGTATGCTTCAAATTAAAATTATTTAATAAAAGGAAACGTGGGCAATTTATATTGAAAAAATAAAGCAAATAATTGTTGGCTCAGAAATCAAATATTTTTATTTAATATTAAGATATTAATAAGTTTTCAGTGCTGATCGATTCAAAATTTTATGAAAACTAAATCTGCCAGAATAGACAAGTTTTGTCCATGAATGTAAATTTAATTTTATTTTTATGATTTATATATTATTTTTGATGAGGAAGTTAATAACAAATTCTATTTAATTTTTTATTCTTTTTTTCTTATTCAGAATTAATTAACGGGCTTGTATAGATCTTTACAATTTTCCAATACAAAGTTTGTTGTGCTCGAGTTAGTATCACCTAATAAATATTATTATAAAATACTCAGTTCTACATTATAAAAAGTATTATATTTCATTTTCAATAAAATAAATATATTTGATAGGTTGGCAAGTAACATGCAATATAACAACTTGATAACATACTTTTAACTTAAAAATTTATAAAAAATGCAATTATTTACAAGATTATTAGACCACCGAGAGAAAAGGTAGTTTAAACCAACTGATGACAAGTTTATGCGATAATAGGATAATAGTCATGCACAGTACGTGAGGAACCACAGGTTTGGACATTCAGTTCACGTATTTTGTCGTGTGGCCCGGTGATGCGAGGCTACCATCCATAAATTATGACTGAATGCATCTAAGGCCGTATTAACATAAATCTCGCATAAATATTCTAATTATTACCATTTTCGCTATTACTATCTATTTCAGAATTATTTCGCTGTTGAGCTTCCCACATTTTATAATAAGCACCTTTTCTAAGAATTAAATCATTATGCTGTCCTTGTTCTATAATTTCCCCATCATTTAAAACTAAAAT
The DNA here is from genome assembly GCA_022575985.1 of Anagrus nilaparvatae. Lineage (NCBI taxonomy): Eukaryota > Metazoa > Arthropoda > Insecta > Hymenoptera > Mymaridae > Anagrus > Anagrus nilaparvatae. The sequence continues at coordinate 7,926,016 of JAKSXM010000165.1, forward strand.
TTCATCAGCATGAACAATTGTTGATAATCTGTGAGCTATAATTATTGTTGTTCGATTTCGACAGACTTTTTCTAATGCCGACTGAATATTTCTTTCAGTTTGTGTGTCTAATGAACTCGTTGCTTCATCCATTAAAATAATCTTTGGGTCTTTTAAAATTGTTCTGGCTATTGCTACTCGTTGTTTTTCTCCGCCACTTAACTTTAAGCCTCTTACTCCAACCTAAATAGCAAATTAAATAAAACTTAATAAAAATCATAAACCTTGAATATTTAGACTTTTACCTCCGTTTCGTAAGTATCGGGAAATGAAAGTATTCTTTCGTGAATATCAGCATGTTTTGCAGCTTCGATTATTTCATCTTCAGACGCATTCATTTTACCGTACTTAATATTGTACTTCACAGTGTCATTGAATAACACTGTATCTTGAGGAACTACACCTTTAATGTTAATAAATTTTATTAGAAATTTAAATCTTTCATTATAAAAATTATTTATTCAAATACAAACCAATAGCTTTTCTAAGAGAGTCTTGAGTAACGTTTTTTATATTCTGACCATCGATTAAAATCCCACCACTACTAACATCATAAAATCTAAATATGAGACGCATTATTGTTGATTTTCCAGCTCCAGAGGATCCAACAATTGCTACAGTCTTTCCAGCTGGTACAACAAAGCTTAAATTATTTAATATAATTTTTTCTGGACTATATCCAAAGGAAACGTTATCAAATTTAATCTCTCCTGAATTGATTTTTAATGTCTTTGCATTCGCGACATCCTGAATCTCTGGCTTTATTAATAGGACTTCAAGAACTTTTTTTATGCTTTTCCAGTAAAACAGCACCATGCTATAATTCATTCAATTAGATAAGTGCGATTTTATTACGAAAAAAATCGGGAATTAAATAATAAGCCTTCTAACAAAAGATAGAAAATAATGTTTGGACAGAAGTTTCATAAAATTAGGAGTTTTATAATATTTAAACTTATTATGCGATGATATATGAATTGAGTCAAAATTGTTGAATTTTTTAAAAACTGGTTACCTGTAAACACGTTCAATGTCGTCAAGAGGCTGCATGAGTTGTAAAGAATAAGTTGAAATCATGACGTAGTCTCCAATTGACAAGGACTTTTCATCAGCAATCTTTTTTAAACATACAAGTGATCCAATTAATAAACAGATGGCTACAAAAAATTGACGAACGTAATTTGCAATATTATATCGAATTTGGCTTTTATGATTTTCTTTTTCAGTAATCTTAAAGTTCTTTCTGAAATTATCAATTTCATAATTTTCAGCAGCAAAGTATTTGACTGTTTCATATTGGGTAAGGTTGTCATAGCATTTACTTAATTCTTCGTATGAATTGGATTCGTAATCTATCGAATTATCTGTCCATTTATTTAATTTAAAACATATAACTAAAAATAAATAAAGAATTCTAATTATTCTTAATTAATCAAGCATAGAAAGTATGAAGAGCTTGGCTACAATTTTTCAAAATTTGGTAATTTTAAGCACAAAATGGTCATTCGGGTAATTGACAATCACGATTAGGAACGAAAGTTATCACGATAGTTATGTAAAAATGAAAAATAAATTTATCTTTTTCTGACAAAAAATTATTATTTTTTTTATTTTAATAATTGTTTTCTATGCGTTTCTGGTCATTTACAATCCTTTGAACATGAAAAAATAAATTTAGCAGCGACAAGCGCAATTCCGCTAGCGGATTATTTTTTTAGTGTATAGTCATTATTGCCCACTAGTAGAAAAGAATACATTCTTAACTGGCTCGTAGAAATTTTATTTCGCCAAATCCAAAAGTTTGAAGTTTTGAGGTACGTAGCCCCAATCAGGTGGATAAAAATAGCATTTTTCGATTTAATTAAATTTCTGAAAAATTGATACTTCTGAAACCTTTAATCCTTATAGCCATTTATTAAGTTATATGTGTTAATTTCAGTAGAAGCTTTCTGAATTATTTATTCATATGTTTTACGTATTAGGTGGCCCTAAAAAGGGCCGGTGGTTTTTTTTGCATTTGTTGCGTGGCTTCAACCATACGTTCCAAAATCAATAAATTCACAAGCATACAACAAATTAAATCACCAAGGTCACAAATATACTTACATACACAAACATACAAAAAAGAAATCAAAAACTTACAAACATGCGAGCACCTAGTGCTCAGGTGACTTCTCCTGGCCAGGAATATCAATGTCCACCTCTTCAAGCCTACGAGCTCGGAAAATTGCACCAAGCGATTCAATCAATCACAGCTTACGAGCTGCTTCAATGAGGATTTAACGTCCGAAAGCCATGGACTCCTCCAAGTGCACCAAGCACATCAGCAACAATCAAACCAGCAAACAATCCCATCCACAGCTTAGCGAAGGCGTCAAGGTAGCCGCGTGCGTGAAGGCTGAAGTCAGGACAGCAAATGCTGCTTTGGCTAGATTCGCGGTTATATTTATAGGCCTTTGCTGACTTCGAGCTCGTTCACTGATTGGAGCGCGCGCGACAAATACGTTACAAAGTTTACTATGTAAAAATTATAAGACGTGGCAAGGGAGGATTTTACCAATCGGCCCTTTTCAGGGCCACGTTCCTTAAACGAAAAATATAAGTACTCGACGTGGTAAAGGAGCAAAATTCAAAAGTTAAGAATAAGTCTCGTAAAGCAAGACTGCGTGCGGCAAAGCCCGTGGCAAGGCTGTCAAAAAGCACAGGAAGGCCAGAGGCCCGCGGAAAAGTGCTAAACAAAGACTTCGTGTTATCACGGATATTTATTTTTAATGCCTAATAATAACAATATGTCCATTAGAATTTAAAAAAAAAATTTTGAAAATTTATTGACTGCAGACGAAGGTATTAGCGTTTAAAAATTCCTTCATTTTTGAGTTACTAAATTATTAAAGATTTTTTATAAAGCTTCTGATTCTAAAAATCTTTGAATATAATAAGAACTGCACATTAAAATCACCTCTGCATTATTTAGCATCGATTCACTAAAATAGAATTTATTTTCTAACAATAATATAAAATATTTTTCAAGATTTTTGATTTTTGACCTAACCTACAATTTTCAAAATAATATCGATTTATTCGGGGAAAAATTTAGAAAGAAAAAAATTTTTTTTAGTTTATCGATGCTAAATTTAAAATCAGAAACTTTATAAAAAAGTCTTGATTAATTTAGTAGCTCAAAAATGAAGGAAATTTTAAACGCTAATATCTCCATCTTTAGCCAATATATTCAAAATTATTTTTGTCATATTCGAAGGGACATGTAACTTGATCAATGGCTATACAAAACAATGATTCCAGAAGTTTCGATTTCCAGGAATCTTTAATCGGAAAATCCACTTGCAGCCAGCGGAAACCTCTTGTAACTAATAAAACATTTTTTCATTCTCAAACGATTGCAAATCACCTGAAACGTAAAGGAAATTAAAAAATTTTTTTCTTTTAACAAATTTTTTTGGCTTACCATACCGTTGCGCGGTTATCTTAATGAGAGAAAAAATTATTTTCTTCTTTTATCTTTAAATTTCAAGTTATTTGCAATCGTTTGAGCATGAAAAAAAAAATCTCCTTGCTGCAAGCAGAAATCTACTTGCCACAAACAAATTTTGTTTATGTTATAAATATGAAATAAAATATTTACCCGAATACATAACCATCATTGCTGTAATCGTCATACTGAACCAAATATTAAAGATTTTTAAAAAGAATAGAACTGCTATAATACTATCAGCAATTGTTGGAATTAAATTAAACAAAATTTCTCTCATCGTATATGAAACTTGTCTGTAATGATATTGAACTATTGCCAGTGTTTCTGAAATCTCGCTTCCAAGGTGCCAACGTAATCCCAAACTATATATATGTCTGAAAAAAACTACGTTATATACATTTATATATTTAAATGATTTATCAAATTATTTTTACCTGAATAATTTTGTTGCTAATTCTTCATTTAAATAAGCATCAATTTTATTGTATAAATAGTCATTTAAAGTATGAAGCATTCCTACTCCACCAAGATCGCCTTGTAAATATCTTAATAAAAAATATATTGAAACTAAGTCCCATCTGAAAAAAATAAACAACTTTTTTTATCTTGGTGGAATTTTTATTTTTACAATAAAAGCTTTTAAAAGACTAAATAGGCGGATTTGTTTGAAATTTCAAACAAAATTATGCCTGCTTGAAATTTACAACACCGTGTAGGCGCCACTGTAAAAAGTAACTTTATTGGATAAACATAAAAAAAACGCTGCCAAGTAATTGGCACTATGGTTCCTCATTAACAATAACAAAATGTTCTTAATGGTCTATTTTATCTAATAAAAATGATAATTCTAGATATTAGTACTTTCATGGAAAAAAATTAAATACTACGTCCCAAAAGAAAAAAGATATATTGCTATTTTTTTAATTTTTTTATGTAAACAATTTTTAGAAAAAAATTTTCAAAAAATTAAGTATCAATTGGAGATATAGAGTAAAAACGATAATTCTACATATAAGTACTTTCATAGGAAAAAATTAGGTACTACGTCCAAATAGAAAAAAAATAATGCTGTTTCTTTAATTTTTTTATGCAAAAAATTTTGAGAGAAAAATTTTCAAAAAATTAAGTTTCAGTACCAAAATATTGACTAAAAAGTATACTTCTAAAACTAGTACTCCCACAGAAAAAAATGAGGTACTACTTTCAAAAAGCAAAAAAATATTGCTGTTTTTTTTATTTTTTTATGCAAAAAGTTTTGAGAAAAAAAAGTTCAAAAAATTAAGTGTCAGATTGGAGATATCGAGTAATAACGATATTTTCAGATATTGGCACTTTCATAATCAAAAATTAGGTACTATATCCAAAAAGAAAAAAAATATTGCAGTTTTTTTTATTTTTATTTTTTTTAAATGTTGAGAACAAAAATTTTGAAAAAATTAAGTATCAGGTCCAAAAAATTACTATAAACGATATTTCTAAAACTAGTACTTCCACAGAAATAAATTAAGTACTGCGTCCGTAAAGAAAAAAAAAATTGGTATTTTTTGTATTTTTTGGTGAAAAAAATTTTGGGAAAAAAATTTTCAAAAAATTAAGTATCAGATTCGAGATATCGAGTAAAAACCATACTTTCAAATATAAGTACTTTCGTGGAAACAAATGAGGTATTACGTCCAAAAAGAAAAAAAATTATAGTGTTTTTTTAATTTTTTTATGAAAAAAGTTTTGAAAAAAAAAATTTCGAAAAATTACGTATCCGATGGAGAAATCCTTTACAAACGATAATTTTAGATATTCGTACTTTCATAGGAAAAAATTAAGTATTACGTCCTAAAATAAAAAAAATTTTGGCGTTTTTTGTATTTTTTGGCGACAAAAATTTTGAGAAAAAAATTTTGAAAAAATTAAGTATCAGGTCCAAAAAATTACTATAAACGATATTTCTAAAACTAGTACTTCCACAGAAATAAATCAAGTACTGCGTCCAAAAGGGAAAAAAAAATTGTCATTTTTTGTATTTTTTGGTGAAAAAAATTTTGAGAAAAAAATTTTCAAAAAATAAATTATAAGATTCGAGATATCGAGTAAAAACCATACTTTCAAATATAAGTACTTTCGTGGAAATAAATGAGGTATTACATCCAAATTAAAAAAAAAAAAAGTACCTCGAGCTTTTTTGGTGAAAAAAATTTTGAAAAAAAAATTAGGTCTTAATGTCGTGTTGGCTGTGAAATATCACCGGTTACAGTGCGACATACATACATACATACATACATACATACATACATACATACATACACACACACACACACAGACTTTTTTTAAAAACCGGTTTTTTAGCTTCCTGAGGTCTCAAAACGTGCTTATATGCCAAAATATCGAAAATCAAAATTTCATCTATCACAAAGGTTCCTCTATGAGGAACCAATAGATTATTTACGAAAACTTAGACCATTTTCAAAAAAATTGGAATATATTCGATAAAAATAGAAAATTTATGAATTGCAGTATATTTACAAAAAATTTAAATTGACTTAAAAATTTAAATTTACAATTGACTTGTAATTTTACAAAAAAATCGAAAATATACGAATTTTTTTTGTGAATTTAGGAAAAATAATTGTTAATATACAAGTGTTATTTTTCGTCAAAAAATAAAGGGAGAAATGTTTTCAAAGCATAATAAAAACTATTATTCCTTCTTTTTTTGAAACTATGGTTTAAAATATTTAATTTTTCACAAAGTAATTTTTTTTTTAATTAGCAATTAATTCACCTGCTATAAGCATGGAAAATAAAAAAGTGTATTACAGAGTTGGCGCCTTTTAATACATTTAAAAAAACAGTGCTTAATTATTGGCAATACAGTTCCTCAAGCAATGACAAAATATTCGCTGAAATTTTCTAAATTTTATGTATCATAGTAACACCAAATTTTGCATTAACTTAGCAAAAAAAAAGAATGCAGTTTTTTTATTTTTTTTGCGGAAAAAATTTAAATGCAAAAAATATGAGATATTGCTAAATAATGTACTCCTAAAAACTAGAACTCCCGTTTAAAAAATACTATAAGGCATTGCTTCCAAAATGAAAAAAACTAATCTTGCTTTATTTATTTTTTGATACAAAAATTTTCAAAAAAATTAGTTACCAAATCCGAAAAATCGAATAAAAACGATATTTCTAAAAATAGTACTAGTACTTCAAAATAAAGAAAATCGGTAGTACGTCTAAAAAGAAAAAAAATTTTAGTGATTTTTTTTATTTTTTGGTGCTAAAAATTTTGCTTGAGAAAAAAATTTTCCAAAAATATTTTGTCACCCTGTCAAAAAATTTCAACATAATATAATATAGTATCTATGAAAATTTTTAGTAAAAATAATAAGTTTAGTAAAATAGTATTTTTAGCCCTGTTTTCAAAAATTTTAAATTGTCTATAAACAAATATAGCTTTTAAACAATAAAAAATAAGAAAAGATTAAATTTTGATTCTTACTAAACACATTAGAACCATAATTGTTACTATTGTTAAGTTCTGTCCCCTGCCTCCAAAAAATAAAACTGTTTTAAAAACGTTTCTCCGCTCATTTTGGACGAAAAATAATGCTTGTATGTTTACAATTATTTTTCGTAAATTAGCAAAAAAAATTCGTATATTTTCGATTTTTATCGAATATATTATTATAATTAATATATTATTACAATACATTAATATAATATAATATTCCAATTCTTTTGAAAATTGACTAACTTTTCGAAAAAAATCTATTTTTTGCCAACCCAGGCGTAAAATGCAGGCGTAATTTTTTTATGAAATTTCAGCATGCGTTTTAAGCCCTGTAGGACAAAAAATAGTGTAAGCACCATAGGCGAAATACTTTAGACACTATCGTGAGCACTACAGCACGAGTGCTTGGCGAAGCCGGGCATATTAGAGGGTTTTGCGCCATTGATACTTAATAAACTATTTTTTTGTTTATCCTAGAAAGTTACTTTTTACAGTGTTGTTAAATAAAAAAATTTCTTTGATTTTGGAAATCAGAATTTTTTTGTCGGATTGAAAAAATCTAAAATTTTAAAAATATACCCTTTTGTACCTAAATTCATTTGGAGAATCTTGAATACTGTCCGTGACTTTTTTATTATATAAAGGCACATAAATATTTAATATTCTTATTAAAGCAGTAACAACAAAAAATGCTAGTAAAACTAGCTGGATTTCTATATTATTCTGTGGTTTGAGGAAATCAACAATAATTTTCATTTCTTTCCATACTGATTTTAAAGTAATAACTTCTTCATCATCTTTTTTCTGTATAATCAAATGATCAAAAATTAAACAAAAAATATTTTAAAGTAGATTACTGAAAAATTTTGTTGTATATAACCTTTTTAACTTTTTTATCTTGGTTTGATGCATTTTCAATCAGATTATTTGTATCCTCACTAGATTTAGCATCATTTTTTCCAAAATAACTCGAGTACAATCCTTGAATTCCAAGTATAAATATCAAAAGAGTAGTAAAGTAATTAACAATGAAGTATGAAAAATAGATTTCTTTGCTGAAATGTTAAAAATCTAAATTAATAACTGATCGCTTACACTAAAAAAAAATTCCGATAGTGGCAGCCGGACTTTTTTTTCTGTGTACTTTTTAGATAATTGCTACTATTCTTAGTTAAAATTGAAATTATATATGTATTTTAAATACAAAGTCATTTTTGCGAAAACTTTATAAATACTATGAATTGACATTAAAGAACCTTCACCCTAACTTATACCCAGATGCATTGGAATATACCATATACAAAAATAAATAATTACCTTTGGATCAGAGAAAAACAGTTACTATTCCATGAATCAACAAACACGAGATTTTGAAAAATAAATAAAGATGTCCAAATGCATATTAAAATAAAACTATATCCTTTTTCTGATTCGTTTTTTGATATTACTTTCTGCCTTTCTTCCTTAATCAGTTGTGCCAAATGTAAATACACTATTGAACTGACAATTGTTGTTATTGGCTTAAAAATTAAAAATTTTAAAAATTATAGTTTAAGTGTCTATGAAAAAATTGTGTTTGAAAATATTTAATTCACCGTATGATATCCCTCGTCTGATTGGCTGCGATAAATTGTGTAATTTAAAATAAAAGCTGTTATTCTAATTATTACTGAAAAGTAATGTAAAAATATTTGCAAATTGCACAATTTACTATTAGCTAATGTTTTTGAATTATCGCTAGTCTTATTTTTTTGAAAAAGCCAAAATTTTATTAACACAATTACAAATAAACATGAAATAAATAACAATTCACTAGAATTTTTATGAAAACACGAGTCACCATTTTCATGAAAATTATTGTCAGTGATGTTGGATGGACAAAAATTTTTTTCCATTTCTATTACTGACTTGAAATAAAAATAAATTTTAATAATACTTAATATATGACACTAAATTTTATTTTATTTGCAACCACACTTTAGTTATTAATCACCAGGTAATCAAACTATACTTTATTTTAAGTAAACAATAATAAGTTATTAAATAATATTATAAAGTAACACGTGATTCGAATGAGAGACCACGAGGAACAATGATGTAAACAGATGAATATGTACACTGAGAAAAAAATTTGTAAGAAAAAGGTCAGGATAACCAAATTTTGGTTACTATCACCAAATATTAGCGTATCTTTAACCAAATATTTTGTTGGTCAATTCTTAACCAAATTATTTAGTCAAAATTACCAAATATTCAGTAGAAATAATCAAAATATTTTTTTAAGAAATATATATTATTTAAATATATCTTAAATATAATTTAATAAAAAAATTTTTGTAAAACAAAAATAATAAATTATATATTTGAAATATCCTAAAATAATTGTAAATACTAAAAAATATTATATTAGTAAAAATTATCAACACACCGCAAAATGTAAATCTATATTTTAATTTTAAGTTTATATTAGCATTATAAATATTAAAATATTACGAGACAAATTAAAATAACATCAAAAAATTTTTTTGCCCGCCTGGGCGTGAAATTTTTTGTGAAATTTTAGCACGCGTTTGAAGCCCAGTAGGGCAAAAAATAATGGAAGTACCATGGGTTAAATACTTTAGAAACTAGCGTGAACACATATCACTCGTGCTAGTGCTCACGCTAGTGTCTAAACTTTTACGCCCTTGATACTTAATATACTATTAAACAGTAATAGCTATGAAACTATATTTTAATTAGTTTAATTAATCAAACTCGTTTAAAATTACAAAAGAGAACCCAAAAGCATTTTTTTTGTATACTCATGGTACATGCATTTTTAACGAAGATCAGAAAATATAAAATTTTTCTTACCAATATAATATAATTAACTGCTGTTTTGGCATAATAACCAGCTAATCCAGCAACATGAGCCCCAAGAGAATGGCCAATAATTGTTAAAGTGTCTGAATTCATACCTTGTGATGCTAAGAAATCCACCATTTTTGCAACCTTTTTCCCAACATTTTTTGTGTCAGATGCAGAATAAACATAATTTAAAATGTTTTCAAAATTTGTTAATAATTAATTTGTTAACTAAAAATAAAATGTTATGGTCTTAATCTTGTTTGTTTTCTGAATTTTTTCTATTACATTATCACGGCATAACCTTAAAATTTTAAATTTGTAAGCGCACAACAAACACAATAGTTTAATGATAATTTTTTATTTAAAATATTAAAAATTTAAAGATTTTATGAAAAATAATAATTTTTTCAAAATATTAGCCACTTTTATGAAAAAGATTTACTTTTTAATTTTTTTTTTATTTTAAGTTTTTTTGATAAAATCTACTGAATATTTGGTAAAATCTACTGAATTTTTTGGTTCTGAAAACCAAAATTTTTGTCATCATTACTAAATGCAATTTTACTAAAATTTTGGTTATCCTAACCATACAATTTTTTCTCAGTGTAAGGGTCCAGGTCGAGATCCGGACTCCAGGGCATTTCAGTCAGTACTCGCTCTAAGTTGTCAAGTTTCCGGACACCACAAGTCTTGTCTACTATAGGTTTTTTGGTTCAGTAATCACGAATTTCAGAATCCTATCTACTAAAAATTAACACTTTGCCTTATGAGAAAATAAAAATTGTTGATTGAAATTTTATTTTATAATACAAAAATTAAACTTAACTTACTTTATCATGCAGCGTTTATGATTATTATTCGCTAAAGAAAACAATGGAAATTTATCAGTTAGATCAAAAATGAAATTACGTAAAAACAATTAAATTATTACGTGACCTAAGTTTTTACATTTTTAGCATTCAAGCTAAAAAGTTTTTACATATATGTTTATTTCTGTAGTCAAGTAATTAGTATTCTATTTTCAAAAATGGTTGTGATCAATTTTTAACTAAACGCAGAGCCTTCATAGAAGTAACAAAAGTCTGAGTAGATGCATTATTTAAATTATTGCATTACTGTAAGTATGCTTCAAATTAAAATTGAATAGGAAAATAAATATTGATAAGTTTTTAGTCCTGAAACAATAGACAGATTCAAAATTTTATGAAAACTAAATCTGCCCGAATAGACAAGTTTTGTCCATCAATGTAAATTTAATTTTAATTTTTATGATTTATATATTATTTGATGAGGCAGTTAATAACAAATTCTATTTTATTTTTTATTCTTTATTTCTTATTCAGAATTAATTAACGGGCTTGTATAGACCTTTACAATTTTTCAATACAAAGTTTGTTGTGTTCGAGTTAGTATCCCCAAATAATTATTATTATAAAATACTCAGTTCTACATTATAAAAAGTATTATTTCATTTTCAATAAAATAAATATATTTGATAGGTTGACAAGTAACATGCAATATAACAACTTGATAACATAATTTTAACTTAAAAATTTATAAAAAATGCAATTATTTACAAGATTATTAGACCATCGTGAGAAAACTTAGTTTAAACCAACTGATGACAAGTTTATGAGATAATAGTCATGCACAGTACGTGAGGAACCACAGGTTTGGACATTCAGTTCACGTATTTTGTCGTGCGGCCCAGTGATGCGAGACTTCCATCCATGAAATTATGACTGAATGCATCTAAGGCCGTATTAACATAAATCTTGCATAAATATTCTAAGTATTACTTTTTTCGCAATTACTATCTATTTCAGAATTATTTCGCTGTTGAGCTTCCCACATTTTATAATAAGCACCTTTTCTAAAAATTAAATCATCATGCTGTCCTTGTTCTATAATTTCCCCTTCATTTAAAACTAAGATTTCATCAGCATGAACAATTGTTGATAATCTGTGAGCTATTATTATTGTTGTTCGATTTCGACAGACTTTTTCTAATGCAGACTGAATATTTCTTTCAGTCTGTGTGTCTAATGAACTCGTTGCTTCATCCATTAAAATAATCTTTGGGTCTTTTAAAATTGTTCTGGCTATTGCTACTCGTTGTTTTTCTCCGCCACTTAACTTTAAACCTCTTACTCCAACCTAAATAGCAAATTAATTAAAACTTAATAAAAATCATAAACCTAGAATATTTAGACTTTTACCTCCGTTTCGTAAGCATCGGGAAATGAAAGAATTCTATCGTGAATATCAGCATTTTTCGCAGCTTCAATTATTTCATCTTCAGAAGCATTCATTTTACCGTACTTAATATTGTACTTCACAGTGTCATTGAATAACACTGTATCTTGAGGAACTACACCTTTAATGTTAATAAATTTGATTAGTTATTTAAATCTTTTATAATAAAAATTATTTATCAAATACAAACCAATAGCTTTTCTAAGAGAGTCTTGAGTAACGTTCTTTATATTCTGACCATCGATTAAAATTCCACCACTACTAACATCATAAAATCTAAATATGAGACGCATTATTGTTGATTTTCCAGCTCCAGAGGATCCAACAATGGCTACAGTCTTTCCAGCTGGTACAACAAAGCTTAAATTATTTAATATAATTTTTTCTGGACTATATCCAAAGGAAACGTTATCAAATTTAATCTCTCCTAAATTGATTTTTAATGTCTTTGCATTCGCGACATCCTGAATCTCTGGCTTTATTAATAGGACTTTAAGAACTTTTTTTATGCTTTTCCAGTAAAACAGCACCATGCTATAATTCATTCAATTAGATATATAAGTGCGATTTTATTACGAAAAAAATCGAGAATTAAATAATAAGCCTTCTAACAAAAGATAGAAAATAATATTTGGACAGAAGTTTCATAAAATTAGGAGTTTTATAATATTTAAACTTATTATGCGATTATAAATGAATTGAGTCAAAAATTGTTGAATTTTTTAAAAACTGGTTACCTGTAAACACGTCCAATGTCGTCAAGAGGCTGCATGAGTTGTAAAGAATAAGTTGAAATCATGACGTAGTCTCCAATTGACAAGGACTTTTCATCAGCAATCTTTTTTAAACATACGAGTGATCCAATTAATAAACAGATAGCTACAAAAAATTGACGAACGTAATTTGCAATATTATATCGAATTTGGCTTTTATGATTTTCTTTTTCAGTAATCTTAAAGTTCTTTCTGAAATTATCAATTTCATAATTTTCAGCAGCAAAGTATTTGACTGTTTCATATTGGGTAAGGTTGTCATAGCATTTACTTAATTCTTCGTATGAATTGGATTCGTAATCTATCGAAATAGCTGTCCAATTATTTAATTTAAAACATATAGCTAAAAATAAATAAAGAATTCTAATTATTCTTAATTAATCAAGCATAGAAAGTATGAAGAGCATTTACTACAATTTTTCAAAATTTGGTAATTTTAAGCACAAAATGGTCATTCGGGTAATTGACAATCACGATTAGGAACGAAAGTTATCACGATAGTTATGTAAAAATGAAAAATAAATTTATCTTTTTCTGACAAAAAATTATTATTTTTTTTATTTTAATAATTGTTTTCTATGCGTTTCTGGTCATTTACAATCCTTTGAACATGAAAAAATAAATTTAGCAGCGACAAGCGCAATTCCGCTAGCGGATTTTTTTTTGTCAACTTGATCAATGGCTATACAAAACAATGATTCCAGAAGTTTCGATTTCCAGAAATCTTTAATCGGAAAATCCACTTGCAGCCAGCGGAAACCTCTTGTAACTAATAAAACATTTTTTCATTCTCAAACGATTGCAAATCACCTGAGACGTGAAGAAACTTAAAAAATTTTTTTCTTTTAACAAATTTTTTTGGCTTACCATACCATTGCGTGGTTATCTTAATGAGAGAAAAAATTATTTTCTACTTTTTTCTTTAAATTTCAAGTTATTTGCTATCGTTTGAGCATGAAAAAAATCTCCTTGCTGGAAGCAGAATTCTACTTCCCACAAACAAATATTGTTTATGTTGTAAATATGAAATAAAATATTTACCCGAATATACAACCATCATTGCTGTAATCGTCATACCGAACCAAATATTAAAGATTTTTAAAAAGAATAAAACTGCTATAATACTATCAGCAATTGTTGGAATTAAATTAAACAAAATTTCTCTCATCGTATATGAAACTTGTCTGTAATGATATTGAACTATTTTCAGTGTTTCTGAAATCTCGCTTCCAAGGTGCCAACGTAATCCCAAACTATATATATGTCTGAAAAAAACTGCGTTATATACATTTATATTACTTAAATGATCAATCAAATTATCTTTACCTGAATAATTTTGTTGCTAATTCTTCATTTAAATATGCACCAATTTTATTGTATAAATAAATATTTAAGGTATGAAGCATTCCTGCTCCACCAAGATCGCCTTGTAAATATCTTAACAGGGGCGTAGCCAGAAATTGGTTTTGGAGGGGGCGATTTGAAATTTTTGGTCAGGCGCCCCAAAAATAGTCTTACGGCGCCCTAAAATTTTTTTTAAATTAGCCCAAAACTAACACATTCCACAATTGTTCATTTCTGGAGGATTTTTGTCCAAGTTTGCCCTTAATTTAGCCTTTATTCAATGGTGTATAGTATATGTATATTAGAGTGGACCTAAAATTGCAGTTTTAAAAAAAACTTGGCTTCCCGGGTTTTTTCGTGAAATTTTGGTCATAAAAAGTCCCCAGCTCCAAGGATTTTGCTTTTACTTTTCAAAAAAGCATGCCTTAGAGCACCTCAATTTTCCCATTTAAATAACATGGGAATTTTGACTTTCCAGCTTTCTAATTTTTTACAGCGCTTGCAGAATGTTTTGAAAAGCTGGTATTCGATGAAAAGTACTATTTAAATATATAAAAAACGATACCCAACCTCAAGTAGCTAAAAAAAATATTTCTAAAGCGGCTTTACCGATAATAAACGTAAAAAAATGCTCCATTTAAATTACATGAAGCTATGCTATTTTAATGGGGATTTTTTTTACATTTATTACCCATAAAAACGATTTAAAAATATTTTTTTGGCTACTTAAGGTTGGGTAACGTTTTTTATATATTTAAATAGTACTTTCCGTCGATTAGCAGCTTTTCAAAACATTTTGCAAGCTTTGTAAAAAATTAGAAAGCTGAAAAGTAAAAATTCCCATATTATTTAAATGGGAAAATTGAGATGCTTACAGGCACACTTTTTTTAAATAAATCCAAACAATATACTTCCAAGATTACGAAAAAAAAAATCTAACTTAAAAATCATAGCTGCGTCCTAAACTCATAAATTTTTTTTTGAATGCTAAAAAAAATGTTTATATGATAAAGCAATTAAAATAATATTTTATATCCCTTTTCTGGTCAATTTCAACTACAATTTTATTACTTCACAACATATCAAAATCTATTTCTGAGAACAAGCACATATAAATTTCACTATATTTCTTTAAACATCCGCCATATGACAAATAAAATTAAAAAAAAAAAATTTTTGAAACAATTTCTATTTACTAGACATTAAATTTTTTTTGTGGGATCATAATATACCATCTAAAATAATTTTTTTTTTTTTTTTGTTAATCTTCCTAAATCTTGGACCCTGATTATAAAAAGATATCAAAGTTTTTTAATATTTAAAATATTTTTCATAATAAATTAAACGCAAGTATCGCAAATACGAATTTTGCGCCCTTATATGGCTCGTTTTCATTTTTTTTGAAAAAATAGCTTTCAAAAAATAAAAATAAAAAATTCCTTTTTTAAAGTCCAAACAAGACTTTTTAGACTTTTTTCACCAATATTTATTCAGTGTTGCATAAAAATCACCATAACGAACCTTTTACATCAATTTATTACATTTTTTCATATAATTATAAGGTAAAAACAGGTTAAAACCATTAAAAACCAAAATCGTTACATACGGCCTTAATGTATGAATTTTTCTAGGTTTTATGTATTTTAGAGAACAATATCATATATTTTTAAAGAATTCTTACTAAAAAAACGAGTTTTGGAGGTAAATTTTAAAAGTATTAAATAATTTTAAAAAAAAAGAGGAACGGTAAAGGCAGGAACGGTAAAGGCTTTTTTATAGAAAAATCAAAATAATTCGTAGACAAATGAACAAAAAAACTTTTCCGTTTGGAAAGTAAAGTATTTTTATGATTGAAACTTACTAAGTTTTTAATATTTTAATTACAACGCTTCTTAATAGGAGATCTAGGGGGGTACGGTAAAGGCTTTTGTTTTTGTCCCTTCGTGATTTCTGAACTTAAACTGATTTTGTTTTCCTATTTAAGGACCTCTTAAAGTGCTCTCGATGTGAGAATTTATTTTTTATGTATTTAAGTTGTCATTTATGTGATTAAAAGGTTTTAAAAATGTTTTTATGAAGAGAAATCAAATTTAATATAAAAAAAATACGTTTTACGTAAACATTTTGTAAAATCGTGTGACACACCTTCTCACCCTTGTAATAATTAGGAAAAGTAAGTTTAAATTTTTTCTCTATGGAAAAAGTTTAACCTTATAGTATAGCAATTAATCCCCAAATAAAAATTTTTTATAATTAATTGATAGGTGTGAATGACAGACACTCAAAGTATAGGAATCTCCTTTGTGACAGGGAACGGTAAAGGCTTTTTTGCTATATTTTTATGTTTTATAGTAGTTAAAACATTAAAATATGTTGATTTTTATGGTGTACCATCAAAAACTTATCGAAATTAAAAATTTAAAAAAAAAAAATTTTTTTTATTAATGCATCTGGTAGTCAGAAACGTGCTGTACGTCACTTTTGCAAAAAAAACGATAATGAGCCATATATTTGGCGCCCCAGGCCTTTGGAGGGGGCGATCGCCCCCTTCGCCCCCCCCCCCTGGCTACGCCCCTGCTTAATAAAAAATATATTGAAACTAAGTCCCATCTGAAAAAAATAAACAACATTTTTTATCATGGTGGGATTTTTATTTTTTACAATAAAAGCTTTTAAGGGAGTTGAGGCGTGGAGGAAAGAAGATATATTTTTTTTCGGACTTCTTTCTTCCTCTCACGAGTTTCGTATAAGAAATTCCAAAATGTTTTTGTTTATATTTCTGTAAATAAACTCCTAAGAGCTCTGAAATTTTTTCAGTGTGTTTTTATAATAATAAATTATATTTTAACCAAATATTATCAAAATCTGTTTTGTAAATTTTTTGTTTGGAGCTCTTAAAATCTCTTACGGTGAATAAGTATGTAATATAAATAAGTACGTATTGTACAAAATTTACAAAACAGATTTTGATAATATTTGGTTAAAATATAATTTATTATTATAAAAACACACTGAAAAAATTTCAGAGCTCTTAGGAGTTTATTTACAGAAATATAAACAAAAACATTTTGGAATTTCTTATACGAAACTCGTGAGAGGAAGAAAGAAGTCCGAAAAAAAATATATCTTCTTTCCTCCACGCTTCAACTCCCTTAAAAAACTGGATAGGCAGTTTTGTTTGAAATTTCAAACAAAATTATGCCTGCTTGAAATTTACAACACCGTGTAGGTGCCACTGTAAAAAGTAACTTTATTGGATAAACATAAAAAATAGATTATTTTCGAAAACTTAGACCATTTTCAAAAAAATTGGAATATATTCGATAAAAATCGAAAATTTACGAATTGCAGTAAATTTACAAAAAATTTAAATTGACTTGAAAATTTAAATTTACAATTGACTTGTAATTTTACAAAAAAATCGAAAATAGGTATACGAATTTTTTTTGCGAATTTACGAAAAATAATAGTTAATATGCAAGCGTTATTTTTTGTCAAAAAATGAAGGGAGAAATATTTTTAAAACATAATAAAATATCATAGAAATATGATGTTTTAACTATAACTATTATACCTTCTTTTTTTGAAACTATGGTTTAAAATATTTAATTTTTCACAAAGTAATTTTTTTTTAATTAGCAATTAATTCACCTGCTATAAGCATGGAAAATAAAAAAGTGTATTACAGAGTTGGCACCTTTTAATACATTTAAAAAAACAGTGCTTAATTATTGGCAATACAGTTCCTCAAGCAATGACAAAATATTCGCTGAAATTTTCTAAATTTTATGTATCATAGTAACACCAAATTTTGCATTAACTTAGCAAAAAAAAAGAATGCAGTTTTTTTATTTTTTTTGCGGAAAAAATTTAAATGCAAAAAATATGAGATATTTCTAAATAATGTACTCCTCAAAACTAGAACCCCCGTTTAAAAAATACTATAAGGTATTGCTTCCAAAATTAAAAAAACTAATCTTGCTTTATTTATTTTTTGATACAAACATTTTCAAAAAAATTAGTTACGAAATCCGAAAAATCAAATAAAAACGATATTTCTAAAATTAGTAGTAGTACTTCCAAATAAAGAAAATCGGTAGTACGTCTAAAAAGAAAGAAAATTTTGGTGATTTTTTTATTTTTTGGTGCTAAAAATTTTGCTTGAGAAAAAAATTTTCCAAAAATATTTTGTCACCCTGTCAAAAAATTTCAACATAATATAATCAAGCCAAAGCGTTAGCTTTGGATTTATGGGATTGAGGGGGGGCGGTCACGCGACCCTCCATCGCAAGCAAAAGCTAGCTTTGCTTATATATATCTCTTTTTTTTCTCTCACTCTATATTCCTTGCTTCTAAGTGAGAGGGACATATTTTTACATATAACTTACGATCGGAGAAGGCTGAGATATCGAAATATCGAAATTTTGGTTTGACTTACGTTTTTTTAATCGCATTTTTGCGATTTATCGCATTTTTCATCTGACTTACGTTTTTTATATCGCATTTATGCGATGTATCGCAGCGAATATTGAAATCTCGATTTACTGCGATTAATTAAAGGGAATCTTTTCAATTTTTTGATCCAGTAGTTATAAGTAAAGAAGAGGTATCCTGATAATTTTTAATAAAAATATATCATTACATTATATTTAAATTATAAGGCAAGGAGATTTTTATTCTTTTCTGTTATTAGGTAATAATAACGCAAGAGTTAGTATACATATAATATTGGTACATGAATTCCTTAAAATATTTTGAATTTTGTATATCCAAATGTATCAGGAGAACATGAATAAAAATAGATATTTAAAAACGGGCCCGTACAGTCGTAAAATAAAAAAAAAATCACAGCTGCTTATAGTATAGATATAATTATGTAAATAAAATTCTCGCCGTGATACCGGATACGCGTATAGACTCGCATATACATATATTTTTTCCAAAATTTTTGCCACCAAAAAATACAAAAAACACCAATTTTTTTTTTATTTTCGGAGGTTGTATTTAACTTTTTCTCTGAAAGTATTAATTCTAGGAACTTATCGTTTTTACTTGATTTCTCGAATCTGATACTTAATTAAAAAAATTTTTAATTTTTCTTATTTTTTACATAAAAAATAAGATTGTGTAACCTTATTTCTCAGATATGACACATGGTAAAAATGTTCAACTCATATTGATTATTATTTGTCATTACTTTAGGAATCGTAGTGGCCATAATTTGGCAGCGTTTTTTTCTTATTCTTTATTTATAGTTTTATTAGTTGCTTCACATTGTTTTTTTTTAAAACCTTGCGACTGTTATGATATCTTTACTTACTTTACCTACTTTTGAAAAAGTATAATATTTTATGGGATTGACACTATATTTTCCTTGCGAATTTTCTGTTATATTTTTTAAGGATACTTTTTCAAATTAGGCTAAAGAATTTATTAATATCTAGAATTAGCCTGGGATATCTATTTTTTTTTAATATATTTTTTCAAATAAGTCTAAAGAATTTATTGATATCTTGGATTAGCCTGGAATTCCTAAGATTTTTTTATACATTAGACATCTTAAATTTACATTACACCTTTTGTTGCTTTTTTTCTATCCCTGCCGGGTCTGCAAGCCAATATTTTTAATAAAAAGTTTTAGCATTTTGATAATATTCATTATGCATAATTTAATTATTGCCTTACGGGCCCGGCAGGGATAGAAAAAAGCAACAAAAGGTGTAATGTAAATTTGAGACGTCTAATGTATAAAAAAATCTTAGGAATCCCAGGCTAATCCAAGATATCAATAAATTCTTTAGACTTATTTGAAAAAATATATTAAAAAAAAATAGATATCCCAGGCTAATTCTAGATATTAATAAATTCTTTAGCCTAATTTGAAAAAGTATCCTTAAAAAATATAACAGAAAATTCGCAAGGAAAATATAGTGTCAATCCCATAAAATATTATACTTTTTCAAAAGTAGGTAAAGTAAGTATAGTATATATGAAAATTTTTAGTAAAAATAGTAATATTTTTAGCCCTGTTTTCAAAAATTTTAAATTGTCTATTAACAAATATAGCTTTTAAACAATCTAAAATAAGAAAAGATTAAATTTTGATTCTTACTAAACACATTAAAACCATAATTGTTACTATTGTTAAGTTCTGTCCCCTGCCTCCAAAAAATAAAACTGTTTTACTTAAAAACGTTTCTCCGCTCATTTTGGACGAAAAATAATGCTTGTATGTTTACAATTATTTTTCGTAAATTAGCAAAAAAAATTCGTATATTTTCGATTTTTATCGAATATATTATTATAATTAATATATTATTACAATACATTAATATAATATAATATTCCAATTCTTTTGAAAATTGACTAACTTTTCGAAAAAAATCTATTTTTTGCCAACCCAGGCGTAATTTTTTTGTGAGATTTCAGCATGCATTTTAAGCCCAGTAGGGCAAAAAATAGTGTAAGCACCATAGGCGAAATACTTTAGACACTAGCGTGAGCGCTATAGCACGAGTGTTTCGCGAAGCCGGGCATATTAGAGGGTTTTGCGCCATTGATACTTAATATAGTATTTTTTTGTTTATCCTAGAAAGTTACTTTTTCCAGTGTTGTTAAATTAAAAAATTTCTCTGATTTGGAAATTTTTTAAACATATCAAAATTTTTTTGTCTGATTAAAAAAATCTAAAATTTAAAAAATATACCCTTTTGTACCTAAATTCATTTGGAGAATCTTGAATACTGTCCGTGACTTTTTTATTATATAAAGGCACATAAATATTTAAAATTCTTATTAAAGCAGTAACAACAAAAAATGCTAGTAAAACTAGCTGGATTTTGATATTATTTTGTGGTTTGAGGAAATCAACAATAATTTTCATTTCTTTCCATACTGCTTTTAAAGTAATAACTTCTTCATCATCCTTTTTCTGTATAATCAAATGATCAAAAATTAAACAAAAAATATTTTAAAGTAGACAGGCGCGCACACACGCTATAGGCTACTTAGGCTGTAGCCTACCCTTTCAAGGCATCTTTTTCACAAATATTTTGATTTTTTTCATATATTTTAAAAAATTTATCATTATTAGCCTACCCCAGCGTAACTTTCTGTGTGCACGCCTGGTAGATTACTGAAAAAGTTTGTTGTATACCTTTTTAACTTTTTTATCTTGGTTTGATGCATTTTCAATCAGATTATTTGTATCCTCACTAGATTTAGCATCATTTTTCCCAAAATAATTAGAGTAAAATCCTTGAATCCCAAGTATAAATATCAAAAGAGTAGTAAAGTATTTAACAATGAAGTATGAAAAATAGATTTCTTTGCTGAAATGTTAAAAATCTAAATTAATAACTGATCGCTTACACTAAAAAAAAATTCCGATAGTGGCAGCCGGACTTTTTTTTCTGTGTATTTTTTACGTAATTGCTACTATTATTAGTAACGAAATTAAAATTATATATGTATTTTAAATACAAATTCATTTTTGCGAAAACTTCATAAATACTATGCATTCACATTAAAGTTGAACCTTCACTCTAACTTATACCCAGATGCATTGGAATATACCATATACAAAAATACATAATTACCTTTGGATCAGAGAAAAACAGTTACTATTCCATGAATCAATAAATACGAGATTTTGAAAAATAAATGAAGATGTCCAAATGCACATTAAAATCAAACTATATCCTTTTTCAGATTTATTTTTTGATATTACTTTCTGGCTTTCTTCCTTAATCAGTTGTGCCAAATGTAAATACACTATTGAACTGACAGTTGTTGTTATTGTCTTAAAAATTAAAAATTTTAAAAATTATAGTTTAAGTATCTATGAAAAAATTGTGTTTGAAAATATTTAATTCACCGTATGAAATCCATCATCTGATTGGCTGCGATAAATTGTGTAATTTAAAATAAAAGCTGTTATTCTAATTATTACTGAAAAGTAATGTAAAAATATTTGCAAGTTGCACAATTTACTATTAGCTAATGTTTTTGGATCATCGCTAGTCTTATTTTTTTGAAAAATCCAAAATTTTATTAACACAATTACAAATAAACATGAAATAAATAACAATTCACTCGAATTTTTATGAAAACACGAGTCACCATTTTCATGAAAATTATTGTCAGTGATGTTGGATGGACAAAAATTTTTTTCCATTTTTATTACTTGTTTGAAATAAAAATAAATTTTAATAATAATTTAGTTAGTAATCACCAGGTAATTATACTATACTTTATTTTAAATAAACAATAATAAGTTATTAAATAATATTATAAATTAACACGTAATTCGAATGAGGGACCACGAGGAATAAACTCGGAATAAACACAATATTATGAATCATTCACTTGTGTATGTAAACGATGATGTAACCCGTGAATAAGTTTTTATAGGCGCTTTCTATACAATACCTGTATACCAACCTGTACTCAGGGCCCCTATGGAATGAGGGAGTAGGAGAATTCTCTTCTCTTTTTCCCGGTTTTTAAAAAATTCTATTTTTTGTAATGTAATATGCGCTAGCTATAGTATAATTGTATGAGTTCAGTGTGGAATAGTATTTGCAATTTAGTAACTTTTGGCAAAACTGTTAAAACTGACAACAAAATATAAGTAAATCCTGCATTTTAAAATATTATAAAGCTCATTGCATATGAGCAATTATTTTAAAAGTGCTACTTAATTTGAGCCTGAAATCGTAATTTTTTTTTTTGAGGGCACATCGATATGACCCATGTTTTTAGGTAGTTTGAACCTTCAGAAATCCAAAAAAAATCGTGAACAAGAAATCGGCGATAGGTGCCAAAAAGATTTTTTCACTTTTATGTCAAAAACCGTGTTTTTCGTATCTGAGCTACCCCAAATTTTCAAAATAACTTTTTAGGTAAATAAAATTTTAAAAAATAGATAAGAAAATCTGATTCCCAGGGAAAAACCACTCCAGAAAAAAAAAAACTTATCTTTTTACGATGAAATTTAGCCAAGTTATCGTCAATTTAAGATTTTGTTCAAATTCGTCTTAAAAACTATTGAAATTTTATCGAAAAAAGCCTGTTTCTGAACTTTAAACATGTATTACTCGCTTGATTTTCATCGTAAAATAATAATTTTTTTTTTAAATCGATTAATTTTTCTTTGGCTATTCATTTCTTTAAGAAAAAAAAAAATCATTTTTATTGACCAAATTTTAATTAGGTCAAAATTTAGGTCATAAACTGTGTTAAGTAAATTTTGCTACTTACAGTTTTCAAAGGCTTTTAACCTAAAAATTGAAATTTGGTCAATAAAAATGATTTTTTTTTCTTAAAGAAATTAATAGCCAAAGAAAAATTAATCGATTTAAAAAAAAAAAGTATTATTTTACGATGAAAGTCAAGCGAGTAATACATGTTTAAAGTTCAGAAACAGGCTTTTTTCGATAAAATTTCAATAGTTTTTAAGACGAATTTGAACAAAATCTTAAATTGACGATAACTTGGCTAAATTTCATCGTAAAAAGATAAGTTTTTTTTTCTTCTGGAGTGGTTTTTCCCTGGGAATCAGATTTTCTTATCTATTTTTTAAAATTTTATTTACCTAAAAAGTTATTTTGAAAATTTGGGGTAGCTCAGATACGAAAAACACGGTTTTTGACATAAAAGTGAAAAAATCTTTTTGGCACCTATCGCCGATTTCTTGTTCACGATTTTTTTTGGTTTTCTGAAGGTTCAAACTACCTAAAAACATGGGTCATATCGATGTGCCCTCAAAAAAAAAATTACGATTTCAGGCTCAAATTAAGTAGCACTTTTAAAATAATTGCTCATATATGCCCTATAATTTTTCATTAAAATATATTTAATATTAAGTCACATAAAAATATCTAAATAATTAAAAGTTATTTGAGAATATTATAATGATATAACATAAAAATCACAGCAATGTAATAACATAGAATAAGTATTACTGCGTAATATTATTCTATGGTAATAAGAAGTTAAAACGGTAAAATCTTCACATTTATTTTGTCAGCTTCTCGATGCAGCTGCACACATCGAAGCCTCCAAAAACTAGAAGAGATTATAAAACAATAGTGCCAGTTTAGGAAGAGGGGCGAATCTCAACACGCAGCATTCCAGAAGGCACCAACTACGAGGCACTTCGTATCCGGCTTTCAAAGAACTGACATTTATTACCTTAAAAACTCAATAAATAGTCGATTAAATTTCAACATAAAAATACGAAATCTCTTCATTTATAAAATACCTGAAATTCTTCCTGTTTATTAGAGTTGTAGTTTCCATGCTAAACGCAAATTGAGCATAAACGTGCTTTTTTGCAAAGTAACTACTAAATAAACGAGCCAAAATACCGAACATTACATTTTGAAAGTGAAATAAAGAGCGTTCCCCGGAGAATACTTTCCCTAAAATGTACTCTTGGCTCTTCATCAAGAAAATCGGAGAATTTTCCATACTAACTATAATTATTATAATTTTTATAATTTTTTATTATGTATATTAGGGTTTTTCTTATTTCCCAAACTGGCCGTAGAGAAAAATACCTGCCCAAATATGATACTTCAGGTCATAAAAATAGTCTCAAAAAAAAAATTTTTACATATGCTTTAAAGTAATATGCCGATTTGCAAATGAAAATCGGTAAAAATCAGGAAAAAGCTTTTAGAAATCTTGTTAAAATCTTTTTACTTCTAAAATTTTCTAAAGGCTTGTTAGTAACAAAATATCTATATGAACTGTATATTATAACATGAGAGATTATTTTTAGGTTTTGGACCAGTACGTCACAAAAGCTGTTTTTTATTGCCTCTTTACTAAAGCCTTCTAGACCTAATAATTTTTTTTAATTCCATGTGCTTTTAATACACCAAATAGTATAGTCCAAGCACACAAGATTAAAAAAAATTAATTAGGTCTAGAAAGGACTTAATACAAGAAATATTCATTTTTTCAAGAAATCAATGAATAGAGCAGTCAAATTGCAATCTTCGTGGATATTTGTTTTGTAGACGACTGTAAATTATATATTAAGTTCAGTCATAAAATATGTTATAATTTATAGTTTTTTTTAGATAATTTGTTACTAAGCAAGGTTTTTAAAAGCTTAAATTTCTAAAACGTTTTTAAAACCTATTTTCTGATTTTTATCAATTTTTATTTGCAAATTGGCGCACTATATTAATCTATATGTAAATTTTTTTTTTTTTTAATAGTTTTATTACCTTAAATATCATATACGAGCCTGTATTTTCCTCTACGGTAAATTTGAGAAATAAGAAACACCCTAATGTATATATAGATTTTATAACAATGTCAGGCCACTGCGTGAATTTTGCTTGAATAGCTTGAAAATTCAAGCAAAACTTTTGAGTGTACGAATACAAAATGGGTGATATTTATTTTTTTTTGACCCGCTAAACACAAATCCAGGTCTGTTTTGCAAAATTCGTGGTCAATTATTTGTTATTAAAAATTTATTGAAAAATTGGCCAAAAATCTAAATGATAAATATCCTGTAGCTAAAATAATTCAAAATTTTGATAAGTACCTAATTTTATTATACATATTTTGACTCACTGAATCCGAACTTCTAATTTATAAGGTCGTATGATTAATTGTTTAAAAAATATTTAATTGTTAATAAATTGTTTAAACAAAATTTTTTCGAAAGCAATCGACAATTTTTTATAATTTTTACTTCACAACATACTTATTCTGGTTTATAAATAAATTAAATTTGTTTAAACAATTACTAGGGTTGGTTTTTGAAAAAAAGAACCTGAAAATCGTGATTAGAGGGTAAAAAAATACATAAACAAAGGAGTCACACGTAATGTTCGAAAAATTTTTTTAAAAATAAATTATAAACAATTTAATATTGCTTAGACAATTAATTCTGCGACATTGCAAATTAAAATTTCGGATACAGCAAGTAAAAATAATAAAAAAATGGTGATCGCTTTTCAAAATCACGAAAACTGTAAACTTTGGAATCCATGTTCATGATCATGAATACTTTTACCCTTAAATTAGCAAAAACAACCCTAAAAAGTTACATTTGCTATTTTCTGTCTACTAAAAATTGACACTTTTTGCCTTCAATTTAATAAAACTTTTTTTTTTATGAGAAAATTAAAATTGTTGATTAACAAAATATTTTATTTTGAAATACAAAAATTTAACTTAACTTAATTTATCATGCAGCTTTTATGATTAGAAATATATTCTATTGAAAAAATAGATAGATTTAAAACTTTATGATAATTAAAGTTGCGGCAGGTTTTGTTCATTTATTTGTTTATTTATTTAAGAAAGAATTATAGCGCAGGTGATATATTTTAAGCTATTTTAAGTAAGAGTACATGCAAAAAAAAGAATAAAATAGAAAGAATAAAAAGAATAAAATTAACCTTTAAAAATGTAGTAAAAAAAAATTAATGTAGATTGATAAATAATATAAAATATAACTAAAGAATTAGTAAATTTTACTAAAAAACTTTAGGTTTTAGTTTTATAAACAAATTTTATTAGTAAAGGACCCCGCACCATTAGCATTGGAAAATTGCAAATGGTGCGATTTTCTTCAAACTTTGGGAAACGATAGTTCAAGAGATTTTGAAACGAAAATGTCTTATGGAAAAATCGGAAATATTCATTTCCTTTTGAGATACGGAGGCTAGATGTTTAAAAAATTTTTAAAATTATTTTGCTGATACAGAAGAGGTAAGTAAAAGGTTTTTCTTGTAGGGATTACCGTCTGAATCAAGATTGGATTTCAATATGTTTTATGGTTCACTGATTCTAATAATGATGTTCCTAAAAACCCAAACGTATACGTTAGCCCTTAAGGGCAAAAATGGCCCGTTTAAGGGTTTCTAAGTACAAATCATAAATGCTTACATCATAACTCAAACTGTGCGATATTATGTAGGATAAATTCGATTATGGTCGTCACTAAACCCAAATGGTTTATAAAGAGTTCTCAAAGGGCTGTATTGCCCTTTTTAGGTCTTTTTCTTGTAAGATCCTTGAGAACAATGTAAAGAACTCAAGATAAACACTTTTTGGGTGGGAAAATTACTTGACGACGATCTGAAAATTCTAACAGTATTTCTAAAACCTTTATAGGGCAAAGTTGCCCTTTTTAGGGCTTACTATGTGTGAACCATTAATAACTATATTACTTACTTAAACTGTACGATAGTTAAATCACTAGATTCAAAGATGATGGTACCAAAAACAAAAAAAATAGTTTAAAAACCAATATTAACTTATGATAAGAATTAAGAGAGTTGTCTTTGTAAAATCTCTGTAGCCAAATAGACCTAAAAAGGGCAATGTAGCCCTTTGAGAGCTCTTCATAAACTATTTGGGTTTAGCGACGACCATCATCGAATTTAGCCTCCATAATATCGTACAGTTTGAGTTATGATGTAAGCATTTATAATTTGTACTTAGAAACCCTTAAAAGGGCCATTTTTGCCCTTTAATGGCTAACACATACGTTTGGGTTTTTAGGACCATCATTATTGGAATCAGTGACCCAAAAAACGTATAGTTTGAGTTATGATGTAAGAATAATAAGCATTTATGATTTGTACTTAAAATCCCTTAAAAGGGCCATTTTTGCCCTTTAAAGGCTAACACGTACGTTTGGGTTTTTAGGAACATAACTATTAGAATCAGTGATCCATAAAACGTATTGAAATTCAATCTTGATTCATACGGTAATCCCTACAAGCAAAATCTTTTACTTACGTCTTCTGTATCAGCAAAATAATTTTTAAAATTTTTTACACTTCTAGCCTCCGTATCTCAAAAGGGAATGAATATTTCCGATTTTTCCATAACACATTTTCGTTTCAAAATCTCTTGAACTATCGATTCCCAAAGTTTGGAGAAAATCGCACCATTTGCAATTTTCCAATGCTAATGGTGCGGGGTCCTTTTACTGAATATTCATAGTGAGTTTTAACCGAACTGAATTTAGTAAAGAAAATAGTAATTTTGGTTATATTTACTCTTTTTTGTATGCGTGTACATATTACATTTATCATATTACAAAATTATAATTGAATGATACAATAATAAAGTAATAAAAAGAGTAATTTAATCATTTTTATTTTTTCTGTACTAATTTATTCTTCTTTCAAGAAATTCTAAATACAGTGAATACATTAAAAGAATACTTTTTTGCAATTTCAAATAAAGTATTTTTGAAGTGTTATTACAATTATTTTCACCTATACCTATTTTATTACAGTAATTGAAAACGAATAACTGTGATCGTAAAATATTACTCGGTTTGGTTGCTTTGCTTAAAATTTCAAACAGATACGATTTTGCTTGAAATATTAAGCGAATTGATCGAAATTTAATTTTAAACAAAGCAACATAACCGTGTTTGCTATAAGCCTAAATGTGAAACATTAAAAGAAGATTTAATTTTACAGAAAAATAATTATCAACCCAAATTGCACGTTATTTAGCGCCTACCGCGGAGATAGAATAGTACAATTATATTGAAATAATTCTTAGAAAACTGACCCAGCGACAGTCAACAAAAAGTACACAGAAGTACACAAGTTTTAAGGATAATTAAAAAAAGAAATAAATCCCGAGGGATATGTATTGGAAAATTTTCTTTTTTAACATGGAACATGTTTATAGGGAGGGGGTACTTCGGAATTTGAAAATTAAGGGGATGGGTCAAATTTGTCCCATTTAAGGGGGGTGGTCAAATTTGTCCCATTTAAGGGGGGTGGTCACATTTGTCCCATTTAATGAAGGGGGTCAAATTTGTCCCATTTAAGGGAGGGGGGGGTCAAATGGGACATGGAATACTTTCAATTTTGGGACTTAGAATAATTTGGGACCTAGAATAATACGCGTTTAGGAAATCATAATAGTTTGGGTTTAGAATCTTAACATTTAGTAAAGGTGATAATTACAAATTATAAAAATATGAAATTGTATTGTTTTTTGTGTTTCTATGCTGTAAGATTACAGATGTAAGTAAACATGTTCCATGCATTTTGGTTGTGTGTACACAAACCGGTTATAAGTTTTTTTTCCGATTTTCTGACTTTTCTTGAGGTTTTATAAAAAAATGATGGAAAATTCAGATTTTTCAGGAAATTTCACATACCCCTTATAATTGTAAATTATATTTAAGTTTTTTTTAGAGCCCAGAAAAATTAAAATCGAAAAATTAGCTCGCAGATTATTCTCGATTTGAAAAAACTTGAAAATCGGAAAACAGGTATCATTTAAATTACTTTGAATCTATAAACTTTAAAAATTGGCATTGTATAATATTTTTACATATTATCATATTTTTGTTAAACCCAGTTTAATCGATTTTTAAGAGCCCATACCCATCAGTTTCACTAAGAACTACTCAAATAGTTTTCTACAAAATGCGAAAATAATGATCATTTTTTAAACATATGATGAAAAATCATTTACAACCCTAAGTCATAAATAAGAATGTTCGAAAATGCAGTTTACCACTCAATGGCTACTAATTTACAAGTGATTTAGATTATTTTTCTATTCAAAAGCTGTAATATTTTAAAAGTATTAATTTTATTTCTGAAAAAAACAAAAAAATAAACAATTCATACTAATAAATTGGACCACAACCCAACTTATTGTTAGAATCAGTTGGCATGGAAACCATTATACATATTTTTGTTTTTTGCTTTTACGAAACTTCCAAATTAATTATCTTATACTACAACACAACTACAAAATCTTATACTCATGATTATTACTGACAAAATTTAGAGTGCTTTTTAATTTAAAATTCTATATTTTCTTAAATTTAAATTTTTGCACTGTAAAAAAAAGCTTACACGAAAAACCAAATTTTAATTTGCAATTCTTCTTAGCATATTAAAAACAGTGTAAGATATTTTCAAAACCTGAAACCAAAAATAAGAAAGATTTAGTTGATAAAAAGTTCATTTAAAATTGTTTACCTGCGATATTAAAAAATTTACCTTTACAAAAGAAACAAATGTCAAAATTACAAAATGGTGACTCTTTATCAATAAAGGCTTAGCAGAACGTAAAATAATAAATTTTATTGCATAGAATGATTTTGGATTAAAAATTGTCCAATCTGTTTCTATAATTTGCAAGTAGAAATTTTCATTCTGCAAAAAATATTTACTATAAAGTTATATAACCGAGTACTTTTCACTCTCCCTTATAATAAATAAGTTGCAAGTTAAAATTATACCTTTGATGCCAATTCTTCTCCATTACAACAATACAAGAAAAATTGTGTCAAACATGCTGAAAAAACCACTAAATTCATTAATGTAATCGAATAATTGCCATACATTGTAGCTAATCGAAAAACAGCTACAGACATAGATAATCCACAAATTAAAAATTGTAAAACTAGAATATCTCCAAAAGTTTTGTTTATTGCTTCCACGTAACTAAAATAAAAGATTTTAAATAGTACCTTAATAAGAAAATATGACACAATAGCAACAGAATTTCTGGGATCTCGAGTTGGTCTCTGAATAAAAATTATTACTCAATTTTTGGATTCTTTAAAATTTTACCAAAACCCCCCCTTTTTTCAGAAAAATTTTATTAAACTTTTATTTTATACTTTAAACTCAAATTTTAAAAAATTAAATAAAAAATAAAAAACAATGAAATTTCTTTAAATTAGAAGCATCCATATAGTAAAAAAGTAGACAAATTAAAAAAATTTTACATTTGTTTGAGAAATTTCAAAAAAAACTAAAACCCAGAAATTCTGTTACTCTTCCGTTATTTTTTTTTGTTGGTAGCATCGCATATTTTTCATAGTTCTAACAACTAGGTTAAAGCTCATAAAATATAAGTTTATTTTTTTGAAAATCGTAATTTAGTCCCAAAATTATTTATTTAACGATTTTTTAAATGCAATGCATAAAGGATTTATACAATATTTCATTTTTTAAAATAAAAAAAAACATAAAAAAAAAGAAATCTAATAAATATCGATATATATACTAGACTGACAAAAAAAAAACGACTTTTCGATTTCTTAAGGTGCTCAAGCGTTTTTGAGTACCACTTTATGAAAAAAAAGCCCTAGGTAAACCGCATCTAAAAATATTTAGTCGTTGGACAGCGCCAAAGCGTTTTCGATTTTTGACAATTGGTTCAGGAGCGTCGGGGGGGATTACAGCTACTAAATTTAAAAGGCAACAAAAAAATAAAACTTCGGGGGGTATTTCATAGTTTTTTTGGTCACTAAAAACGATGGAATCATTTATTTTGAATTATTTCTTTAAGGCAAAAAGTTATGAGCTAATTTCGGTCTTAAAAATATCAAAAATTGGACAGTTTTTGGCGTCAAAAACATGCTGCGGAATAAAAAATGTTTAGAAATTATTTTAGAGGGGCATTTCGAATGATCATTGGGTCACTAAAAACGATGAAATCGGTTATTTTCATTTATTCTTTACGGATTCAGAGTTATGCGCCAAATATTGTAGCTTGATTTTCCAAATTTAGCATTTTTTTGAATTAAATGACTGTCAAGCGTACAGAGAACTTTTTTGAGCCTCTAGAAAGGTAAATTATCATAGTTTTGTGTTTTTGAATACCGATGCATTGGTTGTAATAAAAAAATAATAAATAAATAAAAAAATAAAAATAATAAAAATAATAAAAATATAATAAAATAATACAAATAATAAATATAATGAAATAATAAAAATACATTAAAAATCTAAGCAAACAATGCATCGGTGTTAAAAAACACAAAACTATGATAACTTACCTTTCTAGAGGCTCAAAAAAGTTCTCTGTACGCTTGACAGTCATTTAACTCAAAAAAATGCTAAATTTGGGAAATCAAGCTACAATATTTGGTGCATAACTCTGAATCCGTAAAGAATAAATGAAAATAACCGATTTCATCGTTTTTAGTAACCCAATGATCATTCGAAATGCCCCTTTAAAATAATTTCTAAACATTTTTTAGTCCGCAGCATGTTTTTGACGCCAAAAACTGTCCAATTTTTGATATTTTTAAGACCGAAATTAGCTCATAACTTTTTGCCTTAAAGAAATAATTCAAAATAAATGATTCCATCGTTTTTTGTGACCAAAAAAACTATGAAATACCCCCCGAAGTTTTATTTTTTTGTTGCCTTTTAAATTTAGTAGCTGTAATCCCCCCCGACGCGAAGCTCCTGAACCAATTTTCAAAAATCGAAAACGCTTTGGCGCTGTCCAACGACTAAATATTTTTAGATGCGGTTTACCTAGGGCTTTTTTTTCATAAAGTGGTACCCAAAAACGCTTGAGCACCTTAAAAAATCGGAAAGTCGTTTTTTTTTTTGTCAGTCTAATATATACCTCAATATTTTTTGATGATGTTTTATTATTTTATGCAAATTTCTTTGTTCGAAATCAAATAATTCTTGTTTCTTGAATCGTTTATTCTTTGCAGATTTGAGAATTTCAGGTAAATTTTTAAATCTCAATTTTAAATTATCTAACTGAGCGCTCCCATAAATTATGAAACCTAAAATAACGCAATCTGATCCACTATTTATTACAGCACCACAGCTTGTAATGTACCCTGCCCAAAAATAATTAACCCAGTACGCCACATTTTTATTTTTAATTGGTAGCCAAATTTTAATTAAAAGTTCTGGATTTTGAAAGCTTTGAAAAAATGGTAAATTAACAACTAAAAATCCAGCTAATAATCCTAATAACACAAAACTAATAACAATCCATCTATAAAAAAATTTAAATTAAAAAGATATTGAAACAAACGTATAATTAAAAGAAATTCAACGCCGTTACCTGATTTTTTTTGTATGGGCATTGAATACAAGCTTTTCATTTTCATCAGTTGGATAAAATAAAGGTTCGAGTAACAACTTGCCTAATTTAATAATTTTTTTTCTATTAATTATGACATTGTTTATCTTGAAGCAAATGGACAGGACTGTAAACTGCCATAAAAATTGTTCATTAAATTCATCAAAGTCATTGCACTCTTTAATTATATAAACCACTTGAAAGAAGCAAAAAAAAATGGAACAATGACCATACGATTGTGGTGTAACCCCGATAAATGTACTTAAAATAATATTGATTATCTTCCTTTTCCGGTCTCCATATTCCGCAAATTTTGAATAAATTAAAAACTGTTGATGAAGTGTACATTTTTTTAAAAACTTATTCTTTACGTGTACTTTCTTTTAATCTTTTAAGAAAACTAAAACTGACGCTAGCAAATTTTAACTTATACCTTCGTTTTTATTGACCTTTAATTTATGTACTCATATTTGTAGTATTTATGACATTGTCAATGTACTAATAATTAACCGATTTTTAACATGATGTAGTTTCCATTCATTTATACAATGTATAGGAACTACAAAGAAAATTTTTTCCAATAATTAAACGAATAGTTTTAATTAGATGTTGCTGATTTCGTAGTATACTTTAATCGATAAAATTATTTTTAAAACGAGGTTTTACGTTATTTAATATACAAAGTGCATATATTAGTTTAAAAAAATTATTCAATGCATAAAAAAGTTGAATTTCGAAAAAAATTATTAAAATTAGTACCATTGTCTAAAAAAAGTCTACTTATAGTAGCTGCACTGAGAAAGAATATTTTTTGAGCAGGAATTTTTTGACACTTTTCTATAACTTTAAAGTTGCTTGCAATTGGTTAAATGATTAAAAAAAATCCGCTTGTCACGAACAGAATTCCGTTTTCCGTAAGCGAAATTTTTTTCCAACCTATGCTCCTGATGCTCATAAAACGAGGGTTTTCAACAAAGAATCATTAAATAAAGTTATATGAACCAAAATCTATTATAACTCTAAAAGAATTTATAACATTTTTTTTAATTTTCGATTTTCAGTTACTGAATCAAAGTAGTGTGGCATAACTGCTCTGGGCATTCCATTTTGATATTTGAAAATTTTTAGATACATTTTACATAGAGACGCCCTAAATTGGGAGCATTTGATAACCATGATCAAATATAGGTCATTTATAGGGCAATCAAAATGAAATTCATTAATTTTAAAAAGCGTGACATTTTAAAAATGTTTTTATCCTTCCGAATTCAATTATTCTTCTAGACTGTACTCATAATAATGATTATGAGAGGAGGAGGGTTAGTTTCTATCAAAAATTATTGAAAAACAAATTATCTAAACTTTTTAAAATCTAATATCTTTTTAAATTTATCCAGAATTAACGAATAAAAAATATTTCAGTAAAAAAATTCCTTATAAGACTTTATTTCAATAATTTTGCAAATTAAATTGAATAATGAAAATTTTCAATTGATTAATTAATTAATAAGTAAAATTAAATTTGCATGCATTATAGGCTGTATAATTGATTTCCACATTTACGTATCAATTAGTAAATCGCTTAAAATATCTTTTGCGTTTTATAAGGTAATATTCAGGGTTTTTACAAAAACTTTTTTTCGTAATTTTTGCCAACTTTGACTCGCTGTACTGACTTTCCAAAAGTCTAAATCGAAAATCTGACATCAGATTCTTAAAATCAACTCTTTTTACTTATGGGGCCATCATTTTATTTTAAATTTCCTGTATATATAAGATATTTTTTGAAGCCGTTTACTAATCGTCACGTAAAAGCAGCCTTCGGACTTCAACGGATATCCAAGAAATTAAGCAAGTAATATGTGGGTACGAAAAATATTATTTTTGGGTTAAAAAATAAAATAATTATTTGCTTGGAAATAATAAACCAAATTCAAAAAGCTTTTAATATTAAAATAATTATTAAATCAACATGATTAATTTTTATGGAATTCGTATACGACATGGTCTATGGGCCACCATCTCGAGTGAGAGCTGAGAATGAATTTTTCGCTCTCAATCAGGTTGGTTCAAAATTTTATTTTTTTTTTTTTTAATTGTTCGGGATTGGAAAATAGAATGAACTTTTTGCATTACCAGGCAGTCTTGAGGGTGAGAAAACCGTTAAATGTATGAAAATTTTTATTTTTTTACCACATTATATTATTCAATTTTCCAAGATGGCTGAAAAAAATTATAAAAAAGGAACTTTCTACATTACCTGGTGGTTTCGAAGATTGAGAAAAACGTTTTAATGGGTGAAAATTTTCATTTTTTTACCCAATTATATTTTCCAATTTTCCAAGATGGTGGGTAAACATATATAATATAATGAACTTTTCAAATTACCTGGGGGTTTTCGAGTTCGAGAAAAACGTTTTTATTGAAAAAATTTTCATGTTTTCACCCCAACGTATTTTTCGATTTTCCAAGATGGCGGACTAAGAAAAATAAAAATGGAATATTTAAAACTATTTTTTTTTTTCATAAAAATTTTTTTATCAACCTGCAAAATCCTCAAGTTATGTATAATGTTTATTCTTTTATGTTTTTTGGTCCGACATGTTGGAAAATCTAAAATTATAATGTGGTGAAATAATCAAAATTTTCATCCATAAAAACGTTTTGTGGTATTTGATATTTGATATTTGATATTTTATTTATTGTACAAATATACAACGGCAGAAAATCATACATTTTATATCATTTATATATATATAGAACGTAAAGTAAAATTAAAAGCAAAACAATATAAAATTACATAATTAGTTAAATTTCAGATAAGCTAGATTTACAGTATATAGTTCATTAATTAGATGATGCGTAAGTTAATTTATATATGGAGAATGGAAAAGGGTATGTGGATTGTGAATTTGGAAGTGGAGGTTTGTTGATAGATTAATTTGAGTTTTTGGTATTGGTAAGTTTAGAGATGGGAGACTATGTTAAGAGTCTGATGGGGAGAGCTGTTGACATGTTTGGAAAGGTTATTCTTGAAGGTGTTAAAAGAGGAGGATAGTCTAATACCTGGTGGAAGAGTGTTCCAATATAGCCCAGTACTGAATAAGAAAGAAGATGAGTAGGGTTTGCAATGATAAGTAGGGACCTCAAGCTCTTTGAATTTGGGCCTGAGTTCTCTAGGGGTTATCCTGTATTTTAATTTTGAAAACAAAAAGTCTGGGTACTGGAATAACAGAATTTTGAATAACAAGTAAGTACTATTGAATTTAAATCTGTCTCCAATTTCTAGCCAATTAAGACTCTTTCTAAAGTTGTAAACGTGGTCATAGTAACCCAACTTAAAGATATATTTGATTGATGAATTTAATAGTACATTTAAGGTCTAAATGTGCTCGGTTTTAAGATTCCCTAGTCTGGATGACCAGTAATCAAAGTGGGGCATGATTAGGGACATTACAAGTTGCTTCCTAGTTTCCAAGTCAACGTAGTTTTTGAAATATCTTAATCTGTAAAGCGTGCTACGTATTTTATTAGAAATCTTGATAATATGATCATCCCATTTTAGTTTATGATCGAAAATGATACCTAGATTTTTGACAGTCTTTACTAATGGAATGCTGATACTATGGTTAGGTAATTGAATGGAGATGCCAGATTCGAAAACTTTAGAATTTAGGCAAAGTAGAGCGATTGGGCGAAAGTCTGTGAGGCTTTGAGGTCTGCTGACTTTGTTTACGGCCATTATTAAGATTATTATTAATATGATAATTATTATTATTCTTTTCACCTGTTTGGGAAGGTGTTGGAATTTATTGAGAGATTAAAAATGTGAAGAAGAATAGGCATTAATATTGGTAGGCCTAGAGAGAAAAGTTTTACTGGAAGCCCATCGACGCCTACAGCTGTTGAGGTGAAAGAGGAAACCGCAGTTTCAATTTCTTTAGCAGTGATTTGAGAGAACTTAAACTCTTCGTTGATATTGTTCTTGAAAGATGGTGAGTTTAGAGGTAGGTTAGGAGTTGGTAATGGATTTCGAAAAGCAATAAAATTTTCATTTATGGTGTCAGCAGAGAGATTATAGAAATTACTGATAGTTTTAGCTTCAACTAATTTTATGAGGTTTATCTAGATCTTTGATACGATTTTTGTAAAAATTGGATCTCAGATCATTTACTGTGTTTCTGAGGTTAGCTTTAAGCGAGTCGCATTCTTTAAAGTGATCCTCGTTTCCGGTGCGTCTATATTTACGATGTAGATTATTAAGCAAATGAAAGCCCTCCCTTACTTCATCAGTAATCCAAGGTTCAAATTTTGTGTTCTGAGGAATTTTTTTAAGAGGGGCTACTTTTTCGAGGATACAATTAAGTTTTTTCTCCAAATGTGGTAAGCAAAAATCAATATCAGGAGAATCTAGTAATGGGGACCAATTGATTTTGGACAGTTCTTGTAGATAAAAATTTTCATCAAGTAGATAAAATTTTTCATCAAGATTTTTAAAATCCCTGTATAGCAGATTATTTGTTGATGGTACTGGTGAGAAGATTTCAATTGCGACATATACTAGATAGTGGTTGTTAATGTGGGTGTAACTATTATAGTTGCAGATATTATCATTTTGATCAACCATAATGATATCTATGAAAGACTCTGAAAGAGAAGTGAAGTGGGTTGATCCATGTGGGACTATTGTTAGACCAGAAAATTCAGCAAATGTTCTGATGGTTGAGTTCATATTTTTTGGGTTAATGTCACAGTTAAAATCACCAATTATTAGTTTGCTACTATATTCAGTGCAAAACATGGAGAGGTCAGACAGAAAGGTTGAATCCTTAAAGTAGGGGGCTTTAGGAGGCCGATAGACGACTGCTACGAAGAGATCTGAATTTTTAAGAGATACTTCACAGAAGATGTATTCAAAAGCGGGTAAATTTAAGCTACTTGAGGAGCACGAAAGGATTTTGAATTTGAGATTATTTTTAAAGTAGATGGCTACTCCATCTGATCTGCCTATTCTATCATTCCTAACAAGCGTTGACCCATTTATTGCAAACATATTATCGGTATGTTTGTCAGATAGCCCCGTTTCAGAGACCGTGATAATATCATAGTTGTGTTTTGATAAATTAGGTAGACCGAAATTGAAGTTTTTGCTCAGAGAATGAGCATTGAAACGGCAAGCTGTCAGTATTTTGTATGAAGGTTTTTTGGGGTTGATGTAATTAGTAAAATTAGAGATGTTACCTGAATGATTGTTTGGAACTCTACTTCCAGTTTTATCCTATAAAATATTAGTTAGTAGGTTATCAGAAAGCACTTGTTTTAATATGGAATTTTGTTGAGGATTATAGGTAGGGGTAGTATTTATATTATTTTCATTAGTTGTAGTGTTGAGCTGCTTAGTTTCCATCTCAGTTACAGCTGCTGATGTAGATGCACTTGAAGTTGGCGTTGAACCAGCCATGGTAGATCCATTTCCAACGTTGTATCAGCTGCAGAAGTTAATGGTAGGTTGCTGCTATTATTATTTTGTTGTTGAGGTGAGGAAGAGTTCCGTTCTTCTCTGCTTTGCTCTTCATAGAAAGCTATATATTTCTCAACCTCAGCTAAGTCTTGTAATGAGTTAATTTCATGGACTTTAGCTCTATCTTTATGTCTTACAAGGACTCTACCATTATCATTCCATATATATTTTGTTTGTATGTTTTTAGCCCAGTGCTTGGTTGTTTTTAGTAGTTTGTAGATTTTGGGCTCTGGGACCTCATTTATAAAGTATTGCTTTTGGAAGCTGGTATAAGGTCTTTGTTCCTTATTACTTTTTTTAGACTCTTTTTTGAATCTAGGATTTTTAAGCAGTAACTAGAAGAGTAAAAGGTTGCAATGAAAGTTGGTGGCCTAGAGTCCTGGTCAGGAGTAGCTTCTTTATTATTCAAAATTCTAATATTTCTAATGTCGGATTCCTTGAGACTAACTTGTAACAGATGGGCAATAGCAACAACTGTTGTTTTGAGACTGTTAGTGTCAGGATCATTTGAGTTTTTATAGCCTGAGAAAGAAAGCTAATTTATGTTTTGCCTATTTAGCTTTTTGATGTCTTTTTTTAAGGATTTAATATCTTTATTTATGTGAGTTTGTTCAGTGGCTAATTTAGAGTTTGATGATGAGAGAGAAGAAATTTGTTTGGTAAATGAATCAATTTTTGTAAGAAGTTCATGATGTTTTTCAGTTGAGGCTTTTTAAAGGGATTTTAGTTCTTTAAGTATGGCCTTTTGAGTATCTTGAGAAGAAGTTTCAGTAAGTTCAGATTCAACCTCAGAGCTGTCAGAAACTTCTTCGTTTTCTCTTTGCCTTTTAGGATTTGATCTATTACTACTGACAGAGTTTGATCTTGCCAATATAGCTGGAAAGGTAGAGGCTACAACATCTTTAGTTAAGCATTCAGTACATATTTTGACGATTTCATTATTTTTATGGTCGGATTAAGCCTATTTTTTAAGTCACCACATCTAGAATGCCAGGCATATGAGCATGAAGAGCAACAAAAAACATTGGTGGATCTGTTTGTGCAGAGAGCCTTACAATATTGGTTTTTCTCAATCTTCAAAACCCCTAGGTAATGTAGAAAGTTCCTTTTTTATAATTTTTGTCATCCATCTTGGAAAATTGAATAATATAATGTGGTAAAAAAATAAAAATTTTCATACATTTAACGGTTTTCGCAACCTTAAAACTGCCTGGTAATGCAATAAGTTCATTCTATTTTCCACTCCGGAACAATTATAAAAAAAAAAAAAAAAAAAAAAAAAAATTTCTCGAGCTAACACTCACTTAACCTGATTGAGAGCGAAAAATTCATTCTCAGCTCTCATGCAAAATGGTGGCCCGTAGACCCTGTTGTGGGAAATGAGTATTATTGGTATAAATAATTTCACCTCAAAATATATAACTATAAACATTTATTATTAACAACACTGAATATTAACGTATAATATAAAAGATATATATAGAAAGGTGTGTATACTGACGTGTGTACTCTTGTATCTCTAGTATATGAATGAATGGCGGCGTGGTTGGGCACGTGTGAGGGTAATGTATGTGTGTCCCCACACTGTCGTAAAATTTAACTTATTATTGTCACATATTTCAAAAGAACGCGTAATTCGATCTGAAACAAGAAGCTGGAGGTGTTTTTTCAAACTTTTATGCAAAGCATATTGGGTGACGACCTGCAAAAAGTGGTGTTGGGGAAATTATCCAATCTAGTATATGAGAAAGAGTTAATAGTCAGTACACTATCAATTTTTTATTGCTTTCATTAACAGAATGCGTATAATCTGTTGGACAAATCACCAAGCCAAGATCTTGCAAGAATTCTATGAGTGGAAGTCCCTTTTGATCATCTGAAATAACAGAATTAAAGTCACCCATGATGAGAATGTAAGTTCATTACTTAACAGTCAGAAAGTCTCCATGGACACCCCCATAATGATCAAGGGTATTGCTACCTGTTCCATACATCTAAATTTAATTTTATTTTTATGATTTATATGTTATTTTTTATAAGAAAGTTAATAGCAAATTCTATTTTATTTTTTAATCTTTATTTCTTATACAGAATTAATTAACGGGCTTGTAGCCCTTTACAATTTTCCAATACAAAGTTTGTTGTGTTCGAGTCAGTATCGCCAAATAATTATTATTATAAAATCCCTATCAAAAATTGTTATATAACATACTGTATAATTTATCATATTATTAATCATATAATTAATCATATAAATAATCATATAATTAATCATATTTAAATTTGATCCCGATTAGGATATATTTAATTATATGATTATTTATATGATTATTTATATGATTAATTATATGATTTTTAAATACCTTAATTTTTTTTTAAAAAAGCAACCCCGGTGCATAAGTTAACGTTAATTTAGGGTAAATTTAAGGTTAATTTAGGGTAGATTTAACGTTAATTTACTGTTAAATTTAACGTTAAAATTATCGCGGAAAATTGGAAAAAAAAATCTTTATAATTATGTATTTTTTAATTTTACTAATCCAATTGTAGTTATTATGGAAAATTCCCTGATGTTTCTAAAATTAAGCATCATTGCTATTTTTGAATCAATTTTCATTAATTTCTTTTCACAACTAAATTTTTTGATCAAATATTCGTTCTAACATTAAATTTAACATTAAATTTATTATTCAATTTAATCTAAAATTTAACATTAAATTTAACATTAAAATTTAATACTAAATTAAACGTTCAAATTCGGTATTAAATTTAACATTAAAATTTAACGTAAAAAAAAACATCTCAACATAGCAACCAAAGTTTTAGAAACATTTTTGAAATAAGCCTTGAAAATTTTACTAATGTTCGCAGATAAACGTTTCCAAACGACGTTTTATTAATATTTCAAGACGTTTCATCGGCTCCGACTTTTTTCCCTAAAAAATTGCCTTTTGGCGTATTTACAGACATTTGGTGTAAAAAAAATAAAAAAAGTTAGTATTTCCTTCATTTTTTTATTTTATTAACGGATCAATGAAATGGCAAGGTATTTGTTCAAAACAAAAATTTACAATTTATTAACACTTTGATCTTCGATCAATAAACTACAGCTGGTTTATTAACATCATTAAAAATTTCTGTAAATAAAAGAAAATATAAATTTTTTAGCTATTATTCTCTATAAAAGATTAAATCTGAATAAATTGCATTACCTATTTGTTTATTCAATTACATTGAATGATCGTTTTAATTTTTTGAAGATGCAGTCCGGACTTCAAAATCCTGCTATTATTAACTGCAGATGTGAAATTTTCAATTTAAGAGTTTCGATCAGAATTCCATCTTTCGAAAAAAAGTTTTGTACTAAATCTCCAATCAGACTCTCAAAAATATTTAGTAACTTTCCAATCTCTGAGAATCAAAAAAAGTAAAA
Source organism: Anagrus nilaparvatae (assembly GCA_022575985.1). Classification (NCBI taxonomy): domain Eukaryota; kingdom Metazoa; phylum Arthropoda; class Insecta; order Hymenoptera; family Mymaridae; genus Anagrus; species Anagrus nilaparvatae. Next base: position 7,968,100 of record JAKSXM010000165.1, read on the forward strand.
CTATAGTTTTTCACACTGTTAGATTGCTGCGCTTAAATTTTTCTTAAAAATTAAGCAAATTCTTAAAAACCGGTAATTAAAGGGACATTAATTGTAGTAAATGTTTTTTTGAAAATTGAACTTTTTGTATGTGTTATAAAGGGAATAAATATAAATAAATAATGCATAAATCACATCATATACACTGAAAACATTCTTGTCCGGGTAATTACTATCTGGGCAGTAAATTTATATTATCGGGATAGTTACCTATATAGTAATTACCCGAAAAAGAATTTTTACAGTGTATGAATCAAGAATATCAGGTATCTAGCACCAAAAATGAAAAAAAAAAAATTGACTTAAAAAATTGAGGCCATGATTTTCCGGTAGTTTTGACCCTATAGAATGAAAAAAAAAACGTAAACACAGAATCCGCGATTGATGCCAAAAAGATTTTCCCACTTATATGTCAAAAACCATGTTTTTCGTATCAGAGCTACCCTAAATTTTCAAAATGACTTTTTAGGTAAATAAAATTTTTAAAAAATAGATAAAAAAATCTGATTGCCAGGGAGAAACCACTTCAGTAGAAGAAAATAACTTTTCTTTTTACGATGAAATTTAGACAAGTTATCGTCAATTTAAGATTTTACTTAAATTTGTCATAAAAAATATATTTAAAAAAGCCTGTTTCTGAACTTAAATATGCATTATTTGCTTATGATTCTTATGGTAAAATATTACTTTTTTTTAAAATCTTTTACTTTTTCCCCGTGTATTCATTTCTTTAAGAAAAAAATCATTTGTTTTTACCACATTTCAACTATTGGGTCAAAAACCAATGAAAATCTGTGTTAAATAAATTTTGCTACTTACAGTTTTCAAAGGCTATTGACCTAAAAATTAAAAATTTGTCAATAAAAATGATTTTTTTTTCTTAAGGAAATGAATTGCCAGAGAAAAATTAATTGATTAAAAAAAAAAATTATTATTTTACGATTGAAATCAAGCTAGTTATTACGGAAGCCGTATAGTATCATGGGAGAATTAGAGAGAGGGTGGATAAATAGTCGAGAGACTTGTTGGGCGAGTTGTCGGGTGAGTTGGTGGTCGAGTTAGATATATATTTGAAAATGAACTTTGTACGTTACCGGAAGGTTTTTGAGGTCAAGGAATTGAATTTTAAAGAAAAAATTTTCAATTTATCACCCGAAAATATTTTCCGATTTTTCAATATGGCGGACATAAAAAAATATGAAACTGAAAATTGTACGTTACTGATGGGTTTTTGAGGTTGAAAAAAACGAATTTTAAAAAGAAAATTTTCCGTTATCTTGAAAACTCGGAAAATATTTTTGGATGAAAATTTGAAAATTTTTCCTCTGAAATTCGTTTTAATATTTTTTATGACCGCTATCTTGAAAAATCGGAAATTATTTCAGTGTGAATAATTGAAAATTTTCTCCCTTAAATTCGTTTTTCTCGACCTTAAAAAACTGAAATTTGGGTAATGAAAATGATTTTTATTCTTAAAGAATTGAATTGCCAGGGGAAAATTAATCGGTTAAAAAAAAAAATTTTATAACCCGTTTGTGTAACTACACAACCAACGAGCATGGAACATGTTCACTCATAACAGTAATAAATCCAAAAACCGAAATTACAATAAATCCTGAAATATAAATTGTCCTAAGTCCATAAACTTAAAGAATTCTAAGTTCTTGTTCTTATCAGGGCCTGATCAGACTCCCACTTCAAATTATTCTAAGTCCCTAAATTGAAAATATTCTAAGTCCATGTCAATATTTAACCCCCCCCCCCCTTCCGAGCCAAACCTTTTCAAATAGCCCATCCAATGAACATGTTCCATGTTAAAATGTATTATTTTATGATCAAAATCAAGCGAGTATTGCATGTTTAAAGTTCAGAAACAGGCATTTTTATACTTTAATATTTACAGGCGATGTGCTATATCTATCTGATGTCGTGATACATGTGTTCCTCATAAGAGCCCATGTTATTTTTCGCATTTTTGTGTACAAATATCTAAAAATTTTGTACGATTACCGACTAAAAGACCCACACCTTTGGATATCTGAGACTTTCTTCTAAAAAACTGTAAATGTCAAAATAAAGAATTAAATGTTTTATAATATAAATTTAAATTTAAAATATATATAGATAAATAATTATTTAAAAAATGAGATTATAACTAAAATTGTTTATTTACTTTTTTTTATTTTTTATTTTATTATTTCTGTACCTCTTTTGAATTTAAATTTTGCGCAACCACTATTTTGTTTATAATTAATTTTTTCAAAAAAATCTTAATTAACCCTTAACCATTAGGTTTAAACTCTTACCATTTTTTTTTTGGTTCGGATAAGACAAACTGGACATACCCTGCACATCGTTTTTTCTTCTTTTTTCTGCCTTATTAAAAAAATTCATTTTTGATTCGAGGTAGTTTTTTTCTTATTCACAGAACCAATATTTTTTGACAGATCTAGATTTGATAGTAAAAAGTTTAAAATTTTAATTAAAGTTTGAATCAAGGTTATTGAATAAAACTTACGTTACGATATAATTAATGCTTTAGCTCTAAGAGTAAAATAAGATTTTGAAATTGATAAAAAAGTAGTAATTTCACCACAACAGCAGTCCATCCTTATCTTTATTTATAATTCAACAATATTTGATTAATACAACAAATTCTCTTATTTCACTAAAAAAATCTACCTTGATTGATTCTCTGTAAAAAATTCACAAAAAAATATATATTTTTAATTTAGTTCGTGTAAATATTTAACTGAATATTTTTTTTTTGTACATTTAAATATTTTTTTTGCTGATTAAAAAATGAAATTTAGTTTTTGGTTAAGTTCGCTTATGAACATATAGTTCATATCATGCTAATGAACTTGAACTTTGATATAAACAAACTTAACCAAAAAGTTAATTGCATTTTTATCAGTAAAAAAAATATTTAAATGTATACAAAAAATATATATTTAGCTAAAAATTAATTGGTTCAATATTAAAAATAAAATACATTTTTGTGAATTTTTTACAGAGATTCAATCAAGGAAAATTTTTTTAGTGGATTAAGAAAATTTGTTGTATTGATCAAATATTGTTGAATTCTGAATAAAGATAAGGATGGATTGCTGTTGTGGTGAAACTACTTTTTTATCAATTTTAAAATCGTATTTTACTCTTAGATCTAAATAAAGCATTAATTATATCGTAACGTAAGTTTTATTTAATAACCTTGATTCAAACTTTTATTAAAATTTAAAACTTTTTCTATCAAATCTAGAATATTCTAAATCTCTCAAAAAATATTGGTTCTGTGAATAAGAAAAAAACTACCTCGAATCAAAAATGAATTTTTTTAATAAGGCAGAAATAAGAAGAAAAAACGATGTGCAGGGTATCTCCAGTTTGGCTTATCCGAACCAAAAAAAAATTGGTAAGAGTTTAAACCTAATGGTTAAGGGTTAATTAAGAGTTTTTTGAAAAAATTAATTAATTAAAATTGATGCAGATTAATTGTCTTTTAAACTTATCTATATTTTAAATTTAAATTAATACTATAAAATATTTAATTTTTTTTTTTTTTCATTTACAGTTTTTTAGAAAAAAGTCTCAGATATCCAATGGTGTGGATCTTTTAGTCGGTAATCTAACAAAATTTTCAGACATTTGTACACAAAAATGCGAAATTTAACACGGGCTCTTATGGGCAAAGCATGTGATTATGAAAGTATAAAACTCAAAAAACGTTATATAACACTAGAGCCCGTGATAAATTTTGCAATTTTTTGCAAAAAAACCTTTAAATTTTATTTAATTACCGACTAAAAGACCCACATCATTGGATTCCCGAGAGATGCCACTCAAAAAAAAAAATCGACGTGGCCGCGACTACCACCATGATTTTCTGGTAACTTTTTCTGGAACCCTATAGAATACAAAAAAAATGTGAACACGAAATCGGAGATGAACGCCAAAGAGATTTTGACACTTTTATGTCAAAAACCGTGTTTTTAGTATCTGAACTATCCCAAATTTTGAAAATAACTTTTTGGATAAATAAAATTTGAAAAGTTTGATAAAACAATCCAATTTCCAGGGAAAAGCCACTCCAGAAGAAAAAAAACTTTTCTTTTTACGATAAAATTTAGCCAAATTATCGTCAATTTAAGATTTTACTTAAGGTTGAATCAGGTGGATAGAAATAGCATTTTTTGAGTAAAAATTTCTGGATATCAAAACTTCTGGAATGTTTAATATTTTTAGCCATTGATCATGTTATGTGTCCCTTAAAATTAAAAAAATAATTTAGAAAATTAATTGATTATAGACCGAGATATTAGCGCTTGAAATTTCATTAATTTTTGAGGTACTTAATTAATCAAGACTTTTTTATAAATAATCTAATTTTAAAAATCGTTGAATATAATATTTAGGACATTATTTAGCATCGATTCACAAAAAAAAATCTCAATTTTTAACAATAATGTGAAATATATTTCAAGTTTTTTGATTTTTGGCCTAACCTAAATTTTTCAAAAAATCAATTTATTCGCGGCAAAACGTAGAAAATCAAAATTTTTTTTAGTGAATCGATGCTAAATAATGTCCTAAATATTTTATTCAAAGATTTTTAAAATCAGATTATTTATAAAAAAGTCTTGATTAATTAAGTACCTCAACAATTAATGCAATTTCAAGCGCTAATATCTCCGTCAGTAGTTAATAAATTTTCAAAATTATTTTTTAAATTTTTAGGGACACATAACATGATCAATGGCTAAAAATATTAAACATTCCAGAAGTTTCGATCTCCAGAAATTTTTACCCAAAAAATTCTATTTCTATCCACCCGATTCAACCTTAAATTTGTTTTAAAAAAGATAGAAGTTCTACATTGGTCAACGCGTCAGCAATGTTAAATGCATTCAAAAATTTTTAACATGGAACATGTTCATTGGATGGGGTATTTGAAAAAGTTTGGCTCAGTAGGGGGGGGGGGGGGGGTGGGGTGAAAAAGTGGCGTTTTAGGGGGGGTGAAATGGACTTAGAATATTTTCAATTTAGGGACTTAGAATAATTTGAAGTGGGAGTCAGGACCTGATCAGGCCCTGATAACAAAAACAGCTTAGAATACTTTAAGTTTACGGACTTAGGATAATATATATTTCAGGATTTATTGTAATTTCGGTTTTTGGATTTATTACTGTTATAAGTAAACATGTTCCATGCTCGTTGGTTGTGTAGTTACACAAACCGGTTATAAATTTTTATCAGAACGAGAATGGATCCACCTCAGTCAAACGTATGTTTTTTGGGTCACTGAAACCGATTATGAAGGTTTCAAACATTTTTGGATGGCCAGTTTTGAGTAATGAACGCTATATAATGTAAACTGGCAAAAAATAGCAAGATAGGTAATTTATTGAAAAATTGGTAACTAAGCATATTTTTAATACCCCAGTAAGGTTTGCGGGATAGTTAATCACGATTTTGAGTTCATATTTTTAATTATCATTATCATTCATTTCCTTAAGAAAAAAAATCATTTTCATTTTTGAAAAATTTGAAAACTGAAAATAGAAAAATTTACTTAACACAGTTTTTGACCCAATAGTTGAAATGTGGTAAAAACGAATGATTTTTTTCTTAAAGAAATGAATACACGGGGAAAAAGTAAAAGATTTTAAAAAAAAGTAATATTTTACCATAAGAATCATAAGCAAATAATGCATATTTAAGTTCAGAAACAGGCTTTTTTAAATATATTTTTTATGACAAATTTAAGTAAAATCTTAAATTGACGATAACTTGTCTAAATTTCATCGTAAAAAGAAAAGTTATTTTCTTCTACTGAAGTGGTTTCTCCCTGGCAATCAGATTTTTTTATCTATTTTTTAAAAATTTTATTTACCTAAAAAGTCATTTTGAAAATTTAGGGTAGCTCTGATACGAAAAACATGGTTTTTGACATATAAGTGGGAAAATCTTTTTGGCATCAATCGCGGATTCTGTGTTTACGTTTTTTTTTTCATTCTATAGGGTCAAAACTACCGGAAAATCATGGCCTCAATTTTTTAAGTCAATTTTTTTTTTTTCATTTTTGGTGCTAGATACCTGATATTCTTGATTCATACACTGTAAAAATTCTTTTTCGGGTAATTACTATATAGGTAACTATCCCGATAATATAAATTTACTGCCCAGATAGTAATTACCCGGACAAGAATGTTTTCAGTGTATATGATGTGATTTATGCATTATTTATTTATATTTATTCCCTTTATAACACATACAAAAAGTTCAATTTTCAAAAAAACATTTACTACAATTAATGTCCCTTTAATTACCGGTTTTTAAGAATTTGCTTAATTTTTAAGAAAAATTTAAGCGCAGCAATCTAACAGTGTGAAAAACTATAGTTTTACTTTTTTTGATTCTCAGAGATTGGAAAGTTACTAAATATTTTTGAGAGTCTGATTGGAGATTTAGTACAAAACTTTTTTTCGAAAGATGGAATTCTGATCGAAACTCTTAAATTGAAAATTTCACATCTGCAGTTAATAATAGCAGGATTTTGAAGTCCGGACTGCATCTTCAAAAAATTAAAACGATCATTCAATGTAATTGAATAAACAAATAGGTAATGCAATTTATTCAGATTTAATCTTTTATAGAGAATAATAGCTAAAAAATTTATATTTTCTTTTATTTACAGAAATTTTTAATGATGTTAATAAACCAGCTGTAGTTTATTGATCGAAGATCAAAGTGTTAATAAATTGTAAATTTTTGTTTTGAACAAATACCTTGCCATTTCATTGATCCGTTAATAAAATAAAAAAATGAAGGAAATACTAACTTTTTTTATTTTTTTTACACCAAATGTCTGTAAATACGCCAAAAGGCAATTTTTTAGGGAAAAAAGTCGGAGCCGATGAAACGTCTTGAAATATTAATAAAACGTCGTTTGGAAACGTTTATCTGCGAACATTAGTAAAATTTTCAAGGCTTATTTCAAAAATGTTTCTAAAACTTTGGTTGCTATGTTGAGATGTTTTTTTTTACGTTAAATTTTAATGTTAAATTTAATACCGAATTTGAACGTTTAATTTAGTATTAAATTTTAATGTTAAATTTAATGTTAAATTTTAGATTAAATTGAATAATAAATTTAATGTTAAATTTAATGTTAGAACGAATATTTGATCAAAAAATTTAGTTGTGAAAAGAAATTAATGAAAATTGATTCAAAAATAGCAATGATGCTTAATTTTAGAAACATCAGGGAATTTTCCATAATAACTACAATTGGATTAGTAAAATTAAAAAATACATAATTATAAAGATTTTTTTTTCCAATTTTCCGCGATAATTTTAACGTTAAATTTAACAGTAAATTAACGTTAAATCTACCCTAAATTAACCTTAAATTTACCCTAAATTAACGTTAACTTATGCACCGGGGTTGCTTTTTTAAAAAAAAATTAAGGTATTTAAAAATCATATAATTAATCATATAAATAATCATATAAATAATCATATAATTAAATATATCCTAATCGGGATCAAATTTAAATATGATTAATTATATGATTATTTATATGATTAATTATATGATTAATAATATGATAAATTATACAGTATGTTATATAACAATTTTTGATAGGGATACTAAGTTCTACATTATAAAAAATATTATTACATTTTCAATAAAATAAATATATTTGATAGGTTGACAAGTAACGTGCAATATAACAACTTGATAACATAATTTAACTTAAAAATATATAAAAAATGCAATTATTTACAATATTATTAGACCATCGTGATAAAAGTTAGTTTAAACCAACTGATGACAAGTCGTTCCGATAATAGTCATGCACAGTACGAGAGGAACCATAGGTTCAGACTTTTAGTTCACGTACTTTGTAAAGCAATCCCGGTGATGCGAAGCTACCGTCTATGAAATTATAACTGAAAACCTCAAAGGCCGTATTCACATAAATATTCTAATTATTACCATTTTCGCTATTACTATCTATTTCAGAATTATTTCGCTGTTGAGCTTCCCACATTTTATAATAAGCACCTTTTCTAAGAATTAAATCATCATGCTGTCCTTGTTCTATAATTTCTCCATCATTTAATACTAAGATTTCATCAGCATGAACAATTGTTGATAATCTGTGAGCTATAATTATTGTTGTTCGATTATGACAGACTTTTTCTAATGCAGACTGAATATTTTTTTCAGTCTGTGTGTCTAATGAACTTGTCGCTTCATCGAGTAAAATTATTTTTGGATCTTTTAAAATTGTTCTAGCTATTGCAACTCGTTGCTTTTCTCCGCCACTTAATTTTTGTTTTTTGCTTTTACGAAACTTCCAAATTAATTATCTTATACTACAACACAACTACAAAATCTTATACTCATGATTATTACTGACAAAATTTAGAGTGCTTTTTAATTTAAAATTCTATATTTTCATGTTATTGAAGTTATGAACGTTCAACGAACAATACCTAACCTAAACTGGTTAAAAAAAGTGGATTTATCTTGATAATAATTTTTCCGGTGGTTTTTCCCAAGAAATACTAAACGCAAATGAATCTTTAATAAAAAAGGCATAATTAATAAAAGATTTTACATGGTTTAAAGCACCGGTAATATAAAAAAGTAAAGAAAGAAAATTTTCCTATTTAACCTAAACTGGTTAAAAAAAGTGGATTTATTTTAATAATAATTTTTCCGGTGGTTTTTCCCAAGAAAAACTAATCGCAAATGAATCTTTAATAAAAAAGGAATAATTAATAAAAGATTTCACATGGCTTAAAGCACCGGAAATATAAAAAAGTAGAGAAAGAAATTTTAAGGTTTTTTTGTTAATTTTGCGGCCAAAACATGCAACTTTATTATAATTCTGATAATTCTTAGTATTATTAGCTCTAAATTTAAATCTGAAGTTTTTTGAGGCTGCTGGTTTCAAACATGAACTCCAAAAAATCATAAAGTTTCATCTAGGGGTAGAAATTGGGTTGAGCTAATAATACTAAGAATTATCAGAATTATAATAAAGTGGCATGTTTTGGCCGCAAAATAGGGTAAAAAAGGCATGTTTTTTATGTTTCTACCCTTTTTACACTTTTTCTGAAGCGTTGCACACCAAAAATGACCATAAAACTGAAAAGCCAATAACTTTTACTCCAGTCAAATCGCGGAAATAGAAGGGTTTTCAGCTACTTGCCGTCGCCAGATATTTTCCACTAGGTTTTTTGGGTCCCTGATCCGAAATTTCAGGGTATTTTCTATGAGAAATTGGTAATATGACTCTTTTAAAATTACAAAAAACTCACAAAAAAACAGAATATGTAAGTTAAAATTTATGAATAATTTTAGAGGAAGTTTTTGCAAATTTAAGGCTGAATCGCCAATTTTTTATAGACCGAACCCCAAAACTCATGATATGATTAACGTCATAAAAAACTAAGCAATCAAATCTTGGTACTCTAAGTTTGAATGCATCAAAAATGCCACTTTTAGGAAGAGTTTTTGCAAATTTAAAGATGAAGCGACAATTATTTTAGAGGCAGGTTCTCCACATTTAGGATCAACGACCAAAAAACCTATGCAGACCAAATCTGGACCCTCTAATCTGCAAATGCAGTTTTTAAAAATTTTAGGGTGAACTCCTGATTCTTTATAGAAAAGGCCATGATATTTATAATGAAATCTAAAGTTAAACTCCAAATCTTATTTTTAATTAATTATTCCTTGTAAGTAATCTGTATTTACTAAAAGAATAGATTAAAGACTACAGTGAAAAAACGCATTCTTTAACCAAAAAATTTCTAGCATTTTTCCTCTTTTAAATATTTTCCGATGACTTATATTTAAAAAAAATTATCCCAAATAATAAGAAATTAAATGTTTAACATAAATATATTATGAAGGTTCTACTTGGGAAAACTGACTCAAAAGTTAAAAATAACAAAAAATCTAAAAGTTTAAAAATTTCTTTCTCTACTTTTTTATACTTCCGGTGCTTTAAACCATGTGAAATCTTTTATTAATTATTCCTTTTTTATTAAAGATTCATTTGCGATTAGTTTTTCTTGGGAAAAACCACCGGAAAAATTATTATTAAAATAAATCCACTTTTTTTAACCAGTTTAGGTTAAATAGGAAAATTTTCTTTCTTTACTTTTTTATATTTCCGGTGCTTTAAACCATGTAAAATCTTTTATTAATTATGCCTTTTTTATTGAAGATTCATTTGCGTTTAGTATTTCTTGGGAAAAACCACCGGAAAAATTATTATCAAGATAAAACCACTTTTTTTAACCAGTTTAGGTTAGGTATTGTTCGTTGAACGTTCATAACTTCAATTACATATATTTTCTTAAATTTAAATTTTTGCATTGTAAAAAAAAGCTTACACGAAAAACCAAATTTTAATTTGCAATTCTTCTTAGCATATTAAAAACAGTGTAAGATATTTTCAAAACCTGAAACCAAAAATAAGAAAGATTTAATTGATAAAAAGTTAATTTAAAACTTTATACCTGATATTACAAAATTTACCTTTACAAAAGAAACAAATGTCAAAATTACAAAATGGTGACTCTTTATCAATAAAGGCTTAGCAGAACGTAAAATAATAAATTTTATTGCATAGAATGATTTTGTATTGAAAATTGTCCAATCTGTTTCTATAATTTGCAAGTAGAAATTTTCATTCTGCAAAAAATATTTACTATATAATTCTATAACCAGACAATTATCTCTCTCCCAAAAAATATTTACTATATAATTCTATAACCAGACAATTATCTCTCTCCCTCCCAAGGGCGCCATTCAATGGTCATAATTGTCGTTGTCCATCTGGGGCAGTTTTTCGAATCCCGAAAATTAAGTATAAAAACTTTCTATATTGCAGAATAATAAAAACTAGAAGGGTTGTAAGGCAGATAAATCAAAATTCCTAAAAATCAGTCCATATTTGATAAAATATCAGAAGTTATTATTTGTAAAAAGCAAAAAATTACCATGAAATATAAGGTTTTATAAAAAGAATTTCGGAATTTATCCTATTCTTTATTATGATGCATTCTGATTTTACGAATTCGGAAATGAATTTTTCTAAGAAATTCATTTATGGGTCTGTTTTCAAAAAATCTAGATTTTAAGATTCTGAGAAATGACCCGGATGGACAACGACAGTTATGACCATTGAATGGCGGCCCCTCCCAATAAATAAGTTGCAAGTTAAAATTATACCTTTGATGCCAATTCTTCTCCAAAACAACAATACAAGAAAAATTGTGTCAAACATGCTGAAAAAACCACTAAATTCATTAATGTAATCGAATAACTGCCATACATTGTAGCTAATCGAAAAACAGCTACAGACATAGATAATCCACAAACTAAAAATTGTAAAACTAGAATATCTCCAAAAGTTTTGTTTATTGCTTCCACGTAACTAAAATAAAAGATTTTAAATAGTACCTTAATAAGAAAATATGACACAAAAGCAACAGAATTTCTGGGATCTCGAGTTGGTCTTTGAATAAAAATTATTACTCAATTTTTGTATTCCTTAAAATTTTACCAAAACCCCCCCTTTTTTGAGAAAAATTTTAGATACTTTAAACTCAAATTTTAAAAAATTAAATAAAAAATAAAAAACAATGAAATTTGTTTAAATTAGAAGCATCCATATGGTAAAAAAGTAGACAAATTAAAAAAATTTTACATTTGTTTGAGAAATTTCAAAAAAAACTAAAACCCTGAAATTCTGTTACTCTTCCGTTCTTTTTTTTTGTTGGTAGCATCGCATATTTTTCATAATTCTAACAACTAGGTTAAAGCTCATAAAATATAAGTTTATTTTTTTGAAAATCGTAATTTAGTCCCAAAATTATTTATTAAATGATTTTTTAAATGCAATGCATAAAGGATTTATACAATATTTCATTTTTTAGTATAAAAAAAAAAACAAAAAAAAAGAAATCTAATAAATATCGATCTATATACCTCAATATTTTTTGATGATGTTTTATTATTTTATGCAAATTTCTTTGTTCGAAATCAAATAATTCTTGTTTCTTGAATCGTTTATTCTTTGCAGATTTGAGAATTTCAGGTAAATTTTTAAATCGCAATTTTAAATTATCTAATTGAGCGCTCCCATAAATTATGAAACCTAAAATGACGCAATCTGATCCACTATTTATTACAGCACCACAGCTTGTAATGTACACTGCCCAAAAATAATTAACCCAGTACGCCACATTTTTATTTTTAATTGGTAGCCAAATTTTAATTAAAAGTTCTGGATTTTGAAAGCTTTGAAAAAATGGTAAATTAACAACTAAAAATCCAGCTAATAATCCTAATAACACAAAACTAATAACAATCCATCTATAAAAAAATTTATATTGAAAAGATATTTAAACAAATGTGTAATTAAAAGAAATAAAACACCGTTACCTGATTTTTTTTGTATGGGCATTGCATACAAGGTTTTCAGTTTCATCAGTTGGATAAAATAAAGGGTCGAGTAACAACTTGCCTAATTTAATAATTTTTTTTCTATTAATTATAACATTGTTTATCTTGAAGCAAATGGACATGACTGTAATTTGCCATAAAAATTGATCATTAAATTCATCAAAGTCATTGCACTCTTTAATTATATAAACCACTTGAAAGAAGCAAAAAAAATGGAACAATGACCATACGATTGTGGTATAAGCCCTATAAATGAACTTAAAATAAAATTGATTATCTTCCTTTTCTGGTCTCCATATTCCGCAAATTTTGAATAAATTAAAAACTGTTGATGAAGTGTACATTTTTTTTAAAACTTATTCTTTACGTGTACGTTCTTTTAATCTTTTAAGAAAACTAAAACTGACGCTAGAAAATTTTAACTTATACCTTCGTTTTTATTGACCTTTAATTTATGTACTCATATTTTTAGTATTTATGACATTGTCAATGTACTAATAATTTAACATGATGTGGCTTCCATTCATTTATACAATGTATAGGAACTACAAAGAAAATTTTTTCCAATAATTAAACGAATAGTTTTAATTAGATGTTGCTGATTTCGTAGTATATTTTAATCGATAAAATTATTTTTAAAACAAGGTTTTACGTTATTTATCATACAAAGTGCATACATTAGTTTAAAAAAATTATTCAATGCATAAAAAAGTTGAATTTTGAAAAAAACTATTAAAATTAGTACCATTGTCTAAAAAAAGTCTAATTATAGTAGCTGCACTGAGAAAGAATATGTGTTAAGCAGGAATTTTTTGACACTTTTCTATAACTTTAAAGTTGTTTGCAATTGGTTAAATGATTAAAAAAAATCCGCTTGTCACAAACAGAATTCCGTTTTCTGTAAGCGAAATTTTTTTCCTACCCATGCTCCTGATGCTCATAAAACGAGGGTTTTCAACAAAGAATCATTAAGTCAAGTTATGTGAACCAAAATCTATTATAACTCTAAAAAAATTTATAAAATTTATAAAATTTTTTTTAAATTTCGATTTTCAGTTACTGAATCATAGTAGTGTGGCATAACTGCTCTGGGCATTCCATTTGGATTTTTGAAAATTTTTGGATACATTTTACATAGAGACGCCCTTAATTGGGAGCATTTGATAACCATGATCAAATGCTTTAACTTACCATTTATAGGGCAATCAAAATGAAATTCATTAATTTTAAAAAGCGTGACATTTTAAAAATGTTTTTATCCTTCCGAATTCAATTATTCTTCTAGACTGTACTCATAATAATGATTATGAGAGGAGGAGGGTTAGTTTCTATCAAAAATTATTGAAAAACAAATTATCTAAACTTTTTAAAATCTAATATCTTTTTAAATAAAAACATTCCTTATAAGACTTTATTTCAAAAATTTTGCAAATTAAATTGAATAATGAAAATTTTTGATTGATTAATTAATTAATAAGTAAAATTAAATTTGCATGCATTATAGGCTGTATTATTGATTTCCACATTTAAGTATCGATTAGTAAATCACTTAAAATATCTTTTGCGTTTTGTAAGGTAATATTCAGGGTTTTTACAAGTTACAAAACGTTTCTTTCGTAATTTTTGCCAACTTTGACTCGCTGTACTGACTTTCCAAAAGTCTAAATCGAAAATCTGACATCAGATTCTTAAAAGCAACTCTTTCTACTTAGGGGGCCATCATTTTATTTTAAATTTCCTGTATATATAAGATATTTTTTGAAGCCGTTTACTAATCGTCACGTAAAAGCAGCCTTTGGACTTCAACGGAAATCCAAGAAATTAAGCAAGTAATATGTGGGTACGAAAAATATTATTTTTGGGTTAAAAAATAAAATAATTATTTGCTTGGAAATAATAAACCAAATTCAAAAAGCTTTTAATATTAGAATAATTATTAAATCAACATGATTAATTTTTATGGAATTCGTATACGACAGGGTCTACGGGCCACCATCTCGCGTGAGAGCTGAGAATGAATTTTTCGCTCTCAATCAGATTGAGTGGTTCAACATTTTTTTTTTTTTTGTTTTAATTGTTCGGGAGTGGAAAATAGAATGAACTTTTTGCATTACCAGGCAGTTTTAAACTTGAGAAAACTGTTAAATGTATGAAAATTTTCATTTTTTCACCAGATTATATTTTTCAATTTTCCAAGATGGCTGAAAAAAATTATAAAAAAGGAACTTTCTATATTACCTGGGAGTTTTGAAGATTAAGAACAACGTTTTTATGAATAAATTTTTCATTTTTTCACCCAATTATATTTTCCAATTTTCCAAGATAGCGGGTAAACATATTTAATATAATGAACTTTTTAAATTACCTGGGGGTTTTCAAGTTCTTATTGAATTTTATTGAAACGTTTTTATTGAAAAAATTTTCATGTTTTTACCCCAACGTATTTTTCGATTTTCCAAGATGGCGGACTAAGAAAAATAAAAATGGAACTTTTAAAACAATTTTTTTTTTCATAAACATTTTTTTGTCAACCTGCAAAATCCTCAAGTTATGTATAATGTTTATTCTTTTATATTTTTTGGTCCAACATGTTGGAAAATCTAAAATTCTAATGTGGTGAAATAATGAAAATTTTCATCCATAAAAACGTTTGGGGTATTTGATATTTGATATTTGATATTTTATTTATTGTATAAATATACAAAGGCAGAAAATCATACATTTTATATCATTTATATATATAGAACGTAAAGTAAAATTAAAATCAAAACAATATTAAATTACATAATTAGTTAAATTTAAGATAAGCTAGATTTACAGTATATAGTTCATTAATTAGATGATGCGTAAGTTAATTTATATATGGAGAATGGAAAATGGTATGTAGATTGTGAATTTGGAAGTGGAGGTTTGTTGATAGATTAATTTGAGTTTTTGGTATTGGTAAGTTTAGAGATGGGAGACTATGTTAAGAGTCTGATGGGGAGAGCTATTGATATGTTTGGAAAGGTTATTCTTGAAGGTGCTAAAAGAGGAGGATAGTCTAATACCTGGTGGAAGAGTGTTCCAATATAGCCCTGTACTGACTAAGAAAGAAGATGTGTAGGGTTTGCAATGATGAGTAGGGACCTTAAGCTGTTTGAATTTGGGCCTGAGTTCTCTAGGGGGTATCCTGTATTTTAATTTTGAAAACAAAAAGTCTGGGTACTGGAATAACAGAATTTTGAATAAAAAGTAAGTACTATAGAATTTAAATCTGTCTCCAATTTCTAGCCAATTGGGACTCTTTCTAAAGTTGGAAACGTGGTCATAGTAACCCAAGTTAAAGATATATTTGAATGCTGAATTTAATAGTACATTTAAGGTCTTAATGTGCTCGTTTTTAAGATTCCCTAATATGGATGACCAGTAATCAAAGTGGGGCATGATTAGGGACATTAAAAGTTGCTTCCTAGTTTCCAAGTCAACGTAGTTTTTGAAATATCTTAATCTATAAAGCGTGCTACGTATTTTATTAGAAATCTTGATAATATGATCATCCCATTTTAGTTTATGATCGAAAATGATACCTAGATTTTTGACAATCTTTACAAGTAGAATGCTGATATTATGGTTAGGTAGTTGAATGGAGATGCCAAATTTTCGAGGTTGTTTTTGAGGACCGAATGCAGTAGCTTTAGTTTTGGCTAAGTTAATTCCTAGTTGATTATCATGAGCCCAATTTTTGATATTTATTATATCGTCTATGAGTTTGTTAAGATTTGAATCGATATTATCATATTCAGTAGAGAGGTAGATTTGGAGATCATCAGCAAATAATAGCCTGTTAGAGTTCAAGAGAAAATCTTTTATAATATCATTTATAAAGACTAGGAACAACAGGGGACCAAGAATGGAGCCTTGTGGGACTCCGCTCTTGATGTTTTCCCATTTGGAGTAAGAGTCATTGCTACTGTTGATTACAGTTTGCTTTCTGTTTACTAGATAAGATTTAAACCAAGCAATAGTTTCATCTGAGAAGCCATAGAGCTTTAGTTTGTTTAGCAATAGTCCGTGAGAGACGCTATCAAAGGCTTTTTTGAAATCCGATAGAATTAAGAAGGTTAGTTTCCCTGCTTCTATGTTACTAGTGACGTCATCTAGGAGCTTGGAAAGCAGGACCTGTGAATTTCTCCGTTTTCTGAATCCACATTGCAGGTTGTCTAGCAGGCTGTTGGTTTCTAGGAATTTTGTTATTTAGTTGTGGAGTGTCTTTTCGAAAACTTTAGAAATTAGGCAAAGTAGAGCGATTGGGCGAAAGTCTGTGGGGTTTTGAGGTCTGCTGACTTTGTTTACGGGCATTATTAAGACTTCTTTCCACCTGTTTGGGAAGGTGTTGGAATTTATTGAGAGATTAAAAATGTAAAGTAGAATAGGCATTAATATTGGTAGGCCTAGAGAGAAAAGTTTTACTGGAAGCCCATCGACGCCTACAGCTGTTGAGGTGAAAGAGGAAACCGCAGTTTCAATTTCTTTAGCAGTGATTTGAGAGAACTTAAACTCTTCGTTGATATTGTTCTTGAAAGATGGCGAGTTTAGAGGTAGGGTAGGAGATTATAGAAATTACTGCTCGTTTTAGCTTCGACTAAGCCTAGATGTCTAAGTTCCTTCCAGATTTTATGAGGTTTATCTAGATTTTTGATACGATTTTTGTAAAAATTGGATCTCAGATCATTTACTGTGATTGTGAGGTTAGCTTTAAGCGAGTCGTATTCTTTAAAGTGATCCTCGTTTCCGGCGCGACTATATTTACGATGTAGATTATTAAGCAAATGAAAGCCCTCCCTTACTTCATCAATAATCCAAGGTTCAAATTTTGTGTTCTGAGGAATTTTTTTAAGAGGGGCTACTTTGTCGAGGACACAATTAAGTTTTTTTTCCAAATTTGATAAGCAAAAATCAATATCAGGAGAATCTAGTAATGGGGACCAATTGATTTTGGACAGATCTTGTAGATAAAATTTTTCATCAAGATTTTTAAAATCCCTGTATTGCAGATTATTTGTTGATGGTACTGGTGAGAAGATTTCAATTGCGACATCTACTAGATAGTGGTTGTTAATTTGGGTGTAACTATTATAGTTGCAGATATTATAATTCAGAGGCGGATCTAGAAAATTTTTTGAGGGGGTCATTTGAATCAAATTACAAAAAATTTTCTAAAAAAGGTTTTTAAAATTTTTTTGGTGGAGTCAAAATGGTACTTTGCGTTAATTATGTAACTTAAAATTAGCTAAAAAAAGGTAAAATTGACCGCTGAGGGGGGGTCAATTGACCCCTTTGACCCCCCCCCCCTGTATCCGCCACTGTCATTTTTATCAACCATGATATCTATGAAAGACTCTTAAAGAGAAGTGAAGTGGGTTGATCCATGTGGGACTATTGTTAGACCAGAAGATTCAGCAAATGTTCTGATATTGGGTTCATATTTTTTGGGTTAATGTCACAGTTGAAATCCCCCAATATTAGTTTGCTACTATATTCAGTGCAAAACATGGAGAGGTCAGACAGAAAGGTTGAATACTTAAAGTAGGGGGCTTTAGGAGGCCGATAGACGACTGCTACGAAGAGATCTGAATTTTTAAGAGACACTTCACAAAAGATGTATTCAAAAGCGGGTAAATTTGGATATCCGTAAATTTAAGCTACTTGAGGAACACGAAAGGAATTTGAGATTCTTTTTGAAGTAGATGACTACTTCACCTGCTCTGCCTATTCTATCATTTCTAACAAGCGTCGACCCATTTATTGCAAACATATTATCGGTATGTTTGTCAGATAGCCACGTTTGCCATGTTTCAGAGACTGTGATAATATCATAGTTGTGTTTTGATAAATTAGCTAGACCGAAACTGAAGTTTTTGCTCAGAGAATGAGCATTGAAACGGCAATTCGTCAGTATTTTGTATGAAGGTTTTTTGGGGTTGATGTAATTAGTAAAATTAGAGATGTTACCTGAATGATTGTTTGGAACTCCACTTCCAGTTTTATCCTATAAAATATTAGTTAGTAGGTTATCAGAAAGCACTTGTTTTAATATGGAATTTTGTTGAGGATTATAGGTAGGGATAGTATTTATATTATTTTCATTAGTTGTAGTGTTGAGCTGCTCAGTTTCCATCTCAGTTACAGCTGCTGATGTAGATGCACTTGAAGTTGGTGTTGAACCAGCCATGGTAGATCCATTTTCCAACGTTGTGGCAGCTGCAGAAGTTAATGGTAGATTGCTGCTATTATTATTTTGTTGTTGAGGTGAGGAAGAGTTCCGTTCTTCTCTGCTTTGCTCTTCATAGAGAGCTATATATTTCTCAACCTCAGCTGAGTCTTGTAATGAGTTAATTTCATGGACTTTATCTTTATCTTTATGTCTTACAAGGACTCTACCATTATCAGTCCATACATATTTTGCTTGTATGTTTTTAGCTCAGTGGGCTCTAGGACCTCATTTATAAAGATATGTGCATTGCTTTTGGAAGCTGGTATAAGGTCTTTGTTCCGTATTACTTTTTTCATACTCTTTTTTGCATCTAGGATTTTTAAGCAGTGACTAGAAGAGTAAAAGGTTGCAATGAAAGTTGGTGGCCTAGAGTCCTGGTCAGGAGTAGCTTCTTTATTATTCAAAATTCTAATATTTCTAATGTCGGATTCCTTGAGACTAACTTGTAAAAGATAGGCAATAGCAACAACTATTGTTTTGAGACTGTTAGTGTCAGGATCATTTGAGTTTTTATAGCCTGAGAAAGAAAGCTCATTTATGTTTTGCCTATTTAGCTTTTTGATGCCTTTTTTTAAGGATTTAATATCTTTATTTATGTGAGGTTTTTCAGTGGCTATTGTAGAGTTTGATGATGAGAGAGAAGAAATTTGTTTGGCAAGTGAATTAATTTTTGTAAGAAGTTCATGATGTTTTTCAGTTGAGGCTTTTTTAAGGGATTTTAGTTCTTTAAGTATGGCCAGTTGAGTATCTTGAGAAGAAGTTTCAGTAAGTTCAGATTCGACCTCAGAGCTGTCAGGAACTTCATCGTTTTCCTGACATCGTTTTCACTAGTATATGAATGAATGGCGGCGTGGTTGGGCCGTATCTATGTGTCTGTATATGTGTATATGTGTGAGGGTAATGTATGTGTGTCCCCAAACTGTCGTAAAATTTAACTTGTATTAAGTCACATATTTCAAAAGAACGCGTAATTCTGAAACAAGAAACTGGAGGTGTTTTTTCAAACTTTAATGCAAAGCATATCGGGCGACGACCTGCAAAAAGTGGTGTTGGGGAAATTGTCCAATCTAGTATATGAAAAAGAGTTTTAGTCAGTACAATATCAATTGGTTCCTCAATGAGGAACCATTGTGATAGGAAATTTCGATTTTTGATTTTTTGGCATATAAGCACGTTTTGAGACCCCAGGAAGCTAAAAGACCGGTTTTTAAAAAAAGTATGTATGTGTGTGTGTGTGTGTGTATGTAACCGGTGAAATTTCACAACCATTATGGAATTAAGACCTAATTATTTTTCATCAAAAAATCTCAAACTACTTTTTTTTTTTTAATTTGGATGTAATACCTCATTTATTTCTACGAAAGTACTTATATTTGAAAGTATGGTTTTTACTCTATATCTCGAATCTGATACTTAATTTTTTGAAAATTTTTTTCCCAAAATTTTTTCACGAAAAAATACAAAAAACACCAATTTTTTTTTACTACCTAATTTATTTCTATGAAAGTACTAATTTTAGAAAGTTTGCTTATAGTCATTTTTTGGTTCTGATACCAAATTTTTTTTTTTTAAAATAGAAATATTTTTTTTTTTTTTATGTAATAATAATAATAATAATAATAATACCTCATTTAATTCTATGAAAGTACTAATATCTGAAAATATTGCAACCGGTGATGTTTCACAACCGTTATGAAATTAAGACCTAATTTTTTTTTCAAAAATTTTTTCACCAAAAAAGCTCTAGGTACTTTTTTTTTTTAATTTGGATGTAATACCTCATTTGATATCTTGAATCTGAGACTTAATTTTTAAAAAATTTTTTTCACAAAATTTTCGTCACAAAAAAATAAAAAAAATACCAAATTATTTTTTCTTTTTGGACGTAGTACCTAATTTATTTCTATGAGAGTACTAGTTTTAGAAAGTTCGTTTATAGTAACTTTTTGGATCTGATACCGAATTTTTTCAAAATTTTTTTCTCGAAATTAAAAAAACAAAAAAATTAAAAAAACTGCAATATTTTTCTTTTTTTTAGTGTAATACCTCATATAATTCCATGAAAGTACTAATATATGAAAATATTGTAACCGGTGATATTTCACAACTATTATGGAATTAAGAGAGAAATGTATGTATTATTGCATGGTTGTAATCGGTGATACCAGTGGCATATTAATGTATTACGCTCATTGTTTAAGGAACCTTAGTGCCAGCTAGTTGGAAGGGTATTTTTTATTGCTTTCATTAACAGACTGCGTATAATCTGTTGGACAAATTAACAAGCCAAGATCTTGCAAGAATTCTATGAGTGGAAGTCCCTTTTGATCATCTGAAATATTATAATTAAAGTCACCCATGATGAGAATGTGAGTGTATTCCCTAACAAACAGAAAGTCTCCACGTACACCCCCATAATGATCAAGGGTATTGCTACCTGTACCATACATGTAAATTTTATTTTATTTTTATGATTTATATGTTATTTTTTATGAGAAAGTTAATAACAAATTCGATTATATTTTTTAATCTTTATTTCTTATACAGAATTAATTAACGAGCTTGTAGCCCTTTACAATTTTCCAATAAAAAATTGTGTTCGAGTCAGTATTTCAAAATAATTATTATTATAAAATTATAAAATATTAAGTTCTACGTTATAAAAAATATTATTACATTTTCAATAAATAAAATATACATGATAGATTGACAATTAACATGCAATACAACAACTTGATAACATACTTTTAACTTAAAAATATATAAAAAATGCAATTATTTACAAGATTATTAGACCACCGAGAGAAAAGGTAGTTTAAACCAACTGATGATAAGTCGCTTCGATAATATTCATGCACAGTATGAGAGGAACCATAGGTTCAGACTTTTAGTTCACGTACTTTGTAAAGCGATCCCGGTGATGCGAAGCTACCGTCTATGAAATAATAACTGAAAACCTCAAAGGCCGTATTCACATAAATATTCTAATTGTTACCATTTTCGCTATTACTATCTATTTCAGAATTATTTCGCTGTTGAGCTTCCCACATTTTATAATAAGCACCTTTTCTAAGAATTAAATCATCATGCTGTCCTTGTTCTATAATTTCCCCTTCATTTAAAACTAAGATTTCATCAGCATGAACAATTGTTGATAATCTGTGAGCTATTATTATTGTTGTTCGATTATGACAGACTTTTTCTAATGCAGACTGAATATTTCTTTCAGTCTGTGTGTCTAATGAACTTGTCGCTTCATCGAGTAAAATTATTTTTGGATCTTTTAAAATTGTTCTAGCTATTGCAACTCGTTGCTTTTCTCCGCCACTTAATTTCAAACCTCTGAGTCCTACCTGAATAAACATAATAAAACTTTATAAAATGAAAAGAGAATTAAAAGTTAATAATTCTACCTCAGTTTCATAAGCATCGGGAAATGAAAGTATCCTTTCATGAATATCAGCATTTTTCGCAGCTTCGATTATTTCATCTTCAGACGCATTCATTTTACCGTACTTAATATTGTACTTCACAGTGTCATTGAATAATACTGTATCTTGAGGAACTACACCTTTAATGTTAATAAATTTGATTAGAAATTTAAATCTTTCATTATAAAAATTATTTATTCAAATACAAACCAATAGCTTTTCTAAGAGAGTCTTGAGTAACGTCTTTTATATTCTGACCATCGATTAAAATTCCACCACTACTAACATCATAAAATCTAAATATGAGACGCATTATTGTTGATTTTCCAGCTCCAGAGGATCCAACAATGGCTACAGTTTTTCCAGCTGGTACAGTAAAAGTGACATTTTTCAATATAATTTTTTCTGGACTATATCCAAAGGAAACGTTATCAAATTTAATCTCTCCTGAATTGATTTTTAATGTCTCTGCATTTGCGACATCCTGAATCTCTGGTTTTGCCAATAGGACTTTAAGAATTTTTTGTATGCTTTTCCAGTAATACAACAGTTGGCTATAATTTATTGAATTACATAAGTGCGCTTTTAATAAAAAATGCATTTTATTTTAGGTTTTACTTCTAGGTAATAATTATATAATTCCTAAATTAATCACAATCAAAGACATGTTATAGATGAGAAAAAAGAGGAACAAATTTAGCTTCAATCGTTAATCACTTCGTTTAATATTACGAAAAAAATCGCGAAATAAATTATAAGTCCTCCAGCAAAAGATAGAAAATAAAGCTTTTATGTTAAAACTGCAAAATAATAAAGAATTTTCTGATTAATTTTGAATAATTTAGTATAATTTGAAAAATAAAAGAATTCTTTAAAAAATGAGATATTTATTTTAATCTTTCAATTTAAAATTTCGCTGCATTAACATAAACGCTCTTAAAAACATGAAAAGATATCCCATTATGTAAAATTTGTCACGGAAATTTTTGGTCAGATTTTTGATTAGTCACGTGACTTGGCAGGAAATTCGAAATTTGCAAAAAATGAACTTTTGAATGCTGCTATTTTTTGTTCTAGAGGTCTCTAAAAGCAATGTCCCAACGAAATTTTTTTTTCACCTCATTTTTCTTACTTTTCTTATAAAAGTCTAAAACAAAAAAATGGCTGCCAAAAATCGAAATTTCGCTCTGGGAGGCTAAAAATTGGACTAGTGATTTATTTTTGGTAGTACATTCAGAAAAAAACATTTTGCGGCAGTTTTGAAGACCCGACCATACCCGTTGAGTATAATAGTATAATAGTACCATACCCGCTTCATTTAAATCTTCCCTAATATTTAAACTTATTATGATGATATATGAATAATCCAGTCAAAATTGTTGAATTTTTTAAAAACTTGTTACCTGTAAAAAGCTCCAATGTCTTCAAGAGGGTGCATGAGTTGTAAAGAATATGTTGAAATCATGACGTAATCTCCAATTGACAAGGACTTTTCATCAGCAATCTTTTTTAAACATACAAGTGATCCAATTAATAAACAGATAGCTACAAAAAATTTACGAACGTAATTTGAAATATTATATCGTATTAGCTGTTTATGATTTTCTTTTTCAGTAATCTTAAAGTTCTTTCTGAAATTATCAATTTCATAATTTTCAGCAGCAAAGTATTTGACAGTTTCATAATGAATAATGTTGTCATAGCATTTATTTAATTGTTCGTATGCATTTGATTCGTTATCTGTCGAATTTTCTCTCCATTTATATAATTTAAAACATAAAACTAAAAATAAATAAAGAATTCTAATTATTCTTACTTAATCAAGCATAGAATGCATGAAGAGCTTTGACAATTTTTCAAAATTCGGTAATTTTAAGCACAAAATGGTCATTCGGGTAATTGACTATCGCGATTTGAAACGAAAGTTATCACGAAAGTTACGTAAAAGTGAAAGTAACAAAATTATCTTTTTCTGACAAAAAATTTATTTTTTTTATTTTAATAATTATTTTCTTTGCGTTTCTGGTCTTTTACAATCCTTTGAAGTGGAATTCCGCTAGCAGATTTTTTTTCAGTGTAATAATTATTGTCCGCTAGTTGAGAATAGTACATTCTTAACTAACTCGTGGAAATTTTTATTTTCCCAAATGCGAAGGTACAAGGGACTTAGTGCTGAATTTTAAAGTTTAATGTTTGAAGTTATAATACTTAAACTCAGGCTATAATACGCGTAGAATAATTTTTAGTACGGGTTGCCTTTATAATAACTTTTTTTTTCAATCCCATTAACCGATACTAAAAAAACTTTTACAGATGATAACTAGAAATAGGTCAACATATTTAAAAACAAATCCGCTTGTAGACAGCGGAATACCACTTTTATCAAGTAAAAATTTTTTTTATGCTCTTATCTTTAAATTTCAAGTTATTTGCAATCGTTTAAGCATAAAAAAAAATCTCCTTGCTGGAAGCAGAATTCTACTTGCACAAATAAATTTTGTTTATATTATAAATATGAAATAAAATATTTACCCGAATATATAACCATCATTGCTGTAATCGTCATACTGAACCAAATATTAAAGATTTTTAAAAAGAATAGAACTGCTATAATACTATCAGCAATTGTTGGAATTAAATCAAACATAATTTCTCTCATCATATATGATACTTGTCTGTAATGATATTGAGCTATTGCCAGTGTTTCTGAAGTTTCCCTTTCAAGGTGCCAACGTAGTCCCAAATTATACATGTGTCTAAAAAAAATTAGATGTAAACATTTATATTCAAATGATTTATCAAATTATTTTTACCTAAATAATTTTGTTGCTAATTCTTCATTTAAATATGCACCAATTTTATTGTATAAATAAATATTTAAGGTATGAAGCATTCCTGCTCCACCAAGATCGCCTTGTAAATATCTTAATAAAAAATATATTGAAACTAAGTCCCATCTGAAAAAATAAACATTTTTTATCATGTTGGGATTTTGATTTTTTACAAAAAAAAACTTTCAAAAGCTGAATAGACTGTTTTTTTTAAAATTTCAAACAAAATTATTCCTGCTTAAATATTTCAGCACCGTGTAAGTGTTGTTAAACAAAAAAATATCTATTGAGTTTAAAACGACCTTGCTGGACAAATTATAAGGAAAAATTCAAAAAACTTTGATTTTTACTCTTGTCAATATTCTTATTTTGGAAATCTTTTAAACATATCAAATTTTTTTTGTCTGATTAAATAAAATCTAAAATTTGAAAATTATACCCTTTTGTACCTAAATTCATTTGGAGAATCTTGAATACTGTCCGTGACTTTTTTATTATATAAAGGTACATAAATATTTAATATTCTTATTAAAGCAGTAACAACAAAAAATGCTAGTAAAACTAGCTGGATTTTGATATTATTTTGTGGTTTGAGGAAATCAACAATAATTTTCATTTCTTTCCATACTGTTTTTAAAGTAATAACTTCTTCATCATCCTTTTTCTGTTTAATCAAATGATCAAAAATTAAACAAAAAATATTTTAAAGTAGATTACTGAAAAAATTTGTTGTATACCTTTTTATCTTTTTTATCTGGGGTTGATGCATTTTCAATCAGATTATTTGTATCCTCACTAAATTTAGCATCATTTTTTCCAAAATAACTAGAGTACAATCCTTGAATTCCAAGTATAAATATCAAAAGAGTTGTAAAGTAATTAAGAATGAAGTATGGAAAATCGGTTTCTTTGCTGAAATGAAAAAATTCTAAATTGATAACTGATTGCTTACACTGAAAAAAAATTTCGGTGGTGGCAGCCGGATTTTAACGTTGATCATTTTTATAAGGAGGGGGTACTTTAGAATTTGAAAATCAAGGGGGGGTCATATTTGTCCGGTTTAAGAGAATGGAGAAAAATGAGACTTAAAAAATTTTCAATTTAGGGGCTTTGAAAAATTTTGGGGTTAGGGACTTAGAATAATACAGGTTTATGGATTAAGAATAATTCGGGTTTAGGGACGTAGAATAATTTTGATTTAGGGACCTAGAATAATAAGCGTTTAGGAAATCAGCATAGTTTGGGTTTAGAATCTTCACAAAAGAGCTAAAATTTTGATGATGGACATACTTTTAAACATACTTTTGAAAAAAGTATTTTGAACTGGATCCATTGGGCTTTCACTCGAACTTATAACCAGATGCATTGGAATATACCATATACCAAAATAAATAATTACCTTTGGATCAGCGAAAAACAGTTACTATTCCATGAATCAGCAAATACAAGATTTTGATAAATAAATGAAGATGTCCAAATGCATATTAAAATCAAACTATTTCCTTTTTCAGATTCATTTTTTGATATTACTTTCTGCCTTTCTTCCTTAATCAGTTGTACCAAATGTAAATACACTATTGAACTGGCAATTGTTGTTATTATCTTAAAAAGTTTAAATGAAAAAAAGGAATGTTTTGCTGAAGTAACTATGAATAAATAATGTTTGAAAATTATCTAACTCACCATATATCCATGATCTGGTTTGCTGAGATAAATCGTATAATTTAAAATAAAATTTGTAATTCTAATTATTACTAAAAAGTAATGCAAAGATATTTGCAAACTGTGCAATTTACTATTAGATAATGTTTTTGAATTATCGCTAGTTTTATTTTTTTGAAAAATCCAAAATTTGAACAACACAATTACAAATAAACATGAAATAAATAACGATTCACTAGAAGTTTTATGAAAACACGAGTCACCATTTTCATGAAAATTATTGTCAGTGATATTTGAAAAACAAAAATTTTTTTCCATTTTTCTTAGCTCAATTTTGAAACAAAAAGTAATAAATAATACAAGTTAACTAAATTTTTTTTGATTTAATATCACTTTTTATTTAATAACTATTAAATTTTTCACTAAACACTTCACTTGAGTACAGTTTGCAGATGACTAAAACTCATCAGGTCTTGTACCTTTATTTAACGACTTTTAAAAAAGATAAAATATAATAATGAATGATAAATAATTTAATACATAAAA
The DNA here is from genome assembly GCA_022575985.1 of Anagrus nilaparvatae. Classification (NCBI taxonomy): domain Eukaryota; kingdom Metazoa; phylum Arthropoda; class Insecta; order Hymenoptera; family Mymaridae; genus Anagrus; species Anagrus nilaparvatae. The sequence continues at coordinate 7,995,361 of JAKSXM010000165.1, forward strand.
CTAAATTATTTGAGATTGTTTATTCTTTTCTAGTATCAGTTATTGTTTAATACTTCATTTATTTTGATTTAATCTTCGATTATCGATTATTAAATAATACGATCTTTCCAGACAATTATTAATGAATGAAACAGTGTTGTATTAAATTAAGAAAATTCATTAAAAGATGTTATAGTTCAAAAATTCACCTCACTCAATTTTATCTTTCTCAAAAAAGGTAAAAGAACTTAGTAACACAAACTTAGTAACGCAAATGAATTCATACTAGAAAGTTGTAAGAAGTAGCTTTATTCCACCAAAGTTTATATTTTTAGCATATCAACCAAGATATTTCTAAGTATTAATCAATAATTATTTTTACCGGTTCCGTATTTAAAAATGATTAACTAATTACAATAAAAAATGTTTACTATACATCCATGGAATTCCCCTTGAGTGATGTCATTCGTCAATATTAAACTTATTTTATACGTCTTTATACATAATTTTATGTAGTCACGTGCATGATCTGCGTATGTTAATTGATTAATCTTTATTTTTTTCTTACACAAAACAATGAACTACTCGGCTAAGGAACTCAGAAGTTGGTGGTAGGACAAATAGGTCTTGAAGTTGGGAATGACGTCAATGGCAGTGATGACAATTAGACTATTCTCGAAGTGCCAACGATTCATAAAAAAGGTACAAAAAGTGTCCTTTGGAATTGAGTACCTTTGTAAATAATCCCCGTCAATTTTGATGGGATAGTAAGGAATTGCAAACGCCCAGTGTTCTTATATCCTTTTTAAAATGTAACCGCATACGAAAAATTTGTAAGTTTGTAATAGCTTCGGGGCTAGTTATGGTAAACAATGCGAAAAGAGTGAAAGTATGGCACTCTGGTATAGCCTAGATTTTTAGATTAGGCCAAAACATACTCAGTTTCCTTATAACATTTTTCGGTATCTGGGTTCTGGATGAGTATTGCTTTGGAGGTATCTTAAGATCCTCATAATAGATGTGACGTACTATCATGCATGTATTTTAACAAAAAAATCTTTAAAATTTAGTGCATGACCTGACGTTATATTTCTTAATTACCTAGAGCTTTATTTTTTAAAAAAAGGAGCTTTATTGTTTACTAACATTTAAATTTTATTTTAAAATAGGATTTTAATTATAAATATTAAAAATCTTTGAATACTAACATTTAATTTTTATTTATATATATATATGGGCATATCCATTACTTTTCATACAAAAGTGTGCGCACCCATGACTCCGATCGGGCTCGGTTTGAAGTAATAAAAAACTCAGCCAGCCAAAATTTCAGCCATTTTGCAGGACGGGTTGCCGAGATACAAGCTCTAAAAGGTCCAAAAATAGCTGTTTTTAGCCAATTTTCAAAAATTTACTGGGCTTCAAGGATTAGTCCAAAAAACATCCGGCTGTTCTCATTTTTTTCCTTGAACATTCAACTTTTACCAAAAAAATTTTCAAAAAGTTTCATCGAGTTGATTTTTACTGGCATTGATTAACGTAAGATTTATTTTATCGAAAAATGCTGATTTTTGAACTTGAATTGTGACTCAGCATCATTAGCTTAAGACTTCCGGTTGGTTTCATTAAAAGCGTCTATCAAAGACCTTTCAAATGAGACCTTAAACGTTAAAAAAGCTTATCAAAGACCGGAGATATAAGCAATTGAAAGTTTGCTGTTTCCGAAAATATCGATTTTTTAACAACTTTAATCGTCTGCAAAATTTTTCTCTGAGCACTTTAAGGGCTGAAAATTTCAGGAAAGCTTCTTTTGATATTAAAAAAAATTCCCTAAAAATTTGGGCGATGGTATTGGCTTCTGTTCGTAGATATAAGACTCTGAAAATGTGTAATAATTGGACCAATATTGGCCAATAAATGGTTAAGGGGTCAACCAAAAAATTTTTCTTCTTCAATATTCGAATAGCCAGGGAAAAATGAGCTGATTTAAAAAAAAAAAATTTTATTTTTTTTCCTGCCTATTCGAATATTTACAAAAAAGAAACTTCTTATATGCAAAAATTATTTGTTTTTGGCAAATTACTTTAGAACTTACTTTATTTTGTCAATGTATTCGGGTAGTTTTTGGCCCAAAAAAATAATTTTTGCGTATAAGAAGTTTCTTATTTGTAAATATTCGAATAGGCAGGAAATTAAACTAATTAAATTTATATCTATATCAATAAATAATAGTTAATTATTAAATATATTTAAATAATAGATTATTTTAACAATAATTATTAACTCTTGTACATCTGATCACTAAATATTTACTGGATATATTCATAATACATGTGCTCCAGTCAAGTATGGCTGGTAATTGTAATAGTGATATTGATCTGCATATCTGCAGATATTGCAATAAATTTATTGTAAGAGTAAATAAAGTGGTTTATTGTTCTTGTGGTGAAGCTTATCATCCATCATGTGCTGAACGTTGTACAACCTCTCAACCTGGTGTTTATCGCTGCTGTACTAGTAGAGGTGGTTTTGCTAATAGAAATCTACCTGCTTCTCAACCTAAAGATAATATACAACCTACTGGGGACTGTACTGTTAACAGTGATCCTATTGACACTAATGATGGCAGTTCAGACTCTGGTCTTGATGATGATGCTGTAATTGTTAATCAAAATAGGGATACATTGATTGATCCTGTAAATATTGTTAATCCTGATCCTTTGCCAATCCAACAACGCCCAGAAGGTATTTTAAATGGTAATATAAATCCTGAATATAATCTGTTACAAGATTTTGAAGTTCGTATACCAGTACTACATAAGAACAATAGTATACTAAATCAAGATCAACTACTTGAACATTTTGACAATGGTTTCTCTAGTCTTGTTGACGTAATTAAGAACTTTATGGTCCAAGTACAACAATCCCAGGCTAGCATTTCACTGAATAGACAAGAAATCACACAACTTAAGGAACGGAATAATGTACAACAAGCATCACTTGATAATATAATAACACGGTTAGATAATATCGATACTCGTATTAATAACATACCTCTACCTAATGAAAATGATGCAAATAATAGTGCTACTGGTGTTGGTCCAAATAATCTTAACAATCTCAGTAATGTTGATAACTTACTACATGAGATTAATGAGAGAAATAAAAGGTATTTAAATTTAATGTTTTTTGGTGTTGCTGAAAATGAAATACATGATGATGAGATGACCATAAAAAATTTATTGCTGAAGCTTGGTATTGACTATATGAATAGACGACTAGTTATCAAACGCATGGGTAAAGATAATACTAGAAAGCCAAGACCATTGGTTGTCACTATGGATAATCGTGCTGACATCATCTTAGCAATTAAAAATAAAAGAAATCTACCTCGTAACATATTCATTGGTGAGGATCAAACTGAATTGCAACGAATTAGGTTCAAACAACTTAAAGATCAAGTTGATGAACATAACCGTAAAAATCCTAACAATCCTCGCACCATTAAGTATGTTAATGGTAATCCTGTCATTATTGACAGAAATAATACTGGATCCAGAAACCGTAATAGAAATTCTCAAGGTAACTTACGACGACAAGGTAATGGTGCCAACAATTCAAAAAACTAAATAATGATCATCTAGTTCACAGTGGTCTAACTGTTTATTATCATAATGAACATGGACTGAGGACGAAGATAACAGAATTATCGCATAAATTCCATACTTCACATTATCAACCTGACATTATAATTTTTGTTGAATCATGGTTAAATGATTCATTTGATGACAGTGAACTGGGTTTTAAAGACTACATTGTATATAGAAGTGACAGAAATTATAATAGTGTTGTTAAACGTGGTGGTGGTGTTTTAATTGCGGTTAAAAAAAATATCAGTTCTAGTCTTATTCAAAAATATAATGATAAGTACGAAAGTTTAATTGTAAAAATTAGTGCTAGTGACAATAGTAAAGAGTTAATTATAGTAAGTTCTTATCTTATAAAAGAAAATGGCATAAAGCCTTATAATGATCACTGTAAAGTGCTGGAAAATTTAGCTTTAGAATATCCAAATAATGATATTGTAATTGCTGGCGATTACAATCTTAATGATGTAATCTGGGACAATAATGATCAGACTTTTTATATCAATGGTTATCATAGGCCTGAATTTAAACAAGTAATTATCCGATTGAATAACTTAGTTCAATATCTTAATTTCAAGCAAAAGTTTAGTAATGTTTTTAGTAAAAATTATCCTTTGGACTTGTGTTTTTGCACTACTGATTTGATAATGTTGAACGAGTTAAAAAAAGATGATTACTTGTTAAAAAGCGATAACCATCATATACCATATTATTTTTGTATTAATAACAACAAAAAATATTTTGATGAAAATAACATCAATTTAAATAAAAAAATTTTCTTTTTTAAATCTTGTAAGTATGATGAATTTAATGTGTATTTAACTAGATGTAATTGGTCATTTATTGACAATTTATTAAACAATGTAAAAATAGATGATAGTGGTAGTAACAATGATAGTAATAATAATGTGAATGATGAGAAAGATGTTTTTAGATTAAAACCATCTGTAATCGAAAATGTTTTTAATACGTTCTATAATCTTATTAACAGTGCAATTGAAATATATGTGCCGAGTCTTGTTGTCAATCGTGATGCTTCTTATCCTGCGTGGTTTAATTTTGAGTTAATTCAATTAACTCAATTAAAGAAAAGCTATCATGCAGCTAGGCAAAGATTCCCATGGGATGAAAAGCTTCAGGAGGCATTCAATAAGACTCGAGCACAGTGTTCTTACTTGTCTAGGAGATTACATGCTCAATATCTAATTGACGTACAAAAAAGTATCAAAACTAATATTAAATATTATTGGAAGTATGTGAACTCCTTGAAGAGTAATAAGAGCACTATATTTCCCAAGTCAATGAATCTTGATGAGTCTGAGTCTAGTAACGACTTTGAAACCTCTAATCTTTTCCAGAGATTTTTCTCTTCTGTACATACTACTAATTTTGATAAAACTAGACTAGTAAATGATTTTTTTGGTAACATCAAAAATTTTCCTGATTCTCATCTAAATAACTTAAGTTACTGGTTGAGTTCCCCTGATGGAATGCTTGAAGTAATAAAAAATTCAAAAGATAATGGAAGTAATGTTCCTGATAATATTCCTGTACTGTTGATTAAAGAATGCAATAAATTCTTCTCTGATAAATTATCTAAATTATACAACATATGCATTCTTGCGGGGTACTTTCCCTCTATACTCAAACTCAGTTACATTATTCCAGTATATAAAATAGGTAAACGTGATGATATTAGGAATTATAGACCATTATCTAAAGTTACTCCCATGTCTAAGATATTTGATTGCTATTTCACATCTAAACTCAATAAATTTGCTATAGAAAAAATTCACTATAGCCAGTTTCGATTTATGCCTAATAAATCCACACTGTCTAGCCTATTTAAATTTAACAACTTTCTTAATAATAATCTTAATAACTGCACTCAAGTTGACACAATATTCATTGACTTGAGAAAGGCATTTGATAGTCTGGACTTAGCACTAATGACAAATAAACTTGGTCTTATGGGGGTACCCAAAAACATTCTTAAATATGTTTTTCTTATGCTTTTTGAAAGACAAGTAAAAGTAAATGTTAATAATACTATATCTGACCCAGTTAAGGTGTCTAAGGACATACTACAGGGGAGTCACTCTGGACCATTATTAACATGGAACATGTTTATAGGGAGGGGGTACTTCGGAATTTGAAAATTAAGGGGGGGGGGTCAAATTTGTCCCATTTAAGGGGGGTGGTCAAATTTGTCCCATATAAGGGGGGGGGGGGTCAAATATGTCCCATTTAAGGGGGGTGGTCAAATTTGTCCCATTTAAGGGGGGGGGGGTCAAATTTGTCCCATTTAAGGGGGGGGTCAAATTTGTCCCATTTAAGGGAGGGGGGTCAAATGGGATTTGGAATAATTTCAATTTTGGGACTTAGAATAATTTGGGTTTAGGGACTTAGAAAATTTTTTTGATTTAGGGACCTAGAACGCGTTTAGGAAATCATAATAGTTTGGGTTTAGAATCTTAACATTTAGTAAAGGTGATAATTACAAATTATAAAAATAGGAAATTGTATTGTTTTTTGTGTGTCTATGCTGTTAAGATTACAGATGTAAGTAAACATGTTCCATGCATTTTGGTTGTGTGTACACAAACCGGTTATAAGTTTTATTTAATATCTTCATGAATGATATATTCGGTCTTACATTGTATTCTGAAATTGATCTGTTTGCTGATGACATCAGAATTTATAAAGATGTCAACAGTCCATTTGATCAGTTTAAGATAAATAATGATTTAAAATTGGTTCATGATTGGCTGACTATGAATGGACTGATCATGAATATTGATAAGACTGATTATATAAAGTTTAAGCTAGGTAGTTTGAGTTTTAATCATGAATACAACATTCATGGTTTGCCAATTAGTGAAGTTAAAGTTGTTAAGCACTTAGGAATATATTATGACAGCAAACTAACGTTTGGGTACCATATACAGACAATATTAAGGAAGGCATTCAAAACATTGGGTTTTATTCATAGGATAACATACAATTTTACAGATATACAATGTATTATCTATTTATTTCGCAGATTAGTTATGCCCTGCCTTCTTTACTGTTCTCCTATATGGTCCCCTTATCTTGGTTATCAAATAAAGGCGTTGGAAGCTGTCCAGAGAAAGTTTATTCGATTCCTATCTTATAAGACTGACACCCCTATGAGTAAATTTGATCATGACTTCCGTTTAATATCTGAAAGACTAAACCTACATACTATTTATAGTATACATAGGTATAATGATATGATATTGGTTTGGGAGATATTGAATGGAGTCATTGACATTGAAGACTATAATGATATATTTCAAAAAAGAGTGCTTAAGTATAATCTTAGGTCATCAAAAACTTATTTTGAAGTTAGTGTGAAGAGCAATCTGCTATCTAACTTTACTTCATATAGACTAATTAAACACTGGAATCAACTAGATGAAGGGTTTGCAGATATTGCGACCATTAATGCTGCTAAAAACTCTTTAAAATTACTGTTGTTTTCTTTTTATAGGAACTAGTTTGCTAATTTTATTTAATCATGTTATTTCCATTTATTTGATCTACATTGTTACTATTACTACTCTAATATTAAATTACTATTAATCTCTTTATTTAATCTTTAATATTGAATTTATATATTCTAGTTAGTTACTTTTCTTTAACCAAATTGTTACGATTATATTATTATTATTTTCTATCTTTTTTTCATATTATATATTTCTTACCATTGATTATTTTGTAATTATACTAAAATTGTATTGAAAGGGCTTATTGCCCGTTTATATTATAAATAAATAAATAAATAAATAAATTTTTGACCGAAAAATAAACAAGTTATCATCATTTTAAGATTTTTAAAAAATTTTCCCAAAAATCCCATTTTTAGGGTCATTATACAATATTCTAACTCGAAATAATGATAACTCGCTTATTTTTCGGTCTAAAATAAAAATTTTTTTTTTTAAATTGTCGAATTTTTTCCTGCCTATTCGAATATTTACAAATAAGAAACTTCTTATACGCAAAAATTATTTTTTTGGGCCAAAAACTACCCGAATACATTGACAAAATAAAGTAAGTTCTAAAGTAATTTGCCAAAAACAAATAATTTTTGCATATAAGAAGTTTCTTTTTTGTAAATATTCGAATAGGCAGGAAAAAATTCGACAATTTAAAAAAAAAAATTTTTATTTCAGACCGAAAAATAAGCGAGTTATCATTATTTCGAGTTAGAATACTGTATAATGACCCTAAAAATGGGATTTTTGGAAAATTTTTTTAAAAATCTTAAAATGATGATAACTTGCTTATTTTTCGGTCAAAAATAAAAATTTTTTTTTTTTAAATCAGCTCATTTTTCCCTGGCTATTTGAATATTGAAGAAGAAAAATTTTTTGGTCCTTGAAGCCCAGTAAATTTTTGAAAATTGGCTAAAAACAGCTATTTTTGGACCTTTTAGAGCTTGTATCTCGGCAACCCGTCCTGCAAAATGGCTGAAATTTTGGCTGGCTGAGTTTTCTATTACTTCAAACCACCCCTGAAAATTCGAGCCCGATCGGAGTCATGGGTGCGCACACTTTTGTATGAAAAGTAATGGATATGCCCATATATATAAGAAAAAGCTCATTCAATAATTTTTATTAATGAATATTGTTCACGCATTATGCTTTGATTAGATATTCGTAAGTTATTATTGATAATGCATAAATAAGGAGGTGCGAGGTTATTGTCATACTCATTAATAAAAAAATGAATTAAATTAGTGGGAGACAAAAAAAGTTTGTATGGGGCAAAATGGTTAAAAGGCTCATCGGAAGTGATTTTTAATCAGTACTCGTTAACATCTGGCCATAATTTAATAATTAAAGAGTTGACATTAACTTTTCCCCTTTTCTTATTTTTGCAATTTATAATTTTTTATTTTGTCAATTTATTTTCTTTTTTTTTGTTTATTAAATCCAATTAGTTGAATTGTTGTTTTTTATTTATTTAACAATTTTTATATTTCCTTTTTGTGTGCTAAAAAGCACTTTTACCTTTTTTTTGGTGTTTGATTATTTCTTTTCTATTATATTATTTTTGTGTGCTAATAAAAGCACTCGTTTGTTGTTTATTTTTTTGGACTAAGAAGAAATCAGTAAGTTTATTTAATTATTTAATTATTATAGTTTTTATTTATTTTACTAATTAAAATAAGTTGTGTAAAAGTATCGATATCAGGTCCCGGATATCTAGAATATAATTTCGAGGATATCCAAAACAGACTAGATTCAATTTTTGATTAGGCTTAATTGCCTATTCTAGGAGAGAATCTAAAATTAATTAAACCTCCAATTCAGGACGTAACATAGAGCTATATAACATATACCTATTCAAAATTATTTTCTTTTGCCTTAAAACTATTGTTTCCACACTTTTTTCATAATGAATTTAAGTAATTTAAAAAATTTTTAAGTTTAGAAGCATTTTTATGCAGTTTAAGTCTGCGTTTCTGCTATTATAAATACAAAATTAAATGATTTTAGATTTTTAAATTTAGGGAAATAATTTTTACATTTAATGGTTAATAAATCATTCATTCCAAATATGAAAAAAAATTCTAAATTCTAAAAACTTTTTTCTTTTTCAAAACGATAAAAAAATCTAGCCAAAATATTGTATTCTTAAAGTATAGTTAATAATAAGCCCCTTCGACATTTTTCAAGTTTTTAGGCCCAATTCCTGATTTTTCTACTTGATCTTGATCTACCATTAAAAATTCAATTGGAACTACTCATGCGCAAGAAATTTTAAAATTACTATTTTTGTTATTAAACTCAAGTAACTCAAAATTTGCAGGTTATTTCTTCTATTAAATAGTTTTAAATATTTTTTTATTTGGCATATTTTTAACTCTACATTTCCCACTTGATTCCTGTTGTAATAAAATCCCTCATATGTGAAAAACTAAATAATAATAAACTTATGATCATTAGTGTTCTAAAATTATTATTTATTGACTTTTCTTTCAACACAAATTAAAAAAAAAAAATTTTATTCTATGACTTAAATTTAACTTTTTTTACAGGAATTTAGCGAAAACAAATATATTTAAACCTAATATCAATATAAATTAAGTAGATTCTATAAATATTTTATAAGATTTAATACATGAGCCATAAATTCTTATACTAACACTAAAATTAGCTACTTTTTAAACAAAGGAAAAAATATTGGTTTCAACTATAGGAGTTGTATTATTTTACCTTATTAAAACATCAAATTTTCTATGCATAAAATATATACTATTTTGGTAATAGTATTTTATAACACGTTACTTTTTTTTTAAACAAGTAGTGTTATGAATTTGGGTTAGGTTAAAATAATGTGAATACCCGTGAATCGTCTATTACGGGCCACTGGACATTATTTGTTAAAAAAAGATGTGTTATTTGCGTTTAGTGACCCAAAAACCACAAGCTGTAGAAAGAAATTGGTATTACTTCATTAAAATAGCTTAAATTACCCCAAAAACGATAAAAACGAGTTTAGTTTACCCCATATCCCCTCTTGATAACATAACAGCAGCAGCAAACCACAAATTTACAATTAAAAAGAAAAGAAATAGGCAATGGTATAGCAGCAGGTTATCTAGGGATTATTACTCAAAGTCTGCAGAATATTATTTTCGGAATTTCATTTGAATGGAATTCACTATTTTTTAATTTCTACAAGCCTAATTTTTTTTTTTCAAATAAATGTTAAAAAAAGGGAGGGGAATAAAATTTAAGCTTTCCTAGTCTTTATTTTTAGTTTTTTTTTTCAAATAAATATTAAAAAAAGGGAGGGGAATAAAATTTAAGCTTTCCTAGTCTTTTTTAGTTGATTTATATAAACTGCTTGAAATTTCAAGCAAAGCATCCCAGCCGTGTTGCATAAATTTAAATGACTTTATTTTCAGGTTCTATTATTTTCAAATCGCCACCAAAGGCTGACAGTATGAAAAAATTACAACTTTGGATTGCGATGATAAAACAAGTATCAAGAAGTTAACTCATTAACGCCGAGGTGGAGAGTTTTGGAAGTGAGCAAAATTAAATATATTCCCTTATAGATAAGTGACTAAAATTTCACGCTCTTTCAGAATCTGACATTAGTTTTCATATACAACCCTTAAATGTACCCTAAAAACGGGGGTGAAGGGGTAGGTCAGGCATTATTAGGAAATGTTTGGAAAAATCAATGAAAAAAGTGTCCAATTTTATTGAAAAATATTTGAAAATACTTTTCTTCGTATTCATTGAGGTCTCATTCATTTTGGCCCTATTTACAACCCTTAAAAGGTGGATAGGGGTGGTACTCCAGTCAAAATACGGGTTTGGTTGTATTATCACTGGCGAACACCGGATTTGCTCTACTCAAGGTATTTTGGGTTGCTGAATACTAAAATCGGGGTAATTGGGCAGAGAAATTGGGACTTCGCCCTTAAATTTGCAAAAACTACCCCCAAGAAGAGGTTTTTTTTAAATATTCGCACTTTGAGCGCTCGGATTTGCACCATACGAGTTTTTTGAGTCACTGATCAAGAATATTGACTCCTTTTTCATAAATAATTAAAATTTCACCCCTAAATTGACTAAAACTACCCCCGAAAAGGGGGTGTTTTTGCTATTTTCGTACTTTTAGCATCCAGCATATGCCCATATAGGTTTTTTGGGTCGCTTAACAAGAGTTTTGACTCTTTTTTCATAAATATTTAATATTTTACCCTTAAATTAGCTAAAACTACCCCTAAAAGGGGTGTTATTTTTGCACTTTGAGCGTCCAGGATATGCCTATATTAGGGATAGTTTTGCGGCAAGCGTAATTTTTTTCAGTGTACCAGATAGATGAAATAAAGCAGAAAGCTCAAATAATAATAAATTTTTTTTAAAACAAAACAAGAGTTTTAAATCTTTTCTCTTACACCAGCACAGTTTTTTTAGTCTTAAATTTTTAGGAACTTTAAAATTGATATTTAAAAAAAAAAGTATTATTTAAATCTAAGATTTACTTTATATGTAAATATATTTTTTTAAATGATTTTGCATGATTCATGATATTTTTTAACCGTTTAACCGTTCCTAAATTCTCAAGGGAATCGAATCAAGGGAAACAGGTATTAAAAATTCATTTATAAGTATATGTTATTTCGAAGTTAAAATAAATTTTTAATTCAATTTATCCCTAAAATGCACACCCTATTTTGTTTCCTCATAGAGGAACCGTTGTTTGAAGTGAAATTTTGATTTCTGATTTTTCAAGAAGCTAAAATACCGTTTTTTTAAAAAAGTCTGTGTGTGTGTGTGTGTGTGTGTGTGTGTGTGTGTATGTGTATGTGTGTGTAACCGGTGATATTTCACAACCATTATGGTATTATGGTATTAAAAAAGTAAAAATAATATTTTATTGACCAGAATTGGAGCTGAACTTAATTTTTTATTGTTTCAAATTATTTAAAATAAATAAAACAATACAAATTATTTTGATGTGTAACAATTTTTTTATTTCACAATATTTCACCAACAAGTCCGTTGGCCTCTTCAGGTGATTTGAATACAAAAATTATATATAGTTTTTTCTTAATTAATAATGAAAGTTCATTTTTTTGAACAATATGATAATTTAAATAATTTTTTAAATTAACAATGTGTTAAACTTACATAAAAATACTTGTTTTTCGAGCTATGCGACACTGGGTGCTGCCGACATGAGACTAATTATTTTTTATTTTATTTTAATTTAACTTTTAGAAAATCTTTTAAAAAATCTTTAAAAATACATTAAATAGCCATATGTTTTACATCACATTTCTTTAATATATACGTATCAAATATATTTGAATATTTATTAACATGGGACTATGACATTTTATAAAGAATTAAAAGAACCGCATTCTCATTTTCATTTATGGTATTATTAAATTTATTGATATATTTGAGACCCCAGGAAGCTATACCACTTCCGAAATTTTTCTTGCTCTAAAATCCGATTCTGTGTCTAACATCGTGACATTATTAAAATCCATTATGCAACGGTTTGCAAGGATTCAGTATTGGTTTATCTAAATTATTCTTGATATCTTTCAAATAGCCCTCCATCCGTTTATAAACTCTACGTTTAGTTTCGCCAAAACAGGTATTATGTTGCGAAAATTAAAAGAGATTTTAGGAAGTAAATGAAGCCCTTAAGTAGGATACAGTTAAGATATAGTTTTTATTTAAATAAAATATATGAAAAACAAAAAAAAAGATTATTATGAAATAGTTCAAGAAATAATTTCCAAAAATCCTTTAAACCCCCAATTAATTCTAAGGCGCAAATGTTTGGGATAAAAGTTTCGCGTATTGATGTGTACAATAAGGGGAATAAATTTTTTCAATTCCCAGAGGGTAGATAATTGGGGAAAAACCCTTAAATTTGCAAAAAGTACCCCTAAAAAGGTTTTTTTTTATGTTTTTGAATTTTGAGCGGCCAGATTTGGTTCACATGGGTTTTTTTGGTCACTGAGCAAGAATTTCAGGGAGATTTTTATGAAAAATTAATATTTCACCCCTAAATTAGCAAAAATTACCCCTCAAAAGGGGTGTTTTTGCTATTCTCGTACTTTCAGTAATCAGATTCTGTTCATATTGGTTTTTTGGGTCGCTTAACAAGAATTTCAGGGAATTTTTTATTAAAAATTAATTTCTCACCCTTTAATTAGCAAAAACTACCCTAATGTGCGCGATCAAGGAATATAACTTTTTCTTTAATATCTCAAAATCCTTAGATTTGACAGAAAAAGTTGAATTTATGAAAAATATGACTTAAAATATTTATTATTAGCAATATTATAAACAATATTAAATTGTTTACAGATTGTTTAAACAAAAAAATTTATCTGTATTAAAATTTGAATAAAATTGGTAGTATGAGATAATTATTTGGTTACTCAAATGTTGTTTTTTTATTATAAAATTTACTGTTTAATAAACAAATATTGTTTAAATTAATTTTAATTTGTTAATAAATCGTTTAATTTTAGGTAATATTAAGTGTGGCACCATTATTCACGTATTTTTTTGGGATGGCAAATTCGTGTGTGTAAAAAAAATATGAACGTTAATAAAATAATTGTTTAAAAGAGATGTACCCTAATTTTTCATTTATTTATAATTTGTTAATAACGTAAGTAATTTTATATTTTTTATGCAGTTTTTAATAAATATTAGTAATTTTTTGTGGGCAAATATGTATTAAGTAGTTTAAAATGATTTATGCAACAGGTTTATAACACAAAAAATTACTAATATTTACTAAAAACTGCATAAAAAAATATAAAATTACTTAAGTTATTAACAGATTATAAATAAATAAAAAATTAACATCTCTTTTAAACAATTATTTTAAAACGTTTATATTTTTTTTACGCACAAACAACGACATATTATATACTAACTCTTGATTCTCTTATGTCTCCTTCGGTATAAGCAGAGATTAGATATACGCGACGCAAGCGCATAGCCTCGGAGTAAAAAATCATTGAATACATACCAACAGGTTTCTGAACGTGTTACATTTAATCGATTTTTCCATGGGCGATGGTATCCTACTGAGTTCTTATTTACATGATCGGATTAAGAAACTTCTTAAGAATAAAATACAAAAAAAAAAAAATCGATATTCAATTTCAGTTTTAAACGGCTTAAAAAACTTTTTGAAGAAACCTGAAAAATTTCTTGCATGGAACTAAATGCAATTTTAGCGTATACATAAAAATTCGCAATCGCAAAAAAAAAAATAAAAATACCATCAAAATCTGCATAAAATTACGATTAAAATGAGACCAAGCTTATTGTTGTAACACTTTTCATTAAATAAATATTCTCAAAAGAAATTCAGAGGTACAAAAATTAATTTTTTTTTTTGACTGGCCAAATCTTTCTGTTGTAATTTTGGAGGGCGTATAAGACATATTTAGATTCCGCAAACTGAAATCTTTTCCTGATGATATACAAAATAACAACTAATAAAAATTTTTTCAAAATTTTTATTCTAACCCCCCCCAAATTGGCCATTAAGTTAAAAGAAATTTGTCCCAGCTGAAATTTGTCCATGTGGACAAAATTTAAGAGACAATTTTTTCAAAATATTTTTTTATTATTGACAAGGGTATTAGCAACCTTGTGAAGAATTTATTTTTTATAAAAAAAAATTGTACGTTTTTAAAATTCAGTTTTTTTGGACCGAAGACGGTATATTTTTATCATATATACATATCAATAATGCGCGCGGAAGTCAATTTAAGGTACACTTTAATTTTCAATTTTCTCTGGATGGGTAGATCGTACGGAAAGTTATAGGGACTCATTTGATAGGGGATTGGATTGGCCTTATTTTGCATTAAAAAATATTTTCTTATCTTTAATAGTTTGCGCGTAATTTAAAAAAAACTAAAAAACCTAAACTGAAAATTGATTTGCCGAAATTAGCTACCCCCTGGGAATTGAAAAAACTTATTCCCCTTATTGTACACATCAATACGCAAAACTTTTATCCCAAACATTTTTCCGCCTTAGAATTAATTGGGGGTCAAAAACTATTATTTCCTGAACTAAAAGCTAAAATCAGATTTAAAATCAAATATTAACACAGTATGGTACAATAAGCAAAAAATAAAGCACGATTTCTTTTACATAATCGTCAATTGCGAGTGACATACCAAAAGAGTTTCCATCTTTCCAACGGCATATTGAAAAGTAATCTAAGGCAAAATCACTTTGAGCGTGAAAAAAAGGAGTTTTTCTCTATATGGGTTCAAAAATATTTAAAAAAATTTATTTTTGCTGTATTTTTCCAAAACAAAAATTTTGACACCAACCGCGTCCCAATCGGATGATACAGTCTGGAGATATCAATTTAGAAAGAAAAAACACGTTTTAACCTCCCCCAGTGAACTTAGGGGGGTTTTTTTCAATATAATAAACTCATCCATAACCATTTGGTGTAATTTGGTATTCCAAGTGTAGTAGACTCCCCTTGTTGGGGGTTGGACCGCTTTCTGCGATCCTTCAGTCAAAGTTGAAATAAGTTGGGGTGGAATTCCTCATTATAGAAAGCTCAAAAAAAAATTATTTTTTCTATTTTTAAAATAATTTTATTTCATAAGCAAAAATTTGTTTTATTCGTTATACAAAATTCATAGACAAGGCAAGGCTGCTTGCATTTCGCTTGAATAATTCGGAATATTAATCAAATTGCAAGATTTTGAAATTTTTTTTAAAATTAAAAGCAAATAATTGAAGCCACATAATCTCATAAGACTAAAAACAAAAAAAAAGTTTAATAATTTAAGTTTTGCTTGAAATTTCAAGCGCAGCAACATAACCGTGTATGATAATCTAAAAATGACTTGATTATCAGAAATCAATTAAAAAACCATAAACCGGCAATAATATTTCCTAAAACAATAAAAATAAAAGTTAAAATCTACTGTCGGTTTAGATGTTTTCGTTTCATCCAACTTCTGAAACATAAATACACAAGCTACTCTATTTATATATTAATAGTTTTCACATGGATAAAACGTTTAAATCTCAAATACTAATACATACAAAAAGCCTTTTAATTATCTGCATTATATAGCTATTTAAATACACGTATAAATGCAATATGGATATTATCTCGTTATATACAGATATGGTTATATATAATATATTAGCATATACAACCACTGACATTTCAATACACACACACATATATATAACCACCCACACACATACATACACACATGCGTAAATGTAGATATAGACATTTATATATATATAGATTTAAATCCAGATAAACATTTATATATATATTTTCACCCACTTATACACCTACACCCACAACCTCTATATATAATATTTAGTCTCTGCAGCAGCAGCAGCAGCAGAATCCTCCCCACTTGATTCCAGGGTATTATTGCTCCTCCTCTATCCATTATACAACATTTTCCCCCTGCACGCGTCGCTTTTTACTCCATATACCCTAAATCTTGTAAGTGCGACAATCAGTCAGTAATAGGACGTCAAAGGATTCATATCTTTTAATATCTATTAAAATTAATAGACCAAAAAAAAAATTATTTTTTCAAAAAAAAATTTTTTTTTTTTGTTTTTTTAATAAATCACTTAAAAGGAAATCAAGTATAATTAATTTATTTGAAAATAAATTTAAAAAATAAAATTAATTTCAAGTATTCATAAAAACTATTCAAAAAATATGTTAATTAAATAATTTCTTTTTGAAATAGTAGAATTTTAATATCTTTAAAAAAGTGTCCTCCCCCAAATACTTAAAAATAATTTATATTTTCCTTTCTTAAGTACTTTTATTTCTAATATCAAAAAAACTTAACATAGTGTCAGTGTTTTAATTCAAAAAAAATAATAATAATAATAAACAGTAATAAAAATTTTAAAATAAAACAAAATTAAGTGCGCGTTTTATAAAGTATATAAGTAAAATACTATAATTAAGAGAAGGGTACTTTAAAACACATCACAATCAACATTAATATATATATATATAGTGCTATTATAAATGTTGATCTAAACGATATATATAAAAAGCGCGCGCATCCAATTGGAACTCGCGCAGCACGTGGCCCCGGCATTTGGCAGCCCGTTTTTGGAAGCGTATTTAAGCATTTATATTATATAGCCACCGCCTTTGGGAATCTCCCGGTCTATTAAGAATTTCTTTTTTATATCATGTATAATATAACATGATAATGGAATATGTTGTAGTTTATTCAAGTATAAAAAGAATAAAAAAGTTTTTTTTTTCAATGTATTTGTGTGTACAACTATTGTAGTAGATAAAAATATATCAAATTTCAAATTTAATCGTGCAAAAAATTAATAAGATAATTTATATTTCTATATTTTAGTGATTTAAAAAATATTTTATAAATAAATATTTTAATTGTAAAGTTTTTAATTTATAGAACACCTGTTGTTAGTTAATTAAAAGATGATAATATTAAGACTAGTTTTAAATAAAGTTAATAATAAAAGGTGATAATTATAAAATGAAAATTAAATTGTGTTTTGTATAGACGAAAAATTAAAAATTTAATGACTTATAAATAAAAATATCATTATGAAATGCTGAGTTACTTATTATCAGTTGATTTTTTAAATTGGGCGCTTTTATGGCCCAAACGCTACTTCATATGCTCGGCATGCCAAGTTCGGACGCTGAGGATTTAGCATCAAGCGCTGATTCAAAGCGCCAACATCAACAAATACAAAATCATCAAAGAACGCATCAAATTAATCGTAATCCAACAACAACGTCAACAACAAATCTTATAATTGATAGTAATAATATAAATTTACCAATAACAGCAACAACAACATGGCATGAGCACGTATACGCACCACCACCAAGAGCACCAACTCCACATAGAATAAGTGATATATTAGGTTGGTCAACATTATCCACACCATTAACAAGACCATTAAAATTAGAACCAGCTAAACCAAGTCCAAGACGTTACGTCCCACCAGTTGGACCAACTCTTGTACCTGGTAGTAATTTGATGATGCGTGGACCAGGTACATTATTATTATCATATTCTCCATTACCAGCCCATTCGCCATCATCAGCAATATCAATACAAGGAAGTTTAACATCACCAGCATGTACACCAAGTCCAGCATCACCAACAACAATATCACCAGAATTAACAACGATAGAGCAACAAGATGAAAATAGACCATTAAATTTATGCACCGTTACAAGAACAAGAAGTCCATCAGCCTCACCAGCATCATCCTCGTCATTTTTACCAGAACCTGGGGGAATCGGAATAATTAATAACAGTGGATTTCCAATCAATAATTATAATGGAGCATCTGTTAATATACCGGAACCTCCTACAAAAACAAATATAACATCAATACAAAGATCCATCACCCCTTCTATTAAAGGTCAGAATTGTTTTTATATTTATATATATATATATTTTTATAGTATACATAATAAATATAACGTTTAAGCTTATAATTGACTATTCGTAACATTCTCGTTAATTGGATTTTATTATTGTTACTAGAAATAAAAATCTATATAATTTAGTATATATATATATATATATGCTATATATAATTGTATATATGGAATTTTGATTTGTTCATGCGTAACGTTTGCTTACTCGTGCGACGCAAGGGGGTTGTTAATCGTATGTTTTCATTATCGAGGGAATGAAAGCTCTGTATAAGTGTATATATATATATATATTTATGGATGAAATATACGTACGATAAAAGAGAAAGAGGAGATCGTTTCGTTTATAAAGTGCGGTTTTGAGTGAGTATATATAAGCTTTTCTATGAATTTTAGTATAAATGTGTATAAGTATTTATATATATATATATATATTTATGTGCGTTTAAGTTGAGAAACTTAGCTTATTTTAGATGAAATATATATATTGAGTTGCGCTTGCGTTTTAACCTATAAAATAGAGCTTTTTGGAGAAGAGAAGTAATATAGAGATTATGATGTTGTATTTGTAATAGAATTCATATAAAATATTATATATATATAAAGTATTTAATATGATGTATGTGTATTAGCTATCTTTCTTGCTCATTTAAATCGATGACTCAGCTTTTTCCTTGTATATATATATTTTTGATCGTTTAAAGCTTTCTTCTCTCTCTCCTTATTGTCAACATTGTAGGGGCAAATAATAAAGTATCTGTGTATTATATAACTATATATATAAAAGAAGATGATGAAGAAGAGTGGGCGGCGATCCATTACTTTATTGTTTCACTTCTTTCTATTCTCCATTTAGTTCTTCCTCTTCATCATTTCTCTTCTTCCATATATACTACTTCTTCTTCTTATATATATAAATAAAAACTATATATGTATAACTCACACTCCATACTTTGTATTATAGAGTCGCTATTAAGTTAATCAAGTGCTGCAGGCCAGAAAAGCTGTGTTATGTATATATAAAAGTATTAATCGGTATATATATGTGGGGGTGTATACATATACAGAAATGTACGCAAGCGTATATGTGTATAAAAGTACTTAAGCACGATATATACTCGTTCCGGACTATATATATATATATAAATTTATATATATGAAGTGAAAAGAGGAAAACGAAAGCGGTGACACTTTATGCATGCGGGGTTGATTCAATAAACTTATATATAATAATAATAATAATGAATATTTTTGAATATAATATAATCGTTGTTATTGATTTATTTTATTATTATTAATATGTTTTCATATATTTTTTATTTTATACGCTTGGTTAGTAATTTTATAACTTTATTGGATTTTGATATTTTGTAAAATTATTAAAACGTTATATATATATATATTAGCTTTGTATATATATACTTTTAAAAGTTTGTTTATTATTTAGTACTAAAAGAGCTATAAAAGTCAATAAAGTGAGAGTTTGAAAATAATGTTTTTTGAATCTTAAAAAAAGTTGGTTTTTATTAAAAACATAGTGTTAAATATTTAGCATTTAATTTCATTTACAATAATTAAATATAAATTCAGAATTTTTTTTTTTTTTAGTTTTTATTGCAAGGGATAAATAAGGGGTAAATTTATTGGTATGTCAAATTATTCAAATGAGAAAAAAGTTAAAATCTATAGTTTTATGTGTAAATATAAAAAGGGAAAAAAAGCTCAGTTTTATAAGATTTTAGTACTTTTATACTTTGATAGTTTCTTGGTTTTATAGAATTTTTATATTTTTGTGCTTTCAGAGCTTTGTAAAGTAAATAGGGTTTTTTTAAATTAAATCCAGGCTAATATATATATATCAATTATTGTTTACTGGAAAAGGGTTTTATTAATTTATGATAAATTAAAATTTATGAATGTGTGTGTTTGTTAAAAACTAAAAATTGAATAATTAATGATTGTGTGTATAGGGATGGGTCTGTTAGATTTAAGTACTAACTTTTATTCAGAGCGCAGATTCGAAGTTTTTTTATTAAGTCTCTTAATGGGGTTCGTATCTAAATGTTCGATCTCTGTGTTACTTAGTTATGAGTCAATGAGTTTACGTACATTTACTTATTAATATCTGTTTCCTATTATGTAATTGACGCTCTGTAAAGTCAAGAGTTTCTAGATTCACAGGTTTAAAGTTTCATTGAAAATAGAAAATTTAGGCAAAATTTCGTTCAAAGCTGCGAATAAGATTTTTTCTTGATGCATGTTCAAATTTTAATTTTCCTGCAAGCTCCACTAAAAACCAATAAAAATTCCAGTTTGAACTGCCCTTTGATAAAAATTTCAGATATTGAAAATGTCATACTCTGGCATTTACAAAAATTGTTGTGTGATGTAACTGCAAGTACACTTACAAAGTAGGATTTCTTCAGCTATATTTTTACAAGTACAAACTGTTTAAAACTGAAAAGTAAAGCTTTTATCAACAAAGCTAAACAAGATTAATTTCTTTTGTTAATGCACTATTGACAAAAATTGAAAAAAATTGAAAAAACTCCTTTTGATAAAATTTTACATTCAATTTTTATTTATTTTTACAATTCAAAATATAAAAGCTACCCTGTTGTGAAATTTTGTTTACTTTTTTGATTTGCTTTGTTAGAGTCAGTCTAATAATTTTATAAAAACACGAAAAATGAAGTTTAAAATAAGTTCATTCTCTGTTAAAAATTCATACCTAAGTTTAGATTTTTATGAGCTTGCACTTTTTTGTAAAAAATCTGAAATTTAATATCCTCTTAGAAGAATCAGTTTTCAGCTATTACACACAAAAACCCTTTTGTCATATATCTATAATTCTCAAAATTTTTTCCTTGCAAAATAATATATAAAATTGAACTAAATCAATAATTTTATTAGATTTTTTCATATTTAAATTTAATGATACAATAAATTATTCATGAATACACATACACATAAAATACATTTTTTGAGCATTAATTCATGTTAAATAAATTAAACATAAAAATAATAATAATAATTATATATCTTTTATAACACACACACACACACACATATAAAAATAAATTTATATTATATTAAATACATAAATAAAGGTATATATATATAAATTTTAATAATGCATATTGAAAAGTAATTTTTCATGTTAATAATAAATAAATATTAGCATTAATTTTCATTTTCAATTTTAATAGATTTTATAATATTTATAATCGTATAATAAATTCATTTATTACTCTAGTTTTAAAAACATTATACAAGTTTTAATATAATATATATAAATAGTACCACTTAAAAATTTCAGTTAACTAAATAAAAATATGATTTACTAATTATATATATGGGGGGTAAAGTAGACATTATACTAAATTAAGTAGATCCAATTCAAATATATATATATATATGCATGTGCATACCATGAATAATTTTAGATAGATATGCATACATATCATGCATTCTCATGTCATAAACACATTCGTGAATTTACCTATATAATACTCTATTCAACCACATGAACGTTCATATATAGGAATATATACGTACATTATTAGCTACAAGTATTTCAGATATATATATATATATATAATCCATTTTGAACATTTGAGAGTTAGAACTGTTGTATTGATCGGTTTCACCGGTTCATCGAATACTAAGTAAAAGCCCTATAGCGTCATCCCCTGTTGGGTTTATACATTTATACATGTATATTATATATACTATATACTTCGACACTCCTAATGTCAGGACGAACATTTTCAGCTTAAACTTGATCTCTTACTACTACATATATATATTTATATATAAAGTATAGGGATTTGACTAAGTTTACAAGGGTATATATACACACACACACACACATATAGAAACTTGTCGAGAGTTATATACAATCTTCCAAAAAGTTTTGTCCTCCCTTCAAGCAACTGAATAGTATATATATATAAAAGCTAAGCATGCTTACGATAGTTGTTCCAAGAGAGTGGCGATACACCGCCCAATTAACACCCCTAAACATGCTACCACAGCTGGCATCCAAATAGTTTGTACATGTTTTTGCAGATATATATATATATATATATGAACGATTCTTCATCTATGTATTTATATATGTGGGTGAAAATATGCCTGAATGGGCGTGCGCTATTTAACCCCGCACTGAATTGATCCTATATATATATATATATACTTTTTGACTAAATATGTATGTCTGAATGTATACATAACTGCACCCACAGAGCTTCAATATATATATAACATAATATATAGATTAACTTGATCTCTCTTTCTCTTTATATATATACATAAATGTAATATGCATGTTTAAATGGAGAAAAGTTATATTATATCGAATGACTGTTATGTTGCGGATAATGGAAGAATTGACCAAGATTGTATAAACGATTTAGAATGCTCGATGATTGGCTTAATATATTTTATATATGAATGTATTAAATACTAATTTTTTATTTTTTTTTAATTTTAATATTATATATATATATTTATACATAGGGTTATTGCCTTTTGATCGTTTAAATGGATATATATATATATATATATAATTATATATATGAATCACAAGCGTTTCAATAGGACATAATTGAAACGTCGTTCTTTTGATGTTTATATTTGAAAAAGAAAAAAAAGTTATTGCCTTTTTTAAGCCAATTTTACTGAAAAATAAAAAATTGATATATGATTGTTTTTATTATTATTATTATTTATCAAAAGTTTTTTTCTTTTTTTTTTTTTGATGTTGAAAAGAAAAACCACAGATCTTTTTTACCAACTATTTTTTTTAATAATAATATCTGCATGTGAAATGTTTCTCTCTTAAATATGTATATATTTGAAATGTGTTTAAATATATATATATATATATCGGTTTATATATATATAAGAGAGAATTTTTGTCATATCTATTATATATACATAAAGAGAAAAGGGAAAGACAGTTGACACTGGATGAAATTGCAGACGTTAACTTTTTATTTATTTTTTTTTGCATATATATATATGTGTGTGTGTGTATTTATATTTGTTATATACTGAGGATGACAAGGTATATAGCATATATATATATGCGAGACTAAAATGTACATACAACAAACAGATGACGTTCATATAACAACATCAATTTTGATAAAAAAAAGTAAATAAATAAAAAAAAAACTAACACATAGATACTCTCAAACACATGCATTTATTTATAAATTTCGACTGTAAAATTATATATATATATGAAAGTAGTGGTTATTTCATGTCAAAAAAATCCATTTTTTGGAAATGATTGCTTTTTCAATGATCAAGAATCGTATCAAACTATCTAACTTTTTGCAATGATACAAAAATTTTTTAATGGTAAAACTAGGTAATACAAGATAAAAATTAAATAATTAAAAAAAAATTAAAATTTTACAACATCAATTAACTCATAAAGTGTAGATCATAAGTTTAAATAATAATAAATAAAGTTAAAATATATATATATTGAATATATATGCATATTATTATGCAGTAGTTGCAAGTAGTAAATGAGAAGTAGATCATTTTACATTTTACGTAGGTTTATTATTATGTGTAAAATATATATATATATATACTTAGAAATAAACCAGTGTATTATTATATTATAAATTTATTATTAAAACAAGTGCTTTGTTTGCTGAAAATTAATTACAATGTATATTTAAATATAGAATTGTTATATTTAAAATTCCAATAATTTTATTTTTAATTTTAATTTAATTAATAATTTTACTGTGTTTTAATTTAAAATAAATTTATATATATATATATGGATAATGAATTAATAATTGATTGATAGAAATAATTTATTAATATTGATTAAACTTTTATAAATATAGTATATTTTGATATCAGGTTTATATAACAATTTAATAATTATATTTTCAAAATTACAAATTATTGTTTTCTGAATAATACAATAAAAACAATAATATTATTTTATTAATTGATAAAACCGTTAAATTAATCATTTTTTGGGATGCATAATAATTTCAGTTAGCTATTTTATTCCAATTTATTTTTGGTAAAAGCAATTATTCAATTAAGCTGTTTACTAACAAAAAGTTTATAAATATAAACAAAAATGTTAAGGCCAACCTGAAGAAATAAGTAAGTTTTTTTGGTAATTTTGCGATTGAAGTTCCCGTCAGTTTCTTTCACTTTTCCGATTTCCTCAAGATTTCTCAAACATTCTTTGGGAGGAACACTTGAAAAAGGTCCCAAATTCAGGGGGGTTTATAAGGTTCTAGATAG
Source organism: Anagrus nilaparvatae (assembly GCA_022575985.1). Classification (NCBI taxonomy): domain Eukaryota; kingdom Metazoa; phylum Arthropoda; class Insecta; order Hymenoptera; family Mymaridae; genus Anagrus; species Anagrus nilaparvatae. Next base: position 8,020,275 of record JAKSXM010000165.1, read on the forward strand.
AAATGTTTCAAAATGGCAGCTGTTTATCGAATTTTAAATATTTTCAAAATTTAAAGCTTATTTTTTTATTTTAATTTTTGGAAGCTCTAAAAGATGTTAAAAATGGTTTTCTAGCTGCCTCCGGCACCCCTCCACCCTGGACCCCTGCAACTTAATTTTTCTAAAGGAAATTTTGTTTTATGTTACTTGATATTTTTTATGATAATATTTTTTTACCCGAAGTATTATCTAAAATTTACTAAATCAAAAAAATTATGGGCAAAGGAACCCAAGCGGCTAATTAGTGTTCAACGATAAATAGCTTCGCTACCCTTCCCTAATTTCCACAAGCAGCCGTTGCTTACCTTGAATCCAATTCTAGGATTCTCCTAGATAATAGCTGTTCAAACTTCTTTTAGTTACTACATTGAGTTACTTAATTATTGACCGGTAAGAATTAGAAAAATATATCATATTAGTCCTGAACTTCTGAAGATCGAACCAAGTAACTCGAAAATTTAGGTCGATCGTAAAAAATATTCCCGAATCGAATAAATTTCCACATGTAAATTTTTTCCTTCCTTCTGAGATTTTTAGATATTTTTTAAGATTGGTTAAACATTTTTTTCTTGGAAATTCAGTTTTTTCAAAATAAAAAATTTTTTTCGTTAACGATCGGAATGGAATCTAGCCTACGTTTTGACCGATAATTTTTGCCGTCTCTTTCTGTAAACTTCTTGTTTCTAGCTTTTATCGTGTTCAAGTTCATAAATATAATAGATTGACAATATAATGACTCAATTCTACAATCAAAAATTCATTTATATAAATAAAAACAAAAAATAAATATAAAATTCTTTAAATTTCAAAAGATTTAATTTTATATTGAAAATTGAAAAAGGCACAATATAAATTTTTTTTATCATAAAAAAAAAGGTTAAATTCAATTTTTTAGTAAATTTATCAAATTATCCCATTTATACGAAAAAAAAACTGATAAGTGTATATGTATGAATATTTGTATATATGTCTGTGTATGTGTGCGTGTTAAAACGTTCGCTTTAAAGCAAGGATTTATAACAAATAGGTCATAAATTTTATACATATATTTTATTTTATATTACATATTTTCAAAAAAAAAAAAATATTTTTTAAATTTTCAATAAAATTAAAGTACATACCTACTGCAATTTGATAAAAAATTTATTAAAAAAATTATTGTACATTTTCAATTACATAATAAAAAAAATGAAATTTTAATTAAGCTAAAATATTTTATTTTATTTTATCAAAAATCAGATAAAAGTTAAAATTTTTTTTTTTTGGTTTTTTTTTAATAAAAATTTGATGTATTCAGTAAATTTATCTCTTTTATATTAATAAAAAATCCTTCAATTTTCATATTCTGATTTATTACTATAAAAATAAAAGTATATTAAAAATTTTAAGCAAAACAGTATTTGGTTAATTTCAGTTAATTTAAAAAATTTTTGAGAAATTCCATTTTTATCACATACGTTAAAAATTACCATTTTTATTTCCGGCAGACATACATATTTATTGCCATGATACAAAAACCATGTGTTGAGCCATGGGGCGAAGTGTACGGTTCAATCTGTGCATGCTGTGAATACACTCGCTCATGCATGCAGCTGTCAGCAAGGTCAAAACCTGTCTATTGTTTCTTTAGCTATTTCATTACTTGGTGTTAGTACAAATACGTTAATACTGACCTGATTTCACTGGCAGAAGCTGTTTTTTATTACTAGAATTCTCTCCCATAGGTAAAAATACATAATTTTTCTCCTTGGGCAGTTATATTAACTGTATTGAATATTTATATTTTTTGTGTTGAAAAGACTTAGACGAAATTTATATAGTAATAAAATAAAACGTTTGAAAATTTTCACGTAATCAGGAATTTTTTCAGCGGGGTAGCTAAAAGTTTTAAGGGAGGGGGGTAAGTGGTTCGAACTTTATAATTAATTATAATTAAAATTATTATGGCTTAAACTTTTCTAATAATGAATTGCTATTTTACTCAAAATTTTAATTTGAGGGGGAGGGGCAGAGGAGACATTTCCCATTGTCCAATTTGGGCATCCCCGGAAATTCTCTCAAGCTTCAAGGCTAGGGACCAAAAAATATGCCTATAATTATTATAAAATCTCTGAATCAGATAATATAACTAACGAATTCTCTATCATTAAAATTCGGAGACTGAAGTTTTATTTTATAACATCAAATAATGATTTCACTTGTGAGAAAAATTTATCGAAAAACTTTTTACAAAATAGCGACATGTTTAGCCTCATAATAGAAAGTTGTGCGGCTATCACATAATGGAAAACAATAATTTTTTCCTAAAATTAAAAGTAAAAAATGCAAAACAAACTCGTCCATTACACAACTTACGTCCTTTTCTTTCAGTCTATCTACAAATCATCGTCTCCGCCCTTTGTCATCCAAATAACTATTTAACGTTTCAAATCTAATTTTTTAATACTTCACTTCATTTCCTCGAGCAAAAACTAAAAACTATAAAAATTTTTTAAAAACTTAATAGTTTACTACACACTTAACTATTAATAGTTAGTTTAAAACCAAAAAAATCAATTAAAAAAATACAAAAACAATATAAGTCACAAAGACATAAATAAATTTAATTAATTTTCTATAGATCCATAAACACAATAAATTCATTTATTTATAATACACAAAACATATATTTATTCTCTTTATGCATAAAATTTCTTTGAATAAATGCTCAAAAACAATTAACCTTTCAATATATTAATATTAAAATTTTTTTGCAAAAATACACACAAATTTAAATATTATTAATTATTCTGTTATAATATTCATGTGTACATAATATTTAGTCTATCTGTTAAAACATTTTTGGGATATACATAAAATGATACATGGTTAAAATAATGAAAAAAAAATAAAACTGTATTTCATACATGTATAAATTCTTTATTCTCTGTGTGTATATCCGCTGACGGCTCTGCAATTAGAGCTGGAAACGGTTTTATATAACTAGCTTTTCCATGTATATAAGTGAATTTGGATGTAAAATAGAGAGATATACAGGAGGAAAATCTGGCTCTCTTAGAGAGAAAGACAGAGAGAGAAAATTTGAAAACGATGTGTAATTTCCTCGGGCAAGTTAATGCACGCCGCCCTCGCTATAAACAGAAAATATGTATATATATTTAATACGTACAGCTTAAAAGCTTCTCTGTCTGTCACACTTAATTCATAGAAATTTTCGCTCTTTAAATGAACTACATGATATATTATATATATGTATTTATAAAAGATTTTATATATATTTGTGAGAGAAACCCTGTATAAAATAGTTATAATTAGTATCTAACTCTTAGAAAGAGAGTTTGTCAAGTTGCCGAGTTCAACGATGAGGAAAAGAACGACCAACTGAACGATTATAACGTTAACGCGTAAACTATGTTATTTATTTATATATTAGGCTTTTTAGTACTTTTTATTTTATTTTTTAATTTTATACGTATAACTGAAAATTAATTCAGCTAATTTTTGATTTAATTGAGCTTTTTTTTTTTATTTGATTTTCTGCTTCTAAGTTGATTAAATTTCATTGACAGTTTTCATGTTCTCAGTGTGTAATTCGGTTAAGAAATTTAATCTTTTTCACAAAAAGTAATTTTAGTTAATTTAATTGTATAAAGTAATTTTTGGTTCAAGAAAATATCAAAAGTCATGAAAATACTAATTTAATTTTAAATTTTACTTAAAAGTATCAAATATTTGAAGTTACATATTTTAATGAAGTACGAGACTGAAAATTTGAAATTTAATATCAAACTTCAATCTTAAAGTCATAATTCTAAATTAAGTACTATAACCTAAAATTTTTTTACAATTTCGTTCTTTCTTAACCTTTATCCGCCGGCGCGATCATTTCACATTTCTACTTTTTTCGCCTTATAAAAGCGATATATTGGCTATAAGACTTCATAATTTGAAATATCATCTTTTTACCAACACTGTAAAAAGTAACTTCCTTAGATTAACAAAAAAAATAGAATATTTTAGAAAAATTAGTAAATTTTCAAACAAATTTGTAAATATTCGAAAAAAATCGTAAATTTACTAAATTTAGTATATTAACAAAAAATTCGAGAATTCTCGAATTTTTTGTGAATTTACAACTTAATTTAGTATATTATCAAAAAATCAAGAAATCTCCCATTTTTCCGATAATATACTAAAATTAGTAAATTTACGATTTTTTTCGAATATTTTCAAATTTTTTCGAAAATGTTATAATTTTTTTGTCAATATAAGAAAATTATTTTTTACAGTGAATGTTACAAATTCAAATACAAAAAAACTTAATTTTCATCCTTTATCAAACCAAAAAACTAAGCTAGTACTAATAATACTAATAATTCTACTATCAAAACCCCTAAATAATATCAAACTAACCAAAAGCCTAATATATAAAATCCATAAATACACAGTAACACACACACACATATCCATATAAATTATATATAAAATGATGTGGAGAAAAAAAAAATATATATATATATAATTTTTTTTATCTGCACACACACATATATACAGCATTTATAAAAACGTTTAACAAACATAAATTTAAAAGCATTTAAGCTCATTAAACATAATTATATTTTGATTCAAATAAAAATGTTTGAAAAATGTTTTTAAATATATATGCTTCTTCTGTTATTTAAATTAAAAATAATTTAAAATCAATTGATTTTTATTTTTAATTGAAAATAAAGAGTTTAATAAAAGTCATATTTTATCTTGAATTGCCTTTTTTGTTAAAAAAGTATTTAAATTATTTTATGAATGAAATTAAAAACATTATGCAAAATAAAAAAGTTTTTTTTATTATTATAATTGTCAAAATAATTATTTTTAATGTACTCTGACTACTACAAAATTAAAAATCATTTTATGAACTTTTAATGAAAAGAAGAGAAAAAACAAAAGCAAACAAAGAGATAAATGTACACTCTTTTATTTTTAACAATTGAAAGAACAGAGTAGCTAAGTGGAACCCTTGTTTTATGTTTCCCTAAATTATTTTTGATTTCCATAGTAAAACAAATAGATGGGTGACTTGATGTATATAACATTAAGGGTAAAAAAATTTTTTATGTTTACTGTTTTTTTATGGATGTTTTTATTGAAAAGAATTAATCTGTTAAAAGTCTTTGTATTTTATTTTTTTAATTTTTGAGTTACAAAGTTTACAAGTAGGGTATTTGAGAAAATTTTGTTTAAATTAGGTGAGAGAATATAAATTTTAGGGGTTGAAAAGAGTAAATTACTGAAAACATGGTAAAATATCATTAATTTGATAAAACTTAATCTGATTATCCTTAGAAAACTGAATAATAATTTTACTGACGATGCTTTACATATTTTAGTTGAAGTGAAAATAAACCTTTAAGCGAAATCTTTAATTTATGCTCGTTAATATTTTTCTGGAAATCCACTAACACGAAGACAGTTTAGATGGTAGTAAGTTTGAGTTATTTTTTTCTCCGATAGATAAAATTTTAAGCAGTTTTTTTTAATAGGATTTTAACTAAGGTAAATGCAAAATATCACATCAGTTGTAAAAATTAGTTAGGGCAATTGGTTGGGAAGAGGAGGGGCAAATGCTAAAGGGTCAATTGATTGATTTCCAAGACAATTTCTATAAAAACTTATAACCGGTTTGTGTACACACAACCAAAATGCATGGAACATGTTTACTTACATCTGTAATCTTACAGCATAGACACACAAAAAAAAATACAATTTCCTATTTTTATAATTTGTAATTATCACCTTTACTAAATGTTAAGATTCTAAATCCAAACTATTATGATTTCCTAAACGCGTATTATTCTAGGTCCCTAAATCAAAAAAATTTTCTAAGTCCCTAAACCCAAATTATTCTCAGTCCCAAAATTGAAATTATTCCAAGTCCCATTTGACCCCCCCCCCCCCTTAAATGGGACATATTTGACCCCCCCCCCCCCTTAAATGGGACAAATTTGACCCCCCCCCTTAATTTTCAAATTCCGAAGTACCCCCTCCCTATAAACATGTTCCATGTTAAAACAAAGGGCCATACACCAAAAACTTGTTTAAAAAAATACCTAAATTCTACAGCTATTAAAAAAAATATACATTTTTAAACATATGCCATCCATAATGCTCCCAGAAACACAAACAAGAACCAAAGCTCACTCATACTCACTTACACAACACTACACATACTAATCAATTAACAGACGTGTATATATTTAAGAAAACTTTTATATAAATTTAACATCTTCTTTACTTTAAAAAAAAATGAGCAAACTCTTGATTTAAGTACATAAAAATATTCGTCTGCTATTAAACGACATGAAAACATCAAAAATTTTTACAAAATGTGTTTATTAACTCAATAAAATTTTATTTCCCCCCTCAAAAAAAGTATTCTCTTTGTTTACAGCCAAAGTTAATTAAAAAAAATTAAATTGTATTTTTATGTCATTAAATATAATTTCAGTAAAATTTCTCAACGTATTACAAACAATAAATATTTTTATTGACAGTAAATTTGAAATAACGATGATATTTATAATAATAGCAATAAATTGATTTTCTGAAATATGATTTTATATATATATGAAAAAACAAGGACAGAAAATACGTTAATTTTGTTGAATATATAGAAATTTATGAGTTTAGTGATGGGCGACGTTAAAGTGCGGTAATGCATTTAATTAATGCATAAGATAACAATGGTATATATATATGTAACATAATACAAAGCCAGACTCTAAAATATACATACATGCACAAATATTTAACGAGACGAGGAAATGACAATAATATTATAATAGTAGTACGAGAGATATTATATGATATTGCAACAGTTTTAAATACCATATTATAGAGAGAATAACATCTTTATATATATAGAAAATTTCGCTAAATTTATATGATAATATTGGGAAAATTTTGGAGAATCGACAAGGCGATGTTAAAAACAAAGGTGAACGTCCCTGTGATTTGATGGCATTAATGCGAAGAGCGAGCCTCGCGCTAATTAGCGTCAACTGCCTATATATATGTTAGTATAAACTTTACTCCACAAAGCTTGCATATAAATGTCGTTTATATACTGTAAAGATAGATGATGTACTACTATATAATATAATATATATACTACTATAGTATCATTTGCTCTTTCGAGTTGTTATATATATATATATATCATCAGAGAGTAGAAGAGAGATGTTCTCTTTAGGATAATCGATAAGCCAGCGCGCGCGCGTTGTTTGACCACTTGTCCGGAACAAAGCCGATCTATATATATATATGTATGTATATTTGTTATAGGGCACACGTTACGAGCTAATAAACTACCCTCTTGCTATCTGTTTGCAAGGGAAAGTTGTATGCTACCGAATAACACTTTTTTTATTGCTTTTTTACTGGATAATTATTTTTTTATCGTTATTTTTTGGCTGTTAGAAGAAGCTGGATGTTGCGAGGGAATATTGGAATCACAAGGATTTTGGAGTAAAAATTCCAATTGTGCTATTTAAATTTTGGTAGAAGAAATTTAATGCTGCTGAAAATTCATATTTTTTGTTATATATAGCAAAAATAATTTTTAAGTCATAATTTTTTCAAATTTTTAGATTAATTATATCTCACCCACAGAATTGAAGACTTAAAATATGCTTCAGTTATATTAAAATATTCGGTTTGACCAAAAATTTCCATTTTTTCTATGTTTTATAAAAGCTCCACTTAAAAAATGTATGCAACTTAACCATACTAAACAATTTTGAAAACCAAAATATTTACTTCTATTAACTCCAAAAAATACCAAAAAACACAAAAACTACCCTAAAATTCAAAATCTCCCAAACGACCCAATTTTATGAAACTCTCCCCTACTATTAACTTTATATATCTGTATAATAGCGGTAAATGAATTTGAAAAAAAAATATGTATATTAAATATAATAAAGTGATATATAAATTTTTTTTTTAGCTTTATTTTTTATTCATGAATATCTCTTTTAATTAATTTAATGACCTGATAAAATAAAATAAAAAGCTTTATTTTTTTTTATGTTTTGAAATTTTTATTCGCTTTTTTATTTCTCAAATTTTTGTAATTTAGTAAAAACATGAAAAATTATTTAATTAATTTTTATTCATTTTAAATTATTAATTTTTTTGAAGGTTTAAAGCTCATAAAACCACAATTACAAGAGCCACCCATATAAACTAAAATTATCATAACACAAATTCCCCTAAACATCCATTAAACAAAAAACTTTTTAAAAGAGCTTGAAAGCTACCCTCCCTTAAAAATGATTAATGAAATAATACATTTAACGTGTAATAAATACAATAAAAACTAATTTTTCTCTTTTCTAAATAAAACTATCCAACAAAACAAAAATTTTTATCTTTTATATCACTTAATTTTATCTATTTTCTCTCCCTAGTAAAAAAAAAAAACTTTATTTTATACTTGAGGAAACTTTTTCTTTAAAAAAATTTCATATATATAAATGTTGTTCTTTCTAAAACTATCTAGCATTTATATATATATATAAAAGTGAGTGAAAAGTACATAAAAGAAACATGTGGTATATATATAACATAAAAAATCTTTTATCTCTCTCTTACATATTTAAAAGACACTAAAATAAAAAGTGTCTGTCATTTATAAACAAATCACGTATATTTATGTAAATGAATAAATGTTTTTCGTTTAAAATTAGTGTACATCTGTGTGTGTGTGTGTGTGTGAACTTAAAAAGAGAGTTTTAAAAATGATATTTTAAAAGTAACAAAAAACGGATGTTAAAAATTAAGAGTCGCACATCTGTGTCTGACTAATTCCATACTATATCTACTGATTTTCTAAGAATTAATATAATAAAGGAAGATAACAATTGTTTATATATAAATATAATATTTTATTAATTCAAAAATAATGATATCCTCAATTTTATATTTTACAGATACTTCCGTACAAATGATAAAAAGTACAACAACAACAACAACGACGACGACGACAGGAACCGGAACAAATTCAACAACATCAACAATAACAATTGGTAGACGTAAAAGATTAGAATCAATTGGTTCATCATCATCGACAAGTTTAAAATCCTCAATTAATTTTACGGATCGTAATAATGGATTAAATGTTCCTATAGTTAGTAATAATAATAATAATAATAACAATAATAATCCAAATAAAAATAATAATAATAGTGTAAGTGGTGGTAATAATAATAATAACAATAATAATAACAACAATATAACAGTTAAAGATATAACGAGTTTAAAATTACCATTAAGTGAATCAGAAGATTCAATAGATAACGAAAGAAAGAAGAAAAAAGCACGTACAACATTTACAGGACGTCAAATATTTGAATTAGAAAAACAATTTGAAATTAAAAAATATTTAAGCTCATCCGAAAGGGCGGACATGGCTAAACTCTTGAACGTCACGGAAACTCAGGTTAGCCACGCCATTCTCATGTTCCGGTTTTAAGCTTTCTCTCTCTTTATCTATCTCTTTATGTATTTACAATCTCATGACTCTCTTATACACATAAACATTAACTTCACAAGTGTAGGTGGATATATATTATTATTATACATAAATGAAAGCTTGCGACGTTTGCAAAGAGAAAGAGCATCATATATAAGTGGGGAATAGTTGTATATATAAAGAGAAAATATATATGAAGCTGCATATCAGCGGCTATCAGAACCATTAGAGGCAATCAGTGGCAATTGCCAGCAGCCAGCCTGTCGCTTTGTGCTTATTATTGTGGCATGTGCGCGCGTAATCTCTTCCTTTCCATCCGAGTTTCTTGTATATATACAATGTTATTGTATTATACCTATATTCAAAAACATACATTGATATCAAAGAGATATAAATTATTATTCTATAAATTAAAACGTATATTTTTAAAAAAACAGCTACTTCGTTTGTATTTGTGAAGTATGAAATGGGAAAAGTAATAAAAATAAAATTTAGTAACTTGTAGGATTTTATATATACTATATACACACACACACATATATAGATGAGTTATTTTGATTTTGTACTTTGTTGACGCGACGATTGAATTTTAGGAAAGTTAAAAGTTTTTTTTTTTTATTTTATGAGGTAATGATAGTTTGAACTTTATTTAGTTTGTACATCGCTCTTTTAATGCTATATATATACTTAATTTGCCTTTTAATGCGATGCTATTAAATATTTTATTTATTATATCAATTAAATTTAATAGTTGGGTAAAAAATTTAATTATTTTTTTTAATGCATTTTAATTTTATTTATTTTTAAATGAAAGCTATTCTAATTATTATAAAATCAATATTATTTATTATTTATAGAGCTTTCGAATCTGGTAGGCGAAATGTTGAAATAATAATAATTTAATTAATTTTTTATAAAAAAAATCAAGAATTTTATATAATTACTTTTTTTTATGGGTCATACAAAAAGAAATTTAAAAAAATTCAATTTTGTTTTACTGTCTGACTATATTTACAGTTTATCTACTTAATTATTTAAATAAGCTGTTTATTATCTTATTTTGAAATATTTTGAATATTTCACATGACTTTTAACGAATAATGTGATTTATCTAATGCTTGGAATTTATTGTACTGAATAGTTTCATAAACATGAATCTAAATTATGGATTATCATGCTAATCTGATAAATTTTCCGACTTGTTTAAAATTAAAGAAAATTATTTTCATTTATTTAGTAATGTAAATATTTCAGATCTTTTTTATTGGTTTATAATTATGTTTTGTAATAGATATACTATTCGGAAATTATTCTCACAAGTGAAATGAGCTCTAAAGGTTATATAAGAATTTAAGAAGGCGAATATTTTACCATTATTTTTTCATTTATATATAAATTTACCGCATAAAGACACGAAAAGTTAAAAAGTACACACTTGTACTCCAAATGAAGACTAGTCCTTTAAATATAAAAACTTGACGCTTGCATGTTTGCAAGTATAATATTACATTTAGTATTTTACAATATAATCCTCACAGTAAATGAACAATTTGTAAATAAAAAAAAAATATATATATATATATTTATATGTAATGTAAATTTTTCTATCATTAAACAAATATTGATATTAAATAGTGATATTCACTTCTTATATAGTCTGTAGAACTCATTTCGCTTGTGAGAAAAATTTTTTTTACAAATTTGTATTAAAAAATACATTATCATATATTTTCAATTACACAGAAAAACATCTGCTTTCTTGGGACAAGCTAAATAGCTTTGATTCAACCTGCTCAACTTCAGTGACAATTTGAAACAGATACTAAAAAGAAGTTTACGTAAAATTAGTAAATAAAATATAATTTTTACAAATACAAACGTAAAATGAAACTAAGCAATCACGCATATACAAATATAAAATTTTAAAAAAATTATAGGAGAATTGTAGTATATTACTGTTTTTTGATTTTTGACAGACTAGTAAAACAATGGGATCCAGATTGTTTTTGGACTTACACCATCAGTCTCAGGAAATTCTCGAACTTATTTTGTAATATTTTCTTTTTCATAATAGTCATTTATAACTTCTAAAACTACTATTATGCATTACCATATCAAATATTATACTGTAAAAACTACTAAGTACTTTACATTTAATTTATTCTGGCTCGTAAAATGAATTCTTCAGGTTATAAAAGAACTTTTATAGCGCAAAATTTATCCATCAATACGAGTATCAATTCGAGGGGCTTCCAAGTATCTCTTCTTGGAACTTCAATACATCCACATGCTATTCACTCTAAACGAGAATTCATAATTTATAATACAAAATCTAATAGAAAAATCGTTTACAAATTCGTTCTGCATATCTATCGACTTGTATTGTGAAAATATGTTTAAAATTTCAAATAAATCAATAAATTAAAAATGGTAATATAACTAATCTTAACTTTGTTTGAACTAATAAAATATAAATTCATGAGCATAACTTTATACCAAACTTGTATATTATACATGAATGTATTAAGGGTGCATAACAAATTTTTTACATTTAGTAAACTCAGAATCAAATGATTATTTAAAAAATTTTTTATTTAAATATCTGTATAGAATAGTTCCGTTATTCATTTATATTTATATAGAAAGAAACTGATAATAGAAAACAAACCAACTTAAATTGAAACCAATTTGTCTGCATTAAATAAGCAATATGTTGTATAAATGTAAAAATATATTGCAAAACTTATATTAACATAAAAACAATTTTTTGTATGGGTAGTAACATCGTGAAATTTTATGATGATTTGCATACTTTTTTAAAAATTTTATTGATTTTTGGACATAATTATAACATCAGTAGTCAGGGGTATAGTGTGAAAAAAAAGGTCAAATCTCTAACTGCCTCTGAAAGTGGATGGATTTTGATGAAACCTTTTGCATTCGCTTCAGAAAAATCATACAAACAAAGCGTCGGAAAGGAAAATTGTCGGAAATGTCAAGGGGTGATTTTTCCACCCATTTTTCACCCCTTTCCCCCCCCCCCAATTTTGAAATATAGTAAAAAATGTTTTTATCGACTTTTATATGATGCTATATGGTTAAATAGGTCACTAAATTAGAATTTTGGGTCAAAAATGACATTTAACAGGTTCCAAGGGGTGAAATTGGCCATTTTTCACCCCTTTCACCCCTAAAAAACTCATTTTGCCAAAATAATGTATTTATTTATTTTCAAAGGGTCTATTAGGTTTTTTTGGACGCTGATTTCAAAAATGACGTCGAAAATTACATTTAACATGTTCTAAAGGGTGAAATTGGCCATTTTTCACCCCTTTCACCCCTAAAAAACTCATTTTGCCAAAAGAACTTATTTTTTTATTTTCAAAGGTCCTAATAGGTTTTTTTGGACGCTGATTTCAAAAATGATGTCAAAAATTACATTTAACATATTCTAAAGGGTGAAATTGGCTATTTTTCACCCCAAATACCCCCAAAATTTACATAAACCTTTAAGATATTTTTTTTAAATTAAATAAACTAATTAGGTTTTTTAGGTCGCAAATCTCAATATAATATATATTCATAAATATTCGTAAGTAATTTTTTGTTTAAAAAATTAATTGTTCACGCAAATTTTAAATTTTGACTGCACGATTTGAATACTACTCCCCTAATTATATATAATTTTTTAAATCAGTGTCCAAAAAAACCTACTAGAGCCTTTCAAAATAAAAAAATAAGTTCATTTGGCAAAATAAGTTTTTTAGGGGTGAAAGGGGTGAAAAATGGCCAATTTCACCCTTTAGAAGATGTTAAATGTAATTTTCTACGTCATTTTTGAAATCAGCGTCCAAAAAAACCTAATAGACCCTTTGAAAATAAATAAATACATTATTTTGGCAAAATGAGTTTTTTAGGGGGTGAAAGGGGTGAAAAATGGCCAATTTCACCCTTTAGAAGATGTTAAATGTAATTTTCTATGTCATTTTTGAAATCAGCGTCCAAAAAAACCTAATAGACCCTTTGAAAATAAATAAATACATTATTTTGGCAAAATGAGTATTTTAGGGGTGAAAGGGGTGAAAAATGGCCAATTTCACCCCTTGGAACCTGTTAAATGTCATTTTTGACCCAAAATTCTAATTTAGTGACCTATTTAACCATATAGCATCATATAAAAGTCGATAAAAACATTTTTTACTATATTTCAAAATTGGGGGGGGGGGGAAAGGGGTGAAAAATGGGTGGAAAAATCACCCCTTGACATTTCCGACAATTTTCCTTTCCGACGCTTTGTTTGTATGATTTTTCTGAAGCGAATGCAAAAGGTTTCATCAAAATCCATCCACTTTCAGAGGCAGTTAGAGGTGAAAAACACTATACCCCTGACTACAGGGATAAGTTCAGTAACTGCTTGTATAACTACTTGAAATTTTTCAAGCAATATATAAAAATGAGTTGCCTGATTAAATTAAGATATCAAATAGGTAAAGTAATTATATGAACTCTCTCTGAATCCTGGTAAACCATTTTAAAAAGAGGTGCAAATAAAAACGAATAAGCTAAAACTACAAAAACACTTAATCCCATTCAACAATATTTTTAAAAAAATACCTAAATCCACTCAAAGACACCCGATACTACTATCTTTTGAAACACACAATTTCTCACCTCAAATTACCGTACTCTTTGATGAAACAGTTCTTGAATAGAGACATACAAATCTACGCAAATATTTTTGAACAAACTAAATCGGACATTCACACATACACACACTCATCTCATTTAAACAAACACTCAAATACGTATATGCGTTACACAAATATAAATAACTACATCCCTTGATAAAAGGCGTTTTAATTGGCCTTTCACCCTAATAAATTACTTTAAAAAACACGAATACAAAAGCACACACGTATGGTAATCATTTAATGAAAAGCGTTAACAAAAGACTTATACGCTCTATTGTTTTTGAAAATTTTAAAAATTAAATTTTTGTATGCTCTTCGAGTCATTAAATCAACAGCTAAATAAATTATTTTTATTTATGTTTATAAGAGTTTGAAGAAACTTTTAAAAGAGAAACAAAATAACATTGAAAATTTTCTATATAAAATTAAAGTTTATCTCACGAAGAGAGTGAGTGAATATTTACATTATAAGTGCGTGGAATAAAATGATAATGACGTTAATTTGATGAAAGATACTTTACTAGTAAACATATATAACTATTTGAGTAAGGAAGTAATTCGATGTAGTTTTCTCTTGTATATTTTCAACATTTAAAGTTTCATACTTTATATGATATATACCTATAAATCTGTTAATAAAGCTTATACGAAGGATCGTGCAAGTGGTTGATAAAAACACACTATTAAGTATATGTGTGTGTGTGTATCCATAAAATAACTCGATGTAATACCCTACAAGTTTCTGTCATTTTCAATCTGGTTTATCGATCTTAACATAAATGATTGCGGTTAACTATATTATTCTATGACTTCAATGACTATTTTATTGAAAATCTATGAATTAATTGATTTAATTTTATCCTATAAATTGAACGATTTGAATAATGTAGTATGCAGAGATAATAACTTGAATTTTCGATATAATATTTGAAATTTTTTATTATAGTAAAGAGGAATTTTTTTCGTTGAAAAAAATGGTTTGAATATTTGGTTAGAGATATAGGCAAGTTAATTATGGACAGCGAGGTATGTATTGGAATGTTAAGGGAGGAAGGTGCAGGGAATGTTAGGGGTGATAATGTACGTGGTTGAAAATAATTGATCAAGAAGGTAATTATTGATTAACAGAATTGGGAGGGTAACAATCAATGTAAATGTTTAGTTACGAAAATATTTTTTTTATGAATAACTTATTTAAATATTTCCTTGAATAAAAATACTGGCTAGACGAAAATTATTAATTTAGATAATGTGAGAATGATTATACACATATAATATTTCATAACACACCCATATTTAACGAACAAACATTAGAAGAGAGAGAAAGCTCAAAATAAAATAATAAAAATTTTAATTAATTAATTAACACAAAAAATGAATTTTTCTAGGTAAAAATATGGTTTCAAAATCGTCGTACAAAATGGAAAAAGCAAGATAACGTAAGTAATGCAGAAGCATCAGAACATAAAAATCACAATACATCAAAAACATCAACACAACGTTCAAAATCACCATCATCATCAACATCATCGATTAAAAATCAAATAATTGATGGACAAAGTTTAAGTAGTATTAAAGATTTAATTGAAAATAGTTCAGATTCAAGTAATCATTCTGAAAGTAATAGTAGTAATAGTAGAACATTATTATCATTAAATGATAATTTGGATTTAACTAAAAATAAATTAATAACTAAAAGTGATTTATTAATAAATAAAGGACAATCATCTACAGCATTAACGTTAACAGTTTCAACTACTACAACAACAACTACTACTACAATACCAACTGTTAATGATATTAAAAATATTATCAATAATGATAATAAATTTATTGATAATAATGTTGAAATGATGGATGTTTCGGTTACAAAACCAATAATTATTAGTAATAATGATAACAGTAAGAAAAGTGTAATAAATGATAAATTTCATGATACAAATATTAATTTTCATGATGATTCACAAAAAAATAGTTAATTTTAAATTAAAAAATTTTTCTTTTTTTTTTTCAATTTTATTACTAAAAATGTAATCATGTAATTTTTTATATTGTATTCTAAATAAGTGTATAGGTGTAGAATCATGGTGATGAAATTTAATTTTAAGGTACGTTGGAAATTTAGAAAATTAAGCAAAATTTAGAATTTATTTTTTATTGTGAGGAGATTTGGATAGCTTGGATTTTATTATTAGGGGTAGCACTACTGATCGAAGTGGATGAACCAAATCCAAATTTTTTAAATTCTGTTTGAAAAATAAAGAAAAATTTGAATAAAATACTTTTATGCAAATTTTGATTATGAAATAGTTTGTAAGCAATTAATAAAAAAATTAGAAATTTACAATCTATCTTTTTTGCAATTTTACAACCCACTTTTAGGGTTGCAAAAATGCATTTTAAAAATAAAAATAAATTTTTGATTGCTTTAAATTTTGGTTACTATAAGATAACTCATTATTTCAACTTCTGTTAATTACCAGACTGTCACCAAGCACATAAAGGTTACGTTGTTTTGCATAATAGGTCTGAAAAATTTGCTTCGTAATAGTCCACACAGTTAACAGCAATGCTTAAAGATCATGTCTAATTAGCTAAAATTTTAAGATACTCATTATTTTTTCGTTACTGATCCAAAATCAAAATTTGGTTTTTAATTGTCATGCATAAAAAATATAATTCTATATTTTGTTTAGTTTTTACTTTTTAAGAAAAAAAATTTTGGAACTAAATTTATGGTGTTAAAAAAGAACTGAAAATTTTGAAAATAAGGAAAAAACATTATTTGCCAAAAATTATTTTTCTTACAAAGTACAATTTCTAATGTTAAAAGAAAATTACTGTTAATTTTCAATTTTTCTTTGTAAAATTTTCTTATGTACATAAATAAATGTCGATTTATTGCTCTCTAATGAATATTTTAAGGCTGAGAAAGATCTTCCTTTAAATTTTTATCGTATAATTACCAAAAACGATCAAATTTTGTTATTTACAAATTTTTGCACCAATTTTCTTTTTTTAATTATTATTGGTGCAAATACCTCGCCTTCTGTGATTACATTTACTGAAATATACTTCCTTAGTAAAAACAAAAATAAAATTGTAAATATTTTTTATTTTTTTTATTTTACATCATATTAATTTTATTTATTTTCAAAAATAACAAATTTAGTGACCAAAAAAATAATAATTGAAAGTCAATACACAAAAACACACAGAAAGTTAATTACATAAAAAATTGTAATTAAAAATCTTCCAAGATTACAATACGCTTTTTTAACAAAAACAAAAAACTCAATAAACTCTTAATGCCAAATAATTTAAAATTTACATAAAATAAAGTAGTTTTTACTTATCTTTTAAAATATTAAAAATGTAAATAAAAAAAAATCTCTAAAATGTTATAAATAAATAAAAATTTTCAATGTATTTTTGACCAAATAAGTGAAAAATTTATTATGTAGAAATAGTTTTTAAATAAATTTTATGTAAAACTTATATTAAGATAATTTTTAAAATTAAAAATAAAAACACAAATTTTAAATATTTCATTAAATGCTTCAAAAATAGTGCTTTTTTAAATTTTACATTTTTTTTTGAAAAATAAAAGCCTACTGAAAACCTAATTTGAAACTAGGGATTATAAAATTTTTATTATGAGTTCTAAATGTGAAAATAAATGTTATAAGAGGAGACTGGAACAGTTCGGATGTCAAATTACAATCTGTAGTTATGAATAAGTTTATTATGATGGAAAAACATTTCCGATATCTTTCGTTTTTTCCAACTGGCCTCCTGAACCTTGAAAAACAGGGCTCATATTGTGCTCAATGTTTAAGATAGAGTTTTTAGACTAACTGAATGCCTATTTTTGGTTCAAAGATACAAAACTCCAAGTTCCCGAAAATTCGTTAGTTATCTCTTTATAATTATTTTTTAGTAAGATATGATAATTTAAAGTTAGAGTCATAATTGAACCCTGTTTTTCTAGGCCCAGGAGACCCATTGGAATAAATGAAGGGTGTTGAAGGTGTTTTTTTCAATAAAATAAACTCATCTATATAACAATATATTGTAATTTGGCATTCCAAATATTTCCGTATCCCCTTATTAGTAGCTACAAAGCCTTTTGTAAATCATTAAAAATTAATCATAAGATTTTTAAAATAACTTCACAAAAAAGCCTATAAAAAATTCTTTTGACAAAATTAATGTTTTTATTTTTATTTTAATTTGCAATAAAAAAGCAATGTTTAGTAGAATTGTCACTAATTATTAAAAATTAGATTTAAATAAAAAAATATGAGCTTTTTAGACCATATCAAAAAGGTCTTAAATCACTTACAATTAATAATATAAAAAAAATTTTATGTGTATAGAAAAAAAACAATGTACTTTTTAAATATATTTAATAATAATAATAATAATAATTTAATTTAAAAATAGCAATTAAATATTTATTATTAAGTACTAAATTTCTGGTACACTCTCAAATTTTTTTAATAAATTAAGAGTTTATGAAAAATTATTTGTTTTTAATATTTTTTTTACAATCAGTTATTTTAATAGTTTTTATTTTGTTACTGAATAAAAAAAATGTTTTTTCTTATTCTACTTTTGGCTATGACTTTCGTCTTCTTGCCAAGATTTGAGACTTCTTACAATATAGAAATAAACATGTAAATAAAATGTAAACAATCAATAATTTAATTATATTTTTGAAAAAAAATATGTATATCAATTTTAAAAGGCAAATAAGCACATGGAAAAAAATTACTGTCAATTTTTATAATTATTTTTTTTTGGTTCTAATATAAGTACAAATTTAATAAAAATATAAAGAAAATATTCTTCAAAATTTTTTAAATTATGTAAGATAAGTCAGGCTGCCTGAATCTTGCAAAATTTATTTTTTGGTCTTTGTAATCAAATCTTGAATAGTTAGGTTGTTTTTTAAATTCCAAGTAAAATAATCGATCTGTGCAAATAATTGCAATACTGGCTATAATTTAAAGACTTAAAAAATTTGTAGATAATTTGACCTGCCAAATCCGAAAATTCTATTTGGATCAAATTCATTTGAAATGCGTATTATCATATTTTCGGAGTTGCTGAACGGGAATCTCTATAGAGATCTATTTGAGTCAAATAGATTTCTACTAGACTCAAATAACAATTTTTTTCAGTGTAGTTGAGTCTGCCTAAAAAACTTGTTATTCAAAAATAGAAAATTCTGGTTTGCCATGTAAAAATTAAAACAAAAAATTTTGTCCTTTTTTAAAATTTTAACCATTTTTGAATTTATTTATCAATCACAAATAATCTGCAAATTTTAGGTAAAAATGGGTCTTAAATTTAATTTCAGGAGACCACAGTATTTAGGTGCACTATGGTAGCCTGACAAAAATTTTGTTTAAATCTTTTAATTAAAAAAATTAATGTAAACATAAAAAAATAAAACATAAATATATTAATGTGTAATAAATAATTTTAATCTTGTAATAAAATTTTAAATAATCCAAAAAATTATTAGTAACTTAACTCTGTAAAAATTTTACTATAAACTAATAATTTTTTTTTTTTTAAATAAAAATAAATGTAATTACATAATAGATTAAAACAATCAATGAATTAATATGAAAGCCAAATATTTTATTAATAGTTTACATTAGAATTTTTTTTTAATATCATTGTAATATTGTAAGATAAAAGTGGTCAAAAATGTCAAATTAAAAACCATTGTATTTGTCATAATAATTATACTACAATGTCCATAATATTTTTATTTTGCCAAAGAAAATGTGTCAATAAATTTTAAAAATTTAGATCTTAAAAATTATTTTATTTTTAACTTTTTTACCTTTCATATTATTGCATGTTCAATAAAAACACCTAATTTGGGAACAAGTCAAAGCTTGGATTGTATTTATATTTATACTTGATTTTCCTGCTTTTTTATGAAAGCTGAAGACCATTAACGCTTTACATGCAAATTGTAATGAGTGTTAACCTATTCTTTAATCACATAGAATTTCAGTATTCATGAAATTATTGGGCTGGATTAATTGGTTGCGTAGAATTTTTTCGAAAATTTTGGATAAAATTTGCAAAAGAGAGACAGAATGATAATCGCTAAATGAGAGAAGATTAAGGATTTGTTGATGGTTATGATGTGATTTTGCTTCCAGGCAGACGGAAATTTATTTAAAATAGATAATTTATTGTTGAGGGACAAAAAAACTTTGGATAGAGCAGGGGGCGAAATTGAAGAACTTCTAAGGTAATACCATGGGGGCCTTTATATTTATTTGAAGGTCCAGTTTAGGATGTCCATGGTGATTTTTTTTAATTCAAAAGGGGGGTAATTTGAGTTTGCAGGAAAATTATTTTTTTTCAGAGAAGGATCGGAGTTTTTAATAGATAAAAAATAACTATTTTTATGAGGTTGTTTGTGGATAGAGTTTATTTATTGAAGAAAAAGTTACTTTTTACGTAAGGAGAGATTTTATCATTTAGAACGTCTCTGTAATTACGGTAATCATCCAAAGGGGGCTAAATGCATTTGCGTTCCTAGCGGCGACATAGGTTATTTTAGATGTTGTGATTCCTATTTCAACTCAGGGTTGGTTAACCAACAGAGAAATTTTTGATTATTTCGTAACTTTTTAAGGGTGCCATTGAGTAGAGTACAGAAATGGTATTTCCAGCAGTGATATCCTAGATATGATCAATATCTCTCCTTTTAAAGGCAAATGACCAATCGAATTAAAATAGTAGAATCAAAGGTAGAATCAAAAACACTGACTGAACCACGTCTAGCCACGGTCTAACACAGACCAACTTTCTCCACGCTTCAGGTGTGTTGTCCCTTGGCCAAATACAAATTGTATCCCAGGTATCCTCGCAAAATTTATACACCAAACACACACACACACAAATCAAAAAATACAAAATTAACTTCTTATGACAGCGGCTTCAGCAGGAAAGAAAAGGAATTCTCTCAATTCAGCAAAATCGTGCTTTCAGCAAGGGGTCTACTTGAAGAATGCCGTTCCCGCTCCGCGAAAGCATAAGGGTATTCGCTATACCTCTTTCCATCCCCTTTCGCGCGCGCGCTGATTGACCGAAATAAAATCACTATACTAGACTTATTTTTTATATAGTTTAAAATTTTTAGTTTTGTTTTTTAGTTGATGTATGTCCTGATCTAATGCGATTTATGATAACGATGGTTTTACGATTTAGCTCCAATTTGTCAAACCAGAGTTTTTTCTTATTTGAATAGAAATTAGTAAAATAATATTTGCCTTTGGTGTTGGAAGATTCTATGCACCAGTTATGAAACTTTACTAGAGTGGTTTCTTTCCAGAAACTCTTAACATCTTTTATAGGGGTTGATATTTGAATGTCTATACCTATACGCACTCTGTCACCCATTGGTGACACCATCTTCACAACCCAACGAGAACCCGTCTTCCCTTCCTGTTCCTCGCAACAGAAAAGTACGGCCACTCGCGAATCGTGGTATGTTGTGTTTAGAAAATTATGATAGATTTATTAACACGGTGACCCACGTAAGTCCTATTTTCCTCGCCCTCCCCCTCACAGAGCTTTTGATCAAACACTTCTCCATTTACCTTCTACCATAGATCCTCGCTTCTCTCTCTCCCACCACAAATCCAATTTCACCCCCTATCCCATGTATTCCCACAACGCTTCCCTCTCTTACCACCAACACTCCTAGCACTTTTCACCCTTCTAACCCTAGTGGTTTAATTCAAAATATTAACTCCCTGCCCTCTGGAAACCAAAATCATCCATTTCATTAAACCAAAGTTCGACAAGAACCTCCCCCTCGCCTCCTTCCCTTTCCCCCACATCCCAATACTCCCAGCTTGAACAAATTGAGGACTCACTAAACAAATTTCCAAATGTCACCTAGGAACCCCCAGGAACTAATCCAGTTGCTACGCCAGCCGCCCCTCCTCCAGTCTCCTTCCCCTGGTTCTCTAAATTCACACCCCCTTAAAGTTTGCCATTTTAATGCCAGCTCCCTCTGCAAGCCCAAAAGAATGGACTTCTGGAGAACAGAACTTCTCCCTCTTTCGTTTGACATCACAGCTGTTTCTGAAACTTGGTTCCACCCAGCTTTTATGGACTCAATTGCCAAAATCAAAGGCTATTCACTTGTAAGAAACGATAGACAAGGAAGAAGCTCTGAAGAAGTTGCACTATATATTAAATCCAACCTTTCCTATAAAATTGTATCTGCTAGTAAAGATACAGGAGTTGATAAACTCCCAGAGTACCTGATCTGGGCGCCATTTACTGGTCATAATTATCGTTGTACATCTGAGGTAGTTTTGAGAATCCCGAAAATTAAGTATACAAATTTTCTAATGCAGAATAATAAAAACTAGAATGATTTTAAGGCAGATAAATCAAAGTTCCTAAAAATCAGTGCATATTTGATAAAATATCAGAAGTTATTATTTGTAAAAAGCAAAAAATTACCATGAAATACAAGTTTTCATAAAACGAATATTGGAATTTATCCTATTCTTTACTTTGATGCATTCTGATTTTACGAAATCAAAAATGAATTTTGTGGCAAAATTCATTTATGGATCTGTTTTTGAAAAATCTAGATTTCAAGGTTCTGAGAAATGACCCGGATGGACAACGGCAGTTATGACCATTGAATGGCGGCCCCTGATCTGTGAGGTTTCTTTTTCAAACTCTCAGATTATAGTCCCTGGTGCAAATAGTTACGTTAAACTTAACGTTAAGTTTTAACATTAAATTCTACGTTGATTTGCCATTGAGTTAACGTAAATTTAACATTAAATTTAACATTA
This sequence comes from Anagrus nilaparvatae, assembly GCA_022575985.1. NCBI lineage: Eukaryota > Metazoa > Arthropoda > Insecta > Hymenoptera > Mymaridae > Anagrus > Anagrus nilaparvatae. The sequence goes on from JAKSXM010000165.1 coordinate 8,043,395, forward strand.
AATTTAACGTTAACGATAAAAAAAATGAAAAACTTAATCAAACCTAATCTAATCTTATCAAATGTGCATTTAAAGCCATTAAAAAAAGTAAAAAATGATATTTACTTCCTTTTATAAGGATTAGATTAGGTTTGAAGTTTTTCATTTTTTTTTATCGTTTGCGTTACCTAAATTTAACGTTAAATTTAATGTTAAGTTTACGTTAACTTAATAGCAATTCAATGTAAAATTTAACGTTAAAACTTAACGTTAAGTTTAACGTAACTATTTGCACCAGGGGTCGCTGTGGTCTATAGACTCCCTAATCATCTCCTTTCATATAACATGGATTTTCTAGACAATATCTTGTCATTTTTTCTAAATTAAGTAGCAAAGTTATCCTAGGAGACTTCAATTTAAACATGCTTTATTTTCATCGTCAATCCACTCTGCTCTTTGATTTTCTCTCTGATAATAACTTATATCTCATTCCCCATGGGGAAACTCACCAAGGTCCGCTTTCAAATTCCTTTATTGACCTAATAATTACAGACCTAATGGTTAACCCCAGAATTAAAATAGGAATCTCGTCATTTAGATTACCTCTATCGCAAATACAAACGTAAACGCATTCAGCCCCGCCTGAATGCCTTCCGCGATTTTAGAGACTACTTGAATGAAAAAATTTCAATAGCGAAAATTAATTTTTTCTCTAATAAATTGTCCACAAATAACCCTCCAGCCATCATCTGGAACGAATTAGAAAACTTAGGTCTCACTAATTCAACAACCATCTCAAAACCTCGGTTCACCCACAATGAGAGATGCTTGGGACAGTAAAAATAATACTACAGAAACACCTCTTAAAATATATGAAACAACTAAAAATAAAGTAACAACATTTATTAATGACTTTAAAACCCTCAATGATGAAATTACTGACAAGAAACACTAGGGAAGTGCCAATCTCCGATTCTTATGAAACTTTATATATATGTTGGGCATTAAAAAAAAATCGACACGTGTATTTTTATTTTGGCCGCGGTGCTATTTTAATGGGAGAAACCAGCTTCAAAAGTTTACCCTCATAATTGATTTTTTTTTTATATCTCCAAAAGTAATTCTCATTTTTCGACGAAATCAATGGCGGTTTATTTGTAATTCAAACACGATTTTATTGACAATATTTTGGAGTCTAAGGGATACAATCCCTAATTCATTTTTTAAAAAAATGAGATTTCTAAACGGGTCCGTGGAGGTGGTAGAGGGTGATTTACTGAGAAAAATGGAGTAAGTTAATAATCATGCGAAAATTTTTACTCGAAAGATTTCAAGGATGCTATTTCTAATGCATGCATGGGTAAATTACGGTAAAAAATTACGCAAGATACATAATGGTGTAAAAATTTCTACTCGGGGGTTTTAGAGGATGCTCAATTTAATTCTCGCGAAAAAATTTCTCGGGGACGCTCGAGGAAGGTTCCACGGGGGCAGTAGAGGGTGAATTACAGAAAAAATTACGAAATTACATAATGCTGTAAAAAAATTTTACTTGGGGGTTTTAGAGGGTGCTAAATCTAATTAATGAGTGAAAATTTTTTGGGAACTCTCAGGGGATCGAACCACTGCGGGAGTAATAGGGGGTAAATTACGATAAAACATCACGCAAGATATATAATAAGGATATAAAAATTTTTACTTCAGTGTTTTCGGGTATTCTAAATCTAATTCTCGCCTGAAAAATCCTCGGGGATGCTCAGGGGTGCCTGGAATCACTGTGAAAAATTATGCAGGCTATGGTAGTTTTTAAGGATGATAATGCTAATCTAAATCCATCACATCGTTTCTTGTGTTATAATTTCTTAATTTTAATAATAAATAATTATTTTAAAATTTTTTAAGCGTCATAAAATTACTAATAATTAATAATTTAAGAAAAAAAAACATTTTCACATTAACCGTAAATTAAAAATATTTACTATTCTATAAAATAAAATGAAAACTTTTTTAAAATAATATTTTTTAAAAAAGTTGATAAAAGCAGTTTCCTTTTTATCAATAATAAGTATTTAAAAGCGAAATTTGCTGCAGTCATGTGGAGATACGTTTTTAATCGTTATTTATAATAAAAATACGTTAATACTTAACTGAATCTATTCCAATAAGAACTTCAACTATAAAAAACGTTTCTAATTGTATATCAATAAATTGTTAATTAATTTATTTATTAATTTGAGAATTTGCTTTTTTTTATCAATATATAATATTTTATGAATCCATCTTATTCATTTGTGTAATAATTTAAAATGTTTGAAACGTATTAAAAAAATATAACTACAAACAGTTGTTATAATTTAATCTTTTCATTACAGCAATTTTTTTTAGATTTGAGTTTAATCACAAAGGATTTTGTTTTTGTTTTTATTAAATGGGTTGATATTCCTCAAGTGTATGAGGTCCTAATTCTTGGGTCTTCAAATCGGTCCCAAAATATTTTTTTCTCAAAGTACTATCGAAAACAAGTTCCCTCCTCAATTTTTAGCCTCCTAGGTCTTCTCCTTGATTTTTTACAGCTAAATTACTTTTTTTTGTGCTTTTTATTTTTTTTAATTTTAAGAGCACAAAAATTACTAAAATTTCTCTCAAACGCTTATTTTATTTTTATTTTTTTTTTTTTTTTTTTTTTTATTTATTAAAAATCATTTACGGGAAGAACCCTTTACATTCAATTATACAATATTTTATGATATTTATTATAATTCTTACTAACTAACTAAAGCTATTTTTATAAAAAGAAAAACTTTATTTAGAGTAGAAAAAAGATATACGTAAAAGAAAAAATCTTTAAATAATAAAAATAATTTTGTAAAAAGAAAACTATTCTGTAAAAAATTAAATAATTTAACTGAATTTAGCAACTATTTTATTAAGGCTTTTGTAAAAGTCAATTTCACTCTCATTAGTGATATCGATCTTATTGTTATAAGTATTAAAGGTTTCTAAGATTCTAAACAAGGACGAATTTTTTCTGCAATTTTTAAATTCAATAGGAATTGTGAGTATAAGATTTCTTTCTCTTAGTCCTTCTCTTTTTGGTACATAAAGATTTATAACAGATTTGATTTCGTTACATATAATTTTATTGTTCATTAATTTATATAAGAATTTAAGATCCGAGATCTCTCTGGCCGACTCAAGACTATTGATTTTGAATTTAATGTATAAGTCTGTGTAGTCATGATCAAAATAATCAAATTCTATATTCTGTTTGAATGCTAACATTCTTAAAACTTGATGTTGTATTTTTTCTATATTATAAATATTTTCTTTTGTATGCGGGGACCAAATTATTGACCCATACATGAGAATTGATTTAATATGCGAATTATAAAATAATATAAATGAATTAATATTCTTAAATCTTTGTAAAATTTTTTTTAAAAAATATATACGTTTTTTTGATTTAGATATAATATTTTCAATATGAGCATTAAAACTTAAATTATCTTCAAAGAAAATACCTAAGTCTTTAATTACTGAAGTTTGTTTAATTTTATGTTTGCCAATTTTATATTCTATACTAAAGTTATTTTTAGTTTTGAATTTATCATAAACCATAATATCACATTTATCAAAATTTCATTTCAAGTCCTTAAAGTAGTTCCAGTTATGTAATCTCATTATGTCTGATTTAAATAATTTAATATCTTTATCTGTAACAATTTCTTTATATACTTTTAAATCATCAACATATATTAAAAATTTAGAATTTTTTATAACATTTTTTAAATAATTTATGTATATAATATAAAGTAATGGTCCTAAATTGGAACCCTGTGGGACTCCAGAAGGAGGAACAATAACTTTTGATAGTTTATGGTTATTTATCGCAAAAAAACTTTTGCTTTTAGGCCCGGATAGGAAATTTCCCTGGCTATCCGATTCTGTGGTTTAAAAATTTTTTCGAGCTGCACTCAAAAAAAAAATTCAACCTAGCGCCGAAAATTTTTTCGACGCAGAGTTGAAAAAATTCTTATCTACGTAATGTTGAAGTAGCTCATAACGTGAGGCTCGTACAATAACTACGCCGCGTCGTATTTTCAGTTTCCACCTATACATGGCGCGTTTTTAACGCAGCGTGTAAACTATTCCGGCTGGACGTCGTCGACTCTTTCGACGAGGCGTCGCAAGGCACGACTTCGACGCCGCTCGTTTCTACCGGCAACGTGTTGTATACTATAGTTCTACGCAGTCAGTGAATAAAATTACTGTAAATAAAAAATTACAATTGCACGTGTTGCTCTTGTTGCTATGTTTTTTGTTGCTGCATAAACTATTTTTTATATTAAAAAAAAAAAAAATACATAGCAAAGTTTTGTGTTTTTTACAACAACAAAAAATTCCCAAAAAAATCCATTATTTTAGTCTCCCAAATTTTATTCCAACCTTACACTCAAAACCTTATTGTGTCAATTAGCATCAGAATTTAAACATAAAAATTAAATCATTATTTATTTAATCCGTAGTATAAATTAATTAAATAATAAAATTTAATCATTACTCCAGGCAACATACCGTTGGGGGGGAGGTTTATAGGTTTTTTGGGTCGCTGAAAAAGAAAATTGGGGTCCTTTCGTAAAGAAATTGGGGCTTCACCCTTAAATTTCCTAAAACTACCCCCAGAAAGGGGTTTTTTTTTACATATTCGCACTTTCAGCGCTCAGATTTGCACCATATGGACTTTTTGGGTTGCTAATAAAGAATTTTGACTTCTTTTTCATAAATAATTCAAATTTAACCGCTAAATTGGCTAATTCTACCCCCCAAAAGGGGGTGTTTTTGCTATTTTCGCACTTTGAGCATCCAGGATATGCCCATAATATATAGGCTTTTTGAGTCGCTAATCAAGAATTTCGACTCCTTTTTCATAAATATTCAATATTTCACCCTTAAAATAGCTTAAACTACCCCAACAGGGGTGTTTTTAATATTTTCGCACTTTGAGCATCCAGGACTTGTCTGTATAGGTTTTTTTGATAAATAACAAGAATTTCGACTCTTTTTTCATAAATACTCAATATTTCACCCATAAAATAGCTAAAACTACCCCGATAAGGGATGTTTTAAATATTTTCGCACTTTCAACATCCAGGATATGCCCGAATAGGTTTTTTGGGTCGCTAATCAAGAATTTCGACTTTTTCATAAATATTCAATATTTCACCCTTAAAATAGCCAAAACTACCCATAAAAGGTGCGTTTTTGATATTTCCGCACTTTAAGCATCCCGGATATGTCCGTATAGGTTTTTTGGGTCACAAATCAAGAATTTCGACTCCTTTTTCCTCATGCCTTACACTAGCGTAACCTAAGGAAGTAGGCTATATAAAAAAACGACACGTCAAGCCTTACACTAGTGTAACCTAAGGAAGTAGGCTAAAATAAAAAAACGACACGTCAAGCCTTACACTAACATAACTTAAGGAAGTAGGCTATATTAAAAAAACAACACGTCAAGCCTTACACTAACATAACGTAAGAAAGCGGTCTATAATAAAAAAACGACACGTCAAGCCTTACACTTGTGTAACCTAAGGAAGTAGGCTAGAATAAAAAAACGACATGTCAAGCCATACACTAGCGTAACCTAAGGAAGTAGACTATAATAAAAAACGACACGTCAAGCCTTACACTAGCATGACCTACGGAAATAGGCTATAATAAAATAATGACACGTCAAGCCTTACACTAACATAACCTAAGAAAGCGGTCTATAATAAAAAAACGACACGTCAAGTCTTACACTAGTGTAACCTAAGGAAGTAGACTATAATAAAAAACGACACGTCAAGCCTTACACTAGCATGACCTACGGAAATAGGCTATAATAAAAAAACGACACGTCAAGTCTTACACTAGTGTAACCTAAGGAAGTAGACTATAATAAAAAACGACACGTCAAGCCTTACACTAGCATGACCTACGGAAATAGGCTATAATAAAAAAACGACACGTCAAGTCTTACACTAGTGTAACCTAAGGAAGTAGACTATAATAAAAAACGACACGGCAAGCCTTACACTAACATAACCTAAGAAAGCGGTCTATAATAAAAAAACGACACGTCAAGTCTTACACTAGTGTAACCTAAGGAAGTAGGCTACAATAAAAAAACGATACGTCAAGCCTTACACTAGCGTAACCTAATAAAGCGGTAAATAATAAAAAAAGGACACGTCAAGCCTTACACTAACATAACTTAAGGAATTAGGCTATATTAAAAAAACGACACATCAAGCCTTACACTAACATAACCTAAGGAAGTGGCCTATAATAAGAAAACGACACGTCAAGCCTTACACTAATATAACCTAAGAAAGCGGTTTATAATAAAAAAATGACATTTCAAGCCATACACTAGTGTAACCTAAGGAAGTAGACTATAATAAAAAACGACACGTCAAGCCTTACACTAACATAACCTAAGAAAGCGGTCTATAATAAAAAAACGACACGTCAAGCCTTACACTAGCGTAACCTCAAGAAGTAGGCTATAATAAAAAAACGACACGTCAAGTCTTACACTAGTGTAACCTAAGGAAGTAGACTATAATAAAAAACGACACGTCAAGCCTTACACTAACATAACCTAAGAAAGCGGTCTATAATAAAAAAACGACACGTCAAGTCTTACACTAGTGTAACCTAAGGAAGTAGGCTACAATAAAAAAACGATACATCAAGCCTTACACTAGCGTAACCTAATAAAGCGGTAAATAATAAAAAAAGGACACGTCAAGCCTTACACTAACATAACTTAAGGAATTAGGCTATATTAAAAAAACGACACATCAAGCCTTACACTAACATAACCTAAGGAAGTGGCCTATAATAAGAAAACGACACGTCAAGCCTTACACTAATATAACCTAAGAAAGCGGTTTATAATAAAAAAATGACATTTCAAGCCATACACTAGCGTAACCTTAGGAAGTAGACTATAATAAATAACGACACATCAAGCCTTACACTAGCGTAACCTAGGCTATATTAAAAAAACGACATGTCAAGTCTTACACTAACATAACCTAAGGAAGCGGCCTATAATAAGAAAACGACACGTCATGCCTTACACTAGCGTAACCTAAGGGAGTAGGCTGTATAAAAAAACAACACGTCAAGCCTTACACTAGTGTAACCTACGCGATACCAAAAAAACGACTCATCAAGCCTTACACTAGCGTAACCTAAAAAAGTAGTCTATAATAATTAAACGACACGTCAAGCCTTACACTAGCGTAAGCTAAGGAAGCGGTCATTAATAAAAAACGACACGTCAAGCCTTACACTAGTGTAACCTAGGTGATACCAAAAAAACGACACGTCAAGCCTTACACTAGCGTAACCTAAGGAAGTAGGCTATAATAAAAAACGACACGTCAAGCCTTACACTAGCGTAACCTAGGCTATATTAAAAAAACGACATGTCAAGCCTTACACTAACATAACCTAAGAAAGCGGTCTATAATAAAAAAACGACACGTCAAGCCTTACACTAGCGTAACCTCAAGAAGTAGGCTATAATAAAAAAAACGACACGTCAAGCCTTACACTAGGGTAACCTAAGGAAGTAGGCTGTATTAGGAAACGACACGTCAAGCCTTACACTTGTGTAACCTAGGCGATACCAAAAAAACTACACGTCAAGCCATATACTATCGTAACCTAAGGAAGTAGGCTGTACTAAAAAAACGACACGTCAAGCCATACACTAGCGTAACCTAAGGAAGTAGGCTATAATAAAAAAACGACACGTCAAGCCTTACACTAGGGTAACCTAGGCTATATTAAAGAAAACGATACGTCAAGCCTTACACTAAGATAACATAAGGTAGCGGTCTATAATAAAAAAACGCTACCAATTAATTGGAACTATGGTTCCTCATTAACAATAACAAAATGTTTATAATGGTCTACTTTACCTAGTAAAAACCATAATTCTAGATTCTAGATAAAACGATAATTCTATATATTCGTTCTTTCATACATAGAAATTAAGTACTAAGTCCTAAAAAAAAAAAATAATTTTTTTTCTAATTTTTTTATATGAAAAATTTAAAAAAATATTTTTTAAAAAATTAAGTATATCAGATTGGAGATATCGAGTAAAAACGATAATTCTAGATATTAGTACTTTCACTACGTCCAAAAAGAAAAAAAAATTATGGTGTATTTTTAATTTTTTTATGTTAAAAAAAAAATTTTGAATAATTACGTATCAGATGGAGGAATCCTTTACGAACGACAATTCTAGATATTCGTATACTTTTATAGAAAGAAATTAATTACTGAATCATTAAAAAAAAAATGTGGTTTATTTTTAATTTTTTTATGTAACAAATATTGAGAAAAAAAATTTCGAAAAATTACGTATCAGATGGAGAAATTTTTTAAAAATGATAATTCTGGATATTAGTACTTTCATAGAAATAAACTAAGTACTACGTCCAAAAAGAAAAAAAATTATTGTGTTTTTTAATTTTTTTATACAAAAAAATAAAAAAAAAAAATTTCGAAAAATTATGCATCAGATGGAGAAATCCTTTAAAAACGATAATTCTAGATATTTGTACTTTCATAGAAATAAATTAGTTACTACGTCCTAAAAGAAAAAAAATTATTGTGTTTTTTTAATTTTTTTATACAAAAAATTTTAAAAATTTCGAAAATTTACGTATCAGATGGCGAAATCCTTTACAAATGATAATTCCAGATATTATTACTTTCACAGAAATAAATTGAGTATTACGTTCAAATAGAAAAAAAAATTATGGTGTATTTTTAATTTTTTTATGTAAAAAATGATTAAAAAAAAAATTTCGAAAAATTACGTATCAGATGGAGAAATCCTTTAAAAACGATAATTCTAGATTCGTACTTTCGTAGAAACAAATTAAGTACTACGTCCTAAAAAAAAAAATTGGCATTTTTTATATTTTTTGGCGGCAAAAATTTGGAGAAAAAAATTTTCATGAAATTACGTATCCAATCCAAAAATTGACTATGAATTATATTTCTAAAACTAGTACTCTCATAGAAAACAATTAGGTACTACGTCCAAATAGAAAAAAATGTATTTTTTGTATTTTTTGGTAACAAAAATTTTAAGAAAAAAATTTTTTTTTAAATTAATTATAAGATTCAAGACATCGAGTAAAAAGCATATTTTCAAATATAAGTATTTTCATGGAAATGAATGAGGTATTACATCCAAATTAAAAAAAAAATGGACCTCCAGCTTTTTTAGTGAAAAAAATTTTGAAAAAAAAATTAGGTCTTAATATAATGTTGGTTGTGAAATATAACCGGTTACAGACTTTTTTTAAATACCGGTTTTTTAGCTTCCTGAGGTTTCAAAATGTGTTTATATGTCAAGAAATCAAAATTTTACCGAACACAAAGGTTCCTCTATGAGGAACCAAAACGACACGTCAAGCATTACACTAACATAAACTGATGAATTAGGTTATAATAATAAAACGAAACGTCAAGCCTTACAATAGCGTTACCTAAGGAAATAGTCTAGATTAAAAAAACGACACCGCAAGCCTTACACTAGCAGTATTTGGTCTAACATTATATCTTAGGGTTTTTGAGGCTGCTGCCTTCAAATATGAACTTCAAAAAAACATAAAATTTTATCGAGGAGTCGAAAATTGGGGTGAAAAGGGGTGAAAAGTCATTTATAAAAATTCTTTATTTTCTTTTTAAAAGTTTTTATTCTTACTGGAAAATCTATATCGGGGGTTCTCAAGATTGCTGATTTCAAATATGAACTCAAAAAAATGATGAAACTTCATCTAGGGGTGGAAAATAAGGGTAAAAGTGGTGAATAATCAATGTTCATAAAAGGCTTGTGGTTTAGTTTTTACTAATTTCGTAGTCAGCATATCCAAAAACTCCTAGATATTTTATCAATATTCTTATTCGTGTTACGCCAAAAATTGAACTCATATTTGGCTAATTTTTCAAAAATGGGCGAATTTTGAGGCCGCCATTTTGAATTTGTGCCGTTTTTTAAAATAGCCTACTTCCTTATGTTACGCTAGTGTAAGGCTTAACGTCTCGTTTTTTTATTATAGACCGCTTCCTTAGGTTACGCTAGTGTAAGGCTTGACGTGTCGTTTTTTTATTATAGACGGCTTTCTTAGGTTAAGCTAGTGTAAGGCTTGACTTGTCGTTTTTGGGTATCGCCTAGGTTACACTAGTTTGACGTGTCTTTTTTTTAATACAGCCTACTTACTTAGGTTACGCTAGTGTAAGGCTTGACATGTCGTTTTTTTATTATAGACCGCTTCCTTAGGTTACGCTAATGGACGCCATTATTTTTGAACAGAAAAAAAAGTGAACAAAGATGAGTTGAACAGAAAAAAATGAACAAAAAAATTTGAACATAGAAAGTTTTGAACAAAAATAATTGGACAGAAAAATTTTTGAAGAAAAAAAGTTGAACCAAGTTTTTTGTTGGTCAAAAAATTTTGTTCAATTTTTTGTGTTCAAAAATTTTTATTTTCAACTTTTTTTGTTCATTTTTTTCTGCTCAACTCATCTTTGTTCACTTTTTTTTCTGTTAAAAAAAAATTGCGTCGCGTATTAATGCAGCCTACTTTACAGGTTACACTAGTGTAAGGCTTGACATGTCGTTTTTTTAATATAACCTAGGTTACGCTAGTGTAAGGCTTGACGTGTCGTTTTTTAATACAGCCTACTTCCTTAGGTTACCCTAGTGTAAGGCTTTACGTGTTGTTTTTTTATACAGCCTACTCCCTTAGGTTATGCTAGTGTAAGGCTTGACGTGTCGTTTTTTAATACAGCCTACTTCCTTAGGTTACGCTAGTGTAAGGCATGACGTGTCGTTTTTTTATTCTAGATGGATTCCTTAGGTTACACTAGTGTAAGGCTTGACATGTCGTTTTTTTAATATAACCTAGGTTACGCTAGTGTAAGGCTTGACGTGTCGTTTTTTAATATAGCCTACTTCCTTAGGTTACCCTAGTGTAAGGCTTGACGTGTTGTTTTTTTATACAGCCTACTCCCTTAGGTTACGCTAGTGTAAGGCTTGACGTGTCGTTTTTTAATACAGCCTACTTCCTTAGGTTACGCTAGTGTAAGGCTTGACGTGTCGTTTTTTTTATTATAGACGGCTTCCTTAGGTTAAGCTACTGTAAGGCTTGACGTTTCGTTTTAATACAGCCTACTTCCTTAGGTTACGCTAGTGTAAGGCATGACGTGTCGTTTTTTTATTCTAGATGGATTCCTTAGGTTACACTAGTGTAAGGCTTGACATGTCGTTTTTTTAATATAACCTAGGTTACGCTAGTGTAAGGCTTGACGTGTCGTTTTTTAATATAGCCTACTTCCTTAGGTTACCCTAGTGTAAGGCTTGACGTGTTGTTTTTTTATACAGCCTACTCCCTTAGGTTACGCTAGTGTAAGGCTTGACGTGTCGTTTTTTAAAACAGGCTACTTCCTTAGGTTACGCTAGTGTAAGGCTTAACGCGTCGTTTTTTTGGTATCGCCTAGGTTACACTAGTGTAAGGCTTGACGTGTCGTTTTTTTATTATAGATGGATTCCTTAGGTTACACTAGTGTAAGGCTTGACATGTCGTTTTTTTAATATAACCTAGGTTACGCTAGTGTAAGGCTTGACGTGTCGTTTTTTAATATAGCCTACTTCCTTAGGTTACGCTAGTGTAAGGCTTGACGTGTTGTTTTTTAATACAGCCTACTTCCTTAGGTTACCCTAGTGTAAGGCTTGACGTGTTGTTTTTTTATACAGCCTACTCCCTTAGGTTAAGCTAGTGTAAGGCTTGACTTGTCGTTTTTGGGTATCGCCTAGGTTACACTAGTTTGACGTGTCTTTTTTTTAATACAGCCTACTTCTTTAGGTTACGCTTGTGTAAGGCTTGACGTGTCGTTTTTTTATTATAGACGGCTTCCTTAGGTTAAGCTAGTGTAAGGCTTGACGTGTCGTTTTTTTAGTATCGCCTAGGTAACACTAGTGTAAGGCTTGACGTTTCGTTTTAATACAGCCTACTTTCTTAGGTTACGCTAGTGTAAGGCTTGACGTGTCGTTTTTTTATTATAGACCGCTTCCTTAAGTTACGCTAGTGTAAGGCTTGACGTGTCGTTTTTTTATTATAGACGGCTTCTTTAGGTTACGCTAGTGTAAGGCATGACGTGTCGTTTTTTTGGTATCGCCTAGGTTACACTAGTGTAAGGCTTGACGTGTCGTTTTTTTATTATAGACGGATTCCTTAGGTTACGCTAGTGTAAGGCATGACGTGTCGTTTTTTTGGTATCGCCTAGGTTACACTAGTGTAAGGCTTGACGTGTCGTTTTTTTATTATAGACGGATTCCTTAGGTTACGCTAGTGTAAGGCATGACGTGTCGTTTTTTTGGTATCGCCTAGGTTACACTAGTGTAAGGCTTGACGTGTCGTTTTTTAATACAGCCTACTTCCTTAGGTTACACTAGTGTATGGCTTGACGTGTCATTTTTTTCCGTGCCTGGTGTAATAATTAAATTTTATTATTTAACTAATTTAATATATAACGTATTGAATATATCAATTTACACACTACTTTTGATTAAACCTTCACTTTAATGTTGATTAGTTGGTAATTTTTATGCTTTACACATTACATTTGTGTAACTTATTAAGTCCCGACTTTGTTTAAATATTTGAATTTAATTAGAATAGCGATTGAATTCTTATTTAAATTGACCTTTTATATGGTTTTGAGTGATAATTTTTTTTGGCTAAATTTTTTTTATGTACTTATATAAAGGTTATTATACTTCAGCCCCACAAATAACTTTTTTGGCCATTAAATGATCCTGGGAGGCTGTTTATACAACAAAACCTTCAATTTTTATAAATTTTTATAATCGAGGAAAAGGGCCAATTTTCATATCGCAAAATAATTATGGTTTTTGGATCTGAGGCAAATTTGGGTAGGGTTTTTTTAAAGTCATATATATGAAGCTCAAAACCCTAGATTATTACCCCTTAATATCAATTAGGGTTTATGGTTTTTTTTCTGAGAGATGTAAGACTTTTGCTTTTATCTCTTGTTTTGTTATGCTTGTTGTATGATTTTTATTATGCTAGATTTATGTTGCTTTTTTTATAAGGTCTTTCATCCTTAGTGTGTGCGAGTTTAAATGTTTGTGTTATGTGAATGTATTATGTGCTTTGTTAACCTATGGCCTCAGAGAATCACACAATTTCTCCTGTCCCCATGCCTGCTTATAGTGCACATGGTCGCACTCCGGACTGCGTTATCTACATAATGCCATTTTTTTTTTTTTTTTTTTTTTTTTTAATAACATTATGCGGATGTCTCAGTCCTAGAGCAATGATAGAAAATAATTTCAGAATTTAATCTATTCAGAAAAAAAACTGAAAATATTTTTGTCCGAGTCGGGTCGCGAACCTGTAACGTTCAGATCGACAAGATGACGCGCTACCGACTGAGCTATCAAAGCTCTTTTAATATCAATTAGGGTAGGAGATATGAATTTTCGACCGAAAATTTAAAAAATGCCTGTTTATGGTTGTTGCAAAATTTTATCAAAAAATTATTTTTTAAGGAGTTAAAAAATGTAAAACGATTGGGACGATATCGACCTACGGGACACAGCACAGTGGACACACGGAGGGTTAATTGTTTAACAATTTTTGAAAATGAAAAATCAATATTGCAATTTTAGGATCATAAAAAAAATTCTGAATAAAGCAAATTTTTGAACATTCATTCATTTATTTTGCAAATCTATTTACTCTCGTTGAAAATTGTATGTAACACTGCGTGGTTTTTTTTTCATTTTCAATAAATAAAATAAAATTATATCGCATCTATATATTATTTATAAATAAAAATAATAATCTTATATAATTATATATATCATTAAATATATATATATACATATATAGCTTTCTAAATTAATTTTTTTATTTAAATTAAATAATTATTAAAATTTATTATCTACGAGTTTAATAATTCAAAAAGATTAATAGATTTTTAAATAACTCAAATCAATAATATGAGCGCTCGTAGAATGGAAACTCACGTGCAGTTAAAACGTGTATCGTGGCGGCGTCGATCAATTCTTTTCAAGCGCGACGTCGGAACATTAGTCGACGCCGGCTGTATACAATAGGATCCTACGCCACGTCGAAGTTGAATACTATACGCGTCGACGTATACTTCCTACCTCACGTATGAACAGGAGGATTTCGACGCTAGGTTGAATTTTTTTTTTCAGTGTGCGCATGCGCGAGAAATCGAGTAAGTACGCTTTATCTTCTAGCATTCATAACTCCCCTGCTGACAAACCAATTTTCATTTTGAAATAAACAAAATTTTTGTCTTCATGTACACTTTTTATAATAAAATTTTTGTTGTGTTTTTTGGCTTCCTTAAAAAACTAGAGCAAAAAAACTGATTCCAAAAATTTCTTTTTTTAAAAATTTCAAATTTCCCGCCAAGTCACGTGACCAATAAAAATCTGACCAAAAATTTGGATTCCGCGGGAAATTTTACATAAGGATATATCTTTTCATGTTTTTACAAGCTTATATGTTGAGACAGCGAAATTTGAAAGAATTTCTTGATTAATGTCGATTAATTTAGCCCAAAAAAAAAAAAATTGGGTTAAATCCAGCTTAATGGTGTCGTCTTGCAAAATGACCTTAACCGATTGACCCCAAATTTGGCAGATGTTTTTATATATGGAACATGATTCCTCCCAATTTTTTAGCCCTCTAGGTGCAAAAGTGCCCACATTGGGCCCATTTGAATTTTTTTGGAAGTTTTCAAATTACTCATAATTTTTTTAGCAATTAATTTATAAAACCGAAAAGATGCAAAAAACTAATTTAACCTAACCTAACCTAACCTAACCTAACCTGACCTGACCTGACCTAACCTAACCTAACCTAACCTAACCTAACCTAGGTTATGACGTCATCCACCTTTTGAAGGACAACTTATGACGTCATCCACCTTTTGAAGGACAACTTATGACGTCATCCACCTTTTGAAGGACAACTTATGACGTCAGAGTTTACCTAACCCCCTTTTAAACCTAACCTAACCTAACCTAACCTAACCTAACCTAACCTAGGTTATGACGTCATCCACCTTTTGAAGGACAACTTATGACGTCATCCACCTTTTGAAGGACAACTTATGACGTCATCCACCTTTTGAAGGACAACTTATGACGTCATCCACCTTTTGAAGGACAACTTATGACGTCATCCCCCTTTTAAGTGGGAACTTATGACGTCAGAGTTTACCACCTAACCTAACCTAACCTAACCTAACAAATTTTAGGGTCTTTTTTCATTTTGCTTTATGGGGGGTAAAAAGGGGGTTAGGTTAGGTGGGCCCAGGGTGGGCCTATGACGTCAGCCCCTATAAAAAGAGGGGTAAAAAGGTTATGACGTCATCCCCCTTTTGAGTGGTAACTTATGACGTCATCCCCCTTTTGAGTGGCAACTTATGACGTCATCCACCTTTTGAAGGACAACTTATGACGTCATCCACCTTTTGAGTGACAACTTATGACGTCATCCACCTTTTGAGTGACAACTTATGACGTCATCCCCCTTTTAAGTGGGAACTTATGAAGTCAGAGTTTACCACCTAACCTAACCTAACCTAACCTAACAAATTTTAGGGTCTTTTTTCATTTTGCTTTATGGGGGGTAAAAAGGGGGTTAGGTTAGGTGGGCCCAGGGTGGGCCTATGACGTCAGCCCCTATAAAAAGAGGGGTAAAAAGGTTATGACGTCATCCCCCTTTTGAGTGGCAACTTATGACGTCATCCACCTTTTGAGTGGCAACTTATGACGTCATCCACCTTTTGAGTGGCAACTTATGACGTCATCCCCCTTTTGAGTGGCAACTTATGACGTCATCCACCTTTTGAGTGGCAACTTATGACGTCATCCCCCTTTTAAGTGGGAACTTATGACGTCAGAGTTTACCACCTAAATTTTGGGACCGATTTGAAGACCCAAGAATTAGGACCTCATACACTTGAGGAATATCAACCCAAATATTTCTTTGAGATGGCTATAAATCCTAAAAATATCTTAAATATATTACACAAAAATTTTAATAAACCTCAATACCAGATAGAGTCAATTATCACCGAAGAAGAAAAAAATTTTGCTTTTTATCTAGAAGATATTATTAAAAGTGCAATAAAAGATTAAATTATAATTGAATACTTTGAAAGTTTAAATTTTGAAGAAAAAAGTGTTATTCCTGAACCTTTCACAGTTGACGAGGAATTGAAAGATGTAAATGAAGAATTAGTTACAAATAACAAAGAAAAAATAAATGTAAATATTGAATATAAACGTAAAGCTCTTGAATTTTGGGAATCTGGAGAAAACAAAAAAATGAAATTTGAAAATGAACAACATAATTTTAAAAAATTACAAGATCGAAAAATGTTATACCGTTATATCAGTTTAAAGATGCTACTGACAAATCATTACCTATCCATGATATTGATATTAGAAAATGGGCCTTAAAAGCGAGAGATAACGTTGGTTTATCGCCTCAACTTTTCAAAGCTTCATCATATTGGGTTCATAATTTTAAAATAAAACATCGAATTGTCTCTAGAAAAGTTAATAAATTCATTTCCCAAACTAATCTACAGAATAAAAATGATACTATTCTAGAAGCTAAACAATTTGTGAATAAAGTTAAATCAGAAAAGTTATTAGTGGGGTCTAATAATACTTACAATTCTACTCAATCTGGATTTAATCTAGAAATGCATGCAGGACGCACCTTATCGTTTATGGGATCTTTAAATATCGAAAATTTAGCTCAATCGATCAATTCATTAACACATAGCTACACAATACAACCCTTCGTGTCATCAGAAGGTATACTAAAATCACCGTTACTTATAGTTTTACAGGGAAAAAATGGAGTATTTGGTCCTAAAGTTGTAAAAAATTTATATAAAGTACCTAAAATTGTTACGTATGCATAAAAATCCGGGAAGATAACATCAGAGTTGGCACTTAAATGGTTCGAAAATATTTTTCTACCAATCATCGACAATAATTCCATCTTATGTTTAGATTCCTGGACTGGGCAAAATGAAAGTATATTTAATAAAGTAAAAAAAAATAAGAAGAAAGTAAAAATAATGACAATACCTGCTGGGACTACAGGGATCATTCAACCTCTTGACGTATACGAATTTCGACCATGGAAAAATTTTTTGAAATATTTTTCAGACATTGTAGTATTGCATGAGTACGACATTAACTTACATTTAAGAAATAATATTTTAAAAATTCAATCACTAATTCATTATCAATTATCATCTCCTCGATTCATTAACTTATTTAAATATGGATGGTACAAAAGTGGTTACATAGAAAAGAAGCCAGAAAAATTTGAAACACCAGTGGATTTTTGCTTTAAAAATTGCGAATCAAATTGTAATTTTTGTTGTGACATTGCTATAATTTGTTGTAGCTGGCGCAAAAAATTGTTATTTATGACTCATTTTTTTTTCACTCCTCATTATTGTCAAGATTACGAACAATAATTTGGATTTGTGTATTAAAAATTTTCAGCCAGGAATACACATTTTCACTAACACATTTCGTGTTTTTTGTAAATATTTCACAGAATAAGCATAAAGAATTATTAATATGTATATTAATATATATCGGTAGTTCTTAGCTATTTTTACCCAAGTCTGAGGTCGATGTCTTGGATTTAAAAAATACCAATTGCACTGTGTTTGGTATGTAAAAATATGGTTACTGGCCAATTTTTAAGGCTCTAGGTGGCTTGGTTTCGATTTAGCAGCTGTTTTTCCAATTTTAATTTTTTTCGAATTCTCAGCCACCCGTTTGCTTTTTATTTTCTGGATGCCGTAAATAAGCCTAAAAAATATTTTCTATATAAAGGTGGGTAGTAATTCCCGCCCAATCCGAATCTGACCATATTTTTTCGGAAAAACCTCAGGGAAAGCCGGAAAATCGGAAAAACTAAAGGAAGCTGGAAAATACAAATTTCTCAAAAAGCGTCACTTTTTTTTTTTTTTTTTTATTTTTTTTACATGTGTTTTTCCATACTTTTCATGCTGATAACCTCCTTTTTTGACCCATTTGCCTTTTAAGTACTTAAAAATCAATTTTAGGCTCAAAAAAATGATTTTAAAAATTGTTCATTTTCTGAATTTTCCAATTTTCTCGCTTTTCCTGATAGAAAATGAAAAATCTGACTTGATTTTCGGATTTCTCGGGAAATTTTACATTGAAAACCTTCCTGGGTAAAATTTTAGAGGACTCTGTGACGCTGTAAAAAATAGAAAAACAAAATAACCTGCTAAAATCAAAAATAATTAAACATAATTAAATTTTGCTATTTTTTTATTCTGTTTATTTTTTTGATTTTAGCAGGTTATTTACTTTTTCTATTTTTTACAGCGTCACAGAGGCCTCTAAAATTTTACCCAAGATGGTTTTCAATGTAAAATTTCCCGAGGAATCTGAAAATCAAGTCAGATTTTTCATTTTCTATCAGGAAAAGCGAGAAAATTGGAAAATTCAGAAAATGAACAATTTTTAAAATCATTTTTTTGAGCCTAAAATTGATTTTTAAGTACTTAAAAGGCAAATGGGTCAAAAAAGGAGGTTACCAGCATGAAAAGTATGGAAAAACACATGTAAAAAAAATAAAAAAAAAAAAAAAAAAAGTGACGCTTTTTGAGAAATTCGTATTTTTTAAATAATTTATGTATATAATATAAAGTAATGGTCCTAAATTGGAACCCTGTGGGACTCCAGAAGGAGGAACAATAACTTTTGATAGTTTATGGTTATTTATCGCAAAAAAACTTTTGCTTTTAGGCCCGGATAGGAAATTTCCCTGGCTATCCGATTCTGTGGTTTAAAAATTTTTTCGAGCTGCGCATGCGCGAGAAATCGAGTAAGTACGCTTTATCTTCTAGCATTCATAACTCCCCTGCTGACAAACCAATTTTCATTTTGAAATAAACAAAATTTTTGTCTTCATGTACACTTTTTATAATAAAATTTTTGTTGTGTTTTTTGGCTTCCTTAAAAAACTAGAGCAAAAAAACTGATTCCAAAAATTTCTTTTTTTAAAAATTTCAAATTTCCCGCCAAGTCACGTGACCAATAAAAATCTGACCAAAAATTTGGATTCCGCGGGAAATTTTACATAAGGATATATCTTTTCATGTTTTTACAAGCTTATATGTTGAGACAGCGAAATTTGAAAGAATTTCCCGATTAATGTCGATTAATTTAGCCCAAAAAAAAAAAAAATTGGGTTAAATCCAGCTTAATGGTGTCGTCTTGCAAAATGACCTTAACCGATTGACCCCAAATTTGGCAGATGTTTTTATATATGGAACATGATTCCTCCCAATTTTTTAGCCCTCTAGGTGCAAAAGTGCCCACATTGGGCCCATTTGAATTTTTTTTGAAGTTTTCAAATTACTCATAATTTTTTTAGCAATTAATTTATAAAACCGAAAAGATGCAAAAAACTAATTTAACCTAACCTAACCTAACCTAACCTAACCTAACCTAACCTAACCTAACCTAGG
Organism: Anagrus nilaparvatae; assembly: GCA_022575985.1. Classification (NCBI taxonomy): domain Eukaryota; kingdom Metazoa; phylum Arthropoda; class Insecta; order Hymenoptera; family Mymaridae; genus Anagrus; species Anagrus nilaparvatae. Next base: position 8,063,066 of record JAKSXM010000165.1, read on the forward strand.
TTATGACGTCATCCACCTTTTGAAGGACAACTTATGACGTCATCCACCTTTTGAAGGATAACTTATGACGTCATCCACCTTTTGAAGGACAACTTATGACGTCATCCCCCTTTTAAGTGGGAACTTATGACGTCAGAGTTTACCACCTAACCTAACCTAACCTAAACTAACAAATTTTAGGGTCTTTTTTCATTTTTCTTTATGGGGGGTAAAAAGGGGGTTAGGTTAGGTGGGCCCAGGGTGGGCCTATGACGTCAGCCCCTATAAAAAGAGGGGTAAAAAGGTTATGACGTCATCCCCCTTTTGAGTGGCAACTTATGACGTCATCCCCCTTTTGAGTGGCAACTTATGACGTCATCCACCTTTTGAAGGACAACTTATGACGTCATCCACCTTTTGAGTGACAACTTATGACGTCATCCCCCTTTTAAGTGGGAACTTATGAAGTCAGAGTTTACCACCTAACCTAACCTAACCTAACCTAACAAATTTTAGGGTCTTTTTTCATTTTGCTTTATGGGGGGTAAAAAGGGGGTTAGGTTAGGTGGGCCCAGGGTGGGCCTATGACGTCAGCCCCTATAAAAAGAGGGGTAAAAAGGTTATGACGTCATCCCCCTTTTGAGTGGCAACTTATGACGTCATCCACCTTTTGAGTGGCAACTTATGACGTCATCCACCTTTTGAGTGGCAACTTATGACGTCATCCCCCTTTTGAGTGGCAACTTATGACGTCATCCACCTTTTGAGTGGCAACTTATGACGTCATCCCCCTTTTAAGTGGGAACTTATGACGTCAGAGTTTACCACCTAAATTTTGGGACCGATTTGAAGACCCAAGAATTAGGACCTCATACACTTGAGGAATATCAACCCAAATATTTCTTTGAGATGGCTATAAATCCTAAAAATATCTTAAATATATTACACAAAAATTTTAATAAACCTCAATACCAGATAGAGTCAATTATCACCGAAGAAGAAAAAAATTTTGCTTTTTATCTAGAAGATATTATTAAAAGTGCAATAAAAGATTAAATTATAATTGAATACTTTGAAAGTTTAAATTTTGAAGAAGAAAGTGTTATTCCTGAACCTTTCACAGTTGACGAGGAATTGAAAGATGTAAATGAAGAATTAGTTACAAATAACAAAGAAAAAATAAATGTAAATATTGAATATAAACGTAAAGCTCTTGAATTTTGGGAATCTGGAGAAAACAAAAAAATGAAATTTGAAAATGAACAACATAATTTTAAAAAATTACAAGATCGAAAAATGTTATACCGTTATATCAGTTTAAAGATGCTACTGACAAATCATTACCTATCCATGATATTGATATTAGAAAATGGGCCTTAAAAGCGAGAGATAACGTTGGTTTATCGCCTCAACTTTTCAAAGCTTCATCATATTGGGTTCATAATTTTAAAATAAAACATCGAATTGTCTCTAGAAAAGTTAATAAATTCATTTCCCAAACTAATCTACAGAATAAAAATGATACTATTCTAGAAGCTAAACAATTTGTGAATAAAGTTTTTCTTCACAACCCAACGAGAACCCGTCTTCCCTTCCTGTTCCTCGCAACAGAAAAGTACGGCCACTCGCGAATCGTGGTATGTTGTGTTTAGAAAATTATGATAGATTTATTAACACGGTGACCCACGTAAGTCCTATTTTCCTCGCCCTCCCCCTCACAGAGCTTTTGATCAAACACTTCTCCATTTACCTTCTACCTTAGATCCTCGCTTCTCTCTCTCCCACCACAAATCCAATTTCACCCCCTATCCCATGTATTCCCACAACGCTTCCCTCTCTTACCACCAACACTCCTAGCACTTTTCACCCTTCTAACCCTAGTGGTTTATTTCAAAATATTAACTCCCTGCCCTCTGGAAACCAAAATCATCCATTTCATTAAACCAAAGTTCGACAAGAACCTCCCCCTCGCCTCCTTCCCTTTCCCCCACATCCCAATACTCCCAGCTTGAACAAATTGAGGACTCACTAAACAAATTTCCAAATGTCACCTAGGAACCCCCAGGAACTAATCCAGTTGCTACGCCAGCCGCCCCTCCTCCAGTCTCCTTCCCCTGGTTCTCTAAATTCACACCCCCTTAAAGTTTGCCATTTTAATGCCAGCTCCCTCTGCAAGCCCAAAAGAATGGACTTCTGGAGAACAGAACTTCTCCCTCTTTCGTTTGACATCACAGCTGTTTCTGAAACTTGGTTCCACCCAGCTTTTATGGACTCAATTGCCAAAATCAAAGGCTATTCACTTGTAAGAAACGATAGACAAGGAAGAAGCTCTGAAGAAGTTGCACTATATATTAAATCCAACCTTTCCTATAAAATTGTATCTGCTAGTAAAGATACAGGAGTTGATAAACTCCCAGAGTACCTGATCTGGGCGCCATTTACTGGTCATAATTATCGTTGTACATCTGAGGCAGTTTTGAGAATCCCGAAAATTAAGTATACAAATTTTCTAATGCAGAATAATAAAAACTAGAATGATTTTAAGGCAGATAAATCAAAGTTCCTAAAAATCAGTGCATATTTGATAAAATATCAGAAGTTATTATTTGTAAAAAGCAAAAAATTACCATGAAATACAAGTTTTCATAAAACGAATATTGGAATTTATCCTATTCTTTACTTTGATGCATTCTGATTTTACGAAATCAAAAATGAATTTTGTGGCAAAATTCATTTATGGATCTGTTTTTGAAAAATCTAGATTTCAAGGTTCTGAGAAATGACCCGGATGGACAACGGCAGTTATGACCATTGAATGGCGGCCCCTGATCTGTGAGGTTTCTTTTTCAAACTCTCAGATTATAGTCCCTGGTGCAAATAGTTACGTTAAACTTAACGTTAAGTTTTAACATTAAATTCTACGTTGATTTGCCATTGAGTTAACGTAAATTTAACATTAAATTTAACATTAAATTTAACGTTAACGATAAAAAAAATGAAAAACTTAATCAAACCTAATCTAATCTTATCAAATGTGCATTTAAAGCCATTAAAAAAAGTAAAAAATGATATTTACTTCCTTTTATAAGGATTAGATTAGGTTTGAAGTTTTTCATTTTTTTTTATCGTTTGCGTTACCTAAATTTAACGTTAAATTTAATGTTAAGTTTACGTTAACTTAATAGCAATTCAATGTAAAATTTAACGTTAAAACTTAACGTTAAGTTTAACGTAACTATTTGCACCAGGGGTCGCTGTGGTCTATAGACTCCCTAATCATCTCCTTTCATATAACATGGATTTTCTAGACAATATCTTGTCATTTTTTCTAAATTAAGTAGCAAAGTTATCCTAGGAGACTTCAATTTAAACATGCTTTATTTTCATCGTCAATCCACTCTGCTCTTTGATTTTCTCTCTGATAATAACTTATATCTCATTCCCCATGGGGAAACTCACCAAGGTCCGCTTTCAAATTCCTTTATTGACCTAATAATTACAGACCTAATGGTTAACCCCAGAATTAAAATAGGAATCTCGTCATTTAGATTACCTCTATCGCAAATACAAACGTAAACGCATTCAGCCCCGCCTGAATGCCTTCCGCGATTTTAGAGACTACTTGAATGAAAAAATTTCAATAGCGAAAATTAATTTTTTCTCTAATAAATTGTCCACAAATAACCCTCCAGCCATCATCTGGAACGAATTAGAAAACTTAGGTCTCACTAATCCAACAACCATCTCAAAACCTCGGTTCACCCACAATGAGAGATGCTTGGGACAGTAAAAATAATACTACAGAAACACCTCTTAAAATATATGAAACAACTAAAAATAAAGTAACAACATTTATTAATGACTTTAAAACCCTCAATGATGAAATTACTGACAAGAAACACTAGGGAAGTGCCAATCTCCGATTCTTATGAAACTTTATATATATGTTGGGCATTAAAAAAAAATCGACACGTGTATTTTTATTTTGGCCGCGGTGCTATTTTAATGGGAGAAACCAGCTTCAAAAGTTTACCCTCATAATTAATTTTTTTTTTATATCTCCAAAAGTAATTCTCATTTTTCGACGAAATCAATGGCGGTTTATTTGTAATTCAAACACGATTTTATTGACAATATTTTGGAGTCTAAGGGATACAATCCCTAATTCATTTTTTAAAAAAATGAGATTTCTAAACGGGTCCGTGGAGGTGGTAGAGGGTGATTTACTGAGAAAAATGGAGTAAGTTAATAATCATGCGAAAATTTTTACTCGAAAGATTTCAAGGATGCTATTTCTAATGCATGCATGGGTAAATTACGGTAAAAAATTACGCAAGATACATAATGGTGTAAAAATTTCTACTCGGGGGTTTTAGAGGATGCTCAATTTAATTCTCGCGAAAAAATTTCTCGGGGACGCTCGGGGAAGGTTCCACGGGGGCAGTAGAGGGTGAATTACAGAAAAAATTACGAAATTACATAATGCTGTAAAAAAATTTTACTTGGGGGTTTTAGAGGGTGCTAAATCTAATTAATGAGTGAAAATTTTTTGGGAACTCTCAGGGGATCGAACCACTGCGGGAGTAATAGGGGGTAAATTACGATAAAACATCACGCAAGATATATAATAAGGATATAAAAATTTTTACTTCAGTGTTTTCGGGTATTCTAAATCTAATTCTCGCCTGAAAAATCCTCGGGGATGCTCAGGGGTGCCTGGAATCACTGTGAAAAATTATGCAGGCTATGGTAGTTTTTAAGGATGATAATGCTAATCTAAATCCATCACATCGTTTCTTGTGTTATAATTTCTTAATTTTAATAATAAATAATTATTTTAAAATTTTTTAAGCGTCATAAAATTACTAATAATTAATAATTTAAGAAAAAAAAACATTTTCACATTAACCGTAAATTAAAAATATTTACTATTCTATAAAATAAAATGAAAACTTTTTTAAAATAATATTTTTTAAAAAAGTTGATAAAAGCAGTTTCCTTTTTATCAATAATAAGTATTTAAAAGCGAAATTTGCTGCAGTCATGTGGAGATACGTTTTTAATCGTTATTTATAATAAAAATACGTTAATACTTAACTGAATCTATTCCAATAAGAACTTCAACTATAAAAAACGTTTCTAATTGTATATCAATAAATTGTTAATTAATTTATTTATTAATTTGAGAATTTGCTTTTTTTTATCAATATATAATATTTTATGAATCCATCTTATTCATTTGTGTAATAATTTAAAATGTTTGAAACGTATTAAAAAAATATAACTACAAACAGTTGTTATAATTTAATCTTTTCATTACAGCAATTTTTTTTAGATTTGAGTTTAATCACAAAGGATTTTGTTTTTGTTTTTATTAAATGGGTTGATATTCCTCAAGTGTATGAGGTCCTAATTCTTGGGTCTTCAAATCGGTCCCAAAATATTTTTTTCTCAAAGTACTATCGAAAACAAGTTCCCTCCTCAATTTTTAGCCTCCTAGGTCTTCTCCTTGATTTTTTACAGCTAAATTACTTTTTTTTGTGCTTTTTATTTTTTTTAATTTTAAGAGCACAAAAATTACTAAAATTTCTCTCAAACGCTTATTTTATTTTTATTTTTTTTTTTTTTTTTTTTTTATTTATTAAAAATCATTTACGGGACGAACCCTTTACATTCAATTATACAATATTTTATGATATTTATTATAATTCTTACTAACTAACTAAAGCTATTTTTATAAAAAGAAAAACTTTATTTAGAGTAGAAAAAAGATATACGTAAAAGAAAAAATCTTTAAATAATAAAAATAATTTTGTAAAAAGAAAACTATTCTGTAAAAAATTAAATAATTTAACTGAATTTAGCAACTATTTTATTAAGGCTTTTGTAAAAGTCAATTTCACTCTCATTAGTGATATCGATCTTATTGTTATAAGTATTAAAGGTTTCTAAGATTCTAAACAAGGACGAATTTTTTCTGCAATTTTTAAATTCAATAGGAATTGTGAGTATAAGATTTCTTTCTCTTAGTCCTTCTCTTTTTGGTACATAAAGATTTATAACAGATTTGATTTCGTTACATATAATTTTATTGTTCATTAATTTATATAAGAATTTAAGATCCGAGATCTCTCTGGCCGACTCAAGACTATTGATTTTGAATTTAATGTATAAGTCTGTGTAGTCATGATCAAAATAATCAAATTCTATATTCTGTTTGAATGCTAACATTCTTAAAACTTGATGTTGTATTTTTTCTATATTATAAATATTTTCTTTTGTATGCGGGGACCAAATTATTGACCCATACATGAGAATTGATTTAATATGCGAATTATAAAATAATATAAATGAATTAATATTCTTAAATCTTTGTAAAATTTTTTTTAAAAAATATATACGTTTTTTTGATTTAGATATAATATTTTCAATATGAGCATTAAAACTTAAATTATCTTCAAAGAAAATACCTAAGTCTTTAATTACTGAAGTTTGTTTAATTTTATGTTTGCCAATTTTATATTCTATACTAAAGTTATTTTTAGTTTTGAATTTATCATAAACCATAATATCACATTTATCAAAATTTCATTTCTAGTCCTTAAAGTAGTTCCAGTTATGTAATCTCATTATGTCTGATTTAAATAATTTAATATCTTTATCTGTAACAATTTCTTTATATACTTTTAAATCATCAACATATATTAAAAATTTAGAATTTTTTATAACATTTTTTAAATAATTTATGTATATAATATAAAGTAATGGTCCTAAATTGGAACCCTGTGGGACTCCAGAAGGAGGAACAATAACTTTTGATAGTTTATGGTTATTTATCGCAAAAAAACTTTTGCTTTTAGGCCCGGATAGGAAATTTCCCTGGCTATCCGATTCTGTGGTTTAAAAATTTTTTCGAGCTGCGCATGCGCGAGAAATCGAGTAAGTACGCTTTATCTTCTAGCATTCATAACTCCCCTGCTGACAAACCAATTTTCATTTTGAAATAAACAAAATTTTTGTCTTCATGTACACTTTTTATAATAAAATTTTTGTTGTGTTTTTTGGCTTCCTTAAAAAACTAGAGCAAAAAAACTGATTCCAAAAATTTCTTTTTTTAAAAATTTCAAATTTCCCGCCAAGTCACGTGACCAATAAAAATCTGACCAAAAATTTGGATTCCGCGGGAAATTTTACATAAGGATATATCTTTTCATGTTTTTACAAGCTTATATGTTGAGACAGCGAAATTTGAAAGAATTTCCCGATTAATGTCGATTAATTTAGCCCAAAAAAAAAAAAAATTGGGTTAAATCCAGCTTAATGGTGTCGTCTTGCAAAATGACCTTAACCGATTGACCCCAAATTTGGCAGATGTTTTTATATATGGAACATGATTCCTCCCAATTTTTTAGCCCTCTAGGTGCAAAAGTGCCCACATTGGGCCCATTTGAATTTTTTTGGAAGTTTTCAAATTACTCATAATTTTTTTAGCAATTAATTTATAAAACCGAAAAGATGCAAAAAACTAATTTAACCTAACCTAACCTAACCTAACCTAACCTAACCTGACCTGACCTAACCTAACCTAACCTAACCTAACCTAACCTAGGTTATGACGTCATCCACCTTTTGAAGGACAACTTATGACGTCATCCACCTTTTGAAGGATAACTTATGACGTCATCCACCTTTTGAAGGACAACTTATGACGTCATCCCCCTTTTAAGTGGGAACTTATGACGTCAGAGTTTACCTAACCCCCTTTTAAACCTAACCTAACCTAACCTAACCTAACCTAGGTTATGACGTCATCCACCTTTTGAAGGACAACTTATGACGTCATCCACCTTTTGAAGGACAACTTATGACGTCATCCACCTTTTGAAGGACAACTTATGACGTCAGAGTTTACCTAACCCCCTTTTAAACCTAACCTAACCTAACCTAACCTAACCTAACCTAACCTAACCTAACCTAACCTAGGTTATGACGTCATCCACCTTTTGAAGGACAACTTATGACGTCATCCACCTTTTGAAGGATAACTTATGACGTCATCCACCTTTTGAAGGACAACTTATGACGTCATCCCCCTTTTAAGTGGGAACTTATGACGTCAGAGTTTACCTAACCCCCTTTTAAACCTAACCTAACCTAACCTAACCTAACCTAGGTTATGACGTCATCCACCTTTTGAAGGACAACTTATGACGTCATCCACCTTTTGAAGGACAACTTATGACGTCATCCACCTTTTGAAGGACAACTTATGACGTCATCCCCCTTTTAAGTGGGAGCTTATGACGTCAGAGTTTACCACCTAACCTAACCTAACCTAACCTAACAAATTTTAGGGTCTTTTTTCATTTTGCTTTATGGGGGGTAAAAAGGGGGTTAGGTTAGGTGGGCCCAGGGTGGGCCTATGACGTCAGCCCCTATAAAAAGAGGGGTAAAAAGGTTATGACGTCATCCCCCTTTTGAGTGGCAACTTATGACGTCATCCCCCTTTTGAGTGGCTACTTATGACGTAATCCACCTTTTGAAGGACAACTTATGACGTCATCCACCTTTTGAGTGACAACTTATGACGTCATCCCCCTTTTAAGTGGGAACTTATGAAGTCAGAGTTTACCACCTAACCTAACCTAACCTAACCTAACAAATTTTAGGGTCTTTTTTCATTTTGCTTTATGGGGGGTAAAAAGGGGGTTAGGTTAGGTGGGCCCAGGGTGGGCCTATGACGTCAGCCCCTATAAAAAGAGGGGTAAAAAGGTTATGACGTCATCCCCCTTTTGAGTGGCAACTTATGACGTCATCCACCTTTTGAGTGGCAACTTATGACGTCATCCACCTTTTGAGTGGCAACTTATGACGTCATCCCCCTTTTGAGTGGCAACTTATGACGTCATCCACCTTTTGAGTGGCAACTTATGACGTCATCCCCCTTTTAAGTGGGAACTTATGAAGTCAGAGTTTACCACCTAACCTAACCTAACCTAACCTAACAAATTTTAGGGTCTTTTTTCATTTTGCTTTATGGGGGGTAAAAAGGGGGTTAGGTTAGGTGGGCCCAGGGTGGGCCTATGACGTCAGCCCCTATAAAAAGAGGGGTAAAAAGGTTATGACGTCATCCCCCTTTTGAGTGGCAACTTATGACGTCATCCACCTTTTGAGTGGCAACTTATGACGTCATCCACCTTTTGAGTGGCAACTTATGACGTCATCCCCCTTTTGAGTGGCAACTTATGACGTCATCCACCTTTTGAGTGGCAACTTATGACGTCATCCCCCTTTTAAGTGGGAACTTATGACGTCAGAGTTTACCACCTAAATTTTGGGACCGATTTGAAGACCCAAGAATTAGGACCTCATACACTTGAGGAATATCAACCCAAATATTTCTTTGAGATGGCTATAAATCCTAAAAATATCTTAAATATATTACACAAAAATTTTAATAAACCTCAATACCAGATAGAGTCAATTATCACCGAAGAAGAAAAAAATTTTGCTTTTTATCTAGAAGATATTATTAAAAGTGCAATAAAAGATTAAATTATAATTGAATACTTTGAAAGTTTAAATTTTGAAGAAAAAAGTGTTATTCCTGAACCTTTCACAGTTGACGAGGAATTGAAAGATGTAAATGAAGAATTAGTTACAAATAACAAAGAAAAAATAAATGTAAATATTGAATATAAACGTAAAGCTCTTGAATTTTGGGAATCTGGAGAAAACAAAAAAATGAAATTTGAAAATGAACAACATAATTTTAAAAAATTACAAGATCGAAAAATGTTATACCGTTATATCAGTTTAAAGATGCTACTGACAAATCATTACCTATCCATGATATTGATATTAGAAAATGGGCCTTAAAAGCGAGAGATAACGTTGGTTTATCGCCTCAACTTTTCAAAGCTTCATCATATTGGGTTCATAATTTTAAAATAAAACATCGAATTGTCTCTAGAAAAGTTAATAAATTCATTTCCCAAACTAATCTACAGAATAAAAATGATACTATTCTAGAAGCTAAACAATTTGTGAATAAAGTTAAATCAGAAAAGTTATTAGTGGGGTCTAATAATACTTACAATTCTACTCAATCTGGATTTAATCTAGAAATGCATGCAGGACGCACCTTATCGTTTATGGGATCTTTAAATATCGAAAATTTAGCTCAATCGATCAATTCATTAACACATAGCTACACAATACAACCCTTCGTGTCATCAGAAGGTATACTAAAATCACCGTTACTTATAGTTTTACAGGGAAAAAATGGAGTATTTGGTCCTAAAGTTGTAAAAAATTTATATAAAGTACCTAAAATTGTTACGTATGCATAAAAATCCGGGAAGATAACATCAGAGTTGGCACTTAAATGGTTCGAAAATATTTTTCTACCAATCATCGACAATAATTCCATCTTATGTTTAGATTCCTGGACTGGGCAAAATGAAAGTATATTTAATAAAGTAAAAAAAAATAAGAAGAAAGTAAAAATAATGACAATACCTGCTGGGACTACAGGGATCATTCAACCTCTTGACGTATACGAATTTCGACCATGGAAAAATTTTTTGAAATATTTTTCAGACATTGTAGTATTGCATGAGTACGACATTAACTTACATTTAAGAAATAATATTTTAAAAATTCAATCACTAATTCATTATCAATTATCATCTCCTCGATTCATTAACTTATTTAAATATGGATGGTACAAAAGTGGTTACATAGAAAAGAAGCCAGAAAAATTTGAAACACCAGTGGATTTTTGCTTTAAAAATTGCGAATCAAATTGTAATTTTTGTTGTGACATTGCTATAATTTGTTGTAGCTGGTGCAAAAAATTGTTATTTATGACTCATTTTTTTTTCACTCCTCATTATTGTCAAGATTACGAACAATAATTTGGATTTGTGTATTAAAAATTTTCAGCCAGGAATACACATTTTCACTAACACATTTCGTGTTTTTTGTAAATATTTCACAGAATAAGCATAAAGAATTATTAATATGTATATTAATATATATCGGTAGTTCTTAGCTATTTTTACCCAAGTCTGAGGTCGATGTCTTGGATTTAAAAAATACCAATTGCACTGTGTTTGGTATGTAAAAATATGGTTACTGGCCAATTTTTAAGGCTCTAGGTGGCTTGGTTTCGATTTAGCAGCTGTTTTTCCAATTTTAATTTTTTTCGAATTCTCAGCCACCCGTTTGCTTTTTATTTTCTGGATGCCGTAAATAAGCCTAAAAAATATTTTCTATATAAAGGTGGGTAGTAATTCCCGCCCAATCCGAATCTGACCATATTTTTTCGGAAAAACCTCAGGGAAAGCCGGAAAATCGGAAAAACTAAAGGAAGCTGGAAAATACAAATTTCTCAAAATGCGTCACTTTTTTTTTTTTTTTTTTATTTTTTTTACATGTGTTTTTCCATACTTTTCATGCTGATAACCTCCTTTTTTGACCCATTTGCCTTTTAAGTACTTAAAAATCAATTTTAGGCTCAAAAAAATGATTTTAAAAATTGTTCATTTTCTGAATTTTCCAATTTTCTCGCTTTTCCTGATAGAAAATGAAAAATCTGACTTGATTTTCGGATTTCTCGGGAAATTTTACATTGAAAACCTTCCTGGGTAAAATTTTAGAGGACTCTGTGACGCTGTAAAAAATAGAAAAACAAAATAACCTGCTAAAATCAAAAATAATTAAACATAATTAAATTTTGCTATTTTTTTATTCTGTTTATTTTTTTGATTTTAGCAGGTTATTTAGTTTTTCTATTTTTTACAGCGTCACAGAGGCCTCTAAAATTTTACCCAAGATGGTTTTCAATGTAAAATTTCCCGAGGAATCTGAAAATCAAGTCAGATTTTTCATTTTCTATCAGGAAAAGCGAGAAAATTGGAAAATTCAGAAAATGAACAATTTTTAAAATCATTTTTTTGAGCCTAAAATTGATTTTTAAGTACTTAAAAGGCAAATGGGTCAAAAAAGGAGGTTACCAGCATGAAAAGTATGGAAAAACACATGTAAAAAAAATAAAAAAAAAAAAAAAAAAAGTGACGCTTTTTGAGAAATTCGTATTTTCCAGCTTCCTTTAGTTTTTCCGATTTTCCGGCTTTCCCTGAGGTTTTTCCGAAAAAATATGGTCAGATTCGGATTGGGCGGGAATTTTTACTACCCACCTTTATATAGAAAATATTTTTTAGGCTTATTTAGGGCGTCCAGAAAATAAAAAGTAAACGGGTGGCTGAGAATTCGAAAAAAATCAAAATTGGAAAAACAGCTGCCAAATCGCAACCAAGCCACCTAGAGCCTTAAAAATTGGCCAGTAACCATATTTTTACATACCAAACACAGTGCAATTGGTATTTTTTAAATCCAAGACATCGACCTCAGACTTGGGTAAAAATAGCTAAGAACTACCGATATATATTTATATATATGTAATACAAAATCAAAATAAATCTATAAAAAAAAACTATTAAATTTTTCCTTAAAAGAAGTTCTGTTAATGTTAATCTAATCTTCAAATAGAAATTTTCACATCATTATGTATCTTGAATAATTTTTTGCCGTAATTCACACACTACTATCCCTATAGATGCAAACCAGAGTATTCCCAAGAGTTTTCCTCAGGGGATGTAGATTTAGCATCCTCGAAAACCCCAAAGTAGAAATTTTCACACCGTTGTATAGCTATTATTATTTTTCACAATATTTCACCCCCTACCACCCCCGAAACTCGTAGGGCCACCTTACAGAACCTCAAGAATTTTTGATGCATGCATTAGAAATAGCATCCTTGAAAACTCTCGAGTAAAAATTTTCGCATAATTATTTAACTTACTCCATTTTTCTCAGTAGATCACCCTCTACCACCCCTACGGACCCGTTTAGAAATCTTATTTTTTTAAAAAATGAATTAGGGATTGTATCCCTTAGACTCCAAAATATTGTCAATAAAATTGTGTTTGAATTACAAATAAACCGCCATTGATTTCGTCGAAAAATGTTAATTACTTTTGGAGATATAAAAAAAAATCAATTATGAGGGTAAACTTTTGAAGCTGGTTTCTCCCATTAAAATAGCACCGCGGCCAAAATAAAAATACACGTGTCGATTTTTTTTTAATGCCCAACATATATATAAAGTTTCATAAGAATCGGAGATTGGCACTTCCCTAGTGTTACTTGTGAGTTAATAAATAAAAACTTACAACATTACAGTAACCATGTTTTCAACTTGCAGTACAAGATGAAGAAAAATCTATTTTTATTATTAACGTTGAAGCTAAACCAACAAATTGTGTAAAATACCTTGGGGTCTCCATGGTCACGACCGTGAGTATAGAAAAAAAAAATTACAGACATAACATAACGTCTATTCTAAATTTTCAAGCTTAATTAAATTTGAAAAAAATATTCTATTGCAATAACCAAATTCTGTATGGCAAATATCAAAATAAAGTTACTCAAATCAAAATATTTAATAATATATCAAATGTTATAAAAAGGAATAATATCTTTAAAAAAAATTAAATTGTAACTTTAACAATAATATTTATTTAACAATTAAAAAATTTAAATTATTTAAAAAATTAATGTATATATTACATACTTATAAAAATATTTATTTATATCTAATTAAATTACGTGCTCTTACATTAATAATTAAAATTACTTATTATTACTAATAAGTCTTTGAGCATTATTATTGTTTATTATTTATTATAATGCATTTATTTAAATTTATATAATTTTTTAAAATAACACGAAGGTTTTTTTTAAAAATCTTACAAGTACAGTAACATACTGATAAAATATAATTTAAACAATTTTATTTTATTTACAAACAATTAAATACTCATTATTCTTAGTTTATTTATTGATAGTGAAATAGCAAAATTTTTCAATTTTTTAGGTATTTTCTAAATTTAAAGAATTTTTGAAATCTGAAACAGTAATAAAATATTTCAAAAATTTGATTAAATATAGAAAATATAAAAATTGACATTTTAGCTCACGTAAGTAAATATTCTCAAAAAAAATCAAGTAATTTCTAGATTTAAATCTCATCTGATTTACAATATTAAGCTCTATCAAAAATTTATTTAATATAAATATACTTAATTTAAGAGTTTCAAATGCCCACATTTTTTAAAAATCTGGTAAATTTACTAACCAGATCTGCGACATTACTAACAAATTTTACAATTACAATAATTTAAATTTAAAATATAACTTTAAAAAATTTTCGACTTTATAATTTTGTTTATAATTCTGATTCAGAGAAAAATTAATTTCAATTCAGCAATCAATTTCTCGAGAATTCGTGCAATCTTAAAAAATTTATTTCCTATAAAAATACACTTAATTGGTATAAATACGCTACTACATTAATAGTATTTTTTTATAAATCACGTTTTTCAAGAAAAATTTTATCCTTATTATCCAAATGACGTAAAATATTTATTTTTTTTATTATTAATTTTGATAAAATTTTTCTCATTAATCTAAATATTTTTTACATTATTTTACATTTGTATATGTTTAAAATATTATATTTAGATAAATCACATTTTGAAGTATTTTGCTGTTTATAAAAATATTAATTTATACTGTACAAAAATTTTTAATAATTTTTTAAAAAATTGGACCTAACCATAAATTTAAAAAATATATATAAATACAAGACATTCACAAAACTAAAATATTTGCTCAAACTTTCAAAAACCATTTCTTTGCTCTACCGGGCGTAAATCTCGTGTTTAATATTTGGCACGGAATAGCCAACATTTATTCTACCCTTATAGGAAGGCAAAAATACTGTAAGCGCCATGGGCTTCAAAAACTTTAGACATACGTCACCAGGCACTTGCCCTAGTTATAATGCTGGTACCAAAACTTTTGCGCCCTTGATACTTCATATACCATTTCATTTAGAAAACAAATTTCAAATATAAATAATTAAAAATTAATTATTAGCTGCATAAAGACGGTTTTCAAAGCCATTATCTTCTAAATGTATTTCATTGGCTTTAGGATGAACATCTTCTTCATTAGAATTATTTGGTTCAGCATATTTATAATACATGGCTATCACAGCAAAAATTAAAATATCAACTACCATCAATGCCCCATACAATGAAATTTCATATGACTGAAAACAAGAGTTAAATATTAAATAAAAATTTTAATCAATTAAAGTTCATCAAAAAAGGTCTGACTTACCCTCCTTTCGAAGACATGTGCTTTTTCGATAAAGACAACAAACAAATTACCAAAAGCAACAGTTAACAACCAGCAAGCTTGCAATAATGATTTCATCGTTTTGGGTGCTTGAGAATAAGCAAATTCCAGTCCAGTAATATTAAACATAACTTCAGCCATTGTGATAATAATAATTTGTGGTAACAACCATAGCACATGAACTGAATTAGGCTGTGTTATTGTTATTATTTTTCCTGTTGCTTCGGTACTCGATACATGAGCTACTATTGTGTAAACACCACCAACAGTTAATTTCATATCATTCAATATTGTTTTATTGTTTACTTCGATGGTGTAACTGTTATGGTCTAAGGTAAATAATTCATATGCACTTAATTTTTTGTCTATGGTCACATTGTGTTTTTTAATGTTATTATTCAAAAAATTTATTGTGACGTTTCCTTTAATGTCATCTGCTTTGTAAACTAAAAGTTGAATGCTTGGATCTCCAGTGCTAGATTTTTCAACTGTGCTGTTAAATTTGTAATCTATTTTTCCATTACTGATTGCCCATGATGTTGCATGGTTTTCTGGTGCAGTTAAAATTCCTGTAAAATATTTCTTAGGTTATTTAAAAGTATTTGCCACAATGAAATATCGGTAGTCCAAACATAAATTCAAATCATAGATGGATACCGATTTTCATTTCACGACATAGCACATCGCTAGTTCGCGAAGCGAAGGCAAAGTGATTGTACTTGGGCCTAATAGAAGCTTTGAGATCTGAGAAGCTTTATTAGCTTTTCAAATGTCATTTAATTTTAAATCGTAATTTTCATAACTTAAAATAGTTTTAAACAGGAAAATGACTACTCTAAAAAAAAATATAATTGTTGCAAATGGAAAAATTCTGGTTGCCGCAAATGGTATTTCGTGTTTCGAAAATATATTTTTTTTCTTCCTTTAAACTATTGCCAATGGCGTATGATATCTTTACCGTGGTACATGATAAGAAATAAGGTAAAAATTTTTTATGACATTTGCGTCAGTTAAAACTAATAAAAATCTCCATTCGCTACAACCGAATTTTTTTAAAAATTATCCATAATTTTTCGTTGCAATTTGTAAATTTAGCAATCAAATTTCATTACAATATTTATAAAACTAATGTGTACCCTACCTGAAACTTCTTTTTCATCTATCAAATATCCAGCAGTTTTACATTTTTCAAAATCAGCTTTAAAATTCAATGATGCCGTACCATTTATTGTTGGTACATGAATATTTGACCACATTCCCAAACTTTCGATTTCTTCATTTTTTCCGTTAATAACCATAGGAACTGAGCAGTTTAAAGGATTAAAGATTCTAACTTGGGCAAATCCTGGGCTTGGCAATACCGCATAGGTAGGCTAATTTTGAAAATAAAAAATTTTTTATTATTTTTTAAGATATTCAAAAAAATAGATAATTCTTACCTCCAATTTAAATTCTACCATTGCTGATACGAAAAATGCAACAGCAGCTAAAAAACCTCCAACAGTAATTTTTTTTAGTGGTGTATTAATATAAATTTTTTCAAGTAACGGATAAAGAACAGTTTGAAATATTGGAATAAAAACTAATATTAATATTGGATTAACGATTTGAGTATGATCTGGTTTTATTAAATAACCAAACAACTCGCCATTCATACGCGTTGCTTGAAACACCCAACTGGAACCTTGTTGATCATAAAGTGCCCAGAAAAATGGTACTGGAATGTATAAAACTAATACACGCAATGTTGATTTTATATCATTAATCAGACTTAGATCATATTTATCATCTGCGTGATCTAACCAATGATCGCGTTTTGTCGATGATTTTATTTTTTGCGTGATCCCATGCTGCAAAAATAACAAATATTTATTAATAAAAAAATTTATATTTCAGTAATTTTTTTATTGGTACTCACAGTTATGCATTTTGTTACATTCAATATAACATTACCAGTTGGTTTTTTAATTGTGTACAACCGTTTACCGCAAACGAAGAAAACTGAAAAATAATTTTTGATCAGCAAAATAAAAAAATTAAATTAAGAATGATATTTAAAAAAATTTTTAATAATTACTTATTGAAACAATCATTAAAACAGATGGTACAAAGAATGCCAATGAGTAACATGAATCTTTTCCAAAACAGGTAACATCTTTACGTAATATTGGTGTTATAAATGTTGATATTAATGAACCAGCATTAATTGAAAAATAAAACATGGAAAAAAATGCAGCTAAATATGCTTCTTGCTGTGGTAGAACAAATTGATCACCGCCAAAAGCTGATACGCATGGTTTTATACCACCAGAACCAATAGCTATTAATAATAAGCCAATTATAGCAGCCTCTCTAAAAGATAAAAAATTATGTTAGAATTTTATAAAAAAAATCTGAAATGATTTTTTTTTTGCTAATATATTATGTAAATTAAATTATTTGTGATTTCATTATTTAGTTAATTTTTTTAATTATAACCAATTTTGGTTATTATATTTAATATATTTAACCACTTATTTACTATAGTGTGAAAAATATAGGATCAAAAACACTTTTTTCGCAAACAAATTATAGTTAGACCTTGGGAGCATAAAAAAATTCCCTAGATCTTTGTTTACAATCCTCGCGGCTTCACTTCAGATGGTATAATTAAAGTACGGACTGGTCCGTTCTTTTTTTTTGTTCCCTTGGTATAAAATGTACTCATTTTGTGCATAAAAAAAAGTATAGTAGATGATAATTAATATTGGCCCGTTTTTTGCGTTTTTTCTAATATTTCATTAATCTCATAAATATGACTGAATTTAAGTTTTTAGGATCGCTGATTTCAAATTTTCAGGGCCAGACCACATAAAGTTTACCCTAATGCCAAAAATTCGTTTATTTGATAGATTTAGAAGGTTTTTTTGGGCAAAATTCCTTATGAAATATATCATAATAGCCTTCAAATTAAATCGAAATAAAATACGGTTGTTTGCTTTTAGGAGTTTTAGGGCTAAATTTTCGAGCTCAGAGCTTAGAAAAATTTGAAATTAGCGTCTAAAAAAACTTATCTGTAAAAAATAAGTAGCCTTGCACAAACTTAAAGAAAAAAGTACATACAATACTCAAAGTAGAATCATTTATTAATGTTCAGATTTTTCTATATAAGAAACCAGATTATAAAAATAGCCGTAATTAATCCATCTAAAAATAATGAGGTTACAGACAAATTAGAAAAGGTACTTGAAAGTATAAGAACTAAGACATTTAACATCATTTGACACTATTAACAGTGAAAGTTTTTCATCGAAATTCAGCTAATGACCGATATTCTATTGACCTACTGACCAAGGAATAATCTTTACACATAATAATGCTTTCAAAAGTATTGATAAGTAAATAAAATAAAAATAGACGCGACAACCAAAATTAATTTTTCTGAGGGGGACGAAAAATTTCGGGAGTGGGTAGAACCTAAAAATAATCATAATTGTAGTTTCAATTTCATTAGAATCAAATTGTTTTGAAGTAATATTTTTTTGCAAACAATTAAAAAATTTTGAAATTAATGAACACAAAATAAGGAATTATTTTGAGAGGGGAGGAAGGTACGAACTCTCAGTTCCCCTTCCGGATAAGTGCCTAATAAAAAAATTACAATGACTGCATTATCTTTAAAAAAAAAAACATAAATAAAAATATAAAAATAAAAATATAAACATTTTATTACACCAGATAATAATGTTATTGGTGTAATAAAATATATATTTTTATATTTAAATCCAAACAATTGATAATTACAAATTCTGTTACAAAGCAATTAAAAAAAAAAGTAGGTTAAAAAATATAGTAAATTTAGTAAAATATATTAGATATATTACCTAGTTGGTAAATTAAATGGTCCAACAGCACTAGCTGATAAAGTAACTTGTCCAATTGCATAAACAATACTTAAAGATAAGATTGTATTATATTTTCCTAAAAATGAGTCTGATATTATGGCACCAAATATTGGAAAGAAGTAACATAACATTGCAAATATGTGAAATAATATTGTCGAATCAGCTTCATTGTATAATAATATATCACTAGCAAATAATGTAAGGGCAGCTGAAAAAATAAAAATGTTTTTATATTTTGTACAATTTGATTATTTGTTTGAGGGATTCCATATCAACTGGGTCCAAGTTGGACTCTATAGTTAGTCTAGTATCAAAATAACACCTACGAAAGGCTAAATAGTGTCGTATTGAGAAGTTTCACGTTATTTAGCCGGAGGCGAAAAATCCAAAAATTGGCTCAATATATCAAATAAATTATTTAGATTCAAAATATTGTAACATTGAACATGTTTATAGAGAGGGTACCCTGGGAATCAAAAAATTTACCAAATCTTTGTAAAATTTTTCATCGTCACATTTTTATTTGGTTACCTTGAGTTTGATTATTCTAATAAGTTTTATCTACTGGCATTTTTTCAGTTTACTATTTGAACCTAAAAATGAAACTGTTGCCAAAAATCGAAAATTTAACCTGGAGGACTGAAAATTGGAGACCGTACTTATTTTCAAAAAACATAATTTAGATCGATTTTCGTAAACCCACCAATCTAATTTGGACACAGTTTGCTTGGAATCCATCATATAATATTAAAATTCATTTATACTTACTTCGCATTCCATAATAGGAAAATCTTTCGCAAAACTCATTGCTAATTATAAAGAATACTGATCTTGGATAACGACCTTTCTAAAATCATATAATAACAATAATCACGTCTATTATTTTTATTTTCAATGCTTATGATTTCTCATTTTATTATTATTATTTTTATTAACAAAACGTCAATTTTTTATTGTTAAATAATTTTATTATTATATAACGTGCTATAAAAAATTTTATAAATTCAAAAAAAAAATATTTTTAAATTTTTTGTTTGTATACGCAGATTTAGAAATATTTCTGTTTCGTCATCATAATAACCTGGATTATCATTAAAAGATTAAAAGAAATTTTTTTTTTGAATTTACTTAAGATTAATATCAGTAAAATAATAAAGAGTATTTAAAAAGAGATTATAGTTTTTCTCAAAAATGCATGATGAAATTTCTTTTACTTTCTTAATCATTGCACTAAAATTTTTCATTTTCTCACGCTTTTTTCAAATAATTTTTTTTATTTAATTAAACTCTAAACAACACAGCAGTTATTTAAATTAATTATTTAAAAATATTTTTTTATTTTGTAAATAATCTAAAGAAAAAAGTATTTCAAGGATGTATTTAAAGAAACAAATATTACTTTTTTAATTACAAAATTGACACGTATTATGAATTTTTTTTTAAATAAGAAACTTTAAATAATAAAAAAAAAATGACTTAAAAATTAAAATTAATAAAATGAGTGCTATAAATAGAAAAAAAATTAATTAAGTGAGCATGAAGTATAAATTGTAATTTAATAATTTTTTATTTAAAAATTTATTAATTGTTTAGATAAGTTATCAATTTTTTCTCAATAAAATTTTAGTAAAAATTTATTGAGGAAAATGTTATTATTATTTTTTTTTAATTAATAAAATTATCATTTAAAAAAACACAGAAAAAAATTTAAGAACCAAATTATTGAAGATAAAAAAATTTTCATGAATCTTGAATTTTTACCCCAAAAAACCGAATTATGAATGTTTATTTAAAATTTTTTTTTAATAGGGTGATTGTACCAATTAATTCCCAAGTTTTCTATTTCCATGACCACTAATCTTTCAAATTGGGGGTTGGTATTAACTGGTGCAGTCACCCTAATCAAAACCAACCCAATTTTACAGACATATTAACTTTGAAATTACGACTGTAAAGCACCTTGCAAAATAGTATTAGAACCGGTTATTTGCTACAACCTTAATAAATCAATTTACAACTAATAAAAATACAATTCATTACAAATTTATACTCACACTTACACTATCGTCTTCTAACACTTTACTCATTTTGAATTGTTTATTAACAACCGAGTTCACAACAATAAATTAAATAATAATTTACAATAAATTAAAAAAATTATTTATATTTATGTTAAAAAAAAAAATTAATTAATTATATAAAAATGAATAACAAATTTTTATAAATGTTTTCAAACATTATTAGATATTATGAAATATAGAACAAACTCATTCAACGTCTAAGAACGTACTGAACTGAAAGACCCACTAGGAAATGTGTTTTATAATAATGTTATTGAGACTTGAAAGGTAATACGGTATTGACATCTCATGCTCATTATATATACAACAACAATAACAAATGTTGTAGTAGGAAATTCCAAAAAAAATTATACAAATTGATAATATTTTTAAATTTCACAACCATTTAAATTTTTATCATCTCCCACTCTTTATTTACTATCTTTATTTTACTATTATTATTATTTATTAATTCAGTTTAACGTACTATAGTTTTTTGTAGGTATACATTGTAATGTAATCTACGTAATGATTTATACTGATTCATAAATGTGTAAATCGATGTAATTCACGTGCTTGTAAATGATTCTTTATTATTTTTTTTTTTTAAGGCTAAAGGAAATACAAAAATTATAATTATTGAGAATTTTTTGGTTGGTTTGATATAAACTGTGCAATTAAAAAAATTTTGTGCAGGTTTTTAGATTTTTTTATATGAATGATTCCATGCCAATTGGGTCCAATTTAAACTAAAGATGCACAGAAATTGATTTTAATCGATTACCGCCAGCGCGACCAAAACGTGCCACTTTCTTATAATTCTGAAATTTTTTTGTATTATTAGCTCTAAATTTATACTTGGGGGTTTTCGAGGTTGCTAATTTCAAATATGAACTTACAATCTTTAAATTTTACAATTTTAAACCCCTAGATTAAATTTTATGAATTTTTAATGGTCATATTTGAAATCAACAACGTCAAAAACTCCCTGATACAGTTTTCCAAATAAAAATAAAGCCATTTATTAAAATTAATTTTTCACCCCTTTTACCTGAATTTTCCACCCCTAGATGATAAATTATTCTTTATTTATTTTTTATGGCTTCATTATGAATTTTTGAGTTAGTTTTACAGTGTACAATTAAAAAAAATATTTTTATTTTTACTGCACTTTTGCATGTGAATAACAATTTTTTCTTTATTTCTAAACGTGTAATGCATTAAAAAAAGGCTTTTTTTTACAGTTACAAAATTTAGATGCATTATTTATAAATTTGCATGGAATAAATTAAACAATTTTTTTATTTTTAAATTACACTTTTAAAAATTGATTAATATGAATGCTTTTTTTTTACAATCTTTATTGATGTTCAGACTGATATTTTATTATTAATTTAATTGCAATTAAAGAACGATAAAAAATTTATTTTATGTTTATTTTATAAATATAATTAAACAAACATAATATAATATTGTGAAATAACTTACGAAATTTATAAAAAATTTTTGGTACTCATGTTTTTAAAATAATAAATAAAATTGGTGTCTTTTATTTCCCAATAAATTGAAAGCATAAAACCCATTTGACTTAAAAATTAAAGAATTTACTGAATTTTTCAGTTTGGCCTTGTCAGGTAAAATACGATTTTGGCTTTTTTGTATACAAGGTTTGCATAGGATTTTTCTTTGTCAGTGTCAAGAAAGAATAATTTGTATTTATTTAATTTATGTGTTGAAACTGGCCCTAAATAAAAATCATCTCAAATTTTGTTCCCACAATATGTTTTCGAGATTGACTTATCAGTAATAAAATAAGTTATTATGTTATGTTTATAAAATTGATTTAATGTATATTTTCTGTTTCTAAGAAAATCAAATAATAAAGTTATAAAGTAATTTATTTTCAAAAATAAATTACTCAAAAAACCTCAAATTGAGAAAAACATATGCGCCATTTTGTCAACATAATAAAATTTTCGTTTGAAATATTAAGTATAAATTTAAAATTGTTTTAACTTGAAATTTCACAATGATGAGGATTTTGAAATTATATTTCAAAACGCTAAAAATAAAACTTAAAGTGGCCCAAAATGGAAAAAAAATTCGAGTATATTTCATGTGAAAAGAAAACTTTTTCCCAATCTAATGTATTATACATAGTGCAATGGTTTTGAGATAATTAAGCCTTTAATCAAAAATTGCAAAAAGACCAGTTTCCGAGCATTAAAATTTTTTGGCCAAAATTAATATTTTTTGAAAATTTTAGCGAAACGTCAACTCAAGACCTAAAATAAGCCATTCAGAAAGAAATTAAAAAAAAAAATTTGTTTCGGTGAATTCAATTGTTTGACCTGACATATATATGAGGCGTTCTTTGTCAACTTTGATCGACCAAAAATGAACATTTTTTTTATCTTGTAAAAATTTCTAAAAACTTAACCCTCTTCAGAAAAAATGGGTCAAATAAAATCGTGAATGAACTTCAATAATTTTTTAAAGACAAACAGAGCATATTAAGAAATATATTTATAAGACATAAAATGTTTGGAAATAACTGAAAAATATGTATAAATTTTTTCAAAAATTTTGGGACATTTTTAGATTTCTGGATTTCCTCATTTTTGACCAAAATTCAAAAATTTTTAAAAAGTTTTGAAAAAATTTACACATATTTTTCACTTATTTCCAAGCACTTTTTGTTCTATAAAATATTTTTCTAAAGATAACCCTTTTCAAGTTATTTGGTTTTTTTAGAACCTTTTCATCAAAAAAAGATTCCATTATATTAAAAAAATTTTTTTATTATTCGAAAAGAGTTAACTTTAGAAAAATATATTACAGAACAAAAAGTGCTTAGAATTAGACAAATGATATGAATAGTTGTTTTCAAAACTTTATAAAAATTTTCGAATTTTGGCAGAAAATGAGAATCCAGAAATCCGAAAATGTCCCAAAATTTTTCACACGTATTATTCAATTAATGATTCTAGTTTTTTTTTTTAACACTGGCCAAAACGCTGTCCAAAACCCCCGCAAGTAATCAAATTTCAAAAAAACACTACTCGTCATTAAAAACTAGAATCTTCAACGAAAATTTTAAGCACACTCTCATAATTTTCTCTTTAATTATAACATACGGGGAGGAGGGGGGGTGGCTGATTTGACAAAGAAAGTTATATATAATTATATATAATATATAAAACAAATAATAAAAATCATCATATATAAATTTTTAGAAGATTTTATCGATTGTTATTATATGACAATAATAATAATTATCCTTATAATGTCTGTATAAATTTTCCGTGATAATATGCGCTCATTATAAACTGAAAAATGAAAACACTTATCCGTACCAATTATTTCAATTATTTTATTTTTTTCATGTAACAACAGAATTTCATAGATAAAAATAGACTGTTTATTGGATAACCTATATTAATTAATTTTTTAATTTATTTAATCTTCTTGGAATTATTAATTATTGTATTTTTTTATTTTTTATCGTGAAGTAAAATGCATTTTTATTCATTTTTAGGTCAATTAATATGAGCTCCATTGAAAGTTAAAATTAAGTTACTATAAATAATTTGTAAACAAAAAATTTTGTAACCAATATAAAAATGATTACAAAATTTTTAATTTATCAGCATCGATGAATGACCGATAAAAGTTTCTGTAAATAAATAAGGTCTTGTGCCTAAAAAAATACTCAGTGCTCTGATAAATTATTTGTACAAATGGATATTTTTGAAACAAGGTACAAAAAATTTGAATATTTGAAATTATAAATAAAAACCTAGGAGCTAAGAGATTGAACAAAAAATATTTTTTTAAATCATAAAAATTTTATTTTTCATTCAATTTTTACAATTTTCAAACAACTAAATATATATATTTTATTATAACAATAATTTATGAAATGTATTCTAATCTTAATTTTTATTTAGATAGAGTAAAAATATCATTTAGTAATTAAATATCAGATATAAATTTTTATGATTTAATTATAATCCTAATAAATTTATTTTTAAAGAAAAAATATGTCGCAATTTGTATAGTTAATCTAGACGATGATTATAAATATTTAGGTACTCATGAGGCATTCCACGTCACTTCAGCAAAAGGTTCCCTAATATTGTAGCTTACTAAATTCAAAACAAAAATATTTTTAATTTTTCGAAGTTTACTTTTTTCTTGTTTTTGTTATTTTTTATCAAATTACCAAATAATTTTATCGGTTAAAATTATAAAACCTTACGAAATCTTTTATTAAAATCTCATGATAATAGATAAAAATTTATTAATGCGTTCATTGAATTTTTTTTATTTATTTTTTTTAAATTTAATATGCGCACAAAAAAAAATAATAATCTTTTTTAAAAAATAATGTTAACGGTAAATAGCTCATTAAAACTTTACTTTTGCATCTCGATAAATTTTGTTTAGCATTTAAATAATTACCTAAAAAATTTCATTTATCTGGATAAACATGATCTAAATTTAGATTATGTGGTTAACCGAATTAACGAGTACCCGACTCGATAGGGAGGGTTTTTCGGACTTATAGCCAAAAAAAATTTTTATTCACTCCATAACTGCAGTCTTATTTACAAAATTTTGCACTTTACCAGAAAATTCATTCGACCTATCTTTGAAGAAAAAATAAATTCCCAAAATTTCAGGTAAACGCACTGCCAGCCTAAATATAAATAAAAAATAATTTTTTTTGGTATTCTATTAATTTTAAAAATTAGCTTTTGCAAACAGTTTGTATTCAAAAATGTTATTAAATTTGTAGTTATCTTTTTAAATTCGTCTAATAATACATGTTCTTAATAAATTTTAATCTCACGATTCATAAATTATAAATTTCAAGTTTTTACCTAAAAAAGTTGCAAAAAGATAGTAAAAAGACAAATTTAACTCAAATTGCCTTATTTTTTTTAATCTCTAAGGCTTGAAATTATCTTATTTTAATGTCTTTAATTAAGAATATTTTATGCTTAAAATAATTGCTTGAACGTTAAAACGTCGTGTATTTTAATAAAAATCGCGCAGGGATTGATGTACGTTATTTTGTTCAGATCATATTGCAGAAATGAAAACTCGTACAGACGAACCAGGAAAATTTTTTATGCGTAAAATGAATAATAGTAATAAAATTTGTTACTAGAGCTTAAAATTCGTTTCACACTGCATTTAAGAATACTTTTCTGGTCTCTTTTTCTGGACCCCAGCTGGCGTAAAAGATGCATGATCTTGATGAGATCTCATGAAGGGTCGTAAAATTGGTCAAATTAAAGATTTTAAGAAGTAAATAAAGGGCTAAATGATAAAAATATTTACCTGGATTTTTAAAAGCATGCAGTTGTTCGCCTTCCTGAGATAATCTTTTAAAATAATTACTGAAAGAAAATCTAAACACATTTTTCAACTTTTAGCACAACCATCTCCAAAAGAAACCAAAAAAATTTTTTGAATATTTTCAATAACTTTTATAGAAGTTAACACATTTTTTTGAGTAATAAATTACAATTTTTAAATATATTTTGCGTACATTCTATATTAACGAAAAATTTTTTTAAATAAAAAATTATAATTTATGCTCATAATGAAAACATTAGGATTGAATCAGGTGGATAAATATGAGCAATTATTTTAAAATTGATACTTAATTCGAGCCTGGAATCGTAAATTTTTTTTTTGAGGGCACATCGATATGACCCGTGTTTTCAGTTTGAACCTTCAGAAAACCGAAAAAAATCGTGAACAAGAAATCGGGGATAGGTGCCAAAAAGATTTTTTCACTTTTATGTCAAAAAACGTGTTTTTCGTATCTGAGCTACCCTAAATTTTTAAAATAACTTTTTAGGTAAAAAAACTTTTTTAAAATAGATAAGAAAATCTGATTGCCAGGGAAAAACCACTTTAGAAGAAAAAAAAACTTATCTTTTTCGGATGAAATTTAGCCAAGTTATCGTCAATTTAAGATTTTACTCAAATTCGTCTTAAAAAAGATTGAAGTTCTATATTGAAAAATACCTGTTTCTGAACTTTAAACATGCATTACTCGCTTGATTTTCATCGTAAAATAATAATTTTTTTTTTTAAATCGATTAATTTTTTCCTGGCAATTCATTTCTCTAAGAAAAAAATTATTTTTATTGACAAAATTTTAATTTTTAGATCAAAAACTGTGTTAAGTAAATCTTGCTACTTACAGTTTTCAAAGGCTTTTGACCTAAAAATTGAAATTTGGTCAATAAAAATAATTTTTTTCTTAGACAAATGAATTGCCAGGAAAAAATTAATCGATTTTAAAAAAAAAATTATTATTTTACGATGAAAATCAAGCGAATAATGCATGTTTAAGGTTCAGAAACAGGCTTTTTTCAATAAAATTTCAATCTTTTTTAAGACGAATTTGAGCAAAATCTTAAATTGACGATAACTTGGCTAAATTTCATCCGAAAAAGATAAGTTTTTTTTTCTTCTGGAGTGGTTTTTCCCTGGCAATCAGATTTTCTTATCTATTTTAAAAACGTTTTTTTATCTAAAAAGTTATTTTGAAAATTTTGGGTAGCTCAGATACGAAAAACACGGTTTTTGACATAAAAGTGAAAAAATATTTTTGGTACCTATCGCCGATTTCTTGTTCACAATTTTTTTCGGTTTTCTGAAGGTTCAAACTATCTGAAAACACGGGTCATATCGATGTGCCCTCAAAAAAAAAATTTACGATTCCAGGCTCGAATTAAGTATCAATTTTAAAATAATTGCTCATATACTGTAAAAAGTAACTTTCTTATATTAACAAAAACATTTACGAAAAATTAGTAAATTTTCGAAAAAATTTGTAGTTATTCCATAAAAATCATAAATTTACTAAATTTAGTATATTATAACAAAAAATTCGAGTATTCTCCATTTTTTTTTGAAAATTCGCAAGAAAAATTGATATTTTACCATTTTTTTTCGAAAATTTACAAAAAATAATTGAAAATTTACGAAAAATAGTTGTGAATTTACAACTTTTTTCGATAATATACTAAATTTAGTTAATTTACGATTTTTATCGAATATTTACAAATTTTTTTGAAAATTTACTAATTTTTCGAAAATATTCTATTTTTTTTTGTTAATCTAAGAAAGTTACTTTTTACAGTGTAGATATACCTATAGCTTTTTAAGCTACTAAATTGATCAAGACATTTTTATAAAACTTGATACTAATATTTAAGACATTAACATCGATTCAATAAAAAAAATTTCAACTGCTAACAATGATATAAAATATTTTTCAAGCTTTTTAATTTTCCAGTCAATAAATTTAAAAAAAAAATTTTTTGAAATTCTAAGGGAAATATAACATGGTAAATAAATGTCTATATAAGAATTAAAGATTCCAGATGTTTCAATTTCAAGAAATCTTAAGTTGAAATATTCTATTTTTAACCACCTGATCCACCTAAACAACAATTTTTTGGTTTATCTGTAATACGCGAAAAATAGTGCATTACACTGATAATGACTCACACTATAATTTTCCACAAGAACTGAAATTAACCATTTAATACTCTTTTGTTCCATTATGAGCATAAATTTCTTGTTAAAGATAATTTTTAACTTAAAAATGTATCTTTTTAGAACTTTTTTACATTTTTTTAACAACTTTTTAAAGATCTTTTTTTAAGTTTTTACGGGGTAAGTAAGTTATACACTATTTAAAATATTTCCGCAATAGCGCGCTCTTCACTCGAATGGTAAATCAATATTTTTTCTAAATACTCGGTCGATAAAATAGAAGTAGAAAAAGAAAGGCATATTTTTCAGAGTTTTTTCTTTTTTTGGTGTGCATAAAAATTTTTTTTTCTAATCAAGATTAAAAAACATTTTAAAAAAATATACAAATCTAATTTAAATTACAATAATTTAAATAAATTATTATAGTAAATGTGAAAATAAATATAAGTAAATTAATATATTTCATATAGAATTACTTTTTACGTCATATTTATGATATTAAATAAGAGTCATTTGATATTTGTTGCCATGAACTATTGAGAAGTTATTCAAAGATTATTTCTTATTACAAGGTAAAGATGGATTCCTACCTATATGGTGAAAGTATTTAATAATTATTGGTGAAATTATGGTTAGTTCAATTATTTGCAATTTATAAATTTCTTTAGAGCAAATTTATAAAATGTTTATTTTTTACAGATGAATTTTAAGTATAAAAATCATAAGTGATAAACAACAAATATCTTATCTGTTACTGATTAATTTTGCAAATAAAAATAACGTGGAGGCGAATTAATCTATTGTTGTTGTAAGAATAAAATGGGTTTTGATGTTAATCGCTTCGTTGGTACAGTAGATGAAGAACTTTTTTGTCCTATTTGTTCAGGGGTTATGCAGGATCCTGTTCATGTAATTAAGCCATTCACATTTTTTTTTACAGAGTCGAATCAAGAATTAACTCTTAAATTTAATTAATTATTTTAGGCACCAGATTGTGAACATGCATTTTGTAAAGTTTGTATAAGAGAATGGATTAATCAACATCCAACTTGCCCACTTGATAGAACTCCAATTACAGCAGCACAGCTTTTACCAGCTCCAAGAATATTGCGTAATTTATTGTCTCGTTTAAGAATTAAGTGTGATAATTCTGAGCACGGTTGTAGACAAGACGTTAAATTAGACGCTTTAATGGCCCATTTAGAAGAATGTGAATTTAACCCAAAACGACCCATGCCTTGTGAAGAAGGTTGCGGTTTAGTGATCCCAAAAGATGAAATGAAAAATCATAATTGCATAAAAGAACTTAGAAATGTTATTCAAACACAACAACAAAAATTAACAGAAATGAGGAGAGAGTTAAGTGAACAACAATTAGAGCTAAATGAGCAAAAAAGAGAAATAAATTTATTAAAAGATTTTATGCGGGCAATGAGAGTATTTAATCCAACTATGAGAGATATTGCTGAGCAAATGGAACGTGATGAAGTTACAAGATGGTCGGCAACTTTACCCAGGGCAAGAGTTACTCGTTGGGGAGGAATGATTTCTACACCTGATGAACTTTTACAGGTAATTCTTAAATTAACCTTTAATTAATTATTTTTCAATTTTTTTTTTTAAATATTTTTTATTATTTAGACAATGATCAAAAGAACTCTTTCTGAATATAATTGTCCCCCTCATATCATAAATGAATTAATGGAAAACTGTCATGAAAGAAGATGGCCATCTGGATTAAATTCTTTAGAAACTAGGCAAAATTCAAGAAGACAGTATGAAAATTATGTGTGTAAAAGAGTTCCGGGAAAACAAGCCGTTATTGTTTTACATTGTGACAACACTCATATGCCTGAAGATATGACGGTTGAACCAGGGTTAGTCATGATATTTGCGCACGGTATTGAATAATTCTTTTAATAACTAAATGTTATATTTTTTTCAAAAATATAAATAATAAATTCTACTAATTCATTAAATAATATACTACATTTATGGTGTATTTTATGCATAAAACTAGTATAAAGAATTCAATCGAAATTGTAGAATAAAAAAAATTTGACTATAAAAAGTGTGTTCGAGATAATAATAATTTTTATATTTTTGAAGATAATTGTTTAAACGAAAGTGACTGAAGACATCAAAAAACATTCTATAATTAATGTATGGTGAAATCTACTTTCCTAATTTAAGTATATTTTTAAAATATTTACTGCATCAAAATTTTAACAAATTCTTGTGTTTTATTTTCTTTTTTTTTTTTTTTGACTAGACACTTTAATGTCTAGATATTTTTATTGAATTATCTCAAAATATTCAAATTTTTTTTTTTTAATTAAAATTTTCTTATTTCACGTTCATTAAAATCCGAATCTTAATTCAAATGCAGTTAAAAGCCATTTAATTTTAATGTTATCATAACTTCAAATTTATTATAATTGCATCCATTGAGGGTGACTGAAATTATTGTTAATTATTGTAAGGAAATTTATTAAAAAATTTTACAAATACATTTTCAAGATACCTACAATGATAAAAGAAACAAGAAATAATTAAAAAGTACTTATATTAAAGAGATTTTATTCACATTATAAGCCTGATATTTTATAATTTATATGAAGCAGCCAATTATTTAAAATTTAAAAAAAAACCCTTTTTGGTTTTTATTTTATACTAAGAAAAGACTGAAAATAATGTGTTTTAAAATTTGGTACTTTTAAAGCAATAAGTTAATAAAAGAATTTACAAATTCTTTTAATATTTATATGGGATTTCTTTTGAAAAATAAATTTCAAAATTAAATGCAGGCATTTTAATTAAAATTGCAAAATCAAGGCAAATTAAGTATTGTCTTAAAGAAAATTGATCTTGTTTCTATATCCGACATTAAGGTACATTATTTTAAATGTTTAAAATAAATTAATCATGGAATTTAACTTAAAATATCATTATTGGTATATTATTGTAAATAAATATTTTATATTAATCCAATAAAATTAAGTAATTTAATGAAGAATGTGATAATTTTAAATATTAAGCAGTGATTATTAATGAAAGTGATGCATAATATCCAAAAAAAAAAGTTAATAAAAAAAAATATTAATTTTTTATAATTTAATTATAAAATTAATAATTAATTTTAAATTTGTTTGTTAACAAATTTATAAAAATGCTTCAACATAAATTTTATACGTTACAAATATAAAATTTAAAAATTTTAATTATTTGTATGCGTATAGAAATTTAATTAATTGATATTAAAAAATAATCTTGATTAATGCTACCAAAAAAAGAGAAAAACATTTTACTTTTTGTAAAAATAAAAAAATGTAATTTTTATTTAGTTTAATGAGACTAAATAAATTCTGAAAATATGCCTAAATATTTTATGTCCTAATTTTAAATAATTTGTTAATGTTAATTAACTAACGAAATAAATAAAATTTTTTAAATGACTTTACTATTTTGATTAATATTCTCTTTTCTTTTATTGTAATATGAAAATACAAGAATATAAGGATAAAGTAGAATAAATTTTGTTCTACAAACTAATTATCTGTTTATTTTATAGGTGAAAAAATCATTGTAAAAAGTGTTAGAGATAAATGAAAATTAGGGAGCATATAGACGAGAAAAACATTTTTAAACCCCACGTTCGATATTTACTCCCACTTTAAATTATTTTACACGAGAATAGGATGATCATGATAGGGAGTAAATATCGAAAGTGGTGGTTGCAAATTTTTTCTCGTCTGAATGCTCCCTAAATTTGTTTAAATTATAAAATTATTATAATTTAAAATTTCACATTTTAAATAAATGTAATATTTTAAAAATTAAATAAACAATTTTATTACCCATGAAATCTTTAGATAAATTCTTAAAATTATGAAAAGACATCGTTGGCAAAAAAAGGAGTCTTCTGAATTTGAGAGATTGTATTTCTTATATTCGCGTGTATAACCGTATACTCCCTAAATTTGGGAAAATTTTTGTAACATTTTTTGCTTCAAAAATTAAAAAAGATACCGTCATTTTTTTTCTGTTTGGACGTAAAACCTTTTTTTCTTCTTTTTCTATGATTTGACCCCTAAATTTGTGAAAATTTTTATGTCAAAAAATAAAAAAACGCCTTTTTTTCTTTTTGGATTAACTACTTTTTTTCTAAGGTAGTTCTTAACCAAGAGAGCAAAAAAAAAAGATAGTCCCAGATCGCACGTTAATTAACATCCGAGGCTTCGCCTCGGATGGTTAACTGCGATCTGGGCCATTTTTTTTTGCTCCAATGGATAAAACGAAACTTTTCTTTCTCAGTGGGGAGAAAACGCGTTTTTTTATCTCGTTGCGGGACGAAAAAAGTGTTTTCGACCCACTAGGAAGAAAAATAGATTCTCATGCATTATAAATATTTTGTCAATGCTCGAGAAACCAAAGTGCAAATAACTTGGCAGCGTATTTTCAATTATTTATTGGCACATTTCATATAGAAATTGTTGAAAATGAATGAAACATTGTTTCTGAAGTCGCTCATTCAGAATTTTCAATTATCGGCTCAAAAAATTTAAATTTTGAATTCTCAAATATTTTAAAAAAATTCGAATAAGCTACACCTGAAGTATGACAAAAGAAAACCTTAAGTTGGATCAAGTAATACCCGAAATTGGTTTGAGCTTTAATTTTTTGGAATCAGAACACTAAAATACTGACCTTTAAAATGTCATTGTAGACTTGCACTAAATCAGATAATGTGCAGCATTTATTCTTTTTTCTTTCTTCAATTTTTTGTTTTTATCGTCTTTTTCTCGTACAATAAATACGAACAAACGCATAATAAATATTTTAGTTCATCCTTAGAGAAAGCGGTTATTAAGTCATATAATTGTACTTGCATAAAAATTTTAATTTTACTTGTAAAAGTTAAATAAAAAAATTTGGAAAAAAAAGTTTAAATTATAAGTAATTAAAATATTTATTATTTTTTATAATAAAAAGCCACCATGGGTTCGATGAATATACTTGTCCTGAGGTCGTTAAGAAGCAAATTAGGATTTTCGATATTAATATTTTTATGGATAAATAATATTAATTGTGAAATTCTTACACCACCATATTTTAATTTAGCTGCTGGTAAAGAAATATTTGCATCAAGTACTTGCGGTGAAGATTATGATAAACCAGAACTTTATTGCCAACTTGTTGGGGCTAATTCTGATCAAGGTGTTCAACATAGCAATGTTCTCCAAGGACCGCGACCGGTAAAATAATACACCTATATACTTTTTAAATAACAATATAACATACAGCCAAAATCATAGAAGAACTTTTTTTTAAAATATTTGAACAGTTTTTTTTTTTTAAATACCAATTCATTGGAGTCTAGGAAAAAATAAATAGTCAATTTATATTTTTAATGAAAAATATTTTATTATTTATTTTATTGATTAATTTTTATTTAAAATTTTCTTTAAGGTATGCGATTACTGTGACCCAAATAATCCAGAAAAAAGACATCCAGTTGAATATGTAGTTGATGGTACAGAAGCGTGGTGGCAATCACCGCCCTTATCTAGAGGCAAAAAATACGAAGAAGTTAATTTAACGATTAATTTAGGACAAGTAAGAATTACAGAAAATCATTTATTCACGACTAAGTTTTTGATTCTTTACTAGTTACATAAACTTTACGCCCTTGGTACATAAGATACTATTTTTTCCTCCCAAACGTAAAACTGATGCATTCGTTCTAAAAACCTTACTAGACAAAAAATATTGTGAAAATTATTTTGCCCTTTTTTAATTTATAAAACGTGTTGATTTGAGGATGCGAAGGGAGGAGGGATAATATTACCCACCATTTGGAAATTTTTCTATAATAGGGTTTTGTTGGCCACTAACGAGTTTCTTGGGTTTCAAGGATTTTCCGAGAGAACAACATTCCTAAATTGACAAAAACGCTCCTTCTTAGGGAATTAGTTTGTGCGAAATTTACAAAAAATAGCTATAGTTTAACATACGTATGTTGTTTGCAAAATAAATAAATTTCAAGATCTTAGGGGATAAAGATGTATTTTGCACTCTTAAATTTGCAAAAACATTCCCCAAAAAGGGTATTTGCAGCATATCTAAAAAATAACGAGGTTTTGGGTTATAATACAATTTTTAGTCACTCATAACGAATTTCCCAAGAGATAAAAATGAAATTAAAACCCTTAAATCTGCTGCAAAAACACCTTTTTCGAGATATTTTAGCTTAAAACATTACATTCATTTTTAACCCTTAGAAACCCGAAATTTGTAATTAACGAACAAGAAACAAAATAGTGAACCAAAACGCGATATTTTTTGTGGATTTTTCGAAAACACCCCTAAAAAGGGGAATATTTGCCAATTTAAGAGTATTTCATTCTCAAAAAACCCTTGGGTCCCCGAAATTCGTGACCAGTGACCAAAAAAACCTGTAGTAGGGAAATATTGAGATGTTGCGTATTAAATATATAAATCCTTTACCAGCATTTTGACTGGAGTATATGTTTGGTCAGTTGTACACATTTCAGCAATTCCAGAGACAATATTCCCTTGAACTTGTTCTAAAATGGGTAAATTAAAATAAATCAATCCCATATAAATTCAAAAGTTCCCATTTGGAAAATGTTAGTCAAGAAGAATTTAAATTTATTTATAATTTTACCAAAATGACTTTTTTATATTCGCAAAGAAATTGATAATTATTTCTTAAATCATCAAAATTTGAATTTTGTCTACCAATAAACCATAATATAGGCCACAAAATTTAAAAAATATTTTAGATAATTTTAATGTTATATATTATCATAACAAGTACTTATTACGATAAATAATTTTTTTTACTTGATTTATTCGCTCTCTCAGCATTTTTTTTTTAAATTAAGTATAATTTAATCATGAAAATATAAAAAATTTTGAATTTTATTAAATTGCTTTACAAGAGAAAGATAATATAATTGACCCACTTTTCTTTAAAATATGAATCTTTGATAATTATTTTTTAATATTAGCTTTTATTTTAATACTTTGTATTTTACACATTCATTTTTAAAAGATAAAGCTTTCTGTAGATAAATAATCGATGATACAATGTATTTATTATTTTGCATTTAAAGCAGGATTAAAAAAAAATGAAAAAAAAACTTATAATCGGTTTGAGAAACACACAACCAATGCACATGGAACATGTTTAAATTTATATTAATTTTAAATCTTCAAGCCTTTATACTTATAAGCAAAAAAGTAATAATTTTTAGCTCTTAAAATCCTTATAATTCTATACTCCTTTATCGAAATTATTCTAAGTCCCTAAACCCGAATTATTCTTAGTTCCTAAATCAAAAATATTTTAAGTCCCTAAACCCAGATTATTTTAAGTCTAAAAATCAAAAATATGCTAAATCTTTAAATCAAAAATATTCTAAATCCCTAGATCGAAATGACTACTTACGAAGTCCATTTGACCCTTCCCCGAAATGACATGCATGAAGTACCCCCCCTGCCTATAAACATGTTCCATGTTAAGAAAAATATTTAAATTAATAATCAAATTTTTTAATAATTTTCCAGGAATTTGAAGTAGCTTACGTATATGTTCGTATGGGGAATTCACCACGCCCTAGTTTA
The DNA here is from genome assembly GCA_022575985.1 of Anagrus nilaparvatae. Classification (NCBI taxonomy): domain Eukaryota; kingdom Metazoa; phylum Arthropoda; class Insecta; order Hymenoptera; family Mymaridae; genus Anagrus; species Anagrus nilaparvatae. The sequence continues at coordinate 8,099,436 of JAKSXM010000165.1, forward strand.
TGGGTACTAGAAAAGTCAAAAGATTTCGGTAAAACTTGGACACCATGGCAATATTTTGCGGATTCAAATAAGGATTGCTTAAAATATTTTGGAGTTAAGAGTAATGAACCAATAACAAGAGACGACAGCGTTATTTGCTCAACAAATTTTTCGAAAATTGTTCCACTTGAAGGTGGTGAAATACCAATCTCAATTTTTAATAAAAGACCATCAGCTAAAAATTATTTTAATTCAACAATATTACAAGAATGGACAAGAGCGACTAATGTAAGATTAAGATTCTTAAAAAATAAACATCTTTTTGGGCTCAATGCAGTTGAAAAACAAGATCCGGCAGTCATGAGACGGGTTGGCGTAACTTTTTTAAAATTCTCTAAAAAAAAAAAGGAATTGCAATTCTTATTTTAATTATTTTTTAGTACTTTTATTCCATAAAAGATATTAGTATTGGAGGACGTTGCTTTTGTAACGGTCACGCAGATGCTTGTGATATTTTGGATCCGAATTCACCAAAAACTTTACTTTGCCGTTGTCAACATAACGCTTGTGGGCCTCAGTGTGATACTTGTTGTAAAGGTTTTGAACAAAAAAAATGGAAACAATCAACGTACAGCAAGAAATTTGTTTGCGAACGTAAGTATTATAATATGCTAACGATTCCATACCTAGGGTGTAAAAGGAGCCTATTAAATTTTTGTACCTATATTAAACCGTAGATTTGAAGCGCGTATTTTCTAGCTCTGGAAACGGGCTAATTAAAGAATTAATTTCTAACCGTAAAATATAAAAGTTACTACTATATAAATTACTGATACAAAAATAAAAGATAATGATTTTGCAGCCTGTAATTGTTTTGGTCACTCTGATGAATGTATTTATGATCCAACAATTGATGAAAAACATTTATCTCTTGATATTCATGGTAAATATGAAGGTGGTGGAGTTTGTCAAAATTGCAAACATAATACAGACGGTATCAACTGTAATCGCTGTAAACCCAAATATTACCGTATTGCTGACAAACCCTTGAATGCAACTGACGTTTGCAAAAGTGAGTTTTTAGTTTAGATAATTTTTTTCATAAAATATTTTAATCAGTACTTAGGAATTTAAATTAATGTTCATTATAATTAGAATGCCAATGTGACTTACTATATTCAACTGGAAATTGTGATGATTTTACTGGGCAATGTGAATGTAAACCTAATTATGCAGGAAATTATTGTAACTATTGTGCTGAAGGATACTATGATTTTCCAAATTGTCATCCTAACTAAAATTTTCTTTTCGTTTATAATTATAAGTTCTTTAAAGAACTTTTATGATTCTGAAGAGACTGGATTTATTTTAAATGTCAAATATTAAAAACAGTAATTAAATTTTAATTGTATTTTCTTTAATTAAAAAATTTATGATTATTTTTAATCTTGTTTATTTATTTCCTTTAATGACTGCGTAGATTTCAGTAGATTTGTAATACTGCCGTGCGGCTAAGGAAAACTATTATAATATTTATGAATTTTTTAAATAAGGGGCTATGCTTTAATTGATGAACTTTGAACAAAGATGAGTAAATTAATCACTTCCTAAAACAGGGAAAAAAGTTTTTACTTAGTTAGATAAGGCAAAAAAAGATTACTTATTTTTTAGATCTAGGCGGGTCCCATTTTTTGCTTTTTACATTTATATAAAACCATATATAACAAAAAAATTTTAAATATGGCAAGATGAAGTAGCTTTTTTTTAAACAAAGGACAAAATGTTGGTTATGATCTTGCATGCAATGGTCAAATCCCATATTCCTGTGATTTAAAACATGGTTTTGCATATGAAGGGTGGAAAATGTCTCCCGACCAAATTAGAAAATACTGGTCTTTTTTTCCTCTGGATATGTAAAATTTATTATATCGTTAATAGGACTGCTGCCCCCATATCTTCAAAAATTATTATTTGAATTTGAATAGAAGCGCTAAAATCTGTTTTATCTACATGTACATATTTAATAATCAGCTGATATTGTAGTGTTTTTGTTTTGTTTACGTATAACAAAAGGCTCCGATAACAAAAATAAAGAGAGTACCCACTCCGCATCAATCCAGAGATTTTGGAGCATTAATCCAGAACATAGGTATACTTCGTGTTTGAAAACCAGATTTACGTAATTTTACTGAATTGAAACTAGAAATAAGCAAAATTCTGTTTTATAATCCAGAAAAAATCAATATTCTGGATTTGAAACAAGAAGATATAAGCCGGTAAAGATGAGTGAATTTATTTCTTGATTTAAAACCAGAAAAAAGTAAAAGTCTGTTTTACAATCCAGAAAAAATCAATATTCCGGATTTAAAACAAGAAGATATAAGCCGGTAAAGAAGAGTGAACTTATTTCTTGATTTAAAACCAGAAAAATGATTTCCTCTGTTTTATAAACCAGAGTTTTGATTATTTCTAGTTTTAAAAAAAGAAAATTGAATTTCAAAAATTATAACGAAATAACTTCTGAATTTAAAAACAAAAATTAATGAAATTCCGGTTTACAAAATAGAATCAATATATTTTATGGCTTTAAAACCAGAAATTTTCAATATTAATTACTAAAATTAATTAATATTTATAATTTTCTTGTATCTCTATAAAGTCATAAACGCTGCTGCCGCTGTCGAATGAAACTTTTGGACTAACCTGGTACTTTTGGGCCAATTTGGTACTTTTGGGCCATATTGGTCCTTTTGGGTCAAAATGGACCTTTTGGGATAAAATGTAACATTCGGGCCAAACTGAACCTTTTGGGCAAAACTAGACCTTTTATGCCACAGTGGCTCTGATTACATAAAAACTGTTGTATAAGTTTATTTACCCAAAATAGTCTTTTTGGGCCAAAGCGGTACTCTTAGGCTAATATGGTACTTTTGGGCCAAACTTGTACTTTTGGGAAAATCTGGTACTTTTGGAACAAACTGAACCTTTTGGCCAATCTGGCACTCTTAGGCCAATATGGTACTTTTGGGCTAAACTGGTACTTTTGAGAAAATCTGGTACTTTTTGAACAAACTGAACCTTTTGGCCAATCTGGTACTTTTAGGCCAAACTGAACCTTTTGGGACAAACTGGTACTTTTTCGCCGTACTGGTCCTTTTGGGTCAAAATGGACCTTTTTTGATAAAATGTAACCAAACTAGGGCCAAACTAGAACCTAACCTAAACTAACCTTTAAGGCCAAACTAAACCTTTGGGCCATAGTGGCTCTTTTTACCTAAAAATTGTTGTATAAACTTATTTACCCAAAATGGTCTTTTTGAACCAAAGTGGTCCTTTTCGCCTAACTAAAATGGTCATTTTGGGCTACTACTATCTTTTGCAACTACTAGGAGAAAAATAACTTTTAAACATAACCAAAATCGATGTTCATGATTACATTATTTAAATAAATTATGTAAATATCACCATGACTAACCTCATGTTTGTAAAATTTACAAATTTTTTTGTTTTTAAAACTAACCCATAGTTTACTAATTTTTCTACGGGGGTTGGCGCGCGAAGCGCGCAGGGGGTGGAGTCCCTAGTAAATATATAAATATATTAGTTGCTTTTTTTAATCATTTATGCATTTAATTAAAAAATTTTTAAAATAACAATTATTGCAATAATATCTTTAATAAATATGAGCCAAAACAGCAATGGTTGGCAGGTTTGGTCGTCGGATCGGCCTAAAATTTTCCCCATATTTTTATAACACTAAGATAGGAAAATCCTGAAATTTTTAGCCCTCTATGTCTTAAACAGCTCGAGTTATGGTAAATCAAACTCATTGGGTGGCTCTCAACCAGCGGTAGTGCTTTTTGGGAAAATACTAAAAAATGATAAATAATAGCTTGAATAGTATATTACGACCCATGTCCAGAAAAATAAAGAATGGCCCGATTTGCACGTAAATTACCTTCCAAGGCGAAGGCGAGGATGGTAAACTGCGATTTGGGGGATTAGGGTCGTATACATCAGTGGCGAGAAAACACGTCTTTGCCGAACGCGCAGCGGCCGAGAAATACGTGCTTTCTGGCCGCTGACCAAAAAAACATATTCTGAAAGAGTATATATGTTGGGAAACCTTTAGTAAATCCATTTCTGTTTTTCGGAAAAATTCCGGAAAATGGGAAAACGTGTTTTTGGAAAAACCGAAATATCTCATTTGTCGCCATTTTAAAAAAAAAATTTTTTTTTTTTAATTTTTTTTAAACAAAATCCCATCAATATGGCCATACAAAATTTTCTATTTCGGCCATTAAGGATCGATTTTAGTCTGTTTTAAATTGTTTTTACATTCTTAATACTTATATATATGTAATAAACCATAAGAGGTTACATAAATTGACTTTTTCTTGTAAGTAGCCAGAAAACACGTATTTCCCGGCCGTAGCGTGATTCGAAAATACGTGTTTTCTAGCCACTGACGAAGAAAAATTAGGTTTTGGCCTCGGCCGTAAAAAAAGAATGTCCCAGATCGCAGTTTGCCATCCTCGGCTTCGCCTCGGATTGCAATTTACGTGCGATCTGGGCCATTCTTTATTTTCGCGGCCTAGGATAAAAATATACTATTTTCTTTCAGAATCGAATAGCCAGGGAAAAAATTTGCTTTTTTCGATGAAAAATAACCGAGTTATGGTCAAGTAAAGATACTGTCACAAATTACCATGTTTATACTGATTCCAATTTTATGGTCCATGACGAGATTATAATTTGAAAACTGCATATTTTACTCACTTACATTTTATCGTAAAAAGAAAAGTTTTGGATTATTAACCAATATTTTTTAAATATTTTTAATATTTTTAATATTTTTCTAACAATACTATAAAATATTTTTCAAGATTTTTGATTTTTGATTTAACTTATAATTTTCAAAATATCGATTTATTCGGGGAAAAATTAAGAAAATAAAAAACTTTTTTCAGTGAATCCATACTAAATAATGTCCTAAAAATTATCTTCAAAGATTTTTAAAAATCTGAAATTTTATAAAAAAGTCTTATTTAATTTAGTACCTCAAAAAAAAATAGAAGTCAATAAATTTTCAAATTTTTTTTTAAATTCTTATGGACATGTAACTTGCTTAATGAGTATCAGAATCATAGTTTCCAGAAATCTTAAATCGAAAAAAACGGTACGTCAAGCCTTACACTAGCGTAACCTAAGGAATTAGGCGATAATAAATAATGAAACGCCAAGCCTTACACTAGCGTAACCTAAGGAATTAGGCGAGAATAAAAAATGAAACGCTAAGCCTTACACTAGCGTAACCTAAGGAAGTAGGCTATAATAAAAAAACGACAAGCCAAGTTTTACACTAGCATAAACTAAGGAAGTTGCATATAAAAAAGAAACGACACTTCAAGCCTTACACTAGCGTAACCTAAGGAAGTAGGATATAATAAAATAACGATACGTCAAGCCTTACACTAACATAACCTAAGGAAGTAGGATATAATAAAAAACGACAAGCCAAGTTTTACACTAGCATTAACTAAGGAAGTTGTATACAATAAAGAAACGACACTTCAAGCCTTACACTAGCGTAGTCTAAGGAAGTAGGATATAATAAAATAACGATACGTCAAGCCTTACACTAACATAACCTAAGGAAGTAGGATATAATAAAAAACGACAAGCCAAGTTTTACACTTGCATAAACTAAGGAAGTTGCATATAAAAAAGAAATGACACTTCAAGCCTTACACTAGCGTAATCTAAGGAAGTAGGATATAATAAAATAACGATACGTCAAGCCTTACACTAACATAACCTAAGGAAGTAGGATATAATAAAATAACGACACGTCAAGCCTTACACTAGCATAACCTGATGAAGTAATCTATATTAAAAAAACGATACGTCAAGCCTTACACTAGCGTAACCTAAGAAAGTAGGTTATAATAAAAAAACGACAAGCCAAGTTTTACACTTGCATAAACTAAGGAAGTTGCATATAAAAAAGAAATGACACTTCAAGCCTTACACTAGCGTAATCTAAGGAAGTAGGATATAATAAAATAACGATACGTCAAGCCTTACACTAACATAACCTAAGGAAGTAGGATATAATAAAATAACGACACGTCAAGCGTTACACTAGCGTAACCTAAGCAAGTAGGCTATAAAAAAAAAACGACACGTCAAGCCTTACACTAGCGTAACCTAAGCAAGTGGGCTATAAAAAATAACGTAACGTCAAGCATTAAACTAGCTTAATCTAAGGAAGTAGGCTAAAATAAAAAAACGATTCTATATAAGAAAAAAATGACAACTCAAGTCTTAAACAACACAACCTGAGGAAGTGGTTTATAATAAAATACGGCACATCAAGCATTATACTAATATAGCCTAATGAATTGGTCTATAATAATTTGTTCTTTTTATACACCTTTTTCTTAGGGTATGTGCTGGAATACACCGCGAAGTTTTGTTTTCTAATGTATCATTGCCTGAGTATATATATATCATAATACCTAATATATACCTAATTCTTTTGAATAAAAGTCATAATTTTAAAAAATCGATTTAAATAGATTTCTTGGATCTGATAAATAATTACTTGAAAATTTTTTTATTTAAATTTTTTTCACTACAAAAAAATATACCTGATACCTAATGATTTAAAAATTTTTGTTTCCAAATTTTACGTTGTGTTGGTGTAAAACTTGACTTTGTCGCTTTTTTATTATAGTCTACTTCCTTAGGTTATGTTAGTGCAAGGCTTGACATGTCGTTTTTTATTATAGTCTACTTTCTGAGGTTACGGTAGCGTCTACTGTAATGCTTGACGTGACGTTATTTTATTACATCCTACTTCCTTAGGTTATGTTAGTGTAAGGCTTAACATGTTTTTTTTCTTATTATAGGCCACTTCCTTAGGTTACGTTAGTTTCATGCTTGACGTGATTTTATTTTATTATATCCTACTTCCTTAGGTTAGTTTAGTGTAAGGCTTAACGTGTCGTTATTTTGTTATAGCCTACTTCCTTAGGTTACGCTAGTGTAAGGCTTGACGTGTCGTTATATTATTGTAGCCTACTTAATTAAGTTACGCTAGTGTAAGGCTTGACGTGATTTTATTTTATTATATCCTACTTCCTTAGGTTATGCTAGTGTAATGCTTGACGTGTCGTTTTTTTTATTATAACCTGCTTCCTTAGGTTACGCTAGTGTAAGGCTTGACGTGTCGTTTTTTATTATAGCCTACTTGCTTAGGTTACGCTGGTGTAAGGCTTGACGTGTGGTTTTGTTATTATAGCCTAGTTTACACTAGTGTAAGGCTTGACGTTTCATTTTTTATATCGCCTAATTCCTTAGGTTACGCTAGTGTAAGGCTTGATGTGTCGTTATTTTATTATATCCTACTTTCTTAGGTTATGTTAGTGTAAGGCTTGACGTGTCGTTTTTTTTATTATAGCCTACTTGCTTAGGCTACGCTAGTGTAAGGCTTGACTTGTCGTTTTTTTTATTATAGCCAACTTTCTTAGGTTACGCTAGTGTAAGGCTTGACGTGTGGTTTTGTTATTATTGCCTAGTTTACACTAGTGTAAGGCTTGACGTTTCATTTTTTATATCGCCTAATTCCTTAGGTTACGCTAGTGTAAGGCTTGATGTGTCGTTATTTTATTATATCCTACTTCCTTAGGTTATGTTAGTGTAAGGCTTGACGTGTCTTTTTTTTTATTATAGCTTACTTGCTTAGGCTACGCTAGTGTAATGCTTGACTTGTCGTTTTTTTAATATAGATTACTTCCTTAGGTTACGCTAGTGTAAGGCTTGACGTGTCGTTTTTTTTATTATAGCCTACTTTCTTAGGTTACGCTAGTGTAAGGCTTGACGTGTGGTTTTGTTATTATTGCCCAGTTTACACTAGTGTAAGGCTTGACGTTTCATTTTTTATATCACCTAATTCCTTAGGTTACGCTAGTGTAGGGCTTGATGTGTTGTTATTTTATTATATCCTAATTCCTTAGGTTATGTTAGTGTAAGGCTTGACGTGTCGTTTTTTTTATTATATCTTACTTCCTTAGGTTATGTTAGTGTAAGGCTTGACATGTCGTTTTTTTTATTATAGCCTACTGGCTTATTGCCTACTTGGTTGTTTTCGATTTAAGATTTCTGGATATTGAATCTTCTGGAAACTAAGATTCTGATACTCATTAATCAAGTTACATTTACATAAAAATAAAAAAAAAAAAAATTGACAATTTTTTGACTGCAGACGGAACTATTAGAGCTGGAAATTTCTATTGTTTTTGAGTTACTACATTAATCAAGACTTTTCTATAAAGTTTCAGATTTTTAAAATCTTCGAAGATAATATTTAGGACATTATTTAGTATGGATTCACTGAAAAAAGTTTTTTATTTTCTTAATTTTTCCCCGAATAAATCGATATTTTGAAAATTATAAGTTAAATCAAAAATCTAAAATCTTGAAAAATATTTTATAATATTGTTAGAAATTGAAATTCTTTTCGGGGATCGATTCTAAATAATATCCTAAATATTGTATTCAAAGATTTTTAAAATCAGAAGCGTTGTAAAATACTTTTTTGTCTTGATTAATTTAGTAGCTCAAAAATAAAGGAAATTTTAAGGGCTAATATCTCCGTCTGTAGTCAATAAATTTACGAATTTTTTTTTTTAAATTCTAAGAGACTTAACTTGATATAATGGCTATATATGGCTATAAGAATTAAACATTTTAGAAGTTTCAATTTCTAAAAATCTTAAAAAGAAAAATGCTATTTTTAATCACCTGATTCAACCTTAAACTATTAAAACTAGTAAAAAGGGAAATCCTCTTTTGCAAACAAGTTAGCTAATTTGTTTCTATCTAGTTTTGAATCCTGAAATTGTATTTTTAATATTGGAGCTTACGAATTCCTGGATTTGAAACCAGGAATGAGTAAATTTCTGTTTTATAAACAAGTTAATGATTTATTTTTAGTTTTGAATCCTGAAATTGTAATTTAAATATTGGAATTTCTGGATTCAAAACCAGTAAAGAGTAGATTTCATTTTTATAAACTAGAGATATAGATTTTCTAGTTTTAAATCAAGAAATCATTCTCTTTTCTTGTTAAGATCCTAAGAAGTTTAGGATTGAGTTGTGAGGGTAGAATTTGAATTACCTAGATATGGAAAAATTTATTGACAAAATAAACTGTTTTTGCTTCTTATTTATATGCTTTTAAATTATGGGCGAAAATTTAAACAAAAAAATTAAATTCATTTTTAAATTTTTGCCAAGTAGGATTGGTATAGATAACAGAATGGAAATAGAGATTATTGAATATAATATTTTTAAAATGTTTAAAGGAAAAAATTTTTTAAAATTGATTGAGTTTTAATCCGCAGATTGGTTCAAAATTGTAATTTACTAAATGGGAAGGTTGAATACCAATATGTATATTATATGTTAAAAAAATTTTATTTTTTATATTTATTAAAGATTATTGCAATAATTGTTATTTTGAAATTTTTCTAATCAAATGCATAAATGATTATAATAAGCAACTAATATATTTTTATATTTACTAGGGGGCTTCGCGCGCCAACCCCCGTAGAAAAATTAGAAAACTGGGTTAGTTTTAAAAACAAACAAATTTTGTAAATTTTACAAATATTAGGTTAGTCATGGTGATATTTACATAATTTATTTAAATAATGTAATCATGAACATCGATTTTGGTTATGTTTAAAAGTTATTTTTCTCCTAGAAGTTGCAAAAGATAGTAGTAGCTCCTAGTAGCCCAAAATGACCATTTTTGGGTCTTATAAAACATCAATTGTTAAGGCGAAAAGGACCGCTTTGGTTCAAAAAGACCATTTTGGGTAAATAAGCTTATGCAACAGTTTTTAGGTAAAAAGAGCCACTATGGCCCAAAAGGTTCAGTTTAGTCCAAAGGCGCAGTTTGGCACAAAAGGTTTAGTTTGGCCTTAAAGGTCTAGTTTGGCCCAAATGTTACATTTTATCCCAAATGGTCCATTTTGACCCAAAAGGACCAGTATGGCGCAAAAGTACCAGGTTGGCCCAAAAGGTTCAGTTTAGCCCAAAAGTACCAGATTGGCCCAAAAGGTTCAGTTTGGCCCAAAAGTACCAGATTGGCCAAAAGGTTCAGTTTGTTCCAAAAGTACCAGATTTTCCCAAAAGTACCAGTTTGGCCCAATAGTACCAAATTGGCCAAAAAGTACCAGTTTGGCCCAAAAGTACCAAATTGGCTTAAAAGTACCAGATTGGCCCAAAAGTGTCATTCGACAGCGGCAGCAGCGTTTATGACTTTATAAAGATACAAGAAAATTATAAATATTAATTAATTTTAGTAATTAACAATGAACATTTCTGGTTTTAAAGCCATAAATAATGTTTTTAAATTCAGAAGTTATTTCGTTATAATTTTTGAAATTCAATTTTCTTTTTTTAAAACTAGGAATAATCAAAACTCTGGTTTATAAAACAGAGGAAATCATTTTTCTGGTTTTAAATCAAGAAATAAGTTCACTCTTCTTTACCGGCTTATATCTTCTTGTTTTAAATCCGGAATATTGATTTTTTCTGGATTGTAAAACAGACTTTTACTTTTTTCTGGTTTTAAATCAAGAAATAAATTCACTCTTCTTTACCGGCTTATATCTTCTTGTTTTAAATCCAGAATATTGATTTTTTCTGGATTGTAAAACAGATTTTTACTTTTTTCTAGTTTTAAAACAAGAAAATCATTACCGCATATCTGAAATATTCATTATTCTGGATTTAAATCAAGAAAATATAGTATTGTATGGTTTCAAAACCTGAAAGACCCCTATATTCTGGATTAATGCTCCAAAATCTCTGGATTGTGCGGAGTGGGTAATTATTCATAGTATATAAAAAATGGAACGTACAACACGTGTTAAAAATTATTTAAATATTTTTTACGTTTATTAAAACATATAGTAATAATATTGTTTTTATATGCCTATAAAAAAACAAATAACACAGGTAAAATTATTGGTGAAAACGTGCTTTTTTTCCTTTTTACTTCTAGTTATATAAGTTTAATTTTTTGCAGCTTGAAAACCAAAAAAATTTTTGTAAAAATACTCAAAAGCAGCATTAAAAAGACATGGCTCCAAAAGGTATATTTTAAAATAAAGTTTACTTTTATTCTTAATTTTAAATAAGTATATCCAAGTATCAAACTTAAAATAATATTATTTAAGGATCAAGAAAAAAGCGAGGAAAAAAGATAAAAGTTATTGAAACCAAAAATCCAGTTGTAGCTGTTCAAGAAACAAGTTTTAATGATGTGGTTGATGACTGTTTAGAAATAATTTTTAGTTATCTTACAGATGTTGAAAAATTAGTAATTAGCTCAGTATGCAAAAGATGGGCTCGTATTTCACTAAAAAAATTGACTATAAATAAAGAATTAGGTGAGAAGTATCATGCAGAATATGATAATCAAGATGAAGAAAATTTCATACCATTTTTAAAGAATGTTATTCAAAAATGCGGTCCTTATATTAATTCGTTGACTATTGATAAAATGTATTCAGGTATTCCCAAAGGAAATTTTAATGATCTAATAATGTGTGATATTGCTAAATATTGCAATAATCTTAAGCATTGTGAATACTCTGTTTTTGGTAAAGATACTTTCCCTGAAAATTATTTTAAGATGCTATTTGATAACAATGCTGATCTTAGCAGTTTATCTTTATCAAAGTTACGGATTAATGGTCACAGCTTCTCAAAAATAAACCCACATAAAATTAAAAAATTGAGCATAAAATTTTGTGAATTTAATAAAGAAAGTTATTTACATGATTTCTTGTCACAGTTAATTAATGTGGAAAATATTAAAATATATTCATATTGGGACGAATCCAAAGTAATAATAAATTCTCTAAATGAAATTAATTGTAAATGTATAACTGAATTTAATATCGACAATATTCCTGATACAGCTGATGACCTTCATAAAGATAACTTATTGAAATTGTTATTAAATCAAACAAATTTGATAGTACTACGTTTATTTTTAAGCATCAAACTTGATCAAAAGTTTATTGAAAAATTAACAAAAAATCATATAGAGTCATTAAGTTTGTCTTTTTGCTATAAAAATTTGGAACTTAATCTTAGCGGTTTTAAAAAGTTAAAATATTTATGTTTGGAGATAGAAAAACTTACAGATACATTTGTAAAGAGTTTAAGCGAATGTATAAACTTAAAACAACTGGAACTCTGTTTTGGGGAGTACTCACTGAGTCCAATAGGTGAAAGTTATTTTGGTCTTTTAAAAAACCTGGAATACTGTATGATGAATAGTTTCCTTCCAAAAACACCCATAAATCTACTAGGAGCTTTAAGTCAATGCGAAAAATTAAGAGATTTATTTTTTGAAGGTATATTTGTGCTGACTGAAGATTCAATTAAAAAAATTAATTTATTTAAAAACTTAAAAACATTAAGACTTTTGGGTGCTCAAATTAATAACAAAAGTTTTTGTGAATTGATAAGAAAATCACCAAAATTATTAGTTATTAAAACAAATGACATTTGTAGGATTTTAACGGATGCCCATATGAAAGTTGTAGATAATATAATAAAACGTCGTCAAAAAATTAATAAAGATTCTAATACTTTACTAATATCTCATCCTAATCATCGCTGGATTGAATATCCAGGGAAAAAAAAAATAGATGAATTTATCCCTAATATTATAGAATACTCATATACTTATGAAAAAATTTAAATTTTAGATTAATAATTTTTTGCTTAGTTTATTATAAATTTTGTATCATGATTATTGTTAATAAAAATTGTAAAAAGTATTTATCTTATATTTTGTTTTCAATCAATAACTTTAATACATCACTACAATAATTGTTAAATATTTTATATATTAGGTGCAAAAAAAGACTATTTTCTAACTTGAACAGGATTATTTTAAATTGTAAAAAACCTGCCAAATTAAATTTTACAAAAAATTTATAAGGTAATTAAAAAAATTTATCGAAGTATAAAAAAAATATTTATTTTTATTTTATAAAGTTATAGAAAGCTTGCAAAAATAAAAGTTGCTGCTCTGAGCGAAATTGAAAACGTTTAAAGCATTGTTTAAAAAATTTTTTATTTTATAAAATATTTATACGGTGATCCGGGGCAACCTTAATTAAAAGTTTTTGATTATTAAAATAAAGTTTACATTTAAAAGCAGTAAAGCTAATTTATGAATCATTAATTAAATTTTAAACTCACATTTTATGTTTGAAAAATTTGAATAAAAAAACATATTTGAAAATATTACATAATACATTTGGGCAAACAGGAAGAAAATAGTTATTTTACATATCTAAGGCAAAAAAGATATTTTCTACCCTACACTGTTAAAAAAAACTCCTGTAATTTTACGATAAGATTAGTAAATTTGCGGCCAAAACATGCCATTTTGACGTAAGTCCTTACTACTCGTAAAATTTTATGTTTTTTTTTCTTCTAATTAACACCCGGGGGTTTTCGAGGTTGCTATAATTTCAAATATGTACTCCGAAAAATACTAAAACTTAATTTACGGGTGGAAAACTGGGGTGAAAATGGGTGAAAACCCGATTTTTATAAAACATTTTATTTTTCGCTCTAATTTCCCACCCCTAAAACAGGGCCAAAATCGCTTGTTTTTTAAATTTCCGCCCCTTGTAGAAATTTTCTGAGAGTTTGTTGGTAAAAAATGATTCAAAAATTAAATCCCTCATGAGTTTCTAGTCTTAAAACAATTTTAAAATTTAATTTTTAATGAATCAATAATTCTTAATGATGTATTAAAAACGGTTAAAAATTCAAAAATAAATTGCTGCACTTGAAATTTTATAAACATTATAGCTAGCATATTGTGATTAAAAAAAAAATTATTTCACAAATTTTTTTGTTGAATCTATTTTAGTACGCAAAAAAGCACGTACGCGGTAACTCGATACTGACTGTTGTGAATGTAACTACTTGTGAACAACCACAGGATATTTTCGAATAATTTATAAGTCAAGGAATTTAAATTAAAATTTATATGTTAATAAAAAAAATTGAATTTAAAAATTATAATAAACGAAATTATATATAAATAAAAAATTTTACGATTACCTGTAAGAAATTCCCGGTGTGAATAGTTTTGTGAGACTTTACATCTGTCAAGAGATTTCTGCATTATACTAGTTTAATCTTTGAGATTCTACTAAAAAAAAGAGCAAAAACTGCCTGACTTATAAATTTGACGCTGTTTGTTTTTGAAAGTAAGTAATTAGAAATGGTTAACCAAGGCGTAGTTAAAGTCAAAATAACCAACGTCTTATAGGTGTGAGGTTTCCTTATATCATTCCAAGTTTAGAGACAATATATTTTTGACTGAAAAATTAAAATATTTTCAAAAGTTAGATGTTGCTGAGGCTGGAAAATTAAATCCTGATCAATTTTTCTGGATCTTTTCATAATGAAAAATAAATAATATTGTTATAATTTTTTGTCCGAGTTTCGTCTTATATAATGTTGAACTTTAACAGTACGTCCTATCTAGTATCTTGTATTTTTCCAAATGCACTTAAATAGTCAATTGAATTTTCATTAAGAAAACTTATGAAAAATGAAAATAATTTCATACACGAATGTTTTCCTATGTAAAAACAGTTGCTCTTTCAATTTCGGGGGTCAGATTTTTGAAATTTTTTTAAATCAGCTATAAAATATAGCCTCTTAAATCCGGGTTATTTATAATATTAAAAATTAATCCCGAAGATTTCTTCACGTATTTTTGGGAAATTGTCCCTCCTGAGACCAAAAATGTATATATGTTTTTTAGTAAAATTTTTGTATAATTTTGAAAAATTATATAAAATCTCGAAAATTTTTACTTTTTACACCTGAATCCCTCCTGAAAAAGTTTCTGGATCCACCGATGGTTTCTAAACTTTTTCAAAATGATGCACACCAGAATGGCCCTGGAAATGATCGTAGCTTTCAAAATAATTTAAAGGCTTTTTTATTTTTGATTTTACTTTTTAAAATATGCTATCATTTTGTTGACCGACTGACTGAAGTCCAGAAACCTTTAAAATTTGTTACAAGCTTCTAATAATACTCATAAATCATATAACCTCCTTAAAAAAAAATGGTCAGTTTCAAAATTATAAATTAGTCTAATTGAAGGACCATATTTTATTTTTGGTCCGAAATTTCGGAATTCTGATCTTAGAAGCTAAAACAACTCTTTTTACATAGATAGAATATTTTTATCAATCCTAGGCCGCAAAAATGAAGTTTTAACGGCCGAGGGCAAAACATAATTTTACATATCTAGGGCAAAAAAGCCTATTTTCTACCCTAGAGAGACGGCTTTTTTGCCCGTTATATGTAAAACTATGTTTTAAATCACGAACCAAAATATGGCGTTCAAATTTTGCATGCTGTATACACTCTCTCGCTGTGCTCGCTCGTAAATACAATTGCATGCAAAGTCAAAACCAATATTTTGTACCTTGTTTAAAAAATAGCTATTTCTTCGTCCGTGGCAAGAAAAGGAGTATCTTCGAATCGTGTCGCTGACATAAAATATTAATTTTATTCAAAAATGGACTAATAATGGCAATTCACTACATTAGACTCATGGGCAGTTAGTGGATTCAAAAAAGTTTCAAAAAAGGGGGGGGGCGATTGAGTTAATTTTTTTTTATGTAATAAAAAAAAGCATTTTTTTAAAAAGTTTTCCTGGGCTTAATTTTAATATTAAAGGCTAAAAAACGAGAGAAAAATGGGAACTTTTGAATCCCTCTTTTAGATTTAAGTAATTAATTATTTTTTATGAAAAAAGCTCAAAATGGGCCAGTCCTAATCCTAGTTTACGCGGAAATGAATTAGAATATTATATGATAATAGATTCCTAAAAATATCTATTATTTAAGAACAAAAAATTACTAGCTTTATTTAATTAATCTTTTAATTTTCCAAGTATCTTTATAAAAATCCCTGACTTTCCTTTGATTTTCAGTTTTCCAAACCGAGTGGCAACTGTCCTGAACCCAAATTATTCAAACTCCTTAAATCATTATTTTCAGTTCATTTGACCCCTCCCCTTAAAAAAGGTCAATTTACCCCCCCCCCCCCAATTTCTGCATTGGCGGTATTTTTTAAATGCCTTTCCCTATTAATACATGTTTCATTTTAAAATAAAATTTGATTCGAGATCCAAAATTTGAAATAATTCGTTTTTTCTCCAAAATAGCAATGCAATTAATTGCTCAAACCGGTTAATAAATATAGGGTTTACATTTTACCGGTACTTTGCCCCCTTCTTGCATAATTTAACATATTAAGAAAATATTCTTTTTTCAGTAAAATTTTTGCGAAAATACTTTTTTTCATTCTAAGTACTGAAATCTGTTTATATCTAAACTGACGAAAAATGACCATGATTGTGAGTTGATTCTTAAGATTTCTTCCATCAGCAGACTTCCTCTTTCTTATAAACATTCAATTCTCTGTATACATAAAAAATTGTATATGTTAAAAAACTATATTTTGCCCTTACGGGTCCTAGAATAAGATGATGAAGAAGAAGATGATGATAATAATAATGAAGAAGACTAACTAAAATATATAAAACAAAATGTTGTTTTCTGTAATCTTTCTTGGTATTAAAAATATATGAGAAATAACCCACATGTGTGTTACATTTATTCTTTTCTTCTTTCTTTCTTTCTCTCATTTTTTTTTTTTTTTAATTTTTTGTTAGCATAATCGTCTTTTTCTCATATGAACAAACATATTATATTTTAGTTCGGCGTTAGAGAAGGCCGGTAAAAGAACTAAAAAAGTGTGTATTTTTGATTAGTGCTTGGAAAAAAATTAAATTTTATGGATGAAAAAGTTGAAAAAAAATTGTTATGAAAGAAAAATGTTTAAATAATTTGAAAATTAATATTTTAAATATAAAATAAAAGGGCCAGCATGAGTTGGATAAATTTGCTGGCCCTAAGGCCATCAAGAAGAAAATTTGGATGTTTATTATTAATATTTTTATGGATAAATAATATTAATTGTGAAATTCTTACACCACCATATTTTAATTTAGCTGCTGGTAAAGAAATATTTGCATCAAGTACTTGTGGTGAAGATTATGGCAAACCAGAACTTTATTGCCAACTTGTTGGGGCTAATTCTGATCAAGATGATCAAACTAGCAATCTTATTCAAGGACAGGTAAAATATTTTTTTATGACCAAATTTTTAGCCAAAATTAAGCAGAAACTCTTATAATAAATTCTCAAAAATTTTTTAAAAATCCAAAAAAAATTTTTTGCAATTTTATTTATTAGAGTAAATAAAATTTTTGAAAAACATAAATTTTTTTTATATTTAAGAGGAAGCATGTTCTTGAGAATGTTTGTTAAAAGCTGTGATTTTAAAAATAGTTTTATTCCAGAATTAGTAACGTACGTTATGAATATATTTCACTCCAGACTCCCCTGTTTTCTTTATAACTTTATATGACAGATAAATTTTTTTTTTTTTTAGAAATTTAAAAAAAAAGTATAAAATTAGATTTTGAAATAAAATTAATGATCATTTCTATTATTTTTTTTGTCTAAACTTTTAGTAAAATTTATTTTATCAACCAAAAAATTTATGGCCAAAAAAAATAATTTTTATTTTATTAAAATCTCAATTAAAATAAAATTATCTCAAAAATTTAAAAATAAAATAAAATTTTATCACAAAAAAATTGAGATTAAACTCGACACATAGTGAGAAATAAAATTTCTCTATCAGCGAATAAAAAATTATCATCAAAAATTCATGGCCTTTCTCATGTACTTAAATGAATCTCTTCATAAAAAATGTTATAATAATCAAATTCATTCATTACCAATATAAAGCCAGAGAAAAAAAAAATTTATAATTAAAATATTTAATTTACTAAAACAAAAATTCATTCATAGGCAGAATATAAGCGTTATGTGATATAAACAATGTAATTGATGATAAATTTTATTCTCAAGCTGAAATAAGATATTATGTCGAGTTATAATTATAAATTTTTTTTTCGAAGAATTGAAACTTAAAAAAAAAAGGAAATGATAAAGAAATAAGATATTTTAGTAAACTATGACCTTTTTATGATAAATTGAATGTAATTTATTTTTTGATGTAAAAATTTTATAATAACGTTAAAATATTTATTTTAAGGTATGCGATTATTGTATTCCAAATAATCCAGAAAAAAGGCATCCACCCGAATATGCAGTCGATGGTATGGAAACATGGTGGCAATCACCGCCCTTATCTAGAGGCAAAAAATACGAAGAAGTTAATTTAACGATTAATTTAGGACAAGTAAGAAAATAAATACAATTTTTTTCCCGCCTAAATTTACGATTATTAGCTGATTACAGTTGCTTTACGCCCTTGATACATAATGTACTAGAATATTTTAAATTTATGATATAATACGGATCACATTTTATCGAATACTTGCAAATGTTTCCTGTTGATTCGAGGACACATTATCTTGTTTTTGTATAAATGTGGTGCCGGCATTAACGGATGTTAATAAAAAAAAGATAGTGCGTTCAACTCAATATTTATCTCTTCTTTAGAAATAGAAATATATGTCTCTTCATATAGAAAATACTTAAATCTGTTTCATAAAATTTTTAATTGATATATTTTGTAAGGGAGAAGAGAGCATGTGTTGTTATAATGTACATTGATTTCGAGGAGTTCATAAAACAAATGAGGGAAGGAGGCTCAGGGTCTAAATTTTTTTACAAAATTATGATTTGTAATTTATTTAATTTTAGTAGGAGGGGGAAAATATTGCTTAATTCAGTTTTTTTCTCCGAGTTTTTTTTTATCAGCAGGGTGTTTGCAGCAAAAAAATGCAATAATTAGTCGACAGAGCTTTGATACTGATTTGGCCTGCAATTAAAAAATCATCTACAGCCATTTAATGTCACTTAAAATTTCTTTAGCCTTTATTATGGCTTATAAGAAAAACTAAATTTTGAACATTTTTACAAAAAATTTTTTTCAGATAAAGTTATTTTTTTTTAATTCAGAGTCGCTGCCTCTAAAATTTACTTACCACCGAGTTTTTGATAGTTTTGTTGAACCACTAATATTTTAAAAAGCTTGTGTACCAATATACCCTGGTTTCCCCTATATTGATCAAAGTAAAACGAGAATCTTACTCTACTATAAACATCTGGAATTTAAACCTCAGCTTTTCTTTTCTTTATTCAGCGTTATTTCAATATGTAAATAACGTATAAAATTACTTTAAAAAAGCCAAGAAATGATTTTATTAGATTAATAAAAATCAAAATAAGAAAAATTATTGACAATGAAAATTGAAAATTTTAAACTATACTAAATAATTAAATAGATGCAATTACGATAATTAATATTCTTTTTATTAAAATCTTTAGCTTATTAGTTTTCAGCATTAATTACCAAATAATTCTGAAAATGTAAAAAATTTTAAATTCGAAGATATCTTAAGCTAGTAAGTCGTTATAAATATGTAATAAATAGCCTGAGTGAAGATATGTAGAATAAACTATTATGCATATTAATAATTTTTTTATTACTTAATTATTTATTATTTTCATATTATTTAATTTCAACATTAAAAATGTATTATCTTCCTAGCTGTTCGAAAACACTTTTTTAAAGCAAAAAAATTTATAAACGGTTTGTGTAACTACACAACCAATGAGCATGGAACATGTTTACTCATAATAGTAATAAATCCAAAAATCGAAATTACAATATATACTGATACTTACAATATATAATTACAATAAATCCTGAAATATACACTATCCTAAGTCCATAAACTTAAAGTATTCTAAGTTGTTGTTGTTATCAGGGCCTGACCAGGTCCTGACTCACACTTCAAATTATTCTAAATCGAATTATCCTAAATCGAAAATATTCTAAGTTCATTTCACCCCCCCCCCCCCTAAAAACGTCACTTTATCACCCCCCTCCCTAAAAACGTCAATTCCCCCCCCTAAAAGCGTCACTTTTTCACCCCCCCCCCACTAAAAACATCACTTTTGCACCCCATCCCCCCTGCCGAGCCAAACTTTTTCAAATACCCCATCCAATGAACATGTTCCATGTTAAAAGAATACCCTATTAGTTCGAAATTTACCATCCGAGGAAGAATTGGCTTCGTCTTGGATGGTAATTTACGTTCAATCTGTGTCTTTATTTTTTGTGCTCTCTTAATTAAAAAAGGATTATTTATTTAATAATTTAAATTACATTTTTTTTTTAAATAAGTACTGGTGTACTATAGAGTTTTGACCCCGAATATCCAAGCATATTAGGGAATAATTTTTTCTGAATTTTCGGTCAACATAAAAAGAAAAATTCTTCATTTCGACTCTTTTTATGCAATTTGTTACGGAAATCTTTAATTATGAATGGTCAAACACACACAAGAGACACTGAGGCTATTTAGGTAATTTTGCTGATCCAGGTTAATTAGCTAGATTAACTGAATCAACAAAAAGACTTTATAAACTTTTAAAGATACGTCTGTTTTGAATAAAAATTTAACTGAATACGTAAAAAGTAGTGTCAAATAAAACAAAATCAATTTCTACAATAAGATTTTTCCATATTTTGAAGATATTTCATTTTTTTTTTAATTTTTGAAAATTTTGTTTTCCTAAAAATAGTAAAAATTGATTATTATAAATTAACTACGATAGCTGCGAGCAGAAAATCTGTAAACTTCGTCAATCCTAAACTTTTTTTCTTCATTTTGACTCCTGTTTTATGTAAATTTGTTTAGCAAATCTCTAATCATGAGCAATCAAATATATCCATTAGACTGTAGGATGTTTAGCTGAACCCAGCCGACTTCAGGTTACCCTGCTAAACAATCAAAAAAACTGTATACATTTTTGAAGAAAAGTCCGTTTTAACTAAAAATTTAACTGAATACGTAAAAAGTAGTGCAAAATCAAACAAAATCAATTTCCACATAGTCTATATTTTAAAGATGTTTCCAATAGAGATAAAATTTTTTCATGACAATTAGAGCCATACCTTAGGCTTAGGGGTAATTTATAGCTATATGCTCTAAAGTTATTTTTTTTTTCAAAAAAACATTTCATTGCAAAGATAAAATTAGTTCCTGAATGCTTTTTAAAAAGAAAAATTTAACCCTATTTCTTGGGTCTCCTCATAAGAAAGATTGGATTCTGGTTACAGAAAATGTCTTTTTTAAAATATAATCTTATAGGTGTAATCTGTTTAAAAACTTTTTTGTTTTATTAACAGAAATTTATTAACTCATTTTTTTGAAGAACTGATACAATTGTGATGGGTCAAATTTTGGTTTTTGATTTTCTGGATTCTTTTTGCACATAAGCACGTTTTGAGACCTCAGGAAGCTAAAAAACCGGTTTTTAAAAAAAGTTTCTTTGTGTGTATGTGTGTAACCGGTGATATTTCACAAACATTATGGAATTAAGACCTAATTTTTGTTTCAAAAATTTTTTCATAAAAAAATCTCAAACTACTTTTTTTTTTATTTTGGATGTAATACCTCATTTATTTCCATAAAAGTACTTATACTTGAAAGTATGATTTTTAATCGATATCTCGAATCTGAAAATTAATTTTTTGAAAATTTGTTCCACAATTTTTGATCAATAAAAAAAACTTTTAAATGTTAATAGATATGTATGTATAATTGCATGCTTGTAATCGGTGATGTCTGTGGTATATTGAAGTATTTATCTCATTGTTTGAGAAACCTTAGTGCCAGCTAGTTGGCTGGGTATTTTTCTTAGGTGTAATCCGCTTCTCTTTAAAATTAAAAACTTTTTTAATGTATTAACAGAAATTTATTAACTGATACAATTTTTTTCTTATTCGAGATTTAGTACCTTTTTTTCAAACAAGATTTCGAAAATTCACCAAATAAAGAAATAGTAATAACAAAAAAATTTTTAAATATTTTTTTAGGAATTTCACGTAGCTTACGTTTACGTTCGTATGGGAAATTCACCACGTCCTAGATTATGGATTCTAGAAAAGTCAAAAGATTATGGTAAAACTTGGTCACCATGGCAATATTTTGCAGATTCAGATAGTGATTGTGTAACATATTTTGGTATCGATAGTACTACACCAATAACAAGAGATGACAGCGTTATTTGCTCAACAGAATATTCAAAAATTGTTCCACTTGAAGGTGGTGAAATACCAATCTCAGTTTTAAATAACAGACCATCAGCTAAACATTATTTTAATTCAACAATATTACAAGAATGGACAAGAGCAACTAATATAAGATTTAGATTCTTAAAAACTAAAAATCTTTTAGGTCATTTGATGTCAGTCAGGAGACAAGATCCGACGGTCACGAGACGGGTTTGTATTATTTTTTTAAATTTCTCTCAACAAAAAGGAACTGTAATTCTTATTTTAAATATTTTTTAGTACTTTTATTCCATAAAAGATATTAGTATTGGAGGACGTTGCTTTTGTAACGGTCACGCAGATACTTGTGATATTTTAGATCCAAATTTACCAAAAACTTTATTTTGTCGTTGTCAACATAACACTTGTGGGCCTCAGTGTGACACTTGTTGTAAAGGTTTCGAACAAAAAAAATGGAGACAATCAACATATAGCAAGAAATTCGTTTGCGAACGTAAGAAATATTATAATTTGCAAAAATTAATTATTTTTGACGTCAGTTAAATATTAAATAATTATTTTATAGCTTGTAACTGTTTCGGCCATTCTGATGAATGTATTTATGACCCATCAATTGATGAAAAACATTTATCTCTCGACATCTATGGCAATTATGAAGGTGGTGGAGTTTGTCAAAATTGTAAACATAATACCGAAGGTATCAATTGTAATCACTGTAAACCAAAATATTTCCGTACTGTTGACAAACCTTTAAATGCAACTGACGTTTGCCAAGGTAAACTTTTATTTTATATAATTGATATCTTATAAATTTTTAATACTCTAACAAAAAAATTAAAAATATTTTTATTTATTATTAATTTTTTAAGAATGTCAATGTGACTTATCTTATTCAACTGGAAATTGTGCTGATTTCACTGGGCAATGTGAATGTAAACCTGAATTTAGTCCTCCTGATTGTGACTCTTGTAGTTATGGGTATTTTGGATATCCAAACTGTAGACCATGTCAATGTTTCTTGAACGGAACTGAAGGATATCATTGTGAAGCTACAGAAGGACAATGTCCATGCAGACCTAATTATGCAGGATATTATTGTAACTATTGTGCTCAAGGATACTATGGTTTTCCAAACTGCTCACGTAAATAAATTTATTTCAATTTAATATTTATTAATTTATTAATTTTTAATTTAAATATTTAATAAAATATTTAGCTTGCAATTGTAATCCACGTGGGTCACAGAATAACGTTTGTGATGCTGTTTCTGGAAACTGTAGTTGTAATAGCAATTATGGTGGACGCAGTTGTGATATTTGTTCAAATGGATATTATAATTATCCCACTTGCTCATGTAAGTTTATAAAATTTATTTAATAAATTAATTAAATTTATAGGGTTTTTTTTAAACGTAAAATTTTGGAGAATATTTAACGTTGAAATTGGTAATAATTAATTTGGTACTAACTTTTATGTGTTCGGTTAACTTTTTATTTGAAACGGACCTTTAAAAATATATAAAAGTTTTGACAGACGATTTGAGTAATTGTAAAGTTTATTTATCTTTATTTTTTTGTATTTTTTCTACAGTAATCGAAAAAAATAAAACGCCTATAATAAAATCCCTTCCCTTTTTCATTTTATAAATAGTTTAACGGATTTTAATTTTATTAATTACTAACATTTTTATATTAATATTAATTAAATTACACAACCAAAAAGTACAACCAAAAATTTTTTTGTTGTTGAAAAAAATTAGATTGTAATTGTGACATTCGTGGAACTGAATCAGAAATTTGTGATAAAACGGACGGTCAATGTCTTTGTAAGGAAGGTTACGGTGGACCTAGATGTGATCAATGTATAAACGGTTATTATGGGTATCCAAATTGCAGACCTTGTGAATGTAGTAAAAATGGAACATCTTCGGTTAGCTGCGATATTAATGGAAAATGCTCATGCTTATCCAATTTCGTTGGTAAAACATGTAATCAATGTGCTCCAGGATATTTTAATTATCCTGAATGCTCAGGTGAGTCATCTTTATAAAATATAATAGATTTGAACAAATTAAATAGTATTTATAAATCTATTCTACAGCTTGTAACTGCAACGTGCATGGATCAATTGGCGTGTCTTGTGATTCGGAAGGAATTTGTAAATGTCAAGAAAACTTTTATGGCGATCACTGTGATTCATGTAAAGATGGTTTTTATAATTTCCCAATTTGTGAAGGCTGTAATTGTGATCCAGCTGGTGTACTTGAAACATTTCAAGGATGCGGTAGTTTACCAGTTGGTGAACTATGTCAATGCAAGGAACGCGTTGAAGGTAGAATTTGTAACACATGTAAAAAACTTTTCTGGAATTTGCAGTCTTCTAATCCTGACGGCTGTGAAGGTAAAAAATTATTTTTATGGAACACTGAGAAAAAAAAAATTGATATAAATAATAAAATTACTTTGTTTTTCTTCAGATTGTCGTTGTAATATTCCTGGAGTAGTTGGAGGCATCAATGAATGTGATAACAAATCCGGACAATGTATTTGTAAGCCAAAAGTTACTAGTAGAGACTGCTCGCAATGTACCGATGGAACATACAATCTTGAAGATCACAATTTGTTTGGTTGTTCAGGTAAAAGCTGAAATTGAAGTAAATAATTATTATGTAAATAAAAATGACGAACTAACGGATTTTTAATTATATGCAGAGTGCTCATGTGATATTGGTGGATCCATTAATCCAACTTGTAATAAGCAAACCGGCCAGTGTTATTGCCGTAGTAGAATAGAAGGAAAAACGTGTAAGAGCCCAATTAAAGCACATTATTTTCCTACTCTTCACCAATTCCAATACGAAGCAGAAGATGGGAAGACTGAAAACAATCGTCCTGTTCGTTATGGGTTCGCTGAAGATTTATTCCCTGGTTATAGTTGGAAAGGGTATGCAGTCTTCTCTCTTCTTCAAAGTGAAATTATTCTTGAAGTTGATATACCAAAACCATCTCTATATCGAATGGTTTTGCGTTACGTAAATCCAAACCAAGAAGCAATTTTAGGAAATATCGAAATTATCCCAGAAAATCCTAACGAACAAGATGATGAATCTAAAGTACAATTTAAACCTACTAAAACACCATCATTCGTTACTGTTGCTGGTGAGATCTGAAAATAATTCACATTTTGATTATATCCTAAAAAAATTTATTCTTAATTAATAATTTATTTTTAGGAGCTCAAGATAACAAAATAAAGCCATGGTCTATGACTGCTGGAAAATGGACCATCATAATTGCTACCGAACGCAGCCTTTTCCTTGATTATATTGTTTTATTACCATCAGAATATTACGAAGGAACGATCTTATCTGAGGAAGTTAATACTCCATGCAAAATCGGTGATAAAGGCTTGTGCCGACATTTCGCTTATCCCAATCTCAATTACTTTAATTCCGTTACTGGAGAAAGTGGATTTGTAGTTGTAAACAATGCGAGATCGAAAGTTACAGATTTTTATTATGATCAAGAAGTCTTAGAAGAATTTGATGAGACAAAAATGCTTTTAATCAACAATAACCAAAATCAAGTTCATTTTGAATTAATTATTACTAAACCAGGTCCTCATGTTTTAGTGGTTTCTTATTTTTCACCTAAAGAAACTTCACGCGCAACAACACTGCTTGTTGAAGCTAACAATATGGATAAGGGAAAAGTAAGTTTATTATAAATAATACATTTAAAACTAATACTTTATTAATTAATTCGCATTAACTACTTTACACTTATGAAAAATATTATAATAAATAAATTTTTTTAGGTGAAATTTTACCCATGCCGATATACTAGCTTCTGCAGACAAGTAGTTACAGAAGCAAATGGAAAAGTGGCTGTTATGAACTTTACAAATAATTACGTTACAGTTATATTACGTAATAATGAAGGCGAAGAAATTGTAATAAAATCAATAACAGCAATCCCTGAAAAAGATTGGTCAATTGATTATCTTAATCCAAAATCCGTTTGTGTAAGAAAAGATGGTAAATGTATTCAAGGTGTATTCCCAGAAGCACCAGATGTTAATAAAATTGAATTGGAATTGAACAATCAAGTTCTTGACATTGGAAGTACTCCCGATGGAATATATGATAAATCTTCAAAATGGGTCTTTATTGGTAACGAAGAAAAAACTTATGATAAGCCAGCTCAAGTTCCCCAACCAGGCGAATATTTGTTCATTATTCAATATTTTCAACCTGATTATCCTGAATTTGATTTAGATGTTCTTATTCAAAATGGAAAATATTACGAAGCAAAAGCTAAAATGTCTCATTGCCCTAGCAATAGTGGTTGTCGTAGCATTATTCAGCAATCAGAGGGAAATAATACGCGTTTTCAATTAATCGAAAACTTTGTTATAACTTTAAAAGAAGATACAGGACGCGGAATTTGGATTGATTATATTCTTGTTATGCCTGTTGAAAATAAGGAGATAAGAATTGAAGATTACTTAAAGAAATTGCAGTTTGATCAAACCAAGGATTTCATTAAAAAATGTGGAAACAATCATTTCTTTATGAATGTGTCAGAAGAAGGTTTTTGTCGGGATTCGGTCTTTTCTATAACAACTCAATATAATACCGGAGCTTTAAGTTGTTCATGTGATGGCGATGGAAGTTGGAGTTATGAATGTGAAAAATATGGTGGTCAGTGTTCTTGTAAACCTAACGTAATTGGAAGGAAATGTGAAATTTGTAAGACAGGCTACTATGGTTTTCCATCTTGCAGACCTTGTAACTGTCCAAGTACTGCAGTTTGTGAACCCGAAACGGGAGCTTGCATATGTCCATCGCATGTAAGAGGAGAAAGGTGTGATGAATGTGAACCTGGAACTTACGGGTATGATCCTATTAACGGATGTGAAGAATGTAATTGCAACGCTTATGGGGTTCTTGACGGTAATCTTCAGTGTGAACTATACGCGGGAACTTGCAATTGTAAGGATAATGTCGTTGGAAGACAATGTGATAAATGCAAGGCTGGTCACTTTCATTTTCCACATTGCGCACAGTGTGATTGCGATTTACGAGGTACAAAAGAAGATATTTGTAATCAAGAAAGCGCTAAATGTAGTTGCAAGGATAATGTTTTTGGATCTAGATGTGATACTTGCAAAGATGGCATGTTCAATTTGCAAGAAAACAATGAAAAAGGTTGCAGTGAATGTTTCTGTTTTGGTAAAACAACTAGATGTACATCAGCTAATCTTTATAAAAGTTTTATCATTGATATGGGTAGATGGGATTTGATACGTTTTATAAATGATACAGTTGAAATATTAAATATTATACCGCAAGAAGTGTCTGAATCAGCTATATCAGTTCAATTAAGACCTGCTGAAAACGAAAAAGAAATTCTGTATTTTTCGGCTCCAGCTACTTATTTAAACAAAAAATTAATATCTTATGGAGGTTTCTTAAACTACACTATTTACTATACAACTAATCCATTCGGATGGGCAATACCGGGCGCAGATGTAATATTACAAGGAGCAGACAACTATTTAATACACCGAGCTGAGGAAGAGCCACCATCAGCTACAAATTACCCAGCATCTTTACAATTAGTTGAATCAAAATTCGAAACTAAGCAGGGCAAGCCAGCAACTCGCGAACAATTAATGGTGATACTTGGTGATCTGAGAGGAATATACATTAGAGCAATATACTGGGAACCATCTCTAACTGTAACGTGAGTATTTAAAAATTTTGTCAAAATGATGAAATTAATAATGAATTAACATAAATTTAATTCTTTTACAGACTTTCGTATGTTAGTTTAAATGTGGCAATAGATTCTTACTTTCCAAATGCTGAATTAGCTAGCAGTGTGGAAAACTGTCAATGCCCTCCAAATTATCAAGGACTTTCTTGTGAAGAATGCGCTCCAGGGTATTATCGAGTACAGTCAGGACCTTACGGTGGTTCCTGCGTTAAATGTCAATGTAATGGCCATGCTGATTCATGTGATGTAAATACTGGTATTTGTATTGTAAGTAATCATTAAGAAAATTTAATTTAAATCAAAAATTCTATTAAAAATACACAATTAATATTTGTTTTAAATTTTTGAAAGGATTGCAAAAATGGTACAGTCGGCGATCACTGTGAACTTTGTCAAGAAGGATATCATGGTAACGCAACAATTGGCTCTCCATATGATTGTTTAATATGTGCCTGTCCATTACCTGAAAACAATTTCGCAAGAGGTTGTGAAGTATCTGAAGACGGAAGCAAAATTAGTTGTGATTGTCGGGAAGGCTATTATGGAGCGCGTTGTGAATCTTGTGCAGCTGGATTTTATGGATCACCGGAAACTCCAGGAAATTACTGTAAACCGTGTCAATGTTCTGGAAATATTGATACAAACGAATTTGGATCATGTGATTCAATAACCGGAACTTGCTTACGTTGTCTGAATAATACTTTTGGAGAAGCTTGTAATTTATGCAAACCTGGTTATTTTGGAGATGCCGTAGAAAGGAAAGATTGTAAAAGTTGTGTATGCGATTCTTGTGGAATGAAACGATGTGATAGTTATACCGGTACCTGTGAATGTCACGAAAATGTAATTGGAGAAACCTGTAACGAATGTAAACCAGATCATTATGGATTTTCATCTTGTTCAGGATGCAGAAAATGTGATTGCGCAATTGCTTCTGAAAGTAGCCAGTGTGAAGATGATGGAAACTGTAAATGTAAACCAGGAGTCGAAGGCCGAGCTTGTGATAGGTGTATTGCAGGATACTGGAATTACGGACCAGAAGGATGCACTTGTAAGAAATAATTTAATTAATTACGAAATTATGATTTATGATTCTAAAAGCGTTAAATAATAATACTACTCTGACTTTCTCAGCTTGTGGTTGCACGTCTGGTTATTCACGGGGAATCTCTTGTAATCCAAAAACAGGACAATGTGAATGTTTGCCTGGGGTTTTAGGAGAGAAATGTGATCATTGTCCGCGTAGAACTGTTTTAGACGAAAGAAGGGGATGTCAAACTTGTGATAAATGTACACATGATCTTTTAGATTTTACAGACGAATTAGATACACTCATAGTTCCAATCTCCGAGACTTTCAAGGTACTGTAATAACTTAATAAAAATTTAATAAATTTGAATTCATTTGAATAAAATCAACTTTTTTGAAAATTTTAGAACGTAGCTGATACCTACTTTACTCATCAACGCATTGAATTTTTAAATGATACAGTTATGAAATTAAATCCTGAATTAAAGCTCTTTGAGTCAAATCGTATAAACATCAAGCCTGTTACAGATAATATCTTGGCATTAAAGAAAAAACAAGAAATATTAACAGGAACATCTGAATACCAAAACGACAGTAGTAATAGATTTGCTAACGATGCTTTAGAATATCTAAATTATGCTTATGATTTGCAACAAAACGTTAAACACGAAATTGAATACTTTAATGAAGTTATCAAACAAATAATTTCATTTGCTAATAACACAGAGTCACACAGTAGTGGTACAAAAATCGCTAGTGCTATTCAATCAGCTCAGAATATTCTTATGAGAATTAAGCAAGTTACATTCAATGACGCACGTGATAATGCAGTTGATGCAGTTCAAAATGCAAATATTTTAATATCGGAAATGAAGAACTTCTTAAAACCAGCCACAGATATTTTAAATAGCACTGATGGTCTTTCAAATAGGATTAAAATTATGGATAGTAAATTGAATGATCTGAGTAATTTGATTGATCAAGTTGATGGATTAGCTGCAATGGTTGATTCGATTGTACGTGAAAATAATAAAGCTAATGAGCCATCATTTTTGGAAACTGTTAAAAATTCTACTGAAACCTCAAATAAAAACATAAACGACGCTGAATATTTGAATCAAAATTCAGTCAACTTAATCGATGAAGCTGAATTTAATTTAGGAAAAATACGTAAGTAGAAATAATAATTTTTATACACAAAATCAAAAAAATTAATCAATCAATTTTTTTATTTCAGAAGATGCTACAAATCACAGATTAGATAAACGATACACTGATTTTGATACATACGATAAACTTGAAACATTTCATAAAAAATACGATAATTTATTAGAACATGCAAATGCAGTAGCACCGCGCGCTGTTTACCATGCTGAAAATCTCTATAACAATTCAGAAAAATTATTGGAAACAACCAAGAGATTGAAAGATATAAAAAGTGTTCAAGCTTCGTCAGTTTATGCTGATATATCAAGAAGTTTGAATAATACTAAAACTCATTCTCAAGAAGCTTTAGATTTAGTTAAAAAAACAATTGATCAGGCGGTAAATAATTTTTTAAAAATAATATTTAAGATTTTGAAGAAAACAAAAATTATTATATTAAAATTTTTTTATTTAGTCAAATGATTTGGAGGAACGAAGTGAAAATGTTCAAAGTAGAAGCTACCAATTATTAAATAACACAATCCCTCTTCAGAAAGTTCGGTCCATACCAAATTCAAAGACGAAAATTGAAAAGGAAGTTAAATACATTGACAAAGAAAATAAACACAATGAATATATTTTAAATCAAACTCAAAAGTATGAATATGATTTTTCATAAATAATTAAAATAAATGGCTATTAAATATTTATGTATTTCAGCTCACTTAATTCCGTACCCACTACAGCAACATCTATACCATTTAATTCAATATTAAATGAAATTGACAAAACAGACTTCAATATTGGATCAGCACTTAGAAATAATTCTAAAACTTTAGTAAATACTCCTGATGATTTAGCCAAAACAAAACAATTGTCTAAAGAAACGTCTGATTCTATTAGAGCTTTATCACAAGCAAATCATCAATTGGATTCTATTTATTCTGAACTTCCAAATGTTAAAAATAGGATGCAAAATTTAAATTCTTACCAATCAAAAATAAATTCAACAGGAAATGTTTTATATAATAATATTGAAAAATTAAAACAAAAAATTTCTTACGCCAGAGAATTAGCCAATAGAGCTAGAGTTGGTCTAGTATTTTATCCAAACACAATATTAGAACTAAGAAATCCTGAAAATCTGCAACAGCAAAAAACTGCAACAAAGATATCTTTGTACTTCAGAACTAATAAAACAAATGCTTTCTTGATGTATCTTGGAAATGAAAATCGTAGTGATTCACGTTGGGGTCTTAAAAATGTTAATATTAATTTTTAAAACAAAAAAATTATAATTTTGTTTCAAAAAAATTGAAATGTTAATTTTTTTTTTATTTTAGAATGATTTCATGGCACTTACTATTGAAAATGGATATCCAGTTTTAACTCTTGATTTAGGATCCGGTCCTCAAAGAATAATTAGTAATCAATATGTTTCTGATTGGACTTGGAGACAAATTATTATTGACAGGTTTAGTATATTTTACGTTTTATAATTATACATTTTTTTTGTAATTTAATTTGACAAGTAGGCACAATATTCAATGATAAATTTTGAATTCGAAATACTTTAGTTAGTTATGAAATGATCGAAATAATCGATAATCAATATATTTTGTATTTGAAATAAGTTGTTAACATGGAACATGTTTATAGGGCGGAGGGGCACTCTGGAAATCTGAAAATCAAGGGGAGTCAAAAGTGTCCGGTTTAAGGGGAGAGGGTCAAATGAGACTTAGAATAATTTCAATTCTAGGGCTTAGAATAATGCGGGCTTAGAATAATTTTGATTTAGGAACTTAGAATAATTTAAATTTAGGAACTTAGAATAATCCGGATTTAAGGAAACAGAATAGTTTGGGTTTAGGTGATAATTACAAATTATAAAAATAGCGAATTCGATTGTAATTTTGCGTAATATTTATGCATTATACCTAAGCCTTCAGCTATAAGTAAAGATGTTCCATGCATTTTAGTTGAATTTACATAAACCGGTTATAAGTTTTTTTATTAGGTTTTTTATACTGAGAAAATTTTCTTCTTGCGGCAAATGGAAATAATTTTTAGTATAACAATTGAAATGACAATTATACTCGCTAAAAAATATATACTTATATCGATAATAAAACAAAAAAAAACAAAAATTTTAGAGCCGGATCGGAAAAAAATCTTACTTTTTGAGTAACCAGAGCTAAAAATTCGTTTTTCTAATTTTCCGGATTTCGTTGTAGTATTCCTGAAAAACTGATTACAGTTTATAGGATTTTATAGAAAACATTACGCGTTTTTTATTCCAGTAAATATTATAAATTTTGGATTCATTTATTACTTTTTTGGTCAATTAAACCAAGAATCATTTTTATGTCTGAATGTATATTTATTTATTTTTTTATTATATCTAAATGCATTTCTTGGCGAAAATTCAAATGATTTTTGAACAGCAGTTGTTTTTTTAAACTAATATAGCCTTTCGATTCATAATTTTATTATTAATTTACTAAAGCTGTAAATATAATTACACCTCGCATATACCTGCGGCTCTTTAATATCTGATCTATTTTTTTTCTGAACCAGAACTGGTAGAAACATAAAACTTATAATCCGTGAAGAACCTGTAAAGGCAGATAAGAAATCACCTGATAGTTCAGTTTCCACAACAGAAGCAACTGCTGATTCTCAAAACGCTTCCAATAGTTCAATCAAATATTACGTAACAGAGCAAGTTCTTCCTGGATTGCATACTATTTTCGACCTAGATCAAGAAAATTCTAAACTTTTCGTTGGTGGTTATCCAGCATCATTCCAAATTCAAGATGCAATAATAACTTCTTCATTTCATGGAGAAATGGAAGAGTTAATGATCGGAGAAATTCCAGTATCATTTTGGAATTTCGTTTATGGTGAAAATAATCAAGAAGGTGCTTTTGAAAGAGATATATTATTGGATTCTGATACTTCTAGATGTAGATTTTCCAAGGATGGTTATGCCATTGTAAACAAATCAGCAGTAGAATTAGCATACAACACGTTTACACGTTTCTCTATTAAATTTAGCTTTAAGACATTAACTAAAAATGGATTAATGTACTTAATGGGTGGACCTGAGCATTTCTTATCGATAGAAATGAAAGACGGTCATGTATATTATCAACTTAAATGCTGCGAAGATGCTCATTTAAGGCTATTGTCACCTGAAAAGTATAACGATGGCAAATGGCATACTGTAGAAGCAAAATATCACGAAAAAGATGCTTTATTAGTGTTAGATAGTATTAATGTATTTAAGGATTCAGTACAGGGTAATGGAAAGGCATTTGTAATATCAGAATATATTTATTTCGGAGGAATACCAACTGATGTATATCCTGATATACCTCAAGTAAATAACTATCCAGATTTGCAAAGAACAGGATTTGAAGGCTGTATTGATAATGTTACTTTGTATGAACATGGAATAGATATATTAAAAGACATGTACAAAGCATATGGTGTCACTGAAGGTTGTCCTGTTAAGGTAAAGAAAAATAAAGAGAACTATTTTTTTCATAATTACTAATAATTAATTTTTATTCTTTTAGCTTGATAGTCTAGTCTCATTTGATGACGTTCATCCTGGTTATATTAAATTGGAAAACGTCATGGTACCTGGTTCCTTCCAAATAAATTTGAAATTTAGAACATATATGCAAAATGGTTTAATATACCATCTTGTAAATAAAGATGGTGTACCAACAAGTTCATTAGCACTTAGATATGGTAAATTAGTATTAGAAACTCAAGGTGCCCGTGTCAGTACTGATCCTCAGGATATTAAATTTAATGACTACGAATGGCATGTTGTGACTGCCACACATAATGGTTCAATATTAAGGCTAGAAATTGATGATGTTAAAGAGGAGTACGTTAAAAATGCACCAATTCCTCAACCAGTTGAAGATGGTACATTGTATATTGGAACATTACCTGAAAGTGACGGTGGAGGTAGCGGATTATTTGTGCCATTTGTTGGTTGCGTTGGTGATATGACCTTGAATGGAGGAATAATTAACTTTGCTCTCAGTGATGATAGAAGTTATGCTCACTTAGGGGAATGTCACTCTAAACCACGTAATAATTTTTATTTTAACCGAAAAAGTAAAAAATTCACGATATTTATTATTAATAAATAATTTTGCACATTTTTTAGGCAAACCAGTAGATAATGAAACGCCTGTAGAAACTTATCCGCCGCCAATTGTAGATTCACCAGAATTGACAACAAGTAAATATTTTATAAATTATTATAAATAATTTAAGCTTTTATTATTTAAGGGAGGTTTCACTGAAATTCTGTTTTTTAAAAAGTAAAGTTTGTGTTTTAAAAACTTTTTTTTTACAACAAATTAATGCTGACAAAACGCGCTTAATTTGAAATATTTCCAAATAATTTTAAAAAGCTTTTTAACCAAACGACAAAAGTTTTTTTTTTGATTTCCAAAAAAAAGTTTTCAGTCAAACCCACCTAAAAATAAATTTTAATTTAGAATTAGTAGACATAAGTAATGGTGTTGATACTTATCAACCACCTGGTTCAATTGCAGGTCGCGAACCGGATAATAATATCGACGACGGACAAACAGTCAAACCAATTCCAGATAGGCCATATGAAATACCAAAACCTTTAGATGGTTGTCAATTACCATATTATCCAGCAGAAGATCCAAATGTTGAAGATTCTTGGAGATTTGGTAATTAATTAATTTATGTTAATTAGTACATAATAGAGGCGATTTATTAAAATTAATTTAATTTATTTTAAAAAATATATTTATTAAAATATATTTACAAATTTATTATATTTTGAGTGCCTAAAAAAGCCTTTACATAATTAATAATATAATCACAGTTTCATACAAATAACAGTAGAGTCAATCAGTTTTAACAAAAAGTTGCATTGATTTACAAAAATGTTAACTCAAAAATGGTTAAAACGGTTTACAATAGCAAAAATTTGAAATCAAATTATCAATTTGAATCAAAATTATTTGTTTAAAACGCTCTAAAAGTGCTTAATTGCAATTTAAAAAATAGTCTAAAAATAAATTACAATCGGTTTAAAAAAGTATTATAATACTGTAGAAATATTTTATTTGCACCTGACAAGCACATTATTTTATTGAAAGCAGTATAATTTTGATGTCTACATCGTAGCCTCTACTAAATTTTCGGAAAAAAACTTCTCCGAAAAATTTGTATATATTTACAAAATAAATTATAACATTAGTCGAAAATAAAAATCTTATAATTGCTTATCAATGCATTTGCAAATTTTGTATATTCATCGTGAAATTCAGAAATTTTTATAAATTAATTAAAAAAATAATTATTCTGAGAATACAGAAATTTCGCAGAAATTTTGTAAAAAATTTTACGCATTTACAAAAATAATTTTTACCTCTTAATTTTATTAGTTTTTAGTTGAAAATTTTTCATTAATTTTATATTTTTATAACAGGAACTGAATTAAACAGTCGTTTTGAATACGATACTACAGATTGGGATTTGAAAGAAACTTTCGATATACAAATAGATATCAAAACTTTAGCAAACGAAGGTACCATATTTTACGCTTCTTACTTAGGCAGACGAGACTTAATTGCACTTTACATAAACCGAGGACGCGTAAGTTAAAAATTGTTTAAACAATTAAGAGTAAAACTGCACAAAAAATTGATTAATTATTTTTTCTTTTAGGTTTATTACACGTTCGATTGTGGTAGCGGGCCAGCATTAATTACGGTTGATAAAAAAATAAATGATAACCAATGGCATACAATCAGATTTACGAGAAATTTCAATGAAGGTGAATTGATAATAGATTCAGATTATAGAAGTGAAGGAGTTTCCGAAGGTACCACTAAAACTATTGATATTAATCCACCTTTGGTACTTGGTGGATTTACAAAAGAAATTATGTTAGATATTAGAGTAGCTGTAAGTAATCCGTATTTTTATTTAAATTTTGATGATTGAATTTTTAATAATTTTGGTGCTATTTAATTATTTAGGAAATGAATACAACGTTCAAAGGATGCATGCGTAGTTTTGTTGTCAATGGAAAATTAACAAATAGACCTAGCAAAAATGTTGGCGTCATTCCATGTTCTGATAAAATTGAAAATGGTTTATTCTTCTATCCAGGAGATGGTAGCAGTTATTATCAAGCAGGTAAAAATCAAATTATTTATTTAAAATTGTAAAAAATATTTAAAAATAATAGTTTGGATTTATTTTTAAAAAAAATAATTTTTTGCTAAAAAAAATATCCTCAGCAAAAATTCTTCAAAATCCAAAAAGAAAAAATAAATGTAATAGTTTTACTTGTTTGTACAATTCACAATAAAAAAACATTCCATAGTTTTTATTTTAAAATATTCATCTAATAGAAAAAAAAAAAATTATTCACGGCCTTTAAAACATAATGCAAATTTTAACGAGTTTACATTGTTCTAAGCGAAAGCGTTACATGGTCTTTAAAGGCCATTAAAAAATTTTTTTCTTTTATTTTATTTTCTAAATTATATTATTTTATATATTTTTTTATATTCAAAGTTAATTGACTTTTTCAATAATTCTTTAATGGTTTTACTTCTGTATTAGTAAATTTATAGAATTTTTGCTATAAAATACAATTAATGGGAATAATTTTAATTGGAAATATATTTGCTGAAGATATTTTTATCTGGGATTTTTTTAATGAGTAAATTAATCATCAACTTTATACAGAAAAAATAACTGCTTCCAATTTTATTATTGCAATAATAAATTTACAATCATACTAGGAATAATCTTTATACTTGGGGATTTAAAAATATTTTACACATCTTGGTCTTATTTGCCCTTTTTATATAAAAAAATATTGTTCTAAACCTGCTAAAAAAATTAATAAATTTGGGGAATAATAAAATTAAAATCTAAAAATAAATATATGATTTGAAGCACAGGTTTTTTATATTTAAAATCAGAATTTTTTCTAATTTTTGTGCAGTCTATATGTAAATGAAATAATTTTTTTTTCAGTCGATAGATATAGTCCAGGTAAAAAAGTAGAAATTGTAATGAATATTAAACCAAGATCACCATCTGGGCTTTTGTTATCGGTTCATGGAAAGAAAGATTATTTAATATTAGAAATGGTAAATGGAACTATTAAGTTTATTGTTAAAACATCGCAAGGTCTATTAGAAACATCCAATGATATGAATAAGAAAATTAATTTATGTGACGGTGGTTGGCACAGCATTAAAGGTATTTATAAAATAATTTTTATCAAGTATTTTTAACATTCAAATAAATTTTGATGAGATAAAATTTACCTTAATATTTTAATTCTTTCAGCTATAAGAAGAAATAACGTTGTAAACTTATTAGTTGATTCTATACCAAGTTCATTAGGAATAATGAGTATATCAAAGAATGTCACTGCTGTTTTGTCTAGACATCCACTCTTTATTGGTGGTCATCCTGCATTTAACGCAGGTATAAAATTACCTGGTAGTTTATCAGGACAACAGTTCGTTGGGTGTATGAACAATATTGTAATCAAAGAAAATAATAATTCATTTAATTATTCCAGTAATATTAATTTATCTCGTCTGCATGGTAGAGTGCTAGGAGGTGTGTGTCCGACAATTTAATTTATAAAAATAATTTAATTTTTTCAATGAATATACTTTTAACAAATTTTCTTATCTAAAATATTTAATTTAATTATTGTTATACCAAAGTTCATTTATAGGTAAAATAAAATTTCAAGACTAAATAAATAAAAATCTTACAAAATTTAATTTATTGCTGATTTTTCTTTATTATCCTCATTTACTTTTTAAGAATCCAAATAATTTAATCATTTTTTTTCGATTTTGATTTGTAGTATAACGTAACAAATAAAATACTTGTACTTAAAGATGTAGCAATAACAAAATTTATTATTAGTAAAAGATCTGCTGAATCCATATAGATTGTAAATACTCTAGCTATAAAAAAAATGTATTATTAAATACAAATACTTTGCAAATATTTTCTTTTATCTCTAAATTTGAAATAACTAAATAACTTACAAAAATTTGTAAATGCCGAAAGGCACCAGGTCATTGGTGATATTGCGTCTGCATTCTTAGCTTTAAGGATAGCTAATAATTGAACAATTTTGCTTGATGCAGATATTGGCGTACAAAATGGCTGAATAATAAAGAAAATATTACAGTATTTTATAGATTCTAATTTAAAATTATAATTTAAGAAACTATATACTTACAGCTAACATTGTTAAAATACTTTTTGGTAAAATTTTTAATAAAAATGAAATAAAAATAGTAAAATAAATAATCGTTGTAAATAAATATTGCCTATTTAATTGGTTTAAATACTTTAATACTAAATATATTAAAACATATTCTTGAACTAAAATTATTGGATATTCCAGGTAAGATAATACTGAATATCCATTTGCGTAACTGTAACATGTCATCAGACTATAACTGAAATTCAAAGAATCAAATTTTAATACTTTTTAAGCATAGTTATCAAAGATTAATTTAAAAGATTTATAATTACCTCATTACTTCAAAAAATAGTCCTAATTTAGAAATACCAACAGCTGATTTATTTGATAAAAGTTTCATTATCTGTGGTACTTTCAATATTAAACACATACTAATTGTGATTAAGCTTAAAGCATTTGCTAAATGATGCATTAATACTACTAAATTCATTTTTGCCCTTGTCAATCTAAAAAATTTTAGTGACTGTTAACTTTAATGATAATAAAACTTAAGTTGAACTTTATTGATTTTTTAAAACACTTTTTTGCTTAAAGATTAAGAAATAAACTTTTATTATTGTAAAAATTTATTCAAATAACTCATCACTTATGAAATTTGAGCATTATTTTATATTTTTTATAAAAGTAATATTTGATATGGTGTTTTTTTAGTATTTAACTTACTTGTTTTTCTAAGTTTCTTGAATAAAAAATGTATCGATTGTAAGTAAAATACACAAGTCATACACTAATATAAAGTAAATAATAAAATAAATAAAATAAAATTTTATTATCAATCTCTATAACAATGATTTGCACAACATTGCACACTGTTTTTATTTATTTGATTTTAACTGTTATGACCCTGATATATTTTAACAGCTGATTGAGTAAATAAAAAAGCGAGACACGTAAACAATGACGTGGAGAAGAGTGAGAAAAACAGAAAAAGCAGACAACAATTAGTTCAGTTTAGCAGTTTTGGCATAATATGGCGGCGCCACTTATCAGTGAACGTAAAATTTTGTATTTTTTTAATACAATATTAACCTTAAAATCGGCTTGTTAAAGTTCACGACTCCATCATCTGAATATCTGATAGTGATGGGCCATGCATGTGGATGTGGCAAATAAATCTTGTTTTAGTTAGTTTATTTTATTTATAAAAATTTCTTAGCATTCCTTTTTATTATTTAATAAAACAAATAAAGTGAATAAAATAATATGGCGGTGAGTTATTTAATAAAAATGTTAAAAATAAGAAAGTGCAAATTTTATTCATAAAAAAAAATTATATAATAATGAATATGTTAGCAGCATTAAGTTATTAAATTATGTATTTTTTATTAAATTAGCCTCCGACAAAAAGTACAAAAAAAGCTACAAGAGGAGCAAAACAAATAGTTGAAGAAAATGCTTCAACTTTAAATTTTTACAGAAATATGGTTTTGGCTGCAGCTGGTGTTTATTTAGCTGTTATGAGTGTGTTTTTTGAATTCACAACACTAGCAACTGTAAGTTACTTTTTAAATCCAAAAATTTCTAATAACTAAAAATAATTAAAATTATAATATTTTAAAATTATTTTTAAAAAATTAGCTTTGTACTATATTTTTTGGTATCGTATATGCTGGATCGTATCAATTTATGAATTACATGGCGAAAGCAACTTATTCAGATTCACAACTTATTGATCCTGGAGTTGATTTAAATATGGAAGGAGGAATTTCAGAGTATGCTTTTTTTTTAAAAGACCATAATTATATAATTATTTGTTAAAAACTTTTTGATTTATCTTTTTTTTTCTATTTATTTCTTATTTAAAATATAATAGTGAATAAACATATGCAAGTATGATTAGATAAAAATGATTTAATAATCTTAAAAATAATTTATTTGGTTATAAAATTATATAGATAATTTAATGATTTCAGGCACGTAAAGGATCTTATCATTCTTACTTCTGGAGTACAAGTGTTATCTCTGTTGTCGAATTATTGTCTTTTGTTGTGGTTGCTGGTAAGTTATTGTTTTCATTCATCATAATTTTGTAAAATAATTATTTAATATTATCATAACATTTTATTTACAGGCTCCGTTCAGAGCTTTATGGATGCTCTGGGTTAATGTATTGGGTCCTTGGTTTTTTGCTGAGCCACCACCACAAACTGAAATTGATGAAAAAAAGCAAAGGAAAATGGAAAGAAAAATGGCAAGACGACATTAAAATTATTTTCAAAATCAAAATATTTTATCGGTTTATATTATGGTGTTACGTTGTAAATGGTTAGTTAAAAATTATCTTTTTTAATCTATTAATCTAAAGTGAATGGTATTTAATTTTAATTTATTCTTTTGCAAATGTTTTGTTTATTAAGTTTGGTAAATATACAAGTTAGAATTTTTTGTTTGTTTTAGAATCTGTGATTCAATAATTTAAGATTATAAACAAATTTTTAAACATTTTAAATAATTAAAATTTATTTATGACGAATGACTCTTTAAATGTGTATAAAAGATAATTAAATTAAAAATTTAATTATTTTTCATGTATTCCATTGCTTTATAATTAAATGATTACTAAAAATTATTTATACAGATCCATTATTTTAAATGTGCTCAGTTTTATGAGTAAGTAATGTACATTGTATATATTTACATTTGCATAAATGAACTATGGTAAATTATATATAATATATACAATAAAAAATTAATTATTTAAAAAAAAATAACAAAATAAAAAGACTTTAAAAAAATCATTTGTTTTTTGAAATAATTATTAAAACCAAGATAAAAATAAATTTTAAGTTAAATATTTACTTCCATTTTTTGATTTTAGAGTTAAGAAGAATTATTTGCTATTTATTAAAATAACTAAGCTTGAAAATTTCAACATATTTCTAATGGATAAAAATTCACTTCGAAAGCCTAGAAGAATATACTTCTAGGTTCATAAGAGCCAATTTTTTTTATTTAGTAAAACTTAGAAATCTGTATCGATAAAAGATACCTAATTTTGTATTGTAAATCAATATAACTAACAAACTAAAATATGTACATTGAATAATTTTGCAAAACCAAAATATTTTGAGTAACCATTATTTGCAAAAAAAAAAAAATACCAGTTATGTAAATATTTTAATTAAATTTTTAATATGTAATAAAAATGTACAAAATAATCAAAACTTAATTATATACATATTAAACAAATACACATTAATCATAATAATGTAATGTAATTAAAATTTCTTTTTACAATTCATTAAATTATGTCTGATAAAATTTATAACCACATTATTTAAATATTTATATTGTTTATATACATATTTAAGAAAGAAAAAAAATTTAATATTTATTTTTGTTTCTCATTCGAATATTTTTGTATTAAAATATTTATAATTTCAAAATTTATTTATTTATATTAAAAAAATATACGTAAACAATAATTTCTCAATTGTCACACTAAAATATTTAAGTAGTTTACAAAAAAATTTACTTAACAAACGTTTCTTTTTTATTTTATTTTTCAAGTGTTTATACATCAAAATAAAAAAATGTGTAAAAAAAGAAAAAAATATGATTTTGCAATAACAAAGTATATTTTTAAAAAGAGTGGGGTTTTACAAATAAGATTGGCGCGCAGTAAAAAAAAAAAAGATTGCAATATATATATACACAATTTACATGCATGCATATAAGTATGTGTAATACTATGTGCGTATAATAAACAGTTTTTCGCGTAGTAGAGTGAGGGGGGAAAAA
Organism: Anagrus nilaparvatae; assembly: GCA_022575985.1. NCBI lineage: Eukaryota > Metazoa > Arthropoda > Insecta > Hymenoptera > Mymaridae > Anagrus > Anagrus nilaparvatae. The sequence goes on from JAKSXM010000165.1 coordinate 8,141,706, forward strand.
CGCGTAAAATGTATGCGTTAATATATATATATATATATATATTTAAATGTTAAAGTTGTGCAGAAATTAATAATAATATTAAAGAAGGTGGGTGGTTTATAATATTGAGGAGGGAAGAGTATACGATGAAGATTTTCTTTATAAAAAATATTTTTTAACTGCGTATACCTACTTTTAATAATATAAATATTATATACTCAAATGAGGCCTGGATTGGCGCAGGCGGTGCGCTATTTATTTATTTCTATATATACTTAATATATATTTCATCCAGTAGTTATTATAGTAGTGTTATAGTCTGACTGAATATTTAAATTAAAAAATAAAATATTTTTTACAATAAAAGAAATGTCGTCGTCTTTAAATAACACAACAACAACGACTGGTGAACAATTTTCATTAGTATGGAATACATTTCCAAGAAATTTATCATCTGGTTTATACAATTTATTAGAAGGTGAACAATTAGTCGATGTTACATTAGCTGCAGAAGGACAAATACTTAGAGCACACAAATTAATATTGTCTGTATGCAGTTCATATTTTCGAGATTTATTCAAGGTATTTATAATATATATAACTACGTCATTTTATATTTATATAGTTTGTTATATAGATCTTTTATAACGATTACAAAAATACAGTTTTGTATAATCTGTTTTATTTTTTATTTTTTTTGCGCATTTATTGAAATTCTTGAAAATTTTTTAGAGAAAAATATTTATTTATAATAATATGTATTTGTATGTGTGTGTATGTATATATATATATAAATATAAATAAAAAATGTATATAATTATGGAAGTTACGCGTTTACGCGCTCAGGCATGACAATAATATATATTGCGTATATGTTAATTAAGAATTTACATTTTATTTTATTATCAACACATGCGTCTTTTTTATTATATTATATTATTTGCATTTTTCAGGGAAATTCTTGTAAACATCCAATCGTCATCCTCAAGGATGTCAACTATCGAGACTTGTCTGCTATGTTGCACTTCATGTATCAAGGTGAAGTTAATATTAAACAGGAAGATATTGGTAGTTTTTTAAAAGTTGCTGAAATATTAAAAATTAAAGGATTAACTAAAACAGCAGATGATGATGTAAATATATATATATTTGTTTTTTAATGAATTATTTATGAATTTTTATTACCTATAAGACAGTAATAAATTAATGATAAATATTTTTTTATGCTTAGGATGATTTTGATAGAGAATCTGTAGAAGTGACATCACAAATAACCCAAAGTGGTTGTAGTAACAATGATATAATACAAAATCAAGAATTAATAAATGAAAAATCAAAAACTTACAATACCTCATGCCAATGCCATAATACCAAAAAAATAATAAGTGATCATTCTTTAACACAAGATGAATCAAAATTTTCATTATATAATAATAGTAATTTAATGGATACAGATAATAATTTAATAGATAATAAATTAAATAAAACAGATAATAATTTATTAAATATAGATGATTTGGATGATGATGAACCGTTAGATTGTAGTTCTGTTGTTATCGATAAATCTGTTAAATCAGAATGTGAATATTTAGAACATAAGACTGGAATCGGTGACAATAATGAAAATATATCTGATATTGATATTTTAAATAAACAAAATTTACAGCAAGATAATTCGGAAAGTTCTGATTCAATACCAAATACACAAATGTTATATTATAATCAAATGCCACAAGATGAACCATTAGGTAATTATATATTCATTTTTTTGTTCGTTACACTAGAAAAGTCTATTAATTTAATGTTGTCGTTTTTAAATTAATTGGCAGTTATATAATTATCAGCTTTTTTTCTAATTTAAACAAAACTTGCCTAAGTGTAAATTTGGGGTGGGTGGTTACCTATATATATTTTTGGGTACCACTAAAAACTCAACATTTTAAAAAATAACTAAAAATGGAAATTTTCCTGTAAAATTTTAAATCAATTTTCATTTACGGTTAAAAAAAAGACCAGAGCAGATATTAAAATTTGGGCCAGGAATTATTAAAAAATAAATTCCTGCTCGGGAATGTAAATAGTAAGCACGAATTGTCATGTATACCTCAAAAATAATTACGATATTTTTAATATTTTAAAGTTCTAAAGATTTTGGTCCAAGAATGCTTAGTTAAGACTTAACTAAATGCTACTATTTAGAAAACGCTCATAATTTTTTTTTCTTACATTTTTCACTTTTTAGATCATCAGCGTCTGTTTATTTATTAAAGTTATATATAGCACGAAACAATAAAATTTAGTTTATACTTTTAGTCAAGCAGGTATTGTTGATCTAACAGATTTCAATGTTTTTTTTGCCTAGCTCTTTTAATTAGTACCTAAGACATTGTAGAGACTCATTGATAAATATTTTTTGAGAATATTCAAAAAATATTGCAAAATTTTTATTTTGCGGCATACTCATCCCTGACTGACTTAATTTATTAATTAAGGTGGTACCCCTCCTCTTAAAAACAAAAATAGACACTTTTATTTAATAATTTTTTTGGAAATAAATTATCAAAATATTAAAATTTTTGTTTTGGGTTAATAAATACATAGGTATACATTCAGGTCTGCATACATTGAAGTTTTATTTTTTTTGAAAAGTCATTGTGGTTGCCTATTACTAGGCGCTGAAGTTATCTGAAAAATTACGAATGAAAATGAAATTAAATAAATGGTTCTTCTAATACGAGGAACCCAAACCAAATTGCATACATTGTAATTTGTACATAGGCCTGGTCTTTACAATTTTCAAAGCTTTCGATACAAAAAAAGTACTTTTTTTCATAAAACTCGAAAATTTTTTTTTTTAAATCAGAAAAACATCAAAAATAGTTACAGTGCAGTTTTTGTTGAAAATTTAAATTTTATTTCAAGTCTTAAAAAATCTGTAATTTACTAAAATTTGGGAAAATTTGGAAATTCAGGAAATTAGGTATGTCAAAAAAAAATTTGAAAAAGTACAGTCTGGAAAATCAGAAAATATTAAAATTTTAGATAGGTATATAATTTTATTTTAGCCAAAAATCTTTTAAACCACTATTTAGTCGCTTACCGATATTTAGAAATTTTTACTTCAAATTGAGAATTTCAAAAATTTATTTCTTTCAAAACCAGAAAATTAATTAATTTGAAAAAAAATTGACGCTTTCATATAGTGTACAGTAATTACAAACAATGATAATATATGAATGCGTAAAATATTTGAGCAAAACTACTAAAGTTAATTACCGAGATGTAAAAAAAAGACATTTAATAATATTTAAAGCGATGATATATCTAATCTTGTAAAAGTACTCTCTTATAAAAATTTCAACGAAAAATTTAAGTGGATTGTTCAGCGATAATAAAGTGTCTTAAATTTTTATTGCAAACAATTTTCTGCTCCAACAAGTATTTTTCGTACTTTAATACTTCAGTTATAATATAGTAGACAGAATTGAATTAAAGAATTTTAGAAAATTTTTTAACAAATAAAAGTTTAGCCTATTTAAAAAGCATTTTTAATATTTATAAAAGGACCTGGCACAAAAACATAGGAAATGGCCGTACAGTGAAAATGGCTGAATTTTGGATATGTTGTTATTCAAGTCATCCTGATCAAATGTTCTCATGGACACCAAGCTCCAAAATCAATATTTTGGCAGCTGCCAAGCTCCAAAGTTCCGTGGCTCCAAAAAAGCTAATGACTAAATTATTAACCTTTTTCAACAACTTTTTTATTTATTTTATTAATATATTTTATATTATTGAAGTCATTGAGTTCTAATCTGCTGTCAAATTCATAAAACTGACAGTTGACAGCTGTCAAATAGATGTCAAATACTCTTTTAAACATAAAAAGGTTACATTTTTTGCATTTAAATATGTTCTTGGTTTTAAATCTGCTAAAGAATTAATATTTGTGACATTTGACAGCTGTCAATTAGCTAATTGACAGCTGTCAACTGACATTTTTATTATTTTTTTGAGCGAATATAAAATTAGCGTTCTCAAAAACATAGCTAAATAGCATAATTTTTAGTAATCAATCCTTAAAAATATATCTATTGCATCCTAAAGATCACACTCTTGGTCTGATGTCCGACATATAAACAAAAATATGTATCCACATTCATAAATAGACTACACTTACTTTATATAATTTATACGCAAACACAAACACTTACATTATTACTTACACAAGGGATCGTCGTAGATCCTGGATAAAGCAGCGAACGGGTAAAACTGTCAACTGTCAATTTTATTATTTTTTTTAGCGGATATAAAATCAACGTTCTCAAAAACAGTATACAGCAAAAAAATGCACTTTTTTATGTTTAAAATGGTAATTGACAGTTAATTGACAGCTGTCAACTGTCAATTTTATGAATTTGAAGGCAGGTTAGAACTCAATGACTTCAATAATATAAAATATATTAATAAAATAAATAAAAAGGTTCTTTAAAAAGGTTAATAATTTAGTCATAGAACTTAAGCTATTTTGGAGCTACCAAACTTTGGAGCTTGGCAGCTGCCAAAATATTGATTTTGGAGCTTGGTGCCCATGAGAACATTTGATCAGGATGACTTGAATAACAACATATCAAAAATTCAGCCATTTTCACTGTACGGCCATTTCCTATGTTTTTGTGCCAGGTCCTTTATTATCTCAATGCAGAAAAAAATGAATTTGTTTCAACAAATTTTTGTATTTTATTCAATATAATATATTCTCCATAGTATTCTATAATGTAACTTACTTAATGAGCTTGATGCAAATTTTTCAATAATTTAAGTGAGTAAGGTACACATGATTGATGTCCGTTTTTTAGCTGTAAATCATGATTATTAAATTTTTTTTAGCCACATCCTTGAACTTGATGATTTCATTCTTAAAATATAAATTTTATAATAAAAATGTTGTATTTAAATTATATTTAAATATTTATTTTAAATAATTAATTATATAATAAACAGTGTCTATACCAAAATTGGATGTTACTAAAAAAACTATGTATAATTAATTTTTTTAAACTCTTCTTTTTTAATATCTCAAATAAAATTTTGGTGCAATTTGTATTTTTAGAATTTAAATGTAATATGAAGCATGATTGATTTATTACAATGATCATAATTATTTGAGTTTGAATAACTTTTTGTTTCAGACTTAAATGAAAATGCATCAAATCAAAAAAATGAACCAAATGAGCCATTAGCAAGTAGTAGTAAAGGAAGAAGAACAGTAAAAGGTATAGCAGGTAGTAGTTTATCATTAGAAACAACATTAAGAGTAATATCAGAACTAGGACCAACAATTCGTATGGAAAGAGGTAAAGTTATTCGAATGTATTCATGTCCATGGTGTTTAAGGCATTTTACAAGAAAAGAAAATTTAAAATTACATGTTCGCTATATACATGGTCCGTTAGAAAGTTTAACATGTAAACTTTGTGGTAACAAATATAAAAATAGTAATAGTCTTCGAGTACACTCTTATTTGTATCATAATACTCAAAGAAATAAATCAACCAAATCAACAGTCATAGGTGATAATGTTTGATTAATTTTAACATTTATTTTTGTTTGTTTTTTTTTTTTTCTAAGCATTTTATAAATAACAAATAAGCTTCTTTATTGTTGCGGTTATATATTTATATACATATATAGCTATTTAATTATTGTTAAAAGAAAAAACAAACCTTAACGGTGTATAGGTGTGATAATAAACAAAAAAGTTAATTTTTTATATATAAAATATTTATAACTGTTAAAAATAATATTGTAATATAACTTTTAAGTATATATTTTTTATATAATTCTATAATTTTAAGAAAATAACTTACCAACGAATTTTATCGCTTTCATATATATTTTATAAAAAAAAGAAAACTAATATTTTTGTACAAACTAATATATCGAAAGAATTTTTTATTTTTATGAAGATCGATATATATTTTTATACTGTGATTTTTTTATCGATATACAATTTTTGTTATTTTTATTCTTTCTTCGTAAAAAATAAATATTCTTTAATAATATATATACATATATATATATATATTGTGTAAACAAAGCTTTAATTTTGTAAGGAAATTAATAAATTAAAAATAATTTACTATTGTATTTTGTTATTATTTTTTATTAAGTAGTTATTACTCACTTTTTTTTTCTTTTTTCAATAAAATTATTAATTTATAATTTTTTTTTATAATTAAATAATTAATAATACATACATACATACATTTTTTTATTTAAAAATTACTTATTATAATAAAACAAAAATTTAAAATTCTAATTATTAATTATTTATCTTAAAATCTTAAATCATAATATTTTTTTATTAATTATTTTTTTTTTCTAAATTATTTTTATACATCAAAATAAACAAAATTTATACATTTTTTATTAATTAAAAAAATTAACATAGTTTATAAGTATAAGTAATATATCTGACCATACTTTTTATTATTTTAAAAAAAAAATAAAAGATAAAAAATTTTAAAAATTTGATAAGAAAAAAAAAGTATAGGATATTTTAAATCATAAAAAAAGGTATTATATAGCATAAATTAAAAAGGAAACTAAAAACGGAAGTAAAATAGCTCGTACAGAATAAGTGTAACGAAGCCGTCAAAAATTACAAAATAGCAGCTGTTATACCTTTAAAAAAACAGCTTGATCGTACAGTGCAGATATTAAAATTTATGTGTTTTTATGTACTAGATATACTGACTCGTAACTTGATATTATATATATACATTACAATAAATAATAATATAAATTTCCCTAAGCGAAAAGAAAAATTTTAAGGGTACTATAAATGTCATAATTATAATATAACGATTGTGTTAATGATAAAATAAAGTAAAACAATAATACACTCTTTTTTATTTTTTTTTGGTTTTTTTTTTGAATATATTTAAATATAATCTGATGAGAGCGTTGGATCATTAATATTAAGTGTTTGTTGTTGTATTGTCCTTGTGCATCGATGCATTATTTGCTGATTGTTGTTATTATTTGAATTTGAACTAAGATCACTGTAATATGCACTACTCGGTGGACTATTTAATTGTGTTGGTATTATTATAATATCATCTTGTTCGATATCACTACTCGTACTACAATTGTAACCTGTATTTTGATACGATGGTTGATGAGAATTATTTAATATTAAAATTTCTTCGGTCTCATTTATTATATCATCTTCATCATCATCGACATCTTCTTTTATTTGGTATCTGTAAACATTTATAATATTTAATTATTTATTTATAGAAATATGAAGTCATTTTTTTTTCCTTAAACTAAGCATAAATTAATTTTATTTTATTTAAATTACAGAAAAATAAAAAAAAAAAAACTTGTATATTATACAATAATTTAAAAAAAAAATAAAAAATGCATATACATGTAAATTAAATCATCAATTTTTTTTTTTCTTTTTATAAATCAGTTATAATAAATTATACATAAAAAAAAAATTGTTATTTTTCTTGAATAAATAATTAAGTGTAATAAATTATAAGTTTTTAATGTAATAATTAAATAGAAGAAAAACTTGTATAAAAATAACAATTTTTTTTTCTTTTTTTTTTTTCAAGATCATTTTACAATAATAAAATAGGAGGTAGCATAAGTTAAGTATATAAAGTATGAATTTATTATAATATTAAAACAAGTTACCAAAACAGGAATAAAAAAAATTTATATTTAAACTCATCATCGAAAAGAAAAGAAAATTAAGACAGATCACAATTTATAAAAAAAAAAAATATATCAACAGATAATAATTGATGAGATTATTTATTCGATATGTAAGCTTCATCAAACACATCGATTAATCAATTATATAAAGAATTCAAACTCTCTTTCTACTACTACAACAACTATGTTACTCTCAATCAAAATTTATGGTATAAAAAATGTGTTGTTAAAATTCTTTCATATAATTTTTTTTAATTAACAATTTTTTAATTAAGACAAAAAAATATATTTTCTTTTGGTATTATCAATCAATTATTTATATCATAAAAATTTTTCTTTCTTTTTTATTTGTCGATAAAAGTCTGGATTTTTTTTATGCTTTAATCAGGTTTTAATTATACTTTTTTTTTTGTTTGATAAAAATGATATATTACAGTGTTAAAAATATATTTTACTTATGAATAAATTAAAATATTTAATTAAGTGTAGGTACATAACAAGTATAATTATCATACTTTATAAAATTTAATTAATTTAATTTCAGCAAGTATTTTATAAGTAAATAAAAAGGAAAAATTTATAATTTTTGAAAAATTGACCAAATAAGTATTTAAATTATTTAATTAAGTATTTATTAAAAAATCATATAATATGGAACATTATTAAAGGAAGAGGAAGTTCAGATGAATTTTAAATCAAAAAAGGAAGCGAAGAAAGGGAAAGGAAGTAATTTTTAAGAAATAAGATGCTGAGCAGTCATAATGCATTATTACCAAATAAGGTGCACATAATTAATTAAGGGTGATTGAATAAGGTGTAATTTAGCAAAGGGGTATTAACTCTGTGTAGGTTTTATATAATTTCATGTTATTCTTTATTTTATTAAAATTTGTTATTAAAATGCAGTAGTATAAAAACACTAAGTGCGAATGGTGCAAAATTGAACAATATTAGTATTGTTAAATATAAAAAATTCAAAAAAACAACAAACCAATCACAAAAGTCCCAAAAAAACAGTGCACTTTTCTTTTCTTAAATTTAACGAATAAATAAAAATACCTTGTAAGAAGTATCTCACCTCGGCGAGGCTCTTGGTGTTAATTCATGATAATGTGTATCAGCATCATCATTATTTGATATCGGTGTATCAGCATGCGTTGAATCTAATTCAGCGTATAATGCTTCATCATTTTGTTGCATATGCGTATAATGATTTTCAACGGTTGGTTGTATATTTGTTCTATAACAATTACTATTACTATGTAAATGTTGTAATTGATTTCTATTGTTATTATTGTTATATTGATTGTATTGATGATGACTATGATGATTATTCAAATGATGATGATGTAAATGATGATGATAATGTGGATGTGGATGATTCGTATGAGAATGATATTGATATTGATATTGCAAATGATGTAAATGATGATGTTGTGAATTATTATGTACAGCAACACCTGGTGGTCCACCACCACGACGTGAACCTAACCATGACCATACATTTGCACTTCGAGTTGGATTAACTTCATGATATGCTGGTAATTTATCTAATTCTAATCCTGGCCTATCTGTTTGCATTACACCACTTTCACGATCACTGTTATCACGTTGATTTGAACGTCCAAATATTATACCACAACAGCTAACTGAAAAATAACAAAAAAATTTTTTTTTAGATGGTTTCAATTACCTTTTTTTTTAAGAAAGGAAGAAGGAAGCCTTTCTTTATTTTAAAATAATTATGCTTGGTTAAATGGAAAATTTTAAGTGCGTAAGACGGATGAATTTTTATATAAAAAAAAACAGGTTATGTTTGTTGTTAAAAGATAATCCTCCGAGTCTTTTTGGTAAGTGAGATGTTTGGACATGAAACATGGCTTAAAATATGAAATGGTATCAGATTTATTTTATTTTTATTAAAATATAAGGTATAAGTATTTTTTTAAATAAATAAGAGCAAGTGTGAAAAAAAGTAATGAAAAATATTTTAATTTTTTCATCTTTATTTTTGATATGTAAAAGACATTTTAAAATTGAAAAAAAAAATTAATTTCAATAAAAGTAGGTATGTTTAAAAAAAAATACACAGAGAGAAGACATTGAGAAGGCGTAATCTTATACATTGTAAAAATAAAAGGGATATAAAATACCCCACACAGGTAGACTTTTTTAATCAACTTTTTTTTTAGGTTAAATTTTTTTTCAAGAATTAATAAATTTATATTATACATGAAAATAAATATTTTTTTTATTATTTATATCTTTGGTGACACCTGACAACTTTTAGTTGTTGTGTAATGAAGTTATACTTCAAGTTACTTTTTTTTGGAGGATTTATGACCGTTACATATTTAAATATGTAATTTCTTATTTTTTTTAATACTCTTTTTTAATGATTATAAAATTGTATTGGTTTTTTTGCACATTTTTTTTGTGGGTATTTTTATTATTATGATTATTTTGTTTTAAATAGGTTGATTATTGTTTGATTTTAATTTTGAAGATAATTTTTGCGTAACGGAAGTTTAATATGGAACCGGAAGTTGTTTGAATATTTAAATTTTGGCGCAAAATATTATCCTAAAGTTTTAAAATTTCTAAAATTAAATACATTTTAAATAATTTTATTGAAATACGATAATTGAATTATTCAGTAATAACTGATAAATTATTCATAAATATAACTGATAAGAAATAATTGTTCTTAATTATTTAATAATTAAAACTGTGATTAAAATGACTTGAGAAAAATTAATAATAAATTATAATTAGATATACTGTTATAATTTAAATAAATTAAGAACAGATTTATTTTGGTATATTTTAACAGATGCAGTTATTTTATTATAAAATTTATTAACTTTTTGACAGACTAATAAATTTTATTATGATTTTTTGGGAAAGTGAGGTAATTTGAAGTTTATTTTAACGCGGGTTTTAACGTATTAAAGATCATAAAATTGAAAATCGTTTCTGGTATTGTTGGATAGAAATTAAATTTAAACACTTGATTATGAATTTTGGCTACGAGACCAAAAATTTAGCGACCTGGGCCAAAATAGATGCAGTCATTAAACTTCTCTTGTTTATATTCTAGAAAAACGCTTTGTTATTAAAGAAAAAAAATTTTTTTCAACCCCTTAATATATGCAATCCGTTGTACACAAGACTAATTTACACAATTTTTGCTTGGATTTTTTAAAATTTTAAGCAAAAATTAAAAAAAATTATTATCTGAAATGCAAAATTACTTAAAAAATCAAAATAAATGCTTGAAGCCACAGTAAAAAGTTTGGCAATTAATGTTTTAAGCGCAAGGATCTAACAGCGTATTATACTTAAAAAGAAAAAAAAAATTAAAAATACGAAAATTGGTCCAATAATTAGTAAACTGTAAAAAAAAATATTCAATCCTACCAATTTTCCCATTTTCTCCTAAATAATGAAGATAAAAATATACAAAAATTAATGATTTATTTTCATAATTTATATGCTTAAAAAAACGTTTACATAATTGTATATTTTGTTATTAAAAGACAATTTATTTTAAAGTAAATATTATTAATATTGAACTTAAATGTTTTTATTATTTTTTAATTTTATTTAATAACTTCTAATTCGTGCATAAAAATTTGAAAAAAATTAAAATTATTTTAAATTATTGTACTGTCTTGTCTTTATTTTTTATTTTTTTTACCTTATCGTTTCCGCATTGTCTTTGTAAGTATAGTTGTGTTATTTTTGGATTTCTCATAAAAAAGGTAAATATTTTTAAGTGGTAACGGTACGAGTTTGCAAGTGATTATATCATTCTTCAAGTTAGTTTATTTTTTGTTCTACTTTGGCGAATAGATACCATGAATATTCAAAATTTTATTTTATTTTTGACTGAAAAATTACCGGAACATGAAGATAAAATAGATAAATTTTAAAAATTTCAATTAGTTTTTAAATTTAAAAGTGTGTCAATTACGCGGGGCGAACTGAAACAACAACGGTTACAAGCATTTTAATTTTTTCATTCAGGAGTGTAAAATAAGCTTTTAATTTTAGCAGAAAAACGAGAGAGAAAACATTTAGAAAATATTTGTATTTTAAGGAAGCTCGGTTTTTTTGAAAATTTGAATAAATGTGTGACAATGATTATAAATATGTTTTTGAATATCAATAGAGATGACAATGTATAAATGGTTTCATAACTTCAGGGGTTTTCGTATTCGATTTGTTTTATATCAATCGAATGTTTTAGACAGACGAATTGTCTTTCCGCCCATAGCGCACAGAATTATATTTGCTTAAAGTAAAGTAAATTAGTCAGGTTGTCATCATCGAGGGGATTTCAAAAAACATTTAATATTATGAATATTATGATTTTCACGTGATTCAAGACATGAGGGTGGTAAGCTGCGATTAAAGATTTTTTTATTTTTGTGGCCAAGGATTAAATAAGATTTTTTTCTGATTTTTCTTTAGTAGTGGTAAGAATATACACGTAGCAGTGGGAAAATACGTATTTTCTAGCCACTGACAACAAAAATTACTACATTTTGGCTAATCCCACGCTTTGAATCCCAAATTGAAATATTTGATAAGTCTGCTATATTTCAGATCTTTAATTAAAAAATAATCTCAATAAAATACTAACGCAAGACATCACAAAAGTTTATACATACATACAACAATTTTCTTTGCAATAAATAACATGGTAAAAAGTTTGAAAACTGCAAATCGTATATCTAAACAGTCATTACTCCCCCATTTTTTTATAATCACTTCATTTTTTACTCTCCAATAAAAAAATACAAATTTAAATAGCTTTTTAATAAAAGACTCGAATAAAAATCCAATTTCTGTATTAAACATCCATGATAAAAAATTTTCAGCATCATTAACCAAAGTATATATATTATAAATTTTCCCATGAACAAACGTTAAATACATTACCTCTTCCACCATTACTTTTGAGTCTTCTACATCTTAATAAAGTAACCATAAACACAGCACCAATACCAGCAGACACCAATGATACAATAACTAAAGTTAATACCCATCCAATATCACCAGGTGCTTCTGTAAAATAAAAAAAATATCAATAAATATATGACAAATTACATGAATTATATATGGGTTAATCTATGTTAAAAATGTCTAAAAAAAAAAAATCAGTAGCTAAATAAAGAATCTTGTATGTATGAAAAAAGGGTTATTGGCTCTTAAAGAATCTTTAGACCGCCTGCTGAAATCTTACGTGCAACACAAAAGGATATCTTTCTCTTTTCTTTATTTTTTCTGGCTTAAGTCTTTATAGAGAGGTATTAATCTCACGAAGGATGTTACGTATATTTGATGCACATATTATAGCTTTTTTTTAAAGAGAAAGAGATAAAAAATTATTGAATGGCATAAGACCCCTGAAGCGAATAATCTTTGAAGGTTTCAATACACTACAAGGAAGAAAGAAGACGTACAATCCACATGACTCTTTTTTTTTTTTTTTACTTCTTTAAAAAAAATTTTTCTTCTTCATGTCTATAAGATTGACGCGATTAACTGATCTGTCAATGACTTGTTTCTTTTCTTATACTCTATAAAAATAACCTGAAAATCATCCAAGAGAGAGAAGAGTTGAAATCTTTTTTTTTTGCATATAAAAAGTAAATAAATAAATGATTAAAATAAAAAGTTCAAATACAACAAAAAAGCTTTTTATTTATATCTATCGACAACTCAATATTTTTTAAATGAGATATATTTTAATACTTGTTTTTTTTTTTAAGGTTATGTTGTGTTTTTTTAAAAAGATATCAAATTAAAGGTGTTTTTTATGTACGTGTGGGTGACATACTGTTAAGTGATTGACATTGTAAAGTGCAAAACACAAATTTACTGATATCAATACATGGAGAATTCATGTTAGTGTCAAGGTTTCAATTTTTTTTTTTTTGGTTAAATAGAAAATTATTTATGGTGAAGTGGAATTTTTGATGTCTTCATTTATTTGGATTTGTGTAATTAAATTGATTGAAGGAGTAATATTTTCTGTAGTTGTTCGGTTGAGTTAAATTGATCGATAAATCTTGACCTAGATCAATAAATTTCAAACAATTTTGTTTATTTGCAAGAATAATTTTATATTTTCTTTTCACTTGTCTATTATTTTTAACAAACTACGAGGTTTACTTTCTATTTTATTTTACTTTTTAATTTTAAATTAATTTGAAATTTACTGTTTTTTGAGATGTTTTTTCAATATGCTGATTTCAAATTGATGGGTTCTAGACATTTCAGTAAATTGTTAACTTTGTTATTCACAATCAGTCAAGGTTTTTGAGAGTTGTTCTAGAATTTATAATCTTTTACACTGATTGAAACAATAATTAAGTTAATTTTGGACTCATCAAGTCAAGATCAAACTTCCTTGCATACGAAATAACTTAAAAACTTTAAAAATCCAAAAAATTTGTGACCTAACAAAATAAGATTCATATTTCAAAGTAAGGTTCAAATCCTCAAATTCAGGATTCCCAAAAAATCCTTAAAGAACTTTATTTTTCTTTATTTTCAAGAAGCTCCCCTGATATCTTATACCCTAACCTTTTTTACGACTTCAAGTCCTAGTATCCTATATTTTCAAAAAATTGCCCTAATACAAATGATTTTTCAGGAAAAATTATAATTGACTCAATTTTGCTCTTAAGATTTGTTGATAAAATTAATTATTATATTGTTATTTTGTCCCTTTTCCAACAACCATCCCAAGTCTTTAGTATTTCGTGATTGTATAGAGTGCCTAGAATTCAGAAATTGTTGTTCTAAAATTGACTGCTATTTTTAGTTTAATTTTGAATTAGAATGTTTGGTTACTTTAAGGTTACTTTGGTTACTTTAATCTATTTTCAAATGTTTGTCTAAAATTAGTCTGGACAAATTTTTTATATAAAATAAATTCACCAAACACTCTCAAATTGATCCATTCAAATTGGGTGGTCCTATCCCAAAAAGGCTCCAATTTAAGGAAAAAAAATTGTATTTTCATTTCACAAAATTTTAAAACAAACAATAATTCCACCCAATTAATACTTAGAATACAATTGAGCATAATAATAATCGCAATTGATAAAAAAAAAGTAATAATATAAAAAGTAACATATGTAACATTAGAGAGAGAAAGAGAGAGATATTTCAATTAATTTTTATGTTATACATATTATCGATATGATAGTCTCATAATTCAATGTAATCAGATATAGTAATATAAAAATTTTATATCATACTATGGATAATAAGAGAAAGTGTTTTAAAGAGCAAAAAAATATATAATATTGAAATAATATTAACATTTTACAACTTTTATGAGCTCGTAAACTATACTGGCTACTGACGTTACACGAAATTAAGAGATACATAGTGTAATAAAACTATCAAATTTTTTTTTTCTTTTTTAAATTATTGACATTAAATTTATAACTTTTTTATGGCTGTATTTTTTATTATTTAAATTTAATTTTGTTATTTGGAAATTTTTTTTTAGTTTAGGCTGAATTTAATTAGTTAGTTTGTTTTTTTGGTTTGTGTCAATAATAAAGTATAATATCAAGAAATAAATTTTTAGAATATTTATTTCTGAAACCAAGTATAAAAATTTTGTTCAATCTACCTAAAATTAGCCCAAAAAAGGCTCCAATTTTGGGCAAAGAAATTATTTTTCAGAATCTAATTTTTTTGAAAATATCAGGGAAAATAATATAGTTGTCAATCTTTTCAGAGCTAAATTAGCTATTGATATTCGAAAATCTGACGGAAACAGCGAATTAAATTAAATACCCTGAAAGCTGCCTAAAGCCATTAATTTTGAAAATATTTATGTCGTATTTATGTGAGTATTACAAGCCACTGTGCTTCAATGTTACTTAAATTGTAAATTTCCAAGATTTAGCAGAAAAAATAAAATTATTGTTAATATTTCATCGAGTATTTTATATCTTCTCGCCTAAATTTTTCACCAATTTAGCTTGAACACCCAAATAAATTCCCCAAAAATCAACATAAACCTCAGGGATGTTATTACAACAATGTAAACAATATTTTTCACAAATTCGCAGTAAAAAAATGATATTTTTTTAAAACTTATTTAAATAAACTTATATCTTTCGTTAAAAATCGTTACAAATATTATTTTCAGTTGTTTTAGTGTCTTAGTACACCCGAAAATGTTTATATTGTAAATTTTATACTTGTTCGTAGAAAGTTAAGTTATAATATACTGTGAAAAGAATTATAAAAGACGAGCATGATATCCTATTTTTGTAACAGATGGCTTGATATCCAAATTTAAACTTACAGTGTGCATGTGAAAATGACATTAACAAAAAAACTTTCCACTTTCATTTTTTATTTATTAATTACAGAACATTTTTTTATTGGGTATGTTCGAGGGTTACAAAATGAAAATTAATTTTTTTTTTTTGGGTGTTTTTTGGAGTTTTAGAACAGATGTAAAAATGTGGTAAATGGTTTTTTGATGGATAATTAGTCATTTTTTTGAAATTGAAGGAGTTTCTGAGTCTTATCAATGAAGTTTGTCATATTTTATGTTTCAAAGAAATTTTAGATAATTTTTTATTTTTTTAACAATGAACTTCCTGGACAATGAAGAGTGATAAAAAAAAATACATTAAATTAGTACAAAAAGTCTAAAAAGTCAAAAGAAGACACTTTTTTTTCAAAAAAAAAGGTGTCAGAGAGACAAATTAAAATAATATTTTTATTTGAAAAAATTATTTATATATTCTTTTATTATCCTTTTTGACACGCAAGAACGCCTTAATGAACCGTAAAAAAATTCTCATAAAAATTGCGTATTAATCCGCATAATCCACGGTACCAAAAAAAATTTTTTTCAAAGTTATTTTTGAATGTGTGTTATGTACTTTGACTAATCGTCAAACATTTATTTTTTTTTAAATTCTATAGGTGCGAGCGTATTTGTCTGAAAAAATAATTTGGGCTTTAAAAAAAAAATCTAACTTTTTTTTTGACGTTCATCAAGGAATTAAGAAATTTACTAACCAAAATTGATATTAAGAAATCACCGGAAATCCGATAAAAAAATTGACGTTTTTTTTGTATACGCTTGTGGATTTCCAAGAAATTTCATTTACACGGTAAATTTAATTTTAAAAGCAAATAATAAAATAAAACGTGTTAATTTTATGTCGAAATTATAACCTCAAAATTTTAATACCTTTTTTTAAGTATATAAAAAATTAATAGTTTTTCTCGTAGTTTTTTAATTAATAATTATTATTTTTCTTGGAAAAAATTATGCAATTAGAAATTTAGAAAGAATCACTTCATTAATATTAAATAAATGATTTTTTTTATGGGTCATAAAATTTTTTTGGTAGCCCTTTTTCATAAAAATGATTAATTAAAAATTCTAATGATGTTTTAAAAATAAAAAATTTAATGACTTTTGTCTGTTTCTTATTAAAAAATCATTGATCATTTTAATGATTTAATTGAGAGTGAAACACTAAAATTTCAAGAATTCGATAATTTTTCAAAAAAAAACATAAAAATTGACAAGTTATTATTTAAAAAATTTTATTTTGTGCCTCAAAAAAATGAGATAATTATTGTAATAAATTTCATGTGAAAATAAACATCTGGAATTCATTTAAAAGACATACATTCTTCGAGTTTTTTTTGGTCACGGGATCCTCGTGTGTTTAAAGACACAAAAAATAATTTTTTTTATTTAAATTATTTCATTACTTTCTATTTTTGTTTGATTTATGTAACTGCATTTTGCACCAAATTAAAACAATGTTTTTGAAGAAAAAAAAAATTGCTGTCTATTTTTGAGTCTAGACATTGTAAAAAATTTTTTTTTTCAGTTATTGTCTAAAATTTCTTTGGTGTTAATTAATTTAGAACGAGATATATTATAAATTTCATTTTAATTACTAGGTCATCAAAAATAATTATGTGTCTCGAAAGAAAAAGATGTCTAAATTATGGTTTAGTTTTTGGTATAGGAAACATAAAATAAAGAAACAACATTTTTAAAACATAAACTGTGCAAATTATTTCATCCGTGATTCAGTGTAAATTTATAGAGAATTTCTTGGAAAGATTTATCGGTGTAAATTATTTCTTAGAAAATTGATAACATCATTGGTCTAGATAGTTTTTTGACCAACTGTGTATGAGAATCTTAATTAAGATGAAATTTTATTCAGTTTTTATTTTTTTTACCACAGTTTTTTGCTCGTTTTTTGTTGAGCTCTGTTTAATTTTATTGCAATTTTTAAATTTATCCGCGGTGAAAAAAAATCCGCTAGCTGCAAGCCAAATTTTTTCGATTACCACAACTCAGTAAGAATGCACAAAAGCAGGCTAATTCAAAAAAATTAAAATTTTCCTCGAAATTTTCTTTTACTTTCCTTCACATTTTTGCAATAATTTATTTGACAAAATTTTTGTTTTTGGCCCAATTTCATGTTATTTGCATATTCAGGGTGTCTACAAAAAATTTTCTTCCGTTTATAAGGATATTTTAAGGATATTACGGATCTAAATTGGGTAAATTTAAAGGATCCTGTAGACACCCTGATATTAATTGCATGTTCAATTTTAAAAATGTGCTTGATTATTTATAATTAAAAAAAATTTTTCAAGTCTTAGTCACACACGAGGTCACACATTTTACTTGACGCTATATAAGTATAATTGTCCTGGTAATTGTGTATCTTATTGAAATGCAAATTTTGTCATTATCTCTTAGAACTTTTACCGCCGCCAAATTAAAAGAAAAAAAATGAATTTTACTTCAACAATAGAAATAATTTTTTATACAAGTCAATTATTTGAAGTTATTTTTTAATTGTTTAATGAAAACATTGTAAATTTTAAATTGGACTGGGGGTACTTACGCTTGAAGGTAATTTTAATAAAAATAAGTTTTTTAAAACAAGAGTAATTGTTGAATTTAAAAAAAGCAAGTCAAATTAACTTTACAAGGCCTATCTCTGTTAAAAAATCAGCCTGGAGGCAAACAGTCCTTTCTTTACTTAGAGCCAAAAAAAAAAAATATTGAAAAAAAATGAAACTTAGACTCACCTAAAGTACCAGGTAAGGACGAAGGATACCTTGGATTTTTCATAGCCCAGCTACATAAATCACAAGTAGTTAAACCATCGCTACTAATTTCATCATCAGGTAAAAATGGTGGTCTTGGTGGTGGCGGTACAAAACTACCAACAACAGTCCATAACGAATCTAACTCATTAATACCAGAATAATAAAGTAACTCTTCTTCAGCAACACCAGCAAACCATTCCATATCCATTTCTTCTGTGTACGTACTCGCTGTTGTTGTTGTTGAAGAATCAGTGTTCGAAGACGTCGTTGAGCAAGTTCCTTTGACCGTTGAGCACGCTGTTGTGCTCTTTACGGTCTTAGTATTGCTCTTGACGTTATTTAAATTTTTAATATTTGGATTACTATTTCGAGTTATTCGGGTTAAACCAATACTTTCATTAAAATTATTACTACTACTTATGGTGTCTATGCTGGTTGCCTGAAAACAGAAAAATTTATTTATTAACTTAGGTTTTTTTGTTAAAATGCATTATGTAAAAATAAATTTTAAGACGACATCTTATAAGGAAGAATTTTTTGTTAGTCTACTTTGTATTTTTAAATCGTTCGTCAAATCATTGACGCATTAATAGTTTTGACAAAAAATAGATTTTATCCGATTATAACTAAATTTTTAGTTTATTAAAAAAAAGTGCAAAATCTTTTGTAAAAAAAAAGTTTTTAATAAAAATATTGACGTATTTTATAAAAATATAATCTCCTTTGAATTGAAAATACATAAACAGAGTATAACAATAATGACAATCAATTGAATCAATCAATTGATTGACTATTCAATTGGAATAATGTATGAAAAACAGTTTTTATTATCAATTATTGTTATTGTTTGCTTTTTTAAATCTATAGAATAATAATTTATATTTATTTTTCGCAGTGAATGAAATGTTTATTTAATACGTTTTTAATCGGATGTATAATAAAAATAGTGATTTAAAAAATCGTGAAAAGAACATAATTTTTATGGACTTGAATTTTTTTTATTATTCGAGGTGTTAAATGGTAGTTTAAAGGATTTTTTTGCTAAAAATATGGTTTTATTAGGTGTTAAATGCTGAAATATATATGGGTGAAAATATTAATTTTTTGAGAAATAAAATCATTTGCTAATATACAGGGATAAAATTTTGTAGTCAGAATCCCTTAATTTCTAGGTAGATATTATAGAAGGAAAATATCAATTTTCTTGAGAAGACTTCTAAATTTGGCCAAAAAAAGTAGACTGCGGTAGACTGAGTCTTGAAAATTTCCGAATCAAGTACATATTTTGGAAAATACAGTTATTAAGAGATTCTGACTATGAAATTTCATCCCTGTATATTTTTTTATTTAAAAACTATTTTTAAAAGCGCGGGTAAACGTCCGAAATTCAATTACCCGAAATGACCCTCCCAGACCCGAGATACCGAAAAACGTAAAATATGTAAATTGAATTTTGGCCTAATCTAAAAGTCTAGACTATTCCGCCGAGTCACACTTTCAGTTTTTTTTTTTTTTTTGTTAAAAACTGGCCAACTTTGTGGACCCATAACTTTTTCCAGACCGCGCGACCAAAAAAGCCAAGGAATATATACCAAGGAATTATCGGAAAATTTTTTACATTAATCTTCAAAATTATGCTTAAGTAAAAAATTTATTATCTTAAATCCTCGTCCAAAACCTTAATATAAAAGTTCAAAATTTCGCAACTTTCTTTCAAAAAATAAATCTTAAAAAATTCATACATTCTGTCACATAAACAAAAATACACCTTGTTAACAAGTATTCTTACGCAATTTACAATCAAGCAGTATTATAAATAAAATTTTAAAAAAATATTTAAAACATTTATCAATTTTAATAAATTACTCCTTATTTTCAACTAATTTAAAAAAAAAAAATTTTAATAATATAAATTTACATACAAAAAAAGCCAGGGACTGTTTGAAGAAAAATTTTAACAAGATTCATAATTCATGTAAACAATAAGGTTTAACACATACAAAATAGTTACCTCATCTTAAAATTTTTTTTATATATATATTTTTGCAGGGAATATAATAAAGATTAGCTAAAGATTGTAAATACATACATACATGCGTGTTAAAAAATTTTTTATATATGAAAATATACCGCTTATTTTATACAAGGAAGCGTTTTATACCTACAAAATTTATATATATTTAAACGTACCGCGCAGTTTCTCAGAAAAACGTGCGATGGCTTTAAAGATTATAAAAAATAACCTAACCCCCCTTATACCCAATCTTATCTTTAAAAGAAATATACCTTTTGTCCATTATTTTATTTTTTTTGAAACTATTTTTGCAAATATTTTGGGTCATTTTGCGTACGGCATTGTTTCTATAAACTGAATTTTAGCAGGTATTCAATTTTAAATTTATTATTTTTTTATTCATGACTAAGAATCTCTAATAATTGCTACATAAGAGAATCCTAGATGTGTCCAATAAGGGTAAAAAGGCTAAAATTTATTGTAACATTTGTAAAAAATGTTGTTCTTGAAGGCTAAAACTCGTGTCGTTTTGAAAGGGTTAATCCATTAATTTCTTTTAGCTTCTATTTTACTTGGTGAAACATGTGTTTTCACAAACTACTGGTGCTACGAGGTGATAATTGGACGGTTAATCTCATTACTAATAATTAGTTGTAAGATGAATTTTCAAGTTTTTTCCATTAATTTTCATTCCTGAAGGTAAAATCAGATCAACTAAAAATTTGTTTCGGAATTCCGCTCTAATCCGCATAATTTTTATTTTGCAAAAATAAATATTTTCAGCCGTTACAAATTATCAACTACACCAGCCTTTCTGCTAATAATTTATCAAAATTTATCACTAATAATAAAAAAATCTAATTTATACTCAATTAAATCAAAACAAACCATAAAACAAACACTAAATAAAATAAAAAACATTTTTCTCATCACGGAAACCGCCGATGAAAAACTTAAATCAATAATCGTTAATTAAAATTTTTCTTTGATTAGATCATTAAAAAAGTAAGTACTTAATCTTTTAAAAATATAGTTATCACGTACGTGTCATAAACATCAATAATAAATTTTTATATTTTATACGCTATTAATTATTTCTCTTTCAAGAAAATTTTATAGGTTAGAATCAGTTATAATATGCTGAAACATTCCTTTTAAAAAATGTAATAAAAAATTTTCTTTTCATATTTACACTAAAATTAGTTTATTTATTATTAGATTTAATTAAATAATTAACAACATAACCTATAAATTTTTATTTTTTTCGCACTTAACCTACAAAAATACTATTTTTAATCATTAAATTCTGTATAATCAAGTTATTACCGTAACAAAAACGTGCTATAAATTTAAGCCTTTCAAATAATAAAGAATCTTTTTATACATTTAAATGAAAAAACAGTTAATTATCACTTTATAAATAACTATTTAGCATAACGTTAAATTACATAATGATATTAAATAAACGCGCATGCTCAACTCACAAATAATGTAAACAAATATTCAAAGAAAGTAAACAATGAGATGGTTTATTATAAATATAGTATCCAATACATAGAGAGAAAAATGGGTTCGTTATATATAAATGGACTGAAGTTAACAGTTTTCTGTGGACCACTTAGTTATGCCCGGGCCGTATATAACGGATAATTGACAGGCGTTTGGGCCCGGCGGCGCGGCGTGCTGTATATACTTTTTGCATGCGCGCTGGACATTAAAAGTTCTTTAAGATTGCATTTGTGTGTGGTTTTTTATATAAAGAGTTAGCACACATAGAAAAAATAAAAAAAAACAATCGAATATGTAATAGTATAAGAGACAAGTATAGAAAAAGATAGAAATAAATAAGATTACATCGTAAATTCTTAAAAGTTCTGGCCGACGTACAGAATAAGTTTCTTCTCGTTTAGTTTTGTTGTTGCATTGGAGGTTTTTATATATAAAAAGGTGGTATAATACTTTTAAAGAAAAGAGATAGAAATTAAAATGAAGTAACAAGTCAAGAGTATTAAACAGCAGCAGAATACAACAACAACAAACTTCTTTAAACTGATGAGGATAATACACTTATACATGTTACATCCAAATTAAAATGACTTTTTCGACTATATAAATACATGTCGAGTTTAAAAAAAGAGGATAATGTCGACATTTTTCTCACGTTAAGTTTTTCTCTCTTTGGTTTTAATATATGGACTTTTATAAATTGTCTTCACTTCTGGGTGTTTTTTAATGTTATGGTTGTATGTATATGAGATGAAATTTTATTTTTTTTCTAATTAACAGATTTAGAGTAAATTTTTAAATACCGATTTTGAGGCTAATTTTTTACCCCGCATGAAGTAAATTGCTATTTTTAGAAAAACGAAATTCAAATTCAACTTTGAATCACTAGACCAGTTAGAGATTCAGTCGAATAAAATAAGCCAAACTGCAATTTTGGTTCAATTCCAATTTTAAATAAAAAGCTAAGTTATAGAATTTTTAGCCAACTTTTAAACATTTAAAAATTTACTTCAACTTTCACTCAAAGATGAAGATTAATTTGAATTTTTGGTTCTAAATTTTGTGCTGCAGGTCACTAAAATTAAAAGAAATTGATTTTTTTCAAAATTTCGCCCCTTTTTCCAAAAAAAACACAAAAAATTCATATTTTTACTCATATACGCCGGAAGATCAAGACAGTGTCGGTTCAATAGTAATTTATACAGGCAAAAAGGAATGAGGAATTAATACAAAAAAAAGTAGAAAAATATTTTCCTTTTTT
The DNA here is from genome assembly GCA_022575985.1 of Anagrus nilaparvatae. Lineage (NCBI taxonomy): Eukaryota > Metazoa > Arthropoda > Insecta > Hymenoptera > Mymaridae > Anagrus > Anagrus nilaparvatae. Next base: position 8,165,348 of record JAKSXM010000165.1, read on the forward strand.
TCACTCGGATGGCGTAAGCAGTATTATGTACTTTTTTCTATAAGATATGTTAAATATTGTTGTTTTTTTGTATAGAGTATAAAAATCAAGAGATAATAATCTCTTTTTTCAAAAAAAAAGTAGTGTGATTTTAGTTTTAAATCTTGTAACATATAATATATCAGAATTCTTATTAAAAAATTAAAAAAATCAAAATTCCAGTTCAATAAACCGAATTATAGAATAATTTTATAAGAAGTTACAAATGTCAAATTGAATTAAATGTTGAAATTTTTTTTTATAATTTTTGAAGCTAAATAATTCGAAATGATTGGTTTATTTATAGGATAATTCTCCGTATTATTTTTAGATTTTTATATCAAAAATATCGAATTATTTTTAAAATTAATTGGAATTAATTAAAAAGTTTATTTGGTGTATTTCATGCGTATGTTTTTGTCAGAATATTTTGTTTTTTGGGGCTCATTGTTACCGAAATTAATTTAAAAAAAATTAAATTTCCAGTATTTAGCAGGTTTTACGAATTTAAATTTTGAAAAATAATGATTTTTCTTATGACGACTATTTTATTACTCTGTTTTTTGGGCTACATTTATCAACTTCAAAAACTTATTTTACAGGTAGTGTCGAGGGTAGGGTGTAAAAATGTTACCTAAATTGAATCTAGAAAGCTCTAAAATTTGTTAATCCCTGCAAATTGTTTTTTTTAAGAAAAATTGAATTTGTTGCCTAAAAAAATACCCATAATTTTTAACAGTAAATTTTGGCTGGACAGCCCCACACAAAAAAGTATCCTAAAAAAAAATAAATATTTATATTTCCTGATTTAGAAATTTAATCCGTTTGGTTTTAAAAATTTGAATAAAAAATATTAGGTATCAATTTTTTATTCAAACTGATGTATCAATGATTAAAAACACTCAACTATATAATTTTCAGTAATTAATATTTTAAAAACTTCCAGTTTTGTTCCATTCATTCATAAAAAATTTAACGAGAAATTTAAATATACGTTAAAGAAATTACTGTAAATTATTATAATTATTATTCAAAAAAAAACCACAAAAGTAACCTAATGCATAATTTCACACCATGTAACCTAATTATTAAAAATAAAAATTCATTTTTATGATAATAAATGGAAAACCAAACAAACAAAGAAAAAATTATGCACTTTTATGGTTTGATAAATAGAAGCATATGCAACCACAAAAAACAATTAAAGAAAAAATGTAACAACCTTTTTAAAGAATTAGCTTTGTCTTGTTAATGCTCATGTTAATGTAACTATCGTGTAACTTTTTTTCTTTGAACAGTATTATTAATAGGATATTCAGTTATTTTTTTAAAAATTACAGGAAATAAATATAAAATGGGGGTTTGGTATTCAACTCTTTGAAATTCTTTGTGATGCAATGGTTTTAAATTTAGTTGGGTTTTCTTAATTTTCAATTTGAAAGTAAAATTTACTAATAAAATTTGTTCAGTAAACTAAAACCTCAATTTTTACAATAAAAATTTATTATATTTTTTTGCGTGCAAAGAACCAATTTACAAAAAGTTCGAAAACCCCATAAACTAAAAAAAGCATTCCCAATTAACCAATTTACCTTATAGTCAAGGAAAGGGGGTAAAATCTGGTAGCAGTAATTATACGCAAGTCAGATCAACTTGAAACCTTTTGCAATTTGTTAAGAAAGGTGTCTAGTTCAAAAGTAAACAACTTCCGTTGGTTGCCAAAAGGGTGGGGGGCGGGGGGGGGGGTGGAACTCATTGGGGGGGGGGGGGGTAAAAAAAATATCCTAACCAATCGATAAATTACCATTTTTTAAGATAAAAACATTGATTGCAATTTTTCATAAAAATGCACCCCTTCCGAGTTACAGCGCAATGAAAAGTGTGATTTTTGCCAAAAAAAATTTTTTTTTTTTTTAGTTTTTTTAATTTTATTTGGAATCTGGTAGAATTACAAAAAAAATTATGTATTACTAATTTTAAGTATTTTCGTTGACAAAGACAGCGGTTTTTATTTTTTTTGTGTACGAAAAATATTAAAGGAGATATGACAAGTCAAAAATGGTTGTTTAACGAAAAATCAAGAAACCGGATCGTTCTGGCGTAAATATCTGGAAAAATATTACTTTTACAAAAAAAATTATTCTTATCGTTTTTCAAGATGATAAAATTGGGAAAATTTTGAGACCACCTAGAACCGTTTAAAATAACCAGAAGAAAAGTTATGGGCAAAAAAAAATTTTTTCCAAAATTTTTCATGCCAATTTTTTAGCGCCATCTGGGCTGAGTTGCTTCGAAAAAAAAATCCTTCGGTGAAAAGTCAGAACACATGTTCCTAAATATGTCCAGCAATTTTTGACCCTATCGGGTAATTATTGTTTATGTTTTGGCCTGACAAAGTTCGGTAAAATCGTGTATTTTTTAAAACATTTTCAGTTTTTGGCCAGCAGCTTGAACATTATTTATTTTAAACAGTCAAGTTTTTTAGCATTTATTTCAAGTTGTTTGTACTTCAAGTTTTTGTTAAAATTTTTCGTCTGCAAGCAGATTTGGCCGTTTAAAATTGCCTATTTTCTGTTTACAACGGTAAATGCTCTTTTTTGTTCGGCGAAATTAAAGAAAAATGGCCAATCCAATTAAAATTTTGCATATGACATGAAATTTCGGCGTTAACCTTAGCTTTGAAATGGTTCATTGTACATCTCGTTATCATTAGCCAAAAAAAAGTTATGGCCAAAATTCCTTTTTTTTTTCAGCAATTCCAAACAATTTTTATACATAATCCATTAGGTCACTAGATTTCTAAGTTTTATGAAAAATTTTCGTACAGTACCTTATGTTTACATGATAACTGTATAAAATGCTGTTATAAAATTTCAAATTCAGACTTTTTTAAGCTGTAAATTAGCCGTTAAACCTGAAATAAGTAATAAATAAGGTACGAAAGTCAAAGGTTTGTGTTTTTTTCGTATAGATATTTAATTAAACGGAAAATTTTTACGCGAAAAATTTTCGCAAACGTGTTTTTTTCCATGGATATGTTATTGTTAAAGTCCGCTCTCCCGATAAAGTACATTTATTTAGGTTTAGGCTAACCTAACGTACCCTACATACCAACAATGTTTTTTTTAATCTCCATTTTTCGTTTAATATTGTTGCTCATTTTAAATTGTTGTTAAAAACTAACTTTAACGGTTTCCGCTTAACAAGTTAAAGCTAACTTTATCGGCTAAGCGGACTTTAAAGGTAACAGATTTATATATTGTATGCGACGGCCTTTGTCTAATAGAATAATGTGATCGCTCCTTCTTTCTTTATCTCTTTACAATCATTACAATACCCCCTACACATCGCTATTTATTGTGCTTACATTGAAAGATTTTTAAAAAAAAATTTAATTACGACTTTTTTAAATTTTGTTTACATTTTGGGGTACTTTTCAGCCCCAGGATTGAAAATATTGTAACTTTTTTGGCTGTAAAACGAAAAGGGTCAACAAAAAAAACTTAATACCTTTTTTTTCATTTTTTAAAAATTTGTTGTAGTTCCAGCCCCCCCCCCTTGGCTTAGGGGCTGAATTAATTTCTTAATAGTAAATATAAGACAAAATATTTTCGAAAAATTGATCCAAATACACAAAAAAATAATGAGGTCATGTTTTTTGTATTTTTTCTAATTCTGGGAGTAGTTTTTAAACCCCCTATTATTAAACCTTATATCTCAATATCGGGCCAATTTTTTGTACATTGTAGGGTACTTTTTACACCCAGGGTTGCAAATCTTGTTACTTTTTCTGCTGTAAAACGAAAAGAGGCAAAAAAAATTTAATAACAAATAAATTTAATTTTTTTTTTTTTTTTATAAATTTAGGGGTAGTTTTAACCACCCCCCCCCCCCCCGGGGGGAGGGGTGTAATTAATTTCATAATAGTAAATATACGATAAAATATTTTCAAAAAATTGATCCAAATACAAAAAAAAAGGAGGTCATATTTTTTGTACTTTTTCTTACTCTGGGGGTAGTTTTAACCCCCCTATTATTAAACCTTATATCTCAATTTCAGTCCATAATAAAATAAATAAATATCTTCAATTAATTTTTCTAAAAAAATGCCATTCATTTGATAATTTTAGCAAAAATCCCAAAATTTTTAAAAACAACCCCTAAAAAAGGGTAGTTTTTACTGTTTACAGGGTGATTGAGAAATTTCTGACATTAAAATCGTAATCAGCGACCCAAAAAAGCCCCTAGTACCTATTTTCAACAAAATTCATTTAATATTTCCCGAGATATTAAATATTTATTTATTTTTGGCCAAAAAAAACAGTTTGGCCAATTTTTGCAACATTTCGGACTAATTGCAACCAACCAAAGTTGTTTACTTTTGAACTTGACACCTTACTTGACAAATTGCAAAAGGTTTCAAGTTGATCTGACTTGCGTATAATTACTGTCTCATTTTACAAAAAAATTTACTTCCTTTCTTGGATTATTATCTCTAAATAAAAAAAAATAATTTTATAATTTCTTTATCATCATCCATTACAAACTTATCCCCTTTTTTATTTTCTTCAAACTGTATAATATTCTTTAATAGCTAGTTTTCAACTGTTAAATAAAAAATTGCTTTGTGCCTTGTTTATTATTTTCTTTCTTTCAATCTTTATCATCATCTTTTTATTTTTCATTGTCTATAATTATCTTCGGCATTTTTTTTTTTTTTTTTTTTGACACCATTTCTTAAAAATATTATTTTTTCCTAACGTATAATTTTAGTGTTTTTTAACCTTTCACCTGGCTTTTGTTTTTAGTATTGGTTGATAACTCTATTATTTACACTTATTTTTTTGTAGAATTACTCGTTTTTTTAGGAAATATTTAGTAGTTAAGGAAATAATAAATATAAATGAGTTTTTTTTTTGAAAAACTATCAATTTTTTTGAAACCCTTCATTTTTTTGTTTAAAATTCTTACATCCATATGTCACAAAATGAATAATTAAAAACTCTTCTTTTCCTTAATTACCAAACAATAAATCATAAAAAACAAAAAAATTAATAATTTATCAAAAAAAAAAGAGAAGAATTTCTAGGTCAAATATTAATGACGAAAGATCCAGTAAAAAAATACTAAAATCTGATGAACACAAAAAATTGATTGACTACGATGATAATATGACAATTTATGATAATTTCTAACCTGTTTTTTTATTATTTTATGAGATAAATGATACAGAAATATTTATAAACTATGGGAATTGAAAAAAAATTCTGTTTATTTATCTAGTAAGTATCATACCTGTAATTTATTTCCAAATGATTAATTATGTTTATATTGACTGTCATTTTTAATAATAATATTTTAAATATTAATTTATGCCATTTTTCATGTATTTTTAGATAAAATTTAATGATTTTTTGTGATTAGGTAGTTAGATTAGTAAATGTTATGTGGATTTTTTTAATACAGGACTGGATTATTTTTAATTTTTAAATTGACATTATTGAATCTGTTTGGGTGGTATGGTCGAATTATTTTGTTTGAGATAGAAGATGAATTATTTGTTGAAGACTGAATTTTTGGACCTACCACTTGGAATAAAATTAGTTTCTTAGCATAAATATGAATGTTTTCTAAAATTGAGACCTGAAGATAAAAAATTTGATTTAAATTAGATTGGATCTCTATCAGTATTTGAAACATAGGGTGATTCATTATTAGTTACAGGTTGATAAATTTATAAAAATTCCCTAAAAATGGATAATATTCCAAATTTTCTCAATTAGTTTAGGTATAAAAATGTATCCCTAATATCAAAGTGTGTTGTAATCATAAATCATCACAGTATGAATATTTCATTGGTTCCAAATTCCCCAATAATTTGTTATTAATTTTCAAAGAATATCCCAGCCCATAACATTTAAAAAAATTAATAACTTAACACCAAAAAGTAATGAACATAAACAAAGAGATTATGATAACATCATATATTTATCTTATCTAAAATTACGTAACAATTACATATTCCTTTATGTCACTATCATCATAATCGTTACTCAACAAGTACTTTAATAAAACAATAGTGACTCTATACGACAATTTAAATCTTAATAAAACACAATGAAAAGGTGTTTTAAATAAATATAATCTTAAACATATTATCAAAAACTGATAACAATTAAATTTACGATCAAAAAAATTCTCATTTTTTAATAATTCCAAAATTACATAACCAAAAAAAAGGCAAGCACTCCAAAAAAATGATCTTAAAAATTTCACCGCTGTATATTTATAACTTTATAAAAGTCAATATCCTCATTCAAAAAAAGAACAACTTAGTAAGAAGTGGATGACGATGACGATGATGATAGTCCATTGGCTGCATTATGCTGTACCTTTAAGAGGTGAAAAATATACCACCGGATGAAATCGTTACTCTTCTTTTTTAACGTTTGTTGTTTTATAAAAGAATACACTTAATCTAACCAACACACACATACATACAAAGAAAGAGTTTAAAAATATAAAACCTAACTAACAAATACATATAAATAAGAACCTGTTATTTCGCTCATCCAGACGATAGAGATTACACGCTGTCACACGCATTCTCTACCTTCAATTTTTCTTTACTTTATTTATTTTTTTCTTGCCCTTAAGTTATACTTTCTGAAGTACACACACATACATATATTATAAATAGCCACATATTTTCATAACTTTATTAAGAAATTTTCTTAACAGAAATTTATCATATTCAAATATTTATCTGAACTAATTTAAAGTAATAAACTTCCATATGGTATGGTGAGAAAAAAGTGTATATATTTTTTGTTGTTTAAATAAAAAAAAGAGAAATAAGATTCAAAGCTGCTGTAAGGCATATAGTACAGGTAAAATAGATGAGCTGTCGGAACGCACTCTATACAGAAACGCAGTATAAGATAAAAAAAATTGCATTTTGATGATATCTCTTTATATAGTAAGAAATAATACAGAAAAATTTATATATAGAAAGAAAAACCTGATAAATCGTCCATACACACACACACATACATAAAGAGACTAAGAGAAAAATTGTCAGGTGGAAAAATTTTTTCTATAAAGAACAATATAAGCCAATAGATTGTGTACTTTATTTATATAGTGTGTATTGCAAGCCAATATAATATATTTTTTTGATTAAAATCATATTTAAACACGTATGTGTGTGTGTGTGTGGGGATAGGATATAATATTTTATAGGTTATTTTTAAGAAATTTTTATAGATATATATTTTTGATTAAAAAGGATGTTTATTTTTTTTAATATATATAAATTTTATGCCATATGGTTGGGTTTTTGATATACAACGGAAAATAAGTATTTGTTACATTGTTGTTAAAAAATTTTTTATTGTAATTAACGGTTATATTTAAGTTTGCATGAGTTTTTTATGATTGTAGATATTTGTTTATTATTGGAAAGTTAAATTATGCAATTTTAAGGTTATCTCGATAATGGGGTTTTTTGGGGGGAAATTAAGTAATTGTAAGGTATTTTGGTAAGAAAGAACAAAGAAATTTGAATGTATTAACATTTATAAATTTAAGATTTTTTTTCTCGAAAGTGAAATGACTTCTCAACAGTATAAATATGACTAGTAAGTTTGAAAATTCAAGTCAAGATAAACAAATTATATTTACTAATATATATTTATAATTAATATTATTGAATCAGGTATTGAATAGTGAAAGGGAACTAATTGAATTATTCAAAAATAAAAACCTCGAAACTGATTGAATTAAGATTTTACCTATGGGAATCTCTTCAGACAGCACTAAAGAACATTTTCTGCAAAAGCTCATCTTGATTTGAAAATTGGGTGAAAATCCCCCTCGAGAAATGAACAGCGATAATATTACTCTAGGATCAAGTCGGATCAAGTCTAGTGTTCAACAAGTCAAAATTTCAGTAGCAGATTTTTAATATATATGAAAATTAGACCCAAAAATATTCAAAAATTATAAAAAGCCTGATTATCAGCTGTAAAATATCTTAAATTTTAAAAAATGATCTTAATAAAAAACATCATAGAATATCCCTATTACTCAACCTACCCCCTCAGTAACCCAAACTCAACAATTAATAAAAAAATTAAATTTTTAAAAAAGAAAGTTTCTAAATACTTATTTATACATAAATAAAATATAAAATTATCTATACCTATTAATATTTTATGTAAAAGTAATAAAAAAAAACAAACTTTTTATGGAAATTAGTATACTAGTAGGTATAAATATACAACATTTACAACAGCAAACAACAATGTATATATAAAAATCTATTGTTTTAAAAAAAAGCAGGAAAAAATTTTTTTGAATATTTATATTGTTATTTAATGGTTTATTTAGATTACAATAAAAAAACCTTTTTTTTATTCCTTTCCTCCTTTTTTTTTAATTTATGTGTCTTCTTCTGATACTTTATATGGAAATGAATATAAAGGTATTGATAGTTTTAATGGCTTTTTTTTTCATTTAAAATTTATTGTTACTTTATTTTTTTTTAATATTAAAGAAAAATTTATGGTTATATTAGTTTTTTTTAACAGGTTTTATGTCAAAAAAAGACTCCCTGGGTTGATCGGAATTAAAAGTTTAAAAGGTTTAAGTGAATGAAAATTTTTTGAAATTGTATGGCTTTATTATGCTAAAAGGTTGTAATCATTTCTATGCTGATTTTTTAAGCTGTTAGTGTTTTAATGTTTGTCTTTAAAACTGGTTAAATACTAACAAAACAGGTATTGCACTTGCTTTTACCTATTCTGTAATACCCTAACGGATAAATTATTACTGCTTGAATTTTGCCTAAAAAAGGCTAGAACAAAGTAGGGCAACCTGATCGTGTTGTCATGTCTCTGCGATAAAAACAAAGTTTTGACCCATTCTGAAGATAATTAAAATATTCAAAATGAGGTACCAGGTCCTTAATTCCAGTAATTTTAAGAATAAATAAAAATTCTAGAAAAAATGTCCATAATTTTTTGAATCCTTTTGATTCCTTTCATAATCTCACACTCAAGAACATAATTTAAGTGCACCAAGCCGACACTAAATTACTAGTAATAAAAAGTGCATTGAAACAAGAACATTTATACTTTCTTAAGAAAAACTGCCGCTAATAAAGCGTACATAAAATGATAGTAAAATAATTTATGTAAAAGATGCAACATCCTCAGGCACATCTAGATTTCCTTCATTATGTAAATTTTTTACTAAAATTTCTCAATTCGACCATGATAAATAAATTAACACTTTATCACGCACAAAAAAAATTATTCATAAATAATCCGTTCAGTTTTTTTCCAAAACTCTTAACTTCATTTCCTTCGAGTCAAGTGTCCGGAAACAATATTTTTTGTTAAGATAATCACTTACTTTTTTATTTATTAAGTCATTAATCAAAAAAACTGATAAGTAATATTTACTTTGAAAAATTGAATTTATTGCACTGCTATGAATTTTAACTGGAATCTTGTTTTCACTCAAGTGTGCAGATATTTTCTAGTTTCCTTTTTATTATCTTTCTGTTAAGCACTACTCTGACTTATTGCCAATAAAATAAATGCTACTTTTTTTTTATCTTTATCTTTTAATTTTCTTTTCTAACTGATACTTACTTCTATTTCCTCTTTATTTGATGAGAGAACCTGTTAAGTGTTATAATACACTTTGGACTTTTGAAGATGTTAAATACTTCGTCATTGCTCATAAAACTTGTACCACTTCAGTACCTTCTTTTATGTCATTTTTTAGCTTAAATTTAAATTTCAGAAACACATTTCGTTTTAAGTTTTTGAAATTTATTAGTTTGGAAAAACTAATTAAATGTTGGTGTCTTTGTTTAATCCTTACTGCAGTTAAAATTTAGTGTTTTCGGTAACCTATTTTCTAATTAATGTCTATAATTTCAAGTCTTAACAAGTCTTTTAATACTACTTCAATAACACTTATACTTCTTGTTGTATCTGTTAGTTTACGAGCGTAGTTATGTTTATTTATTTTACAGCTGTTGCGAGGAAAAAGTCTGTTCTTTCTCATCAACAAAATGAAAATAAATAACTGTTGAAATTTATTCTTTATTTTTTTATGATCTACATTTTATTATTTCATTTTTACTAAATAGATAAACATTTTTTTTGTAACGAATTTTTTGGGAGTTTGAAGCTGGTTGGAGATCGATTTTTTGTTAATTTTCTATTAGCGATGTGTTACAACCTAATGAAAACGACTAAGTAAAAAAATTTTGTAATTTTAAATAAAAATCATTTATTATAAAGTTTAATTGCTTCTAAACCGATAGAAATTGACAGAAATTGAAATAGAAAGTACACGTTAAAAAATTAGGTAAAATTTTCAAAAATCTATTCAGAAAAACAACTAACCAAAAATTTAGCCAAAAAAGAAAAAATCTAACAATAAACGTGATAAAATTCTCATTAGCCAAGTCACCTATAAAAACCCTCATTTATTTTCACCACTGAATTCACAGAAATTTAAAAACTGCACCTTTCATACAAAAGTACTAGTACTAAAAAAGAAAAATAAGAAGAATCACTCGAGTCAGCCGTTACTTAGATTTTCTGCACTGTTTAACAACAATAAATAAGGTATAAAATTTTTTTTACAAAATATACAGGGATGGTGTCAATTGAATAACCACGAATGAAGTCTAATATTCCACAAACACTTTGTAATATAAAATGTTATAAATAAAAACCGCAGTAACCATAAATGTGTAATTTTAGATTTTTTACTTTACGAGAGTTTAACTTGGTTTTAAATTTTTTTAACACTTAATTGGTATTGTAATTAAATATTAATTTGTTAATTTTTATTTTTTGCCTATTTTTTAGAATAAATGAATAATTAAAACACAATTTTTTTTGATAATTATCTCATACTTGATGAAAGATTAAAAGCAGATAATTTAAAAAAATTTTGCAAAACAGGAATTCTATATTTATGTTAATGGCCCCATGACATTAAACACGTGTTTATAAAAAATAATAATTCTTCGACAAGAACATTGTGCTATTCTGTAGGTAAAAAAAATGCAAAAATTAACGTTTTTTTTTAAATAAACTAATCCCTAATAAATATTAATAAGAGATTATAAAAATTTAAATTAATTTAAGTATTAAAAAAATTTAAATAATTTTATATTAATTAAGTGTTTTTTATTAAGGTGCAAAATAAAAAAATTAATTAAGTTTTTGTTTTATATTTTATAGGAAGAAGTTATAACAGTAAATTTTATTTTTATCTAATATCTCGTTTTAGCACACATGCTATACGTTTAATGACTTTATACTGTATAATAAGAACAACGTGCTGTATAATGAATTCATTTGGTTTTAATTAATTAGAGAATTTATTTAAATTTTTATTGATTATCTTGTTATCTTGAGAAAAAATAAAACTCGTGTTTTTGAATAATTTTTTTGATAAAATTTAGTTATTAAGTATCAATTTTGTTAATTTAATTAAATTTATTTGAAGTTTAATTGGAATTTTGTATTAGTCAAATTGGCATAAATTATTTCCAGGAAAAAGGCAGTCTTTTCACCTGGGCTTTAAAAGTTTGAGAGGCTGTCATTACTGATTATTAGATTGCCATTTGTTGAATAAAAATGCAATCTTGATTTTATCTAGAAATATTTATTTTACAAAAAGCGTTTACATCTTTGCATTTGGCAAAATCAATACTTCTACAAGCTGGTTAAGAACGAACTATTATCCATACCATTGCTTTAAAAAGATGTGAATTTAGAATGTGCAAAACTCTTTAAGGAAAATATTTTACTTTTTAGCATTACAAAGCAAGCAGTTAGAGATCGAACATCGGTCGAAACTGAATTTACCAGCGAATATAAAAAAAAGTTCAATGCAAAAACGTGAATGATATTTGAATTATAATCAAAGAAAAATTGAAACAGCAAATAATTTGGTGATAGCACACAGATAGAATTTTTTGAAAAGTTTCAGAGTTAATATCAAATTTTTATTTTGTCGTAATTTAATAAAATAAAGCAGTATTTAATAAATATTATTCATTTACTTTGTTTAACAGTTTAACGTGCAGTGAAATCGTAGTTATATTTATAGTATTTAAAAGTCATTTCACTTTCGAGAAAAATTTTCAAAAAAAAAAAAAAATTGTAAATATGTCATTTGGATACTTGAATAATTTTTAAAGCCCATAAACCTTAGTTTTTAATAAAATAAATTTAAAAATGCTTTATAAAAGTCTCAAAATTACAAATAAGTATAATTAATATAAAACAAAATATTTTATAAAACTAGGACCCAACTAAAAATATTAATATTTTTCTGTGTTTTTCTTAAAAAAGAAAGAAAAGTCTTTTCTCAGTTTGATCAACAAACCTTTCTTCGAGGCAATTTTTCCTATATCTTAAGTCAAATTACCCTTGAGGGTCCAAGTATTCCCCAACAAAATCCGTTATTAACCAATCGATATCAACCAATCATTAAAACAACATAATAAATAAATTTAAACAACAACCAACTACAAAAAAAAAACAAATCGATTAAAATCAAAACTTATAATTTTAATAACATAATACAAGCAATTATCATACACTGTAAATACAAATCATCATTCTTTCATTGTTCTGAACAAACATTTTCTTTTTTAATTCTTATCTAATTATCTCGTTTATTATTTGCTATAAATATCTATTGTAGGCTAAAAAAGATTACAAAAGAATGAGTTGCAAAAAAATTTTTTTAGAACCTACGCAAACACATAAGCTTTTTTTGTCTTTTAAATAATATTTAAAATAAAACCTTTTTATTTATTTATTTATCTGATTTATTTATGCTTTTTCATTTATGTGCTCGCTTTCTTTGCCTTTATGTTCTGTTATCTAATATATGTGAACTTTTTTTTAACCCTTTTCTATCATCACTGGGAGAAATCGACAAATGTAAATTTGGTTTCTTTAGAAATTTTTTTGGGTTCAGTTCATGGGAGGTCGATTTTTTTTTTTAGTGTAGAAAGTTTTTATGAAAATTTTTAACAGGTTTGTTTTTTTTTAGTTTATTATACCTGATATTGAAAATTACTGGAAGTCTATAAAAAATTAATTTTTTTTTCAAAAAACATTAAAAAGTAATAAAAATTAAAATTAGAAAAAAACAGGATGTTTGGTAATTTAAAAATTTTTTTTTGGAAAAACTAAAAAAAAACTACCAAAAAAAATGTCCTAAATTTTTGTATACACCAACAATTTTTTTGTTGCTTTGATGTAACAGGTCGGTAAAATATCTTTTGATTCCTTTATGCTACAAAAATTCCAAATAGGATTTAAAAAAAAATGAATTATGACTTTTTTTTTCTTAAATTTTTTAATAAAAAATCAATTTTTATCGATTATTTATTAAAAAATTATTTAAATTCGTATTGTTAAACTCTGACATAATTACAAAAAATTAATTTATTTTATTGAATTTTAATCCTTTTTTTTTCTCAAGATATTTCTTACAAAATTTATTAATTACAATAAAAAAATTTTTTTATAATAAATGCCAAAAAATAAAATAAAACAAAAAATTTTTGAAAATAAAGAAAGGGTTTTAAGTTTTAGATAATAAAAACTAAAAACCTATCAATTTAGTATTAAAATTTATTACATTTTAAATACACAGCAAGCCAAAACCACATAAATCGATATAAATTTTATCAAAACTGAATTTTAGGTCATAAAAAACTGCCCTACGAAAAAAAGAAACTGTAATTTATTTCTTTTTAACCATTTCATTAAAAATTTATTCATGGAAGAATTCTCAGTCCAAAAAATTTTTCTTTTATTCAATAAAAATAAAATAAAAAACAATTTTTCGGCACCTTTTTTTATTCTAACAAAAGGTTAACAAGCGCATACATAACCTATTATTTTGGGTGGTTAGTTTTATAAAAAATACCTACCGACTTTACGATTTTTTAGGTATAAGAAATCACGCGGTACTTTTAGCCTCTTCTTTTTCTCATAAAAAATGTTTCTGTGCAAAAGATAGAACATTGCAAAAAGAAGAATAGTCCTGAAAGATTTTGCAATCATGGTGGGAGGAGGAGCTTTTTTTTACAAAGGTACAATTTAATGCATGTGTGTGTGTAAATAAGAAGAGAAATTGCGAAAAAAATAAAGAATAAGAAATAAAGAGAATGAATAAAAAATACTATAAGAGAAGGAAGGGGGAGTGGGAGACCTTGAGCTGCCAACAAGAAACTAGACATCTTCATCCTGTGCCTCGAGCGCCACATAAGAAAAAAAAAATATTTCATCTCTTTTTAACTTTAATAATATTTTTACCACATACTTTACTCTCTATATCATTATTCTAACCTATAAAATTTTTTTTTTGTATTATTTTGAGCTAGCTAATTTAATCCGGTGTAGGAAATGAGATATAATACTCGCCGAGAATGAGGTTATGTTTATTATTTTAGCTTCTTTATTTTTTGGAGATTTCTTTTTTTAGGGCGTTTGATATGATACGATTGGATGCTAAAGTTCCGGATGCGTTTTAGCTTCTGATTTTAATTTTTTAATCTTGAAAGAGAAAAAGCTTGTTAAAAATAACCTATAAAAAGGAGGTGGGGTTAAACTAACCTTAAATATTTCTTTCATTTAATTTTTTTATTCACATCACTAAATTTTAATTTTTCTGGTACTAATATTTTTTACATCCCCCTTTGCATTTTTTCTTTTTCAAATAAATTCATGCTTCGTCTTTGAAGATTACTTTTTTTTAAAATAAGATTTATTATCTCTAGAGCCTCTCATCGAGAACGAGTAGCTTACATATGTCATCACCGTCATTTCTTTATTTTTTTTTGAAATATATAAATTTCTTTTATATTATTAAATGTTCTGTATGATCTTTGATCAAAATCTTGTTTAAAAAATTGATTCTTTTTTTTTTTTGGAGGGGAATGATTTTTGGTTACATTTTTTTAGGTTTATTGTGGGTAAATAAAAATTATTGAAAGTTGACAGATTTTAGATTTTTTATGGTTTAATGATTTGATTATTTTGGGTTTTTTACTGTGTGTCTCTTCTATAGAAAGTTAAATTTCAGATTTGGATCTCTGTTTTTTATCTGATTTTAGTATTTTTTTATTTATAATTAATGATATTTTTTGTATTTGATATTGATACATTTTTTAATGATTAATTTCAATTTTAATTGATAAAAAATAAATTTTGATTTATCAGATATAAATTCAATTTTGTCAGAAAAAACTGAAAAATTTTATATAAAAAAAGGGGATAAAAATGTCACAATTTCAACAAGTTATTCAAAATAGAAAACAATTCATTTATAATGTCTGTGTGAGAGACTTGTCATTTATATTTCCTGTGTGTACTTGAAGGACGAGAGACATAAATAAAGTTTCTTTTGTAATTCAAAAAGTACAAGGTTCAAAAAAAAATCTGATTTAAATATATTTACTGTGGTATAAATATTTTTAACACATTAAATTTTTTGCATTTTATCTTGGTAAATTAAGGAAACGTAAGAATTATCGTTGTTTATGATGTGACTGAATTGGTATTTAATGAATGTGAGTTAGTTTAAGTGGATAATTAATTGGTTAAGACTAGAAATTAAAAATTTTCAGCTTATAAGGTTTTTTAGGTTTCATTTCCTGAAATTAACGAGTCTTTTTTCATGCTAAAAAATTATTTGCTGTCGATTGAGAGAAAAATTAGATTTAAAAAGATGATAGTTCCAAGACTGGTATTAAAACAAGAGTAAAATTAGAACGTGACATCATTAATCATATGGTTCTTATCGATTAAAACAGTACTAGTTTTATTTGTGGGTTGTCTCAATTATATAATTTTCATGTAGAGAGAGAAATTTATGATCTCATTTCTTAGTCATACATCATTTCAAGCAAAGCAAACGTACAGTTGTGTGTAAATCTAGAGAATCTTAATTAAATGTTATTTGGTGTCTTAGGGACATTAAATTTAATCTCTCTTGGAATGTTTAGAGTAATCTTGCTTGGCTGGATCTGATCTTTGATGAAATGATCCATAATTCCTTGGGTATTTAGAGATAAATATTCGTTCTGGGGGCAATAAGGAAGAAATTAGACTTAATTCATCAAACTGTCTTTTTTTAACTAATGAAAAGAGTCAGCAATACCGATTGAAGTTTTATACAGCCTGGAAAAGTTAAATTTAAGACAAGCGATAGTTAAAATTATTTTTGTCCAAGTAGGGAACAGGAAACCAAGTACCCTAACTTCTCGAAAATATTTAGTACGCTTCAGGTACACTTAAAAATATTTTCAACACACTACGGACACAAGCATGTACGTTCATTAACACGGATAATTTTGAAGGAATTGCATGCGAAACATTGATAATAATGGTTTTAAATCATTCCGAGAATTAGTTATTATTCTTTCGGTCGTTACCATTTATAACGGAGTATTCAGAAACAAAGATTACTCGAATTTGAAAGAAAGAAAACGAATATGATCTACATTGAAAAAAAATTGTGATTGTGGCAAATTATGTTAATTTTTAAATTCTGGCTGTCACAGACGGAATTCTGATAGCTGAAACTGAAAATCCAGCAACAGGAAATTTTCTTTTCAGTCTACTTAAAATTAACCGAAATTCGTAACTAATAACTTAATAACTTAATTGCGATGAAATTTAATATTTTGCAATATGCTTAACAAATGGCGCTATAATCTTGCAATTAAAAATAACGAAACACCCAAACAAACAAATAAAATACACCTAAAATTTTTTTTTCCATTTTTTATAAAATAAACTATCAATTTCGGGTCTTTTTACGAATTTTTTCGCTACTAAGAAATAAACCAAATTATCGGAATCATACGATTATAAAAAATATAATGTTCAAAAATTTAATCTTAATACCCAAAATTAATCACAGCTGTTATTCGTAAAATTTAGTTTATATTAATTCTCAAATCCAAATTAATAATTTCTTAATATATAAAGCAGATGTCACGATGATATTTATCAGGTAAAAAAAAGTTTTAAATTCTTAATTGTTTAAAAATAAAAAAAAAAGTAACTTTCAATATTTTACCTTTTACTTAAACTTAAATCCGTTTTAATATAAAAAGATGCTGTAATACGAAATTTGAGAGAATAAGATTTAAAGAAGATTATTCCGCATCAATTTAATATTTTATTAAAACGTTAAGGATTTTTTGAATTGTCGTAATATTAAATAATAAGAATTTTTTATAAGCTGAAAGAAATTTATAGAGATATTAATTATTTATATATGAGTGGTTCTATGTAATAACAGAGGATTTTTTGCTCTGATTAATTTTTTTGGGTTTGGGAGTTTTAGTTAATACTTTGATGTTTATAGAAAGTCTTAACTTTTTGATTTGGATTATGACTACGGTTTGGTAGGCTAAGCTTATAAAAAAAGGTGGAAAATACTAAGTTAATGTTTAGAGTTTGAAATAATTAGAACTAGAAAAGAGTATAAGAATCTGAAGATTTATGAAAAAAGTGTCTTGCAAATTTGTCGCACTCAGGCGCGATAATCACCAACTTTATTAAAAATATTGCTGCATTTTGTGCCGCATTTTGTACAGTAAAATTGCATAACCATTTTCCACGGTTAGGTAACTTCACCAAAAATTAATAATCAGCTGTTTATTAAAGAACAAATTGAAAAATCAAAGTTGAGAAATATAGAAGTCTAAGAAATCCAGGTACCCGATTCCTTAAAACCAAAAAACTCCCCAAAACACCTAAAGAATCACTCATGTATAAAATTCCGCAAAAAAATTATAATATCCTACACGTTATAAGAATTTTTAATTAAGTATTTAAAAAAAATGTTCATAATATTTAAAAAAAAATTTTTTTTGATGAATATATTAACACAAACATATGTCTTAATAATTTAATCTGTCTACACTTTACCCACAAAAAAAGCGACTTGAATAAAAAAAAGTAAGAATTTCATAACTTTTATTTACTATTTCACCGACAAAATTCGCGTATAAAAAATTTTTTTACATAAATATATTTCTATACAAGAATGAATTATTACTTTATAAAATGTAATAATAATAATATAAATTTCAAAAAGAAAGAATCCTCGCGCCGCGACGTAAATTAAATAGAGTAAGTACAATACGATTCACGTCTCAGCGGACGCGTTAACAAGACTGGTATATTAAAAAAAATCATATAAAAAAAATTGAATAATAGAAAAAAAAAACACAAAAGTTGAAGAAGAAGAATCCGCAGGCAGAACATATAAAGATTTTTTCGACTGGAAATATGAGCTACCTACTTTAGTGCATAATAAATAATATTACCTTTAATAATAATTTTTTTAAATCTACGCTACGATGATCGCTCTAATAAGTGAGCATAAAAGTAGATTATACATTTTTTTTGTTACTGTATGTATTAAATAACCTACACACATATGGCGAATTAAATATTTTTGTCAACCCTATATTTAGGGCGTATTAAAAACACTTAAAAATTTAAAAGGATGAAATAAATTTTTTTTGGTTTTGAATAACAGAAAGGAAGCTAATTATTTTGTTCCTGTCATACGTGTATTATGTTATAATTATTTTTTTAGGTTAGGTTGGTATGGTGTACGAAAAGCATATGAATTTATGTATGAGAGTTGACGAAATTTTTAGTTAAATATTTGATTTATAAATGTGACATTTTTACATTCATCATCGTGCAGAGAGCTTTTTCTTTTATGAATGTGAGGAGTTGTTGTAGGTGAAAAACTCTTTTTATAATAGAAAGTCGTCTCTTTTATATTATTAATCGTTTTCTTTATATAATATTTTTAGAACTAGTAGAACGAAGAAATAAGAAGACGACTAAGTACTTAAAATCCGCTATGTCAAAAAATGAGAAGAAGAAGGTACTTTTTTGAAATATAAAACTTGTACCGCGCCGTTTTTTAATACACTACAGTAAATTATTTAAATGTCGGTTTTTTCTCTTTTATATTATTTGAACTTCAAGAGGAGTTTCTTTTTTTTTAGCGTATGTCATGCGAACTGTAACGAAAAAAAATAGGCTAATTATTATTATTTTTTTTTTCTTTCTTTCTGTTGTTTTTTTTGTGCTGTTGAAATTAATAGTATAATTTTTTATAATTATATATTTACACGTTAGTTTATCGCTTTTAATTTTTATTAAGCTTGTGTTAAAATTAAGATATATTTCTGCTGTTTGGTGATGATATTATTTTTTTTGATACTGCTGTCTAATTTTACTTTTATTTTTCCAAGTATTTAATTTATGGTTGCGACTAGAGCTACGACAGATTCAATACCAACCTAAAAAAAATTATACATAAAAATATTTTTAAAAAAAGAGAAAGGGGCAGCTAAACCGGGTTTTTAAAGACATAAAACAAGATTTTTTTTTAATCACATAAAAATTATATTTACTTTTAGGCGACTTTTAGGTAACGCTTTATTGAATACCTGCAGTATCCCTATAATATTATATATAAAGCGTTACAACAAAGATTTTTTCGTATTCACATTTCGTATACACCACTAAAACTTCAATTTAAAATACTAGTGCACAAATTAAAACAAAATACTATGGATTAATAAAAATATAAAAAGCTCTACAAAATCATTGTAGCGAAAACAAAATATTTTAGTATTACTTTTATTGAATTTAGTTTAGTAGCAAAATATAAAAATGAATACTACTTTTGAAAAAGAATTGTATAAACAATTAATTGATATATCATTAGTGTATCAAGTGAAATAAGGATTTCTCTGGAAAGTAGTCAAGAAAGTACGCTATTAAATTTCTCGCTACTGCCGCAAAAAAATTTTATACGGCCCTTGTCCATAAATAAATAATGCCCTAAATCGCAGTTTACGTGCGATTTAGGCCATTCTTTACTTTTCTGGACACGAAAAGTAAATATACTATTTCTTGTCAGCGGCCAGAAAGCACGTAATTCCCGGCTGCTGCGCGACCAGAAATAAAGCTAAGCCTCGGCTTCGCCTCGGATGGTAATTTAAGTGCGATGTGGGCAATTCTTAACTTTTCTGGACACGAGGTCGTAATATACACTGCAAAAAGTAACTTTCTTAGGTTTACAAAAAAAATAGAATTTTTTCGAAAAATTAGTGAATTTTCAAAAAATTTAGTAAATATTCGATAAAAATCGAAAATTTACTAAATTTAGTAAATTATCGAAAAATTCAAGAATTCTCGATTTTTTTTGTGATTTTACGAAAAAAGTTGTAAATTCACAACTACCGTATAGGAGCCGGTTTTCGATCAGAAGTCACTTTCTTATACCTAGCTGTATCTTTATTTGTTGAAAAATATACTTTAAAATTCATATTTGGAGTTAAGTATTGTTGCATTTGATCAGGGAAATCCTATATTTTACTATCCCAATTAAAAAAATGTCAAATTTATTGATGGGTAATTAATAATGTACATTTATTACAAGTGTACAAGGTAAGGTAATTTCGATAATGCAAATTCTATTTTTGATAATAGTATCATTTTGATCGAATTAATTTTCGATAATTTGAAAATCGCTAAAACTAAGTTTAAATCGTGCGCGTTTTAATAGAATTTTTATAGGTACAACTATACCTATTTCTTAACTCCCTTTTCACTTGTTTTTTCTTGTTTTTTTAATATAAAATACCTATAATAAGAATAAAATATAGTAAACAACAGATGAACCACACTCTTGTATAATCATGTATTTTAAACTTTTATTTATTAAAATTTGCTTTTTAATTTTAATTAACGAAAGATAATAGTTGATATAATGTTTTTAAAACTCAAGGAAACAAGGCGCCTTATGTAAGCAACCCGCTGTATATGTTCAGTTTGCGCGCGACTTTATTAGGGGTCGTTTACCTGTTTAATTATTTGTGTATTTAAAAGTAAAAACGACATAAATTTTATGAAAAAAGTGTTGGAATATAGATTTTATATATTTTTAATATTAAAATAAAAGTTTTTTTTCATTTCAAAGCGTGTATACGTAATTTTTATTAAAATCAAAGCATTTACGAGCATTTATTGTGTTATAAACAAAGTGATACATAAGTATATAAGTACTTTAAATTGTGTTTATGTGTGTTAGTTTATTAAATATTCTATTAATTATTATAAAATATAGTATAAATAATGTAATTATGACAAATTTAGTGTATTATTATTAAATAAATATCGTTTAAATTAAAAAAAGTGTAATTAAATTGAAAATATCGAAAATACCCATACGTGTAAAAAAGTTCGGATTCGATTATCGATATACCTATTTAAAATAAATTTGCAATAAATAACTGAATATAACCCTTTTCCTTCATTTATTAAAGCATCAAAACGTAATTAAAAGCATTTTTAGTATTCGGCATAGAGTAGGTATCCCTAAAACTCGATTTTAATAACACACGAGATTTGGTGAAAACAATGAGAAAAATCTCGCAAGGTTGTACAAGAGAACATTTTTCTTATTGTTTTTATTAATTTAAATTGTTTTTTAACATCGGTAACGTAGAAATTAGTTCCTTAGGGTTTGTAGTTTCATAAGAAAATTCGGTTTTAGATAAATGATGCATGTTTTTTAATATAAACGATAATTTGTGTGTATTTGATCGAAAGCCAATACGTTCGAAAACTGGCTCCTATACGGTATTTTTCGGAAATTTACGACAAATTTTTGAAAAAAAATTGTAAATTATCAATTTTTCTTGCGAATTCACAAAAAGAAAATCGAGAATACTCGAATTTTTTGTTAATATACTAAATTTAGTAAATTTACGATTTTTTTCGAATGTTTACAAATTTTTTTGAAAATTTACTAATTTTTCGAAAATTTTCTAATTTTTTTGTTAATATAAGTTAAATAAAGTAAAATATTTATTTACTTTAATTACTATAAAAGTAATTCATTGCTTTGCCATAATAATCAACAGTTTTTGTAATTATTTGAATAAGTTTAAAAATTATGCCATCCTTGAATAACTATAATTTTTACACCATCACTCAATATTATACTAAATGCATTTGTTAAATTAATAAAAATTAAATACGTTTCAAAATTATATTCGCCCCCTGGGCCCTGGACAAAAATGGAATAAAATAAAATTTAAAGTGCACTAAACCCCCCCCCCCCCTCTCAATATTAATTTTTGCAGAGACTTAATACATTTAAATGTATAATGTGTAGATTAATATATTCTTAGAGGTACATAATTTAATACCATTACCATTTAATACCATTATAAATACCATTTAATTATTATTATTAAATAAAATAAAATATACGAAGTTAATTGTTATGGACAAACGTTGTTAATTCCAACAAATTAAAAAGCGCCATCGCGAGCGATGAAATAATAATATAAAAAAAGTACAGTAAACTTTTATTAAATAATGCGCAATGACCGATCATCTCGCCGATCATAGGACTATAGGACAAATCAAACGATTATTATTCTAAAATAATTTAAAATAGGCACCGCAGGCGCTGTCGTCTGAGAGTATATAGATTGATATACTGTATATCTTCTTTGCTATGAACGAAGGTTGGTAGCAATCTGTCGTAGCTATAATTCTTTCCTTAATTTATATGTTATTTCAGTGGTTCGTGGTTTAAATTTGAAGGAGAAAAAATCCGGTGTGAAATTCCTAAATTTACTTTCTAGTCAGTGGCCAGAAACGAGAATAGGAAGCATTTTCTTGTTAATGGCACTGAAATTCGTGTGCGACTTTTGGCCTTAAAAAATGACGTCCCAAATTAAATTTTATCATCATTTTCGTACTATTTCTGTCACTTTTTACTTTTCTGGGCATAGTATATTATTCTTGACAGAGGCTGGCAAGCATTTATTTTTTTGACATTGAACAAGAAAAACCGAATAAATATCCCATATTTTCTACTGCGAAATTTCGTCCGCAGTAAATTATAATAACATTAGCCGTAATTGAATACTAATAGAAAAAAATTGTAGTTTATTTTCGATTAGGGACATTCTTTAGGTCTTATATCTGTGGCTGCAAGGAAAAAGGTCTTAACCCACAATTTCCGAAAAATTGATTTTTTTTCATTTTTGAATTCTTTGTTTATATATCTTTCATAAAAATCAAAAGTATTAAAAAAAAAATATATATATAGATCTAAAAAATTAAAATAAAAAAATACAAAATTTTAAAATTTTATAGTAAAACGGCATAATTGCATAAGATTACAGTAAAACGACACAAGCTGCTTACTATGCCTTATGAAGTGTATAGTATATAATATTAGAGAAGGATAATAAGTCGCAAGATTTGTTAGGTAGAGAGAGAAGCGAAATCTTGTCATGCTTATTTTTTAAAAATTAAGGACCTTTATATTTTTTATCGCTATAATTAACAAAATGAAATTTTATTTAAAAAAATTATTTATTTATCAAAAATTTTAATTATTAAAATTATTTTTAAATATAGGTTATTTTTTCAACAAAAAAAATCGTTAATGTAATTAATACACTGTAAATTTTTTATTACTTTTATACTCCTATTTTCTTGCAAAAAATTTTTTTAATGTAATATGCTTCACAAAACATTCAGTTAAACACTATAAATTTTAATAAACACATTATTACACAACTTTTAAATACACTGCAAATATTTTATACAAAAATTATATATTTAAATCAAATTTAAAAATTTTTACTTTTTTACTTTAAAAGTTTGAAGTAAAAAAAGTTTAATTTTAATAATAAAATTTTAATAATAAATTGCTTGAACGAATTTTTTTTTTTAAATAAAAACAATGAATAATAGACTTCAAGCTACGTTAGTAATAGGATTACAATGCATAGAGAGCTGTCGCGACAAGAGTCGCCGCAAAGTAAAATGACATATCCCGCGCAGTTATGCCACTATTCCATAAAATTATCTATAAAAATCATTTATTTTTAAAATAAAAAAATAAATTAAAAAAATAATATTTAGGTATTAAAGTAGACAAAAAATAGAATAAAATAAAATAAAAAAAAACTATAATTAAAATGTTAATAGATGCTAAAAATTAAAAAATGTTTTTACATTTTTAAACTTGATTTACTCGAAATCGTATATACGTGGGTTAAGACCTTTTGCTTTGCAGCCACAGATATACAGAAACCATAAAACTGAGGCGCACCGCAAACGCAATGCGCAGAGACCTAAAATTATGTTATGCGCATTACGTTGTGAAATCATTTTCGGTCTCTTCGCATTGCCGCCGCATTTGCACTTGCGGTTGCGCCTCCCTTTTGCGGCATTTGTAGATGGAGCCTTTGGCCTCGTCTACATAACCGCATCGCACGGCGCAGCCCAATGCTATTGGTATAGGAGTCACGTGACGCCGCAAGTGCAAGCCTATATCAATAGCATTGGGCTGCGCCGTGCGGTGCGGTTATGCAGACTAGGACTTTTGGTCTCTTGCGCATTGCGTTACACTCTCGCTAGTGGCTGCGCCTCGATTTTACGGTTTTTGTAGATGAGGTGGTGGGGCCTTAGGCTGGTTCGAGGCTGGTTCTACAAACACCGTAAAAGGGAGTCGAAACCGCTAGCGCAGCCGTAACGCAATGCGCAGAGACGGAAAATCATGTTGTGCGAATAGCATTGCGGCTGCTCTTGCAGAAGCGATCCCCATTTGCGACATTTGTAGAATCAGCCTTCCTTTTTTGGATACGAACTTAAATATACTATTTTAGTTCTGAAGAGCCATCCATATAGATACGAAACGCAGCCTAAATAAATTTGTATATTACGACTATAATTAGAATAAATAATGGCCTTAAATTACTATACGAGGTGAAGCTGAACCCTGAGTCGTATAAGATTTTCTGCGTTAGCGGCGAGGAAAACCGATTTTTTGTCCATAAGTTGACCGATTTTTCATTTAAATATTCATTTGAAGTCAGGCGTATCTCAAAAAGTTAGATAATTGTTTTATTTTTAAAAAAATTATAATTTCAATTAATTTAATTAATAAAATCATTACTCGCAATTTATATAATAATATAGAAATTACGCACTGCGGTTAAAGCAATTCCTTTAATTTGTTAAATGAACGGATGGTTAATTTTTCCTTTAATTTAATTAACAGTTCTTGATTATTAAAATTTGTTCGCGTTTTGATATTTATTTTAAATTAAATTAAATTTAGTACTAGTGAGTCGAGTAGTGAGTTTTGTATTTTTTTTTTTCATAAATTCTAAAAAAGTCAATTCGCAGTTTTCATCCTTTGTCGGTCTAATTAATTATTATTTGCTTAATTGTGTGCATTCTTCATAAACAGGGTTACTTTTATAGCATCAATTCTTTAAATTGATCCTATAGTTGATCTAGCCTTCATAATTTAAAAATAAACTTTCAAAAACTTACTTTAATTAATAAAACTATAGTAAAAGTCACGGTTTGTAATTTATTATACATTATTTTCAATACAATTTCATCGCAAAAAAAAATCTGTCAAATAATACTCGAAATTAACCGTAACGTATCAAATACTGTCAATATAACGTAATAAAAAAGTCGTAAATAATTTTTATAATATTTTTTGCATTATAAAGTAATCAAATGTCAGTAAAATTGAATTAACAAATAAAATTATCGTTGATTTTAATTTACAATATTATTTATGTGAATTTAATAATTCGATAATGTAATTTATTTATACGTGGTTTCTAATAAATTATAATTGATAGTATTACTACCATCATATTGAATGTTTTAAATGTGATTGAGTGCTGTGGTTTTGATTAAGTGGGCTGTAGTTAGTGGGATTGTGAATTTACTGCGGATTTTAATGAATAGTTTTTTTAGTTTACGAGTGTCAGTGTGGAGATTTTGACTAAATTTGGGAAAAAGTTATAATTTTATAGTAAATTTTGGTGCAGAAATTTAGATCAAGCAAAAAATACAGAATTGGGATTAAAAATTTTCTAGTCCCATAGATTTTTAAATAACCAGTAAGAAAAACTAGAACAGAAAAATCAGTTAGAAATGAAAAGTAAAAGCCAAAAGTACTAAAAACAATTCAAGCATACCAAAACACAATTCACTTTCTACATAAAAACTCCCATAAATCAATAAAGCAAAAATAAAATATTCAAAAATGCCTACCACATCGACACCTTTATTATTATCCCATCAAAAAAAAACAATAATCAAAAAATTTAATTCAATTCAACAATAAATAAATAAATAAATAATAAACTCCTACATAATAAATGACAATCATTCTCAACAACAAAAAAATTTTTTTTCTTCGAATAAATCAACTTTAATCCTTTTTTATAATATTATAAAACTGTTATTTCAAACGCCAGCATCGAACGTTTAATTCAAATAGAAAAAAAGATTATAAAACCCACTCGTACATTTCAAGAGTGTGTTAATCCACTTTTTTACTTTTAATCTAATAATAAAAATTTGATCGTTTTTCTATTGAATTATCAAAATAAAGTATCCTACCCTCCCTCCTCTGTTTTTTTTCTACAAGTATTTTTTTGACATTTTAGTACCTCTTGTCCAAAATATTAATTCACAATGCCAGCATATATGAAACTTTCACTGATATTTATTTATTTATTTGTGTATGTTAAATCGTACGTGAATCGAGCTGTCAATCTTTCTTTCGTCGTTTTTTCTTTTATTAAAAAATTTTTTATTATCATTTTTTTTCGTCCATTGTTACGAGACGAGAAAGACATTTTTTAAAAAAGAAATCTAATAATAATGAAAAAAAACGATGACAACATAACATGATTTTATATGAGAAGAAATTTAAATCTTTTGGCATTGTAAAAAATTATTTTTTGACCAATTTTTTATTTTCACTTAAAAATTGATAAATAATACCACGCTGCTTACAGAAGTTACAGAAACACGTTTTGAATGCACAGCCCTTTTTTATGTATGAGAAAGTTAATTTTTATTGTTTTACTGTAAAGGATTTCTTTATCTTCATGCTGAGTATTAAAAATTCGTTGTTTAATAGGTCAAACAACAAATGATGTATTTTTATGTAATAATAAAAAACTAAAAAAAACAAATTTTTTTTTGAAAGAAAGAAAATACGATACTTTGACATCTGTCCATTGGATTCGTGTGATTTTTTCTATGAATGAAAAAACGTTTTTTTTTTGGTAAATAATAGTAAAAATAACAATAAAAAATAAATTTCGACTAAAAAATCAACTCAACACCTCTCAGTTGTCACTGTTTTATATTGTACGAAAATTTTATGTGGAACATTTTTTGACAAGCTTTATGAATATTTATTTATAAACTCTTTTTTATTTAACAGCATTGGAGGTCCATTTGAATAAAAATCTAATAATTTTCTAGTGACTTTTTTTTGTATTAAAAACCACATTGTTACAAAAAATTATGTAAAAATATGCATCCTATTGTATGGGCTCTAAATTTTATCTATCAAAAGACACTCTAAAAGGATTTTTTGTCCTTTTTATTTGAAGAACACACCGGTAAAAAATAATAAATAAAATATATTCCTTTTTTTTGTATTTTAATTTTACACGCTCGATTTACCACACACACATTGTGGTTTACTTTAAAAAGAAAGTCCATTTTTTTATCTCTAAGGGAAGTTTCAAGAAAAGAATAATAAGTAAAGACAGTTTTTTTTTGGACGATTAGGCGTGAAAAACCGTCATGGTCAAATAATAAAAATTATAATCGATTTTAAGATATATTGAAAAATTTGTATAAAAAAATTAATGTTTATAACCTAAAATAAAAATATACCTGAAAAATTATACAAACTCACGTAATACTAAAAAAAAAATTTACGGTTTAATTGGACTTTAAAAAAATTTTTATTTACATTACAAACAAAAAGTTAAAGGTGGATTACGTAATTTTTTTTTGGGAGGGAGGGCATGTGCAGGAACTTTTGAACATCTCAATATTGTCGTCTAAAAAGGGGTTAGAGATACTTTAATAAGCTTAGAAAATGTGTCAACTGCTTGAAATAACAGAATAACGTAACTAAAAATAATTGCAGAAAAAAATGTAATCAAGATTGATTTATTAATTCATAGACTTAAATGGAAATGAAATTTTAATTTAGTGTAACGAGTATTGCAAAATTTTTAAATTAAATTCTTATATACAATTTTTGTATTATGGGAAGAAAAAATTTAACTTTTTTTTTAATTTACGAAACTTTTTTTAGATTACATGAAGAAGTTATTTAATTTATGATTTTATCTTATTAAATTGAAATTAGTTTGAATAAAAATAATTTAACAGAAGATTCGACCTAAATAATTGTAAAATTTTCTAAAAGTTTCAATCTTAAATATTCATATTTAAATATTTAATTAGTTTCAAACTTTTAAGTAATTACGAACAAAACTGCAGATTAATGCCTGACTAAATTAAATTTTTATTAGCATAAATTTTTTCAAAATGACCCATTTGTCACACAGAATTCGTCTTTTTGTATCTAAAAACTTTGATAAACTTATTGTTTTGAACAAAACAGAAACTTAGCCAACCTTATCTCATTTATTGTCAAACTTTGAGTTTAGTAAAATTATTAGGGAGATAAAACTAACAAATGTAGTTTATGAAGATTCAGTAATAATAACCACAAATGATATACTTTAGATATAAAATTAAAACAAAAACAAAAGTTTGACTAAATATGTTAAACAAATTGCAATTACGAAACTTTCTTCAATAACCAAGTAATTTAGGTGTCCATAGGGACTGCTTTACGAGTTTTCAAAATTTAGGTCCTAAAATCGAGTTAAATTATTTGGTTCAATTTCATTTTTCTTGAAAAATTAAATCTACACTCGAAAGTACAAACCGAGTTTATTATTATGTAATTTTCTTTTGAAAATTTTATGTAGGCTGGTTACATTCGAGATAAAAATCTTGTTTACAAGTTGTAATGGATTTTTAATAGAACTACATCTATATAAGTATGATTGTATTAGTGTACCAATGATGTTTTACATTGTTTTTTTGCTAAAATAATACTTCGTAATTCAATTTTGCATTTTGCCATGCAGAAATAAATGTAAATTAAGTTATTAAAATAATTCAACTTCATAAAAATAAATCTCGATCGTATAAATCGTTATTTTTTTCTTTAACATCCTTATTCATTTAAAAATTTTTTAAATATTACAGATTTCAACAAATTTTTTTACTAAGACACAAAAAAAAAGTGGTGTAGGTAGCAGCTACAGTCAGTAGATTAAAAAAAATTTCCTGTGTAACACAAAAAAAAGGATCAGACTCGAGAAAATAAGACATAGAGAACGTTTTTTTTTATAAATAATATACGAATGCCTTTAAAAGAAGCTTTACCCAGATTAATGCCAAAGGATTCGTTTTTTTTAGCCGTATCGTATAATATGAGAAAAAAAAGAAGATCGAATCCCCCTGATCGTTTCCGAAGGTGTTTTTTGAATCCTTTGAATGTATGAGTGTATTTATTCACAAACATATACACACAGAAAGTTTGAATTTGAAGTGCTAGCATATAGGCCACCAGCAGAGCTTTAAGAAAAAGAAAAGACCGAAGACCACCTCGAATACCTTAAAGGCGCGCGCGTTGCCGCGGAAACCTTCGCTTCTTTTCTCGCGTCCTTATAATATTCTCTCGATACACACATACTAAACCCTTTTTTTTACTATGTATGCACAAATATATTACATATGTGTAAAAAAAAACAGAGATAGAAATACTTAAATAAATAAAATAAAATTTTTTTTTGCAAAAAAGGTGCAGGAAAGAATAAAAGAACTCGATGAGAGTTTGTGCTATTCTTTAAAATACTTTTTTACTCTTATTTTATTTTATAATATTTTTGCTCTCAATTCTTCTTTTTAGTTCTTTGCTGTTTCTGCTTTTTTTTTGTATTGCATCTTTTTTTTATACTAAATGCATTATTTCTTTTAAATCTGATGCATATAAAAATTGCATGTGCAAGTAGAATTTATTCAAGAATTTATTGAGAATTTTAAGGTAAAAAATTGATTTTAATAATTCAATAAAATTGGGTGAAAAAAGTTGGATTAAAACTTGAAAAAATATTTTTTGTACATTTTGGTGAATTATTTTAAGTCATTTATGCAAAAAAAATTTTTAATCGCGAATCGTGTTTTCCTGCAGTACCGTGAAGCTAACTTGCGTCATTGGACCCCTGTTGGATCCCCTGGAATTTTAAAAGTGCAAAAAAATT
This sequence comes from Anagrus nilaparvatae, assembly GCA_022575985.1. Taxonomy (NCBI): domain Eukaryota; kingdom Metazoa; phylum Arthropoda; class Insecta; order Hymenoptera; family Mymaridae; genus Anagrus; species Anagrus nilaparvatae. Next base: position 8,195,688 of record JAKSXM010000165.1, read on the forward strand.
AATTATTTGCGGAGAAAGTTATGAAAAATTAAGAGAGCCATAAATCATTGTATTTTTCCAAAATTCTTAAAATTTACAAATTTTATTCTAATTTACAAAAAAAAAAAAGGATTTTTACCTGGAGATTTGAAATTTTATCTTGATCGAGGTCTTAATTATAACCAGGATTGTTACTAATTTTCAGTTATATTCAAAGTAGTTTAAATTTATATTATGTTGTTCGACAGAAGTTTTGCGAACGGTGCCTAATAAAAACCAAAATAAAACTAAAAATATCTTTCGCTGATTTCTACCAATTCTTCCTCAATTAATGAACAAATTTTATTTCATAGAGCTTGAAATTTGCTAATTAGTATTTGTTGAACGTATTAGCAGGTATGGAATTAAGTGTTTAAAAGTACTTCAATTTTCCCAAAATTACATAGTAAAAAAGTGCATAGAAATTTTATACATTACTTAAGTACCTCTGGCTTTGTTACAATTCGTATATTACTGCGCACTTCAGTCATTCATTTATATTTTCTTCGATTCATTTTTATTACTTCCATTTTCAATAAAACTTTTTTAATTAATTGAAATGCCGCACACAACAAACACGTCATATTGCCTGCATTAAACTAAAAAATATTTCAAATTTCGCGCGTTTTAAAAAAAAAAACTTATTTGAATAAATATGCATTTTTATTAAAAATATCTTAATAACATGATTGTAAATAAGTACATGCAATTATTAATCTATAAAGTTATTTAAAAAAGTAAAAAAAGTGCATCAAGAATGGCGCCAAAAAAATGTTATAATAAAAAGGAAACTGTCTACACACACAGATACAGTAGGTGGAGAGTAAATAAGTAATAAAAAAAAAATTTTTTTTGCACACAGAAAGACCTGATCTTTATAATATAGTCCGCAGTCAGTTGATTAACTCGTTATCGCCAAACGTTTCAGGCACAGAAGCTAAAACTAAAGGTGCGTGAATCATGTAAAAGTACTTTTTCTCTGTCTGAGAAAATTTAATATTGACATTAAAATTTACAAAAAATAATTACTTTTATTTTTTTAGCTTTCTTTTTTTAACCTCGAATTTTAGGGTACCAAAAAATGAAATTACTCAATTTTTTTGAAATGAATTTTTTTTTTGTCTGTTAAATTAGTATAGTACGTGTATTTTGTGGTTATAACTGCATAAGAAATTTATTTTTATATAATGAAGGTTTTTTTTGTTGTTGTTCTTGTAGTGGTTAAAATACACGTAAAAAAAATATACTGCACGCGAAAAAGATAAGACTTAAATATAGAGATGTAATTTTTAAAAAAATGTAAAAATAAATTTCTTCAAAATTATTCTAAAATACTTTTTTTAATGTCTTTATTATTTTTGTATAAAAAAGATATTAATGATATAATAAATTTTATTTTATCAAAATAAAACGTGCGGGTAGTTTAATTGTAAAAATATTTTATTTATGTGTGTCCGAATCAAGGATAAAAAAAATGGCAATTGTATTTTTAAAATAATTAATTGTGTGGTTTATTTTTTAAAAATAGATTTTTCAGTATGATTTTAAATGCAAAAATTTATTTTACAATTCTTGGAATTTTTATTCATAAAGGGATTGATGATCATATGCACAGAATTTTATGTGCGGGTATATTCAATCTTTTGATATTTGGTTGCTCTTTTTTTAAATTGAGAATAATAAATGTTTATTTTTTTATGGCTGAATGTACACACAGTTTTTTTTGCACTTTTTTTTGTTGAAATTTAATCATTTGGTGTAGGTTTGAAGGGATTATAAGTGATATGTTTGTTTTTATTTTTTTGGGTTCTGGGCTGTCAGGTTGCTCAAACCAAATCGAAATTAATTTTCAAAATTTTAAATAAAACTAAACATTTTTTAAAAATAAACAGATACTTCTGTGAGAAAATTTCAATACATCAAATAATTCTCTGTCAATTGGCACTAACCATCTTTTGATCTTAATTTGCATGTTAAATTTCAAACAGAACAAATATTTGATATTAATCACATACCAAAAAAAAAAAAATATCTTCAAAGATATACAATTTTTTAAAAAACAAACTTATTTAAATTAAAAACCGTTAATCACACCTACAATAAAAAAACTAGTGTAAACAAATGTAACACAAACACAATTATTTGTACATTAAAAACCCCCATATAATATTTTTTTGACCTTTTTATTTGTTCCTGCTTTTTTTCTCTTTCAGTATATAAACAAAAAAAAAACTATTTTTGTCGGAACATTCGTCAGTTTATTAGCTCATAAAATAAACATTTTTTTTAACCCATGTGAAATAAAAAATACTCTTATTTATTTAATCTTATATAAATTATGCGTGCTAAAAACTGTGTGTGTTAAAGAGTTTAAATATATACGATATTGATACTTCCTATCAATTATTGACTTTATCGATAAAAAATAATCGTCATTTAATATTAGGTGTTAAAAATTTTTTATTTTAATCTTATCTTTAAATAAATAATATTAGCTAAATACTGATTAAATTTTTTTACTAACATCCGGTTAAATTATTGTAAGATAAAAAAGTTTCTCTCCCAAAAAATAAGGAAATTAAGAATTCAATAGCATAAACAAAAAATTGACGAATTTCCGGAATAGAATTTTATTGCATTAGATTTATTTAACAATGAACAACTAATAAAAATTTCTCCACCCACTTTTATTTGTAAAAAAACGAATAAAATAAAAATGAGATACGAATATATTATTAAATAGAAAATAAATATTTTATTGTATACCGCAATTTGTGTAGTTTTGTTGTACAATAAAAGAAAAACGATCTAAACACCCTAAAAAAAATTTCGCTTAATCTGTTTTTTTCGCTCCACCTACTTTTTTTTTTTATAAATTTTGTATAAAAAATTTCTTTCACCTTTTTTTTCTCACTATTGCGTTTCATCGCCAATAAATGTTTAAATGTATGAGTTTTCTCTTACTTTCAATCGTATCCTTTTTGAATTTAAAAAAAAAGTATACGAAGAAGGCGCTGAAGAAAACGCGCGTGCACCTCACTTATTTCTTTTTTTTTTTTCGCGGCATCTTTCATCCAAAACGACGATGCTGTTAAGGTGACTCTTGAAAAGAATAAAATAAAAAAACTATTCGATATATATAAATACAACAAGTGAGATAGATAGATTTATAAAAGTAAAAGAGTAACAAAGTCTAAAGGATCATCCGTTTTTTTCTTTAAAAAACAAGTAAAGCACAACTGAAATGGAAAAATGTCTTATTAAGCTGAAACCCCCCATCAACGATTTAAAAAAGTCTTATTCTCGTTTCTGTCACGTCTTTATTTCACTTTACTATATAAAAAATTTTAATTATTGAGAGAATTTTAGCAAGTCAAAAATATTCTTATCTGTAGGTACATGAATTTTATTAGTGTTTTTTAAAAATATGATAAAAGTAACATACTAATAATTCAAATATAGGATTATAAATTTATTTGTGCATACACGCAAAAAAAAATTGTTTTGTCTTTATAGCTTAAAAAAACAATGCAACAATGGTTTTTATACGTATAGGAAATGTAAATTACGATTAAGAGAATATAAAATAATATTCATGTTGAATAGATATTTATTTATGTATTTGTTTCTTCAGATGTAAGTTTAAAAATATGCGTGAAATATAATATTTATAGATAAGGAGAAATATATAAAAAAATTTTTCTCTTGTCATATTATGTTCATTGAGAATTGAATTACGTTATTATTTTATAATCTGATTATAGGATTAAGTATCTATGGAATTGAATTTATTTATTGTTTAAATGTTATAATTTTGATTAATTTATTTATTAGAGTTGTAGGTATGTTGGTATTTGATTGGCAAATAGTTTAAGAATGTGAGTTAATAGAATTATTTAATTTGAAATTTAGTTTTAAATTGGGTATTGGAGCGAGTTTTGTGCAATTTAAGATTATGGTAGATATTTCTCAAATATTAAGTGTTTTTTAGATGATCTATTTATGAGTGTTAAAAGGTTTACTTGAGAGTTAATCCTAAACCAAGTCCTAAACAAATAAAAATTTAACAATTCAAGCTCATGATACCAATTTTAAGTATAACCATGAAATACATGGGCTTTTTTAGAGAATAGTTTTTGACCCTTTCATTTCCCAACTATTTTTAGGCACCATTTAAAATTAGTTTTATGAGCTTTAAATTTTTAAAATTAAATTTGTTTTTTTATTTTAGTAAACAAGAAACTTTTTAACTCTTATAGGAGTACATCTTGGAAATAAATATTATTCCAGGTATCATTCAAAAGTACAATTTAGGCATTTGTTAAAGTTTTTAGATTAAGAAAATTAATCTGGTGTAAAAAGGGCTGTAGTATTAATCTTCTTAAGTATTAACCTTTAGTTAGATCGGGGTTAGATCAGAATTCTTAAAAAAATTATTTCTTAAGTAATTGTTGTAAGAGTTCTGAATTAGTTTTAGGTTAACCATTATCTAATAAGGATCATCACAGTAAAGGTTTAAAGAAATCTAGAAATATTTTCAGAATCATTCATTAGTCATCTTTTTCAAATCTTTTGCAAAATTTTGGTATACCTTTTAAGTTTTAGGGTTGCTGATGAGAATTTTAAAATTAGATTTTTTAAATTCAAAATGGTGGACTCTAAATCCTGCAATTCCAAGTTTTTAGCATCAAAATCGATAATTCAAGCTATTTTAAGCATTTACGAATTACAGATTTTGAAGTCGTTATTACGATTATAAAATGAAATTTTTCAACTTGATCTTTGTCATTTCAACTTCAACTTTGGCTAATGGTACATCATAGTACCTACAATAATAGCTAATTGTAGCCAATTAAAGTCAAATAATAAACTGATTATTTCAATATAATTTTTGAGCTTCTGTTTAAGAAACTTCTGATTCAGTATTCATATCACAGTGATAAGCTGCCGTACCATCCACAACGATCCACAATATGTGGTACAGAGCATGTGAAAAACATGTTTTTAGAAATAGTAGCACTTTTTGTGATACAGTTTGGTTATAAAAGTGATATTTATGTTATAGATGATACAAATGCAGAATCTAAGCCCTGTATGTAATCGTGCAGCACATTTTGAAACTGAGATATTTTATCCATATATTTATTTATAATAATTTTTTAATGAAAGAATCAATGCTTTTCAATATTTGGTATCAGAAATCAAAAAGAAAATTGAAAATGCTTATTTGTTTAAGCAACAAATTTTTCATTTCTTTTAATTTGATTTGAATTATTTTGATAAGTATATTTTCTCAAGTTGAAAAATTTTATTCTATTGGAAAATATCCAATACACGTTGATAAAACATAGTTTTGAAATGCAGGTAAGCTCTCCAATCAAATATTTCATAATTTAACACCTGAAAAATTGATAAGAACTAATTAAAATTTTATAAATCAAATATAAATGACATAAACAGTGTATACCTTACTAACGTGTCGTAAAAAGTCATGTAAAAAGTTTACTTTTTTTACAAGTTAGTAAAATATCTTTCACAAAAAGGGTAGAAGATGTAACTTTTCTAGATTAGAAAGTAGTATTTTTTGCCCTAATTGTGTAATAGTTATTTGTTAACCAATTAGCAAAACATATGTTTTAACTTTGTCAAACAACAAGCAAAGTCGAACCTTATATATCTTGCTAATTAGTTTGAGAAATAGTTTAACAGATGATTTTTCATCACAAGCAAAAACTATGATACTTTGATGGTAGAAAATAGATCACAGTTTAAACTTCTGACAAACAAAATTTGTTAGTCACAAAATAATTATTAAAAATTTCCTAATTCCATTTCCTAACTCGATTAAAAACTTAACCAGCATCAAATACTTAAGATCCACAATAATTCTTTTATCAAACAAAATAAATCTCTTTATTCTTCAAATAAATAATACATAAAGTAATAAATATAATATATATTTTTTAAAATAAAATGATATTATGCATTATTTATAAAGAATTTAAAAAAATAAAATAATAACAAGAGGCTGAGTATATCTCAACAATATTCTCAGTAATAACTGACTAAAACTTATAAATATTTTATCTTTTCAATACGTGATTTATTTAACAAACAACCCTGGATCTAAAACATATATCTTATTAAAAAAAAAAATAAAACATTCATATGGTACTATTTTTTCTTGGACAAAACAAAGATATTTTTTAAAGATATAATAAACACAAGAAGCATTTCCTATTTGAAAAAGAGATTTTCTCTGTATGCAGTGCGTATTTTATATATAAAAATGAATCATGGATTGTAATATAACACTTCTATTGGTTTTGACGTTTATATTTTATGTTTGTGTATTAAAAATGTATAATAAAATTTTTGCACATATTAAAAAATTAATAATAATAATCGTAAAATATATATTTTTTTTAATGTTGTTGGGTTATTAACACTTATACGTCTTTTATTTATTGGTAATTAGTTAATGGAACTTTGAAAATATGCTTTTTTATTTTCTCAATTATCGGTCGTTAAATAACGTTATTTTATTATGGAGTATGTATTATGGCTAAACCAGAAGTAATTTGATCTCTGATATTATTTTGTATTTCAAATTTTTTTGTGTATGGGATGTTTCATGTTGATTTTGGTTACTTAAAATTTAGTAAAGATATTAAAAATATCGGTTTTTAGAATTATCAATTTTTACAAGATTTTTTGCTTGAAAATTTGAGTTTTTTCATAACTAAATTTTAAGCTCTTAAATGTTTGAAAAATAGGTTTAGAGATACTGAAAAATTCTTTCTTGGATCACTAATCTTTTTTCAAACTATTTGTCTTGTCTTACTTGCTATGAAAAAACTTGTTTTTCAATATTTTTAAATTTTACAAAAATTGACATTCAGACAAAATTAAAATTTATACTATTTTCACATGAAACCCTATGTCACCAAAAAACTAATTTATGCTAATGTTTGATATTTAATTAAACAACAAATTTTTCATAAAAAACTATAAATCGAGCTATAAATCATAAAAATTTTAAACTAAAATTTCATGAAACACCCCACGATACAAAATTTTCCTTATTACCTTACCAAAACCCAACAACAACTCACAATTTTATTGAATGTCAAACATACATTATAATTATATAATTTTTTAATTAAAACCATAAAAAGTATATAAAAACTCTAATTTTAATTGAATGTTGAATAATTGATACATATCTAATACCCTACACACACAAACACATCCAAACATAAAAAGTTAATTTAAATTTATGGTTTATAATGTAATAAAACATAGCATATGATGGAAGTTTAATTAAGTATTGCAAAAAAAAAAAATATTTTATAACATGAGAGTAAATTAATTTTATGTATATTTTGTGCAGCAGATACTTCTCTTATTCTGCTATATTAATTTAAAATTCATGAATTGCAATATGTTTATACATATATATATGCAACACGACATTACAACATACAATCATCATATCGCTTAATTCAAGAAGCTGATATCATATTTATCAAAAAAAAATTTTTTTACTTTGTTAACAAAAAATTAACACAAATCATTGTATAATTAAAAAAAATAACTTCATTATTATAGGTTAGAATTTTTTAACTTACATCAACATTTAATTAGATTGTAATTAAAACAACAAGTTGTTGTGTGTAATCTTTTTTACTCAGTTTTTGTTTATTATGTATCAAGAAAATCACATAATAAAGTTGTGTGTGTAGGTATAACTAGCATAATTTAACTTGTTGAATATTTTTAAAAGCGCGCACTCACTTTTTACTGTACTTCCTTTTAATATTTAAATTTTGTTTTTATATTATTATACACTTTCTTTATCAAAAACACTTAAAAATTACAGAGAAGGTGTAGACACTTAATGTTAAGTAGTTGGTACTTGAATATCAAATATTTCTTCTCAAAATATTTATAACACCAAAAAAATGCATAATTTATGAAGCCCTATAAACGTATATCGCGACGGCCGCCGGTTTTTCTCCCTTATTTACCATAAAATTTTCATGTATATGCTCGAATCCAAGCATATATCAGAAAATAAATTCAAAAAAACACGTTTTATATGCTAAGTATATACAAAAATATCTACATAACCTATAAAATGCATATCATATTTAGTCCCAATTCCTTTTATTATAATAAATACAACATTATTAAAATTGCAAAGAAAAGAAAAATTAAAAAAAAAAATAACCCACGTTTATATTATATTCAAGTTAAGAAAAAAAAAGAGATCGTTTATATAAATACTATATGAATTGTAAAAAAAAAAAATTCAAACGAAGATTTATGTAGCCTTAAGGTACCTTTTATATATAAAAAAAACGACAATGTGTAATCGCGTTGCATTGTCCTGGGTGAATGCCAACTAATAAGCAACAACTCTCTTTTTTTGCACGCTATATAATATTTATATAAAAAAATAAAATTATTATTATTATTACATATAGGTAAAGTAAATGGTCACGCCGAGATTTTACACTAACGATATTTATTTTATAAATAAATAAATTTATACGATAAAAATTTAGTTTTATACCTATATTTTTATTTTATCTTTAATTTTTTCCATTGTGGAAGAAAATATTATTAGGTTAGGTTAGTTCACATGTTATAAATATATTTTTTAAAAAATTTTTACTTACTTGCAAGACTTCCATTACTGTGTGATATACAATTAATGTAAATATTTTTCTCGCAAGGTTTCGGTGTTCCTAGCGAGAAATTTTAATAACGGCGAAATAAACATTTTTTTTCCAAGAAAAACTTAAATTTTGTACACTAGTCTTCTCTTTTTTGTTTATATTTTTTTTGTTGACTTTTTTCTTAGAATTCAATTTTTTTCAAATTCTTATTCCTCATAAAAAATGAAGATTCTTTTATAATAACTTGTTTATATCGATCAAGACACACAATTAATAATAAAATTATAAGGTACACACCGTACTTATAAACACAATATTAAATTGTTCATTTAATGCGAAATTATCGCAGTAGGCTGTTGTTTTTTTTTTTTTTAATATAAAAAAACGAATCTTTAATAATAAGAAAAACAAAAAAAAACAAGAAAAAAAAAATCAAGTAATAATAAGTAATAATTTCTCAGTTTCTCTATATCCTATCCCTGTGTGAGGTCCGTGCCGGTTTCCTTTCCCGCCACACACGACGATTATCACAGAACTTTTTCGTATCCCGCGAATTGTAAGTATACTTTTTTTTAAAGGTATACTTTATTAAAAAGCACAAAACTTTTTTTTATCAAAAACAACAAAAAAAAAATTGTTAATTTTAAAAAATTCACTTTTATAAAACTAAAATCTTTAGTTAATAACAATTCAGTTAAAAAGCAGTTGTAGAATAAACTTTAATTCGAGTAAAAAAATTGTTTATAAAAGCAGAAGAAATCGGTATAAGCTCAGTATATTTATAAACACAAACTTAAGTTATATATGTTTGAAAAATGAAGAAATATTCCGAGTAGCGTTCACGACAACGACCGACTCGGAACTGGTCTCATAACACGCTCTTTTTCTCCTGTAGCTGCCGGCCGATTGCTGTATATATGTTTATATGTATGCGTGTGTATATATTTAATACCGGCAATGTGTTTTTGAGAGGCGGCGGGTTGTATGGCTTATTGTCTCGCTCTCGACGCCCTTATCCTATGAACAAGGAAGACAGTCGGTATTTTATAAAAGAAAGAGGGTGAGGGGAATAATTTTTTTTATTTTTAATAAGTGGGGGATATAAGGCGGCCCCTTCCGAGGATTTTTAACTTTTTATACGAATTATTCTATTGAAATCCTTATATGAGTGTGTGTATGTGTTTAAAATGCATAAAAAATATATTTAGAGAAATCTCGCACTCTTTTTTTTGAATTTATGCAATGTTTTTCTCTATCTTCTTCGTGATCCAAATTTTTGCTTTATTTTTTTTATTATCTTTGTGTTTATAATATGATTCTTTAATACTTATACATACACTAGTTTGCAAAAAAGACTCCCACCATACGCGTGGATAATTTGAATCGAAAGTGAGTATGAAAAATATACTGTACACATAAAAGGTGTATGCAAAAGAATTAAAGAAAAATAAAGAAGTGCGAATTTTTTACGGTGTATTTTTTTTCTACTGGTATATTTAGATGAATATAACATTTTGAAGATTTTTTGTTGTTATGGTATGGGTGTGTGTATATTTTAAAGGTGTCTTATCGATTGGGCCAATCCTTATATTTATTTCCTTTATTATATTATTGATTTCGAGAGATCGATTAAAATGGACAAGAAGTGGAGAACGTTAATTAACGATATATGTATATTACATGTAACACCCACTTTTTTTTGATTTAATTTTTTTTATTTTATTAACAGAATTGCTTTTTAAAATAAAATTGATTGGTTTTTTAGGTTATGTATTTTTTTTTTTTTTTAATTGCATATTTATATTATATATATATAAAGGCGCGAGAAATATTATATTATAATATGAGAAGTGCAAAGTGTTAATCGTGAATAGGAGGTCCGAAAAGAAACATTGAATTATAAGATTAATGTTATAAATAAAAATATATTCGAATAATTGAATGTTGCACAATATTATAAGCAAATAAAATATATTATAATATGAAAGTTTATTTTTTTTTAATTACTTATTATACGTGCGTTTTTTATTTTTTTGTTATTGCGGACTGTAGATCAGATAAAATTATCAGAGAGCGAAATATTTTTTAAGTTAATAAAATTACAATCATATTATAAGAAATAAAGATTAGATCAAATATATAATAAAATATTTTATTTATTTTTTGTTAAAGAAATTTTAAGCTTAAAATCAAGAAAAAGTAGATTAGATTAATTGGAGTCTAATTATCAAAATTGATCAATATGATACCTATTAGTTTGTGTTCTAAAAAATTCTTTTTGTCCATACTAAATTAATTAAATAATTTAATTAGTTATTTTTTTTTATAAAACGTATAATTGGGTATAATTTAAACAAGTGCAAAAAAATTTGCAAAAATGAAACTTGATAAACCATGATACGGATTTTTCCGTACTCTTTGTTTACCTAAATAGGCCAAAAATATATATAGAGTACCTACTCCGAAATTCGTGTGCACGGCGCTAAGGTGTTACGTTTTAACCCATTACCGCCCAGGCAGCCAAAACGTGCCACTTGATTAATAACGGCTTAGATTTACATTAAAAATTAAATTTTAAAATTGTTTTAAGACTAGAAACTCATCAGGAATTTGTCAGGAATTCAATATTTGAATCATTTTTTACCAACAAACCCTCAGAAACTGTCTACAAAGGGCGGAAATTTAAAAAACAAGCGATTTTAGCCCTGTTTTGCGGCCAAAAAGTGCCACTTTGACGTAAGTCTTTACTATAGCATTTTTAGGAGTTCATATTTGAAATCAGCAACCTTGAAAACCCCCGGATATAGTTTTTCAGGTAAAAATAAAGTTTTTTATAAAAATTGAATTTTCCCCCCTTTTCAACCTACTTTTTCACCCCTAGATGAAGCTTTATGATTTTTTTGAGTTCATATTTGAAATTAGCAACTTCGAAGACTCCCAGGTGCTAATTATGAAGAAAAAAAACATAAAATTTTACGAATAATAAAGACTTACATCAAAATTGCACGTTTTGGCCGTAAAAAAGGGCTAAAATCGCTTGTTTTTTAAATTTCCGCCCTTTTAGACATTTTCTGAGGGTTTCTTTATAAAACATGATTCAAATGTTGAATTCCCGATAAGTTTCTAGTCTTAAAACAATTTTAAAATTTAATTATTAATGAAAATCTAAGCCGGTATTAATCAAGTGGCACGTTTTGGCTGCCTGGGCGGTAATGGGTTCAATTTGTTCTCTGCCCGACTATTGCGACATACCTATATATACGTATAAACTTAAGTTTATATTAATTCTGATTTCTGAACTAAAGAACTAAAAATACTGTACTTTCTTTCTTAATTTATTGTTATATTTTCTTTTTGGCAAATTGTAGTTATAAGACTTGTCATTTGAGGCTGACGTGTTAATTGCTTATCTTTTGTAACCCTTGTTATACAAAACTAAACTTGGGTTAGGGTAAATTTATGTGTGCATGATTTTTGGTACACCTTAGCGCTTGGCGCACGAATTTCGGAATACTCTAATTGTAAACAGGCGAAAAATTTGACTTGGGCATAGTTAAGTATTAGCCTAATTATATCACTTTAGGATTATTACTGATCTTAAATTGCTTGAATTTTTAATTTGTTAAGATTGATTTCTAATTTCAACCGACTAGTCTAGGTGCTGAGAAAAGTACCACTTGATCTAGTAGCTTTAATTTTCATATAATTTTGAATTTTAACAATCGTTTTAGAATTAAAAGCTTAACAGTATTTGCATTTTATAGTCAATTTTAACCTACAACCCTTCGAAAAATATATAATTAAGATTGAAAATCCAAAAACAAATAATTTTAGAACTATTCCGCGGACGAAACGAGCTACTTTGATAAATGCTAAGCGCAAACATCTAAGGACGAAGCCATAAAGAATTTAACATTTCTATCAAAATGAAATTTTCAAACTTTTTGAACCTTAATTTTTTAGCCCTTAGATAAAATTCTATAATTAGCCTATTTTAATTTTTCAATTTAAAAACTTGTCCTATAATGCAATAAAATTTAAGTTATTAGATAAAAACGAGATAAAAACTGACACATTTTAAAACAGTGGCAATTAGATAAAGTAGCATTCAGACAACATGAAAATTCAAATCAAAAGTTAAGCAGTGTAACATCTAACAGTGCATTAATTTGTGTCTAGTGAAATAATTGAATTTCTAACTCTAAAATATATTCAACTGAAAAGGCTCTTCATTAAAATATTTCAGTTATTCATTTTCAATTCATATTCATACTAATATGTGTACATTCTCTGAGTAAAATTTATTGGAATAAAAATCTCTGAGGTATTTAATTTGATGATTGTTATATACCAATTCACATATTTCATAACATTCTCTATTGATCAACTTTGGTTTTGATTAAAATGTTAAGCAAAAGTATGCCTAGAGATTAAAATTGTATGTATTTTTAATTAAGACGAATTACTAAGCCAAGAATTAAAACAAAGTTTGGGTTAGAATCTCTGTATGTACGTAAAAATTGATTATAGAATTTTTTTGCAAGGAGGTAAAACCAATATTTTATCTCTTGTTTAAAAAATAGCTATATTTGATGTTTAAATTAATTTACTTTTCTTTGCTTTCAGCCTCAGATTCATCGAAGTTTACATTTTTTTTGCACACTGGCCACGAAAAAACGATTCTCTCGCCACTGGCGCAAAAAAAATTGTATACAACCCTTGGCCATAAAAAAATAATGCCCCAAAACGCAGGCGGCTTCGCCTTGGAAGCTAATGTACGAGCGATTTGAGCCATTCTTTATTTTCCTGGACATGTGTCGTAATATACAACTTCACCCCACGAACCGATCGAAAAAAACAATTTTTTTTTCGTCGGAGGCAAAAATTTAAGAATTTATTAGCCACATAGCAGACAAAAAATTCGTAATTTTTGAACACAGAGAAGAAAAAAAAACATTTTTGAAAGCTTATTGCGAGAAATTTTCTGATGGTATTTAGAAATTCTTTTAAAATTTCGTGTTAAATGTTTTGTAATTCTGGAACAGTATTTTCTTTATTGTATAAGCAATTATCAATTTTTTAAGATAAATATTATTTTTATCGTTCAGATCAAATCGCGTATTTAATCGCTTGTGATTAGGTGATTTTATCAATATTAATAAACCATTTTTAAACACTCGTTTAAACATATTAAATAAAAAAACTAAAAAAAATTATAAAATAAAAATCTCTGGGAACTTTTAGCTACGAATTTCCAATTATTGCATTTTCGCATAAATTAAAATAAAATATTATATTCGCACAAAAGAATGAAAAACAATAAAATTAAAAAAAAAATCAACTGTCAGAAAAACTGATAGACGCAAATTTTATTACATTCAAGTTAAAAGTAAACTGTTTTTTATAATAAAAAAAAAAACTACAAAAAATATCCCAGCAAAATAAAACTAAATAATTTCTAACTCCACGATACTCAGAATCAACAACGCAATAATAATTACTTATTATCAGTTAAAATGATCATAAAAGGGGGTTCTAGCATAAAAAACAACAACATACGTCGTCATAAAAAGAGGGTTGCCCAATAAAAAAAGTTTCTCACTCTTGTTTTCATAAAATAAAATTTTTTTATTTTTTTTATTTTTAGTATCTCCGCCCCCTAGTTATATATTGTTAAACTATGAAAAGACCGCCTATATATAAATTTTTATACGATAAATATGTGATAGTAGAGGTGCAGCCCACAATACAATAATTTTCTTACATATTTTTTATTTCTTCTTACTGATGCACTTCTAAAAAAAATTATATCAATAATCTTTCTCGTCTTTAACTTCCGTTAGTTCTTCACATTAAAATTAATTAATAATTTATTAAAAAATATTCCCAAAGTAAAAAACTACACTATTTTAAGTACTACGTGTAAAATGTCAGTCTTGAAAAAAATTCAATTCTGATTTATTTAAATTTACATAGCGTTGGAAAAACTTTCTAAATATGTCATATAATGCAACTCTTTATAAAAAGTAAAGAATTTTTATTCAATTTTTTTGACTTTATGATAAAATAAAGTTTTTTTTATAAGATTGTAATATTTTATATTATGTAAAGTTACTTTCAAATTTAATATTGTTGTGTGTTTGATATAATTAAGTACTTTTTTGTATAAATATGTATTTTTCATTTTATGTTAGTTTGTTTATTCTGTCTAAAAGATTTCAAAAATATTATTATGCTAATTTTTTGTCAGTTTGATATTTTAATAAAGTTGGTACGATTTGAATGGATTTATTTATATTTTAATTAGATTTCATATTTTGAGATTTATATTATGCAAATATAATAAATGAGGTGAACAAAATGTTCAATTTTTATCACGGTATCGGGTTCGTGAAATCAAAAAAGATTTTAGAACCACCGAAAGCAAGTCGTGGTGCAAAATACTTTCATTTATTATCCAAAGGCGAGTCTTATTAACATTCAAGCTAATCTAACAGTATGACAAATTATTCATTTTACAATTGATAAAAACGTTTATTTTAACAGTTTGAATAAACGCTTAGATAATAAAATGACAAAATTAGAAAGTATTATCAAGATGGCACAAATAAATAAAGTCATCTAAGAAACTATAAGAAAAAAATTGGCATGACATGAAATATCGTATTGCCTTAAATTATAATGATGAGAAATTTATTTTTTTGTTTGATATCAAAATTAAAGTTTTATGCTGACCTGAATGTCGTGACCTTCTCTATCTATAGCAAGTTATAGACTTTCGAGTTTTTTATCTGGAAAGCTAATCAAGTATGCATAAGAACTAACGAATATATATTTTTCTGTTGGGTAAAAAATATTTATGTTTTTGTTTCCCCAATAAAAAAATAGTAAAAAATAATAAAATGGCTTAATATTATTCAAATGCTTAAAAACTACCATAAATTTCTGATTGATTGTGTAGGTAATAGGTATAGTATTATTTATTAGGTCATTTGTTTTGAAAAACATCAAGTATCCCAAGATCTTTCGATTCCAAAAATAATATATGAAAGAGAAAACTTTGATTAACCAAAAAGTGAAACTGTATAATTTTCATGCATTGTTTTTATTGACTTAATCGGTATAATGTATTATATTATCTACCTATATATTAATATATGTTGATTTTTTGCGTGCATTAGATAAGTCCTAACTGATACATAAACAAATTGAATTTTTGGTATTAGTGTCAATATAATCTGCCCCTCTAAGTGCGCTATATCTTATTTATTTTAATTTTTTATTTGTATTAGGAGTACTTAATAAATACACAATTTCATAAAATTTCACTAAATCTACCTATATATTAATATCTGTTGATTTTTTGCGTGCCATTAGATAAGTCTTAACTGATACATAAATAAATTGAATTTTTGGTATTAGTGTCAATATAATCTGCCCCTCTAAGTGCGCTATATCTTATTTATTTTAATTTTTTATTTGTATTAGGAGTACTTAATAAATACACAATTTCATAAAATTTCACTAAATCTACCTATATATTAATATCTGTTGATTTTTTGCGTGCCATTAGATAAGTCTTAACTGATACATAAATAAATTGAATTTTTGGTATTAGTGTCAATATAATCTGCCCCTCTAAGTGCGCTATATCTTATTTATTTTAATTTTTTATTTGTATTAGGAGTACTTAATAAATACACAATTTCATAAAATTTCACTAAATCTACCTATATATTAATATCTGTTGATTTTTTGCGTGCCATTAGATAAGTCTTAACTGATACATAAATAAATTGAATTTTTGGTATTAGTGTCAATATAATCTGCCCCTCTAAGTGCGCTATATCTTATTTATTTTAATTTTTTATTTGTATTAGGAGTACTTAATAAATACACAATTTCATACAATTTCACTAAAATATTATTATTTTATGTTGTTACTAAAGTATAGAATATTTTTTTTTTAATTTTTGAAGTAGAATATTTGAGTCTATCAATTTTAGATTTCGATTACTATATTAATTACTATATATTGATTAATAATATTTTAATTCTCATTAATTTTCATTAATCTATAACATTTAAAATTTGATGAAGTAACTTAATTTTTAAGGATGATCATACAGAGAATATTCCTCGCGCGAGGATACCGCTAGTAATGTAATAATTTTTGTAAGTGAATTCATGTTCTTGCCTTTTGGTATTCGCCTCTTATATATTGTACAAAATAATTTTCATTTGTGAGAATATAATACGCCATCTAGTATTTAAAACTTGAACTAAATTCATTAGAATTATACAGTAATCATAGTATGTAAATCTACAGGTCATAACATTTGTTTTAAAAATTTATTTAATATATTATTAACAAAATGTATAATTGATTTTGTTGACCAAATGGAAAAATAATACAAATTAAATTTTTAATAAGACTTTATTAATTTTTGACGCTTGGTTAACTAGTGTATTCATCTCTTCAAGCTATAAAAACCAATTATTTAGTTATATGATTGAACAATGTTTCAAAAAATTATTTATGTTAGAATTTTACCAATTTAATATAGAGCATACACCCATCCTCAAGTGAGTCTGATGTTGAACTGAGTTTAGTTTACATTTCAATTTTACAATATTTATAATTTTATTTATTTACAGTTTTTTGGTTATTAAAAACTTTTGCTTTTTCGATATTTATTTATCGTGATTGACTCTAAAAATTACAGTGTCTATAAATTCGTTAACGTTATTTTAAATAATGACGAATATTTACATTTACAGAATTTATTAGTGATTTATATTAATTATTATCTCTCAATCCTTACACATAAAATAAATAAATTAAATTTCAGAATAATTTTTAATATTTTAAAAATTATGCTATGAGAAAAATTCTTCAATACCAAAATTCTATCACCTAGATTAAATTTAAAAAAAAAAGTACATAATTAATATGAGAAATAAAACAAAAATGAATAATTTAAAATCAAACAAAACAATTAAATATATTTTTTATTAATAGTACCCAATTAATTACAGAAAAAAAAACTAATTTATCAAAAAAAAATAAAACTGAATTCTTAAAACAAATATTCTAAATTTTTTATAAATTAGTAATACAAAATATGTGATATTCAATCAATTGATAAAAAGATAAATAAATATTGACATATGTAAACATAAAAATATTTTTATATAAATCATCACAGAGCATATAAAAAAATAAGTTATGACTACAAATAATTTATCTTGATGAGATAATCATTAAGTTTATGAATAGTTTTTGACATTTTTTTTATCTATTAACATGTTTTTAATCTATGGCATATTTTTTTTAGTTGTATCATTTTTCTTTAACTAAATTATTCAGACAGTACAGTTCAATCTTAATAATATTTCCAATAAATATTTTTATATTAGTTTTAATCAAAAAGTATATGAAATATTGCATATGACGAAATCTAATGGAAATATTTGACTTTAGATTTTGTAAAACTTAAAATATGAAATACACATATTTTATGAAATAACATTTTGTTGACAAAATAAGTCTCTCGATGAGGCTCATGTTTGGGCCTAATTTTTGTGTAAAATAAAAATTAAATCCCTCAAGAAAAGTTACAAAAATTCACATTTGAAATATGTGATGTTCTTTATCAGTGACAACTAAGTTTTAACAAAGTTAGCAAAACTATAAATTAACTTATCTTTATTTTTTAATAAAAGTCCTATTTATTAGCCAAAAATTAATTTAGACATCAAAACGCAAAAAAAATCTTGTAACACCTGTAAACTCGATGACTTACCCATTACATAATATTTCTTCTCAAGTAATTCCTTGACAAACACACCAAAAAATAATTAAATCTTGACATTATTAGAAAAACCTAAAAATCCAATTACCAAACCATGTAGTAAAACAAATCAAGTACCACTCAAATAATCTCCACAAGAAAACTCATCCACTTAAAAATCTAATTTTCCCAAGACATCCACATATACATCAAACATAAATTCTTAAAAAAAGTAATACAATTAAATTGTATATAAAATCATAAAGTAATTCTTAACTCCTATACAGATCTTCTTACAGTACACATATCTTTTCATTTTTTCTTTTCTGATTCATATCACTTAAACCAGTCAGTTAGTTTTTTTAACCCTTCAGTATATATATTATATAAATACTTAATAAATATATTTGTTATCAAGAAAATAATAAAAGATGATCTTATTATATATAAAATAACGCCTTTATTTATTATTTAGATTTTTTATACACTGAATTTAATTTTCATTTTCAACAAAGAATAAAAAATTTTTTTTATATATGCAAAAATAAATATAAAAAAACAATAGAATTATATTTCATATATATTCGTATATATGAAAAGTGACTTTTTGTATAATTGAGTCTGTCAACACGATAATTATTATGTGTGACTACAAAATTAACTCTATCTATCAAAATGAGTAATTAGAGAAAGTTATATTTTGCAAATATATATATGCATAAAGTGTAAATGCAATTATCGTATATATACCCTTTTTTTTAGCTTCAAGAGTTTTTTTAAAATATATTATATAAATAATCTTTGTATTTTAAATTATATTGTGAAAAAAATATTTTTTTTTTATTCTGTAGTGTATAATTAAGATATTATAATATTAAAATTTATAATTTATAGTATATATATAATTATATATTGTATATTAATATATTGATGTTGATGTAATAATAAATTTTTTAGTTTATGTGTTTAATTTTACTATTTTGGTCATGTGTTGCATGTTGGTTTTTTAGGAGAAATGTTGTCTATTTTTAAATGTACGTGGAAAGTGTGTAAGATTTTTTTTATATATGGACGGGATTTTTTATTTTTTAGGAATCTGTGAGTGGGTAAATGTAGGATTTAGATGAAAGGCTCTTAAAATATTTATGATGCATTCAAATTTTACACTTACAAGAGCTAAATGAGATGCAATCCCAAACTTGACTAATTTTGAAGATACTTAAACACGTGAGAAAAGTAAGGAAACTGAAGATTTCCCGTGTACTATTCAACCATCCCCTACGTCCCCTGAAAAACAACTTGGACTATATGCCTGCTTTGTTATAAATAGTTGTAAACACAATATCCAAACTGAAAAGTCTACAAGTTCTAACTAAAATAAATATTTTGAAAGTTCAAAAATCATTTTCTTATATTCACGATGTGTATTATTAAATGAAGCCGTCATTAGCAGACTAAAAATGTATAATTCCAAATTTCATTATAATTCAAGCTACACCAGAAAGTTTAAAAAGAACGTATTCAAATTTCAACAATATCTAACAACTTCAATTACGCTTCTAATATTAAATAAATAAAAACCATTCCCATATAATATATGGGAAGGGTATATTCTATATACATGAAACATATTTTAGAAAAATTTAATTTAATTATAATAAACATGTTAAATTTTACTGATTTATGCGTTACATTTTTCTATTATTAAACTTACATATCCATTGTAATTATCTTTTATTTGAAAAGAATTTAAAATATTTTAATTAAAATATAATGTTAACAAATTTGCACATGAATATTTTTGCAAGTTGCAACTATAAATTGAAATACTATTTTACATTAGATCTAAAAATACTTTTTTATAATAAGATCTGATTATGATTTTTATTTTTCTTATTTGGTTCTAAGTCACATGAAGTGATTAAAATTTTATTTCAAGTTTAAATACGTTCAATAATTTTAAATTTTGTTATGAATTATGAGTTATGACAAAAAAAAGTACATGTTTAGCAAAATTTTAGTCAACTTCCAGATACTAAAAAACCATTGTTTTGCAACCTCTCATTCGAAGCGTTATACAATATACTTTTTATGATATTACTTTTTTAATTAGTGCATCGTTTTGATTGGTTGGCTAAAAACCGCACAAAATAGAAAATTTTAATAATTTCAACTTTGGCAGCGATTTAAAAAAAATTGAGAGGTGTCCTTTCTATTTTTTGTTTAGTTTCAGCCAAAAAATACAAACTATCATTTGCGACTATCCGCGCTCAAAAATATTTGGTGCAATAGGGTCAAAATTCTCAAAAAATTAAAATAACTTTATTTTTGAAATTTTGCGATTTTTGGAAAAATAATAAAAAATTTTACGGACTCTAAAGAGAAGTTTCTAGGTTCGTCTATAAAAAATTTTTTTCTTGAGCACCTTGTAGGTCAGTTAAACAAATATTTTTAAAAATAAAAAGTTGAATATGACCCAAGTCAAAATACGGAGAGTGGGGGGGGGGGGCTTAAATGACAGACCATAATAGGATTCACTCTACTCTTTGTTTTTTGAGTCGTTAAATCCAAATCCAGGATTCTACCTGGAAGTCGACTAAAAAGTCGCTAAAAATATACTTTTTATTTTATCATTATTAATCCGCCAATTAGAACTTAAGGCCCCTGGAGGTCTATAAACCTCAGGATCTAGTTTCTTTAGGAGTACTTTTACTTAATTATGTTCTATGTTTAATACTATAGTATATACATATTTAAAATTCAAGCTATTAAAGCTCAATTAATCGTTGACCGAAATGAATTTTTCTTACATATCTCGCAAATAGATTCAACTTTAATCTACTTAATTTGACATTAGTTGATTAAAAGCTTTATCTAGTAGTTTGAGAGGTTTATAGGTTAGAATAAAGCTTTCATAATTTACAAGTATTATCGCTATTTACTTGATTCGTTAACAAGAACAAAGGATGAAAATTTATCATGTTAATGGTCAAAATATAAGCTCATTTTGCTATTGAAGATGTACTTGACAAAACAAATTGCACAACAGTATTTGTCATGAAATTGTGGTTTGTTACTAAACTTACTGACCTAGAAAATAGGGAAATCTAATGTTACTCAACAGATTACTGTCAATAAGATTGATGTATTTCAAGAGATTGCTTAGGGATTCCAAATAATAGGACATATGCTACATTAAAATTGTACGTTTCGAAAAAATGTTATTTTCTGATTTTTATGTTATTTTTTAATAATATTTGAAACATAAATTTAATCGAAAATTATATCATATGTTAAAAACATTAGGTAAAGCTTATTTGAAGACCACCCTGCCTAAAAATTTTATATATAAAAACGTTAATTCTATATAAAATTTAGACTTTTAATACAAATATCAAGAAATGAACAGGTGGCCATAATAAATAAAAATTGTATCAAGGCTTAGTAAATTATATTGATGATACGTATATTTTGATGAAAAAAAAAATATTCTATATTATATCGATAGACTCATCAAGATTGGTTTCCATACAATATATATATAGTGTTGGCTACTTTTGTTACCTTATATTTTTGTTTTTTTTAGCGTATCGTTTGCAAAAAATAATTAAATTTATGCAAATATTTTATAAAATCGATATTAATAAATTTATCTATGAAATATATTGATACATTTTTGTAGAAGAGTTTTTATTTTATCGAAAATGTATTTGTAAAGAGTAGATAAAGAAATTGAATTTAATTATGCAAATTTTGTGCTATTGAAAGCAATGTTTGTTTTAATTATAAATTTTATTAAAAAATTTGGTGTTATTCTGTATTTTTAAAAAGTTTTACAGAAATTGTAATTTGTTGTAACTACGAGTAGATGTCGCTTTTAACCGTAAACAAAAAGGAAATTAAAGGTTATATAAGTAACAGAAGTTTAAGTAATTTTTGTTATATTTTGTTGATATTTAATTTTATTTATATATAGAATAACTTTTTACTTATTATTATTGCTTAAATGCCAGTTTTCTTGAAACCAATTGGTTTTAAAAATAATTAAATTATTTTCTTTGTTTGCAATACATTTAATCCTCTTATCTCTGGAAAAATTGCCCAAATAACTAAAATATTTTTTATATTCCTAAAATTTATTTAAAAATATATATTTTTATTAAAACAAACAAATAAAATTTTTATAACACACTAAATTATCTTTTTACATATTATAAGAAAATTATTAGGGTGTAGATACCATTAAATTGAGGAAGCTTCATCCTGTCAGTCTTCTAAAATTAGTAACGCTTGTTTTTTGTTCATTTATTTTTTTTTTTTATATTACAATTTGATTCGCTGGTAAACTTGCAAATTATACACACTTTGAGCATTTAATTTCTATAAGAAACAACTCAATTAAATTTATTTTATTTTAAATTTTTATTTATGCTCGAATAAATTATAGATAATGAATTTATTTTTTTGTTTCTATTCCTGTATTTGCATTTTTGGTTTCTATAGGCCTAAAAAAAAGGTATCATTTTTTCTACAAATCTATTTTACAAATTATTTATCTACGTTTAATCAAATTCAAAAATTCTTCTAATTTTGTTATCAAAATTAATAATCTTTTTTTTTATAGTCAAAACACACAATCTTACACATGCAAATAAAAAAAAAGGAAACAAAATTTATACAAACATATAAATTTTTTTATACATTTTAATACCCTATAAAATCATTCTCATACAATTAAAAAACAAAATACTTCTCACGGCTTTATCATTTAACAAAATCTTAATCTTTTTTAAACTTTTCTTTCTTCTTCTTCATCTTCTTTTATTTAATTTATTTATTCATATATATATATATACCATTTAAATATCCTAATAATTCAATGTTAACAAACCAATTTTTTATTTTTTTGTAAATTAAAGGTATATAAAATTGAGAGAGTAAATATTCGCACAATTTTTTCCACCTTTTTTAAAAAAATGTATTTTTTTGTTCTTCTGTTTTATCAAAATAATTTTAATGTTTTATAAATCACTATATTATAAAAATGAATTCTCTTTAAAAGTCATAATCATAATCATACGCTACATTATTATATGCAACTTCTTTCTTGTTTGCGTGCATATATATATATATATATATATATATATATATTTAGAACTTGTTTTATACCACAAGCTT
The DNA here is from genome assembly GCA_022575985.1 of Anagrus nilaparvatae. Classification (NCBI taxonomy): domain Eukaryota; kingdom Metazoa; phylum Arthropoda; class Insecta; order Hymenoptera; family Mymaridae; genus Anagrus; species Anagrus nilaparvatae. The sequence continues at coordinate 8,219,362 of JAKSXM010000165.1, forward strand.
TAACTTTAATCACTTTATCACGAGAAATCTTATTAGCTCGCGGTGTTTTTCTGAAAATTGGACCTTATATGTTTATATATATTTTTTCTTATAACTTAACATTAATGAAATTCTTCTTCATATATAGTTGGCTTTTTTTATAATATATGTAATGCGTTCATCTCTTTCTTTAGGAGCCCCGTGAGGCACAATAATAATAAGAAGAGAAGGTCAACCTGTGCCCTGAGCCACACTCAAGTTATGAAACGAGTTTTTCACCTGGCTATATCCTTATATTCTTCTTTTTTTGACTTCTTTCTACTTATTTTTTTTTATCTTCGTCTTTCTTATAAGTATTATTATAATAAGTATATTATAAAAGCGCCTGACCTGGAAGCAGCTGCGGAAACCTGCTTGTTTCTACCCACAGTACAACAACAACATATAATGACTCTATTTTACCAGACGAAACAGGGTATTATATATACAGGTATATACCTATATATATAAGATATAAACTCTTGATTATTACTGTTTTGACTCATTTCGAGACTTCTATATATATAATGCGAATAATGGATTTTCTCTTGGCGCCCTGCCGCTAAATTAATACATTACAACTTTATATACTTATATAAGTAAAAATAGTTATGATATATACTAACTATATTATTGTCTTGTAAAATTTAAACAGATAAATTTTTTAAAAAATTATGTCTTTATAAAATTTATCAATGTTAATAAATGTGATGTTCGTTCAGCGTATAAAATTTGTCATCAAGTTGTTAACGATATATATTGATACTTTATAAATATGCATTTCAATGTCTTAATATATAATGTAAGAAAGTTTTATTTAATGTACGTTAATCTATTTGCAAATATTTTTTACTTGCATACTGAGAAAGACGTGAGTTAACATATAAATACACTGAATTCTTATGCGTATGTCAGCGAATAACTGAAATTCTTTTAAAGTAAAGATATCCTTATTGGTTTTCTCATATTTTCACTCAATAAATTAAAATATAAATTTTTATATATGAAGCTTGAGGTATATTGGTGATAATTGAAAGTGGTAATTAGACGATGAACAAGTAATTTTTGGATTTTCCTGAAAAAAAAGTAAGCAAAATGTATTTGTTCAAATAAAATCTGCAGGATTGAAATATTACGTATACTTTATTTCACTGAGAAATTAAAAGGATTATAATTTTGATTTAAAATGTTTTGGGTGAAAGTATTTATTTGTGGTTATAGGTTGCTGCATCATCTTTGTATAGTTTTTTTCAGCTGTGGCAAATAAATACAGAAGATTTCAATAATTAGGTAGCCTGGAATTCTCTTTTTCTTACTGATCTACTAGCTCTTTTCCAAAGCATGTTGAACATACCAGCTCACACACAAGTATTGTATACATACTTAAAATGAGTTTTGGATTATTCATGTACGACTATCTTCAGTATCTTTTCGGGTATGCCATCAGACCCTGATACTTTTCCATTCTTTCTACAGCTTCGAATAACTCCTTCTTCATGAAATCAGGGATAACATTTTTATCTTATTCTAGGGCATCAAAATTTTTCTTTCCACAATCATCCTACTGTTATCAATGATATAAAAACCGTAATTTAGTTTAATTGCGTATATATATCTAAGTGGAACGTCCTACTGTCACTTTTGAGAACATTTATTGATAGATAATTAAAATCATTTTAATTTGAATTTTTCGCGGGTATGTTGCTTTAATTTTCACCCGTTATGTGCTATGGTCTTTTTTCTTGCAAGTGTCAAAAATAAGTTCCACTTGGTATATAAGGACTGAAGATATAATACACAATAATAACAATGATTGGTGAGCGTTCGGTATTTCTTGATATATTTGATTAGAGTTCAATAACTTCTAAAGATAGCGTGCCTGAGAAAAAAAAATTTTTTAAATACAAAAAAGTAATAAAAAAATTAAATTTTTAATATTACTCAATTAAATATCGTTTAATATATGTTTAGCTTATAAATGTTTAAGTTGTATGTATATTTATAAAGATAGGTTATCTTATTTTTACATTGATTAAAACACAATAGTTATCAGGGGTGGATCCAGAAAGCACCTCTGGGGGGGGGGGCGAATTCCCAAAAAATACGTCTAAAAATCGTAAAATTTCCAAAAAATTCCTAAAAAACATACAAAATTTTCGCTCTGCAGGGGGCGATCGCCCCATCGCCCCTCCACCCCGCTAAATCCGCCCCTGATAGTTCTTAATTTCTAACATTATAACATTTTTATAAACCGCTTTTACGTAATAGTACAAAATAATTTTTTACAATATTTCAAGATTCAATTTTAGTTTAGGACACTGATAATTTACATTTGCATAAAAACACTCTACATATATAAACGTAGAAAACATTATTTTAATTTCTTCCCTTCCCCTCTCTTATAATTTTTTGTATTTTTATTGCATATTTACATATTTCTTACATTGGTTTTTCTGTCACTGCTTCCCGAACCACCTCCCCCTAATCTCTATTTGTGAAATCCATTTTTTTAGCTGATTTTTTAGCTCACTTCAGTACAAGCCTAGATGTGGTTAAAGGTTTCTTCCTCTAATTTGCACATCCTGCAATTTGTATCAATAAACCCCTTCTTTCCCTCCTTACTGATATTCCCGTACCTAATTCTCGTCTATTGTTCTTTCCATTTCTTTTTTATATTTTTTTCTTTCCAATATTGCTCTCTATTGCAATTTTCCTTATAAGTCTCATACTATTCCCAGTATGTTGATTTATAAACTCCAATAAAGTTTTGTTGCATATCTTCTTCATTTAAAATATTAAATGCCTACCCATTTTTTCCAGAAACTTCCTGCATCCCATACCTTTTATAAGCAGCTCCCTCATTTCTCCCTTTTTCGCCTGCTCCCAAGTACTTTTAAGTTATATTATTCATTTAGTTGGTTTCCCATTGTCTATTGCTCTTATTTCTTCTCTTAATCATGTTTTAGCTAATCTCTCCTTTTCCATGACTAAAATATTCCTGGTGTAATTTACTGCTATTTCTCTTGTATAAACAACGAAATTTTTAATATCCGCTAATTTTCATATGTACTCTGGTGTGTTGCATTTTTTCGACTAATTCTTGTCTCTTAAGACCCGAGATTTTTACTCGATACAAATACCATGCTTGCTAGTGTGTGCAATAAGTACATCCATTTACTTAGTCTTCCTAGCCCTATTCTTTTCATCAGTCCCCACACTGCATTTATTGATTTCCTTGCCTTGCCCTAGTACAAGTTATTTGTTTTTCCATAAGTCCAGTTACCCCGAAAATAAATATTTGCAATGGATCCTTTTTGTAGCTCCATTTATCTTTTTTCCGTAGTTTTACGCCTCTCCTGAAAACCGTAATGGTTGAGAAAAACAGCCTCTTTTAGCGATTTCTTGCACATCCATTGCTCAAACCTCAGAATTGGATAGCCAGAGAAATTTCTTATCCGGATCTAAGAGGGAACCTTCTTTTTACTCACACTGAGAGAGAAAATTAGAAGAAATTATTATAAATATTAGTAAAAACTTCTATTTTTTTATTGTAATTGAGCACAATGTTTCACTTTATTGTAGAAAATAATATTTTAGTATGTAAAGTTTAGCCATATATAATATGCGTATATTACTTGTTTGAGTACTAATTTTTACTATATACGAGAACTGTAATTAATGTAAAATGAAATTATATCTGTATCTAAATTTTACAAAACTCGTACAGTAAAAATTCTAGACTTTCATAGGAAAAATTTTTTCAAGTATAGCGAAAGAAAAAATTAATCTTCAGGGCACATTTTTTTTTTTTTTTATAATTCCTACCATCTTTTGAACCGCAACAATTATTTAATTAATCTATCTATATTTTATATTCGAATATTTATTATCGCATCTGACAGAGCTCCATGAAGCCAGCGTCCGGAAAATAAAAAATTATTGAATTTAAAAAAAATAATTATACCATCGTTTGTGGGTTTTTAGTACAATTAAAACGAGCCCAACCAGACCTCTGTGCGTTTCGTATTTTCCGAGCAAATGCGAATTTTCCGAAATTTCATCACCCGGACAAAAATCATTAATTTCTCCCTTAAAAATTAAATTAAAAAAAATGTGTTTATAGGATTTTGTTTATTTTCGTTTGTGCTTTCATCACCCCGGAAAAAGAATAATTAAAAATGATTAATAAACAATTACAAATGATGTATTAAAAACATATTCTAACTTTTACTGTTTTTATAGTATCTTATTTTTTACTATACTTATAGTAATATTCTTTTTAAGTATATTGTAATTTTTAGGGTAAATGCTCTTTGCTCTCTAAAAATCTCTAAAGCTTAAGTAACTGCCAAAATTATATTTTGCAATAAAAATATATTTCATAGGTCTGAAAATTTGTGTAAAAAGCTAATTTGGAAGGTATCTTGGTGTTTTAGGCTCATACAAGCCATGGACATGAATGTAGGGTACGTGGAATACTTTGTTTAATTATGTTTACTACTTAATACTTTGTTTAATTAATGTCTTAAATAAATACATAATTTTATGGTGTAATTTCTAATGTAAAACTCCCTTTCTGAATTTAACATAGCAGGGATTTCAGCTGTCTCATTAAGTTTACTAAATTTAATGTCCAGTGGCTAATTTGTCTGGAATATTTTTACAGTGTATTTACACCCATTTTTTTATTTTTTTAAGAATTGTTGGTTTTTTTCTTCAAACTTGCTTAAATATTTAATTAATGCTAGTACCTAGTAATTTGATAAATTCTATCTAAATATTTAGATATAATTTAATTAACTAATTTTATAATAAAAAAATTTTATCAATTACTTCGACATCAAAGAAATATAACTTTGAAATTAAAAAAAACTTGTGATAAAATTTTATTTTTTGTATTCCTTGTTCAAATACACTGAGAAAAAAAAGAAATATTGTAAATTTTTAGCCTTGATAATGAAGACTGAAGGTCTTCGAAACGTGGGCAATTTATTGAAAAAATAAAGCAAATTGTTAGCTCGGAAATCAAATATTTTTATTTAATATGAATTATTCCTATATTAGATAGTAATTGAGCACTTACCCTAAAAATTACAATATACTTGAAAAGAATATTACTATAAGTATAGTAAAAAATAAGATTTGCAATTTGTCGCAATTTGTGCTATAAAAACAGTAAAAGTTACAATATGTTTTTAATACATAATTTTTAATTGTTTATTAATTATTCTTAATTATTTTTTTTGCGGGGTGATGAAAGCACAAACAAAAATAAACAAAATCCTATAAACAGATTTTTTTTTTAATTTAATTTTTAAGGGAGAAATTAATGATTTTTGTCCGGGTGATGAAATTTCGGAAAATTCGCATTTTCTCGGAAAATACGAAACGCGCAAACGTCTGGTTGAAGTTTTTACCAATATTTATAATAATTTCTTTTAATTTTTTTTCTCAGTGTACGTAAAAAATTCGATAATTTTTGATAAAATTATACCCAACAAAAGGCTGTAAGTATTTTATTTATTTTATTTTAAAATGACTTTACAATTCGTACTATTTTATTAAAATATATTTTTTATTATTTTATCAATATAGACTAATTTTTTTAATGTAAATTTTAAGTAAATATATACTCACGTGGTGGTAGGTATAAAAGAAAAAATATTTTCAGTATTTTTTCAAACTTTTTAAATATTCAGTATTGTGGATATTAATTAAATGTTTTAACTTTGTTTGAAAATGTTTAAGTTAATTGCTTTTTTAAATATATTATTCCTTGTTGGCAGTACTCTTGCAAAAGTAAGTATTTTCAATCTTTGTTTTATGGAGTTGAAAATTTTTTTATTATAAATTTAAAATATTGTAAATTTAATATATTAGGCTCGTACAGCGAAATATTTAACAAAATTATTAATTAAAATGGTAAAAGTATGACTTTTTTGAATTTTTTTTACCTTTTAAAAGTAATTAACGAGGTTGAAGCCTTGTACTATACGAATCAAAGTTTAAAACAGATTTGCTCATTTGACTAGCGTACTAAGATTTACTAAATATACTTACTTTTTATTCTCCATTAAATATTTTTATAAACAAAGCAAAAAAATTAGATTTATAGGAATAAAACATTAAAAATAAAAAATAACAGTTACTTGATTATTTAAAAGTGCGCGCACGATACCGAATCCGCCCATGTGTTCTTAAAGTTACTAGATATACGTCACTTAATTTTTTGAATTTTTTTTTCTCAAAACTTTTTGCATAAAAAATAAAAAAAAGAGCAAATTTTTTTTCCTTTATGAAAGTATAGTACCTCATTTTTTTCTGTGGGAGTACTGGTTTTAGAAATATCCTTTATAGTCAATTTTTCGGATCTGAAGCTTAATTTTTGGAAAATTTTTTACATAAAAAAAGAAAAATAATAGCAATATTTTTTTCTTTTTGAATGTAGTACCTAATTTTTTTTTAAGAAAGTACTAATATTTGAAAGTATCTTTACTCGAAATCTCGAATCGGATCCTTAATTTTTGAAAATTTTTTTCTCAAAATTTTTTGCATAAAAAAATAAAAAAAACAGAAGTATTTTTTTTTCTTTTTGAACGTAGTACCAAATTTTTTTCTATGAAAATACTTATTTCTAGAATTATCGTTTTTATTTGACATCTCCAATTGACACTTAATTTTTTGAAAATTGTTTACATAAAAAAATAAAAAAAATAGCAAATTTTTTTTCTTTTGGGACGTAGTACTTAATTTTTTCTATGAAAGTACTAATATCTAGAATTATCGTTTTTACTAGGTAAAATAGAACATTAAGAAAATGTTATTATTGTTAATGAGGAATCATAGTGCCAATTACTTGCATAATTTTTATAGCTATTCTATTTCAAACTATTCTTATTCCCTAAATGCGAATTATTCTAGGTCCCTAAATCAAAATTATTCCAAGTCCCTAAACCCAAAATTATTCAGAGTCCATAAACCTGTATTATTTTAAGTCCTAAGCCCAGATTTTTCGAAGTCCCTAAATTGAAATTATTCTAAGTCTCATTTGACCCCCCCCTCTTAAACCGGACAAATTTGACCCCCCCCCTTAATTTTCAAGTTCCGAGGTACCCCCTCCCTATAAAAATGTTGCATGTTAATAAAAAAAAAGAATTTATTAAAAAATTTAAATAATCATAAAAATTTATAAATTCTTTTGTAAAAATCTTAAGAAAACAAAAAGTCGAAATTTAAGGAAAAGTTTAAAAATCTTATAATCGTCAGTTCTTAAATGTCAATTCAACATGTTAACTCATTAAGTAAATACGAATCGCATTTGAAATTGATTTTATTAAAAAAATGACTCATAAAAAAATAAAATTTTCATCATGTAGATTCCCTTTGGTTTCTCAGAATTTTTTAAATATTTTGAAAATCCAAAAATATGAATTTGAAAAGCCAATACGATGATTGTAAGAGATAAGAAATTTACCCGCAATTTCCCATTCTTTATAAACTGGAAAGTCCTTAATTGTATCATCGTTGATAAGAATTCTCTTTTATATTTACATTCATTTTTACTTTAATACTTCTGCTGTAAGAAAGTTCAATTTTTTTAATACCAAATTTATCTATTATTGTTAGTTATTATCTAGTCTAGTCAGTTTGTTTATTGTTTAAATTTTATAGAATTAAAAATTAAAATGGTTCAAGATGCGTGAATAAAAATTTTTTTAAATTAAAACAGTTTGAATAACAATTTTTTGTTTTTATATATCTTAGCCTCAACCTAAGAACGGAGGTTTTGATCTCAAAGAAGGTATCGATTCGTCAAAAAGTACTTATTTAATTTTTTCACCAAAAGAAGATGATAAAGTTGGTGCACTTGGACGTTATCTTCAATTATTTGCTGTAAGTAAAATAATAATTTAAAACTTATTTAATTAAATAAATATTTGTTTTTTATTTTTTAATATTACTTGATATTTTTTTCTTTATTAATTAACTTTTTTTTCCTTTATTTTTAGTGACTTAATTGCAGCTTCAAAAAAATAATTACTTTTTTCAGCTTAATTTTATTATCTTATATATTGAAAGAAATAATTTATTTTTTATAAATCTTTTTTTAGCTAATATTAAACTTGTTCAATTTATTTAAATATTTTATTAAATTACGAATACTTAATTAAAGTATTAATTTGTTTTTCACTTTTTATAAAAAATTAAAATATTAGTATCTTAAATCATTAAATTTATTTTTTTTTTATTTAACAGAAGCATAAAATTAATCTTTTGCACATTGAATCACGAAGTTCTTTGCGTCAAAAAAATTCATATGAATTTATGGTAGAATGTGCTCCAAGTGGTGATCTTGGTTCTGCAATCGAAGAATTAAAACTTCAAACTGGTTATTTTTCAATAATATCAAGGTAAATAATAACAAAATTAATTTATTTATAATTTAATGAAAATTGAGCTAACGAAAATAAAACATTGAAATCACAGTGATAATAATGATACAGTTCCATGGTTTCCAAAAAGAATACGTGATTTAGATAAATTTGCTAATCAGATATTATCTTATGGATCCGAGTTAGATTCTGATCATCCAGGCTTTACTGACGAAGTTTATAGAAACAGAAGAAAATATTTTGCTGATATTGCATACAATTACAAACAGTAAGTTTAAAAAAATTTTTTAAATTATATTTAACAATTAATTAATTAACTGAAAAATAAAAAAAAAAAATTTTTTAGTGGACAACCGATACCAAGAGTTGATTATACAAAAGAAGAAACACAAACCTGGAAAACGATATTTAATAAATTAACTGAATATTATCCAAAATATGCATGTCAAGAATATAATAACATTTTTCCACTGTTAGTTAAAAATTGCGGTTATAGAGAAGATAATATTCCTCAATTGGAAGATGTTTCGAATTTCTTAAAAGGTACACGGCCAGGCTGCTTTGCTTGAAAATTCAAGCAGTTGCTTGAATTGCTTGAAATTTCAAGCATTTCAAACAGCAAATAAAATTCAAGCAAAGCAGCCTCGCCGTGTATTTAAAAACTTAAAATTTATCAATATTGTTTTTTTTAGCTGGCAAAAAGCGCGTACGTTCTTGCTATTGCAAGACCATATAAAACTAATTTTTTTGTCACTTATAAAAAAAAATCAATGAAGACCCTAGGCCACAAAAAATAGTACCATATTGCAATTTAGTTTCCATGGCAAAACCGAATTTTCGGATGATTCTGGCTAAGTAGTATACATAATACGAACGATTGTAGCAGACAAATTACCGAATAAAATTATCTAGCACCATCCAAAAAGTAAAATAAATTTGTGTAGACTTTTTGTGAGTACTTTAATGGTGTACTCAAATTAGTACAGGTGTACTCAAATTCATTTTACTTTTATAGTATTCAACTGTGAATAATTCCCAACGGTGAAATTAAAAAACTGTCGAATGTTTATATATGCGTTGTAAATTTAAATAAGAAAATCGTAAATTTACAATTTTTTTATCTTTTAATTGAGTTTAAAACGACCTTGCTGGACAAATTATAAGGAAGAATTCACAAAACTTTGATTTCCACTCTTGTCAATATTTCATTCTCAATCTGAGAACCTCTTCAGGACCTTTATTTTTTTAGAAATAATTTTTTAATTTTACAAAATATTACATTGAAATGTTTGAATTACATATATATTTTATACAAGGTCGTTTTAAACTCAATTGAAATTTAAATTATCTGGACGTTCCAATCCAATTTTCAAAAATTTTATTATCGTAAATTTGTAATTTTTCATGCTTGGAAGCGTAACTTTACGACAGTTTCGTATTTTTGTCTAAAAACGCATCGAATTATAATCAGAGTCAAACAAAAACTAAAGTACCTGGAATTCAGTAAATTTAACCAAAAAATAGTATTTTTAGGAAGATACTCGAGTAATTTCTTAATAACCTTAGTTCAATACCAAATAACCAAATACCCAGAGAGTAATTTTAGAAATTTTGAAATTGAATATATAATTATTTTAATTATGCATTCATTTGTAGAAACAAATTAAATATGATCTTGAAACAAATATTTTTTTTTTTAGATCGTACTGGATTTACAATAAGACCTGTTGCTGGATTATTATCATCACGTGATTTTTTGGCTGGTTTAGCATTTAGAGTATTTCATTCAACTCAATACATAAGGCATGCTAGTATGCCCCTTTATACACCAGAACCTGACGTTTGCCATGAACTATTAGGACATGTACCTTTATTTGCTGATCCAGCATTTGCACAATTTTCTCAATCAATTGGCTTAGCATCTTTGGGTGCACCTGATGAATATATTGAGAAATTGGCTACTGTAAATATTATACTTTTTGGATTTTTAAACTTTACGATTTTATTTTATTTGTTAAAATTTAAAATTTTTTATTTATAGTGTTTTTGGTTTACGGTTGAATTTGGGCTATGTAAACAAAATGGAGAATTAAAAGCTTATGGGGCTGGGCTATTATCATCATTTGGTGAATTAGAGTACAGTTTAAGTGGAAAACCAGAACTTCGAGCATTTGATCCAGCTAAGACTGCAGAGCAAAAATATCCAATTACTGAATATCAACCAATTTATTATGTAGCTGAAAATTTCGAAGATGCCAAAGACAAAATGACGTAAGTTTACTAACTTAAAAAATTATTTGCAACTCAAGTATAGGATTAAACATAATGTAACAGTAGAGATTAAAAACTAAGTTCTCATAACTTATTTTAGAATTATACTTTTCGATTTATTTTTATCAAAATATAGCAATACAAAAAACATAAAAAAAATAAAAGTTCACTGTATTAAAAAAAAAAAAATTAATTGAAAAATTTTTTTTAATTTCTAGAAAATTCTCTGAAACCATCCCAAGAAGTTTTAGTGTCAGATACGATCCATATACTCAAAGCATTGGTATTATTGACAGTAAACAGCAAGTAGGAGAACTTGTACACAATGTTGATCGGGAACTTCAAACATTAAAGGATGCATTCCAAAAATTAAATAATTAATTATTTTTGTTTTGTTTTTTGTAACTTCCCTAATATTGTTATCAGTAAATTTTATTTTTGATTGTTTTTTATATTTGTAGTTTTGTTAAAAAAATAGATTCAGTATAAAAAATAGAGATTGTTTTGATTGATATACTATACATGATTTTAATAAAAACGAAGACATTTTATAATATAATTATTAATTATTTGCAACAAAATTGGTTGAGATAACTGGAGTCGTTAAATTTTTCTGAAAATTCGCTCTCAAAAACAAAACATTTATCATCAAGATACTAATTAAAATGTATCCATGTTATATAAGAAGTTTTTGCACTCGTTTCCAAATAACGCTGCCACCTTCTTTACCAAACGAAAGTCTAATTTTTATTTGTAAATGTCAGCTTTTATAATAAAATGATCAGTGACTATTGTTTGCAATTTGGTGTCCCAAATTGGTGTTTTTCTACTGTTAGAACACTTTTTATTTAGAAACTTAGTTTCAAATCACAGGAATCCTACAAATATATAACCTCTCCGAACCTACAAAAATAGAAATCAAAATGAACTCATAAAATACAGGTACTACTGTATAAATGTGATTGCATATAAAACTATAGTACTCCCATGGAAATAAATTAGGTACTATGTCCAAAGAGAAAAAAAATTTGGTGTTTTTTGTATTTTTTTGTGACAAAAATTTTGGAAAAAAAATTTTCAAAAATTAATTATCAGATTCAAGATATCAAGTAATATAATATTAAACAACTAGGTGGGAATTACGTATATAACTGAGGTAATTTTTCAAGGGCCCTCTGTGGCGCATCACATTTCCCTTTACCCAAAACCATCTAAATTTAAATTATAGACAAGGTACTTTATAAGCTTCAATATTTTCGTGAAATTTTCACTTTCTCTGTACGTTAAAATATATTTGATAAAATGTTTATAATATACTTTAATTATGCCTGGATACAATTTTTATTATTAATCTTGCTTAAGTCAGAGTCTAAATTTTATGATTTTGTTTCGTGATATATTATTTTTTATTTCTTCTAGCTTACAGTAATAAAAATTTTAATAAAATATTTCGAAGTTATAAAAATATAATAAAATGTTTACAAATTACGAAAACTTAATAGATAAAATTAAATAAAAAAAAAACGTGATTTCGAAAAATAAAAATGTGCCCACGTGCAAAAGAGGTAAACAATACAAATACAAATACAAATACAAAAATAATGATAAATTTTAATTAATTTTAAAATAACCAAATTTTAAGTTACTCATAATTTTATTCAGTTTCCACGAAACATTGCCACAAACTAAAAGAATTTTTGTTTTTAAATATCTTGAAAATGTTTAAATTAATTATTTTCATAAATTTATTATTTCTCTTTGGTTATACTTTTGGAGGTGTAAGTTCATAAAAATTTTTATTTCATTTCCATATTTACTAAATGATAATATGAAATTTTTATTTTTCAGAAAGAAAGATACAAACTTACTGTTTCATACTTTAACAGACAATATACTTACAAACAAAAAATGTATTCAATTTTCGTAAAAAATAAATTGGACCAATCACAAAGTTTTAAAAAGATCGAATCCGGCTATGATGGACAAACATTTAAATTAAAATTTAAGCCAGGGTCTTATATTATACAAGTTCGTCCATTTTTCGTAGAAGATGAAATTTGTGAATTTGAATTGGATACGAACGAGGTCGAAGCAGGAACACAAATAAAAGTTGAGTTAAGTGGAGCTAAATTACCTGATAATGCTATTGACAAGCGCAGTTGTCATGAAATCGTTAAGGAATATGAGACTACACACTTATAAATTTGATGGTTTTAAAATTTACATGTTAAAATTTTGTAATAAATAAAAAAAAGTATTTTTGAATTTTTTTATTTTTTCTAAATTATAAATTATTAATTTTAATTCAGCGTCTATAAATCATGCATTTACCAACCTTTTGCGAGGTCCAGAATAATATTTTCTTGAAAGTGACAAAGAAACATCGTATGGAGTAATCATAATTTGAAGAATTACATATTTTTTACCCCTTGAATAGTAATATACTATTAATTTGTTTCATATAATTTATACCAAAGGTCTACTCTAGGTTTTCAAACTAGAGCCAGAATTACGCGCGAGTTTTAAAATAAACGCAATTTAAAAATGTCAAAATTTTAATGGGTTACAATAATTTTTTTTTTCATAAAATCATATTATTAAAATTATGTAAAAAATAGTATACCGAAAAACAGAAACAAAAGTTTTATTAAACTGTAAACTGCTCTTATTGGGTAAAAATAAATATTTACAATAAAAGTCCTAGCATTTTCATTATTTGTATACTATTATTTTATATTGCGAAAATTAAAAGAAACATGAAATAAATGAAATCCTTTGTCAGGATATAGGTGAGCCAGAATTCATGTTTTTGTCGAATTTTACCTAACAGCATACTTATTCTGTCTTATAAACAAATTATAATTGTTTAAACAATTACTGGGGTTTTTCGCAAAAAAGAAACTGAAAATCTTGATCAGAGGGTAAAAAAATACACACACAAAGGTTACACACGTAATTTTCGAAAAAAATTTTTTTTAGACAATTTATAAATAATTAAATATTGTTTAAAAAATTAATCATACGTCCTTGTAAATTAAAAATTCACGTTCAGAGAATCAAAATACGTATAATACGTTCAGGGATTTTGATTTTGAAATTTTAAAAAATGTTAGCTACAGGATATTTAACATTTAGATTTTTGGCCAATTTTGCAATAAATTGTTAATAACTAATAATGTACTACCAATTATTTTCCATGGAACTTTTATGGCATTAAATAGCATGGCTGGCGACAGGATTAGTAAACTTTCTCATGATACAGAATATTAATATTTTTAATATTAATGGTATCTAGTGCATCACGATATACGATATACGATATCGATACGAGACTTTGCTAAATTTATCGATAACGATACGATATTATGTTTTAGCAATATCGCCGATATTCTCGTATCGCCGATATTCAAAGCCGAGAATATCGGAAATTATCGATATCGCTTTTTTGTGAATTTATTAATTTATTTATTCAACTAGCTATACATATTATTTAAAAAAATATAAGTATGCGTATTATATCAAGTATTATACCCTTATACCGGTTTTCTATTGTTTAAAAATATTTTTTGGCACGATCACCCTATGTATGCAATACATAGATGAAATTGTGCCTTATAAGTTTGTTACGTCAAAAAACGGAAGTCTTCAAATTGTCCAATTATAATATTTGGTTTTCATATAAATTAAATAGAAAGAACCCTTTTATATATATTTTGGCGCATTATATTTTTGTATGTTTAAAAAAAAAAAACATAACAAAAGACGTTCGGTCACATTATTTTTTAATTAAAAAAAATTGCTTCTTATTTTGTATGTTGATATTTTATCGAATATCGAGACGATATCGATACGATACGATATCGATACGATATCATGTTCTGAAAAATATCGTCGATATCGATACGATACGATATTTATAGTAGTTCTGTCGAGACGATATCGATAATTTTAAAATATCGATATCGTATCGTATCGTGATGCACTAATGGTATCAATAAAATATTTTAACTTTGACTTTCTAGTAAAAAAAATTTAAAAATAATATCATGAAATAAGTAAATTTAAAAATTTTTTGTGTTTTTTTTTTTTTTAGGAATACAAATAAATTTTATATTTTAAACGATTGTTGATAATTTTTATGCTCACGACTATTTACCACAAAATTCATAAATATTGAGTTTTTAAGATTTTGTTACGTCTAAGGTACTTTAAACAATTTATGAATATGTGTTTGAATTTATTCTAATAGACTCTATGTAATTATTGCAATGGTATTAATATCGAATACGTAACACGAAGTGCGAAACAAGTACACCTTTTAGCCTTGCGTCTTGTGACACTAACGGCGGGAAAGGTACTAAGTTCAATCAATGTAGAAATGAAGTAGACAAATAACAAATTAGTTTATTTATGAAATAAGTTACAAAGATTAATTATAAAAGATTATTAAGTTGAATGTTAAACAATAATATAACTTGTCTTACAATTTACTTATGAGTGACCGTCAAGCGAACCTTGAATATTCTCCTTTGGTATGTGGCTGGTGGTACTGATACGACAAACTAGACGCTGCGAAACTAAAAGTCGGAACAAGAAGACCGATCCTTCAAAATCCGCGAGTATATATAGTCACGGGAGAATTTGACAAATCCTCAAATTCTCCTCCTAAACTCTGCGTGGGGAGGTGTAACGGTCAGCAAAGCTGACGTGGGCCAACGCCCGAAACTCTGGTGGGAACCTGGCAAATTCCGAGAATAGGCGAAAGTTTGTGACTGCTCATCTACAGATTTCGCAATCATACAATATTCGTTCCTTTCTCAAATTGCGTATACTTCCATTAATTACTTTTATATGAATTATTCCTAATTCAATTATTTTACCAATATTAGCGCCAATATTTAGGCGAAATATTTCAATACGTTACAATTTTTTGAAATTTTATTTTTAAATTTTAAACAAAGAAATAAGTTTTAAAAAAAAGCCATAGTTTTCAGAACATCTCACACTATAAGGATCTTCAAAAAATTGGGTATCCAAAGTATTTCCATTAATAACAAAGGAGATACTGTTCTATTTGCAGATGATGTACTTAGTCTAGTTATAATTCTGGATAGCACCCTATCGTGGAAACAGCAAGTAAACCATATTAGTAAAAAAGTCAATAAGGTATTATATGGTTTACGGTTCATCAAATCTTGCACCTCTCAGCTGTTAAGGCGTAGGTTAGTTGAGTCCCTAGTAATTCCAAATCTAGACTATTGCACAGTTGTTTATTCAGATATGTCACTCTACCTTCGTTTACAACTTTAAAGGCTTGCGAATATAGGGATAAAATATATATTTGGATTAAGACGTGACGAACACTTAACTACTTACCGGAAAAAGTTACAGTGGCTTAGTAATGGCTCGCAACGAGATTATTTCGCCATGCTAACTATGTACAGAATATTAAGGATGAAGGAACCTCCGCTATTACTCCCGCTATTTAAACCCTATCATACTGACAAGCCCACAAGAGATCCACGAAAAAATCTGGAAACCCAAACCATGTTGACTGAGACTGGAAGAAATTCTTTCCAAATCAAATATGCTAATTTCTGGAACTCACTACCTCCCTGTTATTGAGCTTTACCCTCATTATCGCAATTTAAAAAAGCAATGAAAACATATTTTTTCTCAAAATTAGATAGTTCATATATTCATATTTCACTTATTTTATTTTATTATATTACAAATTACCAATCATAAATTTTATTGCTTTTAATTAGTATTTTTGTCACTAAGTTGTCGAAATTAATTTAATTTATTAATATATATATATATATACTAGCATAGGTGAGAGGGGGGCTCCGCCCCCCCTGATCCATTCCCGGTGTTGTTGTTATTGATTTTTTTATTATTATCATGTTGTTATTGTCCAAAATATATACACGGTGACCTGGAAGCGTTTTATTATTCGATCAAAATGACAAAAAAAACCGTATGGTGGGGTGTTTTCTACACTAAAAAATGTCTACGAATTTCCTATCCGGACCTTCTATCCAGCTAGGCTACTTTAAGCGTTTGCTGTCAATATTTTCATATTTTCAATATTGTCTTGATTTTTATAATGGATTTCCTTAAAATTACGACCTTGAGAAACTACAAAATTCGATTTTTCTCATATTAGACGTGGTCGAATTTCCGGGAAAAAATATACAAGATCCTCTTGTAAATAATATTCAGAAAAACATATTTTGAAAACTGATAACCTTTTATAATGGATTTTCTCAAAATTGGGACCCTGAAACACGACAAAAATCGATTTTTCTCATATAAGAGGTGATCAAAAGCGAAAATAAATGGTTTCATCGGATTCCTGGGGAAAAAATACATAAGTATCTTTAGTAAATAATATTTAGGAAATTTTATTTTATAAATTAATAAACTTTTTTGATTGTTTTCCTTAAAATTGGGACCCTAAAACACGAAAAAAAATCGGGGAAAAAATATACAAGACCTTTTTTTAAATAATAATCAGAAAAACTTATTTTGAAAACTGCTAACTTTTTATAATAGATTTCCTTAAAATTGGGACCCTAAAAACCAATAAAATCGATTTTACTCCTATAAAACGTAGTCAAAAGCTAAAATAAATGGTTCCATCGAAATCTTAGGGAAAAAATAGACAAGTCCCTCTTGTTAATAATATACAGAAAAATTTATTCAGAAAACTACAAAACTTTTAAAATTGGTCCCCTTGAAATTTGGACCCTAAAAGGCAACGAAAATCGATTTTTCTCCTATAAAACGTGGTCAAAAACTAAAATAAATGGTTTCATCGGATTCCTGGGAAAAAAATACTAAAGTATATCAATTGGAACATAATTTTAAACGTAATTTTAATCCACTGGAAAAACTGAAAGTTTTAAGAAAATCCCAATTTTAAGGAGGCAAAAAAAAAAAATTTTGAGAGCAATCGTGGGCTCAAAAATCGATATTTTGGTCTAAATCCAACGAGAAACTTATTTTTTTTTACTTATATTTTCGAGTTCTGCAGGCGCGTTAGGAATCCCGGATACTTCGAAAAAAAAGCCAATTCAATTTCAATTTAAAAAAAGCCAGTCTTATAAAAAATTTTAAATCATCATTATTCAAATTATGAAAATATTGACAGCAAACGCTTAAAGTAGCTGGATAGAAGGTCCGGATAGAAAATTCGTAGACACTTTTTAGTGTAGAAAAGACCCTAATATACAGTTTTTTTTGTCATTTTGATCGCATAATAAAACGCTTCCAGGTCACCGTGTATATCAATGCCAAAAAAAATTAACGCCTTGAAATAAGCTAAAATTTTTTTCTTAATGTAGACCTTTTACCAGTTCAAATGTGACCAATGAGATAAAATTTGTAGTAAATTCAAAGGAATGGCGTAATTTTGAAAATTAGCCAAATCAGGCTATTTTTGGACCTTTAAACAGACATATTTCGGGCCCATGAGGTGCTAGAGGACTAAAACTTTGGCTGAGGGACTTTATTATCACCCCAAACTATACCCTAAAATTTGAGTTGAATATATATAATATATAGTAAAAAATTTTAACTCATATGAATATTTGCATTGCTTAAAGAACTGTAGTGCCAATAATTTAGCAGCGTTTTTCCTATATTTTAATTTAAAAAAAAATTTTAAATATCGTAGAAAATGTAATTAAAACTAATACTAACTAATTTATTTTTTTAACGAAAAAAATTATATTATATCATTAATTTCTTGAATTTGTCTTATTTTTTATTATAATTATTTTTAAAAACCAAACATTATTTTAACCCAATCAATTTTTTGATTGACCCACAAATAAATGATTAAAAATACCATAAAAAATAAAAAAATGAAAAAAATTTTTTTACCTTTAAAAATATTTTATAAAATTTTAAAGATACCTCCGTTTTGAATAAAAATTTCAGAGAATACGTAAAAATTAGTGCTGAATCGAATACTATGAAGTGCGATATCAAAATTTTTCGATAGTCTCGAGAAATTTCAATTTTTGTTAAAATTTTTAAAAAATGTTATCAAGTTCAAAAATACTAAAAATTAAATATCTCAAAAACTACGATAGCTAATCAGAAAATATAGTGCCTATGTCACCCGCATTTTTTTGTATGCGGTTTTCTATGTCGCAAATGTAGCCAACGTGATATACTTTTTTTAATGTCTAACATGAATTCTTACTTTTATGGTCTAATTTCAAAGGTAGACAATTCCTTTTCTAAATTTAACATAGCAGAGATTTCAGCTGTCTCGTTAAGTTTACTAAATTTAATGTCTAGTGGCTAATTTGTCTGGAATATTTTTTACAGTGTAGATATATTTACACCCATTTTTTTATTTTTGGAAGAAATGTTTTTTTCCATCTTCAAACTTGCTGAAATATTTAATTATAATGATAGTAATAATTTAAATATTTAGATATAATTTAATTAACTAAATTTATAATAAAAAAATATTATTAAGTATTTCGACATTAAACAAATATAACTTTGAATTTACAAAAACTTGTGATAAAATTTTATTTTTTGTATTCCTTTTACAAATAATTAAAAAATTCAATAATTTTTGATAAAATTAAACCAGACAAAAGGATGTAAGTTTTTTATTTATTTTATTTTATGAATAATATTTCTGATGATTTCACAATTTGTATTATTTTATTCAAAAATATATTTTTATTTTTTTATCAATATAGAATAATTTTTTTTTAATGTAAATTTTAAGTAAATAGGTACATACTCATTGTCAGTAGTAGGTATATAAGAAAAATTTTTTTCAGTGTTCTTTCAAACTTTATAAAAATTCAGTATTGTGGATATTAATTAAATTTTTTAACTTTGTTTAAAAATGTTTAAGTTAATTGCTTTTTTAAATATATTATTCCTTGTTGGCAGTACTCTTGCAAAAGTAAGTATTTTCAATCTTTGTTTTATGGGATTGAACATTTTTTTATTGTAAATTTAATATATTAAGCTCGCACAGCGAAATATTTAACAAAATCATTAATTAAAATGGTTAAAATATGGCTTTTTTGAATTTTTTATACTATACGAATCAAATTTTAAAACAGATTTTCTCATTTGACTAGCGTACTAAGATTTACTAGATATAGTTACTTTAAAATAAAATATTTTTATAAACAAAGCAAAAAAAAAATTAGTCTTATAGGTATAAAGCATTTAAAAAAATATTAATAATATTTTATTATATATTTTATATTGTAATAGGGGGCTTGCATGGGTCAAAATTTTGGTAATTTTTGTACAAAATCTGAAATTATAAAAAAAAAATACTAGATACGCATCTTTTTATTTTTTTAAATTACAAAAATTAACGGAGTTATAGAGGTTTCAAAAACCAGATTTTCGTCAGAGGTAAAATGAAGGTACACGAATTTTTTTTCTTGCTCAAACGGTTGCAAATGACTTTTTGACACAAAACTTTTTTCTTTCTTTTCAAAATTTTAATAATTTTCTTTTATTACGTTTTAACTCATTAGCAATCGTTTAAGCAAGAAAAAAAATTCCGCTTGCTGCAAGCGGATTTTTTTTTCAGTGTACAATTGTAGAGGTTTCAGTTTTAACTCATGGGTTTTCCAATAAAGAGATTTCTTGGCGATTGATTAATTTTTAACTTTTAGATACAATTATGAATTGTAATTTTATAATTAATTTTTTTTTCAGGTAAGAACTTATACATTTTCTGTTCAGTACTTGAATCTTCAACAAAAAGTTAAGGAATTTAAAGACGTTAATTTTCATATTGAACTTTATGTGAGAAGAATACTAGATAATGAATTGATTCATGAGGGAACTTATTTTAAAAATGGATTTTCAATAGACCTTTTTCCAGGAAGTTATTATGTTATACTACTTCCACGTTATGATGTTGAATCTTCTGATAATTTGTTTATTATTAAATGTCATATTGATTTACTAGATACTAATGATAATAAAGGAGAAGACAAAATTAATGTACTTCTGCAAAATGAATTTTCAAAACCTTATGAAATTCCTAAAGAATACCCAAATATTGATATGCATAGTAGTTACTATATTTCGAAGAAATAAAAGAATAAAAGTCGCAGGAACTATACTACAAAATTTATCAAGAATATAAGTCAGTTAGCTATATACTTTTATAAATAAAATGTTAATTTAAATAAACCAATGAATAAAAAAATGTCTCAACTTTTTTCTTTTTTTATTTATAAATACATAATTACAGTTCTATAATTGAGTTATATACCCCTATAATAAGACATGATATATGTCAAGTAATTTTTTTGCTTCAAAAAAATTTTATTTTATAACATAATATATTTTTCAAGTTTACGGAAATTATAAAATTATACGTGTTAAAAAATATACATGAGCAAAAAAAAAAATTTTTTTTTATTTTTCGCACTACTGTATAATTACAATAAAATTATAGAATGAAAGGGATATGGTGCGTATATATATAACCCATCAATATTATATCTTAAATAGGTATCTTTTATACACACACACATATACAGACACATACTCATTAGACTTTAAAATAAGGTTGTTTTGATAATCTAAATATTCAGGCGCCATTAAACATAAATAAAATATAAAAAATTTATAATTGATGTTTTATATTTTTTTATTAAAGTAAAAATTTTCTATGTGTATTTTATAACATAATGGGAGTTGGTATGGGGTGTTTCATGTCAATCAACTGGTTTGAAAATTGTAAGGCAGAGTTTTATTCATGAAGAGGTTACGATTTTAACACATTTTGTGGTGATTCTTGGAATTTGAGTAAAATTGGGTATGGGCAGAGACTGCTGAAGGAGCAAACGAGTCTATGAGCTGCTTGATTTCTTTGGTTACTGATTATTGTTGCTAAATTGAATGGAGGATTTTTAAAGCATATGGTGGTTTGGATAACATACTGGTTGACCTAAAAAAGTTATATGGAAAGATCTAAAACATACGCTCAATAAAAATATTTTCTAGTTTTTTGTGATAATGGAGTAATAATAGCTAGGAATGTGTAGTAATGAACATAACAATTTTTTATAGCACGGAATTTATAGTTAGTTTGCCGAAGAATTTTTTTAAATTACACTGTAAAAATATATTGCTTGACTTTTCAAGAAAAACTTGCATATTTCTATTTAATTTTAATTAATTTTTGGCTTCTAAAGAACTGAGCAGAGTTTTCAAAAACTGCTAAACTTCAAAATTCAAGCAGTATATTTTTACAGTGCATATCAAGATCTATTTTTAGCTTAGAAATAAACTTAATTAAATTTTAAAAGATTTAAAGCTCCAAATTGATAAAAATTCTCATACATTAATCGATTACTAATAATACATTTTCGTAAATTGATATTTTAGTAAACTAATGAGATTGACCCTTACAAAACCCTTACAAAAATTTTTCAATTATTATGCACTAACTACCTCAACACGAAACTCCCAATATACACTAAATAATTACATGAATGGCTTTATTATAATAACATACATCCATAATATTAATAAAAAACTGTGAACTTTTATAAATTCTGCATTTTTTATATTTTTTTTTTATAACTTTATTACCATACATACTATGTTGTTCACTTAGTTAAGTTGGTTTTTTTTATTATAATAACTATAATGGTAATTTATATATTGTATAAGAAAAAAAAAATGTAATAATTTATACTTAAGGCATAATTTTACACTTATATTGTATATACATGAGAATTTTCATATTTTAAAATAGAGATATTATGTAGTTCGTATAAAAAAAGGTAAGAGAATTTTTTTGCTAATAAACGAAATAATTGTTTTTGTAATACTTTAAGAATTTATATGTGATAGTTAACTAATCCTGTTTTTTGTGTGTAAAAAATTCTAGTTATTTAAATTATAGTTATACTTATTTTATTGTGTATATATGGGAAAATATTTTTCAGGATTGGTGCTTTTGGGTCTTTGGATCTAGGGAATGAAGATGCTGATTTTTTACCATAAAAAACAAGTAATAAAATATTAGTTTAGAATTGATATATTCTGATGCGAGTGGAAGAAAATATTTTAATTCACGAGTAAATTTGGAGTTCAAAAAAAATAAATGATTGAAGTATGAGTGAAAACATTCACTAAAATTCTAATATTTTATGTGTGAATTTGAAAATTAAAATAATGTCACTAATTATGACCTAATTTGATACATTCTTTTAGAAACAATCTAAAAGGAACCCTCAGCTAGTGATGGTTAATTTTCAATATTCAAAGTTAGTTTGAGAAGGCAGAAGACTCCTTAGGAAGTTACTGAAAGAATGATTGATTAAAAATATGAAAATACGGTCATTGAACAAAAGTAAAAATCAGAAATTTCATCCCATATAACAAATATTTATCAAATTTTTAAATTTTTTGCTCAAATTACATAATTTTAAGAAACTTATTAAATTAATTATCAATATTTAAAAAAAAATAAATTTCCTGCATTAACCGTTATAATAAACGAATAATATAAAATTATAAAAAACAATTATTAAAACAAGTCCATAATGTATCAATACCATAATACGAATTCAAATAAAGCGAAAATATAATACTTCGAATCACATAAAGAAATATTAAATAATACGTTTCGATATATTATTTTGATTACTGCGTGCGAATGATTTTTTTTCTTCGAAGTAATTTTATTTTTTAAAATAAAAAAAATGATTATATAAATGTCTTCACTTTGTAAATTGAGAAATTTAAACCATGCTATATTGCATATAGAATAAGTAATCAGTAAAAAAATACCTAAATAACTGTTTTGGGTGTATGTATTTTCGTGTACATGTGTAATTTTTTTTTAAAGAAGATGACTAATAATAACGTGAGGAAAAAAAATGTATGTGAGTATTATTGATTTGTGTATTGAAAAATATAAATTAATATTATATCGAGATGAAACACAAATTATCAGTCTTGTTTTTAAAATAAAAAAAATGAAAAATTATTGCGAAATGATATTCGAGTTTGCGCCTGCTCTGTTATTATGGAGTTAAGGCAGCGGAGGTAGAATTGTGACACAGTTTTATTGCAGTTTTTTAGGTTGGACCATGAGATGGAAGATTTAATTTTATTTCAACAAATTATTGGCAGGTTACATTTATCGCGAAAAATTGTTCAAAAGGTATGTTAGAATCTTAGAATATTTGTACCAAAGATTGCAGGACCCTAAAGGCTTCGTAATTGATGAAAAAATCTTTTATCTTATACGGATCCGATTTCTCTTGTTTGCCAATTTTCGAGTTATTTTTTAATTTTTTATAGATTTTTTTACTTACTATTAATTGGTTACTAACTAATAATTGATTTAAATAAAATTCAATTTAAACAAAATTTTATTTATTTTTGCAAATTTACATCAATATTAATTAATTCAAATTGTCTATATTTTGTTGCTGAAATTTATTTTAAGATCTTAAAAAATTTAAACTATAAAAAAATATTTGTTTATGTTTTCGATTGAATGTATGCATTTTCATATGGCAACTTGAATAATGTAAACAATAAATAAAAAATTTGGTTAGGTCTTAAGCTAAATTTTCAAGTATTAAAAAAGCACGCAATTTGGTAACTATACAATTTATTAAAATAAATTAAAAAAAAAAAACTTTAATCAAAAACTCTCTTCAAATTCCAGCAAAAAAATTCTAAAAAAAAATGTCAATTCAATCCGAATGTAACAAGAACGCCGGGGTATGTTTCGAAACAATAACAAAATACGTAATGTCACGTATAAAAATGTCAAAAATCGAAGTAGAAAATTGCATAATAAACGTATTAAATGCTGGTTTAGCAATGAGAACAATAATACAAGACCCAACAACAGGTAAATTTCGCTTAACAAATTGTAAACCACCAGGATTAGCATGTAAAATAAAAGAACCATGCAGTGAAGACGATAGTTCTTTATCAGACTGTGATTAAACACTAAAACTTTATTTTTAGGTTATGATATGTAATTTACCTGTCTGTAATATACATTTAAAAAAATCCTTTTCTTTCAAATTCTTATGTTGTATAGAAATCATTAAAATATTTTTTATTGACTTAAAATGAATGACATGCTACAATATTTTTTATGTTTGTAATGAATACCCTTAATAATATAATTTTTTTTTTTTATTAAAAAAAACTACTTTTTTATTGTTAGGTTACCATATCACATAATGTGTATATTATATGCACGTGTAAGCAAAAAAAATATTATGTGCCTCTTTATATTATTACTTTTTTTTTGTTTTTTTTGTATTATGTACAACCAAACAATTCATTGAAGCGGATGTCTCATTTATATATAAGAAATATCATGTTTTATACAATGTTTCGTGAGAAATTACCTGTAAAAAAAAAATTTTTACATTTTTTTTTTTGGCTTTTACCTGTCTATCAGTTTGTAATACACTGTTTAACAAAATATTTTGCAAATATGTGTATTTTTTTGGGTAAAAATATTGAATTTCACCAAATATTCAGATTTCAAAATTATTAATATTTTTTGATATCCACATTATTAAATTTTTACATTCGAATGGATTTTAAAATATTATAACGGTTTTTATGTAGTTAATCTTTAGAAAATAAATAGTAAATGTCATTTTTGCAATTTTATATATTAAAACCGTTTTAATAACCTGGTTCATAAGCGTATATCATATCATTATTAAGCTTAACTTTTTGGATTAAATCTAGATATTTTTTAATATATTATATGAAACTATGTGTCATTTATGTGTTTTTATAATCCTGGATATTATGTATTTATTTTAAAAGTGTAATATTTAGATTTATTTTTATACTAGGTCAACTGGTAGTGTATTTGATTATGAGCTTTGGTATATAGAGCTTATGAATTTTAATCGTGCATAATGTTCGTGTTATTTAGCTTTTGGTTTAAAATATATGGGGTATTTGAGATGGTGTATGTATGAAAGGGTAATATTACAATATTTATATCTAAGCAAATTTCTGTACTGAATGTAGTCAGAAACTTGTATTAGTATGAATAATATAATATTCTTTGGATTACATGAAGATTAGGCTTTAATTACAAAAAAATTCTCATTATTTCTTAAAAATTTTTGTTGATCTTCATTTTGCTCTATTTATTTGGTTTTCAATCACAAAAATTTAAATTTTTTATCGCTTATTCTGGTTATTTAAATGCCCAATTTTAAAATTAAAAAATAAAACTCAATATTGAGGAAGTAATTAGATTTTATAGTTGTTTATTTGTTGTGTACCCTTTTAGTTCACAAATTTTTTGAAAACTGGAGAAAAAAATTTTAAACCTCAAAATTTTTAAAATTAGTAGCAGGAGGACTTTGACTTGATCTGACAGCTAAATATTTTAGAAATCATAAAATACTGTACCATAAAGTGAAGATCTATGAACTCATTTTATTTCAAAATTTAAAACTTTTAGCCGAGCTTTTAGCAGAATTAAAAAAAGTTTTTCATTCTAGCGATAAATGTATATTTCATTTATTCATTATAGTCCGTGAGACTTCAATTTTTAACCAAAGGAGGAAAAAAAAGAATGTCCCAGATCGCACGTTAATTTGCCTCTGAGGTGAAGCCGATGCTGTTAAACTGCGATCTGCTCTCTAAGTTCTAATTTGTAAAAATACAGCGAAAATTACAAATTAACAAATTGCAGTCTGTAAACCTAATAATTTACAAATCAGAATCAGTAAACTTTAAAATTACAAACCGGTAAATAAGTTTATAATCTGTAAATATTAAAATTACAAATTTGAATTAGTAAAGTTATAAGTTACAAATCGGTAAGCGCCAGCGTACTTTGTAAACGTTAAAACTACAAATTATAATTTGTTATATTAGAAATTACAAATTTTAGACGGGAAAAGAGAATTTGTAAATTAAAATTAACAAATTAGAAATAATACAAAATAAACGCAAAGTAAAATAACCTCCATTTTCTGATTTTGTTCATTTTAAAAGTTTATTGAATAAAATTTTACAAAAGATTTGGAAATCACTTGTACCTAGTGTGCATAAGCAAGTGAAAAATAAATTGCAATTACCATTGTTTTGATTATTTGAATTTTTAAAAAGCTGATTATCCAAAACAAAAAATATATTTTAATAAACTAAATTAATAAATCTAAATTAAAATAAATAAACGGACAAGATCTGAAAATGGAGTTTTAATTTACAAATTCTCTTTTCCCGTCTAAAATTTGTAATTTCTAATATAACAAATTATAATTTGTAGTTTTAAGGTTTACAAAGTACACTGGCGCTTACCGATTTGTAACTTATAACTTTAGAAATTCAAATTTGTAATTTTAATATTTACAGATTATAAACTTATTTACCGGTTTGTAATTTTAAAGTTTACTGATTCTGATTTGTAAATTATTAGGTTTACATACTGCAATTTGTTAATTTGTAATTTTCGCTGTATTTTTACAAATTAGAACTTAGAGAGTGGGGCATTCTTTTCTTGCTCCCGTGGATAAAATGCAATTGTTATTCCTTAGTAGGGAGAAATCGCCTTTTTTTCGATCTCGTTGCGGGGCGAAAAAATGTGTTTTTGACCCGCTAAGAAGAAAAAAATTTTTTTTGTATAGACCCTTTTACGCCAGCTACTCAATCAACAGACCAAGAGTTAAGATTTAAAGCAAAGTTGTTCGTGCGCAGTTTATTTTATATGTTTACATTATTTTCTAAAACATTATGAAATTTCTCGCAAGTGAAATGACTTTTAAAGGATATAAAAAGGCCTTGATTACTACAGTTTATAAAATTTTCGAATATCAATATTAATTTATTTTAAATTATTAATTTGCTTTCTTGTTAACATTTAAGAATCTCGTAATCAATTTTCATTGATGGTAGTTTAATAGAATCATTTTTTTATTTGCACTTTATATATAGCATTTCAGAATATTTGCATTTGATTTATTGTTTACAAAAGAAGCTAGTATTAAATGAAGCAAATGGTTCTTCGTCCTTTATTTCTTTACCTTAATGATTTCTGCGAAAACGTTACCTCTAGTGACTAATACATTATTCTTATGGGTGTGTCATACGCTGTCATTGAACAAATAAATTTTAGAATATGTCAAGAAACTTAAAGTTTCAAAATCAAATGTTGAATCTGAAATTAAAATTAGTTTATTGTGAACATTACAATATTTAGGGAAAATAAAAAAAGCTCACCATATTTTTAGACACATTTTTTAATTTTGATCAGTTGTTGAAACTTTATTTTTTCCTTTTTTAACTGACTTTATCACCAACAATGCCTATAAACAAGATAACATAATTTGTTTTTTTCCAAATATTGATGGTACCTAAAAAAATAACTTTTAAATAAATTACCATTTATAAATTATTATCTGTACTATCACTAATTATTTCATTGATTGGATCTTTAGATAATATAATTAAATCTTAAATAAAATGTGCATATCATAGCTTAAACATATACAAAAAAATCCTTGGATAAAACGCAATTTTTCTTTCTCAAAAGGGAGAAAACGCGTTTTATTCAATCGTGTAGTGTAGCGAAAAAAGTTTTTTCGACCCGCTAGTAAGTAAAAAAGTGAAATCAACCGGTACTTAGGTTTATACTTATGTTTAATTAGGCAATGGTATCTCTGTGTCTGGAAGGCCTATTGAAATGAATGTTGGGTATATCCGGAATGTTTTTTAACACAATAAATTGATTATTATCTATTTGGTGTAATTTGGTTTTAAATGCGTTGATTTCACTAGTAAGTCAGAAAACAGAAAAAATTATTTGGTTTTGATCTAGTAGGTATTAGGTTAAAATCAGTTTCAAATATTTTAAAAAAGGGTCTCATTTACACAGATGCCTAATTATAAATAAGTAAACTTTGAAAGGCTACATTTCCCTACTGCCCAAAAATTTTCTAAAATCTGATACTAGATTTTGAACCTCTTTTTATGTAGGATAATACGTTTTTCAAAAATAAATTTTCATTTTTTGTAAATTTTTTGGACATAATCTAATTCCTCTGGGGAGAATACGAGCTAATATCGCTGTACCTTTGAAATCGATAACTTCCTTAAAATTAAACAGCGCTTAATTCCAAACCTCAAACAAATCGGATATTCTATACAATTTAAAATAAATGTAATTAGCATCATCCTTGACTTCAAATATTACAAAGGTATATACTCCAACATTATAAAAAATATTCTCTCCTTTATTAAGCAATTACTGGACCCAGTAGTAAGCAAATTTCTATGATGTCTCAAATGACAATAATTTAAAATATACACATAAGAAAAACACACCCCTTTTATCCTTATAATAAAAAAAGCATTAATTTCAAAATTTTATTTTTAACATCCTCATTTTTTATTTCCAATTTTTAAATAATAATCGCTGCAGGTATTACATTATATAGGTATAATAAACATTACTTCCTTGGATACCTCGTAAAGTATAAAATACAAATTTAAAAAGATCAAATATACAGCTGTATATTATTTTTATAAATATACAATCAAAAAAAAGAAAGATGCAGAAAAATATATGTCGGTTTTATAAATAAAAAAATAAAAGAAATACTTAAATAAAAAACAGGTTAGCTTGTTTTTTTTGGCATTGCTTCTAGCTGATTTGGGATATCGATTTCTTTTTGGAGGTATAAGACAGTCATATTAGATTTCGTAAGCTGATTTATCTGTATATACGTGAATATGCAGAAGCTCTAGGGCACGTGTGTGATCATCAGGTTTATTATAATTGCTAAGGGATTTATGCCCTGACGCGTAAGATATAATTGGTATGCCTATTAATATTCGAGAAAAAAAGTTACTAAAAAATAAAACCAAAAGTATTATATTATGTACCTTGTTATAATAAGGGATTCAAATTATTTATACTTTTGATTCAAATGATATACAATACTGATATGTTTTTTTTTTAACTGTAATTATTTTTTATACAGTGTATATTTTTAAATGTTGATTTTTTTCGTTTTTTTAAATTTTAATTAACTTAATTTTATGTTTGGACGTCAGTGCAGGTTTTTTTTTAAAAGACTGTTTTTTTTACACTTATTATTTTATATTGAGAGATGAACATGTAAATACTTTTTCACACATGAATATTTTTTTTAATGCAAATATTTATATATTCGTCTGGTAAGGAGAAGTTTGCAATATTGTGTTTGAATTGGGTCTGGGTGGTTTGATTGCAAAAAGATTCATGATACTGAGTGTTTTTCTATCTGAAAGTGCTAGATCTGCTTACTGAAATTGATTCACTTGGAACTCACAAAAAAAATAGAAAATTTTCGAAAAATTAGTAAATTTTTGAAAATAATCGTAAATTTACTAAATTTAGTATATTAACAACAAATTCGAGAATCCTGATTTTTTCTTGTGAATTTACAAAAACAATTGTAAATTAGCAAATATTTTTTGTTAAAAAAAAAATTGTAAATTATCAATTTTTCTCGTGAATTTACAAAAAAAATCGGAAATACTCAAATTTTTAGTTAATATATACTAAATTTAGTAAATTTATGATTTTGTTCCAAAAATTAGTAATTTTTCGAAAATATTCTATTTTTTTTGTAAATCTAAGAAAGATACTTTTTACAGTGTACTTTCTTAAATAATATTGCCTATGAAACCCTCAAATTGCACTTATTTTCAATTTTAACTATTTTGAAATTTTTTTTTTTAAATCCGAAAGAAGTTTCTAAAAATTTTCAGTTTCTAATTTTTGCGGTCAAAATTTCTGAAACCCACAAAATTAGTAAAAAAAAATTCCAAAATAAATTACAGTCCAATATATGCAAAAAAAAAAAAAAAGAATTTAAAACACATAACACAGAAACACTCATTTATAAAAACACAAATTAAGATATTAAACGTATATTACTTATATGAGTTATATACTTGCGGTCTTATTTTTTTGCATGTTTTTCTTTAAAGTGTAATAATGTTATTTTATTTTATTATTATCTTTTTCATTTTTTATTATAAATAAAAACAAGTTTTTCATATATATTAGTAATGCGGTTTTCTTAAGATAAAAGGTTTCAAAGCATTTATATATATAACAGTAAAAATATAAAGATATTTAAAAAATAAGGTGATGAAGCAAACGAGCTCGTGATGAAACGGTCGTAAAACGATCGGAAACAAGAGAAAAATATGTATAGCGGGTATTTTAAGATTATACCTGTTTGCTGGTGTGTATAAAGATGTTTCGACTCTGAAAAATTCTTATCTTAAGACATTAGTCAGGTTGTCGAGATTGAAATATACAAAAAAAAATATGTGTATTGGAGAATTAAGTTTGAAAAAAAAGGAATTTTATTCATCAGAAATATATATCCAAAAGCGCACGAAGCGTATCGCGTTACCAATTGAGAATTCGTCGATGATGCCAATGATTATATTAAAAAAAAAGGTTTATTTTGTAACAGATTTCTTGAATTAATAAAATAAAATCTAGGTTTATATTAAAAAAAGGATTTCAATAATCTAAATTGAAATTTTATGCAAACATTTTTTTCTACCAGTTTGAAACAAAATCAATTTATTTTGCAGATTCTTATTATTTCAATTTTGTTTTTATGGATTTTAATAAATATTGTGGTTGATAGTTATTGATTAAATATTTTTTTAAATGATGCATTTTTTTGTCTCCTGCAGTTCTCTTAACATTTTTCATCTGTAAATATTAAGATTAGATTTGCAGGTGTTATACGCGGGGTTCCGTTCTAAAAACAAACTGGCTATACCAGGAAATAGAGGGTTCGGTTCCAAAAATATTAAATAATCACTAAATTTTTAGGATTATTTATAGCCGAAATAGCCTTGATTTGCTTAAAAACCAGTTGCAACGTGGGTTGGAAACGTTCATTATGGCGCCAGTCTTCAGATAAAATTAGGTGGTCTTTTTTATATAAAAAACTAAAACAAGATATGGGGGTCTTTAATAATTTTAAAGGAAATATTTTCCTTTTTTTAGCTTTCAATAGAGTTTTTATTTGGTCGAGGATTGATATTGCTTCATTAAATATGTTTAATTAAGGATACATTCCAATACAATAAATTTTCTTGTTTTTAGAATTTCTTAATTTATTCTTTATGTTACACAATCATGGATACACAACTTATCACAATTGAAATAGTTGAGTGAGCAAAATCTTCAATAATATACAGTGAGTTATTCATTAATTTTTGGAGGGTTTCAACTAGTCCAAATAGTAATTGGATCCAGTTAGTGCTTAAGGACTATTGTATTATTTTTCCACGTCTTGCTTGTATTAAAATTCTGCTATACTGAATTCAAACAAAAAGCTTTTAAATTACCAAAAATGAATGAAATAAACATTAATGCTCACTTCAAAAATTGAATATTATTTATTTCTACCCCTACAAATATGAAAAAAGCATGCAATTTATTCACTTTCTCATTAAAAAATTGAAATAAAAACAAAATAATTTTTACATTTTAATGATAATTATGCCATTAAAGTAAAAAAAAGGTATTATTTTTTGTATAAAAATGATTTAAATTACATAAAAATGATGTAAAATAATGAACAATATATAAATTTTACGCGGAAAGTCAAAGAAACCAGGTGTAAAAAAATAATTAATCATTATAAAAAATAATAGAAAAAAAAAAAAAATCATTATTTTCATTAAATTTGTGTTAAAATCAAACAAAACGCAAAATAATAATAAATCTACAGTGTGATTTAAAGTAAACACGCAAAAGCATTTATATAGAAAATTACAAAATTTCTTATCGTGTGTGTTTGCTAATATTACACACATGAATGTAAAAAAAAAACAAAAAGAAATAAATATATTCATCTGTAAAAAAAAGGTAGGTAGGTATGAACCTTTAAATATTACGTGAATAAAACATCTGCTCATCATTTGATAAATTGTATACTTGGAATATAACATCTTAATTTACTTTTTTCATATTATACTTTATGTGCTTTTTTCTCTGACTTTTTGAAGAATGTTTTTATTATTTTTTAGACTTTTTAAAATTTTTATTGTGTATGCTTGTTTTATAGCAATTTATAACCTTTTTTTTTGGTTCTTATCAGAAAAATGTATTTTTTATAAAGTTGATTGCATTTATATATTTAATAAGAATTTATGAAAAAAGTATGGTTGTATATGAGTAAATCTTGTGTGTTTGAGATTGGGCTGAAAAGTTTGCTTCTATGGGTACTTTTACTGTAATTTTAAATTGCTAGAAAATATAATTAGGAGCAAGAATCAGTTATGGGTAAACAAATATTTTTGAGTTTACAGTTTATAAAATGATTAAATTTTAAAGCCAAATGTTAGAATTTAACATTTTTAAATAAAAATTCATTTTTGAACAATTATTTACTTAAATTCTAAATTACAACTTATAACATTAAAATTATTCTTTTTTTATTGAAATTTCGAAGGGTTCCAATACTTTTGTACCACTATAAATTTTTTCAAAGAATCCGAATCTTAAGGTACTTAGTCAGACATACCAAATTTTTTGAATGGAAGACGTAAAATTTTCCATTTCTCAATTCAAAATTTGAAATGCTAGTCTATGAATAAAACAAATTTTTTTTAATTGTGTAACCTGACGGATATTTTAAAAATTCTAAAAACTTGTATTTTAAAAAAGATCATTTTTTAATCAGGGAATTTTAAATTGCCATATAAAAAAAATGCACTTGCTTATATGAAGCTGTAGATGCAATAAGAGCGTATAAAGATCGGCGAGTGGAGGGGAGTACTATGTATTTTAAATGGTATCCCCTTCTCTTATAGAGTTTTATACGCTGTTATTGCATCGACAGACACATATGAAAATATATGAAAATTTTGAGCTCATTTTTGAACAAACATCCTAGAAAGTGAAAATAACTGCCAAGAATCGAGAATTGAAAAGCTGAAAATTGATGAAATAATTTTCATTGCATAGTTGGGAATAAAATTTGTTAAATTCTTAGAGTCCAAATGGGTCCTATATAGTTGGTGGAAAAATCCCTCATATTTTAATTCATAAATTCTTAATTATATAACTATAAATTTTTGTAGTAATTAACAATATAGGCTAATTTATTATTATTTACATTTTTAATTCCAAAATTAAAAGAAAACAGATGATTTAAAAGTATCATAGATATTGGTATGAAATCTGTAGATATTAAAACTTATAAATAATTCCTAACATTAGCAGTTAAGTATACAAAATAATTAATTGAGACAATTATTATTTAAATACAATATACACCTCAGGATTGAATTATTTCTGCATCATATTTGTTAAAAAAGTTTAAACTAAAAGATTTATATGAATGTTAAAGTTTCTTCATAAACTCGTAATTCTCATTGTGATACATATACTCTTTGAAAGTCATTTTATTTGCGAGAAAAAT
The DNA here is from genome assembly GCA_022575985.1 of Anagrus nilaparvatae. NCBI lineage: Eukaryota > Metazoa > Arthropoda > Insecta > Hymenoptera > Mymaridae > Anagrus > Anagrus nilaparvatae. Next base: position 8,253,524 of record JAKSXM010000165.1, read on the forward strand.
TTTAGTACAAAATTATCTTTTTTTTTTAAATTTTATGGTTATATAGAATTATATCTACACTGTAAAAAGTAACTTTCTTAGATTAACAAAATAATAGAATGTTTTTAAAAAATTAGTAAATTTTCAAAAAAATTTGTAAATATTCGATAAAAATGGAAAATTGACTAAATTTAGTATATTATCGAAAAATTCGAAAATTTTCCATTTTTTTTTCATGATTTTACGAAAAAAGTTGTAAATTCACAACTATTTTTTGTAAATTTTCGAAATAAAATTGTAAATTATCAATTTTTCTAGCAAATTTATAAAAAAAAATTGAAAAAATCCAGAATACTCGAATTTTTTGTTAATACCTATACAAGTCCTTCTGAGCCAAAACAGCCATGGTGGGCCGATCGGGTCATCGGATTGATCCCAAAATTTTTTCATGTTTTCATAACATAAAGATAGAAAACTCCAGAAATTTTTGGCCTTCTAGGTTTTAAACAGCACAAGTTATGGCCAATCAAATTCTTTAGGCAGCACTCAACCAGCGTCAGTGTTTTTTGGGAAAATGATTAAAAATGATAAAACCCCGGGAAATCCTGAAAAATGGGAAAACGCGTTTTAAGAAAAATCGCAATACTTCATATTTAAAAAATTTTTTTTCAACCGAAATCCCATCGATCTGTCCGAAAAAAATTTTTCGTTTCGGCCATTAAAGTCGATTTTAGCCTGTTTTAGATTAATTTCACATTTTAAATTCTTAAAAAAAAATTACTATTTTCGATAAAAATTAAGCAAGTTATGGTCAAAATTTAAGCGAGTTGAGTATTTTAAGTTATAATTTCGTTTCGCCTAAAATTGGAATCAGTATAAATATGTAGTTTTTGACAATCTCTTTACTTGACCATAAATTGGTTAATTTCCATCGAAAATAGTAATTTTTTTTTTTCAAGATTATTTTTTCCCTGACTACTATAGATCAAAAAAAGATGTGGACCTCTCGAATTTTTGAAATATGTTCCAAAAAAATGGTCCCAGAATGCTCGGGTAAAAAAAAATCTGTTGACAAATTATCCTTCGATCTCTGTAAAAAATTTTATGATTGTAACTTTATTAGGAGGGGAGGGACAGAAATAAATGCATCAAAAAAGTAAGAAAAAAAATTTTTTACTTTTTAGGCCGTCTTTAAACGTTTAATTGGTGCATTAAAAATTATTTTAAATTAACCAAATTTTAACTGCAGGTTCTTTAACCCTTTAACTTCAGGGGAGCGTTGGAATTTTCAAAAAATATTAACAAATAAATTGTTTATAACAATTTAAGCTAAAATCGCTTCTGCTTATCGTAGAAACGTAATTCTTTTTTTAAATGACAGGTAATCATGCCTGGATTACAATTTTAGAATTTTGTCAACGTCAGAATATTGGTTTGATAACAGTATCCAAAAAACGAGTGAATTTTTATGAATAGAATGCTAATAAATAAGCCCCATTGTTCATTAATAACCTGATGAATAAAAAAGTTTATGACCTAAACACCTGCCAATATCTTTATATTTTTTAAAGAAACAAGGTAAGCGTAGGCATTATTGAATATTTATTATGATCAAGACAAACGCATTTATAATATAAATTAAAACCTTAATTAGACAAGAAAACTCTGAAAAGGGCATGTATGCCTTAAATCTTGCTTAAATAGAAGTTTTCCCTCGGTTTTTCCTGACGATATTGCAGGTTCCATATCTGTTACGCTTACCCTAATTCGTAAAAAAATTCAAGGTTATCTACGGGTGCTTAGATCATAAATTTTTTTATTCATCAGGTTATTAATGAACAATGAGGCTTATTTATTAGCATTCTATTCATAAAAATTCACTCGTTTTTTGGATACTGTTATCAAACCAATATTCTGACGTTGACAAAATTCTAAAATTGTAATCCAGGCATGATTACCTGTCATTTAAAAAAAGAATTACGTTTCTACGATAAGCAGAAGCGATTTTAGCTTAAATTGTTATAAACAATTTATTTGTTAATATTTTTTGAAAATTCCAACGCTCCCCTGAAGTTAAAGGGTTAAAGAACCTGCAGTTAAAATTTGGTTAATTTAAAATAATTTTTAATGCACCAATTAAACGTTTAAAAACGGCCTAAAAAGTAAAAAATTTTTTTTCTTACTTTTTTGATACATTTATTGCTGTCCCTCCCCACCTGATAAAGTTACAATCATAAAATTTTTTACAGAGATTGAAGGATAATTTGTCAACAGATTTTTTTTCACCCGAACATTCTAGGACCATTTTTCTGGAAAATATTTCAAAAATACGAGAGGTCCACATCTTTTTTTGATCGATAGTATTTGATTCTGAAAGAAAAAAAGTAAATCATTTTAACCGCTTATGGTTTATTAAATATATAAGTATTAAAAATGTGAAATTAATCTAAAACAGGCTGAGATCGACCTTAATGGCCGAAACAAAAAATTTTTTCGGCCAAGTCGATTGGATTTCGACTAAAAAAAATTTTGAAAAATTATTTTGGCTTAGAAAGACTCATACTAAATTTAGTAAATTTACTAGTTTTACAGTGTAGTAAATGGTTCAAATAACAAGAAATTTAACTCCGTAATGGCAACAATCATAAAAAAATTTTTGATTTATTTTGAAATTAAATAATTTCTTAAAATTTTATGGATTTACTCATATATTATATTTAATATATTTATATACTTGTTTAAAATATATGAAGTTATGATGTATAAAAAAATAAAACTAAATAAACTTATAAACACTACCTACAGCGAGTGTTAAAAGGTTGCTTGCTAAAAAAAAAAGAAATTCTTATCTTGCGGTACGAAGTTACTGTGAGTGTAGCTTATCTCGTTTTCTACACCGGATTACACAAAGTGGACGTGTCTTGGATGGCGGTGTGTGCACCTTCGAGCAAAATTTATCGATTTCATTCGCCTTTTTTCTTTCTTTTTTTACCTCCTTTGGTTTTTTACTTCTTATTTCTTGATTTCTTTTTTACATGTTCATTATTATTATTATTTTTTAAATTTTCGACATTTTTGTTTGTTTTTATGCAATTTTTATGTTAAAGACGGTCGGGTCTTATGTCTATCACATCAGGTGAAGAAAGAAAAACTACATTTTAAAAAAAGAATTTTTTTTAAGTAACTTTTTGGGTGGTATCTTTTTTTTTTAATATTTACTGATTATTTTAAACATAATTTATTTTTATAACTCAATTATTAGCATTTTTTTATGAGTGTAATTTTTTTTTCACAAATTTGTATATTTTTGAAAGTCTTAAGAAAAAAAAAACAATATAAAGCATATCAAAAAGATATAACTTGAAAAATCACCTGGCTCTTAATATTTTTTTTTAGTATGTCATTACAAGATATAAATTCATCTTTTGCAGCTGATTTTTAAGATTTTTTTTTACGATTCATTTTGGCACACATCAGACATTTGGAGGATATAATCTTTCATATATAAAGTTATGATCATTTATTTCTTTATTAAATATTATACGGTTTTTTTGTATTTTAAATTTGTATGTGTGTGGTGTGTTTAATCCGAGCCTTTTGTTGAAAGTTATATATTTTTTTAATTTTTTGGACATGATAATAATGAATGAGCTGTTCATTAAAAAAAATATGTTACAGTTGGTATTTTTTTTATGGTATTAAACATTTATTGTTATTGGTAATAATTAACTTTTTATTTTTAATTAAAGTATTTGGAATACCAAAATTGGAACAGTCAAGAGAAGGTATTTAAGAAGTAAGTGTTCTTTGTTAGACAGGCCTCAAATGTGAAAATGATAATGAGAATTATTGTCTAAAAATTATTCCAAAAAATAAATTTTTCTTGCTTAAATTTTGTTTATCTACTCTTTCATAATTTTATCCATTTCCCTAACTTTATTGGTGTCTGTTACTGTTGAAGTTGATGTTTATTCAACATCAACATTTAAATTTGAAGATTTACGTGAGCTTTTGATTTTTTGAAAAAATTTAAAAGATTTTTTTCTGTGATTCCAGCTCAAAGCATGATAATAATTTTATCATCAAAGTAGTCGACTAATTTTGTGATTCAGTTTATTCCTTATTCAGCAGAATCTTTCGGATCTAATATAAACAATCTTTTAAACCCAAATCTTATGATGATTTCAACAGCTTTAAATGGATATTTAACTAGATCAAAAGCTCTATGAAATGTTACTGGTAAAGGATATGCATTGTCAATTTTGTTATCTTTTGTCAATGCTCCAAACTAAATCTTCTAACATAATTTCCATTTCTTCTAAATCATAAAAGAAATTTCCAGATCTTTGACAAAGCATCACAAAAACTGGAGCAGTTGAAAATTTTTAAATAATTTTTACTAAACCAATACTAATCCACCTTCGGTTAATGCACTACATAATTCAAGACGATTCGTTCCGCCTTCGATAGCATTATTTACTGATTCAAGATTATCGACGCAGATTTCGAGCTGTAAAAAAAATTTAATTTCAGTGTAATAAAATAAAATTTTTTAATTGAATCTTCTCTTTTACAGACATTTTATAAAAGTTACAAGAAAATAAAATATTTAAGTATGAACGTATGTACTTCATTTAGCTTTGTACCTGGAAGTCACTTTAGTTTAAAAAGTTTACACTATTGTTTTATACGCACGTAACTATAAAAATAAGGCTAAGCGGACTAAGGCAGCTTTAGAAATACCAGAAACTTCCAGAACATTCAAGCATGAAGTTTTTAAAAAGTGTTAAATCTCCTTCCCCAACTCACAAAATCATGAATTAGTGACTTTAATTCTATTAAAATTAGATGCAAAAAATAATAAATTAAAAACTTATGTTTGCAAAAGCGACGCCCTATGTTTCTATGCCCAGAAAGCTCGTCAGAAAGATCATTTGAAAAAACGGAAGTTATTGGCTATTAAGTAACTACTTTAATGATAAATATTAACTTATAAATCTCGTTATAAATTTATTGAAAACAAAAGATTTTAAAGATGATTATAAAAAATAAGACATTCTAAGTACCGTATAGGAGCCAGTTTTCGAACGTATTGGCTTTCGATCAAATACACACAAATTAGCTTTTATATAAAAAAGTATGCATAATTTATCTAAAACCGAGTTTTATTATGAAACTATAAACCCTAAAGAACTAATTTCTACGTTACCGATATTAAAAAACAACTTAAATTAATAAAAAAAATAAGAAAAATGCTCTCTTGTACAACCTTAGGAGATTTTTCTCATCGTTTTCACCAAATCTCATGTGTTATTAAAATCGAGTTTTAGGGATACCTACTCTATGCCGAATACTAAAAATGCTTTTAATTACGTTGTGATGCTTTAATAAATGAAGGGAAAGGGTTATATTCACTTATTTATTGCAAATTTATTTTAAATAGGTATATCGATAATCGAATCCGAACTTTTTTACACGTATGGGTATTTTCGATATTTTCAATTTAATTACACTTTTTTTAATTTAAATGATATTTATTTAATAATAATACACTAAATTTGTCATAATTACATTATTTATACTATATTTTATAATAATTAATAGAATATTTAATAAACTAACACACATAAACACAATTTAAAGTACTTATATACTTATGTATCACTTTGTTTATAACACAATAAATGCTCGTAAATACTTTGATTTTAATAAAAATTACGTATACACGCTTTGAAATGAAAAAAAACCTTTATTTTAATATTAAAAATATATAAAAACTATATTCCAACACTTTTTTCATAAAATTTATGTCGTTTTTACTTTTAAATACACAAATAATTAACAGGTAAACGACCCCTAATAAAGTCGCGCCCAAACTGAACGTATACAGCAGGTTGCTTACATAAGGCGCCTATTTTGTTTCCTTGAGTTTTAAAAACATTATATTATCAACTATTATCTTTCGTTAATTAAAATTAAAAAGCAAATTTTAATAAATAAATGTTTAAAATACATGATTATACAAGTGTGTAATTCATCTGCTGTTTACTATATTTTACTCTTATTATAGGTATTTTATATTAAAAAAACAAGAAAAAAGAAGTGAAGAGGGAATTAAGAAATAGCTATAGTTATACGTACCTATAAGAATTCTATTAAAACGCGCACGATTTTAACTTAGTTTTAGCGATTTTCAAATTATCGAAAATTAATTCGATCAAAATGATACTATTATCAAAATTAAATTCGCATTATCGAAATTACCTTACTTTGCACACTTGTAATAAATGTAAATTATAAATTATCCATCAATAAATTTGACATTTTTTTAATTGGGATAGTAAAATATAGGATTTCCCTGATCAAATGCAACAATATTTAACTCCAAATATTAATTTTAAAGTATATTTTTCAACAAATAAAGATACAGCTAGGTATTAATAAGAAAGTGACTTCTGATCGAAAACCGGCTCCTATACGGTAATAACTTTTATTTAAAAAGAAATGGTAGTTGATAAGTATGTATAAACAGAAATCAAAAAAATATACATGTTTTGAAAAAAAAACTGTAAAAATATGTAAATTTAATCAATATTTGTCACTTTTTATAAATTAAATGTTTATTTGTATTAATATTCTTATTTTAATTAAAAATAAAAGTTTCGAAAATATTCAATTTTTAACGATCGTTAACGATTTCATAAAATACGTTTCTTTGAGTTTTTCAAAAAGCGGAGCAGATCTCGAGCTTTCCTGGATATTTTCTGCATATGTAATCTATACAAAACCCGTAGTAACATCCCATTTCTTCAATATTTTATTTATTTATTTATTTTGAAAAAATTTGGCGCAGGCATGGCCGATGCGCAATATGATACAATATTGTATAATGGTTAAGAGTATAAGTACATAGTACATACATAAAATTTAAGTGAATAAAAATAAATATGAATATAATTAATATTATAAAATATAATAATAATAAAAATAGAAATTAAATTAAATTTAATATATGAATAATAACAATTTTTGCTTAATTATGATTTAAATTTTAATATTTAGACATATTTTGACAAAAGAAAAAAAGTATATTTTAACTTGATTATTTCTTAAAAAGATCTGGTGTTTTTTGTAGATATAATAGGTATTTCATGATATGGATTTTAAATGTATCCAAACAATCGTATTGTTTCAAAGTAAATGGCAGATTGTTCCACTCATTTATTGCAGATATAATAAATGAACTCTTATAGAACTCAGTTCTGTATGTGGTAGGTAGTGCAAAAGGCCCGATAAAGTTTCGTTCAGGACCACTGTCATAGTTATATTATCTAAAACTTTATAAAATTTCAATTTCAATTTCAATTTCTCGCAAGTGAAATGAATTTGAAAGGATATAAAAAGGCCGTGGTTACTACAGTTTATAAATGTTTCTAATATCTTTTTATTAAATTTTTTGGATTATGATTTATAATTTTATTACATTACTTAGGAATATAACATTTTTCAGAGTAGTAAAAATTCTTGTAAGCTGTGTAAAAATATTCTTTTCTACTAATTCCAACTTATTCGTTGTCAAAAGCGCATTGTTTAACAATGTAGTTGAAGGATTGATGTTTATTTCTTTAATTTTTAGAGAATCCTAGTTTCCAAAATTAATCCCTGTTTCCAAAATTAAACAAACATCCACCGAATTATCTGATAAATTATACAAATTTTTTTACATTTCCATTTTACAAATCATCTTCTACCATGCCATAGACAGGGACTATGGAGATATTGAAATACGTATATGGATCAAAAATTTTTTTAATAATATGACTCAGGGGGCTGATCATGTAAATGTTTCGTTCGATACGCGTTAAAGAATATAGAGATACGAGCAAAAAATTAAAAAAAAACTATCTTTTTAAAAAACATTTTTTTTTTTTGTTTTTAATAAAATGAAATGAAATACATTTAAGGTTTGGGTACTTGTCCATACAACTCATTTTTTCCAGAGTGATGATCTCAGGTTTATTAGTTTATTTTTATAACAAAGGTAAGTCTTCCATCATTTTTACTCATTTCATAAACCATTAATTTTTCGAAAAAAAATAAAAAAGCTCAAAAAGTTGTTAAAATTTTCTAATATCTCCCCAAAAGCAGGTCTTAAAAGTATAGAAAACTTCTTTATCGGCAATAAGTCGATAACGAGAAAGTTTAAATATTTTTTGTGCTCCGAAAAATACAACACAAACTGTTGAAATGAAGAATTAGGTTTTCCAGCTGAAAAAGTTTTTTAAGTGTGTTAATTAATATTAAAATAAAAATTTTCTCAATACCCTTGATAAAAATTACAAACAGATACTTGTAAATTAAAGAATTTTTTCTTATAATTTCTATTTTATAATTTTAAAATCAAATATTAATCTTCTATTTTTTTTCCTCACTAACAAAAAAACTCTTTCGCAAACATTATAGTAGACGTTGGAAAAAAAATATACGAGTTAATTTTTCCAATTTTAAAAATTTATAATAAAAAAAAAAGAATAATCGTATTTCCTTTACAGAAAAGTGTTAATATAATATATTACTTAAATATAAAATAGAATTATTAGGGGTATGCTTAAATTCTTGGATATTGAGTAAAGCAAGCCATATACTTCGAAGACCCCTAATGCAAACTTTGTGAGTAATGACAATATATGTTGTTAACGATGAATAAAAACACAGACATATTTTAACCCTTGTTTCATAAGTTGATTTCATGGATCTTTTTGGAGCAGAATTTTAATTAGTGATATTAAGTGTTTTAACTTAAGTAGCCTTAGAAATCTAGTAAAATTACTCTCCATGAAATCGATCCTTAAATCTAAAAAATATTAGAGATATACTTAAATTAAAAACCTAAATAACTCAAAACCCATGTTCAATGGAACCTAAAATTTTTAATCTTGCATAATATTAGAAAATTGTTATCCTTAGGCAAGTTTCAATCTTATACAACTTTTAAATACATATATAATTTCTTAAAACTAATTACTATTTTTATCAACTGTTGAAATTTATTACAATTAATATAATTAATATAATGAATAAAAATATTAAATTCTTATAAAATTTCATAGAATATACATTTTTTACAAATAAGTTGCATACATTTCTTACAAAAAAATAATTTTTTGCTTTTCTTAAATAATTAAAGAAAATAATCAAATAATCAAAAAAAAAAAAAAATTTATATGTACATACATGTATGCAAATATTAATGCTTTTTGCAATAAAAAAAATAGATATTGATTAATAAATTATAAAATTTTTGATAAGCACAAGCACAAGCACCATCGTTAACAAATAAACTTTTAGTTTTATTAATATGTTTTTATAGATTATTCTTACTAAGACTTATTTAATTTAAAAAATCTTAATTAAAAAATCTTTAGAAAAATCTTAATATAAAAAATTTTAATTTTTTGATTATGAATTTGATCAATATAATATTAAATATATTTTAATTTAACAAGCAATTTTACATAATTTCTATTCTATTTTTTTATTTTGTAAAGAACTTTTCTAATTTTGCTTATACAGACACAATATTTTATAATAAAACACAATGTTTTAAACAAAATCTTTGAAATTTTTCAAATTTCTTAAATAAAGTTGATAAAGTTCTTTCATCAAATTTTGTTAAAAATGAAATAACTTTTAATAAATTTTATATAATAATCAAGATTAATGAATTTAATACAAAAAAAAACTATAGAGTGATGTTAATTAAAAATTCAATTCACTCTATTATCATATAAAAGTTTAAAATTACCAAACATATTATGCATAAAAATTTTTGAATTTACGATAACCAAACAACTAAAAAAAATTTTTTTTTTTATTTTAACAAATTTTTACCAAGTATAACAACATATTTATTAAACTGAAATAATGTAATTATTGAAATTTAGTTGGTAATAATACCCTACATTTTAAATAACATCAAAATTGATGTTTTTTTTATTAAATACAATAAAAAAATGCTTACCTACGAAGAATACCTGAAGAAGTATTATTCAAAGTTGATGAAAAACTACATAACAAACTTATATTTTTATTATCGTCAATATTTGGATAGTAAAAAATTTCCTTTTATTTTTAGCCCAGGCAGTTTTTTTTTCTCAATAATCTAGAAAATTATCTGAATTAATTATTATTGTTCATAACTTTTTTTTTTTAAGTTTAAAAAAAAATGTCAACTTTATATTAAATAGTATCCTTTTTCTAAATTTTTTATTTTTAAAACTAAAAACTTAAATTTTTTTTAAATGAACATATTACTTGTAAAAATAAAAATTGAATATTTAAACCATTAAAAATTATAATTTTTTCTTCTAAATATAATATTTTGAAAATATTTAAAATTTAAATCTATGATTTAAAATCTGGATTGAAATTCAACTGAAATTCATAAAATTTATCTTTCATTTTTATTAATAAATAATGCTTACAAAGATAACGTCCACGATTTCTAATATTTCTATCTATTCATAATTCAATTGTCCAAAATCAAATATTTTTATTAATTTTCAATACATGCACTGATATATCATTACTATACCTTAATAAAATTGAAGAAATTATTTATTTCTATTTTGGCTTATTTAAATCCTTTTTGTATTCACCATTGCTTACGATTCACTGTAAATAAACAATAAATTTTATAATTAAAAATGATTCATTTCTTATATCAAATATAAGCATTATCTAAAATTATCGACTTTACCTTGGTTTGTTTCTCGCTACTTGACAAGTCTTCAGTAATAGGATCCAACTATTTTGGCCAGATTACTTATTTCTATAGATTGTAATATTTATAGGATTCTTTAACTGAAAAATCGAAAATTGCAGATCAGATATTTCAGATATTTCAGGTTTCATTCTTATCCCTTGCTTCATTCATGCTTGTTTTTCTTTTGACATTTTCATTTGCTAGGCATTCTTCCGCACACAGTGTAGGCTCTCTTGCATCTATAACATCTTCAAAAAAATCCTCAAAGCTTTCAAGTTATCTTTTTGAAGCATGATTTTGGTTTTCTCAGCATTTATATCATCACTGGTTTCGGAGCCTGATGTTTCTTGTTTTTTGAAATTTAAGATATTAGAATTTGCACTCAGCTCTTCATTGCTATTAGCTTGGACAGATTGGTTTGAAAAGCTTTCTAAACCAGCATTTTCATCTTATTCTTTTTTAGAACCCGTCTTTTTGCCAAAATAATCACAAGTTGATTCATAATCATTTGAATTCATTTGTGTGGGTAATAAGAAGATTCATTTAATTAACCTCATGAATCAAAGAATTTGAAAGATCAGCAAGTACACTATCATGCAAAGTGCTTGCTTTCTTATTGATTTCTTCTAATAACCAAGCACTTTTTACATTTTCAATTTCATCAAGTACAAATTCACCAAGCCTCATTGACCAAGTACCTATGAAACTTAGACTATGCAAATTCCTGCTGCAACTAACTATCGCTATAACAACTTTCTCGTTAACAACTATTGGTTTCATTAAAATTATGCTACTTTCAGTAATTATTTTAAGTTTTGGAGGTTTACGTTGTTTACCATGCTTTAAGCATTGACTGATACTTTTGCCGCAATGTAAATTTACAATATCTGACAGTATAGACTTTAAGCTTAACAAGCTGTTTACATTTCTGTATGTTGGTAATTTTTCAACTCTTACACAAATGGCATAAATAGGCCAACAATGCCTTTAAAATACTAGTTGGTTCTGCCTTGCCATCCTTATCCTCAGAATCTAACTTATAATATTTTTGATTGGGAAATTTATTTTCTGCACGCATTTTTATTTTTTTCCTTTGTAAAGAAGTACATGTAGCAACGGAATTAAAGCTATTCGAGTCATTCCACTTGGTAATACAAACGGAGTACTTTTTCTGATCCTAACTAAATCTGATGGACTTGTATTTGGTAGTTTAAAGCAAAATAAGCCTCTTGGGTTCTTCAGAAACAGAATCATTAATTGCACTTATGTCGCTTTCTTTGCAACAAGTGCTATTGCTGTAGGATTTTTTTGATGTAGTTACCCTGTACAATAAAAAATATGAAATTCATATGCAATGATGCAAAGTTGTATATCAAAATAAAAAGGCAATCCTTACACTACTCTAACTGCTAACCTATCCAAAGTATTCTCAAAAATATCTCTTGTAGATTTTTTATCACAATCCTCATTACTTTCTTGGTAAATTGTGTTGGTCAAATAAGGATTTTGTTCATAATTTTTACTAATTAGGCAGAAGATTTTATTTTAGTCATATTTTTAATATTCGAAAAATATTTTGCTTATAAACACACATGGAAATAAGTATAAGTTAGGTGTTAGATACTATAGCCAAAAGTAGAGCGAGAAAGAGAGGGAATTACTTTAATTTTTATCACGTGGTGCAAGTAAACCGCCAAACTATACAATATTTAAAAATATATTAAATCAAAGAGCATTCCGGAATATTAACCATAATTTTTTAGTTCTTTCTGTGATTAAATTATTTAAAGTATTAGTAAAAGCAAAACTGAATATCAAAAAAATTACTTGCTTTTAGGTATGAATTAGTTTCTTCTTGAAATCTTGTATTATATATTTAAAAAATTTAAACCTTTAAATATTAAGTAATTCTATGAAATTTCTTGAATTATTATTGAAAGTAATGAAAATTTTAGTCATTATTTTTTTCTCAAATTCTTGAAATAATTTAAGTAATCATGAAATAATATAAAAATCTCGTTAGATTATATTATATTTATTAGCTAATCTGTTAATTTCAATATTAAATATGTATATTCATATTACAAATTATTTGAATGTAATAAAATTTGTTATTGAATTTATAAATAAAATATTGAATATTAATTTGAAGATATTGAATTTGAAATTTTAACTTTAAACAAATTCAAAAATATATTTTCCAATTATTACCAACACCTATTTAAAATTCTGACTTGATTTTCAAGTTATCGAGGATTCGTACATATAAAATTGCTTTAAAGAAATTCATTTTACCAAAAAAAAAAACTATTTTCATTTTGCTTTTTCTTTAACTTTTTTATATTTTATATATAATAATATCATATTTTTTTATTTTTTGAAGACAAGAATTAAGAAAAAAAAAATTTTCCCAAATTAGGTATTGGCTCTGAGAAGTGGAGAGAGCTAGAATCGTCTTTGAAAAAATATAAGGTGCTATGCCCAAATATGAGAAAAAAAATGAAATTATAATATTATGTACTAGGTATATTTTCACAATTTCAAAATTATATTTTATGTGTAAAATTAGTTTTTTTAAACAACATAAGACAGTGATTTTTTTATAAAAGTCTTAAATAAAATAAATATATATTTATAAAGTTCTTGAGACAAATAGGTGATGATATAAAAATTTTCAATTTTTGTCCTAAAATGATTTTCATTTAAGTTTAATCAACTGTTGAATATTTAATAAACATTTGGGTTTTGCTAATTACATTTTAAATTTATTTAACAAGTATTTTAATTGTGTAAATTTAAATTTATTCTTAAATAAAATGAATCAAAATTTATTCAAAATATTGTTTATTATTTTAACACACAGTACATAATATATTTGTTTTAAATATATTTTTTATGATAATAAAGTAACTTAGCTAAGATTACATTAATGTTACATGAAAGATTATATATATGAAAGAATATAATAAAAATTAAAAAATAAGGATGTAATTTGAGTTCTGCAATAAATATTTTATTATTTTACATAGAAGCTTAAATAAAGAAATATATTATTTCATAAATAAAAATATTAAGAAAAAATTACTAAAATTTGAAGTAATTATCGTCATATTTACAACTTATTTATACTCTATTCAACTCCATTATTACGTCTACGATAATAGGCATTCAAAACTATTTCTCGTTCAGCAAGTCCTGGAGCTTGAATTTGTTCATAATCGATATCATGATTTATAGGGAACAAATTACACAAATTATTATCATCATGAATTCTATAAAATTTATATCTATTAAAATAAAGGCTTAATTTTTATTAATATTAAAAAATAAAAAAATATAATTACCCATTCAATTTTCTAAAATTATGGAAAATACATGCTGCCTGAATTATACGAGCAACTTTTTTTGGTTTATAGCTTAGAGTACGTTGTCTTGAAATAGATCGGCAAGTATTAGAAGTAATACCAAATAATCTTTCTATTATACAACGTGTTTTAACAATCTCTTGAGTATACGCATACTCTGGAGTATTGGGAGCTGCTCTTACTATCGGAGTAAGCAAAATTGTTTCTGGATTATATCCACTATCTCCTACAAATTTAAATATATATAAGTATATTTTGAATTACAGTTTTGTTTTACATTTTTAAAAATAGTTTTTATTACCTATTAAATAATATTTTCCTTCTTCTTCTAAAATATTATGATTTTCTCTTAAGTAATACATATATCTTTTTGCTTCACTGAAGTTCCATATAAATCTATCAGTATTACTTCCAGGACATATTCTAAGATTTCTGATAATAAACTGGTGGTCACAGATCTAAAAATGTATATAAAAACAAAATATTTATAGAAAATTTATAGTTTTTTTTTTTTTTTTACTTTCTTTTATACGCACTACTATTTTAAACAAATTAATTATTTTATACAACTTACAACTTGTACGTTCATTGAATGTTTATGAAGGTGATGGAAATAATTTTCTTCATTCTCAGAAGGTCTTTTACATTTTACTACGAAACAATCAATCAACCCGATGATTCCTCGAATACGAGTGGTCCTTTCAAAACTGGAATAATAAAAAGTACCTATTTTATTATACAATGGATGGGAAAATTTCAGCTTTTACCTAATACTTAATCTCTGTCGTTCTTCGGGGTTAGTTGGAAACCTGATGAACATATTTTTGAAAGATCCTAAGGCTTTCAAGACTTTGTCGATATATTTACTTACTGCAGATTGGCAAACAGGGTGTATCATATAGTGACCTAAATCCCATTGATATATGCCAGACGCAAGAAACTTGATTGTTAATAAAACCTGTATGTGCACCGGTATTTTTGTATCTCTATATCCATCCAACTTTTCAAAAAGCAAATTTACAAGATCCAATGCTAAATGAGGAGGTACTCTAAAATAAGAAGTTTATAAATATTGAAAGAAATGTTAAAATAAATAAATACATATATCAATTGCAGTATTTTTTACTTTTTAAGAACTTAAGCTTGTAAAATTTTATACTTTTTAAGAATAATTAATTTAATGAATGTATACCTGTACGTTCTCCTAAAATATTCCGGGTCGATATGAAATGGGTTCATGTAATCTCTTAAAACCCTCCTGTCTGTACGAAAATGCCTAATATTTTCTTGCCTTGCATCTTCTTCAGCTTGAAAAATATCCAAAATTCCAATAATTTGTAAAGCCATTATTTGTTTTTGTATGAAAATGTATCTTTAAACTTCTTACACTTCTGGCTTACAATAACCTGCTCTTATTTTTTTTAGAGTCCTATTTTTGACGTTACCGTATCAGATGCACTTCTATAAAACAGTAATTAAAAAACTTATAAAAAACAAATAAGAATAATGTCTATAAACTAAACATAAAATTTGAATTCCTCACAGATAGCTCTTGAAATTATTTGAAAACAAATCAAAGCTTGAAATTAATAGATTTTCTAAAAAAAATAAATGGCATTAAACAAATTATAATTGATTACATTTTTATATTAATATATAATAATTAAATAATCTGTGATCATAATATTAAACTAAGGTTATGAATTAAACAAATATGTATGTATATACTGTGTTTCAGAAAACTCGCTTCATATTATTTATTAGCGTCCTTGTTTGTATAAGGCTGTATGAAGTTGCACACAGAGGGCGTACTCTGGTAGCACATATGGATACCTACTCCATTTTATTTATGTACAAAAATTAAATTTAATGTGTAAAATTAGTTTTTTTAAACAATATAAGACAGTGATTTTTTTATGAACTATTTTAAGCTTGAATAAATTGCTGATTATATAAGTCTTAAATAAAATAAAAATATATATAAAGTTCTTTTTAAGAAAAATGGCTTTTTACAATGACAGACATTCATCTTTGGAGCAAAAAGAATTTTTAACAAGGTTTATGGAGCAACATACACTTTTTTGCAGAGGACAAATTATGTCTTTGGGAGGCAAAGGCGTTGAAAAATATGATAGTATGTGGGATTTTTTGACCTATAATTTAAATGTTATTGGTCCTGCAATAAGGCCAGCTTCAAGTTGGAAAAAAGTAAGTATATTTTTTGTCTTTATTATTTATCGTAATTAAGAATATGCTACCTTACTGACATACATAATTTTATGTATTTTATTAAAATAAAATTGTTCAATTAACATTCTATATAATTTTAATAAATTTTATTCAAAAAATAATTTTAAAATCGTTATTTTGTAGGCTTGGGATAGGTTAAGACTCAAAGCTAAGCATAATAAAGCTGTATTTATTACAGAAGTTAATAGAACAGGTAATATTGTACCTGAAGCTACTTTAAACAACTTAGATGAACGAATTTCAAGTCTTTTTGGGAATTCAGGTGATGGACTTGCTGTCATTCCAGAGTCAGGTTTTGGACACGAGTACTTAAACTCCATAAGATATATATAAATATAAAAATGGTTTTTCTTATAGTTGCCCGGAAATTTCCCGTACAATTCGGGGTCCAAATTTTTTTTTTTACCGCGCACTCTCGAGAAAATCAACTTTCTTATACTTTGCCTTTCCTAGCTTTTGTATCTCAGCTGCAGACAGCTCAATTTTCATCCTGCTGGTCTTTAATTTTATGTTTTCTCATATATTTTCAGCACAGGAAATCATTTCTTTCGGTAAATTTATTTTAAAAGCACTAAAATAAAAAAATAGCGATTACAAAAATAATTTTACACAAATTTTAAATTTCTGGCCAAGTCACGAAACCAAATGAAAATTTGACTGATAATTCTGATTCTGCGGGAAATTTTACAAAAGGATACTAATTTCTGTACATTTTCAAAATTTTATATCTACTTTACGAATTTTAAAAATTTTTAAACAAAATATTTAAAATTTTAAAAATAATTTCAATCTATCATTTAATCTATATTTATTTTTTCGCACTTATACTTCACTTTTTATTTTTTTTATTTTTTAATTGATTCTTTTATGTTGCTAAAAAATTTTTTTCTTTAATTTTTAATCTTTAATTAATTTTTTTCTCTAATAGTTTATCTTTGATATTTTATAAATTTAATTCATTTCTGCAAAACTAAAAAATAGGACAAATAAATTATTATAGTATTTATTAAAGCAATTTTTTAATATTCTTCTAAAAGTTAGTTACTTTAATTATTTTTCATAAAAATAAATTTCCATAAAATTTTGCTGTTATTGCGCAACTTGTTTTTGTAAAAATAAGAAGCTTATTCGAGGAAATAAGAATTTGCTCAAACAAGTGTTTTTTTTTTTTTTTTAAATTCAGGGTGTCCATTAAATCTGGAAAAAAAAAATTATCTGAAATTCCAGACATTTCCAGACCTAATTTGATAAAATTAAAAAAAAAAATGTGGTAATATTAACCAAAGAAAATTGGTTTTACAAATTATTTTTTTTTCTAATTCTTCATTACACATACAGCATAAAACGTTTCTAAAACGTTTCTAAAATGCAAACAGAAATGTTTATAGAACGTTTTCAAAACGTTTTAGGAACGTTTTTTAGTTCCGCTTTTTCTTGGAAGCCAAAAGTTTCAGAAACGTTTTAAAAACGTTTCCATTTAAAATAATTTTGTTTACATTTAATTTTTTTTTTAAGTTTTTTTTTACATTTTCTTTTTATACATCACTTAGCAAAAAAATATAAATTTTTTTGGATCAAAAAAATTTTTTTTTTATACACGTTTCTAAAACGTTTACCTTCCAAGAAAAACCGGGCCTAAAAAACGTTTCTTAAACTTTTTGAAAACGTGTTCTATAAACATTTCTGTTTGCATTTTAGAAACGTTTTAGAACGTTATTTATTATTTACGTATGTGTATTGACATTTTATTTTTTAAACAATCTGTTTCATTTTATTTATTAAAAAATGCATCAGAGTAAGTTTTTTAATAATCTTGCTATAGGCATTTTTGATTCTCATTCTTTTTATTTTAATCTTTTACTTTTTTAAAATTAAAAATAAAACAAAAAATAGGGCAAATAAATTATTATAGTTTTTGGAAATTTATTAAAGCATTTTTTTATATTATTGTAAAAGTTACTTTAATTCTTTATTATTATTATAAAAAAAATTTTTTTTTTAAATACTGCTAAATTGGCTGTTATTACGCAATAAATATTTTATATTGTAATACGCAGTTAAAAAATATTGACAAAAAATAAGTTTTATTTTTTAAAAACTAGAAGCTTATTCGAGGAAATTAGAATTTGCTGAAATAAATGGTTTGTTTAGAAAAAAACTCTAATTATCCCATAATTATCCCCACCAGGAAGCTTGATTTTAAACCGTCATCCAGAGCCGGTCGCATTGTTTGTTTATTGGTTGTCCAATCGCAGTCAAGATTACAAGCATCAACAAATAGCGCTGCGCCTTATAAAATCAAAATAATGTAATCGCCGACTTCAAATTATTGACACCATTTTAAATCGGTTCGATACAACAACTCAGTCGTTGCCGAGCCGTTAACACGATACAACGTCTTTTTTTATAATTTATTTAAACAGAAAATTTTCTTTTTTTGATACATTTTTATTAAACATGGCTGAGTGAGTAATAAAATAATAAAATTTATTTTATAAAATAAAAAATGTGGTACTTAAACGAAGTAATTGGTTTAACAAATAATTTTTTTTTTTTAATCTGCATTTATTAAATTTTTATTATAGGTATATAATAAATATCTCTAAAATTGTTTCTTGTGCCTGAAACGTGTATAGTTTGTTTTTTTTCAGCTTTGAGAAATATAGTTGTTAATTTAAATTTCTCTTATATAAATGCAAAAAGAAAAAATAAAATAAATAAATACCTAATTCTTACAGTGATTGACAAAAAAGATTAAACAAACATTTTTTTATCATTAAAATTTTACTTTTACATCTTCCTTTGTAAAAAATTATTGAACCCAATGTTTTATTTTATACTTCAATATATTTTTTTTTCTCAGACCACTGGTTCTGATTTTTAAAATCCTTATAATTTGAATTTGAATTTATGTTTAATTGCTATTTTTAAAAATAAACAAATGAACATACTTAGCAAATTAATAAGCTACCTTATAGCTATTATTTTTAATATACAATTATGGTTAAAATATACAATTAACATATACCTTTATTATGCCTCTTATGCTCATTGCTATCGTGCATGGATCTTTTCACTCTAAAGATATTAATCCTAACCATAACGTATAATATTTTAACCAAAAAATTAAAATTACTTAATATTGGTCTTACATTTGTGTTTTGTAAATAGGAAAAAAAACCGAAGCAGACCCACTGTTCGTCAAATGGAGGAGCTACTGCAATTTATGGAAAATAATGTAGAATTGGCCCTAAATAGGCTTGACCCAATCACTTCCAGACAGTTTTGGCAAAATTTAGTCGATAGGCTCAATAACCTTGAACTCTACAAAAAGGACCGAGACATTGATTCATGGAAAAAAGTTTGTTAATTAAGCTCATATCTAAAATACTAGTTATACTTTTTTATCATAAAAATTATAAACTATTGTTTTTGTTTTCAGACATTTTCAGATTTGCTGAAATCAGCCAGACAAAGAAGGGTTTTGTTTCGCACAGGAGCTCGATTTGAACCTCTTCCAGACATTGATATTCGAATATTAAACTTAATGGAGAACGATAATTATCGTCCAAGACCAAATTATAATAATCATGTCATTGATAATGTGCAGGGAGTCCAACCAAATCATGGTATACCAGAAAGAATAGTTCCCAGGCATATTGACCAACAAATAGGTCCTGGTGAAGTAGCTGCTAATCAGCAAAATTTTATTCTGCAACAAGAGAGACCAATTCAATATAGACATATTGAAGAAGATTTTGAAATGGCTCCTGCTCCTATAGCTGGTAATGAAGCTGTTCCAGTTCCTTTAGCTGGCGATCAAGAAATGGCTGCAGGTTATGTTGCTAGATATCAAGATCTATCTGTTCCTGTAGCTGGTAATCAGGAAATGGCTGCAGATTACGTTGCTCGCAATAATCAAAATCTTGGTGTGCAACTCCAAGACAGATTAAATGGAATGGTTGCTGGAAACCCCCCTGTAAATAATAGATTACAAGATAATCAAAATAATCCATTTAATACTCCAGCTCCACTAGTTCGACCAGAAGCAGGTCCTCAATTTAGAAACTTGCAACCAGCTCGCATTAATGCACAAATACCGTACCAAAATCCAGATTTAACTTCAAGACCAGGAACATCTGGAACTACTAATAAAATTAAGTCTACATCAAATCTTCGCAGAAATCCAGGGGTAGTTGCTCTTTCATCTTCAGATGATGAAGTTTACAAAAAAGAAAACAAAAAAAAGAGATTTAATTATCAAGCAGTCAGGACTGATGAAATGAGTACAAGAGGTTTGTTTTTAATATATTATTTTAATTAACTTATTTTTTTATTATAAGAAAAATTGTTTTTATAGTTTCAGAGGTTATAAATGTGACACGAAACCAAACCGAATTAATAGAAACAATAATGGCTCAAGTTCTCAGTAGTCTTGATCTGTTAACATTGTCAATACAGAATGGGTTTGAATCAGTAGCTTCCTCGCCAATGAGAAATAATTGTGATTGTCAGAAAAAAAATAAAAAGAAAGATTTAAAAATTGAGCCTAAAAAAGAGGAAGAATCTATTGAAGAAGCTTTTGACAATTACGATGATATATTTAAAAAGGTTAGAAATAACGTAATTAAAAATTTTTTACATACTTTAATAAAAGAATTGTTTTTAAATATATTTTAGAATGGAGAATTCAATAACGATGATGCTGACGATGGTGGTGGATTAGGAGTATAATTTGATGTTTCTTATATCTATTATTTTTTATAATTTTTCTAGTTTTAAGTAATTTTTATGAAACTAATGAAGCAACATCATTGTCATTATTACATGTTTAAATGCTTTTTATAAATTTAATTAAGCTTCTTATTGATCGAAAAGATTCTCAATAGCACGTTCTTTTATATATTTTTTAAGAAGTGTATATCGTATTTTTTCTTTAAATTTTGTCAATTTTTATATTCTTTTTTTTAGTTGAAATAATTTCTTTTTTTTAATTAATCGTATGAGACTTAATTATAATTAGTATATTATTTTTTCAAGGATGATTATAAGAAACATACATCCTTATTTTTTAATTTTTATTATATTCTTTCATATATATAATCTTTCATGTAACATTAATGTAATCTTAGCTAAGTTACTTTATTATCATAAAAAATATATTTAAAACAAATATATTATGTACTGTGTGTTAAAATAATAAACAATATTTTGAATAAATTTTGATTCATTTTATTTAAGAATAAATTTAAATTTACACAATTAAAATACTTGTTAAATAAATTTAAAATGTAATTAGCAAAACCCAAATGTTTATTAAATATTCAACAGTTGATTAAACTTAAATGAAAATCATTTTAGGACAAAAATTGAAAATTTTTATATCATCACCTATTTGTCTCAAGAACTTTATAAATATATATTTATTTTATTTAAGACTTTTATAAAAAAATCACTGTCTTATGTTGTTTAAAAAAACTAATTTTACACATAAAATATAATTTTGAAATTGTGAAAATATACCTAGTACATAATATTATAATTTCATTTTTTTTCTCATATTTGGGCATAGCACCTTATATTTTTTCAAAGACGATTCTAGCTCTCTCCACTTCTCAGAGCCAATACCTAATTTGGGAAAATTTTTTTTTTCTTAATTCTTGTCTTCAAAAAATAAAAAAATATGATATTATTATATATAAAATATAAAAAAGTTAAAGAAAAAGCAAAATGAAAATAGTTTTTTTTTTTGGTAAAATGAATTTCTTTAAAGCAATTTTATATGTACGAATCCTCGATAACTTGAAAATCAAGTCAGAATTTTAAATAGGTGTTGGTAATAATTGGAAAATATATTTTTGAATTTGTTTAAAGTTAAAATTTCAAATTCAATATCTTCAAATTAATATTCAATATTTTATTTATAAATTCAATAACAAATTTTATTACATTCAAATAATTTGTAATATGAATATACATATTTAATATTGAAATTAACAGATTAGCTAATAAATATAATATAATCTAACGAGATTTTTATATTATTTCATGATTACTTAAATTATTTCAAGAATTTGAGAAAAAAATAATGACTAAAATTTTCATTACTTTCAATAATAATTCAAGAAATTTCATAGAATTACTTAATATTTAAAGGTTTAAATTTTTTAAATATATAATACAAGATTTCAAGAAGAAACTAATTCATACCTAAAAGCAAGTAATTTTTTTGATATTCAGTTTTGCTTTTACTAATACTTTAAATAATTTAATCACAGAAAGAACTAAAAAATTATGGTTAATATTCCGGAATGCTCTTTGATTTAATATATTTTTAAATATTGTATAGTTTGGCGGTTTACTTGCACCACGTGATAAAAATTAAAGTAATTCCCTCTCTTTCTCGCTCTACTTTTGGCTATAGTATCTAACACCTAACTTATACTTATTTCCATGTGTGTTTATAAGCAAAATATTTTTCGAATATTAAAAATATGACTAAAATAAAATCTTCTGCCTAATTAGTAAAAATTATGAACAAAATCCTTATTTGACCAACACAATTTACCAAGAAAGTAATGAGGATTGTGATAAAAAATCTACAAGAGATATTTTTGAGAATACTTTGGATAGGTTAGCAGTTAGAGTAGTGTAAGGATTGCCTTTTTATTTTGATATACAACTTTGCATCATTGCATATGAATTTCATATTTTTTATTGTACAGGGTAACTACATCAAAAAAATCCTACAGCAATAGCACTTGTTGCAAAGAAAGCGACATAAGTGCAATTAATGATTCTGTTTCTGAAGAACCCAAGAGGCTTATTTTGCTTTAAACTACCAAATACAAGTCCATCAGATTTAGTTAGGATCAGAAAAAGTACTCCGTTTGTATTACCAAGTGGAATGACTCGAATAGCTTTAATTCCGTTGCTACATGTACTTCTTTACAAAGGAAAAAAATAAAAATGCGTGCAGAAAATAAATTTCCCAATCAAAAATATTATAAGTTAGATTCTGAGGATAAGGATGGCAAGGCAGAACCAACTAGTATTTTAAAGGCATTGTTGGCCTATTTATGCCATTTGTGTAAGAGTTGAAAAATTACCAACATACAGAAATGTAAACAGCTTGTTAAGCTTAAAGTCTATACTGTCAGATATTGTAAATTTACATTGCGGCAAAAGTATCAGTCAATGCTTAAAGCATGGTAAACAACGTAAACCTCCAAAACTTAAAATAATTACTGAAAGTAGCATAATTTTAATGAAACCAATAGTTGTTAACGAGAAAGTTGTTATAGCGATAGTTAGTTGCAGCAGGAATTTGCATAGTCTAAGTTTCATAGGTACTTGGTCAATGAGGCTTGGTGAATTTGTACTTGATGAAATTGAAAATGTAAAAAGTGCTTGGTTATTAGAAGAAATCAATAAGAAAGCAAGCACTTTGCATGATAGTGTACTTGCTGATCTTTCAAATTCTTTGATTCATGAGGTTAATTAAATGAATCTTCTTATTACCCACACAAATGAATTCAAATGATTATGAATCAACTTGTGATTATTTTGGCAAAAAGACGGGTTCTAAAAAAGAATAAGATGAAAATGCTGGTTTAGAAAGCTTTTCAAACCAATCTGTCCAAGCTAATAGCAATGAAGAGCTGAGTGCAAATTCTAATATCTTAAATTTCAAAAAACAAGAAACATCAGGCTCCGAAACCAGTGATGATATAAATGCTGAGAAAACCAAAATCATGCTTCAAAAAGATAACTTGAAAGCTTTGAGGATTTTTTTGAAGATGTTATAGATGCAAGAGAGCCTACACTGTGTGCGGAAGAATGCCTAGCAAATGAAAATGTCAAAAGAAAAACAAGCATGAATGAAGCAAGGGATAAGAATGAAACCTGAAATATCTGAAATATCTGATCTGCAATTTTCGATTTTTCAGTTAAAGAATCCTATAAATATTACAATCTATAGAAATAAGTAATCTGGCCAAAATAGTTGGATCCTATTACTGAAGACTTGTCAAGTAGCGAGAAACAAACCAAGGTAAAGTCGATAATTTTAGATAATGCTTATATTTGATATAAGAAATGAATCATTTTTAATTATAAAATTTATTGTTTATTTACAGTGAATCGTAAGCAATGGTGAATACAAAAAGGATTTAAATAAGCCAAAATAGAAATAAATAATTTCTTCAATTTTATTAAGGTATAGTAATGATATATCAGTGCATGTATTGAAAATTAATAAAAATATTTGATTTTGGACAATTGAATTATGAATAGATAGAAATATTAGAAATCGTGGACGTTATCTTTGTAAGCATTATTTATTAATAAAAATGAAAGATAAATTTTATGAATTTCAGTTGAATTTCAATCCAGATTTTAAATCATAGATTTAAATTTTAAATATTTTCAAAATATTATATTTAGAAGAAAAAATTATAATTTTTAATGGTTTAAATATTCAATTTTTATTTTTACAAGTAATATGTTCATTTAAAAAAAATTTAAGTTTTTAGTTTTAAAAATAAAAAATTTAGAAAAAGGATACTATTTAATATAAAGTTGACATTTTTTTTTAAACTTAAAAAAAAAAAGTTATGAACAATAATAATTAATTCAGATAATTTTCTAGATTATTGAGAAAAAAAAACTGCCTGGGCTAAAAATAAAAGGAAATTTTTTACTATCCAAATATTGACGATAATAAAAATATAAGTTTGTTATGTAGTTTTTCATCAACTTTGAATAATACTTCTTCAGGTATTCTTCGTAGGTAAGCATTTTTTTATTGTATTTAATAAAAAAAACATCAATTTTGATGTTATTTAAAATGTAGGGTATTATTACCAACTAAATTTCAATAATTACATTATTTCAGTTTAATAAATATGTTGTTATACTTGGTAAAAATTTGTTAAAATAAAAAAAAAAATTTTTTTTAGTTGTTTGGTTATCGTAAATTCAAAAATTTTTATGCATAATATGTTTGGTAATTTTAAACTTTTATATGATAATAGAGTGAATTGAATTTTTAATTAACATCACTCTATAGTTTTTTTTTGTATTAAATTCATTAATCTTGATTATTATATAAAATTTATTAAAAGTTATTTCATTTTTAACAAAATTTGATGAAAGAACTTTATCAACTTTATTTAAGAAATTTGAAAAATTTCAAAGATTTTGTTTAAAACATTGTGTTTTATTATAAAATATTGTGTCTGTATAAGCAAAATTAGAAAAGTTCTTTACAAAATAAAAAAATAGAATAGAAATTATGTAAAATTGCTTGTTAAATTAAAATATATTTAATATTATATTGATCAAATTCATAATCAAAAAATTAAAATTTTTTATATTAAGATTTTTCTAAAGATTTTTTAATTAAGATTTTTTAAATTAAATAAGTCTTAGTAAGAATAATCTATAAAAACATATTAATAAAACTAAAAGTTTATTTGTTAACGATGGTGCTTGTGCTTGTGCTTATCAAAAATTTTATAATTTATTAATCAATATCTATTTTTTTTATTGCAAAAAGCATTAATATTTGCATACATGTATGTACATATAAATTTTTTTTTTTTTTTGATTATTTGATTATTTTCTTTAATTATTTAAGAAAAGCAAAAAATTATTTTTTTGTAAGAAATGTATGCAACTTATTTGTAAAAAATGTATATTCTATGAAATTTTATAAGAATTTAATATTTTTATTCATTATATTAATTATATTAATTGTAATAAATTTCAACAGTTGATAAAAATAGTAATTAGTTTTAAGAAATTATATATGTATTTAAAAGTTGTATAAGATTGAAACTTGCCTAAGGATAACAATTTTCTAATATTATGCAAGATTAAAAATTTTAGGTTCCATTGAACATGGGTTTTGAGTTATTTAGGTTTTTAATTTAAGTATATCTCTAATATTTTTTAGATTTAAGGATCGATTTCATGGAGAGTAATTTTACTAGATTTCTAAGGCTACTTAAGTTAAAACACTTAATATCACTAATTAAAATTCTGCTCCAAAAAGATCCATGAAATCAACTTATGAAACAAGGGTTAAAATATGTCTGTGTTTTTATTCATCGTTAACAACATATATTGTCATTACTCACAAAGTTTGCATTAGGGGTCTTCGAAGTATATGGCTTGCTTTACTCAATATCCAAGAATTTAAGCATACCCCTAATAATTCTATTTTATATTTAAGTAATATATTATATTAACACTTTTCTGTAAAGGAAATACGATTATTCTTTTTTTTTTATTATAAATTTTTAAAATTGGAAAAATTAACTCGTATATTTTTTTTCCAACGTCTACTATAATGTTTGCGAAAGAGTTTTTTTGTTAGTGAGGAAAAAAAATAGAAGATTAATATTTGATTTTAAAATTATAAAATAGAAATTATAAGAAAAAATTCTTTAATTTACAAGTATCTGTTTGTAATTTTTATCAAGGGTATTGAGAAAATTTTTATTTTAATATTAATTAACACACTTAAAAAACTTTTTCAGCTGGAAAACCTAATTCTTCATTTCAACAGTTTGTGTTGTATTTTTCGGAGCACAAAAAATATTTAAACTTTCTCGTTATCGACTTATTGCCGATAAAGAAGTTTTCTATACTTTTAAGACCTGCTTTTGGGGAGATATTAGAAAATTTTAACAACTTTTTGAGCTTTTTTATTTTTTTTCGAAAAATTAATGGTTTATGAAATGAGTAAAAATGATGGAAGACTTACCTTTGTTATAAAAATAAACTAATAAACCTGAGATCATCACTCTGGAAAAAATGAGTTGTATGGACAAGTACCCAAACCTTAAATGTATTTCATTTCATTTTATTAAAAACAAAAAAAAAAATGTTTTTTAAAAAGATAGTTTTTTTTTAATTTTTTGCTCGTATCTCTATATTCTTTAACGCGTATCGAACGAAACATTTACATGATCAGCCCCCAGAGTTTGATAAAATTTGTATTGTGTAATTAGGGTAATGATTTTTTAATTATATTTACTAATATTGTACAAAGTAGAGAATATATTTTTTATAAAAATTTATTATCCTAGTTTGAGTAAAAAGCAGTTTAAGGGTTTTCAATTAATTAACATTTTTTTTCAAGTAAAATAAAATATACAATTTATCAAACCATGATTTTTGTTTATTTTTGATATAACATGCAAGTAAGAGTTTGAATGAGAAATATTATAATTTAGACAAGTTTATTTACAATCAAATGTACACTTAGTTTTGCTTTTATTTGTAATTTGCTTTAATAATCAAGCCAAAACTTCTGTACCCAGTGGATAATTTGCTTTAATAATCAAGCCAAAACTTCTGTACCCAGTGGCTTCGGAACTGTTTGTTAGGGTAAATATTCATTTCATAAGTATTTTCGTAATTATTTAGCTGATATTTTTTAGAAACAGAATAAAAAAAAAGCGCTATCTAATGGTAAGTCTGAAATAGATCAAGATAATTAATATAACCGTAAATAATTTTTAATTCTTATTACCTTTTTTAGATACCTTTAAATCTAGATTTAATAAATATACGCATAATAATATAATATATAATATTTGAATATTTTCAAGCAATATGAATATTGGTCATTGCTTGAGGAATTGTAGTGCTAATAATTTGGCAGCATTTATTAAAAAAATCTTTTTTAGGTTTTATGTCATTTGCAACCATTTTAAAGAAGCAAACAATTTTAGCTGCCACAAGCGGAATTTCAGTAGCGTAAAACAGATTTTTTTCGGTGTCGTTCATATGGTTTTGATATTTCAGATATTTATAATGGTAATAAATTAATATTTTAAATAATGCAATAAATCGACGAACCCGTAAAATCATTGATAAAATGATCAAAATTATTATGTGCGCTATTTGAATTCCAATATTTTAAATGCTTTTATAAAAATTTTCATGTCAAATTATTTAAATCATAAATTACATATTATAAGAAAAAATATTATTTTATTATTTACTGAAAATTAGTTCATAGTTAAGACCCTAAAATTTGTGTTCAGTTACTCAAAAAATTTAAATACACCTAATCTGGACAGCCAAAATGCAAATAAATAAAAAATACCCCTTTTTAGGGGTAGTTTTTTCTGATTTAAGGGTGAAGCGCTCATTTCTGAAATAAATTACTCGAAATTTCGTGATCAAGACTGGTGATCGCCAGTAAATCTGTATCTTTTGAATTCAATTTCTGGGTCTATTACCAATACAGATATTTAATTTTTTTAAATAAATAAATCTATTTTCTTAATAAGTTCAATTGTTAATTGGATTTATTTTAAGATTAATAACTCAAGTACATTAATTTTTATGTTTAATAGGTTTAGAGTATATTTTTCTTGCTTGTCCTTTGCCATTCAATTTACTAATGCAATTTTCTCCTGAACGTACAAAATTAATTACTGGTATATTTGGACCACCTTTAAAGTCGAATTCTTCTCCACAAACAATATTTTCATCTATCACAATATTAATTGCATACTGTCCTTGGGTTATATGAACTGCTGGATAATGACATGAATTTGGAATTAAATTCGCTCGAATCAATGTTCTGGACTGGTCAGAATTTAAATCATAAATACCAACTTCGTAAGCTTCTGATATATTTTCAACATTTATTTTAATAAATAAATCTTCTACCTGTTTAAATAGAAAAAAGTTAATCAGAATATGTTTCACCAATCTTTTTTCATAATTTTTCAGACTTGTTTTTTAATTAGCTAGGGGGCTACGCCCCCTGCGCACTAAAGTGCGCCAACCCCCTCAAATTCAATTTTAAATGAGAAAAAATTTAAACTTTAAACAAATATTTAATTTATAAAACAAATTGTTTATTTTATTTAAACATAATCTTCATTAAGTGACTTAGAGTATTCGAACGTTAAAAAATGTCTATAATTAACGAATGAAAAAAAAAAATAAAAAAAAATTTATTTTTAGGTTACTTTTACTCACTGGAGGATAACTTTAACGCACTTTTTAAATAAAAAATGAATTAACCCTTGAATCTATATTTTACCAATTATGCGATCACAGGGCCCTGTAAACCTTCTCATTTAATATATTATAACTTTGTATCCCTTATTTCATAAATGGATCCCTCATAAATAACTAATTTTGTATTTAGGACAGAAAATAACTGTTTTCGGACCGCAACTTCTTTTCTGATCTTTTTATGTATTCTATCATATCGTACTAAACTTACCCAAAAAAGTTTATAAATATCTAGTGCATTTATGGTCCTTCGGGCCCTTAAATCTGTGCACCCGGCAAAAAACGAACCTTTTTATAACGTGTTAATAATATTATATTATTCACCCTTTTACAATGAAAAAAAAAAAATTAAAAAATTTTATATAAAATACAGAATTTTTAGTATGTTTTTACTAAAGTCTTTGCAATATGTGCTATGTAAATTTGTTCGATATGCTAATTTCAAATTTTTAGGCCCCAATCCCAAAACTTAGCCATGAAAACCCATTTTTTTCGATTTTGAAAGTTATTTTAACACATTTCAAACTTTCTATTTTCCCCCATAATGACAGATAATATGTTTTTGAGATTGCTGAATAAGAATATTATGGTTGTGATATCGAAAGTTTTGTCCTACTGTCATTTACAGGCTCTATTAGGCCCATTTTTTGCTTTTTTTCATAACAAAAAATTTTCTTTTCTTAATCAATTCTCATAAATAACACTGCAATTATATTTTCTGGGGTCACTGATTCTAAATTTTGAGGCCCAGATTTCAAAAACATACTAATGAGGAATTTTGAATACTTTCTGATGATTAAAAATTCTAATTCAAAAATAGCAAAATTTATTAAAATACTTACTGGAAGGTTCCTGCAGTGAGAGATAGTAATAAATAAACCAAAAAGAATTATTTCTTTATACATGATGAAGCAGTAAAATATTCTGTGAATATTAGACAATGTTTTTACTTTACTCGTGTATTTATAATAATTTTAAATGATAAGATATCTAAAAATATAATTATTTTTTTCGAAACGTGGTTTGTAACGATAAATAAAAAATATGTATTGCGTTATGAATTTTTTTTATGTGGCTCATTATCGTTTCTTTGCAAAAGTGACGTACACCACGTTTCTGCATACCAGATGCATCAATTAAAAAAATTTTTTTTTTTTATTTTTAATTTCAATAAGTTTTTGATGGTACTCCATAAAAATCAACATAATTTAATGTTTGAACTACTATAAAACATAAAAATATAGCAAAAAAGCCTTTACCGTTTCCTGTCACAAAGGAGATTCCTATATTTTGAGTGTCTGTCACTCACACCTATCAATTAATTTTCAAAAATGTTTATTTGGGGGTTAATTGCTATATCATAAGGTTGAACTTTTTCCATATAGAAAAAATTTAAACTTACTTTCACTAATTATTACCAGGGTAAGAAGGTGTGTCACACGATTTTACAAAATGTGTACGTAAATTTATATTAAATTTGATTTCTCTTCATAAAAACATTTTTAAAACCTTTTAATTGCATAAATGACAACTTAAATATTTAAAATATAAATTCTCACACCAAGAGCACTTTAAGAGGTCGTCAAATAGGAAAAAAAAATCAGTTCAAGTTCAAAAATCACGAAGGGACAAAAAAAACCCTTTACCGTACCCTCCTAGATCTCCGATTAAGAAGCGTTGTAATTAAAATATTAAAAACTTAGCAAGTTTTAATCATAAAAATACTTTAATTTACAAACGGAAAAGTTTTTTTGTTCGTTTGTCTAAATCATTTTGATTTTTCTATAAAAAAGCCTTTACCGATCCTCTTTTTTGTTAAAATCATTATATATTTTTAAAATTTACTTCCAAAACTCGTTATTTTAGTAAGAATTACTCAAAAATATATGTCATTGTTCTCTAAAATACATAAAGCCTAGAAAAATTCATATATTAAGGCCGTATGTAACGATTTTGGTTTTTAATGGTTTTAAGCTGTTTTTACCTTATAATTATCAAAAAACGTAATAAATTGATGTAAAAGGTTCGTTATGGTGATTTTTATGCAATACTGAATAACTGTTAGTGAAATACCCTGCCAACTAGCTGGCACTAAGGTTCCTCAAACAATGAGAAAAAACTTTTCCAATTTTGAGAAATAAATTTTGGAAAAATTCGGTATCAAATCCAAAAAATTACTATAAATGAACTGTCTAAAACTAGTACTCTCATAGAAATAAATTAGGTACTACATCCAAAAAGAAAAAAAAATTTGGTGTTTTTTGTATTTTTTTGTGAAAAAAAATTTAGGAAAAAAATTTTTAAAAAATTAAGTATCAGATTCGAGATATCGAGTAAAAACTATACTTTCAAATATAAGTACTTTCGTAGAAATAAATGAGGTACTACATCCAAATTAATAAAAAAAAAAAAGTACCTAGAGCTTTTTTGGTGAAAAAATTTTTGAAAAATAAATTAGGTCTTAATTTCCTAACGGTTGTGAAACATCACCGGTTGCAATATTTTCAGATATTAGTACTTTCATGGAATTAAATGAGGTATTACACCCCAAAAAAAAAAAATATTGCAGGTTTTTAAAATTTTTTGTTTTTTTAATTTTGAGAAAAAATTTTTTAAAAAATTCGGTATCAGATCCAAAAAATGACTATAAACAAACTTTCTAAAACTAGTACTTTCATAGAAATAAATTAGGTACTACGTCCAAAAAAAAAAAAAAAATTAGTTTTTTTTTGTATTTTTGTAGATTTAAAGTAGGTGAAGCGCTCATTTCTGAAATAAATTACCCAAAAATTTGTGATCAAGTCTGTTGAATTAAATTTATGGGCCTACTACCAATAAAGATATTTAATTTTTTTAAATAAATAAATCTATTTTTTTAAAAAGTTTAATTGTTAATTGGATTTATTTTAAGATTAATAATTCAAGTACATTAATTTTTTTGTTTAATAGGTTTAGAGTATATTTTTCTTGCTTGTCCTTTGCCATTCAATTTACTAATGCAATTTTCTCCTGAACGTATAAAATTAATAACTGGTATATTTGGACCACCTTTAAAGTCGAATTCTTCTCCACAAACAATATCTTCACTTTTCACAACATAAATTGCATACTGTCCTTGTGTTTTATAAATTCCTTTATTATTTTCTGAATTTCCAGCTGTCTTATCTCGACGAACTATTTCGTACCGGTCAGAATTTAAATCATAAATACCTATTTTGTAAGGTTCTGGTATATTTTGAACATTTATTTTAATAAATAAATCTTCTTCCTGTTTAAATA
This sequence comes from Anagrus nilaparvatae, assembly GCA_022575985.1. Classification (NCBI taxonomy): domain Eukaryota; kingdom Metazoa; phylum Arthropoda; class Insecta; order Hymenoptera; family Mymaridae; genus Anagrus; species Anagrus nilaparvatae. The sequence continues at coordinate 8,286,209 of JAKSXM010000165.1, forward strand.
GAAAAAAATTGATCAGATTATGTTCCAACAATCATTTTTTTATTTTTCAGAATTGTTTTTTAATTAATAAGTTTTTAAAATTAAAATTTTTCAAAATTTTTGGCGATATATAGCGTATATTAAAACTTAAACTTTTCACAGACAATTTTTCGCTTGGGCTAAAAAATTTATTTTTACACTTACAATGAGGAATTTCAAATACTTTCTAATTATTAAAAATTTTAATTGAAAAATAATAAAATAAATTTAGATACTTACTGAAAGGTAAAAGCAGTGAGCGATAGTAATAAATAAACCAAAAAGAATTATTTCTTTAAACATGATGAGACAGTAAAATATTCTTTAAATACTAGACAATGTTTTTACCTTACTCATGTGTTTATAATAATTTTAAATGATAAGATATCTAAACATTAGATTATTTTTTTCAAAACTTGGTTTGTTATGATATATAAAAAATACTTACTTATCAGAGGGTATAATTAAATTATTTATTGTTATACTTGGATAGATAATTTCCTTAGAAATCTAATCAAAATGATAATTGCATTATGAAATTTTTTAAAAATATTTAAGGAATTGACTACAAAATAAAAAAAAAAAGTAAACAAATTTAATTTTTGTGAAATATCTTGTATCATGCGGTATCGTGTAAATGATCTGATAAAATAAAAAATTTTGAAATATTATCAGTAAATTTCCTATAGTAAAAATATGAGGATTCATAATTTATGTATCTAATGTATCAACATTATATTGTGATTTAGAAAAAATTGGTGAGCTTGATATTGCTTGTGATCTCAAAACTTATTTACGGATAAGCACGTACATTTAATGGGGTGATTTAAATTTTTGGCTTTTTTTTTGTAATTAACTGAAAATGTGTGATAGTAAAATGTTAGTTTAATTTCATTATTTACTATTTTTTATTAAGTAGAGATAGTAATGATAACATTAATTATATTAATATTTAAAATTTTTATATTGTTTACGGTTTTGATATACAAAATGTTTTTGTTTTTTTCGTGAGAAAATTTTTTTTAAACCTAATAATTAATAAATAAATAAAAATCAGATAAAATAGTTTTATTTTTAGCTTTAAGGCCTTTATTTTAAATATAGTAAATTTGAAATCACAACCAATAAATAATTTAAGTGTGATATGAGAATTTTAAAAGTTAAGAACGCCAAAATTTAAGATCAGCGAATTAAAAATCGAACTGGTGGCAAAATATTATTAATATTTTCTAATTTTACAAAATCAGGCCCAATAAGGGGTACTTGATTCATAATTCATGTGCGGGACCTAAATTTGGCATTAGCAACCTCAAAAATTAATGTAATTGGCTAAATCTCATTAAAATTTGTGAATATTGCAAATAGACACAAAATGAGGGGTGGTGTTTGCTAAATTAAATTAGGCGAATTTAGCAAGAGAAACCTTGATTTTTAAAATCAGTGACCCAAAATATTTATATATACTATTTAGCGAACTGTTTGGATCTGGTCCAATATTATAAGTTTATTCTATGATATCTAGTTTAAATTTTTTATACTATAAATGCAGAAATTCATTTCTTACTACTTGCTAATGTTTAATTTTTATCTAGGCCACTTATACCTAATTTAATTTACTAATTGTCTCGTGTTTTAAAATAGTATAAATTGAATGTTTTTTAAATTATAAAATATATTATCAAAAAAGTAAGATCGTATATTGTAAGTTTAATTATACTATTATTTTTTATAAAGATAACTTTATTATCAATTTTTAAATTAAAAACAAAGATAATACAGATATAGTATTAATAAACAAGACAATTTTAATGTTTTAATATTTAAAAATAATTTAAGATTTATTTATTAAGGTTTATATAATTTTTATTTTTTTGAATCTTTTTTAATATCTTTTCAATGGAATTCAAAGAAACTTAATTAGCAGGATCGAACTCGTAGTTTTCCACTTTCTGGGTTGACATCTGAAAATCAAGCCACTTCAATTAGTATTTCAATATCACTAGGAATAAGAACTTCGAGTGTTCTTTCTCCTGGATAAAAAATCACTTTGTTTTAATTCAATTTAATTATTTTTGCACACAATAATAAAAGTACACAATTTTTCTACCACAATTTAGAAGATTTATTTTAAGTTTAATTTTGTAAGTGTTTTTAAAAAAATCATTATTACAGTAAAAATAATTAAAATGCATAAAATTTTATTATAAAAAATTTTGTAGTTTATTAAGATCTTGGAAAGGGAGGCTAAGTTCCTCTGAAACGTAGATAGATGAATAAAAAATCTTAGTTCCTAATAGATTGATTTAATTATTTATAATCAAACCTAAGAAATCTATTCATACACGGCCAGGCTGCTATGCTTAAAATTTATTTCTAGATTTATATTATTATCAAAAAGTTTTACTGAGAACCAACAAAAGAAATATTATTGGCCTCTAATTGTAATTTATTTAATTTTGTCAGATTTCGAAATAGTCCCTTTCTTAAAACAGTTAAATTATTTTGATTTAACCCTAAATATTCTAAATTATCTAAGCCATCAAAGGAGCCTATATCAATCTTTCCATTTAAATCTAAATTTGTTACATTTTTACTTGAACTTGATGAATTATGTTTCTCGATACCAATGCTGAATGATCTATTAAATATTCTTTCTAAAAAAGCCTTCTTACCATCAAGTTCTTCTAATTCTAGTAACAATAATTTGTTTAACTCTATATAAGTATCTCTAGGATAAAAATTATTTGACTTGTAATAAATAAAAGAATAGCATAAAAAAATTCTGTACTTACTCGTCATTGCTTGAAAATTAAAGCAAACTGTTTGAATTTTCAAGCGAAGCAGACTGGCCATATATAATTGGGAGCGCCGAAAGCAGTATTTATACTGTATATTTCATTACAAAAAAAATATTATATATATTTTCAATAAAATTTGTTAATATTCGCAAAAAATCGTAAATTTACTAATTTTAGTATATTTATTAAGAAAAAATTCGAATATAATCGACTTGTTGTAAATTCTCGATTTTTTTTCGTGAATTTACGAAAATAGTTGTAAACTTACAACTAGAAATACTAGAACTTTTGTTTAATATACTAAATTTAGTAAATTTACAATTTTTTTCGAATATTTACAAATTTTTTTGGAAATATACTAATTTCTCAAAATGTAGGTACTTATACGGGAAGTATGCAAGAGTTTTCAGATACGCTAGTGCTTTTTCTAGTGTAACTTTTTATTTTTTTGCTGTCATATTTACTCTGAGGATATGGGACCAAAGACCAAATGCTAATTCATAGTAAATGAAGGAGACTGTAATCAGTAATAATCGCCAATGATTAATTAATTAATTTTTTTATAATCAGAACAAGATAATTTATTTCTTCTTCTAAAATATGTACTTGCAAAATTATTTTTGCAGGCCTTTTAATTTATTTTTTTAAAGAATAATCTGAATCTTTACAATAATGTGAACAGTTTAAATAATCAATCTTTAGTTAAGGCAATTAATTTATCATCAATTAATTAAACAAATCTATAACCTCAGAAAATTTTAAACATTTTTAATGTTTTTAAATCCTCCATTATTTTTTACATTAATACATCTTCACTTTCTTTCCAAATTTTATTTTGTTTTATTGAAATTTTAGTATATTTTATTTTTTTTAACTTACCCTATTTAAATAAAGCGCAAAAATTCATGCGGTTTACGTGACGAAATTTCAGAATCAAGCTCCTGAGGATAAATCAGTCCCGAGAAGAAATATTATCCTGGTAATGCCCCCCTTACGGCGCATTGCCCTGGAGCAAAATGTAACAAGGGGGAGATGCTAGGAGGGTTGGGAAGGTTGTTCTTGCGAACACTGGAATTCTAGAAGAATTTCATGAAAATAGTTGCCAACTCTACACCTGAAATATTTTTTTTTTTTATAGACGATATTTAAATACTTTTTTTTCATGAAATTTCTTATTTCGTTTACAAATAATTGTATCATAAAAACGTATCTAAAGATAAGATACGGAATTTAAAATCAGAAAATAATTTCTATTTTCAGTTGTAATTTTTAATTTTTATCGTTACTAGTTTTAAATTATTCTACTTTGAGAAATTGAAATGTCTTTATTTTTTATAATTATTAATTTACTACAATTGTTAATAAATATTTTATTTGTAGAATCAATGAATTTTGATGATATGTATCCAGGATGTTTGATTCGAAAATCGTGTGACATAAGAGACTTGTATGTCTCAAATTATTGTAAATTTGAAATAAAATGTCGAAATGGAACACATTTAAGATTATACCAACATAAAAAAAATAAAGAAGTCCATAGAATTAGATTTTTGAAAACATCAGAAAAATTTATAACAAAAAAATATTTTGATTATTATCATAGTTTAGTAAAACTTGATCTCACTAGTATCGAAGTTGGAAGTGCAAATCCCGATTTCTTAGCAGGTATGGAATAACACTTAAGTTATCTGTATCTTTTTTTGATCAATATTTAAATTTTATTTTTTAGGATTATCTAATTTAGAGCAACTTAATATGAGTAGTTCTAATATTAAAATTCCTTTAAATTTTTTTAATTCTAGCAAAAATTTAAAATGTTTAATACTTAAAATGAATTATATAAAAAATATAGAAATAAATGTATTCAATGGTTTAGATAATTTAGAAAGTTTAGATTTATCACGTAATCTGATAAGTGCACTAAAAAATAATACTTTTTGGAATCTTAAAAAATTAAAAAATTTGAATTTACTTCTAAATTTTATTTCTTATATTGAACCTTTGGCATTTCAAGATTTAAAAAATTTAAATTCTTTATATCTGGGACACAACAAATTTTATTCACTCCCGGAAAAACTTTTTCAATATAACATAAATTTAAGGAATTTACAATTAGAAGCAAATCGTATAAAGACGCTCCCTTCAAATATTTTTCAAAATCTAACAAATCTAGTAGAACTTAATTTATATTGGAATAAATTAGAAATTCTACCCAAAGGAATTTTCAAATTTATAAATTCTATTGAAAAATTATCTTTAGGGAATAATTTCTTGAAGTCAATTGACAAGTAAGTATAGAATTTTTTTATGCTATCCTTTTATTTATTACATTAACTACCTTTTATGACAAGTCAAATAATTTTTATTCTAGAGATACTTTTAAAGGGTTAAACAGCTTTGGTATAGAGAAACATAATTCATCAAGTTCAAGTAAAAATGTAACAAATTTAGATTTAAATGGAAAGATTGATATAGGCACCTTTGATGGCTTAGATAATTTAGAATATTTAGGGTTAATAAGAAATAATTTAACTGTTTTAAGAAACGGACTATTTCGAAATTTGACAAAATTAAATAAATTACAGTTAGAGGACAGTAATATTTCTTTTGTTGGTTCTTTAGTATTTCAAGATTTAAAAGAATTAAAGTTTTTATTCCTTGCAGACAACAAAATTAATTCGCTCTCAGATAAACTTTTTGAAAATAATATAAAACTAGAAACTTTGGATTTAAAAAAAAATAATTTAAAGACTCTACCTGAAAATATTTTTAAAAACTTAAAAAAATTATGGAAGTTGAACCTTTTAGATAACAAAATTAATTCACTCCCAGATAAACTTTTTGAAAATAATATAAAACTAGATGAATTAAATTTAGAAAAAAATAATTTAAAGACTCTACCTGCAAATATTTTTGAAAACTTAAAAAAATTAAGGAATTTGGAACTTTTAGGTAACAAAATTCATTCACTCTCAGATAAACTTTTTGAAAACAATATAAAACTACTTAGTTGGGATTTAGCAAAAAATAATTTAAAGACTCTACCACCAACTATTTTTAAAAACTTAAAAAATTTAGAGCAGATTTCTTTACAACAGAATGAACTGATGGACTTATCAGAAGAAATATTTAATTTTGAAAATTCAATTTCTTATCTAGAATTATCGGAGAATAAATTGAAATCAATTTCTGAGTTAATAATTTTATTTTTAACAATTTACTTTGCGTATCTACAATGTTTTTTTGGTCTTACTCGACATGAAAAAAATTGATTTTGAACCGAAATTAAAACACAAAACATAACACAGCATATTTTCAACACTAATTGTTGCACACGAGTTAAATTAAACACAAAATTTTTCAGTACATTTTATTTGACACAAATTCAGCACAAAAAACTGAAATTCAATGATTTTGTACATGATTTGCATAAAAAATTTAATTTTGTGTTGAATAAGACGTTTAAAAAAAATTTCTGTTGCATTTAAATGGTGTGCAAATAGTAGCGTTAAAAAATAATGCGTGTTAAGTTTTGGGTGTTTTAATTTCGATTCTCAAAAATGATGTGTTCAAATTTTATTGTGTTGAATAATATCGCTACCTTTTTTTCTTTATTAATTTGAAGTTATTAGACAATGAACAATGAAAAAAGAATCTGATTTTTCCGGATTTTTTATTTTATAAGGGTAATTCCACAGCTAAATCCCAGGTACCGTAAATTTCACAAAAAAACTCTAAGAAAAAAAAAAAGTAGATTTTTGATCGGAAATTTTTCGGTGAATCCGAATTTTGGTTTGAATTTTATCCATTCTGTGTCGGTTCGCGGCAAATTTTGAATTTGTTTTTTTATTCAACAGCGATTTTTCAGCTCATAATGGGATAAAAAAATAAAAGTGTAAAAAAAAAATGAGAACTTTCATGTGGCGAATTCTCCAAGATATGTTTTTCCAAATTTTAATTTAAATTGTATTTCTTTCAAATTCATAAATTTTGAAAATACGTAAATTTGATAACACAGGCACACAAAAAAAAGTCATGTAACAGAGGGTAGACTGCCGGGTAGGGGGATTTTTGGTGGTGTTAAAATCAAATATGGCAATAGAAATGCAATAATACTACCCAATCCCCCCCCAGCGCCCTCAAATGCCCCCTAAAGGTGAGAAACTTTTTTCTTTTCGAAAAATGAAAATAGAACTATATACTCATGTTTTTTGGGATGCTGATACCAAAGATGGATATAAAAAATGTTTTCAACCAAAGTTTGGCCCTTTAGATAGACCCAGTGCCCCCATTCATATTCCCCCAAAGGTGTGAAAAATTTTTTCCAAACGGGTTAAAAATATTTTTCTTAGGAAAATTGAAAGTCAAAGTGAATTCTTATATTTTTTGGGACGGTGAAATCAAAAATGATTATAAAAAATGTGTTTAACCAATGCTTGGCCCTCTAGACCACCCCAGAGCCCCCATTCAACCCCGCCAATGGGTTAAAAATATTTTTATTAGAAAAATTAAAACTCAATGTGTATTCTTATGTTTTTTGAGAAGCTAAAAACAAACATGAATATAAAAAATGTTTTTAACTAAAGCTTGGCCCTCTAACCAACCCTAATGATGGGTGAGGGGATGAATAGGGTCACCTGGGTGGTCTTAGTTAAAAAAATTTTTTACATTAATCTTTGATTTCACCGTCCCAAAAAATATAAGAATACACTTTGACTTTTAATTTTCCTAAAGGTAATATTTTTAACCCGTTTGGGGGGATATAAATGGGGGTACTGGGTTATCTAAAGGGCCAAACCTTGGTTGAAAACATTTTTTATATCCATCTTTGGTATCAGCATCCCAAAAAACATGAGTATACAGTTCAATTTTCATTTTTCGAAAAGAAAAAATGTTTCTCACCTTTTGGGGGCATATGGGGGCGCTGGGTGGGGATTGGGTAATTTTATTGCATTTCTATTCATCCCCTCACCCATCATTAGGGTTGTTTAGAGGGCCAAGCTATAGTTGAAAACATTTTTTATATTCATCTTTGGCTTTAGCGTCTTAAAAAACATAAGAATACAGATTGAATTTTAATTTTCCAAAAAAATATTTTTAACCCGTTTGGGGAGGGTAAGTGGAGGCACTGGGGTGGTATAGAGGGCCAAGCATTGGTTAAACGCATTTTTTATATTCATTTTTGATTTCACCGTCCCAAAAAATATAAGAATTCACTTCGACTTTTAATTTTCCTAAGAAAAATATTTTTAACCCGTTTGGAAAAAATTTTTCACACCTTTGGGGGGATATGAATGGGGGCACTGGGTCTATCTAAAGGGTCAAACGTTGGTTTAAAACATTTTTTATATCCATCTTTGGTATCAGCATCCCAAAAAACATGAGTATATAATTCAATTTTCATTTTTCGAAAAGAAAAAATGTTTCTCACCTTTAGGGGGCATATGAGGGCACTGGGGGGGATTGGGTAGTATTATTGCATTTCTATTGCCATATTCGATTTTAACACCACCAAAAATCCCCCTACCCGGCAGTCTACCCTCTGTTACATGACTTTTTTTTGTGTGCCTGTGTTATCAAATTTACGTATTTTCAAAATTTATGAATTTGAAAGAAATACAATTTAAATTAAAATTTGGAAAAACATATCTTGGAGAATTCACCACATGAAAGTTTGACAATTTTATTTTGTTATCCCATTATGAGCTCAGAAATCGCTGTTGAATAAAAAAACAAATTCGATATTTGCTGCGAACCGACACAGAATGGAAAAAATTCGACTCAAAATTCGGATTCACCGAAAAATTTCCGATCGAAAATCTACTTTTTTTTTTTTTAGAGTTTTTTTGTGAAATTTACAGTACTTTAAAAAAAAGAAGGCTGAGTACTATAATTTACATTTAAAATGCCCCACTCAGGAAAAATCTTTAAAAATCATTGAAAATAACTGAAATTTAAGCTGACGTCTAATTTTGGAACATATTTTCGAGTGAGAGATAAAAAAATAATTTTCAAGACTTGGTCCCGCCCAACCTGGGATTTAGCTGTGGATTTACCCACAACTAAATTACGCAAATAAAAATTTATTTTTGTTTTGAAATAGATGTTTTTTTTTTAACAAACAATGTTGTGCGTTATTATTTTCTTGATAATTTTCTTCAAGATTTATTAAAGTACTTTTAAAGAATGTAGTTAATATGTACTTGTTTTTAAAAATTAATTAATATTCTGAAAATATTATGTTAAAAATTTTTTATGGATTTTTAAAGAATATGAGACAGAGAGGGTGATTTTTTGTCAAATTTGTAACCGCACAGATATTTTGGCAACGGATACATGGATGCCCAATGTATATTGTCTATCTCAATTTTGTTGATTGGCCTTTTTTAGATGTAATTAATAATTATATTAAAAAAAATTTTAATTTATAAAAAGAGCAGTGCGTTTAGAGATAAAAAAAAATTTACGCCACTTTTTAATTATTTACTTATAGCTATATGCTATATACTACAGAATATTTTTAAATCATACAATTCTTTGCTACATATTGTAGTAAAGGGTTGAGTAAAGGCGTAGCAATTTTAAATTAATTAAAAGAAAAAAAACACTGTGGATATACGTACTTGAGATATAACCTTCAGAAACCATAAATAATGATTCATATGTATTTTTTTATTTTAGGTACACATTTTCAAAATTAACACAATTAAAAGAGTTATTTCTAACATCTAACCAAATTGAGCACATACACCATAATGCTTTTAATAACTTACGTAATCTAATTAGGATTTCCATTGCACATAATAGATTAACAACTGTTACAAAAAAAGTTTTTTCATCTTTACCTGCGATTAATGAACAATACGTTTATTATTCATTTTTTACAAATTGCCCACATTTGAAGGAATTAAATCTAACAGGAAATAATATAAGTGAATTCTATAACATTGGAATGAGATACGAAAATTTTATAAAAATTTATTTAGATAACAATACATTTACTAGCCTAGAAATAGAGGTATAACTTTTTTTATAAAAATATTTTTTCAACTTTTAACAAAACATTAAAATTATTTAGAGTAAATATTTTAAAGACTGGGACAGCAAAAGCGCTGAAATATATCTAAACCATAACAAGATTTCTAAAGTGATTTTTTCTAAAAATTACCTTCGGTATCGAGCTTATAAGTTTTATCTAGAATTTAATCCAATATCATGTGATTGTGAAGTTTATGAATTATTAATGTATGCTAAAAATAGTAATAACAGAAATCAAGTAACATTTACATTTGAAACGGCTAATTTAATTTGTAATGATCCTGATAATTTTCGTGGAAAAAAAATAATTGATATCAATCATGAAAATTTTACATGTGATAGCAAGTATCTTAAAAAAGAAAAAATTTTTGCCGTTAATGATACTTGTGATTTGAAATTCAGGCCTTTTGATAAAACTCTAATAGTTAATTGCACTAATCGAAATTTATCAAGTATTCCAGAAATAAAGGGAATCACGTCACCTTTTAAGATGAACCTACCTAGCTTTAAACCCTGGACGTTATTTATGGGAGACCCCATATCAAAAATCGAATTTTACTTACAATTCAACGACATAGAAGAAATTCCTGACATCCAAGCATTTGGTTACGATAAGTTTAGGATATTTATGAATTTATCAAACAATAAAGTACTGGACATTAATGAAAACATTTTCAAGTTTAAAGACCAGGTAAAAATCTTTTACAAAATTTATTTTTAGCTTTTTTAATAACATTATTTACTTGTCTTAGGAATTAATTTTAAGTAACAATAAAATATCTATGTTTGCTGACTCAGAAAGATTAAGAACGTATTTTGAAACATTAAAAAGATTAGCACTTGATAACAACCTATTAAAATGTGATTGTTCATTAAATAATTTACTTCATGAAAATTTAAAAATTAATGCCATACTTGAATTAAAAAAAATTACCTGTTTTGAAGATAAAATTAAACTTCAGAAATACATTGAACGAAATTGTACATATTTAATGCAAAATCGAATTATCATAATCACTGCTTCAATAATAGTCTTTATGTGCATAATTTTAACCATTGCTGTGTTATTACTTTATAAATTTAAACTTCAAATTAAAATATTTTTATATTCTTACAATTTATGTACTTCGTGTTTTATCCCTGCTCAAAGTCACAGTGATAAAAAGTATGATGCCTTTATAAGTTTTTGTCACAAAGATGAAGAATTTGTCATACGTGAACTTATTCCAAAAATCGAGGAGGATCCAAAAAATTTCAAATTATGCCTGCATAACCGTGACTGGGAAGCAGGTGAATGGATTCACATAAATATTTTAAATTCAGTTGCAGAGTCAAGGATTACTATTATTGTGTTATCAGAAAATTTTATAAAAAGTACCTGGGGGATGTTGGAATTCAAATTTGCTTACACTCAGATGATGGTAGAAAAAAACTGCAAAATATTAGTTATTGTGTATGGTGATATAGGGGAAATTGATAATCTTGATCGAGAACTCAAATATTACTTGGGATTGTTTACTTACATTAAATGGGGCGATTGTTATTTTTGGCGACAACTATTTTATGCTTTAAGGCGAAAAGATGCAGTTGAGTCTGAAATGATATTAGATTAATTTTATTAAATCATATAAAATCAGTGTCCAATATCATAAGTAATCATTGATTGAATACCTAATCAAAGTATATTTTTTTTTAAATTAACTTCAAAAAAACTTGATACGGATTGTAAATGATATTGTATGAAAATTATACACCAGTTTAAATGAAATCCGTGTCAAGTTTTTTACATGAGGTGGTGAAAATTCTGCAATCGTAGATACGTAATTTTTAAGATCTAATTATAATCTTCTAATTCTGTAAAAATAAGTTATTTATTGTATTTAAATTTATTACTCATTATAAATTATTAATATTATGGTTCCTGTAGTTAAAATGTTTATATATGTGTAGTTAAATTAAATGTAGTTCCTGTAGTTAATAAGTAAATTATTTTAGTAAAATTATTCAGGATTAAATATTTGAATATCATAGAAACTATAAAAAGTTCTGATGAATTGTAATAAATACGACAAGAAATTATTTTTTTTAAAAACTTTAAATATTTTTATTTCAACCTAACCTCATCAACAAGCCAAATGTTTACATTTAATTAATCACTACGTACTATCGGACCATTTGTGGTCAAGCTTTTCAATGAATTTTTGAAAAATTGAGAATTCTCTCTAGTTTAGAAATGAGCATTAATTGTTGCAATAAAAAAAACTAACATCCCTTCTTCTTGCTCGGACTTCCGTCCCGTAGCTTTATTTTGCTTCTTATCCAAGGTAGTTGTAATAGCTTGCTTTTTGTCTTAGCTTGTCCACGACCAAATTACAGCTTATATAAGTACCAATAAAATACTTGACCCTGTATACAGGCGGGATTTAGACATTACAGTAGCACAACAACAGGGCAGTGTCTATCGGAACAAAACATTTTTTACTGCAACCATTTCTAACGGCTGGGATTTTGACCGTTTTTAACAAAATCCAACCGTTTTCTTAAACAGCACCCAAGAAGAATTTCACTTGTCATTGAAAGCCAAATCTTCAACCGTTTTTAACCGTCTCATTGTAAATAATGGTTACTCTGCCGATTAAAACCGTAGTAAAGTAGAAAATTGTGTCTGAGCTGTTTCTGAAAAAAAATTAAAAATGAATTAATTTAAAAAAAAATTAATGTACAAGTTCCTGCCGTTTTGAATTGTGTGAAAAGAACTTAATAAATCGCCTGCCGTATGTAACCGTATCAAAGTAAATAATATTTTATCGGCAGTTTCTAACTGTATTAAAGTAAAAATTATTGCCTGAGTCGTTTCTAATCGAAAAGAAGTTAATGAAAAGCATGCCGTTTTTAATCGTACCATATTAAATAATAGTTGCTCTGTATAAAGTAGAAATTAATCTATGAGCCGTTCTAACTGTAGAAAAATGGATGTACAAGTTCCTGTCGTTTTGAGCCGTGTGTAAAGAACTATATTTTCAAAGTCTATAAGACAATACGTACCTCTTTAACTTAATTATATTGGTCTATTAACAACGGGATTATTACGTTTCTTTTTATTATATTTTATTCTTAATTTTATTTTGTTATTTTATTTTATATAATCATCAATGCAATATCAAATCTTATTTATTTATATCAGGGTTGGGAATACTGGACGCGCATCATATCCGTATATACGGAAATGAAAAATATGAATTTTGAATTTATGCCGTATATACGGTTTATTTAATATGGAATCATTAGACTGTGCGAAGCACAGTCTATACCCGCGACACAATGTCGCTCTTGTGTGCACTCGTTAAGGTCACAGTGATCCGATTAGGTTCAAAATTTATATATAAGTTAGATATAAGACCAACATGAACTGTATTGATTTTGAGCCAAATCGAAAATATAGTACCGAAATTATTATCAATTTACGGGAATAAAAGTGTTAAAAACACAAAATGTCGATTATAAGACATAAAACATGATTAAATAAGCACTTTCAGGATGAAAATAATCATTCCAGGTTGTAGCGGATACCCTGGAGGTATAATTTTTCATTTTCCGCACAAATATATTTTCCGATTTTCCAAAATGGCGGCCCGATAAATTTGAAAAAATGAACTTTTAACTTTACAAGGGGGTTTTTTAGGGCAAAAAAAACGAATATTTGGTGGAAAATATTCAGTTTTTTAACCTAAAAAATTTTCCGATTTTCCAAGATGGCGGACCAAAAAACTTGAAAAAATGAATTTTTGACATAAAATATGAAAAAATAAGGACTTTTAAGATGAAAATAATCATTCTAGGTAGAAGAGGATACCCTGGAAGTATAATTTTTCATTTTCCACACAAATATAATTTCCGATTTTCCAAGATGGCGACCCGATAAATTTGAAAAAATGAACTTTTAACTTTACAAGAGTGTTTTTTAGGGCAAAAAAACGAAAATTTGGTGAAAAATATTCAGTTTTTTAACCTAAAAAATTTTCCGATTTCCCAAGATGGCAGACCAAAAAACTTGAAAAAATGAACTTTTAACTTTACAAGGTTTTTTAGGGCAAAAAAACGAATATGCGGTGGAAAATATTCAGTTTTTTAAGCTAAAAAATGTTCCGATTTTCCAAGATGGCGGACCAAAAAACTTCAAAAAATGAATTTTTGACATAAAACATGATAAAATAAGGACTTTTAAGATGAAAATAATCATTCCAGGTAGAAGAGGATACCCTGGAGGTATAATTTTTCATTTTCCACACCAATATATTTTCCGATTTTCCAAGGAGGCGACCCGATAAATTTGAAAAAATGAACTTTTAACTTTACAAGGGGGTTGTTTAGGGCAAAAAAACGAATATGCGGTGGAAAATATTCAGTTTTTTAACCTAAAAAATTTTCCGTCATAATTTTTTTTATTATTGCTGTAAAAAACTCACATTAGCATGAAAAATTTAAAGGATATATCTTTTCATGTTTTTAAGAGCGTTTATGTTAAAACAGCGAAAAACAATGAAATAATAAAGAATTTTCTGATTAATTTTGAATAATTTGTATAATTTAAAAATAAAAAAATTCATTAAAAAATGATATATTTTAATCTTTCAATTTAAAATTTTGCTGCTTTAACATAAACGCTCTTAAAAACATGAAGATATATCCTTATGTAAAATTTCCCGCGGAATCCAAATTTTTGGTCAGATTTTTAATTGTTCAACGGAAAGAAAACATTGTTAGAATTTTTCCGAAATATAAAATAACTAATAATGAAATTGAAGATGAAATATTTTATAAACAACAATGTATTTTAAACATACCATTTAAAAATGATTATAATGATATTCTTCAATCATATGAAAATATAAATAAATGGAATCAAATTTACGAAACATTAAATATAAATAACAATGAAAACATAGATTTAAACGAATTCACTGAGACTGATGAAATTCCAGAAGAAATAAATGATGATAACATAAAAAATGTATTTGAGTTTTTATCAGGATTCCAAAATGACAATTTAGAAAGAGATTTAGGAAAAAGGGCGATAGATTTATGTTATAACTGGAATATGCCTATTGAAAACAAACCAACTGAATTAGAAATACATTCTTTTCTGAATACCTACAAATCTCAACTATAAAAGAAAATATATAAACAAAATACAGAATCTAAAATACCGTTTACAGATGACCAACAACAAATATTAAACTTGTTAGATACTCAAATAACCAGTATACAAAACGGTACTATGACAGCAAATAGTATAAAAAGAGTTATAATACAAGGCAAAGCTGGTTCTGGTAAAAGCACAATAATCAAAGAAATGGTTAAGAGGATTACATCAATTTTCAGAGAAGATTCGGTTAAAGTAGCGGCATCAACAGGTATGGCATCAGTTAACATAGATGGACTAAAATTACATTATTTGCTACGATTACCTTTAAATTACAAGTTATTTTCTAAATTAGAAAATCAAAATGCAAAAAAATTTCAAACGGATTTGAAAGATTTGTAATTTTTAATAATAGATGAAATGTCTTTGATCGGTTTAAGAACGTTATTTCAGATAGAATCACGATGTCGAGAAATACATGCTAATGAAATTGACGAACCTTTTGGCAGAATACTAATTTACTTACTTGGAGATTACATTCAATTGACACCGGTTGGAGACACAGCAGTATTTAGTGATAAAAAACTAACAGACAATTTACAAACACAAGACAGAATAATTTTTAAACAATTCAAAAAGTATTATTGTCTCCAAAACGCACACAGACAAAAGGGTAATCATACCCCTTACTCACGATTGCTAGATGAAATAGCAAATGCAGAACTGTCACAACAAAATTATAACTTATTATATAACCGAAGAGAAACCGTTATCCCCAAAGAAGAATTAAACAATTTTAAAAACGCAATTTATTTATATCCAACGTGTGCACAAGTTAAAACACATAATGAAATATTTTTGAAAAATACGGGGCATCCAGTTGCACGCATAGTTTCAATAAACACGCCCAATATTGCCATGCGTTGCTCGGACGAAAAAGCAACAGGATTACAGAATATATTATACTTGTCAAAAGACTGTAGAATAATGTTACGTACAAATTTATGGGTAGCAGGTGGATTAACAAATGGAAGCTTAGGATACATACGGGAAATAATATATGCTGATAATGAATCACCACCACAATTACCTCAAGTATTAATGGTTGAATTTGACAATTACAAGGGACCATTTTGGTATAAAAATTATTTCCCAATTATTCCCGTGGAAAGAACTTGGAAACATAATAATATTTTATGCAGTCGCACGCAATTTCCAGTAATGTTGTCATATGCTCTAACCATCCACAAGTCTCAAGGGCAGTCGTTAGATAAAATTTTCTTACACATAGGAGACACGGAAAGACAATTGGGAATTACATACGTCGGTTTGAGTCGAGTTAAATCAATTAATGATATAATTTTAATAAAAGGTTACAACAAATATCGTTTTGACTCAATACGACTTTCAACATCTTTTAAAGTGAAACAAGCTTTCATGCAATCATTAAACAAAATTAATAAAGCAATTAAAGAATAAAATATTGATTAAAATATTTTTCAAAAACAAATCATATATAATCAAAAATTAATTAATTAAAGTTATTATTTTGAATATACATTTAATTAATTACTATTATGTAAATAAACACATTTTTAAGTCATCAATTGTAATTTATAATCCAGATGTTTCGAATATATACGATTTTCGCTATAAAATCCAAAAATTTTTGGTAAAAAAAGAGGTGTTTTCGGTGTTTAAGGGTGATTAAGGTATTTTCGGACTCTGAGGACCTCATTTTCGAGTTTAGCAACACCGAAAACATATTAGGAAGCATAGAAAACGTATTTTGAAAAAAATTTTTGTGGTCCGCACTAATTGTCGGTATTAGCCAACCACTTGAGAGCTACCCTGGGTTTGTGCGACCCCTATATTGTTCTCAAATGAGCTGAAAATTGGTACGCGATCATTTTGTCACCTAAACTTCAACATAATTCAGGAAGAACATTTTTGGCGCACTTTTTTTTTTTAGTGAACAACCCTAATGTACACATACAATATTTTGTACATTAAATATTTATTGTTTATAACAAAATGAGTTTGATTATTTACTTCACCTAATATACCCAATTAATAATATTTCAAATAATAAAAATCGTCTGTATTTAGAAATAAATTTAGTGGGTTGTTATGCTTCGCACAGTCTATAATTGTTAGCAATTATCTAGTATGAAAAATACCGTATATACGGTTCTAAAAATGTACGGATCAGTATTTTCAAAACCGTACATATGGATAAATTTGTACGGGACCCGTATTTTGTGAACCTTATATACGGTTCTCAAAATTTTTCAACCGTATATACGGTGGACAGAAATACGGGTCCATACATCACTCGTCCGTATATACGGTTTTTATAATACGGTTCCCGTATTTTGGACAACCGTATATACGGGTCAAAACTTTAATCAACCGTATAAACGGATGAGTCGTACACGGGACCGTATATCATTTACCCGTATATACGGTTAACTTAAATACGGGAACTATATAATATTAGCCGTATATACGGTTTTGACTTTATGAGAGCCGTATATTAGGTACCCGTATATACGGGTCAAATCTTTCATCAACCGATTTAATATAGAAAAGTATTTATACATTAATAATATAGACAAGAATGAAAGTGGAACCGTATATTATTCACCCGTATGTACACATCAGAGATCAGAGGTATACGGGTACAATATAATTCTATCCGTATATACGGTTAACAATATATGGATCCCGTATTTAAGGCATCCGTACAAACGGGTGAAAAAAATTGAGACCCGTATATACGGGTGGCTGATATACGGTTCCGTATTTCAGTCATCCGTATATACGGATAAATGATGTACGGATCCGTATAGAATTGATCCGTATATACGGGTCTCAACTTTTTTCAGCCGTTTGAATGGATGCCTAATATACGGGTTCCGTATATTGTTACCCGTATATTCAGAAAAATTTGTATGAACCCGTATTCATTTCACCCGTACATACGGATACGGGTTTGTAAATTTTTTTTTTCCGTATATACGGCTATGAAAAATATGGACCGTATTTTTCTGTTCCCGTATATACGGCATACGGTTAATGCGTGTCAAAATCACCCGTATTACCCAACCCTGATTTATATTATCTTATTCATATTATATTTTATATTTAAGTTAATTCATGTACATTAGAGAGTGTCTTATTTCTTTTTTTTTTGTGATTCTTATTTGCTTCCTTCATTTTTTCAGATATTTTGGTAACAAAAACCCCCCAGTTCCAAGGTTTTTGGTTTTCAATTTAAAACCTGTCCCACCGAGCATTTGAAGTTTCTCGTTTAAATAACGTGGGAATCTTGACCTTCAGCTTTCTACTTTTTTTACGTGCTTAAAAATTTTTTTAAATACCAGATGACCAATGGAAAATGATGTTTAGACATATAAAAATTGATCCCCTAAATTGTAGAAGTCCCAGATTAAAATCAAAATTTTAAATCAAAAGATCAAAATTTATTTTATCAAAATAAAATTATTAAAAATCGCAAAATTTCATATTTCAAAGCTCAAATTCTTGCCCAATCTGACACTAAAGGCTCAGGCAAGCCACTAAAATCTGAATATTTAATATGCAAAGTATGCATTTACATAGTATTATTCAGAAATGAAGAAAATCCATCTGTGCGCATATCACTGAATACAATGAATATAAAAATATAAACACTGTTACGTGACTGTTAGTTGAAAATTAACCAATTTATTGGTTAAATTAATAAAAATATTACATAAAAATTAAGATTAAAGTTATTATAAAAGTTAAATTAAATTTAAAAATTAAATTAGATTATAAATAAAAATTTAAAATTTGAAATTAAAACAATAACAAAATAATTAGTGATACCTATAGGATGTTATTAGGGTTTGATAATAGATAGTTTTTAATTTTGCTCTTAATATCTTTCTTAGAGGATTCAAGATTTTTTAAATTAATAGGCAATCTGTTGAAATTTTTAATGGAAATGATTGAATGATTCTTAAAACTAACTGATTTAGGAGCATTCAATTGTATGCTTTTGCATCTAGTTTTAGATTCAGAAGTTAGAAACTTGTATTTAAGTTTATCATAGTTGTGTACAATGGCTTCTAAAATGAATGCTTGTCTTAAATTCAGCATGTTATTTACTTTAATTGTTTTCAATAGTCTATTCTGTAAGCTTATAAGAGGTTGAAGTACATTCTTGTATAATTGGATTGACATAATTATCGTTGATGGTAACGATAATGTTTTATCTTTTAACAATAAGATTGCTTCTATTTACAACAGTCACAAACTCATTGATGTAGAAATTGAGTTATTCATGCCTAAACCTCCTAGTGAAACCTTCAGATTTAGGAAATTCAATGACATCACACCGGAATCCATCAATAGGTTGATGACTGGCTGTGAGTTGGCGCCTTTGCGAGCACAAAATCTTGAAACTGAATTGGCACTTAAATGTTTGACTACTAACCTACAGCTAGCAATTGATCAGCTAGTTCCTATTATAAACCATTACTTCTAAGATAATTAAACATCCTTGGATCAATGATGAGATACAGCTTCGCATTATCAAACGTATTGTAACAGAACACAGATATGTCAGACCCCAAAATCCCTCTCTTCTAAGTGAGCTCATTAGTACTATCTATAAAAAAAATGTTGAAGCGCGTTAAAAAAATAGAAAGCTGAAAAGTCAAAATTCCATGTTATTTAATTGGGAAATTTCAAGTGCTCGGTGGCACAGATTTTTAAAATCGAAAACCAAAACCCTTAGGTTAGGGGGATTTTATGAAAAAATGTCTGAAAAAAATGGGGGGAGCAAAAAAATATCGAAAACAAAAAAATAAATCACACTCTAATGTATATAAACTATAACTATTGTAAGAGAGAATAGTGTAACTACTTCAGTCAAACGTCAGATTTTGATTCATAGATTTTTTTTTATCCATTTTCCTAAATTTTCAAGGGGATCGGATCTAGGGAAACAGGCATATAAAAAATAATTTATGAGCATGTTATATCAATTTTAAATTATCCCTAAAATATGCACTCTATTTATTTTTTTTAAATTTTGCATCTTAATAAAGAGTTAAATAAAGTCTGATATAGAGTTTTAAAGTAAAGCAACAATGTAAATTAATTATTTATCAAGTACTGATACTGAGAAATGTGGTGTCTCAGGTATTTCGAAACCTAGATATGGTTTATCTTTATTATTTTTCTAAAATAAATAGTAAACTAATTCTTGCAGAGACATATACGCCACTTGATTTCTTCATATAATTCCCACGAAATTTTTACAGTTAAGGTGTCGCATACACTGAAAAAAAATTCCGGTTACGAAAAATGGATTTTTTACACCAAATGATGATTAAAATCTAATATACAACAAATCTGCGCATAAAAAGTGATTAAACTACTTACTTATTAAGTAAGTAATGACCTAGCATTAAAAAAAAAATTAGCGAAATTTATTAAACTTTTTAAAAGTTTTGTATATACAATTTCCCATGTAGAAATGAAATCCTTAAAACTTACTTGGGGGTCCGGGATTTATCCGCCAAACGGATAATAAACTGATCAGTATGTCACGCTTTTTTTCATCAGTAAGTAATTACGCATGCGCACAAGTGGTTATAAAATTTTTTATTTTAGTTTTGTTTTTATAAGGTTATGAATTTTGCTTCATAATTAGAAAATAATTCGTATCTTATCAAAGAAAATAAATACTTTTTTATAAAATTTTCAATTTTTCACACTAACGTATTTTCCAAATTTTCCAAGAAAGGAACTTTCAACATTACCGGGGGATTTTGGAGGTTGAGAAAGGCGTTTATATTGATAAAAATTTTCAATTTTTCACACTCACGCATTTTCCAAATTTCCAAGATGGTGGACCAAAAAAAAATCAACATTGTCTGCGGGTTTTAGTGGTTAAGAAAAACGTTTATATTGATGATAATTTTCAATTTTTCACCTTAACGCATTTTCTGATTTTCCAAGATAGTGGTAAAAAAAACATGAAAAACGGAAGTTTCTACATTACTTTCAGTATTTGACGTTTTTACGGGATGAAAATTTTCATATTTTCACCCCAATATATTTTCCAATTTCCCAAGATGGCGGAAGAAAAAACATGAAAAAATTAAGTTTTATCTATAATTTTATCTTGGAAAAATATGTTGTAATGAAAAAAAGAAAATTTTCATTAATAAAACCGTTAATCTCATCCTCGAAAACCCCCAGGAAATGTAGAAAGTTCCTTTTTTCATGTTTTTCGGTCCGCCATACTGGAAAATTGGAAAATATTTAGGGGTGAAAAAATGAAAATTTTCAGTCATAAAAACATTTTTCTCCATCTCCAAAACCCCCGGGTATTGTAGAAACTTCTTTTTTTTCATAGTTTTCCTTCCGCCATCTTGGAAAATCAGAAAATACGTTAAGGTAAAAAAGTGAAAATTTTTATCAATATAAACGTTTTTCTTAACCGCTAAAATCCGCAGATAATGTTGAATTTTTTTTTTGTTTGCCATCTTGGAAAATTGGAAAAGGCGTCAGGGTGAAGAATTGAAAATTTTATAAAAAAGTATTTATTTTCTTTGATAAGATACTAATTATTTTCTAATTATAAAGCAAAATGCATAACCTTATAAAAACAAAACTAAAATAAAAAAATATTATAACCACTTGTGCGCATGCGTAATCAGTTACTGATGAAAAAAAGCGTGACATACTGATCAGTTTATTATCCGTAATACGGATCCGTACGGATTATAAAATTAGTTTTACGGATCCGTCCCGGATTTGAAACTTAGCTTCCCTTCCAGCTGGGAGGCAAACTGTTAAAAAAAAATAAATTTACTTACATTTGTACAATGCTAGTAGATAAAATTATGTATACAATAACAATATACAATAAATTATGTATTTAATAAAACTCAGAATAAGGAACTTGCATGGGTCGGAATTTTAAAGGTTTTTTGCATAATTTGATACTAGATTAAAGAATATTAGACACTTATTTTTTTGTTTTTAAAAAAAATTAAAATTAAAAAAGTGATGACGTCAAGCTTACCGTACACAAATACATTATGACATCAGAAATTTGACGAACCTCTTATTTTTGAAACCTCTATTATTCCTATAATTTTTGTAATTTCAAAAAAATAAAAAAATACGTGTCTAATATTTTTTTATGCAATTTTAGATTGTGCACAAAAATTATTAAAATATTGACCCATGCAAGCACTCGATTAACTATAAATAAAATTTATATGTACCAATAATGGTGATTTTATGCACAGATTTATTTTATATTAGGTTTTATAACCATTCGACGTAAAAAAAATCCATTTGTCAAAACCAGAATTCCAAAAAATTCAAAAAATCGGAATTTTTTTTCAGTGTATATATTTCTTTTATTTACTCAAATAGTAAATAGCACGTGATTTTAATTACTTATTTATAAATTACTACCTGGAAATATAAATTCTTCAATTCTTCGTATGCAAATAGAAAAATAAAATAGAGGCTAAGGGGCAGGGGGGGGGGCGTTTAAATAATACTTTAGTATAAGTACAAGCATGAAGACTAGATTGTAATGAGTACAAGATTAAAAGACATTTCATTCAGTTATCGTAATTTTTACTTCATTTATTAACGAAAAATTAAAAAAAAGATGAACGTTTTATTTTTACTCTTATTTGTTGCTTTTACAACATGTGAAGATATTGAATATCAAAAACAAACGTCTCCTTTATTGGACCAAAAATTTGAATTCAATGATTTCAAAAATTTCAACTGGACCGAGTTTAATACTTTAGAAGAAATTTATTCTTGGTTAGATTTCTTATCCAGAAAATATCCAGAAAATGTTCAAGTTATTGTTGCTGGCGAGACTTACGAAGGCCGTGAAATAAGAGGTGTAAAGTTATCATTCAAAGAAGGGAACCCTGGAATATTCTTGGAAGGAGGAATCCATGCCAGAGAATGGTTAGCACCAGCGACGGTTACTTTTTTGATACATCAACTTTTAACAAATGAAGATCCGGAAGTAAGAGAACTTGCTGAAAGTAATGATTGGTATATAGTTCCAGTTGCCAATCCGGATGGCTACGTCTTCACGCACACAGTGGTAAATATATTTCATTAATAATATAAAATTTATTTTGATGCTTCAAAATAATTTTGCACAATCGAAATAAATATTTATTTCTGTAAATTAAATAAAACATAATTGCTCTGTTCAAATTTTGCTAGGAATAAAAATTGATAAGAATTCGGGTGAGTATAAAGCGGTAATAATTGATGCCTTTTGGAAAGTTAAAATTTCAATAAGTTTATTACTGGGTTGAATAAGATTAAAATTTAAAAATTGCTATAAATACAAACAAATTATTCACAATTATTCATGTCTTTTGAAATCTCATTCTCATTTTAAAAAAAACTTAATATATTTTTAAATATATTCTACACTTTTTTTGAAGTTTACTAATAAATAAAAATTTTATTTTTAGAATCGGAAATGGCGTAAAAATAGGTCTAGAAATAACGGGGAATGCATTGGAGTTGATCTAAATCGTAATTGGGGATTCCAGTGGATGAGTAAGTTGTGATAAACCTTTAATATAAACTTTTGATTTTTATTTAATTATGGTGAATAGCAAATGCAACATGAAATTATTTCTTAGATCTTATGACAGCAAACTCATCAAATGACTCATGTAGTGACCGTTTTGGAGGAGCTGAAGCATTTTCAGAAATTGAAACCAAATCCTTATCAGAATTTATATTAACACTCTCAGGAAAATTATATGCTTATATTGCATTTCATAGCTTCGGCCAATGCATAATGTTTCCATACTCTCATTCACATGAACGTGTAAAAAACTACAATGAATTGGTAAATTTTAATTGTAAATTAAATTTTTATATTAATATTAATTAAGTGATTTTAAAAAATGAAGCTTGAAATTGGTACCGAAGCTGCAAAAGCATTGTCTCAAAGGTATGGAACTGACTATAGGGTAGGAAGCATCGCTGATACATATTGTAAGTATTTCAAATATGTTTAAATTGACAATTACTTAAAAAATAATTCAACCTAAAAAATTAATGTACGCTTAAATGTAAATCACAATTACCTTAAATACACATTTAAAATTAAATTGATCCACCAGAAAAAAAATAAAAATTGAAATGATTTATTTTCAGCATTTGAAATATCCCGAAAATTTTTAACTTAATTGGAAGAGCCAATTTTAAAGCTAATAAATATAAGAGAAAATAATTAATTTTTAATAATTTAATTATTGTTACATCTTAATAAGTTTAAAATAAAATAATTATTCAGATACAGCATCCGGAGCGTCAGCCGATTGGGTTTATGAAACTCTTAATGTACCATTAACATTTGGTTACGAATTGAGAGATAAAGGAAAATATGGAAACTACATTCCACCTATTTCAATTATTCCTACTGGAGAGGAGACTCTTGATTCTTTAATTGGATTGTTCAAAGCAGCTAAGAGATTTGGTTATCCAAAAAACTATTAGGTAAAAATTGCAGCATCATTCAAATCATCATCATTATCAAAACAAGCATAATTCCAAACAATGATTAAAAGATGTTATATTTAAAAAAAACTCACAATTTACAAAGAAAAAATGCTAATATTTGATGTAGAAATTAAAACAAAATATCGTGTTGTGTAAATAAAAAAATTTGGATGTAAATATTAATGCAATCACTAAATGTTTAATTCAAATAATTTTTCATGAAAATAAATAAGATTTTTAATTCAATATTTATTTTTTTTTAAATAACTTTAACGAATCGAGTTACAAAATATTAATAAAACAAATATAATTTTTGAAAATTGGATTTGGAACGTCCAGATAATTTAAATTTCAATTGAGTTTAAAACGACCTTGCTGGTCAAATTATAAGGAAAAATTCAAAAAACTTTGATTTTCACTCTTGTCAATATATAGTTATATTTTATACGTCTTAAGAGCTTTTAAGTCGATATTCAGTCTTGTATTTATTTAAGTTTTATAGTGTAGTTGGAAGTTATTCACGATTAATCATCAAAAATCCCCAACTACACTATAAATTTTTTTTAAAGACAGACTAGATTTCATGTCGACTTTTAATCTGGTTTAGAAAAGGCTTTAAACTAGAGATTTCTTTTTATAATTAAATAATGCTAACAAAAAATATAAATAAATAACTCTGCTAATATGAGATGTCAAATTGGTTAATCAAAAAATAACATTTTTTTAACAAAACTAAATTAAAAATTTCTAACCAGTTTGTGTAAATGCAAACTAAATGCATGGAACATGTTTACTTACAGCTGAGGACTAGGTATAATCCATAAATGCTACGCAGCATTACAATACAGTTTGTTGCTATTTTTATAATTTGTAATTATGACCAGGTGTTAAGATTCTAAGCCCAAACTATTCATATTCCCTAAGCCCATATTCATCTCAGTCCCTAAATCCAAAATATTATAAGTCCCATAACCTGAATTATTACAAGAGCCTTTTGGGCTTAGAAACAAAGGGCTTAATGCTATTAAATAGGGTTTTTTGGTAACCTTTAATGTAACACAGCAAGCTCGCAAGTTAACTAAAACATTTCTAGTTGGTTTCATTTTTTTTTTGCCTAAGTGTCACTTTGCAAGTCCCGCAAACCGTAAGTTTTATTAATTTTTTAATATTTACTTAATTCGTACATTAATTCAATATAATCAAGTCTGAAAGAAAACAATTATTTAGATTCTGCATCTGGAGTGATGCCATGGCTTGGGCTTACTAAACGCTTAAGTAGTTTGTTATTTGTTTTTTTTTGCTTGTTTATAAATTAAGAGATAAAGGAAAATAAGGGCACTATCTTCAACCTGACCCTATTATTCCTACTGGAGAAGAGACTCTTGATTCTTCAATTGAATTGTTCAAAACAGCTAAGAAATTTAGTTACCCAAAAAATTAGTAACTAATAATTACCAAACAAGTTCAATTTTAATTAATGATGATTATAGTAAGTAAGGCAAAAAAAAAATAATAAAATAAAAAGCATTTTATAAGGAAACTATAAAATTTTATATAAAATCACCTACAAATTTTTAAAATAAAACAAAAAGAGATCAAAGCATAATTTTTTAATTTTAGTATCTTTATTGTATATGATCAAGCTCCAAACAAACTCAGTATGAAATGGCCACTTAACAGCGCTTGGAATTTATTTTAAAAGTCTTATATATGTTTAAACGTGTTTAAATTGTTTTATTATTTAATAAATTTATTTTTTTAGTTACGTAACGTAATTCTTTAATTTTTTAATAAAAATTTTAATGTTAAAGGTTACCTTAAGTCTAATTAATATTTTTATCGAATCATTTGAAAGATAATTTGATAAAATAAGTAACATGTTAAAAGTAACCTGCCTACAGCCAGCTAAGCAAGCTTTATATACGCGAAAATTTCAGCCATATATTATTTAAAGTAAGATTCTAGAAAAAGTAAACAGATTTTACACTAAATAATTGAAAAATGTACGCATTACTTTTACTATTTTTTGCTGCTTTTGCAACAAGTGAATTTCAAAAAAGTAAGTCTGAATTATCTAATCAAAAAATTGAATCCAATGATTTCAAAAATTTCAACTGGACAGTGTATAATACGCTAGACGATAATTATTCTTGGTTAGATTTCTTATTCAAAAAATACCCAGAAAATGTTCAAATTATTGCATCCGGTGAAACTTACGAAGGTCGTGAAATAAGAGGTGTAAAAATATCATTCAAAGAAGGAAATCCTGGAATATTTTTGGAAGGAGGAATCCATGCCAGAATGTTTAAACTATTTAATTGTTAATTTTTTGGAAAAATGTGCCTTAAAATAATAATCGCGATGTTAAAAAATATATAAATAATGCTGTCACACTTACTTTTCGACAACTTTTTGTTTAAACAAATTATAAAAAATTTGTTTAAACAATTAAGTATTGTTTAAACTATTTGTAAGTCATTTTAAAATAATTATTTCCCTTGACAGCTTCGTGGTAACATATTTTAAGAATTTTTGGGGTTCTTTCTCATGTTATAAAAAAAGTTTAGTGTATCTCTTAAATTTTACACTAATTTGTTTATAACAAATAATTGGCAACTACAACGCCAAAATAAAAATGAAGAACTTACTTAGAGATACCTAAAATTTATATTTCATATGTTTGTATTACCTAATTCCATATGGTAGCAAAAGGAAAAAAGGATAAAAACATTAATTTTTAATACAACCTTTTAAAGCAGTTTTTTGCAAACTTGGGCATGTGCCAAGCTGGTTTATTTTGAATTACTAAACTATTTGAAATCTGCATGGTCTTAGCTACAAAATAACACCACAAAAACAAGCGTACCTTAAAAAAAATTTTTTTTCATTTTTACTTCCTGTTTTTGGGAAATTTTTCGTATCCATGCTCATATACATATTATAATTTTTTACTTTTGGTAAGCAAAATATTAAAACAAAATATAAACATTTCTTCATCATGTAATTTTAAATAATGCAATAAATTTTATTCATAATACCATCCATATACTAATCTAAACCAGTTTTTAAAATGTGTACGCAAGCAAGCACTTTTTTAACAAATTGTCCATTTAACCATCCATACAATAAAAATTTGAAATCATAATGGTACGTGATATTTAATTGAAAATTAAAGAATTTTCTTATATATTTGTTTAATTTTAAAAATAATTTATAAAAATATTTATATAGTTGTTACAAGACGTGCATGCAACTACTTAATAATTTCAATGATTACGCATAAAAATTTTTTTAATTTAGTCATCATAATTTCAATTCAGTTTTAAATAAAATATTTTACAAGATGTACGTTTTATTTTTACTGTTATTTGTTGCTTTTACAGCAAGTGAAGATTTTCAATTTCAAAATCAATCGTCTGTTTTATTGGATCAAAAACTTGATTCAAATGATTTTAAAAATTTTAACTGGACAGAATATAAAACTTTAGGAGAAATTTACTCTTGGCTTAACTTCTTATCTAATAAGTACCCAGAAAATGTTCAAGTTATTGTAGCCGGTAAAACTTACGAAGGCCGTGAAATAAGAGGTGTAAAGATATCATTCAAAGAAGGGAATCCTGGAATATTCTTGGAAGGAGGAATCCATGCCAGAGAATGGTTAGCACCAGCGACGGTTACTTTTTTGATACACCAACTTTTAACAAATGAAGATCCGGAAGTAAGAGAACTCGCTGAAAGTAACGATTGGTATATAGTTCCAGTTGTCAATCCGGATGGATACGTCTTCGCACACAGTGGTAAATATTTCATTATTAATATAAAAAATTTATATACGTAAATATTTGTTTAAATTAAATATTTATTTTAATTGAATAAAATGCACTGCTAAGTTACTCTGTTTAAATTTTGCTCAAGCTAGGAATTTTCATGAAATCGCAATGGCCATTTAAGAAAATTGCTTGAAAATTTCCAATTTAGCCAAAATTTATGCAGTGAGTCTGATGATTTACATCTTTTGACAAGGAAGCTATTAAAGAATTTTCGAATGAAAAAATTGTGAAAATTGATCGCTTTTAGAAAATTAAGATTTAGACAAAACAACTTTTAACATATAATATAATAAATATAAATAATTGATTATTTTTTACTGAAAAAATTATATTTTTAGGATCGAAAATGGCGTAAAAATAGATCTAAAAATAACGGGGAATGTATTGGAGTTGATCTAAATCGTAATTGGGGATTCCAGTGGATGAGTAAGTTATGCTAAAACGTTAATATAAAGTTTTAATATTTTTTAAATTATGGTGAATAGCAAATGCAAAAATTATTTCTTAGATTCCGTGGAGAAATCCATATCAAATGATTCATGCAATATCTTTTTTGGAGGAGCTAAGGCATTTTCAGAAGTTGAAACAAAATCCTTATCAGAATTTATTTTATCACTCTCAGGAAAATTATATGCTTATATTGCATTTCATAGCGCCGGCCAATGCATAATGTTTCCATACGCTCATACACATGAACATGTAAAAAACTACAATGAATTGGTAAATTTTATTGATATATTAAATTTTTATATGAATATTATTTAATAGTTGAATAAATGAGAAATCGGAACTTATATTTGTATAAATATAGACTTAATAGACTTAAAATTCGTTATTAATATACCAAATGTCAAAATTAATTCAGTTGTATTCATGGTGTTTGAAGTGGAACATCAAAATTTATACTGTTAACAAAAATTAAAAATTTTTTTAAACAGTCACCAAATATAACTCAGTAATTTTTTTAAAAAATTACTTAATAGGTAAACTTTTTCTTTTTAAAAAAATATATATTAATAATTTCAAAAATATGTAATTAATGTAATACTAATTCAATTATAATATGTGTATAGAATCCCTTGAAAAGGAGTCTTATAAAGACTCGAAACGTTGGGAAAAATATTTATAATAAACATCTTTGCTCTGGAAAAGTCGATTTCTCATTTATTCAACTATTAAATCCATACCAGACGTAAAAGAATCAACAATATTATTTAAGTTATTAATTAAGATATTTTAATAAATGAAGCTTGAAATTGGTACCGAAGCTGCTAAAGCATTGTCTCAAAGGTATGGAACTGACTATAGGGTTGGAAGCATCGCTGATATATTTTGTAAGTATTTGAAATATGTTTAAATTGACAGTTACTTAAAAAATAATTCAACCTAAAAAATTAATGTACGCTTAAATGTAAATCACAATTACCTTAAATACAAATTTAAAATTAAATTGATCCATCAGAAAAAGAATAAAAATTGAATTGATATATTTTGAGCATTTGAAATATATCTAAAATTTTTAATCCAATTTTAAGAGCCAATTTTAAATCTAATAAATAAAAGGGAAAATAATTAATTTTTAATAACATACTTACTGTTAGTTCTTAATAATTTTGAAATAAAATAATTATTTAGATCCAGTATCCGGAGCGTCAGCCGATTGGGTTTACGAAACTGTTAATGTATCATTATCATTTGCTTATGAGTTAAGAGATAAAGGAAAGTATGGGCACAATATTCCACCCGACTCAATTATTCCTACTGGAGAAGAGACTCTTGATTCTTTAATTGGATTGTTCAAAACAGCTAAGAAATTTGGTTATCCAAAAAACTATCAGGTAAAAATTGGCAAACAAGTATAATTCCAAACAATGATTAAAAGATGTTTTATTTTAAAAAAACTCACAATATACAAAGAGAAAATTTTAATATTTAATTTAGAAATTAAAACAAAACAAATGTTGTGTAAATAAAAAAATTTGGATGTAAATATTAATGTAATCACTAAATGTTTAATTTAAATATTTATTTATAAAAATAAAAAAGATTTTTATTCAATATTTATTATTTTTTAATAAAAATTTTACGAACCGAGTTACCAAATATTAATAAAACAAATAATAATTTAGTTATATTTTATACGTCTTAATTGTATAAGTTTGATAGCATAGTTGGAAGTTATTCACTATCACTATTAACTGTCAAAAATCCCTAAGTAAAGACAGATTAGATTTTATATCGACTTTTAATCTGGTTTAGAAAAGGCTTTAAACTAGAGATTTGTTTTTATAATTAAATAATGCTAATAAAAAAATATAATTAAAAAATTCTGCCAAATCAAAGAATAACATTCTTTTTTAACAAAACAAAATTAAAAAAATTATAACCAATTTGTGTAAACACAACCAAAATGCATAAAACATGTTTATCTACAGCTGAGGACTAGGTATAATGCATAAATGCTACGCAGCATTACAATACAGTTTGTTGCTATTTTTATAATTTATAATTATCACCTTTACCAGGTGTTAAGATTCTAAGCCCAAACTATTCATATTCCCTAAGCTCATATTATTCTCAGTCCCTAAACCCAAAATCTAAATTATTACAAAGTCCCAGAATCTAAATTATTACAAGTCCCTAAACACGGATTATTCCAATTCCCTAAACTTGTATTATTCCAAATCCCTAAACCTGAATTATTCGAAGTTCCTAAATGGATGACTTTAATATTTTGAAAAACAACCTTAATACCCTTTGCTTATTCCAATGAGCCTGGGCTTAGGAACACGGAAATTAATGCTATTAAATAGGGTTTTGTTGGTAACCTTTAATGTAATGCAGCAAGCTCGCAAGTTAACTAAACATTTCTAGTTGGTTTCATTTATTTTGAGCCTAAGTGTAACTTTGCAAGTCTCGTAAACCGTAAGTTTTATTAATTTTTTAATATTTACTTAATTCGTACATTAATTCAATGTAATCAAGTCTAAAAGAAAACAATTATTTAGATTCTGCATCTGGAGTGATGACCGGGTTTGGTCTTACTAAATGCTCAAGATGCCATTAGCATTTGTTTATATGAATTAAGAGATAAAAAGAAATATTAGAGCTATCTTCAACCTGACATTATTATTCTTACTGGATAAAAAAACTTTTGATTGTTTGAGCATTGCTCAAAACAACTAAAAAATTTGGTTACCCAAAAAATTAATATCTAATAATTACCAAACAAGTTTAATTAGACTGTCATTAGTCAGTATATTCCCTCGAAATAATGTCGAGTTTGTAACCACGATAACTCTTTAACGACATTGCCAATTAACTTCAAAATTTCACAGGTGACCTCAATTGAGACAAAGAGGATCTGATTAAATTTGTGGCTCATTGGGTATGCACTTTTCGAAATAATACCGAAAAGACTGAATGCTAATCAAAAAGTTACATTTTTAAAAATTTTTTTAAATGATAACTCTTAAACAATATTGCCGATTGACTTCAAAATTTCACAGATGATTTCAAATGAGACAAAGACGAACTGATTAAATTTCTAACTCATTTGATACACGATACACACGATAAAAAATAATAGAGAAAAAACTAACCCCACATAAAAAATAGCATTTTTTAATAATTATATAAAAATTGATGGGCTTTATGGAGGCCGCCATCTTGTGGACAATATAAAGATCAATCAAATTGTTTGTTTACAAATTTGAATTTTTCTTTTTTTTTATAGGTTATAACCTATATTTCTTTGATATTTTGTTGATAAAGCTAAGGGGAAATTATAGTGCGGGCGAACAACGTGAGCCCACTATAGTCTAGTTTTTTAAAATTTTATATAGAAAATTTCGATGTTTACGAAAAAAAAAAAAAAAAAAAAAAAAAAAAATTTTTCACATTTTCTAGGGATATTCAAGAAAATTTAAAAACATTTTAATAAAAAAAAATATTGATTATATCACTTGCTGAATAAATAAATATAAAAATAAACTCCACATAAAAAAAAGCAATTTTTTAAATTTTATATGGAAAATTTCGATGTTTACGAAAAAAAAAAAATTTTCACATTATCTAGGGATATTTAAGAAAATTTAAAAACATTTTTCAAATTCAACTATATTAGTAACATCCATGACAGTGATTTAGAAATCCTAGAAATATTTACGAATTATAAAACAATTTATAAAAATATGTAATTAATTTTAAGAGTAATATATAAATAATTAAAAAAATATAATTCAATTGAACATTTATAGAAAATTTTAATAATGAACAAAAGAAAATAATTTGAAATATAATCCATTATGGATTAAAAATGAATTATATTACATGTTTTTATTAAATACTATTATTTTAATATTCAATTTACTAATAATTCTAAAAATATCAAAATTCTTAAATTTCAAAATCTGACCAACAAAAAATACTAAGATTTCTAGATACGATTTAAATAATAATTTAAAATCTAATTCAAAAAATAAAAACAATTAATACTTACTCAAATTTATTAAAATATTTTGGAAAAAAGAAATCTACTAGGAAATATATTATATAAATTAAAATATATATAAATTAGTCTCTGTTTATACCCAAAAATCGCAAAGAATTATAAAAAAGCTAAGGCTTTTTTATTTCAGGCACGATCACATATTTATTATGCATTTTCTCTTTAGTAACCTTGATGAGATCCACATTCTCATAAATTGAAAACTATTAATTATTATTAACATGTTATTCAAAGTATTTATATATAATTATTCGAAAATTTTTCTTTTACCCAAATTTAATTTTAATTTCCCATATTCTTTAAAAAGAATATATTAATATTTTTTTAATTACCTAAATCAAATTCTACCTGTGTGCCTTAATCGAGGCCTTAATATATTAGTTTTTATCTGAGAAAAGATAATAACAAATTTGTTAACAGCAATGTATGGTTATTATAAGGTCATTGAAAGTCAATACTGCTGAAAAACAAGTATTAGTTTAAATTTTAGTACTTAATTTAATAGAACTCACTATACCATCTTTTTAAAAATTTTGCATAAAAATAATAATTAAAAATAATATAAATTTACAAATTTATATAAGATTATTTATTATTTTTATCCACATTTTTAAAAAAATAGTAAAAAAAGTTTAAAAAGTTGTTTTAAATTACGTGCTTAAATTTAAATTAGAAGACTTTCAGTAGTATAGTTAGGTTAGTCTACTAGTCGACTGCTAGGTTAATGGCTGTGTTTATAAATTTGTTATTATTTTTTTCAGGTTTATTTTAAATTCTTTAGTAATAGTGGATATAGTTAAATAAACAAAAGTTTGATTCAGATAAGTATAAAAAGTTTTAATATTTTTTTTTAATTTATGTAAAGAACGTAATTTCTTTGTTTTTATTTTTCAGAATTAGAATTATGTTTATGGCAATACATATTATACAAGTGATGATTAAAATGATGTCTCCAAATAAATTTGTTAATATATATCCTTTCAAGTAATATTTTAAGTGTGTATATGTAGTAAATTTATTTTTATTTCTCTAGTTGTTACTGATATTTGCTTTTTTTTTTGGTTTTTAAGTTCATTTTTTGGCACCAGGAATCAGTGTTTTTGTGATTAGCTGACAACATCAGAATGAAGCGTAGCTGAGTTGGAGAAGGCACAACTAGATGCTGTAAAACAAGCTTTGAACCAAGCTTCTTTTTTATTCATCGAGTTGTTATAGAAAATTACTAATTTTAATTAATTTTTAGGTATTATCGGATATCAGTTTTTTGGACATTTATCTGCAAGGACTTGATGAAATCACTTGAAATTGAAATCCATGAAACTAGATCTGATTTTAAAAAATTTGGTCTAAGGGATTTTTTATTCATCGAGTTGTTCCAGAATTTTACTATTTTTAGTTTATTTTTAGGTAACGGAAATCAGTTTTTTGGACATTTCTCTGCAAGGACTCGATGAAATCACTTGAAATTGAAAACCATGAAACTAGATCTGATTTAAAAAAATTTGGATTAAGGGATTTTATATTCATCGAGTTGTTCCAGAAATCTAATATTTTTAATTCATTTTTAGGTATTTTAAACCAGTTTTTTGGGCATTTCTCTGCAAGGACTTGATGAAATAACTTGAAATTGAAAACCCTGCAACTAGATCTGATTTCAAAAAATGTGGTCTAAGGGATTTTTGATTCATCGAGTAGGTTCTGAGATCT
This sequence comes from Anagrus nilaparvatae, assembly GCA_022575985.1. NCBI lineage: Eukaryota > Metazoa > Arthropoda > Insecta > Hymenoptera > Mymaridae > Anagrus > Anagrus nilaparvatae. Next base: position 8,320,823 of record JAKSXM010000165.1, read on the forward strand.
TGAGGATACACTTTCTCGAACATACATCCCTACACATACCAAGGCAATATAAACATTTAGAGGCATCGGAATGACCTGGGGACCAAATTTCTCCACGAATTAGACATTAGAAACTTTTCCGTTTTTTGACCTGACAAACTTATAAGGCACGATTTCATATATGTATTGCATACATAGGGTGATCGTGCCTAAAAATTAAAGAAAGGATCAGCCACATCCGACACGTCCACGTAAAGCGTTCCACGGTGATTTAACGCGATGGTAGCGGCCCCTAATAGGACATTTTAGGAACCTTACAGTTTTTACAATTAACTATTTCAACGTTATTAAAAAAAAGAAATGAACAAAAATATTTGTAATATCAATATCTAACAAAAATAACCACGTAGTTATACTCCCTGGCTCAGAAAATTATAATTCCCTAAATCAGGGAGTTAACTCCCTGTCATATCCTGGAATATTTTAGGGATGAAAAAGAAACGTACAAGAGAAAACTGATATTTCGGAAGCATAATCTTTAATTTTTCATTCAAAAAAATTTTCCGATTCTCCAATATGGCGGACCAACAAACATTAAAACAGAAACTTTCTACATTACTTAGAGATTTTCGAGGTTGAGAAAATCGTTTATAAAAATGAAAATTTTAATTTTTTTGCCGTAGGATATTTTCCATTTTTACCAAATAGCGAAACAAAAAACATGAAAATATAAACTTGCTACATTACCTAAACTTCCTACATTACCTACATTACCTACCTTACCTACATTACCTTGATAGCAAGAATACATCCGATAATTACAATTTACAGAATTAAAGGAAATCAGTATTCATAATCTGGAAACATAATTAACTTTCGACAAAATATTAATGAATATATTAACAAATTACCAATACATCCAAATAATTTACCATCTACATTAATTTTTCATAAAGAAACACCAAGTGGATTTAGTGATTTTAAAGTGCGTTCTGATAAAATAAGAAACGCACTTGTATGGCTAAAATTAAATAATATTTATTTCAAAGATATTGAAATTGATGAGGATATTTTAAAACAGTTATCAAATAATGGAAACATAGGTAATGAATTACAATCTTTAGAAATTAATAAGATGGAAAATCCGGACAATAATTCTAACAAATCGGACAATTCATCAGAAATTTATGATAATACATTAACTGAATCAAATATACCGAATATATGAATTATTAATCAAGATAATAGGATAAAAGAAGAATTAAATTTAAATTACCCAACTTTAGAAAAGGATCCAATTAATGAATTTACATCGGAAGGTTACATAGCTTGTGCATTCCCACATTTATTTCTTCGAGGAGTAGCAGACTTTTCACAAACTAGAGAAATCAAAGTGACTTTAGACGAATATTTCAAACATCTTATGAAATATAAAGATAAAAGATTTGCACAAGATCCAAGATTCAGATTTTTTGCTATGAATACCGTAATGCGACACGGAATGTTACAAAAAGCAGGAATTTACGTAAACAAAGCAAAATTACAAGAATGCTTTATAGAATAGCTAAAAAATAAATTAAAAAACGATAAAAACTTCTGGAAACATTTAATGGTTTATTCATCTAAAGTAAGGTCAACTAACAGTTATTGGTATCAATGATGTGACGAACTAATAACCATGGTCAAACAATTGAAAAAACCGACAATATTCTTTACACTTAGCGCAGCAGATCATCAATGGAATGATTTATATAAAATATTATGTCCAAACAGTATAAATTACAAAAGAAGAATAGAATTAATAAGAGACAATCCATTGATAGTCGGCTACATTTTTAAAATACGAGAGGAAAAATTTATGAAACATGTGATAACATGTAATAAATAAACAACCTATATTTAATGTAACTGATTTTTGGTACAGATTGGAATGGCAATTTAGAGGATCCCTGCATATACATGGCATATTATGGTTAGCAGATGCACCATCATTTGATTACAATAATTTATCGGAAGAAGAAATAAAAAAACTTTGTACATATTTTGATAACTTTTGTTTAGCTATTAACCCAAGACATGATATAGGCGTTTCTCATCCATCTAAAGAGAATTTTTCAGATATAAAAAAGGATCAATTGACAAACGATTTAATACATTTATTAAATCGATTGCAAAGACATACAATACATGGCAAACATTGCTTACGTTACAAATCCAAATCAAATAAACTTACATGTCGTTTCAATTTTCCGCAACCTCTAAAAACAAAAAGTTGCATAGACAATTCAGATGGGTATTTCAAATATCATCCAAAACGAAGTGATCCATTAATAATACGATATAATCCAATAATAACATCGATTCGGCGAGCAAATACAGATTTCTCACCGATTGTCTCTGAACAAGCAGTATATTATTACATCGCCAACTACGCATCAAAGGGTGAAAAAATTTCAAAAAATTGTTGAATGTTTGAACGAAATTTGCCACTCGATGTCAGATAATTTACACGCAAAAACAGAAATTCAAAAATTATTTATTTCTACTTTAAATGAACGTGATTACAGTGCACAAGAAGTATTACATTTACTCATGAGTTGGCCTCTTTACCACAGTTTACGAACATATGTTACATTAGTTATATAAGATGAAGAATGGAAATCAGTTAAGGTATTAATTCAATGTATATCTATTTAAAATGTATAAATATTAATTGTTAAAATAAATTATTTTAAAATTTTATTCATTTTAGATATGCAACGAAACTAAAGAAATTATGGAAGCAAATGATTCAACATAAATTGAGACATATAAAATAAGACCTGAACTTGAGGATTTAAATTTGATAAATTTTTGTAAAAACTATAGAGTTTACAAACTACATATACGATAAAATAATACTTATACAGATGATTAAATACGAAACTATTAATTTTTAACTTGGATTATTTTTAAATAAGAAATAATAATATAATAATTTTAAAAAAATTATAAAATAAATCAAAAAATTTTCTTTAGCTTCGCTCAGTCTTATACTCGTCCCGGGTAATCTAGTTTTAATTAATGATTATTGAAGCAAGTGTTGAATTTTGTATATTATGCATGCTATACATGACAGCGCTTAGAAAATCATGTTTTATTTATATAATAACGATAAAGAGTCGTTGTTTCCTTTATCGATTTTGTTAGCATCTGCTGATGTTTTCTGGCTTGCTGTCTCTCCCCCGCATAGAAGAGGCCCAGAGACATTTTGCTCATGTATTTTTGGGCGTTAGTCTTTAAGAAGCTTGACTCGAATATAGTCGCATCTATATTACACTTAATATTAATAATATATTCCTTTTTTATACATAGTCTTGTTTAACTTTATTTAGCAAAATATTCGACAAATAAATTTATTTTTTAGTTACATAACGTAATACTATAATTTTTTAATAAAGCTGCAAAAAAATATGAAATTTGAATGTTATAGGTTATCTTAAGCCTAATCACTATTTTTATCGAATCATTTGAAAGATTATTTGATAAAATATATTATATAAGGAAAAATTCTACAAAAATTAAACAGTTTTTACACGAAAGAATTGAAAAAATGTACGCAATACTTTTACTATTTTTTATTGTTTTTGCAAAAAGTGAATTTCAAAAAAGTAACTTTGAATTATCTAAAATTGAATCCAATGATTTCAAAAATTTCAACTGGACAGTGTATAATACGCTAGACGATATTTATTCTTGGTTAGATTTCTTATCCAAAAAATACCCAGAAAATGTTCAAATTATTGTAGCCGGTGAAACTTACGAAGGCCGTGAAATAAGAGGTGTAAAGATATCATTCAAAGAAGGGAACCCTGGAATATTCTTGGAAGGAGGAATACATGCTAGAGAATGGTTGTCACCAGCAACGGTTACTTATTTAATTCATCAATTTTTAACAAGTGAAAATCCAGAAGTAAGAGCACTTGTAGAAAGCAATGATTGGTACATTGTTCCAGTTTTTAATCCAGATGGTTACGCGTACACTCACACTACAGTAAGTATAATAAAATATGTATATATTTTTTGATAATATTTTTTATTAACAAAATTGCAGTGATTTGTTTTAATACATTTTTATCGGACTTACATAATATTGTGATAAAATGAATATTTCATGAAATCAGGAAATTTTACTTACTTCTGATTTTTTGAAAGTATGTAAAATTTTATTGTTTTCAAAATATTAGCTGTATTTAAATAATTACTCTAAATGTTTTAATAAGCAAACTGCAATTTATAGGATCGAAAATGGCGTAAAAACAGATCTAAAAATCACGGAGAATGTGCTGGAGTTGATCTCAATCGAAACTGGGGATTTAAGTGGATGAGTAATAAAATTTTTTCTTCTAGAATAATGAAATTATTTTAAAAAATAAAGTAAAAGTATCTTTTAGGTGATACAGCTAACAATATTTCAAATGTTCCATGCAGTGACCGATTCGGAGGAGCTAAAGAATTTTCAGAAATTGAAACAAAAACATTATCTGAATTCATATTATCACTCTCTGGAAAAATATATGCTTACATTTCATTTCATAATGCTGGACAGTGCTTGATGTTTCCATACTCTCATACAAACGAACCTGTAAAAAATTACGATGAATTAGTAAATTTTAGTTTTATTATATATTTTTTGTTTTATGTACTATTTAATTATTTACTTAAAAATTACTTTTTATTAGTATGAAATGGGCACCCAAGCCGCAAAAGCATTAACTCGTAGACATGGAACTGATTATAGAGTTGGAAATCTTGCTGGAACTTATTTTTGTGAGTTTTTTAGATATTTTACTAAAAACTATTACTCTCAAAATAATTAATGATATACAGAATAGTCGAGAAGCCAGCGTATCATTCCGTATGCACGAAATCCGATCGCGTGTTGAATTGATAGACACCAAGCAGATTATAGTTTTTTGACCCGCTGATTCCGAATCTGCAGTTATTTTTTCTCTAAAACTGGTGCGTTTGCCGCTAGAGGGCGTTTAGTGGGGTAAAAACGCTATTTTTCGCAAATATCTTGGAAGTTACGCGTCCTAACATTAGCGAACATTAGCGTTTTTACCTCCTAAACGTCCTCTAGCGGTAAACGCCCCAGTTTTAGAGAAAAAGCAACTGCAGATTTGGAATCAGCGGTTCAAAAACCTATATCTTACTTAGGTTTAAGTACCTTAGGATGCGTAGCTTCCAAGAGATTTGAAAAAAATAGCATTTTTACTCCTTAAACGCCCTCTAGCGGTATACGCCCCAGTTTCAGAGATAAAAAACTGCATATTTGGAATCGTTGGGTCAAAAACCTATATGTTACTTGGTTTTAAGTATTTTAGGATGCGTAGCTTCCAAGATATCATCGAAAAATAACATTTTTACCCCCCCCCCTAATCGCCCTCTAGCGGCGAACGCCAGCGTTTTTAGAGAAAAAATAACTGCAGATTCGGAATCAGCGGGTTAAAAAACTATATATTTCATAGATTTAAGGATCTTAGGACGCGTAGCTTCCAAGATATTTGCGAAAAATAGCGTTTTTACCACCTAAACGCCCTCTAGCGGCAAACGCACCAGTTTTAGAGAAAAAATAACTGCAAATTCAGAATCAGTGGGTCAAAAAACTATAATCTGCTTGGTGTCTATCAATTTAATACGCGATCGGATTCCGTGCATACGAAATGATAAGCTGGCTTCTCGACTAGAAGCTTTTAGATTCTTATTTTGCAATTTATTTACCTATTAGAAACATATTATTTATAACCTCTGCTTTAGTTTCTTCAAATCTTAATTCCTAATAAAAATAATTATTTAGATTCAGCAGCTGGAGTATCTGTTGATTGGGCATTCGAAACTCTTCAATTACCAATAGCTTTTACTTATGAAATGCGTGACAAAGGAGAATATAAGTTTCTAATTTCAGCTGAACACATTATTCCTAATGGAGAAGAGGTACTTGATTCCCTAGTTGCACTTTTTAAAACGGCACAGAAATTTGGTTACCCTAAACTTTTGTGAAAAACACCAATTTTATTTTAGGATATAATTTTAGATCTAAATAATACGCTATTTTTGAAATCAGAATAATTGTAAATTTTGGATTTTTAGTAATATAATCAATTTTTTGTATCTGAATATGTATCTTTACGTTATTTGCTATATTTTTACATTTCTATTCTTATTTATGTGGCAAAATACTGAAAATGAAGATTATCTAGTAATTACGTAAGAAAATTTTTGACATTATTAACCACCCCCTTTTACCTCCTGAGTAAGAGAAAATTAGAATTTTACATACATTTTTCTATATTCTACTAGACATTTAAGATATCTTAAACTAGGCCTGTAGCCTTGCAATTGGAAGGCGGAAAATTTCAAGTAAGTTAGTTATTGCTTTTTTTAGATAAATAATATATTCTAGAATAGGGTGGTATACTTCGTGCCAAAAAAAAGGTGAACGTTCGCCTAAAGTGATCTGTTTTTGTATAGTAAATTGAAAAATTTTGTAGAATAAATACCAAAATTTCGGCACTCAAATGAAATTAATTTCTTATGGAATTTCTTATACACATTGATTATTAAAATACAAATACATTAAAAATAAAAAAATAAAAATACTAATAATAATATTCAAATATATATAACTGAAAATTTATGTACCCAAGAACCGCATTATATTCAATTCGACATAAAGATGAGATCCCTAAAGATATAAGATATTGTATAAATAATGTACATGAATATCTCATAATTTCTTTCTTCATATCTTATTTTTTTTTCGATTAGCTGATAGTTATACCCCTTTCACTAACTCATAACCTTAAAAAAAAAATACTCACACTTATTTATGTAAGTTATACATAAAAATAATATAAACACCTTGTGTATGCAAAAAAAACAGAAATTTATATACATAGGTTTAATTTTAAATTTTTTCGGCGAATTTCTTATGATTTTTTTTCTTGTTTCATTTTTTTTCTTATATATAACTTCAATTTACATTTGTTAAAAGTTATATATATATATAATATTTAAACACGCATTTTAAAGTGCAATGAACATTTTGTTTGTGGGCAGTCCTATCACTATGGAGAATGCTTTTTTTCTACAGGTCTTTAATACATGGGTCAATTCAAGTTTAATTTAATTTTTACAGAATGTGAGAAAAATGAGAAATCTGCATTAGAGTATAAGAAAATTATTAGATTTTTTATATGCAGGATATAAATTTGTGATTGTATTATATATTTTCTAGACGTGTAACATGATTATTTTTAAGGAAAAATTGGAACATATTAGGCCTGGTCCTGAGTTGGCACCCCCACACCCTCCAACTTTGCTAGTATATTACGAATTAAATAGAATTTTATACAAGTTTAATACTAGGGATTTTGGTTTATTAGATACTTTTGCATTCAAAAATAAAAATTCTTAGATGCTATAAATTACCTAACAAAATACAAATGTTTAAATAACAACTTCAAAAATAAAACATTTTTCAGAGAACTCCATATATGCATATAGATATTTTTTTCAACATAAATTGTGATGACTGAACCCCTCAAAATAAATTAAAAAAAAAAGAAACGATTTCTTTTTTCACCTCTTAATTTTTTATTACACATGCAATGATTTTCTGTGTACTCATTTATAGCTATGTAGAACACCTTTAATAATACCTGCATAATATAAAGAGGTGAGTGAAGTTTTAAAACAGTGAACGCGTTAAACATTACAATTGTTTATACGCTCATGTCCCATCCTATCAGAATCATCAGGTCGATTCATTGGAATTTATTTAAGTGTGTGAAATTTTTTAAAATGGTATATAATTTAACGCTAGAGATAATAGAATTTAACTGAATAAATATTATTTATATTCAAATATTTCTAATATTAACCAATTTTCAATTAAATAGAAAATTTCATAAAATAATATTCAAATACAGAATACGTAGCTTTGTGTATAGATAATCAATTATTGATTAAATGTACATATTTGATTTGTATATTAATGGTTAAGTATTGTACTGAATATTCAATTAATTTTGTTAGGCTCGTATGCAAATACCATATTGAATATCTGATATTATATAATTGACTTTCAATCTATATGTGTATTATATTTATGTGATTACTGGTATATAATTTACGTAAGAATAAAATTTCATTTCCATTAAATAATTACATGTATATTTACTGCCTATAGATTTATTTTAATTGAAAATTTTGTCAATTTAAATGTATAACAAAATGTTTGTTTTAAATTACGAATTCTTGATTAAATGTAATTCAGAGTTTAGTAATTAAAAGTAAATAATTTTCATACAAAAATTGACGCTATTAAGGCGAAATTTTTGTGAAAAAAAATGAAAATCTTGTTGCGATAAAGAGAACCTCGGGTTTGAGAAATAGAATTCATTTTTATAGCTTTTACTACTTTTTACAGAGAAAAATTAATTATTGAAAAAGTTAATTATTTAATACGCTTCTTCGATCCTGGCTTTTATTTTGTTAATTGCTTTTGCTTCTTGAATATTTTTTACCTGCGAGACAATAAGACTTAAGTTTAAAAAAATTTTACATAGTCGTCAAATAAAAATACAAAGCTTAAAATTTTATTGGTGTATAAGACTTAAATTTTAACGAGAACCTTTTAATCACTCAGCTTGAACTCTTTGATGATAGTGCCAAAATTTTATTAATTTTCCAAGTAATTTAGGTAGATAGAAATTCTACAAAATTCTACGAAATTACCCCAAGTTTGGCTTAGGGACCTCAAATTTCAGTGTTTTTTCAGATTAGAATGAATTGGACAGGAATCAAGTAAAATCTACTTTTTTTCGGAATAGATTGCAGGTACAAAGTGAATCGACAATTTGTTCACCAAAAACCCGAAAAACCCCAAAAAAACCATTTTTTCGGGTCATGTACCCAATATTTCGATTAACCAATCACCACTAATCTACAAATACATCAAAATTAAAAAAAATAAATAATTAAATATTCAAAAAATTAAAATAATAAATTACCTAAATAATCAAGATAAATTAATGATAAATATAATCAAATTTATATATATTTATTAATTAATAAAAATTTAAAAAAAATTACTATATAATTAAAATTAATTTTTATTTAACGTAAAACACGTTAAATAAAATGTCATAAATATTTATTAAACTATTTATGATTCATTAAATAGCACGCAATAATATTATTAATCACACAAACACACACACACACACATATATATATATGTACAGTAAATGAAGTTGTAATGAGTTTTTGATAATTTACATTAATAATTTTGCAAAACAACATTGCATGTTAATTTATTTCAATAATCATTATTCAAAATAACAAATTTTTTTAAAGGTATTGATATTAAAATAATCAAGTTTATATAGTAATTAATTATTTATCGTTTTTAAGTATATTTCTATGTATTTTATATATATATATATATAAGTATTTTATCTTTTATATATAACGCGTTTTATACACGAAATATCTAGTTTATATTGACGTCTAAATTTACTTCAAAGCTATAATAATAATAACTTATATGCAATCAACGAATGATTAGAGATTTTTGCATCCTATATTTTACACCTATATATAAATCTTTTAAAAGATAATTAGTATTACTATTTCCTGTAAAATACGTTTATGTAATTATGTATTACAGATTATGTATGTTGGGTATATTAGACTGTATTTTGTTTTTCAAATTGGACTACTTGATTTGCTATTTTTTTTTTTAATATTAAGAATCTGGTTTAATATTATGTTGTTAATTTGATATAGCGAAAAAGGTAATAATGAGACAATAGTATGACTTGATAAAAAATAAAAATTTGACCAAAATTAGGGCTAATTTAAGTGTGTTAAAATTCGAATTTAGCTTAAGTAAGTTCAGGTGACAGGACGTAGCATTTCGACCAACTTTGGCTATAATACAGTAATACTATCTGAATAGGCTGAAAATCTTAAATACCAACTAAATATGAGGCTTACAAACCAATTGGTCCCAAATTGGACTAAAGATTCATGGAAATCGGTCAAATTTGATTTTTGCTGCGCAGTAAATTTTCATGCACTACACAATGTAGTCAATAAATGCAATAAGTAAGCCATCTAATTATCCATAAGACTTCAAGCTTCTTTTTTAGCCTTAAAACTACGAAAAGTAGACACTATACGATAGATATTAACATTTTTCAAAATTACCAAATATTTTTGAAATTACGTTCAGACTAATCTACATTATACACATAACATTTAAATATTATATGATAAAGTAATAGAGTGAAAGTAAAATGAGAATGAAAAAAAGGAAAATATATATTTTTTTATACTCTGATATACGATATTATAAGATAATGAAGCCGACATGAGACAAATGAGACTTATTTAATAATTATAAGCGAGTCAATTTTCCATATGTATTTATTTATACATATTTATCGCAATTCGATACTGCTTAAAAAGAGTCTTATTTAAAGTACATAGAAAAAAATAAATGATAATGCTTCTAGCGGCATACCATGCATACGTATATTGTTAAGTACTTATAATAGAGTACTGTATAAAATAACACGTAATTATGTGAACTAACAAGTTACTTACATATTATGATGTTTCTTGAAAACTTATACAGTTGTTTTTTTTAAATTTAGATGGTTTAGCATGGAAAAAAGTGGTCTTAAAGTTTTAGGGGTTTTCTTAAATCTTTGTTACGATCATGAACTAAAACTTTTGTAATTATGTAGAATCATGCTGCATTAAAATAAATATTTTGACAAAACTGAAAATGCTAAATTGAGTTTCTCCTATGTGAGAGATTCTATGCCAATTAGGCTAAAGTTGGGTAAAAGAGTCAGGAAAATTGACCTAAAATATTTTTTACGGAAGTGCAATTAAAAATTAACTCTTTTACCCAATTTTAGATTTCTAAGTACAATAATTGATTTTTGGCTTAAGTTAAGTCTTTTATGTTTTCTCAAAATTTGCAACCAAATACTTATTTTAAGATAAAAAAAATTTTTCTTTTATGTAATATTAGGAAATTTCTCGTAGGTTACAATTCTGAGGGCCAAAAATGGATTCTTAAAAAATATTACATAATATTATGGGTTCAAAAACAGTGAAATTTCAAAATAAAAAGTCATGACTGAACATTTTTTAAAATATAATTTAAGCAATTTTGAAGCCATTCCTGATAATATTTAATATATAAATTCATACAGATATAATTAAAACCCTTAACCTGTCCTTAATTAAGTGCTTTTTGGAATTTGATTTCCTCAAAGAGGAACCATTGTGATAGGTAAAATTTCGATTTTTTGAGACCCCAGGAAGCTAAAAAACCGATTTTTAAAAAAAGTCTGTATGCGTGTGTGTGTGTGTGTGTTGTGTGTGTATGTGTATGTAATTGGTGATATTTCACAAACATTACGGAGTTAAGACCTAATTTTTTTTCAAAATTTTTTTCATCAAAAAATCTCAAACTACTTTTTTTTTTTTAATTTGGATTTAATACCTCATTTATTTCCACAAAAGTACTTGTATTTGAAAGTATGGTTTTTACTCGATATCTCGGATCTGATACTTAATTTTTTGAAAATTTTTTTTCCAAAATTTTTTTCACGAAAAAATACAAAAAACACTAATTTTTTTTTTCTTTTTGGACTTAGTACCTAATTTATTTCTATGAAAGTACTAGTTTTAGAAAGTTTGTTTATAGTCATTTTTTGGATCTGATACCGAATTTTTTCTAAAAATTAAAAAAAGAAAATAATTAAAAAACCTGCAATATTTTTTTTTTTTTGGTATAATACCTCATTTAATTCCATGAAAGTACTAATATCTGAAAATATTGCAACCGGTGATGTTTCACAACCGTTATTGAAACAATAAAAAAAATTAAGTTCAGCTCCAATTCTGGTCAATAAAATATTATTTTTACTTTTTGTTATTAAATTAAGACCTAATTTTTTTTTTTTTCATTTTTTCATTAAAAAAGCTCTAGGTATACTAAAAAAAATGAATACTAAAAAAAAGTTTAAAAACATACTTTCAAGCACTGTTCTGCATTCTGGTAATGATTTTTCAGCTATTTTTTAAAAATATTGCCAGCAAATTTTAAACTAAAAATTTTTTATTCTATGCTCAAAAATATTTTGGTTCCTCAAAGAGGAACCATTGTGTTAGGTCAAAATTTGATTTTCTATTTTTTGGCATATAAGCACGTTTTGGGACCCCAGGAAGCTAAAAAACCGGGTTTTAAAAAAAGTCTGTATGTGTGTGTGTGTGTGTGTGTGTTGGTAATTTTTTTTCAAAAATTTTTTTATCAAAAAAGCTCGAGGTACTCTTTTTTTTTTAATTCGGATGTAATACCTAATTTATTTCCATGAAAGTACTTGTATTTGAAAGTACTTGTATTGGGTTTTTACTTGATATCTTGAATTTGATACTTAATTTTTTGAAAATTTTTTCCCCAAAATTTTCGTCACATAAAATACAAAAAAACACCAAATTTTATTTTATTTTTGGACTTAGTACCTAATTTATTTCTATGAGAGTACTTGTTTTAGAAAGTTCGTTTATAGTAATTTTTTGGATTTTATACCAAATTTTTAAAAAATTTTCTTCTCAAAATTAAGAAAACTGCAATATTTTTTTTTTGTTTTAGTGTAATACCTCATTTAATTCCATGAAGGTACTAATATCTGAAAATATTGTAACCGGTGATATTTTACAACTAATATGGAATTAAGAGAGAAATGTATGTATGATTGCATGGTTGTAATCGGTGATATAAGTGGCATATTAATGTATTCAGTTCATTGTTTGAGGAACCTTTATGTCAGGGTGGAATTAAGTTGGCATACATGAATCGGTTGGTACTGGTATCTTTTTTGTGCTGCTATCATTGTCTGCTGCGCATACAAAAGAAATATATTTTTAAAAAAGATACCTGTACCAACCGATTCATCTATATACCAACTTAATTTAATTAGCCATAAATAGCTTCCCTGTTTCTTTGTGTTTAGAGACCCTAGATTACCAGAGACAGCCAATGAAGCGCATGTGGTCCCGTTTTGCCAAATAATCACTAAAATGTTGCTAGATAAGATGGCGTCTTTCTTATTTAAAATACATTTATTCTTTTGACCAATCAAAATCGGTCCCCTTATCTGACTGTCTCTAGTAATATGTTTTTACCTATGGCGTATATAAACCCAAAATTACTGGCGTAAGAAGATATTAAAATTTTTATTCAAAAGTGACAATTTATACTTAAACTTTTTAATTAAAATTATTTTATATAAAGATTTTATTACAACAATGACTAATATTGCGGATTTTAAAATAGAAAATAATGTTATTAAAGGAAAAAGTTTTTCGGATTTTAACCTCAGTGCAGGAATTGGAAAAACAATTTTAAACGTTTTCAATAAAAACTCAAAACATGTTTCACAAGTAAGTTTTCTTAAAATTATTTTATTCAGTTTGATAAAATAACGTGAAAAAATAAAAAAATATAGTTCATGTGCTATTTTATTAGGCGTATAAAGAGAATTATTTAAGATTTTAATTTATTTTGATACGTACTATAAATAAAATAACAAATAAATAATATTTTACATCTATTAGATAATGGCTTTTAATTGATTGATTTGTTTATTTATTTATTTATGATTTACAAAATTTTTAAATAGAGTTTAAATTAAACTGTGCGGGCACGCGTTATTTACAAAATTGTTATATTTAAAATTAATAAAAATTAAATAGATAACTGACACTTGATTAGATACTTGATAAAAAAATTTTTTGATATAAAATTAAAAATAAAATTTTAAAGTATTAAACAATTTAAAATAATATTTGATAATGGCTTTATCAAATTTTCTAAAAACATTATTTTTTACAGCACAATTAAATAAAAAAGAATCACTATAAAATTTAATCGTGTAAATAAATTAAACAAACAAAATAGCATATTATACAGCAAATTTGTTGACTATTTGTCAAAAAATATTAGATTTTTTGATAAGAATCTATTTTTGTAGTATCGATGACTTACTATTTTAATTTTTAGATCGACTCAGAAACAGGAAAACAAACAACTTTCGAAGAAATGAAAGATTCTAGTGTACGGTGTGCACTGTGGTTGAAAAGTCAAAAAATTGGGATTGGTGATAGTATTGGTGTTTGTGCAGATATTAGAACAGATAATTACATCCCATTTTTAGCAACCTTTTACAACGGAGCCATAATAAGTCCTTGTGATCATGAAACAACATTGAGTAAGTCATGTAGAAATTAAAATATTTTAATTAAAAGATTGTTCAATGAGTGTTTTATTTTAGCGTCTGCAAGATATTACATGAAACTTATACAACCGAAAATCGTTTTTTCTATTAATAAAACTATCGAAACCTTAATGAAAGCTGCTAATTTAGAAAATGTAAACACCAAGTTTGTAGTTTTTGATGATTACCCAGGAGTTACCTCATTGAAAGACATCTTGTTGAATCAATCAGTAGATAGCGTTAGAAATTACGAACCTGAACAAATTATGGATGCAAAAAAAAGTATTGCTTTTATTCTGTTTACGTCGGGATCAACTGGTAATCCGAAGGGAGTAGCACAATCATATGAAGCCTTAAGCAATAATATTGTAGTCCCGAATCCTTTTGTGCTAGAAAATAAAGTATTTTTATGGTATTCACAAAACTATTGGATTACAGGACTTCTTTACACGCTTTATAGTATTTTGAACGAGTCTCTTCGTATAGTTCATAAAGAATTTGACGTTGATGATACTTCAAAAATTATTGAAAAATACAAGGTAACTCCCCTGTTTTTTTATTAATGTGTCAAATAAAAAATTTTTTCACATTGTTTTTTTAAAACAGGTCAATTATTTCTTTGGTAATCCAACCATGATTGCTCGATATGTTAAATCCAAAGTGCTATCGTTAAAAAAATATCATCTAGAAAGTTTAAAAATATTCTGTTCAAGTGGCAGTAAATTGGATGAAAATATTATAGAGAAGTTCAGAGAAAGCCTTCCTCATGCATTTGTTTGTAATTCTTTCGGTATAATTATTTTTATTATTATTGCTATTTTAAAACTAAAATTTAATAGAGTAAAAACATAAAATATCTTTTTTCAATGAAAACTTATCAAAGGATCGACAGAAGTATGTGGTTTTACAACTGCTCAAACTGAACATTCGAAAATTCCAAATTCCATTGGTTTTGTATTACCTAATGTAGAAATTAAAATAATTAGCGAAACAAAAAGCACTCTTGGAGCAAATGAAATAGGAGAAATATACGTTAAGAAGCCGCTGATTATGCTTGGTTATTACAAAAATTCAGAAGCCACGAAAGAAGCAGTAGACGATGGTAAAATTTATTTAACAAAAGTTTAATAAAATAATTTAATAAAATAGGTGCAGTATAAATAAAAATTAAGAATAAAACTTTTTGACATCAAAATTTTTATTATTATAAAAATCAGTAAAAGAATTAAATCGTTAAAGTTTGTCAATTACTAGAAGTATAATATCAAAATTATTGACTCATATATTTTGTAGAGAAGTGCGGTTACCCTAATTTTTGGGCATCTGACCAAAAAGTCCGTCTTTTTTCAGGTAACTCTGAAACGTTTCCAAGGTCTATAAATTTCTATAAAATTAAAAAAAAAATTTTTGTTTACTCAAGGGAGAAAAATTGTAAAAAATAACACTCACCCATTAACGCCGGCGCAACCAATCCACTGACGCTCGGATTTTCGCTTAGAAAATGGGTAAAGAAATGATTTTTTTTTAAAACTTAGTCTTCCTTTACTAAAAATGACTTGTTTTGCAAGATTCTGGGGTCAGATTTTTAACTTTTTACCAATAAACGAATTTTTGTCTTTTTTAAGCCACCATATTTAATTCGTGAATTAATTAATTATCGTTGTAAATAATATTAAAAATCTGACCCCAGGGTTTTGTAAAGCTAGTCCTTTTTAGTAAAGAAAGACTTTAAGTTAAAAAAAATTATTTTTTTACCCGTTTTCTAAGCAAAAATCCGAGCATCAGTGGATTAGTCACGCATGTTCTAATTGGTTAATAAAAATAATAATTCAAATTTCTATTTATACTGCACCTAATTTTCAAAAAAATATTTACAAATTTCTTTGCAATTTCTTCAATTTTTTAAAATACTAAAATATTCATTTCTTTCTTGTTAATCCAAGTACTCATACACTGAAAATTTTTTCCATTTACGGTAAGCGGAACAAAGGGCATACTGGGATAAAATAGGTGAAATTCCCAGGGGGGGGGGGTGCAAGAAATGCTTTTTTTTAAGGATTTTTTACCTTTTATTTAATTTAGCAGCTACAAAGCCTCTAAACTGACCCAGATTGAGCAAGTAAGATCTTTTTGTGTTAGAAAAAAAAATTTGAAGTAAAATTTTCTGAATCCCCCTTCCTAATATTTAATTTTGGAAATAACTGATTTTTGAAACTTTTAAAACTCTTTTATGGTGGTCTGAAGTGGTTGTAGGAGTCCCAAAAAAATTATGTCCAAAAATATGTGCAATGGACCATTGTGGTAAATTTTCAGAGTTTTTGACATATCCTTAGTAGATTTCGACTTCCATATGACCACCTTTTTTAAAAGACCAAAGCCTATCAAAGAATAGGTTAAAGTCATTTTGGCAGCATAGCCTCTGTACAAACATCCACTTCACCAAATTAAGAGAGATTTTTTTTTAAGTAACTGAATTTCTTATAAACCTTTTAATTCTCCAAACCATATTCATCATACCAGTAAAAATGGTTCGAGTTTTAGGTCCAATAAACTCTATACTTTTAATGGTAAATAATATCAAAATTCACCAGATAATCGAAAATCAAAGCGAATTGTCTTTAGGTTTCTAGCTAGTATATATAACGGTTTCTTATATAGATGTAAATTTTAGAGATAAAATACTATTGACGTTTTGTGTCCAAGTGCAGTAAAATCAATAATTTTCTCTATAACAGGTTGGTTTCTTACTGGAGATTTAGGGTACTATACGAATGAAGGAGAAATAGTAATTGTCGATAGGATTAAGGATGTTTTCGTATATCAAAATCATGAAGTATCACCAACAGAAATTGAGTCAGTTTTATTAAAGCATCCCGATGTTTTAGCAGCCGTAGTAGTTCCAGTGCCTCATGAAATTGATGAAAACAGACCAATGGCTTTTATTAAGAAAGTTCCTAATTCCAATGTATGTAAATTCTATTTATAACATTGCAATTAATTTTATTAAAAACTTAATTTTTCTCTTATATTGTTTCTAAAGTTAACAGAAGAGGAACTCATTAAATTAAGTTACGATACGCTTGGAAAATACAAAACTCTTGTCGGCGGTGTAAAATTTATAGATTCAATACCAGTTCTGCCATCAGGTAAAGTATCAAGAAAGAAGTGTAAAGAAATGGCAAATGCTTATGCTCAAAATTTTAATTAATTTCTCGCTTTGTTTTACATATTTATTATAAATTTTTTTAATATAAATTCATGTTATTATTGTATAATACAAATATAATATGAAGAGGTTATTCACTTGTTGAAATTAAAAGTCATCAATTTAATATGATAGCATTACATTGCAAAAAAAAAAATATTTTATATATTTATTTGTTTATTTTTTATTGTATAAATTCGAATTAATGTACGATACTTACTGTGCCTTTTGTTATCGATAATGAAAGAACTATTATTATTATTATTGCTATTCTTATAGATGTAATGTTGTAAATATTTTTATTTCTATTATTCTAGGGTACAAAGAGTGTCTTTTTTTATGAAATTATTTGTTTATTTAATTTTATGTAATCATCAATTTTAATGTAACATTGTAACTTAATTATTAATTATTTTTAATTGTGATTTTTGTAAATCTTATCTATTTAGTAATAAAATTTAAGTTTTTAAAATATTGAAAAATTTTTTTAATTTCACATAAAGTTGCAATAATGAGTTGACAAGAATTTTCTCTGAGTTACAAATGCATATCATCTAACTTCTTTGCAATTTTTAGCAATATTACATTACTGAATTATTAAGTAATATAAAAAATAAGCTCGTAAATAAAATTAACAATTAATTTTAGGTGAATGCATAACACATTTTAATTACTGCTTTTATCACCATATTTATTACATCAAAATTCTTACATAAAAATTTTATTAATTTGACTAGACAAACGAAGTTCTAAAAAATTTCTGAAAATTCTAAACTCTTTTTTCAAGTTTCAAATAAACAGCGCCTTCTGGAGCTTGTACAATTGCCCTTTTAGAATAAGTTACTGGATTTGGAGTTTTATTGCATACTGAAAATTTGTATTGGGAAACTAATGCTACTAAGGCCATTTTTGCTTGCACGATAGCAAAACGATTTCCTGAAAATAATTTTTATTAAATATTTAATATTTTTTTAATTTTTTATAAAAATTTCAATTATTTTACCAATGCAAACTCTTGGCCCGTCGCCAAAGGCTAAATAGACATAAGGGCTTCTTTTTGCTATATTTTCTTTGTTAAATCGTTCAGGATCGAATTTTTGAGGATCTGGATAATATTGTGGATCTTGTTGCAGTCCTGTTACAGAAATCATTACTCCGGTGTCTTTTTTTATCGTAAAATTAGAGTCGGGGATCTTGTAATCTTCGACGCATATTCGGTTCAAAAACGGAACTGATGGGTGCATCCGCAGTGTTTCTGTAAACGTAAAAAAATTAGTTTTACTCTGAACAAGCATACAACCTTTTGTAATAGCAAGAACTTAACCAGAAAACACCATGTGTAAGTAAGTCATTTGATTCAAGAGTTTATCATAGGTAATTCCGTCGGAACTTTCATAGGCTTCTTTCACTTCGGCGAAAAGTTTTTCTTGTACATCTGGACTTTTTGATACTTCATACAAAAGATACGTTAAAGTTGATGAGGTCGTTTCGAATCCTGCTATGAAGAATACAAAAGCTTGTGCTGTTGCTTCTAATTCAGTTAACTTGTCGGAATCTGAAACTGTAAAAAATAAACGTTAAGATAAAAACGACGGATTTTAAAATTCAATAAGAGCATGAGTTACGCTTCTTATTTGGATCCTCATCATCTAATTTTCCTCTATCTATCAATTGTATAAGTAAATTCATAAAGTCTTTTCTTTCTACTCCGCTTTGACGTCTTGAATTTAACATATCCCTAAATGTTTTAATGAAAAAATGCATTGAATCTGAAGGTGTCAGAGGAATCTTCAATAAATCCAATACGATTGGAGCAAATAATCCAAGTGAATTTTTTAATGGATTTTGGTCAAATATTTTTTTACCTTGATTTCTAAATTCATGATCAGGATATGTTAAACTGTTGCAATTCCAACCAAATGCTACCGATGAAATTGTATCGTTAGTATACCTAAAAATTAACTTTTTATTGACTTTGAATCCGTGCATTTAATACGTGTGCGTAATTTATTTACCTGGATATTAAGTCTTTAACATCAATAACGTTGTCTTTTAACATCATTTGATCAGTGGTTTTTATTAGCTCTTCACCTACTTCTTTCAATAAAGGAAACATCTGTTTTAATTTACCAGAAGTGAACGTGGGTGACAACTTTGCTCTAAGTTTCTTCCATTTTTCACCAGGTAAGAAGAACAAGTGTCCTGACAGTGGATCCACATCATTATTGAAATATAAGCCACGATCAGGAAATTTGTTAAATTCCTTTATTAATATTATTCTTATCAGTTCTGGATCGTTGATCATAATTACAGGCTTATGGAACATGTAAATCCCATGAAATTTATGCTGCTTTAATTTTTCGTAATTTACCCTAACTGTTTCTCCTAAAATTTAAAAATTTACAATAGTTTTGCAATAACTATATTGAAAATTTATGGAAAATCTACCTATCGACATTTGTCCCAAAACCGTTGGTTTAAGGTTTCCAACTGGAACAACTGGTTCTTCGTAAGGTACATTGTGTTTTTTGAAATAATTGTAAACAACGTATTTAAAATAAAAATAAGAACTCACAAGTAAAGACAAAAATATTGAGCAAAAAATATAAAGAAAATTTTCTAAAGTCATGATACTGAATTCTTTAATTTTAATTTAAGTTTTCGAAGCTAACAAAAAAATTTAACTGACCGATTAATTTTTTCAAACTGTTTTAAATGATACTTGAATAATGACGCAAATATATAAAATATGATTAGACAAAAAATTTTTAAAGACTTATCACGCAAATTAGTTGCTCGTGTAATATTTAATTACATGCTAGCTAAAATTATGTAAAAAACTTTTTGCACTGTGAAATGGCACGTGAACTCTATTACTCTAAGATAAGTAAAATATTTAGTAGTTGGGAAAGAAGCACGGGTTAATGGGAAAAGAGGTGAATAGTCGGATCTCCCTTGTTTTTCAGCCAAAATAACCAAGAAAATGTATTTTTTCAGTTGAAACCTAATGGAATCTTTCCAGAAAGACCTAAGAAAAAAGGCACAAAAAATAATTTCTGCAATTAAAATGGGGTGAAAAACTCCCCTAATCCCTCATTAACCCAAAAAGCTTAAAATAACGTTTTTTGTAATTAGGGTTCCAATTCATATTTTGACCCACTAAAACCGAATTTAAAGTTAAAAATTAAATTATAGGGGTGTAAATCCTTCTTTTCACCCTTTCAATCCTTAAAATTAAAATATCCCTCTCAACTATGCTAAAAATTTTATATTTCTAACAAATTCAAAAATTTTAAAACTCAGAAGCATCGTCCAATCCAGTCATGTTAAAGAAACTAATTACCCTACCCTCTGTAAATCAATGTCCATAAATGACAATATTAATTACTCAATTTAATATCATAATAAATAAACAATCAATTAAAAAATATTCAAGCAAAAAGAAAAAAGTATATTTAATTAACACCAAATACTTCGTCCAATATTTTATTATTTCTTCCACATATAATTTTTTTAAAACAATGTACTCAATATATTCAATTAAAGTAAAAATATCTTAAAAGTTAATTTAAAATTGTAACTAGCATAATAAAAACTTTTTCATTAAAAAAAAAAACTCATTAAAATTTATAGTGTAAATAATCGATTGTCACACGACTATCAAATATAAAGGTAATACATAAAAGTGCAACTCTTCTTTAAGGCTTTTGAAAAAATTAAATGAAGTTGATCACCTCGTTTGCGACGTGCTCAATGTTCTTAAATACTTTTTTTTATTATTAAGCTCATCCATATAATACAAAGTCCATATTATTATTATAGTCCTTTTGGTATTAATATATAAAGGTATTACAATAATTTTCTCATCAATGTCTTTTATATGTAGTGTACCTTAATAATGTACATAATATTTATAGCCATTGTAACGGATTTTTTTCTTAATGTAATTATTATATTATATTTTTTTTGCATTATACGAGGATATAATTTTGTGTGACCTTCAAAAAATATTTTTTTAACAAAGAATATGAATATATGAATGATAACAATAAATTTTTTTACTAATCAATAGGGTTTTTATGAGTTTTTCAAAAAATTTTATTAAATTTGAACTTTGTTAAAATAAATATCATTTTGAAACTAAAACTAATCCTTATCTTGAAGAATATCATACTTTTTAACATCAACTTGCAGTTATTTTGATAATCAAACAATATAATTTTCTGATCATAAACCTTGGGTATATTCGATAATCATCATATTTTTATGCTCAATTAACACTGCTAAAAAGGGGTGCCAAAAAAAAAAATTCTACTTATGCTCAGAATCACAAGACAAAATATCATATTGAGCTTTCGCATTGGCTATGTTCTAAACTTTAATCTATTATAAAAAACTTATGTGATACCAAAATCTTAAAGTATCTCAAATGAGACAAAAGCATAATATTTTGCTGTTTTATCTCAATCCAGAACTATATCCCTTATTAAAATCAAGGTAACGTATAAATTACAGTAATATAACTGAAGAATTAAAAATAAAAACAAAATTATACGTATAATTTTCAACAACCAACCAACCAACTAACAGCAAATGCAAAAAAATATAAATAATAACTTAATAAATAAATAAAATTCTTATTAAATGTATGATATATCGATTTAAAAATTCATGCAATTTTTTATATAACTACATATATATATTGACGCTCTCTCTAATTTTAAGGAATGTGCCGTATCTCTTTAATTAATGGGCCAACTCACGCGCTCAACCGAAAATAAATACACCCTCCGGTATATCGAATCGCTTCCAAAATATTTTTTTTTTTTATTTAAGTCTTCCTTCTTAATATTATTATTATAATACGAAATGAAATATGTTTGTATTAGCAGCAGTATATCAAACGATTCTTTTGGCGCTCCTATATAAATTTCTTCTCGTCGTCTCCTCATTCGCGACTTGTATTAATTAATCAGAGACAGTAGCTGTTTTCTACGTTTTTTTTTTCTTATGCATCTTTATATACTTCTTTCTTATTTATATATTTTTCGTTACACTATATTCTTCCTTCATCTTCAACATCATCATCATCATTGACGAAATGCATATTATTATATTTTTTATATGGGCATTTTTAATATAATGAGGACTAAATCTAACGGTTTGGTTTAAAGTATTTTTCCTTAACGGGCTGCTAAAAATAAGCATCGATGTCATTTTTTAGCTCCTAAAGCGTAATTCTGTATTTTTGGCAGCCAATTTTGTTTTTCTGGCCATATTGCATTTTAGAAACTCTAGATCCAAAATAACAGAATTTAAAATTTCATTTTTTTAACTACTCGTGAAAAAACGTTACACGTGGCCTTGCAAGTGCCTTACAAATTCACTTCTAATTCTAAATTTTTTGTCAGGTTTTTAATTAACTTAGCGGAAAATTTGAAATTTGTAAAAAAACGAATTCTTAAAAGCTGTTTATTTTGGGTTCAGAGCCCTCAGAATGCAATAACCCATCGGTTTCCTTTTCATCGAAAAATTTGAAGTTTCAGATTTATATATTTGGAAAAATCGGCATTTGAAAGAAGATTTTTCTAAAGCACGATTTGTGCTTTACTGATTTCTCATGCATGCGCAATACAATTCAAGTTTAGACTCCAGGATCAAATTTAATGGAAAATTTCCTATTGGTACCTAGAAGATAACAATTTTTCATATTAGTACGAGTTATTCACAACAAACATATTCTTTAAAGTCCCACCATGCCAAGGTGCTCACATTTTAGATGAGTAAGACTTATTTTTTAAAAATTTTCCTTACATTTCAAAACGTTTTCAATTGCTTAAAAGAAAAAAAAATCCGGCTGCCACAACCGGAATTTTTGGTTCTTTAAGGAAAAAATACTTCAGAACCGATTTGAAAACTTGACCATTAGGTTAAATTCGATTTGTTTTAAAAATGCTCATATATATAAGTGCGTGTATTAAACTTAAAAGAGTATATGTAAAACAAAAAAGTAAAAAAAAATTTTTTTAAGATGAGGAAATTGAGGGCAGGCAAAAAAGTTACGCATGCAGTAAAAACCGGAAATTACATATGCAACATATTATTTATGCTTATAACAAATTTTAAATTACATTTTTTTAAACTGAGAAAATTATAATAAACTTAAAATGTCTAAATATATAATAAAAATATACTTTATTGCATCAAAATAAAGTCATAACAAAAAATTATAAACTTAATTAACTATATGTATTTAATATTTAGTTATATATAAATTAAAAGTCCCAATTGAATTGGAATTTTCTTTGTAAAAAGAAGACCTCCAACATATGGATTTTCAAACATCAGTTTGGCTTTTTACCAAAGTTAAACCGACATACAAAACAAAAGCAATATAAGAGAGACACATTCCAATTTCTTTGTTCAATAATATATATTTTTTTTTAAATCTTATATATTTCTTTCTGTCTCTATCTTTTTTTTAAATGCAATGCATCAATCTTTTATAAATTTATATTTAATGTCTAAGTATGTGTATTTGATTATATGTGAAGAGTGCAATACTTTATCATTTAAGAAAGAACCAAATAATTTATGGGAATTTCCTTTCTAGAAGAAATTGAATTGTGTCTGATATATTTATTGAGTATCTTTTTTTTTTATAAAAAAACAAAAAAAAAAGAATTTTTATTTTTGAAAAAGATCAAAGAGGGTTAAGATTTTTCTTATTTTGGATTGTTGTTTGAGATTTCTTTTTTTTTAAAGGGATTTAGAATGCAAAAATACTTGAATAACTAAGAAAAAAAAGTTTCGATGTCTATCATTTTGAGCTTAAATGGTTTAAGAAGTTCATGAATCACTGGTAATTTGTCACTTTGTTTTATTTATTCTTTTTAAAATTTTTACTTTTTTAAATAAAATTTATAGTTTACCTCTAGATTTGCATATAAAATTACGGGGAATAAATCTTAGGTTTTGGAGTAATTTCAAAATATTTGTGTTTTAAAAATACAATTATAAAATTATTAACTTTTAATTGGTCAAATTTATTGAGACCATTAATTACTTAATTTTCATTAACTTGTACACGTTTCTGAAATTTTCAAACTAATTTTACCCAATTAGCCAAAATTATTAAAAATTTTAAAATCTTTTTCATGTATTGTTTTAATGATTTATTTTTATGAAAATGATATTTCTTGAACAACAATAATTTTTTTTTGAAAATTAATAACTTAGTCCTAATAAGGTATCCAACAAAGTTTTTAGCCCAAAATTTACTTTAGCTCAACATTATTGGACTTTATTGTTTTTATTTTAAAAAAATTTATTTTTGAAGAATATTAAATTCAAATAAAGTTTTTAATTTTATTTATTTTTACAGGAATCTAATGAATCTTAATATCTTCGCCAATTCTAATGACTAATTAATACGATTTCATAATAATTCTTATTACTTTGTACGATGTAACTAATATTTCAAATATTTATTTTAGCGATATATTCTTAAAGCATAAAAATAAAAAATTACAAAAGCATGAAGTTAAATTTATTATTATTCAAATTTTACATTAATTTTTTCTAGCTAGTATTTGCTGTAAGTATCAAGGACTACAATCATTTTAAGACACACTGAAACAAATAATAAATTTAAACTTATAGATATTTTAAAGACTATGAAAAAACTTCGTATAAAATAAAATAACTTGATATTTAATAAATAAAAAGATATTCACAATGAATTTTGAAATTTTATAGTTAATTACCAGTGAAACAACGAGCATATTCCAAAAAAAACTTAATCAAAAATAGTAAGTTATTAAAATTAGTATTGATGTATCAATTATTTAGACTAGCATCAACCATAACGTGC
The DNA here is from genome assembly GCA_022575985.1 of Anagrus nilaparvatae. Classification (NCBI taxonomy): domain Eukaryota; kingdom Metazoa; phylum Arthropoda; class Insecta; order Hymenoptera; family Mymaridae; genus Anagrus; species Anagrus nilaparvatae. Next base: position 8,346,225 of record JAKSXM010000165.1, read on the forward strand.
TATTTATATAATAATGGAAGTCCAATTTTCTTTCGAGAAAAGCGACATCTAGTGTTATTTTACGTAGCTTCAATTTTTCCATTGAAATTTATAACAGCAAAATATATGGAGAAAAAAAAATGGTTTTAGTAAAATTGGTATAATTTTTTTATTTTATTTATTAAAAACTTTAAAATTTTGCTAATTAAATATTTTAAAGATTTTGTATTTTTTTAAATTTATACCTTTGATTTTAAAATTAAATTAATGGTAGGTTTACTTCCTATATGTTAATCAACTTGAACAATACAATCATGGCAAGAAAAAAAAGTAGTACAATTCTTTCTTTTAATTCCCTTTGTTCTTTATTTACAGGGTCCTATCATTCAAACGTCTTTTCTCTTTTAAAAATAAACAAAATAACTTTTGATACAAATACTTCTTTTGATACCCAATGATGCATTTTTTTTCGATATACATGCTTTTTAAATTGAAGTATGCAATTTATTTACGTTTTAAATATAATTTTAGTGCATTTTTTAATTCATTCAATGCAAATTTGTATTTATTTTTTGTATATTTTTATTCTTTTTTTGGGAAGAAATTTTAAGAAGAATTTTACTTTGATAATATTACTAAAAGCTTAAAATGTAGTTGCAGAAAAATTCATTTCTATCAAATTTTTGTCTTTGAATAAAATATTTTGGCTAAAACTTAGAAACTATTTTACAATGGCCCTCCTTGAGGCTAGACTGATTAAACTACCCTGAACTGATTAGACTGCAAAATGAATTTTGCAATTACTTATAACCTAATTTTCAGATAATAAATCATTCGCTGATAACGGGATCTTCATGCACTTTAAAAATTTATGAACAGCCAAAAATTTAATCATCAAAGAAAAAAAAGTGCGTCTCAGTTTTTGACATTGATGTAATTTAACCATATCATATATTAAATTCTACCTCTTATCTGTACTTAATAAAAGCATACAAAAATATTTTCTCTGATCTTTTTGACAGATACGTAGTACCGAAATGCATACTTTTTTAATTACCAAATGATTTATTTATTGAAAATGACCATATCTTTGAATTAAAAGAGATTTAATATTTTTTTAAAATCTATTAGTTTATTCTGTATCACGAGGCTCGTAAATTTTATAATAAACGTATTTTATACAATATCTAAATAAAGTGCTTACATTAGGTCATGATAAAATTAAATTTCTTCTTACTTTTCATGCATAGTTGTAAAAAAAAAAGTATAATATCTCGCCCACTCTTCGACTATCTAAAAGAAGAAAAATGTAAAATTTTCAAGAAAAACAGGAAATTGGCATAGATTACAAACAGATACGTTAAATCTCTCATAAATATATATAAATGGTCATACACCACAATATAAATGTTAGGTGTGCCATCCAACAACTTGGAATAAAAAAAGTTTAAGGTAATATAAAGATCATCAAAAGAGAGGCGAAATTATAATACTTGTTATATTATTATATAGTCAACAGATTTAACACAGGAGAATTTACACACACATAGGATGTATAATTTTTTGTTTTAAAAGACATGAACATCCAGGACATAGGCATAATATAAAAAGGATAATTTTTATAGGATAATATATAAATAAAGAAATTTCTATATGCAATTTTATGATTCTTTAATTAATGGCATATAAATTACTCGTGACGAGTCGTTAATAAGAAAAGATTCGCACATTATTCGTTCTTGGTATATCATTGCGTTTAACATTCCTTTTTTCTTTTCTTTTAGAGAGAGGATTTTTACGTTTTGCAAATTTTAACGTCGTTTTAAATAAAAATTTTCAATAATCAAGCATACACTGGAAAGCTGTTTTGTTTGAAATTCAAGGTAATTTCTTGGAATTGTAAAATTTTGAAAATATAGGTTTTTAATTGTTTTTTTTTTTATCATAAAACATAAACTGTTTAAGGTTTTTCCTGTAAATATAAAAAAATAGTTTATTAACGAAAAATGCCTCAAGCTAAATATGTAAAAAAATTAGGTCACCTAAAGAAAAATATCAAGTATTTGCTTAAAAATTTGAGCTAAATGCTTGAACTGCTTGAAATTTCAAGCAAAGCAACCTAACCATTCAGTATTCGAAGTAAATCAATTGTATTTAATATTTTAGTTTTTAGAAAATTTAACCATCTGCAGGCAAAACCAAAAATAAAATAAATTTTTTTCCTCTAAATTCGCCTTTCATTTTTTATTCTTAGCTGGCCTTTTTTACCTAATAAATTTATCTAAACTCTTGTAAGACCATTTTTAGCTATAAAATCCAGTTTTCATTCAGAAAATGAAATTTTATTCCACTGAAAGTAATATTTCACCATATCAGTAAAATTCAAAATTTTAATCTATACTTTTCTTAAACAATAATCTGTGCAAAAGATCAACCAGTGTAACATTAAAGTCTACACTTATAAATTTCCCACAAAATTTATTTACATTTTTAACAGCATCGGAAATAAAATTTATACATTTATATATATACGTATGTGTATACAATTTAAAACAAGTGTTCTTACATAAATAAAGTATATTTGAAATCATAAAACTGACCGTAATATAAACGTATGTATCATATAATATTTGATAGCCAGTAAAATAATATAAATAAAAATAAATAATACACATCAAGGAAGTACCATTAATTTCTTTCTTTTAAATTTTTTATTATTATTGCATATGTATGTGTATGTTAAATTTTTATTTTTTATGTATTTTTATATTCACGCAATGAAATTAATACTTTTTGTTGCAACATTAATTTCTTCTCTATACTTTTTTATTTTTTAAATACCGTGCAACTTTGTAATAAAAAAAACTAATTAGAAATACAATACTTAATTTGTATTGTATTAGGTCAGTGGTAATAATTTTAAGTCTGAGTGAAGCTTTAGAGATCGATACTATTGTAAATAAAGCAATATAACAATATACATTTCAGCAGAAAAATTCGATATTAAAAAAAATCTTCTATAAAAAAATTCTTTTTAACTTAGGTATTTATTCTATAAATTTTTATAAATTAATTATCAGTTTCATATTTAAAACCATCTATAAAATATTTAATTACACTTATATTATATTATGATTGTATAAATCTTTAATTTAATAGTATCTATATATAAACAAGTTTATTATCAATATAAATTTTATAAAATTTTATTTTGCCTTTATAGTCATACTTTTTATAAATATATTTTTCGAAGAAAAAGTAGTACATACCTATAATATTAGTACACTGAGAAAATTATATAATTGTGACAATGATATCATATAATCATATTTGTACGATTATATATGTAATCACCCTGATGATATTATATCATCAGGACAATAATATTCTGTAATCCTGACAATTATATGCATATCATTGGGGCAATTATACATATAATCCTCCTGATGATATCATATAATCAAGGCAATTATATTTAATTTTTTGTTTTTTTTTTCAAAATATTTATTTTTTGGGTATATGAAGAAAATCACAGATATTTAATTATGTATTTTTACCTAATTTATTATTTATTAAAGTTTTTTTAAAGATTTTTAAAGATTTGAATTTTTATTATTTTTATCTTTGGTATTTTTGTTAATTTTTTTTTCGCTCGCACGCTTTCGTTCGTTATCAATTATCGATACGGTATAACCCTAATCTAATCTAATCGCATATGCATTACAGAGAAATATCGAACGCTCGCCGATCATCATTCTTATTGAGTATTATACTCTCGGTCCTTATATAGTAACTGGAACGTATTTTTGACACTTGCGAGAGAAAAGACCTTAGCATCTAGCGGTTGAAAATTAAAACAATACACCGCGCAAAATTCGAATTCAAAAAAAGTTTAAAAAAAAATTTATTTTAAATTTGAATTTAGCGCGGTGTGTTGTTTTAATTTTCAACCGCTAGATGCTAAGGTCTTTTCTCTCGCAAGTGTCAAAAATACGTTCCAGTTACTATATAAGGACCGAGAATATAATACTCAATAAGAATGATGATCGGCGAGCGCTCGATATTTCTCTATAATGCATATGCGATTAGATTAGATTAGGGTTATACCGTATCGATAATTGATAACGAACGAAAGCGTGCGAGCGAAAAAAAAATTAACAAAAATACCAAAGATAAAAATACCTAATAAAAATTCAAACCTTTAAAAATCTTTAAAAAAACTTTAATAAATAATAAATTAGGTAAAAATACATAATTAAATATCCGTGAGTTTCTTCATATACCCAAAAAATAAATATTTTGAAAAAAAAAACAAAAAATTAAATATAATTGCCTTGATTATATGATATCATCAGGAGGATTATATGTATAATTGCCCCAATGATATGCATATAATTGTCAGGATTACAGAATATTATTGTCCTGATGATATAATATCATCAGGGTGATTATACATATATAATCGTACAAATATGATTATATGATATCATTGTCACAATTATATAATTTTCTCAGTGTATGAAAAAAATTAATTATAGCTTTTAAATAACTCTTTTTTATAATTCTTTTTTTAATTACGAGTCATTCTGGATACAAAGTAGAGGGCCGAAAATTTCAAAGGAAACATATTTTGTATACATAAAAATGTGGTGAAAAAATCAGCCCGATCGAGAGACCTGACCTGGCAAAGTCATGACACGGTATCCAGAATGACTCTTACGGGTTTTAAAAAGAACTATGCGGAATTTGAATCCTGTGTCCAGAAAAAAACTTATGTATACCAGATTGCATGTAAATTATCATTAGAGGTAAAATCAAAGTGGGATCAATTTTTTATGGACTATAGGTTTGTTTCAATTTTTCTTTGTAAGTGGCGAGAAAATAAGTCAATTACGATTTGTCTCATACAAATATTAGAAATGTTTTCTGTAATTATATTAATATTACCTGTATAAATATTTTTCATATACAATTAGCATACGCAAAGACAGGATTTATGTAAATAATGTTTTTCAATTTATTTAATAGAAATATGAAAATATATAATTTATTAACAAATAGCAAAATGAACTTAATTAAATTCTTATTGCCTTTATTTTACCATCACACAAAAAATAAATACACTATTATGTCTTAAAATAGTTATAATTTATGTACATTAGAGTGTGACTTATTTTTCTTCCCAATTTTTTCAGATATTTTTGTCATAAAAACCTCCCTGCCCTAAGGGTTTTAGTTTTCGATTTTAAAAATCTGTGCCACCGAAAACCGGAAGTTTTCCAATTAAATAACATGGAATTTTGACTTTTCAGCTTTCTACTTTTTTAACGTGCTTCAACATTTATAGATAGTAATGAGCTCACTTAGAAGTGAGGGATTTTGGGATCTGACATATCCGCATTCTGTTACTTTACGTTTGATAATGAGAAGCTGTATCCTCATCATTGATCCAAGAATGTTTAATTATCTTGGAAGTAATGGTTTTTAGAGGAGCTAGATGATCAGTTGCTAGCTGTATGTTAGTAGTCAAGCATTCAAGTGCCAATTAAGTTTCATGATTTTGTGCACGAAAAGGCGCCAACTCACAGCCAGAAACCCATTGATGGATTCCGGTGTGATGTCATTGAATTTCCTAAATCTAAAGGTTTCACTAGGAGGGTTAGGCATGAATAACTCAATTTCTACATAAATGAGGTTGTGAATAGTGTGAATGAAAGCAATCTTATTGTTAAATGATAAAACATAATCGTTACCATCAACGACAATTATGTCAATCCAATTTGGGAGGCCTATAAATTATTCAAACAAAAATGGTTGGAGTTTTATCGCGCCATACTTTGCATATTAAATATTTAGGTTTTAGTGGCTTGCCTGGGCCTTTAGTGTCAGATTGAGCAAGAAATTGAGCTTTGAAATAGGAAAATTACGATTTTTAAAAATTTTATTTTGATCAAATAAATTTTGATTTTTATCTGAGACTTCTAGAATTTAAGGGATCAATTTTGATAAGTCTAAACATCATTTTTCATTGGTCAGCTAGTATTTAAAAAAAAATTTTAAGCACGTAAAAAAAATAAAAAGTTGAAGGTCAAGATTCCCACGTTATTTAAACGATCAAATGTTCGGTGGCACAGGTTTCAAATTGATATTCAAAAACCTTGGAACTGGGGACTTTTTATAACCAAAATATCTGAAAAAATGAAGGGAGCAAAAAAATCTCAAAAAAAAAGAAATAAGACACTCTCTAATGTACATAAATTAACTGAAATATAATATATAATATGAATAAGATGATATAAATAAATAATATTTGATATTGCATTGATGATTATATAAAATAAAATTTAATGTAAAATAAAATACACGGCCAGGCTGCATTTCAAGCAATTCAAGCAAATTGCTTTAATTTTCAAGCAAATGTTTGAAAATATTCAAGCAACAAATAAACCTGTATCATGATGGGAACCTCACAATCTTACTAATGTTAGACTTTTCCAAAGCTTTCGACCGAGTGTCCCATGAACTTCTTCTGTCCAAGCTACTAAGTCTTGGTTTTTCCAAAAACACAGTAGACTGGTTTTCGAGTTATCTCTCCGACAGAACCCAATCTGTTATAGTAGATGATAAAATCTCTACAGCTAAAGCAGTTAGAAGCGATGTTCCACAAGGCTCAGTATTGGGCCCCCTTTTGTTCCTGATTTATATGAACGACATCGACTCACACATTTTATACTCCAAAGGACTAGTTTTTGCTGATGACCTACAAATATATTTGCAAGTTCCTAAAAAGAACTATAATCTAGGCATTTCTCTACTACAAAATGATCTAAGAGGCATTGAAATCTGGTCATCACAAAACAATTTCTATCTTAATAAAGAAAAAACAAATTTTATTATTTTTGGAGATAAATCTCTCGATCTCTACACACAGAATGCCTCCTTCTACTTTAGTAGTACACACATCCCCTTATCCAAGTCAGTAAAATATCTTGGTTTTTTCCTGGACATGAGTTGGAATACTCAAATAAATCACATGTCGAAATCTATAAATTATGTGCTCTACAGACTGAGATACTTCAAAGATTTTATTACCCCCCTACTCCACAAACGTTTAGTCACTTCTTTAATTTTTCCCTTTTTTGATTATGGAGCTTTTCCTATGGGTAGACCAATATATTTAAAGGTACGTATTGTCTTGTATCCTTTGAAAATATAGATTTTAACACACGGGTCAAAACGACAGGAACTTGTGCAACTATTTTTCTACAGTTAGAAATGGTTCATAGATTAATTTCTACTTTAATACGGTTAACAACACAGAGCAACTATTATTTACTATGGAACATTTAAAAACGGCATGCTTTTCATTAACTTCTTTTTACACGGCTCAGAACGGCAGTAACTTGTACCTCTATTTTCCTACTGTTAGAAACGGCTCAGGCGATAATTTTTACTTTAATACAGTTAGAAAGTGCAGAGCAACTATTATTTACTTTGATATGGTTAAAAACGGCAGGCGTTTTATTAAGTTCTTTTCACACAATTAAAAACGGCAGGAACTTGTACATATATTTTCCTACGGTTAGAAACGACTCAGACACAATTTTCTACTTTACTACGGTTAGAATCGGCTGAGTAACCATTATTTACGGTAGACGATTTGGCTCTCAATGGCAAGTGAAATTCTTCTCGGGTGCCGTTTAAGAAGAAGGTTGGATTTTGTTAAAAACGGTAAAAATCCCAGCCGTTAGAGACAATTGCCGTAAAAAACTGTTTGTTCGGATAGGCACTGCCTTGTTGTTATGCTACTCAAATTTCCCGCCTGTACTGGGTTAAGTATTTTATTTGTACTTATATAAGCTATAATTTGGTCATTGACAAACTAAGAAAAAACAACACAACTACCTTGGATAAGAAGCAAAATAAAGCTACGGGACGGAAGTCCGAGCAACAAGAAGGGATGATAGTTTTTTTTATTGCAACAATTAATGCTCATTTCTAAGCTAAAGGAAATTCTCAATTTTTCAAAAATTCATTGAAAAGCTTGACCACAAATGGTCCGATAGTAGGTAGTGATTAAATAAATGTAAACATATGGCTTGTTGATGACGTTAGGTTGAAATAAAAATATTTAAAGTTTGTTTTAAAAAAATAATTTTTTATCTTACTGATTACAATTCATTAGAACTTTTTATAGTTTCTATGATATTCAAATATTTAATCCTGAATAATTTTACTAAAATAATTTACTTATTAACTACAGGAACTACATTTAATTTAACTACACATATATAAACATTTTAACTACAGGAACCATAATATTGATAATTTATAATGAGTAATAGATTTAAATACAATAAATAATTCAATTTTACAGAATTAGAAGATTATAATTAGATCTTAGAAATTACGTATCTACGATTGCAGAATTTTCACCACCTCATGTAAAAAACTTGACACGGATTGTATATAAAGTAGTATATAATTTTCATGCAGCATCATTTACAATCCGTATCAAGTTTTTTCTTAAGTTAATTTAAAAAAATAATATACTTTGATTAGGTATTGGGTTTCAATCAATGATTACTTATGATATTGGACACTAATTTAATAAAGTTAATCTAATATCATTTCAGGCTCAATTGCATTTTTTCGCCTCAAAGCATAAAATAGTTGTCGCCAAAAATAACAATCGCCCCATTTAATGTAAGTAAACAATCCCAAGTAATATTTGAGTTCACGATCCAGATTATCCATTTCCCCTATATCACCATACACAATAACTAATATTTTGCAATTTTTTTCTACCATCATCTGAGTGTAAGCAAATTTGAATTCTAACATTCCCCAGGTACTTTTTATAAAATTTTCTGATAACACAATAATAGTAATCCTTGACTCTGCAACTGAATTTAAAATATTTATGTGAATCCATTCACCTGCTTCCCAGTCACGGTTATGCAGGCATAATTTGAAATTTTTTGGATCCTCCTCGATTTTTGGAATAAGTTCACGTATGACAAATTCTTCATCTTTGTGACAAAAACTTATAAAGGCATCATACTTTTTATCACTGTGACTTTGAGCAGGGATAAAACACGAAGTACATAAATTGTAAGAATATAAAAATATTTTAATTTGAAGTTTAAATTTATAAAATAATAACACAGCAGTGGTTAAAATAATGCACGTAAAGACTATTATTGAAGCAGTGATTATGATAATTTGATTTTGGATTAAATACGTACAATTTCGTTCAATGTATTTTTGAAATTTAATTTTCTCTTCAAAACAGGTAATTTTTTTTAATTCAATTATGGTATTAAATGTTAAATTTTCATGAAGTAAACTAAATAATGAACAATCACATTTTAATGGGTTGTTATCAAGTGCTAATCTGTTTAATGGTTCAAAATATGTTCTTAATCTTTCTGAGTCAGCAAACATAGATATTTTATTGTTACTTAAAATTAATTCCTAAGACAAGTAAATAATGTTATTTAAAAAGCTAAAAAAAAAATTTTGTAAAAGATTTTCACCTGGTCTTTAAACTTGAAAATGTTTTCATTAATGTCCAGTACTTTATTGTTTGATAAATTCATGAATAGCCTAAACTTGTCGTAACCAAATGCTTGGATGTCAGGAATTTCTTTTATGTTGTTGAATTGTAAGTGAAATTCAATTTTTGATATATTAGTGATTCCGTTTATTTCTGGAATACTTGTTAATTTTTTATTATTGCAATTAACTATTAATGTTTTATCAAAAGGCCTAAATTTCAAATCACAAGTATCATTAACGGCAAAAATTTTTTTTTTATTAAGATTCTTGCCATCACATGTAAAGCTTTCATGATCGATATCAATTATTTTTTTTCCACGAAAATTATCAGGATCATTACAAATTAAATTGGCAGTTTCAAATTCAAATCTTAATGAATCTTTGCTATTACTTTTTTTAGTATATTTTAATAATTCATAAACTTCACAATCGCATGATATTGGATTAAATTCAAGATCAAACTTATAAGAACGATCCCCGTGAAAATTTTCTACTGAAAATAGGACTTTAGAAATCTTGTTATGTTTTAGATATATATATATTTCAGCGTATCTGCCGTCCCAGTTTTTAAAATATTTACTCTAAATAATTTTAATGTTTTGTTAAAAGTTGAAACAATATTTTTATAAAAAAAGTTATACCTCTATTTCTAGGCTAGTAAATGTATTGTTTTCTAAATAAATTTCTACAAAATTTCCGTATATCATTCCAATGTTGTAGAATTTACTTATATTATTTCCTGTAAGATATAATTCTCTCAAACTTCGGCAATTTTCAAAAAATGAATAATAATGGATTGGTGCATTAAACGGTAAAGTTGAAACTTCTTTTCTTGTAACAGTTGATAATCTATTATGTGCAATCGAAATCATAAATAGATCATGTAAGTTATTAAATGCTTTATGGTGTATGTACTCAATTTGATTAGATGTTAGAAATAACTCATTTAATTCTGTTAATTTTGAAAATGTATGCCTAAAATAAAAAGATACTTATGAATCATTATTTATGGTTTCTGAAGGTTATGTTTTAAATACGTATATTCCACAGCGTTTTTTTTTCTTATAATTAGTTTAAAATTGCTACATTTTTACTTAACCCTTTATTTTCGTAATTTAATTAAAAAATAAAAAATCCGGAATAATCAGATTCTTTTTTCAATGTTCATTGTCTAATAACTTCAAATTAAAAAAGAAAAAAAGGTAGCAATATTATTCAACACAATAAAATTTGAACACATCATTTTTGAGCATCGAAATTAAAACACCCAAATGACACAATTTTTTGAAACTACTTTTTGCACACCAATTAAATGAAACAGGACTTTTTTTGACAAGTGTTATTCAACACAAAATTAAATTTCTTATGCAATTCACGTAAAAACTATTTGAATTTCAGTTTTTTGTGCTGAATTTGTGTCAAATAAAATAAGCTGAAAAATTTTGTGTTTAATTTAACTCTTGTGCAACAATTAGTGTTAAAAATCATTATTCTCGTGTCTTTTTAAGATCGCTACCATTAAAAAAACATCGTGGTTACGCAAAAGTAAATTGGTAAAAATAAAATTATTAACTCATAAATAGATTTCAATTTATTCTCCGATAAATCCAGATGAGAAATAGAATTTTGAAAATTAAATATTTCTTCTGATAATTCCATCAGTTCATTCTGTTCTAAATAAATATCCGATAAGTTTTTTAAGTTTTTAAAAATATTTGCTGGTAGAATCTTTAGTCGGTTTTTGGACATCCTCAAATATTCTATGTTTATATTATTTTCAAAAAGTTTATCTGAGAGTGAATGAATTTTGTTATCTGAAAGGTCCAACTTCCGTAATTTTTTTAAGTTCTTAAAAATATTTTCAGGTAGAGTCTTTAAATTATTGTTTTTTAAATCCAAAGTATCTAGTTTTATATTATTTTCAAAAAGTTTATCTGAGAGTGAATTAATTTTGTTATCTACAAGGAATAAAAACTCTAATTCTTTTAAATCTTGAAATACTAAAGAACCAACAAAAGAAATATTATTGGCCACTAAATTTAATTTATGTAATTTTGTTAGATTTCGAAATAGTCCGTTTCTTAAAACAGTTAAATTATTTCTTTTTAACACGAAATCTTCTAAATTATCTAGTCCATCAAATGAGCCTGCATCAATCTTTCCATTTAAATCTAAATTTGTTACATTTTCACTTGAACTTAATGAATTATGTTCCTCTATACCAAAACTGGATAATCTGTTCCACGATATTTCAAGTGTAATTAGACTCTTTAAAGTATAAAAAGCCTTATGATTTACATATTCAAGTTTGTTTCTCTGCAAACTGAGTATACGTAATTTGTTTAAGCCTTTAAAAGTGTCTCTAGAATAAAAATTAGTTGACTTGTAAGTTAATGTAATAAATAAAAGGAAAGCATAAAAAAATTTTGTACTTACTCGTCAATTGACTTCAAGTTATTATTCGTTATAGATAATTTTTTAATAGAAATTGTAAATTTGAACATTCCTTTGGGTAAAATTTCAAATTTATTGAAACTTAAGTCAAGTTTCTCAAGTTTTGTTAGATTTTGAAAAATATTTGAAGGCAGCGTTTTAATATTATTGCTATGTAATTGTAAATTCCTTAAATTTATATTATTTATAAAAAGTTTTTCCGGGAGTAAATAAATTTTGTTGAATGCCAGAATTAAATAATTTAAATTTTTTAAATCTTGAAACACCAAAGGTTCAATATAAGAAATATAATTTCTATTTAAATTCAAATTTTTTAATTTTTTAAGATTCCAAAAAATATTATTTTTTAGTTCACTTATCTCATTAAAAGCTAATTCTAAACTTTCTAAATTATCTAAACCATTAAATACATTTATTTCTATATTTTTTATTAAATTCACACCTAAATTTAAATATTTTAAATTTTTGCTAGACTTAAAAAAATTTAAAGGAATTTTAATATTAGTTTTAGCCAAAGAAAGATTCTGTAAATTAGATAACCCTAAAAAATAAAATTTAAACATTGATCAAAAAAAAAATACAGATAAATTAAGTGTTATATTATTCCATACCTGCTAAGAAATCGGGACTTACACTTCCAACGTTGATATTACCTAGATCAAGTAACACTAAACTATGATAATTACCAAAATATTTTTTTGTTATAAACTTTTCTGATATTTTCAAAAATTTAATTTTATGTATTTCTTTATTTTCTTTATGTAGGTCAAAAGTTACATCTGTTCCATTTTGACATTTTATATTAATTCTACAATAACGAGGGTCTCTAAACTTTCGTATTTCACACGATTTATAAATCGAACATCCTGGATACATATCATCAAAATTTATTGATTCTACAAAATAAAACTTTATTAACAATTGTAGTAAATTAATAATTATAAAAAATATAGAAATTTCCATTTCTCAAAGTAGAATAATTTAAAACTAGTAACGATAAAAATTAAAAATTACAACTGAAAATAGAAATTATTTTCTGATTTTAAATTCCGTATCTTATCTTTAGATACGTTTTTATGATACAATTATTTGTAAACGAAATAAGAAATTTCATTTAAAAAAAGTATTTAAATATCGTCTTTAAAAAAAAGATATTTACCAGCATATGGTTTGCAACTTATTTTCCTGTTATTTTTCTGGAATTCCTGTGTTCACAATCGTTACCAGACTTTCCGCCTTCAAAGGGGGTACTGCCAAGATAATATGGGAAAATTCAGACGAGAAGAAAATGTTAACCCCCAATAGATTTTTCTATTTGATTTATTTAACATGTGAGAAAGGGATGAGAAAGAGTAAAAATCGAAAGTGGGTGTTGAAAATTTTTTCTCTTCTGAATGTCCCTATTTCTCTTCAGAGCAGATTTCCCCTCAGGAGCTCGATTCAGAAAATTCATCGCGTAAACCCCATGAATTTTTTCGCTTGATTTGAATAGGGTAAGTTAAAAAAAAAATATTAAATTTTCAATAAAATAAAATAAAATTTGTAAAGAAAGTGTCCAAGTATTAATGAAAAAGATAATGGAGGATTTAAAAAGTTACACTAGAAAAAGCACCAGCGTATCTGAAAATACTTAGAATACTTGCCAATTATTATTATCACATATATATCTGAGTAACTACAAAATTGATCAAGTCATAATTACTAATACCTTTAAATTTTTTACATAACGAAAGGAAATAGAATATTTTAATATTGAATAATTTTTAGATCCTACACTGGAAAAAATAACTTTTAGATTAACAGTAAAAATAGTATAATTTTGAAACATTAGTATATTTTCAAAAAAATTTGTAAGTATTCGAAAAAAATTATGTAGCTGAAGTTTCGACCGTTTCGAAATTTTTTTTTTAGCTCAAATCAGCTAAAAAGTATATATAATAAATAAAAATTGTAAAAAAGCTCAAAAAATTAAATAAACAGCCAATAAAAACAGATAAAAACCAATAAATCAACCAAAATATACAATAAAAAATCATTCTCGCATTTCAAAGGATTTTGAGATCAATAGATGGGTTCTTCCACAACTATTGTTTTCTTGTGTTGATTTAAATATGTTTCTCAATACTCAAAAAAATTTTGGACATATTCCTAGGTAGTAAACTACCTCAAATGCGGCTGCGAATCAAATTTCATAAATATCGTATTTTAGTTTCCAAGCATTTTCAGAACCTTGGCAGGACATTACCCCGAATTTCTTTTTACGATATTAATCTAATTATGTGCCAAAACTCCCAAAAAATTTTGAGCCCATTTTAAGGGGGTTAAATTGATCAAATTAAGTCGATTAAAGATTGGTCATTTTTGGAAAAACAGCTTTTTTAGAATTTCCTGGGATCTGACCCCAACTATTGTTTTCTAATGTTGATTAAAAAATGTTTCTCAATACTCAAAAAATTTTTGGACATATTCTTAGGTGGAAAACTACCTCAAATGCGGCTGCGAATCAAATTACATAAAAATCGAAAGTTCGAAAAGAAATTCGGGGTAATGCCCTGACAAGGTTCTGAAAATGCTTGGCAACTGAAATACGATATTTATGTAATTTGAATCGCAGGTGCATTTGAGGTAGTTACCACCCACGAATCTGTCCCAAATTTATCTGAGTATTGAGAAACATATTTCAATCGACAGAAGAAAACAATAGTTGGACCCCAATTTTGGTAAAAAATAATTGGACCCGAATTTCATGGAATCTGACCTTTATAAGATTAGATAATGATAAGATTAATATCGTAAAAAGAAATTCGGGGTAATACCCTGCTAAGGTTCGGAAAATGCTTGGAAACTGAAAAACGATATTTATGTTATTTTATTCGCAGCCGCATTTGTGGTAGTTTACCACCAAGGAATCTGTCCAAATATTATCTGAGTATTAAAAAATATATTTTAGTCAACATAACAAAACATAAGTTGGAGTCAGATCCCATGAAATTCTAAAAAAGCTGTTTTTCCAAAAATGACCAATCTTTAATCGAGTTAATTTGACCAACTTAACCCCCTTAAAATGGGCTCAAAAATTTTTTGAGTTTCTTGGCACAGAATTAGATTAATATCGTAAAAAGAAATTCGGGGTAATGTCCTGCCAAGGTTCTGAAAATGCTTGGAAACTATAATACGATAATTATGTAATTTGATTCGCAACCGCATTTGAGGTAGTTTACAACCTAGGAATATGTCCAAAATTTTTTTGAGTATAGAGAAACATATTTCAATCAACACAAGAAAACAATAGATGGGGCCAGATCCCATGAAATTCTAAAAAAGCTGTTTTTCCAAAAATTACCAATCTTTAATCGACTTAATTTGACCAACTTAATGTCCTGCCAAGGTTCTGAAAATGCTTGGAAACTAAAATTCGATATTTTTGTTATTTTATTTGCAGCCGCATTTGAGTTAGTTTACCACCAAGGAATCTGTCCAAATATTATCTGACTATTGAAAAATATATTTTAATCAACATAACAAAACATTAGTTGGAGTCAGATCCCATGAAATTCTAAAAAAGCGGTTTTTCAAAAAATGACCAATCTTTAATCGACTTAATTTGACCAACTTAACCCCCTTAAAATGGGCTAAAAAATTTTTTGGGAGTCTTGGCACAGAATTAGATTAATATCGTAAAAAGAAATTCGGGGTAATGCCCTGCTAAGGTTCTGAAAATGCTTGGAAACTAAAATACGATATTTACGTAATTTGCATCGCAGCCGCATTGCAGGTAGTTTACCACCTAGGAATATGTCCAAAATTTTTCTGAGTATTGAAAAACATTTTTTAATCAACCTGAGAAATTAATAGTAGGTGAAGATCTCATCTAATGATCTCAAAATCCTTTGAAGTGCGAGAATGATTTTTTATTATATATTTTGGTTGATTTATTGGTTTTTATCTGTTTCTAACGGCTGTTTATTTAATTTTTTGAGTTTTATTCTATATTTATTTATTATATATACTTTTTAGCTGATTTGAGCTAAAAAAAAAAATTCCTTAATCGAACGGTCGAAACTTCAGCTACATAAAATATTGTAAATTTACTAAAAAAATTCATGTATTTTCGAATTTTTTTCGTGAATTTACGAAAAAAGTTTTAAACTTACAATTATTTTTCGTAAATTTAAAACTATTTTTTGTAAATTAACAAAAAAATTCGATAATATTCGAATTTTTTGTTAATGAATACACTAAAATTAGTAAATTTTTGATTTTTTTCGAATATTTACAATTTTCATTTAAAATAAACTACTTTTTTTGTAATGAGTGTAAACTTTGCTTTCGTTCCCAATTATATGAATAGATTTTTTATGTTTTATTATAAATAATAAATATTCAATTATCTACGTTTGAGTGGAAATTAGCCTCCCTTTCCAAAATCTGAAGAAAATTACAACAAAATTTCTTACATTTTAATTAATGTTAACTGTAATAATGATTTTTTTAAAAACACTTACAAAATTAAACTAAAATTAAATCTTTAATTCTTTAATTGTATTGTGCTTAAAAGGGTGAATATAAATAAATAATTAGACTTAATTAAAGGTAGAAATACTATTTATTGTAGATTGACTGAAGGTGAGTGCCTTAAGCGGGAGCTCAGGCGACACACTGAGCCCGCATAGCTTGAGGCGCGCACTCATTCTATTTTCACACACACACCTATATACAAATATACAAAATATACATTTACACAACATTTCCACCCACCACATTTTAAAGAATTTAAAATGTAAAACATCCATAAAAATAAAAAATTAAATTAAAATAGAAAAATATATGGTGAGTAGCAATGCTGTGTTTTAACAAGTAAAGCCAACTGGCAAAAAATCTAAATACATAAATATACAAATTTTAATAATTAATTAATTTTTTAAATTAGTATTAAAAATTATAAATAATTATTTACAAATAATATAACTCCTTAGTAGTGCTGACCTAGCCTTGAGGCCCTTTTATACGCTCCAACGCATCTAAATCATGATAGACCTCAACTACCCCAGTCAAAGGCCATTCTAAAGGACGCATGATCTCATCAGAGGTCATCATCAAATCGCCAACACTAAGATTTAATTCTTTAAATTCTATTTATCCTATTGGACTCTAAAGAGTAACAGAAACCATGACTCAACTTGATTAAAGGATTTAACTCTCATATTTGTGCTACACAAACTATTAAACAAACCATTATGAAAATCAAAACACTTTAGCAAGAATGATAAGCTATAAAAGCTCCAAAATTAGTATTAAGATATGATTGAAACCAACTTTCAAGTCATTTGCCAAATCTATTAAAAAAACTAATAAATATACTAATAAATATATTTTATTAAATTCCAAAATTATTAAGATATGACTGAAACCAACTTCCCAGTCATTTGCCAAATCTATTAGAAAAACTAATAAATATACTAATAAATATGTTTTATTAAATTCCAAAATTATTAAGATATGATTGAAACCAACTGTCTCAGTCATTTGCCAAATTTATTACTCAGGTAATAAATATACTAATTAAATTTTATCCAATTTAAAATTAATATTAACACAATATGATTTCAATATGTTCAACCAAATATTCAACCCATCTCTCCCCCACCAAAAAAAAAAAATACAAAATATTATTTACACAACATACATTGTCATTTAAATTTACATGCACTAAATCTTTTAACGAGTTATCACATTGTAATAGATTATTATCAAATGCTAACCTATTTAGTGACTCCAAATATTTTTTAAAGATTTTCGTATCAATAATTGTGTAGAATTAACTCCTGAAATAAATTTTAAAAAAATTTATCATTAAATTCGAATAAAATTTTACAAAAGCTTCATCCGACTTTCTTATCATATTATTTGATTAATCCATAAGTATCTTCAACTTTTAACCGTAGCCTTGGATGTTAGGAATTTCTGCGACATTATTAAACGATCTGGCCACATTTTTCCCAACGGGATTTTTTCCCAAACCCATTTTTCCAACGTATTATTTTTCCCAAAAAAAAAAGCAAAAACACCCCTTTTAGAGATAGTTTTAGCAAATATCGAGTATTATAAGAATTCCCAATAGTGAGATCAAAATATACAGATTTTAAATTTATCAATAATAAAAAATTAATTAACAATTTTATTTCTAACAAAAATACAACCTTCTTAAATTTATAATATAATATTGATAATTACAAAAATAATATAAAATTTTTAAGGGAAGCTCATTTTTTTGACTAAATTACAAATGATAATATAATTTGTTTATCTAATCTTTAAAAAAACTCAGATATTTATATTAGTGTTAAAAATAAGATAAATTAAAAAAAAAAACAAGAATAAAAGTTTTGGCGTTCTTAAAGTTTAAAATTCTCATATCACACTTAAATTATTTATTGGTTGTCATTTCAAATTTACTATATTTAAAATATAAGCGTTAAAACTGAAAATAAAACTATTTTTTCTGATTTTTATTTATTTACTCAATTTTATTTATATATAAATTATTTATTTAAATTAAACAACATATGTTAATTAGAGCTATAATAATAATAAATATGTAAGAGTGTAACTAGTTTTGTACAATACAAATAAAGAAATAATAATAATATAATAATATTTATTAATTATTATGTTTAAAAAAAATTACCTTACGAAAAAAATAAAATCATTTTGTATGCTAAAACCGTAAACAATATAAAAATTTTAAGTATCATAAAATTTAATCATCTTTATAATTAACGTTATCATTATTATCTTTATTAATAAAAAAAAGTAAATGATAAAATTAAACTAACATTTTACTATCACACATTTTCAATTAACTACACTGTCAGATTGCTGCGCTTGAATATTTTCAAGCAAAACTTATGTATCTTTATAAAATCATTAACTTTGTCATTTTATAACGATAAAGCCAAAAATTTAAACTACCCCATTTAATGTACGTGTTTATCCGTAAATAAGTTTTGAGATCACAAGCAATATCAAGCTCACCAATTTTTTCCAAATCACAATATAAAATAATTATGCAATGTTGATACATTAGATACATAAATTAATGCTTTAATCCTAGAACAACTTACGTTGCGTCAGTACTCCAGTCAAAACGCGGTTTAGGGTGTATTTTCAGCTACTGATATGAGATTTGCTCTACTATATGTTTTTTGGGTCGCTGATCACGAAAATCGGGGTTATTTCCGCCCGAAATTTGCGGAACACCCTTAAATTTGCAAAAACTACCCCCAAAAAGGGGTTTTTTTTGATATATTAGTAAACTGAGTTTATAAATTTAGCCAAGAATTGGTCTTAGGGGGTTTTTCGGGTCGCTGAACAAGAATTTCAGGTAGTTTTCAATGAATAATTAATATTTCACCCTTAAATTAGCAAAAATTAACCCTAAAAGGGGGTGTTTTTGATATTTTTGCACTTTGAGCGACCAGATTATGTCCATACAGGTTTTTTGGGTCGCTAATCAACAATTAAGGGGAATTTTCAATAAATAATTAATATTTCACCCTTAAATTAGCAAAAACAACCCCTAAAAAGAATGTTTTTGCTATTTTCGCACTTTGAGTGACCAGATTAGGTCCTTACGGGTTTTTTGGGTCGCTGATCAAGAATTTGGGGGAATTTTTGATAAAAAATTAATATTTCACCCTTAAATTAGCAAAAACAACCCCTAAAAAGGGTGTTTTTGCTATTTTCGCACTTTAAGCGACCAAATTAGATCCTTACTGGTTTTTTGGGTTGCTGATCAATAATTTGAGGAGTTTTTTGTGAATAATCAATATTTTACCCTTAAATTTGCAAAAGAAACCCCTAAAATTCTTGATCAGCGACCCAAAAAACCCGTAAGAACCTAATCTGGTCGCTCAAAGCGCGAAAATAGCAAAAACACCCTTTTTAGGGGTTGTTTTTGCTAATTTAAGGGTTAAATATTAATTATTTATCAAAAATTCCCCCAAATTCTTGATCAGCGACCCAAAAAACCCGTAAGGACCTAATCTGGTCACTCAAAGTGCGAAAATAGCAAAAACTTTCTTTTTAGGGGTTGTTTTTGCTAATTTAAGGGTGAAATATTAATTATTTATTGAAAATTCCCCCAAATTGTTGATTAGCGACCCAAAAAACCTGTATGGACATGATCTGGTCGCTCAAAGTGCAAAAATATCAAAAACACCCCCTTTTAGGGTTAATTTTTGCTAATTTAAGGATGAAATATTAATTATTCATTGAAAACTACCTGAAATTCTTGTTCAGCGACCCAAAAAACCCCCTAGGACCAATTCTTGGCTAAATTTATAAACTCAGTTTGCTAATATATCAAAAAAACCCCTTTTTGGGGGTAGTTTTTGCAAATTTAAGGGTGTTCCCCAAATTTTGGACGGAAATAACCCCGATTTTCGTGATCAGCGACCCAAAAAACATATAGTAGAGCAAATCTCATATCGGTAGCTGAAAATACACCCCCCCCCCTGCGTTTTGACTGGAGTACAGTGCAACAACAATTTTATGAAATTTTTTAAATAAATTATGATACCTCATATTTTTATTATGGGAAGTTTACTTATAATTTTTCAAAATTTTTGATTTTATCAGATAGTTTACACGATACCGCATGATACAAGATATTTTAAAAATTAAATTTGTTTAATTTTTTTTTTTATTTTGTAGTCAATTCCTTAAATATTTTTAAAAAATTTCATAATGCAATTATCATTTTGATTAGATTTTTAAGGAAATTATCTATCCAAGTAAAACAATAAATAATTAAATGTATACCCACTGATAAGTAAAATATATATTTTTTACATATCATAACAAACCAAGTTTCGAAAAAAATAATCTAATTTTTAGATATCTTATCATTGAGAATTATTAAAAACGCATGAGTAAGTTAAAAACTTTGGCTAGTATTCAAAGAATATTTTACTGCTTCATCATGTTTAAAAAAATAATTCTTTTTGGTTTATTTATTACTCTAGCTCACTGCTTTTACCTTCCAGTAAGTATCTGAATTTATTTTATTATTTTTTAATTAGAATTCTTAATAATTAGAAAGTATTTGAAATTCCTCATTCATAGTGTAAAAATAAATTTTTTAGCCCAAGCGTAATTGTAATTGTAATTGTCTGTGAAAAGTTTAAATTTCTATATACGCTAAATAGCGCCAAAAATTTTGAAAAATTTTAATTTTAAAAACTTATTATTAAAAAAACAATTCTGAAGAATAAAAAAATGATTGGTGGCATATATTCTGATTAATTTTTTTCTATTTAAACAGGAAGAAGATTTATTTATTAAAATAAATGTTCAGAATATACCAGAACCTTACAAAATAGGTATTTATGATTTAAATTCTGATCGGTATGAAATAATTCGTCGAGATAAGGTAGCTGGAAATTCAGAAAATAATAAAGGAATTTATAAAACACAAGGACAGTATGCAATTTATGTTGTGAAAAGTGAAGATATTATTTGTGGAGAAGAATTCGACTTTAAAGGTGGTCCAAATATACCAGTTATTAATTTTGTACGTTCAGGAGAAAATTGCGTTAGCAAATTGAATGGCAAAGGACAAGCAAGAAAAATATACTCCAAACCTATTAAACAAAAAAATTAATGTACTTTAATTATTAATCTTAAAATAAATCCAATTAACAATTAAACTTATTAAAAAAATAGATTTATTTATTTAAAAAAATTAAATATCTGTATTGGTAATAGGCTCATATTTAATTTAAAAGGTGCAGATTTAATATAAAGGCTAGATAAAGGCCATCGCCAGACTTGATCACGTAATTTTTGGTAATTATTATTTCAGATATGATACAGATTTTATGGATTCATCAATTTATTGCATTATTTAAAATATTAATTTATTATGAAATAATCTTATAAATCAATTAAATACCATTATAAATATCTAAAACATCAAAATTATCTGAACTACGCCGAAAAAAATCCGTTTCCCGCTGCCGAAATTTCGCTTGCGGCAACTAAAATTTGTTTCTTCTTTAAAATGGTTGCAAATGACATGAAACCTAAAAAAAAATTTTTTTTAAATGCTGCCAAATTATTGGCACTACGATTCGTCAAGCAATCACCAATTTTCATATTAAAATATTCACCATTTTGTGGAACCTAAAATTTATGTAATATTTTTATTAATTTAACCAATAAATTGGTTAATTTTCAACTAATAGTCACGTAACAGTGTTTCGCCATAGTGTATTAGGTTGGCTTGTCAGTAGACTCCTAATACACCTTATTTAGACACCGTTTAATTATTTAAAAAAACAAAAAATTTTAAAAATATAAAATTATTTTTTTTGAAATTTGTGTAAGTACTTGCCTTACACATGTTTCCAAAACGACTAAAAATTTGCTAAAAATGCTTGCTTTTGTATACCGTTAGAAAGAAGAAGTTTGGTTTTCTCTTTCTATTTTAAATACAGCTGGCATTTTTATTCTATTAATTTTATAAAATTACATTCAGAGATTTTTTAAATTCAATAAGGCTAAAAATGACACGAACTGATAAATCAGTATCAAAAAATGTCATAGCCTTATTTTTGAAAAAGTATCTCTATAGATAGAATTAAATATACTGGAAAATTATAAAAATACATTACCTGCTGTTTTTACGCTTCAGACCATTTTGAATATTCTGAGCCATATTTAACCTATTCATGCCCAACCAATAGTTCTTGGACACTTGAATTTTTCAGTAATAAAAGCTGTAGGTATATTTTAGGTTGTAATACTCACCCAATGAGTAGTTTGGCTCGCTCTTTTCATTTCTGGAATCCATTTTCACTTACAACCCCTACGAAATGGTATATCAACCCCTAATGTGGGGAAAATTAGAAACTTAAGATGTTCTCAAAAGCAAAAAATTTTTTATTTGGCATTAAAAATAATCCCAAAAGATTGTAAAAATCAAATACACGTGGATTTACCATTACAACTCTCCCTGGAGGTGACTGTAGTAAGCAAGAGAGTGAGTTTGTTTTCATTTTCTTTGAAAAAATGAAATGACTTACAAAAACTAAAAATAAAAAATTTCTTTTTTAAAGTCCAAACAAGGCTTTTTAGACTTTTTTCACCAATAGTTATTCAGTATTGTATAAAAGTCACCACAACAAACCTTTTACATTACGTTTTTTGATAATTATAAGGTAAAAACAGCTTAAAACCATTAAAAACCAAAATCGTTACATATGGCCTTAATATATGAATTTTTCTAGGCTTTATGTATTTTAGAGAACAATGACATATATTTTTGAGTAATTCTTAATAAAAAAACGAATTTTGGAAGTAAATTTTAAAAATATTTAATAATTTTAACATAAAAGAGGAACGGTAAAGGCTTTTTTATAGAAAAATCAAAATAATTCATAGACAAATGAACAAAAAAACTTTTCCATTTGGAAAGTAAAGTATTTTTATGATTAAAACTTGCTAAGTTTTTTAATCGGAGATCTAAGGGGATACGGTAAAGGCTTTTTTCATTACACGCTGCAAAAAAGATCTACTTTCTTACTTTCGGGCAATCTTTTTTTCGCTTTTAATGAAAAACTATGTGTTGAACACGGGAAAAAATGTAGGAAATTTTACTTTCAATGCTGTCTGCACTCGTTCACTACGCTCACTCGTGCATACAACTGCATTGAAAGCCAAATCCTATTTTTTTCCCTTGTTGAACAAATAGATATTTTTTGTCCCTTCGTGGTTTTTGAACTTGAAATGATTTTGTTTTCCTATTTAACGACCTCTTAAAGTGCTCTTGGTGTGAGAATTTATTTTTTAAATATTTAACTTGCCATTTATGCGATTAAAAGGTTTTAAAAATGTTTTTATGAAGAGAAATCAAATTTAATATAAATTTACGTACACATTTTGTAAAATCGTGTGACACACCTTCTCACCCTTGTAATAATTAGTAAAATTAAGTTTAAATTTTTTCTAAATGGAAAAAGTTTAACCTTATGATATAGGTATCGATCTTACTCGACACGAATAAAATTGAACACATTACTTTTGAACACCGAAATTAAAACACACAAAACTCAACACAGTATATTTTTAACACTAATTGTTGCACACAATTAAAATTAAACACAAAATTTTTCAGCACATTTTTTTTGACACAAATTCAACACAAAAAACTGAGATTTAATTAATTTTTACGTAATTTGCATAAAAAATTTAATTTTGTGTTGAATAAAACGTGTAGAAAAAATTTGTGTTGGATTTAAATGGTGTGCAAAAAACGGTGTTAAAAAATAATCCGTGTTGAATTTTGCGTGTTTTAATTTCGGTGTTCATAAATGATGTGTTCAATTTTTTTTGTGTTGAATAAGATCGTTACCATGATATAGCAATTAACCCCCAAATAAAAATTTTTGAAAATTAATTGATAGATGTGAGTGACAGACACGTATTTTTTTATTTTTTTGAAATTACGAAAATTATAGGAATAATAGAGGTTTCAAAAATAATAAGATGTTCGTCAACAATCTGATGTTACAATGTATTTGTATACGCTAAGCATGACGTCATCACTTTTTTAATTTTAATTTTTTTTAAAAACAAAAAAATAAGTGTCTAATATTCTTTAATCTAGTATCAAATTATGCAAAAAAACATTTAAAATTCCGACCCATGCAAGCCCGTTATTCTGG
Organism: Anagrus nilaparvatae; assembly: GCA_022575985.1. Lineage (NCBI taxonomy): Eukaryota > Metazoa > Arthropoda > Insecta > Hymenoptera > Mymaridae > Anagrus > Anagrus nilaparvatae. The sequence continues at coordinate 8,370,947 of JAKSXM010000165.1, forward strand.
TTGTTATTAAATATTGTATAGATAATTTTATTTACTAGCATGTTCCAAGGGTAAGTAAATTTATTTTTTTTAACAGTTTGCCTACATAAAATTGTATAAACACAACTTTTAAAAAGCATAAAAAATTTCGATAATTTTTTTTTTAACATCACTTTTTATGCGCAGATTTTTTGTATATTAGATTTTAATCTTCATTCGGTGTAAAAAATACATTTTTTGTAACCGGAATTTTTTTTCAGTGTATATGACACCGTAACTGTAAAAATTCCGTGGGAATTATTAGAAGAAATCAAGTGGCGTATATATCTCTGCTATGGATAATCTCTGCAATAATTAGTTTACTATTTATTTCAGAAAAATAATAAAGATAAACCATATCTAGGTTTCGAAATACCTGAGACACCACTTTTCTTAGTATGAGTACTTGATAAATAATTCAGTTATATTGTTGCCTTACTAAAACTCTATATCAGACTTTATTTGCTATGTTATTGGTCACTTGTCTTTTTTATAAATAGTGAAGATGCAAAATTGAAAAAAAAATAAATATAGTGCATATTTCAGGGATAATTTAAAATTGATATATCATGCTCATAAAGTATTTTTTATATGCCTGTTTCCCTAGATTCGATTCCCTTGAAAATTTAGGAAAATGGATAAAAAATATCTATGAATCAAAATCTGACGTTTGAATGAAGTAGACTATTCTCTCTTACAATAGTTATAGTTTATGTCTTAGGGTTGTTCACTAAAAAAAAAAGGGCGCCAAAAATGTTCTTCCTGAAGTATGTTGAAGTTTAGGTGACAAAATGATCCCACACCAATTTTCAGCTCATTTGAGAACGATTTAGGGGTCGCACAAACCCAGGGTAGCTCCCAAGTGGTTAGCTAATACCGACAATTAGTGCGAACGACAAAAATTTTTTTCAAAATACGTTTTCTATGCTTCCTAATATGTTTTCGGTGTCGCTAAACTCGAAATTGAGGTCTTCAGAGTCCGAAAATACCTTAATCACCCTTAAACACCGAAAACGCCCCTTTTTTTACCAAAAATTTTTGGATTTCCTAGCGAAAATCGTATATATTCGAAACATCTGAATTATAAATTACAATGGATGACTTAAAAATGTTAAAAAAATACTGAAAACCCCTTCCGTTTATTCTAACGAGCCTTATTGGCTGAGAAACGCAGGGCTCAATTCTATAACAATGTTATAAGATAGGGTTTTTAGGTTATTTTCCAAATAACGCTGTCATATTACTATTCTATTAAAATACTACAGTTTGGTCTAATTTTTTTCATATAAGTTCTACCTTTCAAACGCCGTTAACCGCAATTTTTCATCACCGATTCTCTCATCGCTATAGTTAGAAAATCAAATGTTCATTTTTTGCCAAAACTGACCAATTTTAAAATTGCTGTTATTTTAATTTTTGATGAAAATGAGCTTTGAAATATGAAATTTTGCAATTTTTAATAATTTTATTTTGCTCAAATAAATTTTGATCTTTTGATTTAAAATTTTGATTTTTATCTGGGACTTCTACAATTGAGGGGATCAATTTTGATATGTCAAAACATCATTTTCCATTGGTCATCTGGTATTAAAAAAAAAATTTTTAAGCACATAAAAAAAGTAGAAAGCTGAAGGCCAAGATTCCCACGTTATTTAAACGAGAAACTTCAAATGCTCGGTAGGACAGGTTTTAAATTGAAAACCAAAAACCTTAGAACTGTGGGGTTTTTATGACCAAAATATCTGAAAAAATGAAGGGAGCAAATAAGAATCTCAAAAAAAAAAGAAATAAGACACACTCTAATGTACATGAAGTAACTGAATTATAAAATATAATATGAATAAGATAATATAAAAAAAAATAAGATTTGACATTGTACCGATGATTATATAAAATAAAACAACGAAATAAAATTAAAATTTAATGTAAAATAAAATAAAAACGTAATAAACCTGTTGATAATAGACCAATATAATTAAGTTAAAGAGGTACTTATTGTCTTATAATCTTTGAGAACATACTTCTTTACACACGGTTCAAAATGACAGGAACTTGTACATCTATTTTTCTACAGTTAGAAACGGCTCATAGATTCATTTCTATTTCATACAGAGCAACTATCATTTACTATGGAACGATTAAAAACGGCATACTTTTCATTAACTTCTTTGAACATGGCTGAAAACGGCAATAACTTGTACCTCTATTTTCCTACGATTAGAAACGGCCCAGGCAATAATTTTTACTTTAATACGGTTAGAAACTGCAGAGCAACTATTATTTACTTTGGTACGTTTAAAAACGGCAGGCGTTTTATTAAGTTCTTTTCACACAATTCAAAACGGCAGGAATTTGTACTTTAGTTTTCCTACGGTTATAAACGGCTCTTACACGATTTTCTACTTTACTACGGTTACAATGAGACGGTTAAAAACGGTTGAATATTTGGCTTTCAATGGCAAGTGAAATTCTTCTCGGCTGCCGTTTGAGAAAACGGTTGGATTTTGTTAAAAACGGTCAAACTCCCAGCCGTTAGAGATGGTTGCCGTAAAAAACGGTTTGTTCGGATAGACGCTGCCCTGTTATGGTGCTACTGTAATGTCTAAATCACGCCTCTACTGGGTCAAGTATTTTATTGGTACTTATATAAGCTGTAATTTGGTCATGGACAAGCTAAGAAAAAAAGCAAGCTATTACAACTACCTTGGATAAGAAGCAAAATAAAGCTACGGGACGGAAGTCCGAGCAAGAAGAAGGGATGTTAGTTTTTTTTATTGCAACAATTAATGCTCATTTCTAAACTAGAGAGAATTTTCAATTTTTCAAAAATTCATTGAAAAGCTTGACCACAAATGGTCCGATAGTACGTAGTGATTAATTAAATGTAAACATTTGGCTTGTTGATGAGGTTAGGTTGAAATAAAAATATTTAAAGTTTTTAAAAAAAATAATTTCTTGTCGTATTTACAATTCATTAGAACTTTTTATAGTTTCTATGATATTCAAATATTTAATCATCAGTAATTTTACTAAAATAATTTACTTATTAACTACAGGAACTACATTTAATTTAACTACACATATATAAACATTTTAACTACAGGAACCATAATATTAATAATTTATAATGAGTAATAAATTTAAATACAATAAATAACTTATTTTTACAGAATTAGAAGATTATAATTAGATCTTAAAAATTACGTATCTACGATTGCAGAATTTTCACCACCTCATGTAAAAAACTTGACACGGATTTCATTTAAACTAGTGTATAATTTTCATACAACATCATTTACAATCCGTATCAAGTTTTTTTGAAGTTAATTTTAAAAAAAATATACTTTGATTAGGTATTCAATCAATGATTACTTATGATATTGGACACTGATTTTATATGATTTAATAAAATTAATCTAATATCATTTCAGACTCAACTGCATCTTTTCGCCTTAAAGCATAAAATAGTTGTCGCCAAAAATAACAATCGCCCCATTTAATGTAAGTAAACAATCCCAAGTAATATTTGAGTTCTCGATCAAGATTATCAATTTCCCCTATATCACCATACACAATAACTAATATTTTGCAATTTTTTTCTACCATCATCTGAGTGTAAGCAAATTTGAATTCCAACATCCCCCAGGTACTTTTTATAAAATTTTCTGATAACACAATAATAGTAATCCTTGACTCTGCAACTGAATTTAAAATATTTATGTGAATCCATTCACCTGCTTCCCAGTCACGGTTATGCAGGCATAATTTGAAATTTTTTGGATCCTCCTCGATTTTTGGAATAAGTTCACGTATGACAAATTCTTCATCTTTGTGACAAAAACTTATAAAGGCATCATACTTTTTATCACTGTGACTTTGAGCAGGGATAAAACACGAAGTACATAAATTGTAAGAATATAAAAATATTTTAATTTGAAGTTTAAATTTATAAAATAATAACACAGCAATGGTTAAAATTATGCACATAAAGACTATTATTGAAGCAGTGATTATGATAATTTGATTTTGCATTAAATATGTACAATTTCGTTCAATGTATTTCTGAAGTTTAATTTTATCTTCAAAACAGGTAATTTTTTTTAATTCAAGTATGGCATTAATTTTTAAATTTTTATGAAGTAAATTATTTAATGAACAATCACATTTTAATAGGTTGTTATCAAGTGCTAATCTTTTTAATGTTTCAAAATACGTTTTTAATCTTTCTGAGTCAGCAAACATAGATATTTTATTGTTACTTAAAATTAATTCCTAAGACAAGTAAATAATGTTATTAAAAAAGCTAAAAATAAATTTTGTAAAAGATTTTTACCTGGTCTTTAAACTTGAAAATGTTTTCATTAATGTCCAGTACTTTATTGTTTGATAAATTCATAAATATCCTAAACTTATCGTAACCAAATGCTTGGATGTCAGGAATTTCTTCTATGTCGTTGAATTGTAAGTAAAATTCGATTTTTGATATGGGGTCTCCCATAAATAACGTCCAGGGTTTAAAGGTAGGTAGGTTCATCTTAAAAGGTGACGTGATTCCCTTCATTTCTGGAATACTTGATAAATTTCGATTAGTGCAATTAACTATTAAAGTTTTATCAAAAGGCCTGAATTTCAAATCACAAGTATCATTAACGGCAAAAATTTTTTCTTTTTTAAGATACTTGCTATCACATGTAAAATTTTCATGATTGATATCAATTATTTTTTTTCCACGAAAATTATCAGGATCATTACAAATTAAATTAGCCGTTTCAAATGTAAATGTTACTTGATTTCTGTTATTACTATTTTTAGCATACATTAATAATTCATAAACTTCACAATCACATGATATTGGATTAAATTCTAGATAAAACTTATAAGCTCGATACTGAAGGTAATTTTTAGAAAAAATCACTTTAGAAATCTTGTTATGGTTTAGATATATTTCAGCGCTTTTGCTGTCCCAGTTTTTAAAATATTTACTCTAAATAATTTTAATGTTTTGTTAAAAGTTGAAAAAATATTTTTATAAAAAAAGTTATACCTCTATTTCTAGGCTAGTAAATGTATTGTTATCTAAATAAATTTTTATAAAATTTTCGTATCTCATTCCAATGTTATAGAATTCACTTATATTATTTCCTGTTAGATTTAATTCCTTCAAATGTGGGCAATTTGTAAAATATGAATAATAAACGTATTGTTCATTAATCGCAGGTAAAGATGAAAAAACTTTTTTTGTAACAGTTGTTAATCTATTATGTGCAATGGAAATCCTAATTAGATTACGTAAGTTATTAAAAGCATTATGGTGTATGTGCTCAATTTGATTAGATGTTAGAAATAACTCTTTTAATTGTGTTAATTTTGAAAATGTGTACCTAAAATAAAAAAATACATAAGAATCATTATTTATGGTTTCTGAAGGTTATATCTCAAGTACGTATATCCACAGTGTTTTTTTTCTTTTAATTAATTTAAAATTGCTACGCCTTTACTCAACCCTTTACTACAATATGTAGCAAAGAATTGTATGATTTAAAAATATTCTGTAGTATATAGCATATAGCTATAAGTAAATAATTAAAAAGTGGCGTAAATTTTTTTTTATCTCTAAACGCACTGCTCTTTTTATAAATTAAAATTTTTTTTAATATAATTATTAATTACATCTAAAAAAGGCCAATCAACAAAATTGAGATAGACAATATACATTGGGCATCCATGTATCCGTTGCCAAAATATCTGTGCGGTTACAAATTTGACAAAAAATCACCCTCTCTGTCTCATATTCTTTAAAAATCCATAAAAAATTTTTAACATAATATTTTCAGAATATTAATTAATTTTTAAAAACAAGTACATATTAACTACATTCTTTAAAAGTACTTTAATAAATCTTGAAGAAAATTATCAAGAAAATAATAACGCACAACATTGTTTGTTAAAAAAAAAACATCTATTTCAAAACAAAAATAAATTTTTATTTGCGTAATTTAGTTGTGGGTAAATCCACAGCTAAATCCCAGGTTGGGCGGGACCAAGTCTTGAAAATTATTTTTTTATCTCTCACTCGAAAATATGTTCCAAAATTAGACGTCAGCTTAAATTTCAGCTATTTTCAATGATTTTTAAAAATTTTTCCTGAGTGGGGCATTTTAAATGTAAATTATAGTACTCAGCCATCTATTTTTAAAAGTACCGTAAATTTCATAAAAAAACTCTAAAAAAAAAAAAAGTAGATTTTCGATCGGAAATTTTTCGGTGAATCCGAATTTTGAGTCGAATTATATCCATTCTATATCGGTTCGCGGCAAATTTCGAATATGTTTTTTTATTCAACAGCGAAAAAAAAAATAAAAGTGTCAAAAAAAATGAGAACTTTCATGTGGTGAATTATAAATATATAAATTTTATGTGGTTAAAAATATTTTTCTTAGGAAAATTAAAAGTCAAAGTGTATTCTTATATTTTTTGAGACGGTGAAACCAAAGATTAATGTAAAAAATTTTTTTAACTAGTAAGACCACCCAGGTTACCCTATTCATCCCCTCACCCATCATTAGGGTTGTTTAGAGGGCCAAGCTTTAGTTAAAAACATTTTTTATATTCATGTTTGTTTTTAGCGTCTCAAAAAACATAAGAATACAAATTGAGTTTTAATTTTTCTAATAAAAATATTTTTAACCCATTGGCAGGGTTGAATGGGGGTTCTGGGGTGGTCTAGAGGGCCAAGCATTGTTAAACACATTTTTTATAATCATTTTTGATTTCACCGTTCCAAAAAATATAAGAATTCACTTTGACTTTCAATTTTCCTAAGAAAAATATTTTTAACCCGTTTGGAAAAAATTTTTCACACCTTTGGGGGGATATGAATGGGGGCACTGGGTCTATCTAAAGGGCCAAACTTTGGTTGAAAACATTTTTTATATCCATCTTTGGTATCAGCATCCAGAAAAACATGAGTATATAGTTCAATTTTCATTTTTCGAAAAGAAAAAAGTTTCTCACCTTTAGGGGGCATTTGAGGGCGCTGGGGGGGGATTGGGTTGTATTATTGCATTTTTATGGCCATATTCGATTTTAGCACCACTAAAAAGCCCCCTACCAGGCAGTCTACCCTCTGTTACATGACTTTTTTTTTGTGTGCCTGTGTTATCAAATTTACGTATTTTCAAAATTTATGAATTTGAAAGAAATACAATTTAAAGGCTGCCATTTGAAGTTCATAACCGTCATTGTACTTTCATGTCACCTAAGAAAGTTCTCCTCTACTTGTACAGAATTTTTATAATCAGAATTTACAAGCTCCGAAAAATCTTAATTAATAATGAATTTTTCTAAAATAATTTAAAATTAGAAAAAAAATATTTATAAATATCGTTTTAAAGATTGAATTTTATACGATTTAAAAATAATTATCTGTCAGAAAATTATTTTTCCGAAAAGGTAAAAAAATATTTTTTTACATAGTTGAATTGAGAATTAGAGTTGGTATTTCGATATTACTTGTATTTTAATTTTTTTATTCTAAACATAGAAATTACTTTTCGGATCCTTGAAATCTTGTAAGGTGCCATGAATGTACTATGACGGTTCGGAATTTCGAATGGCAGCCAATTTAAATTAAAATTTGGAAAAACACATCTTGGAAAATTCACCACAAGAAATTTCTCATTTTTTTTGACACTTTTTTTTTTATCCCATTACGAGCTGAGAAATCGCTGTTGAATAAAAAAAACAAATTCAAAATTTGCCGCGAACCGACACAGAATGGATGAAATTCGACTCAAAATTCGGATTCACCGAAAAATTTCCGATCGAAAATCTACTTTTTTTTTTTTAGAGTTTTTTTGTGAAATTTACGGTACCTGGGATTTAGCTGTGGAATTACCCTTATAAAATAAAAAATCCGGAAAAATCAGATTCTTTTTTCATTGTTCATTGTCTAATAACTTCAAATTAATAAAGAAAAAAAGGTAGCAATATTATTCAACACAATAAAATTTGAACACATCATTTTTGAGAATCGAAATTAAAACACCCAAAACTTAACACGCATTATTTTTTAACGCTACTATTTGCACACCATTTAAATGCAACAGAAATTTTTTTTAAACGTCTTATTCAACACAAAATTAAATTTTTTATGCAAATCATGTACAAAATCATTGAATTTCAGTTTTTTGTGCTGAATTTGTGTCAAATAAAATGTACTGAAAAATTTTGTGTTTAATTTAACTCGTGTGCAACAATTAGTGTTGAAAATATGCTGTGTTATGTTTTGTGTTTTAATTTCGGTTCAAAATCAATTTTTTTCATGTCGAGTAAGACCAAAAAAACATTGTGGATACGCAAAGTAAATTGTTAAAAATAAAGTTATTAACTCAGAAATTGATTTCAATTTATTCTCCGATAATTCTAGATAAGAAATTGAATTTTCAAAATTAAATATTTCTTCTGATAATTCCATCAGTTCATTCTGTTCTAAATAAATATGCGATAAGTTTTTTAATTTTTTAAAAATATTTGCTGGTAGATTCTTTAAATTATTTTTTGCTAAATCCCAACTAAGTAGTTTTATATTGTTTTCAAAAAGTTTATCTGAGAGTGAATGAATTTTGTTACCTAAAAGTTCCAAATTCCTTAATTTTTTTAAGTTTTCAAAAATATTTGCAGGTAGAGTCTTTAAATTATTTTTTTCTAAATTTAATTCATCTAGTTTTATATTATTTTCAAAAAGTTTATCTGGGAGTGAATTAATTTTGTTATCTAAAAGGTTCAACTTCCATAATTTTTTTAAGTTTTTAAAAATATTTTCAGGTAGAGTCTTTAAATTATTGTTTTTTAAATCCAAAGTTTCTAGTTTTATATTATTTTCAAATAGTTTATCTGAGAGTGAATTAATTCTGTTATCTCTAAGACTTAAAAACTTTAATTCTTTTAAATCTTGAAATACTAAAGAACCAACAAAAGAAATATTATTGTCCTCTAAATGTAATTTATTTAATTTTGTCAGATTTCGAAATAGTCCGTTTCTTAAAACAGTTAAATTATTTTTTATTAACCCTAAATATTCTAAATTATCTAAACCATCAAATAAGCCTGTGTGAATCTTTCTTTTTAAATCTAAATTTGTTACATTTTTACTTGAACTTGATGAATTATGTTTCTCGATACCAATGCTGAATGATCTATTATATATTCTTTCTAAAAAAGCCTTATTACCTTCAAGTTCATTTAACTCTAGTATCAATAATTTTTTTAACCCTTTAAAAGTATCTCTAGAATTAAAATTATTTGACTTGTCATCAAAGGTAGTCACTGTAATAAATAAAAGGATAGTATAAAAAAATTCTATACTTACTTGTCAATTGACTTCAAGAAATTAAACCCTAAAGATAATTTTTCAATAGAAATTGTAAATTTGAAAATTCCTTTGGGTAGAATTTCCAATTTATTGTAACTTAATTCCAGTTTTACTAGATTTGTTAGATTTTGAAAAATATTTGAAGGGAGCGTCTTTATATGATTTCCAAATAATTGTAAATTCCTTAAATTTATATTATTTATAAAAAGTTTTTCCGGGAGTGAATAAATTTTGCTGCTTGTCAGAATTAGAGAATTTAAATTTTTTAAATCTTGAAACGCCAAGGGTTCTATAGAAGAAATATTATTTCTACTTAAATCCAAATTTTGTAATTTTTTAAGATTCCAAAAAGTATTATTTTTTAGTGCACTTATCATATTAGCAGATAAATCTAAACTTTCTAAATTATCTAAACCATTGAATACATTTTTTTCTATATTTTTTATATGATTCACATGAAGTATTAAACATTTTAAATTTTTGCTAGAATTAAAAAAATTTAAAGGAATTTTAATATTAGAACTACTCATATTAAGTTGCTCTAAATTAGATAATCCTAAAAAATAAAATTTAAATATTGATCAAAAAAAGATACAGATAACTTAAGTGTTATTCCGTACCTGCTAAGAAATCGGGACTTGCACTTCCAACTTCGATACTAGTAAGATCAAGTAATACTAAACTATGATAATTAGCAAAATATTTTTTTGTCATAAATTTTTCTGATATTTTCCAAAATCTAATTCTATGAACTTCTTTATTTTTTTTATGTTGGCATAATTTTATACGTGTTCCATTTCGACATTTTATATCAATTTGACAATAATGAGGGTCATTAAAGTCGCTTATGTCACACGATTTTCGAATCAAACATCCTGGATACATATCATCAAAATTCATTGATTCTACAAATAAAATATTTATTAACAATTGTAGTAAATTAATAATTATAAAAAATAAAGACATTTCAGCTTCTTAAAGTAGAATAATTTAACAATAGTAACGATAAAAATTCAAAATTACAACTGAAAATAGAAATTATTTTCTGATTTTAAATTCCGTATCTTATCTTTAGATACTTTTTATGATACGATTATTTGTGAACGAAATAAGAAATTTTATGAAAAAAAAATTATTTAATTATCGTCTATAAAAAAAAAAATATTTCGGGTGTAGAGTTGGCAACTATTTTCATGAAATTCTTCTAGAATTCCAGTCTTCGCAAGAACAACCTTCCCAACCCTCCTAGCATCTCCCCCTTGTTACATTTTGCTCCAGGGCAATGCGCCGTAAGGGGGGCATTACCAGGATAATATTTCTTCTCGGGACTGATTTATCCTCAGGAGCTTGATTCTGAAATTTCGTCACGTAAGCCGCATGAATTTTTGCGATTTATTTAAATAGTGTAAGATAAAAAAAAATAAAATATACTAAAATTTCAATAAAACAAAATAAAATTTGGAAAGAAAGTGAAGATGTATTAATGTAAAAAATAATGGAGGATTTAAAAACATTAAAAATGTTTTAAATTTTCTGAGGTTATAGATTTGTTTAATTAATTGATGATAAATTAATTGCCTTAACTAAAGATTGATTATTTAAACTGTTCACATTATTGTAAAGATTCAGATTATTCTTTAAAAAAATAAATTAAAAGGCCTGCAAAAATAATTTTGCAAGTACATATTTTAGAAGAAGAAATAAATTATTTTGTTCTGATTATAAAAAAATTAATTAATTAATCATTGGCGATTATTACTGATTACAGTCATTTCATTTACTATGAATTAGCATTTGGTCTTTGGTCTCATATCCTCAGAGTAAATATGACAGCAAAAAAATAAAAAGTTACACTAGAAAAAGCACTAGCGTATCTGAAAACTCTTGCATACTTCCCGTATAAGTACCTACATTTTGAGAAATTAGTATATTTCCAAAAAAAGCTGTAAATATTTGAAAAAAATTGTAAATTTACTAAATTTAGTATATTAACCAAAAGTTCTAGTATTTCCGATTTTTTTCGTGAATTTACGAAAATAGTTGTAAACTTACAACTATTTTTTATAAATTAAAAAAAAAAATCGAGAATTTATAACAAGTCGATTATATTCGAATTTTTTCTTAATAAATATACTAAAATTAGTAAATTTACGATTTTTTGCGAATATTAACAAATTTTATTGAAAATATATATAATATTTTTTTTGTAATGAAATATACAGTATAAATACTGCTTTCGCTCCCAATTATACATGGCCAGTCTGCTTTGCTTGAAAATTCAAGCAGTTTGCTTTAATTTTCAAGCAGTGACGAGTAAGTACAGAATTTTTTTATGCTATTCTTTTACTTACTACACGAACTACTAGTCAAGGCGCCAGCAATGTTAAATGCATCCAAAAATTTTTTCAGCACTAGAATGGATGCACCTCATTGAAACTTATGTATTTTTGGTCGCTGAAACCGATTTTGAAGGTTTCATCCATTTTCGGATGGCCAGTTTTGAGTAATGGACGCTATATACTAAAAAATCGGCGAAAAATTAGCAAGATTGGTAATATCTTGAAAACAATAGCTAATTGAGCCTGTTTTGGGTACCTGAATAAGGTTTTCGGGGTCGCTGATCACGATTTTGAAGACAGATTTATAAAAAACAAAATGGCGGACTCAAAATGGCGTGTTCCTAACCTCAAAAACGGCGATTTATGCTGTTTTAAGCATATTTACGTTGTCTAATAAGTTTTTCGGACCAGTTATAAAGATTCTGAGGTCATATTTTTAATTTTCAAAATAGCGGGCTAAAAATGTCGGATTCCTAACCTCAAAATCGACAATAAATGCTATTTTAAGCATTAAAACGTGTTGCATTTTAAGAGTTTGGGGTCGGTGATCACGATTCCGAGGTCAGATTTTTAAATTTCAAAATAGCAGGCTAAAATGGCGGTTTTCTAACCTCAAAATCGACAATAAATGCTATTTTAAGCATTTAAACGTGTTGCATTTTAAGTTTTTGGGATCGGTGATCACGATTCTGAGGTTTAAATGCTTAAAATAGTTCTTATTGTCGATTTTGGGGTTAAGAATCCGCCATTTTTAGTTCGCTATTTTGAAAATTAAGTATGCTTAAAACAGCATAAATCGCCGATTTTGAGGTTAGAAACACGCCATTTTGAGTCCGCCATTTTGTTTTTTATAAATCTGTCTTCAAAATCGTGATCAGCGACCCCGAAAACCTTATTCAGGTACCCAAAACAGGCTCAATTAGCTATTGTTTTCAAGATATTACCAATCTTGCTAATTTTTCGCCGATTTTTTAGTATATAGCGTCCATTACTCAAAACTGGCCATCCGAAAATGGATGAAACCTTCAAAATCGGTTTCAGCGACCAAAAATACATAAGTTTCAATGAGGTGCATCCATTCTAGTGCTGAAAAAATTTTTGGATGCATTTAACATTGCTGGCGCCTTGACTATACCTTTGATAACTTACAAGTCAAATAATTTTTATTCTAGAGATACTTTTAAAGGGTTAAACAAATTATTGTTACTCGAATTAGATGATAACAAACTTGAATGTGTTAATCATAAGGCTTTCTATACTTTAAAGAGTCTAATTATTTATTTAATTATTAATTACTTTATTGAAATAAAGTTTAATAGATTATCCAGTTTTGGTATCGAGGAACATAATTCATTAAGTTCAAGTAAAAATGTAACAAATTTAGATTTAAATGGAAAGATTGATATAGGCTCCTTTGATGGCTTAGATAATTTAGAATATTTAGGGTTAAATAAAAATAATTTAACTGTTTTAAGAAACGGACTATTTCGAAATCTGACAAAATTAAATAAATTACAATTAGAGGCCAATAATATTTCTTTTGTTGGTTCTCAGATAAACTTTTTGATAATAATATAAATCTAGAAATAAATTTTAAGCATAGCAGCCTGGCCGTGTATGAATAGATTTCTTAGGTTTGATTATAAATAATTAAATCTAGAGATACTTTAATCGATCTATTAGGAACTAAGATTTTTTATTCAACTATCTACGTTTCAGAGGAACTTAGCCTCCCTTTCTAAGATCTTAATAAACTACAAAATTTTTTACAACAAAATTTTATACATTTTAATTATTTTTACTGTAATAATGATTTTTTTAAAAACACTTACAAAATTAAACTTATAATAAATATTCTAAATTATGGTAGAAAAATTCTTATATTATTTTATTATTGTGTGCAAAAATGATTAAATTGAATTAAATGATTTTTTATCCAGGAGAAAGAACACTCGAAGTTCTTATTCCTAGTGATATTGAAATACTAATTGAAGTGGCTTGATTTTCAGAGCGTCAACCTAGAAAGTGGAAAACTACGAGTTCGATCCTGCTAATTAAGTTTCTTTGAATTCCATTGAAAAGATATTAAAAAAGATTCAAAAAAATAAAAATTATATAAACCTTAATAAATAAATCTTAAATTATTTTTAAATATTAAAACATTAAAATTGTCTTGTTTATTAATACTATATCTGTATTATCTTTGTTTTTAATTTAAAAATTAATAATAAATTTATCTTTATTAAAAATAATAGTATAATTAAACTTACAATATACGATCTTACTTTTTTGATAATCTATTTTATAATTTAAAAAATATTCAATTTATACTATTTTAAAACACGAGACAATTAGTAAATTAAATTAGGTATAAGTGGCCTAGATAAAAATTAAACATTAGCAAGTAGTAAGAAATGAATTTCTGCATTTATAGTATAAAAAATTTAAACTTGATATCATAGAATAAACTTATAATATTGGACCAGATTCAAAGAGTTGGCTGAGTAGTATATGTAAATATTTTGGGTCACTGATTTTAAAAATCAAGGTTTCTCTTGCGAAATTCGCCTAATTTAATTTAGCAAACACCACCCCTCATTTTGTGTCTATTTGCAATATTCACAAATTTTAATGAGATTTAGCCAATTACATTAATTTTTGAGGTTGCTAATGCCAAATTTAGGTCCCGCACATGAATTATGAATCAAGTACCCCTTATTGGGCCTGATTTTGTAAAATTAGAAAATATTAATAATATTTTGCCACCAGTTCGATTTTTAATTCGCTGATCTTAAATTTTGGCGTTCTTAACTTTTAAAATTCTCATATCACACTTAAATTATTTATTGGTTGTCATTTCAAATTTACTATATTTGAAATATAGGAATTAAAGCTAAAAATAAAACTATTTTATCTGATTTTTATTTATTTATTAATAATTATGTTTAAAAAAAATTTTCTCACGAAAAAAACAAAAACATTTTGTATGTCGAAACCGTAAACAATATAAAAATTTTAAATATCATAAAATTTAATCATCTTTATAATTAATGTTATCATTATTATCTTTACTTAAAAAGTAATAAATAATAAAATTAAACTAATATTTTATTATCACACATTTTCAGTTAATTACCAAAAAAAAGCCAAAAATTTAAATCACCCCATTAAATGTAAATGTTTATCCGTAAATAAGTTTTGAATTCACAAGCAATATCAAGCTCACCAATTTTTTCTAAATCACAATATAATGTTGATACATTAGATACATAAATTATGAATCCTCATATTTTTACTATAGGAAATTTACTGATAATATTTCAAAATTTTTGATTTTCTCAGATCATTTACACGATACCGCATGATACAAGATATTTTAAAAATTAAATTTGTTTAATTTTTTTTTTTTATTTTGTAGTCAATTCCTTAAATATTTTTAAAAAATTTCATAATGCAATTATCATTTTGATTAGATTTTTAAGGAAATTATCTATCCAAGTAAAACAATAAATAATTAAATGTATACCCACTGATAAGTAAAATATATATTTTTTACATATCATAACAAACCAAGTTTCGAAAAAAATAATCTAGTTTTTAGATATCTTATCATTGAAAATTATTAAAAACACATGAGTAAGTTAAAAACTTTGGCTAGTATTCAAAGAATATTTTACTGCTTCATCATGTTTAAAAAAATAATTCTTTTTGGTTTATTTATTACTATCGCTCACTGCTCGTACCTTTCAGTAAGTATCTTAATTTATTTTATTATTTTTTAATTAGAATTTTTAATCATTAGAAAGTATTCAAAATTCATGATTGTTAATGTAAAAATAAATTTTTTAGCCCGAGCTAAAAATTGTCTGTGAAAAGTTTAAATTTTTATATACGCTATGTATTTCGCAAAAAATTTTGAAATATTTTAGTTTTTTTTTAATATTTTCTTTTTTTTAACTTATTAATTAAAAAACAATACTGAAAAATTGAAAAGTGATTGGTTGGACATATTCTGATTAATTTTTTTCTATTTAAACAGGAAGAAGATTTATTTATTAAAATAAATGTTCACAATATACCAGAACCTTACAAAATAGGTATTTATGATTTAAATTCTGATCGGTACGAAATAGTTCGTCGAGATAAGGTAGCTAAAAGTGCAGAAGATTATAAAGGAATTTATAAAAAACAAGGACAGTATGCAATTTATGTTGTGAAAAGTGAAGATATTGTTTGTGGAGAAGAATTCGACTTTAAAGGTGGTCCAAATGTACCAGTTATTAATTTTATACATTCAGGAGGAAATTGTATTAGTAAATTGAATGGCAAAGGACAAGCAAGAAAAATATACTCGAAACCTATTAAACAAAAAAATTAATGTACTTGAGTTATTAATCTTAAAATAAATCCAATTAACAATTAAACTTATTAAAAAAATAGATTTATTTATTTAAAAAAATTAAATATCTGTATTGGTAATAGGCTCATATTTAATTTAAAAGGTGCAGATTTAATATAAAGGCTAGATAAAGGCCATCGCTAGACTTGATCACGTAATTTTTGGTAATTATTATTTCAGATATGATTCAGATTTTATGGATTCATCAATTTATTGCATTATTTAAAATATTAATTTGTTATGAAATAATCTTATAAATCAATTACACAGCTGCACAAAAAAAAAAAGTTCTGATCCTGTAACTAGACCTACTTACAGGTAAGTTTTTCGATGTCCTAAAACCGAATCTGAAGTCAGAATTTAGCTTACACCCTCAGATTTTGCCCCAGCTACCTCCAGCCACCCTCTAAACCGCCCAAAAAGCAAATATTTTACTATGTCCAAAAGTTAAAAATAAAAGTACTTTGGTTACGTATTTTGATGTCCTAAAACCGAATCTGAAGTCAGAATTTAACCTACACCCTCGGATTTTGCCCCAGCTACCCCCAGCCACCCTCTAAACCACCCCAAAAATCAAATATTTTACTATGTCCAAAAGATAAAAATAAAATAACTTAAGTTACGTATTTTGATGTCCTAAAGCCGAATCTGAAGTCAGAATTTAGCCTACAACCTCAGATTTTGCCCCAGCTACCCCCAGCTACCCTAATTTATAACTTTTGCACAAAGTAAAATATTCACCCTCTGGGGCAGTTTAGAGGATGATTGTGGTAGCTGGGGCTAAAACTAAGGGTGATAGGTAAATTCTGACTTGAAATTCGTTTTTAGAACATCAAAATACGTAAATAAGGTACTTTTATTTTTAACTTCAAGCAATCGCCAATATTCATATTGAGACGGTATGATGGGCACCCTGCCTTTTTATAAATTTACTAGGGGGCTCCGCCCCCTGCGCGCTCCGCGCGCCAACCCCCGTAGAGCGCGAACAGTTTTTTAAATTATATTATCCTTTTGGAATATGTTTTTTACTTAAATACATCATTTGAACAAAATCATATCACTTTGGTTTAAAATTAAATTAGTTTATATTAGGTTCATATTATCCAATTATTCCATTTTTGCTAAAGGACTCATGCGTCATTGTAGTAGTGATTATAACTTAGATAATACTGACCATAGTGAATTAACATAAATATATAGTCAAGTAATCTAATTTAGACTAAAAGGCGTCAATCTTCATAGTGTGTGTTATCTATCGTTCATATGTAAATTAAAATTTATAAACATATATTTTTAATTATATTGATTTACCTAAAAAAATATAAAAAGGTACAGTATGGTCGAAAATATTTATTAATATACAAAAGGTTTAATATAGTTTAGATAGCCAATGGTCCACATTGGCATAAAAATCAGTGCGATCCAAAAAATACATTTTGTCCTACAAAATGGTCCAAAAGGTCCATTTTAACCCAAAAAATCGATGGCCCAAAAATTACAAAAGACAATTAGTCCAATAGATATTAATTTTAGCACAATAAGCACATTTTGGCACAAACGGCTCATTTTGGCACAAAAGGCTCATTTTGACACAAAAGGCTCATTTTGGCACAAAAGGTCCATTTTGGCACAAAAGGTCCATTTTGGCACAAAAGGCTCATTTTGGCACAAAAGGTCCATTTTGGCACAAAAGGTTCATTTTGGCACAAAAGGTTCATTTTGGCACAAAAGGTCCAATTTGGCCCAAAAGGTCCATTTTGTCACAAAAGGTCCATTTTGGCACAAAAGGTCCATTTTGGCACAAAAGGTCCAGTTTGGCACAAAAGGTCCATTTTGGCACAAAGGGTCCATTTTGGCACAAAAGGTCCAGTTTGGCACAAAAGGTCCATTTTGGCACAAAAGGTCCATTGGCACAAAAGGCTCATGCGACAGCGGCGGCGGCGGTTATAACTTTATAATATATAGAGGTTAAGTACTAGGGGGCTCCGCCCACTGCGCGCTTCGCGCGCCAACCCCCGCAAAGCGTCGAGTGTGGTGAAAAGGCCCATGTTTACAATTAGAAATTTAAAGACAATTAATTAGAAAGAATAAAACTTTAAACTTAATTTTTTTTTTTATTTAAATAATTTAATTTTTCTTTCACAAATATTTATTTTAATTGCAATAATATGAAATCCGTTGTTAAATTTTACTAATTAATTCTTATCATCTATGAAAAATAATAAAATTATTTAGAGAGATTATTTTTTATTGTTCTAATCATACACTCTCATTGCTTACCCAACCTATTATTATTTAAAAAATTATCAGCTTTGTTTCCGTGATCAAAGATCACGTACACACACATTTAAAAACAAGGCGACGCATGCGCTTCTAATCATATAGTTATCTGATATATTTCGCTATCTCACTTTTGAGATATCTTTTACTATCTTATGCGCGTTAATGTGAGCGAAAACGTATAAATACGGCGCAAAGACACGAGAAAATATACATTCGTTATCCGGCTGTGTTGCACAACGGATCTTAAGTAAACTTGAGATGCTCTAGTTACTTGTGCTCTTGGAGATGCTCCAAGGAGGGAAACATAGGTTGGTTACCACCTATTATATATACCGGCCGTGCAAGGGCGAGATGCTCCCTTTGTACGTCTTATCGCTCGGTAAAGGGAATCTGGCGCTGCCACTTATATGGTCTCTCGACATGATCAGTAGAAGTTGGTTACCCCTTCTACAGGTAAATCTCTTTAGTTATCTTGACTTTCATTCGAGTGAGTTGCTCTCTCAATACGGTCAGGTTAATTAAGGGCTGCACTGAGATTGGCGTTTAGAGTCCTTAGATGGTCAGGTGGGTCTGGTTACCAACCGCGTGACGTCAGAAACCTTTTGCTTTGCTATAAGTCAATGCGACGGCGAGTTGCTCCCGTCTTTTAACAGTCCGGCATATAATTCCCATACTTGGGGTTGTCCTAAGCACTATACGTAAACCGAGCTAACGTTATTAATATTAAATTCATTTTTCTTTATATAATTTTGCATTTTCTTGAAAGTCAATAATTAAATTACACTGGAACCTCGATTATCCGGACTAGGTGAGACTAACCCCGATCCGGATATCTGAAAATCCGGTTAATACGGAAAAATTAAAAAATTTTCCCATAAAATAAAAAAAATAGTAAACAATTAATATGTATATCGATCTCAAATTAAATTACGACAAAAACCAAAACACGTAAGATTTAAAACTTAATCTTGACAATAAAAAAAACGTTAAGAAGGTTGAAAAAAAAGTTTTTATGTACATTAAATTCTTTTTAATAAAAATTACAAAATACTTCTCCCTTTCCAGATAAACCATAAAAATAATTTAAAAAAAATTTTATATGATTTTACTATAACTAGCAGTTGTGTTTACGAATAATGAGAATCGATATAAAAAAAAATAAAAAAATATTACTCAGAATTAAAATATTTAAATATGTTATACATAACGATAGATCGTAAAATATTAGGTCATTTAATTGTATACATTTAAAAAAAGTCACGGCTAAAAAAAATATTAAAAGCAAACAATCAAATAAAAGTTTAGGCAAAATTCTTTACTCATATAAAATAAAAAAAATTAATAGAATGATTTTATGATAGATTTATACCCATCTATGAGAATAATGAAATATCCGGTAATAAAGTCATAAAGTTTAGTAAAAAGTAAAAAAAATTATTATTGTATCTTAATAATTTTTATTGAAATTTTTGTTTGAATAAAATTATAATATCTTTTTAAAAAAGGCCGCCAGCGAAGGTATAATTTTAGCAATGCTTCTTATTGTGTGTTAAAAATAACTTTTACATAAATTGAAAAAAAATCAATTTTGTTTTTTGACCAAAATGCCAATCCGGTTGATCCAGAATCCGTATAATTGAGGTCCGGATAATCGAGGTTCCAGTGTAATCACGTTTGTTTTATATAAATTTTGCTACATACACAACGAAAAATTGTAAATATTAATTGTAAGACAAAGTATATTTTTTCTGAAAATAAATTGACTTTATTTTTGTTACATTAAATCAAGTCTGGTCATTGTGTTAAACCAATACCCATCCTAATGCATCCGGTAATTTCTTATTACGGAAAAGAACCGAAGGTACGCCAGGCCCCCTTTCGTACCGTCTCAATATTAAAATATTCACCATTTTGTGGAACCTAGAATTTCTGTATCGTTATAGATATAATTAAAATATACCGGAAAATTATAAAAATACATTACCTGCTGTTTTTACGCTTCAGACCATTTTGAATATTCTGAGCCATATTTAACCTATTCAGGCGCGCACACAGAAAGTTGCGCTGGGGTAGGCTAATAATGATAAATTTTTTAAAATATATGAAAAAAAATAAAATATTTGTGTAAAAGATGCCTTGAAAGGGTAGGCTACAGCCTAAGTAGCCTATAGCGTGTGTGCGCGCCTGCCTATTCATGCCCAACCATTAGTTCTTGGACACTTGAATTTTTCAGTAATAAAAGCTGTAGGTATATTTTAGATTGTAAAACTTACCCAATGAGTATAGTTTGGCTCGCTCTTTTCATTTCCGGATTCCATTTTCACTTACAACTCCTGCGAAATGGTATATCCCCTAATGTGGGAAAAATTAGAAACTTAAGATGTTCTCAAAAGCAAAAAATTTTTTATTTAGCATTAAAAATAATCCCAAAAGATTGTAAAAAATCAAATACGCTTGGATTTACCATTAAAACTCTCCCTGGAGGTTACTGTAGTTATCAGGAGAGTGAGTTTTACAACTAAATAAAAAATTGAATATTTTGGGCTGTGAAATTCTCCCAGTAAATAATTTGAGTCGCTCTTTTCACTTCTGGATTCCGTTTTCATCTACAACCCCTACGAAATAAGATATTAACCCCTAAAGTGAGGTAAATTTGTTCCCAAATGCTAAAAAGTTTTTATTTGGTATTGCGAATAATTAATAGGACTCTCAAGAGAGAGAACAAAATCAAATATGCACGCAGTTGCCCTTATAACCCTCCCTGGGTGTTTCTTTAGTATGGAAAGGGGTGAATTTTACAACTAGATGTAAGGCTGAATATTTTGGGCTAAAAATCTCACCTTGTACGTAATTTGGGTAGCTCTTTTCATTTCTGGAGTTCCTTTTTACTTACGCCCCTAAGCAATGAAATATCAACCACTTTTGGTGGAGTGGATACATTTTGTCCAGCGGAACAAAACTGTATAGATCTAAAAAAATCTGAATAATTTGAGCAAAAAATCTCATCCAGTATTTCAGATCACTTTTTTTATTTTCACAGCCTATTTTAATCTAAAACATCTAGAAATAGGAATACCAATCCCAAAATAAGAGTGAATGTTATAAAATATGAAAAGAATAAACCGAAATACCTAATAGTTGAGATTTTTAGTCGAAAATTTAAAGTTTTAAAAGGCTATTGCCGGATAAATATAGTGATTTGGCTCCCCATTCCAATCTCAAAAAAGTTATTTGCATCCGAAAAGTATTATAAAAACTAGCTGATCGCCGTTGGAATTAGCTTCGTAGCCCATATTAGGCGCCCTCAAACCTTAAAAAACCTTAAAAATCGTGTTTTTTGCGTTTTTTTTTGTTTCTCCGCTTTGTGTTGAGCTATTAATCTGAAAGTTGCGTAGAAAAAAAGGGCACAGCGTGTATTTTCAATCTTCATTGGTTTTAGACCTTTAAAACTATTTTAAGACCCTGAAAATTTATTTTTAATTTTCGAAAAATCAGTTTTTTGAGCATAAAAAAAAATAACCAGTGTTAAATTTCTTCAATCTGACCTACAAAATTAAAAAAAATTATATTTTACTGATATCAGTCTTGTCCTGGAGGGGGAGCTGATCTCCACACTTTCAAAACTCAAAAAACGCGTTTTTTTGTCTATACACGATTAAAATGCAATAGAATTGCGAAAATTCGTTTTGGAACCTCCCTTAATCTTTTTGAGCATCTATTTTTACGTGTTGACTAAAATATTTTTCATTAATTATTGTTTTTAGACCCTTATGACCACTTAAGACCACCTTAAGAGCCCAAAAATTGATTTTACATTTTCGAAAAGTCAGTTTTTTTGAAATTAAAAAATTATATCTATCTTTAATTCTTTCAAATTGGACTAAAAAGGCAAAGAAAATTATTTTTTAACGATATCAGTCTTGTCCTGGAGGAGGAGCTCATCCCCACCCCTTCAAAACTCAAAAAACGCGTTTCTTTGCCCCTACACGGTTAACTCATTAATTCCTAAAAAGAAACTGCATTTGGCATAGCTGTAAAACCTATTCCATTTAGAGCATTTGACTCAAATTAGTAAAATAAAACAAAAAAAAATTTCAATTAAAATCAATTAAACAATTCGAAAAAAATAATGAAGTTTGTAAATGAAAAATTAATTAATTTTTAAGTTTTTAGTATTTGGATATTTACTGCCGTAGTTGAACTATCTCGATGACTTTGAAACGCAGTAATTATTAATAATTTTTAAAATATTGATACACACAAAATCGATTAACTTTGCTGAATTTACTTGGAAAAATAAATGAGTACGTGTAAATATAAGTAAAATAATGTTTTTGTATTCATACATGATCAAATAAGTTTGAAATTTTATGTTTTTCATAGAAAATAAATATTTCTTTTTTAATCATTTACTTTTTTTTTCATTTGGAATAAAAAAATGTAGAGATGCTGAAAATTCATGATCATTGACTTAAATTTTGATATCCAAGGTAAGTTATTCAAGTCTACAGTGAAAAAAAAGTGCTTTTTTCACAAGCCGTTTAAAAATTGACTAATATTTTAACTTCTTTGGATTCATTGAATTATTTGGCGATTCATTTTGGTTCCTACCTGCTTTAAAACTGCTTTTGCAAAGACTCAATTTTAAACCAATTTAAGAAATTGAATCGACTACCTAATTAAAAGAATTACGATATTTTCAAAAATGTTAAACATTTTAAAACTTTTAATTCTGCAAACACTAAAAAATGTACTAGGAGTCATCTATAAATTACATAAGTACAAAAACGGATTTTTCACCTTCTCCCTCCCTCATGTAAACAACCGGAAGGTTTTATAGACCCTTCCCGCTATCTTTTTATGTAAGGTAAACATTTATTGACAACAAATAAAATTTTAAAATTTAACAATACATTTTTTTTATGCAGTTTGATTTAGAATAGATAATAATTAATTTATAAATAAAATATGTCATGATCTGTTATTTACTAGCTTAGTTTTCTAAAATTTTACCTCAAATTCACAAATAATGATTACGTAAGAGGTAGGTTATACCCCCCAACCGGCCTGCCCCCTCACGTACAATAGAGTAAGCATTTAATTAACTCTTTCCACCTCCCTTAAAACGCTTACGTAATTTATTGAAGATCTTAAGATTTTAACATCATTTATAGTTAAATTAAAAAAATTATGAGAAAGAAGTTTACTGTAATACATGAAAATGACTCTAGTCACTTATAAGAATAAAATTTCTAATCATCAAGGAGACTACGATTATTAATAATAATTAATTAAGCATTTCCGAACATAGTCAATTGTCTTTAAATAGATTTTGAAGGATGCAAATTTCTCTAGTCATAATGACAATAATTATTATATAATTTTTCAAATTTAATCAATTTAGCATAAATAAAATCATTAGAGAAAATTTTCATTTGTATTTTATTCTAATTTCAAAAAATTTGCTTAAAAATAAAAAAATTGTTAAAACTGATATGCATAAATTATAAAATTATTTTATTTAAAAACTAAATTTATTATTATTGCCAGTTTATTGCTAAAAAAAATATAATTCTTTAAAATTATTAACATTTGTAAATATTAGAAGAAAAGTCGTAGATCAATAGTTAGATTGTTAGATTAAAACACAAAAAAGGGAAGTAATAATTGTGTAGATGGTAAATAGATAATAATAAAATTTATTTGTATAACTTTAAAATATAAATACATAAAAACTCATTAATAATTACGACCTTTCCAGACTATTGTACATTTTTAACCAATTAATAGTCTTTATTAATTGCATAGTAAACCACATAATAAGCATAGTAAATTTTAAAATCAATTTTTAGAGGTTACAGTTTTTTTATTTTTTGTATTAAATACAAAATTGGCTCTAAAAATCGATTCAATTTACTTACCGAAGTTTTCATTTTTTCAAAAAATGTGTTATGTCAATTTTTGCAGAAAAATATAAACTCCCACATAACCTAAATCCACATTTTTTGCGCTTCTTTGAAAAAGTTTGAAAAAAATAGAAAAATTTTTTTTTAAAAGGTTAAAATAATTACTTAGAGGCAATTTCTAGTAAAATCGTGGATTTTTTAAATTTTATGGCTTTTTATCAATTTTTTACTGTCATGAAATTATCACTTTTTCGACCATACGACCATATTCATCAAAAAAGTAAAAAAATCTATAAAGAAAAAATCAACGAATTTAGTACGCTAAAGCATAACAAAATTTAAATAGAAGTAATATATGTGTCCGGGTAGCTTTTACAAGTTTATTTTATTCAAAACTGCCTTTGGGTAATAAGTTTGCTTTTTTAGAAAAAGATTTTTCTATTTTTTACGAAAAGTCTCATTTTCTTTAAAAAACGATAAAAATAGTGAATTTACCTCTTGCACGACCATTTCAATAACTTATTTTTCCCAGAAATGAAAAATTTTTTTCAATTACCCAGCTACAGAATTGGACTTTAACTTATTTTGCGACAATATTCTTATTATAAATAAAATCTAATTTAATATTATGGAAACATTGTACTACGTGCAGACTATGTGTCAAATAAAACAACGTTAAAGTCTTGGTAAAAATAAACTCATTAACGCCGGTGCGGAGAGTTTTGGAAGTGAGCAAAAATAAATATATTCCCTTATAGAAACGTGGCTAAAAAAATCATCCGAATAGTAAAATTTCACGCTCTTTCAGAATCTGACATTAGTTTTCACCTACAACCCTTAAATATATCCTCAAAACGGGAATGAAAGGGGTATGCATTATTAGGAAAAATCAATGAAAAAAGTATCCAATTTTATTGCAAAATGTTTGAAAATAATATTTTTGATGTAAATTTAAATAAACTTCGTATACATTGATATCTCATTCATTTTAGCCCTATTTACGACTCTTAAAAGTTGGATAGGGGTGGTACTCCAGTCAAAATACGGGTTTGGTTGTACTATCACTGACGATTACCAGATTAGCTCTACTATGGGTTTTTGGGTCGCTGAACACGAAAATCAGGGTCATTTTGCAGAGAAATTGGGGCTTCACCCTTAAATTTGCAAAAACTACCCCCAAAAAAGGTTTTTTTTTACATATACGCATTTTGAGCGCTCAGATTTGTACCGTACGGGTTTTTTGGGTCGCTAGTCAAGAATTTCGATTTTTTTTTCATAAATTATTAAATTTTAATTTCACCCTTAAATTGGCTAAAAATAAGGGAATATATTTATTTTTGCTCACTTCCAAAACTCTCCACCCCGGCGTTAATGAGTTAACATTAATTAAATATTATTGGTTAAGCTATCAAAAATTTATTTAGCATTTCACAAGTCTCTTATAAAATTAATACTAACAGTGAATAATAATTGATAATTACAAAAAAACATGTATATCAAATAAATAATAATGTAAAAATATAATATAATAATGTAATAATACAATACTGAAAGCTTATAAAATAATTAAATTGATTTTTCACACTTTGCTTAATTTTAATTAAAGAATCTAACAGAAATAAGTTTCATGGTGATATACTTTACATGCGTATTTTTTTTCAAGTTTATTAAAATAATTATAATTAGATTTCCGTTTAACATCAAAACAAGCTTCAATAGTTTTCAATCACTTAATATTTATTGATCAAATCGTGTAAATCAAAAATCATAAAAAGGAAAATATATATTAAATTTTGCTAGGAATTTTTCTTTCAATTATTTTTTATCATTTTGTTTTAATTTCTTTTATTTGATGGTAACCTATTGCTTGGTTAAAAATTGCTCATTTAGGGCCAAAAATGGGCATTTGGTTTATTAACTATTACGATGAGAGAATTGGTGATGAAAAATTGCGGATTACAGGGATGAAAAGGTGTATTTTATTAAAAAAAAAATGAGACTAACTAAGTATTTTGGTTGAATTGCAAGATGGCAGGATTATTTGGAATATTGCTTGAAAACCATATTTAATGACATTGTGGTAATACTGAACTAAAGTAGCACCCTTAAAAAAATCTAAACAATTAATTTTGCGCTAGTTATAAAAACACAAAAATATGATAATTTACCTTTCTAGAGGTTCAGAAAACTTCTCTGTATATTTGAAAGTCATTTAACTCAAAAAAATGCTAAATTTGGAAAATCAAGCTACAATATTTGGCCCATTACTCTGAATCCATCAAGAATAAATAAAAATAACCAATTTCATCGTTTTTAGTAACCCAAAAAACATGCGGAATGCTCTTTTAAAATAATTTTAACATTTTTTAGTCCGCAGCAAGTTTTTGACGTCAAAAACTGTCCAATTTTTGATATTTTTACCACTGAAATTAGCTCATAACCTTTTGCCTTAAAAAAATAGTTTAAAATAACTGATTCCATCGTTTTTAGCGACCAAAAAAACTGCGAAATACCCCCCAAAATTTTATTTTTATGTTGCCTTTTAAGTTTAGTAGCTTTAGTCCCTCCCGACGTTCCTGAGCCCATTTTCAAAAATTGCTTTGGCGCTGTCCAACGATTAAATATTTTTAGATGCGGTTTACGTTGAACTTATTTTTTCATTAAATGACATCCAAAAACGCTTGAGCACCTTAAAAAATCGAAAAGTCGATTTTTTTTTGGCAGTCTAGTAAAGAATTAAATTTTAGACCTATTAAAGGTATTCAAGCAGCAGCTGCGTTCAAATTTTAAAAATATACGTGTTGCGGCGCGCGCTATTTTGCCTCATAGAATCAAAAATAAAGCGAATTTCAAAACAAAATTTTTTTTCCATATTCTTGAAACATATACGAATACATTAAAAGAAAAAAAAAATTTCGATTTCGGAAAAAAAATTACCCAATTATCCCCCTTAAGGTTCTGCATTCCTTATTATAGTTACTCAGAAAAGTAAACCTACGAAAGTAAGATACGACCAATTTTCACCATGGATCTTCAGGATTCTGACCGTTTCAGGGCTTGTTAGGTTAATGCCAGAAATCGTGAAAAAAGTTAAGACATATTTGCTGACCTTTTCAACGATGTAAGATCTAAATAGCTTAATTAATTATACAGAGCTGTAAGTCAGGGACCGACGAGAAGATTTTTAGAAGTTTCTGATAATAAAAAAATTATTTTATGGCATGGTTCGTAGTAATATTTTGCGCTGATTTTAATGGTGTAATCAGTTTTTCACGAAAATATTCGAGAGTGCCTCAAATGAGCAAAAAAAATATCTGAGGGGTCACCCACTTGCATTATTTCCCGCTTGAAAAATACCTACCCCTAAATATATTGTAAGCAGGAGACCTGCTTACAATATATCCATGGAAAATGCAAGCGGGAGTCCCTTTCAGATTATACAGGTGGTAGACTCTTCAAAATAACGCAAGCGGGAGATAAAAAAGGTGGGAGTCCCGCTTGGATAATGCAAGCGGGAGCCTCTCTCAGATAATGCAAATAATTCAGGATCGACTTTTTTATGATACAAAAGCATTTCTGAACTTATTTTTCATCGTAGAATCCAAAAAATAATTTTACGAAAACTACAGAAAAATTTGGCTATTTTTGCTCATTTCGGACACACCCAAATATTTTCGGGAAAAACTGAATGCACCATTAAAATCATATTCATATACTCGTTTTTCTTTCTATGTTTTAAAAATTTATTTATTTTCATAATTTTTCGATTTTTTATATTCTGCTTATTTAAGGTTTTTTTTCGACAAGAAGTAGTCCCAAATACATTCAGCAAATAACGCAATAAAAGAAATTACAATTCCAGCAAGCAATATGACAATAAGAATTGAAATTGAATCATCATCTGTTTCATTATCATCACTACCTTTCTGAATACTCTTCTCAATTTTATTAACATTCTCATAATCAGACCGCCATTTTATATCCAAGCCTGCTTCGAGCATTCTTCGGTAAATCTTATCAAACTCAATTCGAAACGGAGAATTATTATTAAATCCTAAAACGATATAGGAATGAAATATATTGAAATCTTTTATTTCGAATTTTATTTTACTTGCAACTTCTTTATTTTCCTTTACTTTTTCTGAAAAATCACCAAATAAAACAAAAATTTTATCAGAAGATAAAATCTCCAGATCTAAGGAGGGTTCTGTTGATGCTATTCTAGCAATTTCTTTCATTTTTTGATTACCTTGACGACTCATAAATTTTAAAAAAACTGGATGAATGAAAAAAATAACTGAAAGATTTTTTTCGAAAATTGCTTTGAAAGAATCAACTAACAGTATTTCTTTGTTTTCAAGTTTTAAACTTGTCATATCAAGAACCAAATCCGACATGAAAAATAATGAAACTAAACAAATCAGTAAGTAAATAATTTTTGATCTTAAGGAAATTAATTTAATATTCACAACGTTACCCAGCAGCAAACTTAGAATATTAATTATAGACCACTCATTAAGGTCAAATTTAAAACAATAAACGCAAATGAAGATTATAATTATTATGGCAATAAAAGATAAAAACGAAAATAAAATATAATTATAATTGGTAACATTTTTTTGGATATTCACTGGAATTAATACTTCTAATTTAATTGATTTTACTAAGAAAAGATTTGGAATGTTACGGTTAACTTGTGAATAACCTTTTGCTAGTAAACATATTAATTCGTGTGTACGTAATATATCTACAGCGTTGCCAAAATTAGGCACAGTAATAATTTCTGCTGAAATATTTAAGGAATTGACAAAACATTCAAAAGCTTTATAAATATGCATGTAAAAATATTCATTTCCTCTTTGCAAGTGATTTTCCGTATAATTTAGATATATACCTGGCCAAAATGATTCTAGTACTCCAATTCTAATATTTTTAATTTTTTTAAATTTATCTGGAAAATATACTGGATTTCCAAAATTATTAATTTGCTTTTTTATTAATCCATTTTTAGGTGAATCATAAATTATGAAACTTTCGTTATTTAAATGGCATGACACAACTGTAAAATCCATGAATTGAAATTTTTTACTCTCGGAAAAAATTTCCATGACATTTATGTTAATCACTTGATTAAACAATAAAAATATTTTAGTTTTTGACAAATAAAATAAAGATTTGCTTATAAAATTCAAAGCTGTAGACAATTTTTTGATAAAGTCATTGTTTTGCTTTTCTTTAAGAATGATAATTTGCAAAGGTGCTGTTACATTTTCGTAATACGTTACCCTGTCTGGTTGGAGTTCTGTTGTTATTGGTGGTTTATTCAAATCAACAATTACAGTTGGTACTGCACCCATAAGATACTCGAGAATCTCCTGATACTTACATTGATCGCTTACATTTTGGTGTTGAAAAAAATCAATGTATAGAGTTACCCGATTGGGTTGAACTTGATTAATTAGTTCTCTTATCATCGTCTCCATTCCAGTTGCAATTATTGAGTCAAATAGTAACAAAAAATAAGCTACTTTTATTAAATTCATGACTCCGGCCAATTGGAAAAATTCTAAAAGGTTCCTTTCTAGAAGGTTAAAAATTTTATTTTTTATTAAAATTTGAAAATTTTTAAATTGATTAAGAAAGATTGTGAGTTATGATTGGGTCCTCAATTATTTTTTAATTATACCTTTTTTTGTATTAAAATTTTATATACTAATTTTTTTTAAAATAAATTATTCTTTTACTTTAGAAAAAATAAATAATAAAATATTATCTTGTCTAGAATGACTTGGTTTAAAAAAAATATACAGAAAATTTTAATGCTTGGTTTTCTAATAATTGGTAAACAGAGTTTACGTGATGAATTACCTTGAATGTGATAAATTATAATTTATATAACATTTAAACTTATTATTATATCTTTATAAACGTACTTTTTTTTGCATATTTTAGATGTTCGATTTACAGAATATTATTAACTAATAAAGAGATAAATTTAAAAAAAATTATTTTTAAACCTTCTTTAAATTTAAAAAAATTTTTTAAAAAACTTTTTAGGCGACATCTTGCATAAGTTATAACCGATTATTGTTCAGTTAAAATAGTGTTTAATTCTCAAGTTTGGCACATCCAAAAATTATTATGAAGCAGTTAACTAAAATTAGGAAATGACATCTAGTTTTTACAAAAATTTTTATTTTTAGAAAAACGATGGCCTAAGAATGATTAAAAACCTAAATTATCCTTTGAATATTTAAGTTTTCTGAAGTATTTGGCATTAAAAAATCAAAAATTTAGAAAATTTTGATGTCATTCCCTAATTTAAGTTATCTGATTCATGAAGGATATTTTTTTTTTGGATTTGCCAGAGTAGTGTATCATTTGCTTTTTTTTTAAATGACTTGTGCAGTCTGTGTAATTTTTTTATTCATAAATAGGAATTGAAATTTGAATACCTTTAAGGGCAAGTCAGATCCCATTACCGACTTTTCATCGTTTTGCTGCAGAAAATTGCGATTTTCTCCGAATTACCGCCGTTAATCAAAATTCTAAAAAAAGGAAAACATTATAAAATGGTTTATAAATACAATAGTAGATTTGATGTATTATTTTGCAGATTCATATGCAAAAATTTTTGTTTGAAAAAATAAATCCGAGCAAGATCAAATTTTCCAACAAAAATTTTACAAATAAGTCTACAAAAAAGTATTTAAAACGGTGCCAATCAATTCGTAAATCATTTTTTTATGTTTTCCTTTTGGGAGTTTTTGAAAATTTTAAGCGAATTATTTTTTATTTACAAAAGTAATGTTCATTAGTGGGTTATGACGATAAGAGTAACATGACAATTTTTGGTACTGACTGCGACTTTTAGTGTCCTCCTCGATTTTATTTTCTACACACTCCCTATGAGGACACTTAAATTTTATGCAAGGATGTGTTAGTAATTATGTATAGTGTGGTGTATATATGCACTAAAATCATATGAGATTGTGTTTGTACAGGATATGCCATACTATACTGTATAGTATAAAACTAGTATAAGGAACACGTGTAAATATTAACTCTGTGCATTTAAAAAAATATTTATTAAATAAATAAATACAACTTTTAAATCATTCTGAATGGTTTAGTAAAATATTTTATTCCTAA
This sequence comes from Anagrus nilaparvatae, assembly GCA_022575985.1. Taxonomy (NCBI): domain Eukaryota; kingdom Metazoa; phylum Arthropoda; class Insecta; order Hymenoptera; family Mymaridae; genus Anagrus; species Anagrus nilaparvatae. Next base: position 8,402,417 of record JAKSXM010000165.1, read on the forward strand.
AAACTAGTATCTTTAAAAATAAGGATTTATTAAAATATGCAGCTTTTCGTATAATAATCTGTGAAATAATTTTATTATCCGTTCTTTATTGTGTTCGAAAAAAATGTTAATATTTTATATGCATATCATTATTTATATAATTATACAGATTTGTTTTAGTATTGGCATGTTCAGCTTATAAATTATTGACAAATCTTGTGTATATTAAAGTTATTTCTTGAATCGTTCTTTTTTTATTAAAAAATTAAGTTAAAATTATTTTTATCTTGGTTGATAAAGAACAAAAAACGTTGTTTATTTACAATTTTATTTTATTGCAATTAAGATAAAAATAATTTTAACTTAAATCTTGTGTATATTTTTTTATTGTGCATGTACGTAAAATTTTTTGGCATTTTTTACTCGCTGCGAGTATAAAAAAGCAATGCATGCTAGATGATATTGCTTTAAAATAAAGTATTTTAATACTTGCATAAATTAAAAAAAAATTAATTATTTATTTGGTGCATGGATTAATAAAGACTAATTTGCTTTAATAAAAATATTTTGCAAGTATTTAAAAAAAGGATACTTATGTATTTTTTTTGGAAAATTACTTTTGTTTAAAAAAAAAAAAAATTTTTTTATTTTCTTATTTTTAGAAAATATTAATATAAAATAAAAAAAAAAGATCAGAATAAAATTCAATAATGATCTGAAAAAAATTGCTTTTTTAGAACACGCAAAAAAAAGAATAGTAAAATTAACCTCAACGAATTTAGTAAACACAAATTAATAAATGTTGGTAAATATAACCAAACAATTAGTAAATTTTACTAAAAAAATTGAGGTTTTAGTTTTATAAACAAATTTTATTAGTAAATTTTACTAAAAATTTATAGTGAGTTCTAACCACACTGAACTTAGTAAACAAAATCGTTATTTTGGTTATATTTACTAATTTTTTATATGCGTGAATGCTTGATTTCTAATTTAATTGCTAAATGCAAAAATTTTACTAATTACTTTGGGAAAGACAATATTTTTTTGATTACCTTTTCAATATTTCACAAGAATGTTTTAAAAAATCAAATTTAGCGCGTAAGTTGAATTTTTTTTTATTTTAGTGACCAAGTAAATACGAGTAGGCATGACTGTCGTATGTTTGACTAATCTGATCTGACTCGCCCTTAATAAAGTGTTACTTCAATTCCTTTATTCGTTCTCATTTTTTCTAACTATTTAAAAATATCTGAAAAATTATGAAGAATTATGTTATTAAAAAATGAAATATGCTGAAACTTTCATTACAAACACCTTAAGTAAAAAAAAACTAGTTCTTGAAACGTTTTTGAAAATTTTGTTTTGAAATGATTTGAGCAGTCTGCTTAATTTATTTATTCATAAATATCAAGAGTTTAAATTTGAATACCTTTATTAAAGTTTCAATGTGATAATTTTTATTCGTATGTAAAATATCATAAAACTTTTGAATTACAATTTAAGAAAATGTAAATGTTACTTTTTCAAAAACGGACTACGAAATGTGGAAAATAAAATGAATTTATGCAAACTTATTCCATAAAGGTTAGAATTTGCATGCAATGTCATATACCTAACTTAACTTTAATTTTATTTGCCTTGAATATTTAAAAAAAAAAATTATATAGTAGCGAAAACATAGAAACACAGAAGTTGAAAAATTAATTTTTAACTTTTTAGATACGTATAATAGACTACCGAAGACTACGTTTAAAAAAAATATAGAAAATTTTAATGCTTGGTTTTCTGATAATTGAACAGAGTTTGCGTGATGAATAACCTTGAATATAGAAAATTAATATTTATTTAACATTAAAAATTATTATTATATCTTTATAAATGTGGGTATACATTGAAAAATTAATTTAAACAATTTAATGTCTATCCAAACAAATTAATTTAAATCGATTTTTAAAAAATAAATACGAAAAGCCTCGTGCTTTGAAAAAAATATGAAATATTTTTCAAATATTATTTCATTATATTTCAATAGTTTTTTTATAATTCTTGATAGGTATTTTCTTTTAATAACTAAGTAAATAAGAATCGAATAAAAAATAATTTAAATTTAATGAGGATGCATAATACACCCATTTTGAGACTGCGGAGAAAAATATAATCTATTAAGAGCACCAAGGGGGTTGCTGGTAAAATTGATGTTTGTTAGCAATATAATTATAGATTTGTTAGTAACAAATAATAAGTTACTTTGATTAAATTCATGACTCCAGCCAATTTAAATAATTCTAAAAGGTTCTTTTCTAGAAGGTTAAAAATTTTATTTTTTATTAAATTTTGAAAATTTTTAAATCGATTAAGAAAGATTGTGAGTTATGATTGGCTTCTCAATTATTTTTTAATTATAACTTTTTTTGTTTTGAAATTTAATATATTAATTATTTTTTTAAATGATTTAATTCTATTAATTATGTTTTTAAAAAATGAAATTGTTGATTTTTCAAAAGGTGAAAACGGACTATTTATTTATTTATTTATTTAATATTTTCATACATGTGAAAATTTAACGGGTATGTACTACCCTTTACAGTTGTAGATATACATTTTGATTGGTCTAGTTGTACTTTATTTGAACTAAAACTATATTAAAATTTAAGTTTAAAAGCTATAAAAAAGGAACACCACCATTTGGAACACCACAGCTTCTAATATAATCAAAGTCTTGGATTCTCTTGCACCCATAAAAGAGTTCACTATTGACAAAAAGTCATCTCCCTGGCTCTCCACCGAACTAAATGCAGAATCTGCCAAACTTGACAGGCTCTACAAAAGTTATAAAAACAATAGAATCCCTCAAAAATTAAATGCTTATAGGGATTTTAAAGAAAAATTACTTGAGAAAATCACCACTGCTAAAAAGAACTACTACTCAGATAAACTATCTACAAAAAACCCACCTGCTACCATTTGGAAAGACCTTGACCATCTTGGCCTAACAAACTCTCCTCCATCTCGGAAAAATTTCCTCTCGCCAGATTCAATAAACAGTTATTTTATCTCAACGCAAAATGCGTCAATTTCAAATAATATCACTCATTCTCCAACTGGCTCCCCATCTAGGCCCCCCTTCAAATTCAAAAACATTACCAGCGATGATCTTCAATGGGCTTTCAAGCAATTCAGCACCAAATCTGTTGGCCCCGATGGGATATCTCTCAAAGTTCTAAAACTTTGCCTTCCGGTTCTTTCCAAAGTTTTCATATCTCTTTTCAACAAATCCATAATCTTAAACGAAATCCCCTCAGCTTGGAAGCACAGCAATATTCTCCCAGTAGCAAAAACCTCTAATCCCACTTCCCCAGCAGACTACAGACCAATATCTCTTTTATGCATAATCTCTAAAATACTAGAAAAAATCCTCCATAAACAAATTATCGAATACATCACGCATCACAATATTCTTGACTCTTTCCAGTCTGGCTTCCTCAAAAATCACAGTACTAATTATTTTCTCACAAACCTAACTGATGATATCTGTAAAGGCTTTCACCAAGATCGCATCACTATACTACTTCTGTTAGATTTATCTAAAGCCTTTGATAGGGTTTCCCATACTATCCTTCTGGACAAGCTTTCTGCTATTGGTTTTTCTCCCCAAGTTGTTGGCTGGTTCACAGAATATCTATGTAACCGTACCCAGTCAGTTATTTTGGAAAATAAGTCCTCTTCTACACTTAACATAGTCAGCGGGGTTCCCCAAGGGTCAGTCCTTGGTCCCTTACTTTTCCTAATTTACATAAATGACCTTGGTCGTAAAATCATTTACTCAAAGCGTCTAATGTTCGCTGACGATCTCCAAATTTACTTGCAAGTAAATAGGTAAGTAATAAGTACCTTACAAAGATTTAAATTTGGGAATGTCCCTAATCCAAAATGATCTTCATGAGATTGAAAATTGGTGTTCTACCAACAACTTCAAAATAAACATTGACAAGTCCAACTTCATGATCTTTAGCAAAAAATCAAGTACTTTCGACAGTAATACTTCCTTTTATTTTAGTGGTACTAGAATCCAGCTCACAAAAACCGTAAAAAACCTTGGTCTCTTCATTGATCAGGACATGAAATGGCGTTCTCAAGTAAACCACATAGTAAAATCAGCCAATAATGTCCTCTACAGGTTAAGACATTTCAAGCACTTAATCAACTCGAATCTCCGTAAGCAGCTTGTTACCGCTTTTGTTTTTCCCATCCTTGACTCTGGCGTCTTTCCTATGGGTAATTTGCCTGACCATCAATATAATCGTTTACAAAAATTATTAAACGCCTCTGTCAGATATGTCTGTGATATTAGATACCCGCTTCGTACCTTCCCCTGACAGAATAAAGCTTGGATGGCTAAACGATAAATTCAGAGCGAAATACTTAAGTGCTGTCCACATTTATAATGTACTAAATAATGGGATACCTGCATATCTCAAGGAAAAAATCAAAATCTATATTCTTGCAAGAACCCTCCGCCCTAAAAATCGTCCTCACCTAGTAGTTGATACATCCACTAACCCTATTTACAATAATTCCTTACTCGTATTTATGATCTCCTTCTGGAACTCTCTCCCCGAAGAAATCCGTCTGTCAAGCTCAGTGGAAGTTTTCAAATCTAGTCTTTACCAACATCTCCTAGAGATTGACAGACGTGAATCAAACCTCCCTTAACTCACATTTACTCCTACATTCTATACACTTTAAATCTTATAAGCCTCTTTTTCCCCTGTTCCCCTATTTTCTAGTTTATAATTATTATCATATTGTATTATTATATTATTATTTTTTATCTATATCATTTTATTATATTGTAAATATTTTATTATACCAAATTTAATTAGCGTGTAGCAACAAATTTATCTATTTAATTAATGTACTTCAATATTTTTGTACAATCTTGTACAATAATCTTATTAATAAAAAAAAAAAAAAAAAAAAATAAACATATAATAAATTAATTAAATTTAATATTATATACATTTGATTTATATTCATAAAATAAATAAACAATTAATGTACAAGTAAGTTTAATTCAATAAATATAAGAAAATCTAGATCAAAATGCATTATTCAATATTTTTTACTGTACATGGTTTGTAATCTAAACTTTAGAGCGTTTCTGTCGTTCATCAGATTCTGGTCATCTTTGGAAAGACCGTTCTAAGACCGACTATGAATTGTTGAAAATAAAATGAATTTATGCGAACTTATTCCATAAAGATTAGAATTTTCATGCAATGTCATATAATTTAACTTTAATTTTATTAGCCTTGAAAATTAAAAAAAAAATTATTTGCAGCAAAAACACAAAAACATAGAAATTGAAAAGTAATTTAAATAATAAATGATAAATTTAAATTTAAGTAATTAAATTATTTAAATAATAATTTTTTTTTTTTTAAATCATAAATTGTAAAAAACGCAGCCAAATAATTGGCACTAAGATTCCTCATTAGCAATAACAAAATGTTCTTAATGGTATATTTTACCTAACAAAGTATAATGCCATAAGAAAAACTAAAAATGATCTTTTCCTTGATACAGTTAGCTTATGGAAAAAATTAGGTTTTTTACATAAAAAAAGAAGATTTTTATGCTTAGTACATAATCTTTTTTTGTGATAATTATGTCTGCTAGACAGTTTTTGGTATAGCTGGTACACGGTGCCTCTGAAACAATTTAAATAGAAATGCAAATTACCCCCGAGATTCCAATGGAAATTTGTTTTTTAGTTGTTTTGAGTCACAAAAATCAAAAAATTTAAAAAATCCGTCTGGCGCTTTTTTTTTAGCTAAAAACTGTTTAATTTCGATATTATAATAGAAAATAATTGGAAAATAATAAATAAGTTTGTATAAAAGTTGTTTTAAGTTATAAAAAATAATTTTTAATGTACAAAATCTTTTATAACATTAAATTTACTAAAAAAAAATAATTTTACCAAAAAAAAAGACATTTTACCAAAAAAGGCACATTTTAAAGGTTGTAAATAGGACCAAAATGAATGAAACCACAATGAATACAAAGTTTACTTAAATTTATATAAAAAATATTATGTTTAAATATTTTTCAATAAAATTTGATACTTTTTTCATTGATTTTTCCAAAAATTTCTCATAATACCTGATCTACCCCTTTCAACCCCTCTTTTTAGGGTATATTTAAGAGTTGTAGGTCAAAACTAATGTTAGATTCTGAAAGAGCGTGAAATTTTACTGCAGGGATGAATTTCTGAGCCACGTATCTGCAAGGAAATACATTTTTTTTGCTTACTTCCAAAACTCACCGCCCAAGCGCTAATGAGTTAATTTTAGTTAATTAATTAGTTAATTAATTTTTTCATTGAAATTAAAATTTTTACATTAAAAGTATAATTTTTAAATTATAGACGTAAAGTCTCAAAACGTGCTTATATGCCAAAATATCAGAAAAAAAATTTTGACCGATCACAATTAAATAATAAAATCAAACTAACATTTTACAATCACAAAACTAGACTAAAAGACGTATTCTCTTGTAATTTTTTCTGTACAATTCGAACTCACTATTTATTGTAACATTTAAACACGCTTTATAGGAGAAAAATTCATTTTTTTAGTTTTTTAGAGTACAAATTATAAGGGGATCAACTTTTTAAAAGTTTCGCAGTCTTCAAGAAAAAATATTCTGATTAATATTAAATAGCAATGAAGGGATTAAGATTAAAAGATTATAATCTGATTTACAATTTTTTTATTTTAAAAACTTGTAGATGATTTCATATAAAATAATATAGTTTCTTATAAAATGCTTTTTATTTTATTATTTTTCTTGTCAGTGGCCAGAAAGCACGTATTTCCCGGCCGCAGTGCGATTCGAAAATACTTGTTTTCTAGCCACTGACGAAGAAAAATTGGTGAATGTTTTGGCCTCGGCCGTAAAAAAAGAATGACCCAGATCGCAGTTTGCCATCCTCGGCTTCGCCTCGGATTGCAATTTACGTGCGATCTGGGCCATTCTTTATTTTTGCGGCCTAGGATAAAAATATACTATTCTTTTTGCCCTTACTTCCTCCAAACATCATTAATAAAAATTGAACTTGTTTGGTAATTATTAGTTACTAGTTTTTGGGTAACCAAATTTCTTAGCTGTTTTAAACAATCCAATTAAAGAATCAAGAGTCTCTTCTCCAGTAGGAATAATTGAGTCGGGTGGAATATAGTGTCCATACTTTCCTTTATCTCTCAATTCATAAGCAAATGTTAATGGTACATTAAGAGTTTCGTAAACCCAATCGGCTGACGCTCCGGATGCTGTATCTGAAAAATTATTTTATTTTAAACTTATTAAGATCTAATAATAAGTAAATTATTAAAAATTAATTATTTTCCTTTTTATTTATTAGCTTTAAAATTGGCTCTTCCAATTGGGTTAATAATTTTAGAAATATTTCAAATGCTGAAAATATATCATTTCAATTTTTATTTTTTTTCTGATGGATCAATTTAGTTTGAAACGTGTATTTAAGGTATGCATTTATAATTGCGTTTAACAATTAGGCGTAAATTAATATTTTATTGTTGAATTATATTTTAAGTAACTGACAATTTAAACATATTAGAAATACTTACAAAATAAATCAGCGATGCTTCCAACCCTATAGTCAGTTCCATATCTTTGAGACAATGCTTTAGCAGCTTCGGTACCAATTTCAAGCTTCATTTTTCAAAATAACAATTTTTTAGAAATTAATTAATATTAGCATAAAAATTTAATGTATCAATTAAAATTTACCAATTCATTATAGTTTTTTACATGTTCATGTGTATGAGCGTATGGAAATATTATACATTGGCCGGCGCTATGAAATGCAATATAAGCATATAATTTTCCTGAGAGTGTTAATATAAATTCTGATAAGGATTTGGTTTCAATTTCTGAAAATGCTTCAGCTCCTCCAAAACGGTCACTACACGAGTCATTTGATGTGTGCTCTTTCATAAGATCTATGAAATAATTTCATTTTGCATTTGCTATTCACCATAATTTAATAAAAATCAAAAGTTTATATTAAAGCTTTATAACAACTTACTCATCCACTGGAATCCCCAATTACGATTTAGATCAACTCCAATACATTCCCCGTGATTTCTAGATCTATTTTTACGCCATTTTCGATTCTAAAATAATTTTTTCAGTAAAAAATAATTAATTATTTTTATTTATTATATTATGTGTTAAAAAATAAATCTTAATTTTCTAAAAGAGATCAATTTTCACAATTTTTTCATTCAGAAATTCTTTAATAAGTTCCTTGTCAAAAGATGGACAATATCAGATTTCGATTTCATGCGATTTCATGAAAATTCCTAGCTTGAGCAAAATTTAAACAGAGTTACTTAGCAGTGCATTTTATTCAATTAAAATAAATATTTAATTGAAATAAATATTTACGTACATAAATTTTTTATATTAAAATAAAATGTATAGACCTTTGTGTGCGTGAAGACGTAGCCATCCGGATTGGCAACTGGAACTATATACCAATCGTTACTTTCAGCGAGTTCTCTTACTTCCGGATCTTCATTTGTTAAAAGTTGATGTATCAAAAAAGTAACCGTCGCTGGTGCTATCCATTCTCTGGCATGGATTCCTCCTTCCAAGAATATTCCAGGGTTCCCTTCTTTGAATGATATCTTCACACCTCTTATTTCACGGCCTTCGTAAGTTTCACCGGCTACAATAACTTGAACATTTTCTGGGTATTTTCTGGATAAGAAATCTAACCAAGAATAAATTTCTCCTAAAGTCTTATATTCTTTCCAGTTAAAATTTTTAAAATCAGGCGATTCAAATTTTTCCGATAATACAGACGATTGATTTTGAAATTGAAAATCTTCACTTGCTGCAAAAGCAACAAATAACAGTAAAAATAAAACGTGCATCTTATTCAATTTTTTGTCTAAAACTTAAATTGAAATTATGATGATTGAATGAAAAGAATTTATAATGCGTAATCATTGAAATTATCAAATAATTATAATGCTCGTTATCTAATAACTCTTTAAATATTTTTCTAAATTGTTTTTATAATTAAACAAATATGATTGTAATAACAAATAATAATAAAAGTATAATATAATAACATATATAACAAATAAAAGAAAACTTGAATATTTATTTAAATATCATATACACACCAAACCTAAAAGAATTTTTTGTTACGCAGAAAAGAATTAATTTTTTGGTGTCTCATATTGGTTCCTCATAGAGGAACCATTGTGATAGGTGAAGTTTTGATTTTCGATTTTTTGGAATATAAGCATGTTTTGAGACCCCAGGAAGCTAAAAAACCGGTTTTTAAAAAAAGTCTGTATGTGTGTGTATGTTAAATGCTCGGTAGCACAGGTTTCAAATTGAAAACCAAAAACCTTGGAACTGTGGGGTTTTTATGACCAAAATATCTGAAAAAATGAAGGGAGCAAATAAGAATCTCAAAAAAAAAAAAAAAATTATAAGACACACTCTAATGTACATGAAAGTATAAAATATGATATGAATAAGATAATATAAATAAATAAGATTTGATATTGTATTGATGATTATATAAAATAAAACAACGAAAGAAATTTAAAATTTAATGGAAAATAAAATAAAATAAAATAAAAACTTAATAAACCTGTTGTTAATAGACCAATATAATTAAGTTAAAGAGGTACGTATTGTCATATAGCTTTTGAAAATATAGTTCTTTACACACGGCTCAAAACGACAGGAACTTGTACATCTATTTTTCTACAGTTAGAAAAGGCTCATAGATTAATTTCTACTTTATACAGAGATTTTTTGGAATATAAAAATGTTTTGAGACCCCAGGAAGCTAAAAAACCGGTTTTTAAAAAAAGTCTGTATGTGTGCGTGTGTGTGTGTGTATGTATATATGTATGTATGTGGGTAACCGGCGATATTTCACAAACATCCTCAAAATGGCAATAATTATCTTGACATTACCATCTTTAGAAACAACAATGGAATAATAAGTGATTGGTACCACAAAAGTTCGTATTCGGGCCGTATTTTATATTATCAGAGTAACCATCCGGTCAAACAAAAAATTGTCGTGGTATATAATTTAGTCGATCATGCAACATTATTAGCTGATAAAAAATTTCATGAAAATAATCTAAGAATTATTAAAGAAATATTTCAGGCTAATAGGTATCCCGAAAATTTTATAAAAAAATACACACAAAAAACGGCTAAATTTTAATAAACTAAGGAATAGAGGAAAAATATTAAAACTTTTTAAGATTATTAAGATTTTTATTTATTTATTAATTAGTATGTTTAAAACAAATTTTTATCGCGAAAAAAACAAAAACATTTTGTATGCCGAAACCGTAAAAAATATAAAAATTTTAAATATCATAAAATTTAATCATCTTCATAATTAATGTTATCATTGTTATCTTTACTTAAAAAGTAATAAATAATAAAATTAAACTAACATTTTACAAACACATAACTGGACTAAAGGACGTATTCTCTTATAATTTATTCAGTATGATTCGAACTCACATTTAAACACGCTTTACAGGAGAAAAATTCATTTTTTTAGTTTTTTAGGGTACAAAGTATAAGGGGATCAACTTTTTAAAAGTTTCGCAGTCTTCAAGAAAAAATATTCTGATTAATATTAAATAGCAATGAAGGGATTAAGATTAAAAGATTATAATCTGATTTATAATTTTTTTATTTTAAAAACTTGTAGATGATTACATGTAAAATATTATAGTTTCTTATAAAATGCTTTTTATTTTATTATTTTCTTTTTGCCCTTACTTACTCCAAACATCATTAATAAAAATTGAACTTGTTTGGTAATTATTAGTTACTAGTTTTTGGGTAACCAAATTTCTTAGCTGTTTTAAACAATCCAATTAAAGAATCAAGAGTCTCTTCTCCAGTAGGAATAATTGAGTCGGGTGGAATATAACTTCCATATTTTCCTTTATCTCTCAATTCGTAACCAAATGTTAATGGTACATTAATTATTTCGTAAACCCAATCGGCTGAGGCTCCGGATGCTGTATCTGAATAATTATTTTATTTTAAACTTATTAAGATCTAACAATAAGTAAATTATTAAAAATGAATTATTTTCTCTTTTATTTATTAACTTTAAAATTGGCTCTTTCAATTGGGTTAAAAATTTTAGAAATATATCAAATGCTGAAAATATATTATTTCAATTTTTATTTTTTTTAATTTTAAGGTGTAAATTTATAATTGTGTTTCACTCTTAGGCGTAAATTAATATTTTAGGTTGAATTATTTTTTAAGTAACTGTCAATTTAAACATATTTGAAATACTTACAAAATGTATCAGCGATGCTTCCAACCCTATAGTCAGTTCCATATCTTTGAGACAATGCTTTAGCAGCTTCGGTACCAATTTCAAGCTTCATTTTTTAAAATAACAATTTTTAAGAACTTAGTTAATATTAATATAAAAATTTAATATAACAATTAAAATTTACCAATTCTTTGTAGTTTTTTACACGTTCATGTGTATGAGAGTATGGAAACATTATGCATTGGCCGGCGCTATGAAATGCAATATAAGCATATAATTTTCCTGAGAGTGATAAAATAAATTCTGATAAGGATTTTGTTTCAATTTCTGAAAATGCTTCAGCTCCTCCAAAACGGTGACTACATGAGTCATTTGATGTGTTTGTCATAAGATCTAAGAAGTAATTTCATTTTGCATTTGCTATTCACCATAATTTAATAAAAATCAAAAGTTTATATTAAAGATTTATCACAACTTACTCATCCACTGGAATCCCCAATTGCGATTTAGATCAACTCCAATACATTCCCCGTGATTTCTAGACCTATTTTTACGCCATTTTCGATTCTAAAAATATATAATTTTTTCAGTAAAAAATAATTAATTATTTTTATTTATTATATTATGTGTTAAAAACTAAATCTTAATTTTCTAAAAGAGATCATTTTTCACAATTTTTTAATTCAAAAATTCTTTAATAGCTTCCTTGAAAAGATGGTCAATTTTAGACTCACTGCATAAATTCTGGCTAAATTGGAAATTATTAAGCAATTTTCTGAAATAGCTATTGCAATTTATTGAAAACTCCTAGCTAGAGAAAAATTTAAACAGAGTAACTTAGCAGTGCAATTTATTCAATTAAAATAAATATTTAATTCAAACAAATATTTATGTATATAAATTTTTAACATGGAATATGTTCATTGAATGGGGTATTTGAAATAGTTTGGTTCGGCAAGGGGGGGATAAAAAATTGACGCTTTTAGGGGGGGGGGGGGGTGAAATGGACTTAGAATATTTTTGATTTAGGGACTTAGAATAATTTGAAGTGGGAGTCAGAGCCTGATCAGGCCCTAATAATGGACAAGGACTTAAAATACTTTAGGTTTCTGGACTTAGGATAATTTATATTTCGGGATTTATAGTAATTTCGGTTTTTGGATTTATTACTGTTATGAGTGAACATGTTCCATGCTCGTTGATTGTGTAGTTACACAAACCGGTTATAAATTTTTATATTAAAATAAAATGTATATACCACTGTGTGCGTGAAGACGTAGCCATCCGGATTGGCAACTGGAACTATATACCAATCATTACCTTCAGCGAGTTCTCTTACTTCCGGATCTTCATTTGTTAAAAGTTGATGTATCAAAAAAGTAATCGTCGCTGGTGCTATCCATTCTCTGGCATGGATTCCTCCTTCCAAGAATATTTCAGGGTTCCCTTCTTTGAACGATATCTTTACACCTCTTATTTCACGGCCTTCGTAAGTTTCACCGGCTACAATAACTTGAACATTTTCTGGGTATTTATTAGATAAGAAATTAAGCCAAGAGTAAATTTCTCCTAAAGTCTTATATTCTGTCCAGTTAAAATTTTTAAAATCATTCGATTCAAATTTTTGGTCCAATAGTACAGACGATTGATTTTGAAATTGAAAATCTTCACTTGCTGTAAAACCAGCAAATAACAGTAAAAATAAAACGTGCATCTTATTCAATTTGTTGTTCAAATCTTAAATTGAAATTATGATGATTAAATGAAAAGAATTTTTAATGTCATGTTTTTTCAGTTATCACTGAATTTATCAAATAATTGTAATGCGCTGTAATGCACATTATCTAATAACTGTTTAAACATTTGTTTACATTATTTTTATAATTAAACAAATATAACTGTACTAACAAACAATAATAAAAATATAATATAATAACAAATATAACAAATATAAAAAAACTTGAATTTGCAAAATATCACATGTCATTATGAAAATCAATCATCAATTTTTTTTGTATGGATAGTTAAATCATGAAATGTTAAGACAATTTGTGACAAAAATGCTTGTTTGTGTACACCGTAAACATTTTAAAAACTGGTTTTGATTAGTATATGGATGGTATTATGAATAAAATTTATTGAATAATTATTGGAAAAAAACATGATGAAGAAATATATTATTTTGTTTTAAAATTTCGCTTGCCAAATGTAAAAAATTATAATATAGAAATTTTTTAAAATTCATCAGTATTATGTAAAATTAAAATAGCAAGCTCCTCATGTTAAAATAATCTCATAAGACCGATCTTATTTATATAAAATGTAATCTCTCTAACTAAACCATATTATGTATGTGTTACGCCCCATATGCGTAATGAATCAATTTTATGTTTAAGTTTTTGGGCAGTTTGTGAATTGGGCAATGGGATTGATTAATTTAAATAATTAATTTTATTACACGAAATAGGACATAGAGCATATTCTTACTAGGTTCTGGGGGCACTAGAGATGAGACGATTTAACATTAGTAATTATCAATAAAAATTTATAAAAATTTTGCTCTCCATCAATTTTGTGTAATGAAACTCATTATTTCTGACCAATTCACGAAATGGTCAAGTTATTTGATCAATTGAGTTATTTGATTTGTTTAATTCTAGAATTGGTTGAAAAAGTTAACAATTTCACAAATTGTTTTATTACGCGTTTGAGGTATAACATATGCATACATTACATTAGACTTTGAAATACGGAAGTTTAAAATCTTTCACTTCGTAATAAGTTAAACAGGACCTGTAGTAATTTTTATCTCATAGTATGCAAAAATGAATAAAAATTTTAACATCATTTTATTTACATAAAAATTTTAAATAGCAATTTTTATTATTATTCTTAACACATATTTTAGTTTTCTTAGCAGGGTGCCAAATATTCCAGAAACATATTTTGCATATTTATTTTATATATAATTAAAAACTCAACGTCTAACTAAATCTTTTATCTTATATTGTTATATGCACAAACTATATATTAAACAATAATATTTAATAATAATAATAATTTTTAATATGAAATATTGCATATTATTCATGTTTAAGATAATATGTGCAGTTTAATATTTTTAGGAATATCATAATATTGTATCAAGTTTAGAAAGTATTTTATATTTATTTGCATATTTTTATTTTATATTATAATTTTGATCATTTATAATTCATCTAGTTTTATTGTAAGTGTATTTTTTTGCAAAGTAAAATTATTATATAATCTCTTAATAGAAATTGTTTTCTGTGATTATAATTAAGTGGAAATAGTAGAATGATACGTATATATTCCTTAAGAATTTTCCTATTAAGTTACAGAATAGGTTTTTTTCCCAAGTAGATTTTTAAAGTAGTTTTAACTTGAGTTTTAAAGTTAATATTGTTTTAAAAATATTTTATTTATTTGTTTGATAAATTAAATGTTATCCAAACATTAAACATTTTAAACAAAGTTTAATAACTTTGTCACATTCTTCATATCAAATACTTTGTATATAATTTTAGACTGAAATTAATTACTTATTTAATAATTTTACCATTATAATAATTGTGCATTAGTTATGAAGCAGCAATTTCAGAATAGCTGATTCTACAAAACTGATCATGTTGCGTACATTCTGCTCTTCAGATTTAATTTTTATTTTTGAAAATAAATATTAGTTACGATTTAGTTATTATTAGAATTCTTATATATCTTTACAAACTCATTTCGCTTGCGAGAAAAAATTTATCATAAATTTTTTAAATCGTATACAAAATTATTATTTTTTTATTATTATGCTTCTTTTGAATTTAAATTTAAATAATTTAAAAGATTTAAAAATCAAGGCTAAATTTTTATTACTTAATTAGTCATTAGCAGAAATTTTTTTTCTGGACAGTAGCCACAAAAGTACGATTACCTGGCCACTGCGCGGCTGAGGAAATCAATACTTCTCGCTACTGCCGCAGAATAGTATATTAAGTATCAAGGGCGTAAAAGTTTCGGCACTAGCGTGAGCACTAGCGCGAGTGCTCGGCGAAGCCGGGCACGAGTGATTTGTGTTCACGCTCGTGTCTAAAGTATTTCGCCCATGGTGCTTACACTATTTTTTGCCCACCTAGGCGTAGAACGAGTTCAAAAAATTCTTTACGCACGAGTTTTACGCCCGGGAGGGCAAAAAAATTTTATACGGCCCTTGTCCATAAATATAAAGAATGCCCCAAATCGGAGTAATTTACGTGCGGTTTGGGCCATTCTTAATTTTCTGGACACAAGCCGTAAATATACTATTTATATATGGTACTGCATATACCTTGAATTGACGGCTGATGAATGTTTTGAAAAATTTAATTTTGAAAACGACGAATTAATATAGAAGATTTATGTATTATATTTTTTTTAACCATTTTTGCTTATAATCGAATATTATGATTTATAATATAAAACGTATTATTTGCAAGTCTTAAGGTCTTACGTACGTCCGAATCAAAATGCAAAGAAAAAGCTAAAACTTGGAGAAAGTGAAGTAAATATAATTTAATTTTACACGTATTTTTTTTTTTTTATAATTGACCGCACAGTTTTTGAGTAAATAAATAAACAAACAAAAAATTAACACAGGCTCTTATGGGGAATTTAAAAAAATGAAAAAAAAGCATTTAAAATACAAAACTTAGATATTTTTTTTTATGAGTTGATAAATAATGTCCTAATAAATAAAAAGAGACCTTAAAATTTACAATCGACCGTCATTTTTTATGGTTTTACTTAAAAAAATGTTAAAAAATGAACGTTTATTCTGCTATTGAGGTAGACTCATTTATTATATTTTTTATATTTTTTTATTTATTTGTAAATAATTAAATAATATTGTTTAAATAATAAATAATTTATTTAATGCCAAAATAAAGTTAATAAAATTCATTTTTAAGCTTTGAATAGTAATAATTAAGTAATATTGAAAAAACTTTTTTATTTATTTGAAGTTGCAATCCTTACTTTTATACGTGTGTAAGACAAAGATGCCGATAGGTAAAATTCCTGACGTACGTAAGACCTTAATATTTATCAAAATTAAATTTTACTCTTGAAAAGTATATTTATTTTTTTCCAGCAAAAAAATTTCATATGTACTTTTATAATTTTCATATGTAATCTTTATCAGCTTCATTACTTTCATAAAGATAAGTTAAAAAAGCTTAAATAAAAAGAAAACACTAAATTTGTAATCGAAAAAGTTGATTTATTTCATTGTTAGCAAAGAAAAATTATCCTCTCGTTAAAATTAACCTTAAACAAAAATTTAATATTTATAATTTCAAGCAAATCTTCGGTAGCATATCTTATATATATATAGCTTTACAAGCTCATTTCATTTGCGAGAAAAAAATTATCAAAAATTTTTAAAAATATATATATAATATAGAAAAATAAATGTATATTAATTTAAAATATTATTTTTTTTTAGAAAAATTTTAGATTACTAAAACCATGAAAACATACATATATCTTGATAAAAAATTATACAAATACATTTTTTTTCAATATTAGTCTAGAAGTATACGAGGAAGTATATATAACGTATATGTTGCATGCACTTTTTTCTAAATTTTGTACAAGGTTACCCGTATGTAGTAGATACGTTTTTCGATAAAACATCCCTAGTACCGAAAACCTATATTTTTAGGTCAATTTTGAGGATGATTTTGACATATTTCATTAGAAGCATTTCTAATTGTCCTTAAAATGATAGGTAATATGTTTTCAAGGTCTTTGAATAAGAATATTTAGGTTCTGATCAAGAAAACTTTTTCTGAATGCCATTTATGGGTATCTATCGGCCCGATTCTTGCGTTTTTACAATATATTACGTAAGCTGTTTATTTGATTCGCATAAAAATGACTGAGCTAAGGTTTTTAGGGTCGCTGATTTCAAATTTTTAGTTCCTAACCCCGTAAAATTAACCCTAATACCGACAAATCGTATGTTTTGGTTAATTTTGAAGGTTATTTTGACATATTTCATAAGAAACATTTCAAATGATGATTAGTATGTTTTTTAGGCCAGAACCTAAATATTCTTATTCAATGACCCCGGAAATATATTAATTATCATTTTAAGAACAATTAGAAATTTTTCTTATGAAATATGTCAAAATAACCTTCAAAATTGACAGAATAATACAGTTTTTCGGTATGAGGGCTGTTTTCTCGAGGACAGGACCTAAAAATTGGAAATCAACGTATCAAAAAACTTACCTATCACATATGAGTAGCCTTGCACAAAACTTAAAAAGAAGCGCATGCTTCTAACATATTCTTGGTTCTTGACTATATTGAAATATATTTTGGCAGATTATATATATTTAGAAAATTTTCCTAATCGAATATTTACATTTCCTCAAATACTCATAACCTTTAATTTATTCTATAAAAATTATAATTAAAATTTAAATTAGAATATCAAAAAAATGATGAAAATATTTAAATATTGATATTACATACATCGAGTAAAATAATTATATTCTGTCATCTTTTTACAACCCACATATTTCTATTGTTCTTTTTATTTCATTTATTTATTTATTTATATGTGTGTATTATAAATAAACCTGTAAATTTATTAAACATAAATGAACTCGTTATTTGAATTTAAAACCATAAATTTTATTTAAAGTTTATAATATGTATATAAATGCATGAATAAAATAAAAATACTCATCTTGTTTGATAGTATGAATACACGCAATTTTTAGGCGTATGTATGCATTTTAATAACATATTCAACAAAAAAAAAAGTTTATGCATAAATTATTTACCTTTTTTTTTGAATAAATCATTGTATTTTTTTTTTTTGATTTTAATTTTTTATTTTAAATAATCTAGATTTATTTTATAAATATAAATAAATAAAATTTTTATGAATTTTTGTAAAAAAAAATAAGTTACTGAAACTGAAAATTTAAGACATGAATTTTTTTTTCGAAAGTTTTACAGCTTAGCAAAATAAAAACGGCTTTAGTAATTTGAATACTCGCGTGTTTGCAAAATTTAAATAACTTGTTTCCGGTCACTAGTTGCTTTCATCCCGTTACTAAAGTAGCTTTTTTTTATTACACTGTACGATATCTTTATTTCGAATCACAATGAAGAACTTGATTTTATTTGTGCTCTACCGTTTTTTTTTTAATGTAACTAAAATTTATTTTTACCACAGAATTTTTTTAATATTTGAATTTATTAAGCTACAATGAATAAAAAGCCGGTTACTACACTATCAGAATTCGGATTGCTGATAGCAAAAATTTTTTTTTAATGGTTGCAAATGACACAAAACCTAAAAAAAAGGGTAACATTTTTTTTTTGTAATTTCGTGCTAGTATGGACGCTAATATTAAAACCTTTGCGCCCTTGATTATTTTGGTTAAAAAAAATTTATTTCAAATCCCATCATGCCAACGTGCTCGCATTTTAAGAGAGTGAAAATATTTTCTATAAATTTTCTTTACGTTTGAAGCTATTTGTAATCGTTGAAACGAAAAAAAAACTCGGCAGCTGAAACCGAAATTTTTATTCAGAATATACAGTTTCAGACCTTATGGACTCTATTACAGTAGCAATCTTACAATTTTTAAGTGTTCAATAAAAATTGCTTAAAACTTGCAACCGGTTTCTGAACTGACAACCAACCAACATGGAACATGTTTAAATTTATATTTTTAATCTTGAAACCTTCATAATTTTAAGTCCTTAAGCCAAAAAATGAAAATTTTTTTTAGGCACTTTATTTTTTTTGCATAAATTGATAGATTAACATGTTAAGAATGTATCTCGATACGAGAATATTGGCCAGTGAAAATACACCTCACCATCCCCGCAGTTCGAGTAAGAATCCAATTCTGCTAGAATATAAAATTTAATCTGAACTGCGCGTGCACGAGAAAATGAAAATTTGAGTTTTAGTATTTAGCCTTAATATTAAGAAATTAAAAACGTTGTAAAAAAGAGTGAATTTTTCTTGAAAAGCTAAGAAATGTTGATTTTTTTTTTTAATATACTTTTGACAAAAAATATTTGGGAATGATTTAAAGACTACATATGCCCATGTAACTCATTTAAACACTTCAGAAATATTAACCCAACTATAAAATAAAATTTATTTATATTTACAAAAGTAATGAAAAATATGTAAAATAGCAGAAATCAGAAATGATATATTGACTCGTATATTGATGAATATTTTTTTCAAAATTCTTGATCTACTAAAACAAAAATCATTACTCAGGTATTATGATCGTTATCAATGCGTAGAAACTTCAAAAAATAGTACGATATAACGTGTTTTCTGCAATTATAAATTTCCTATATTGTTTCCTACAATTATTAGCGTAATTATTTTTGTTGTTATATCTTTTACACACCGAGCTTGAACGAGCGTAAAGTAAAAAAAATAACGGCAAAATCTGACCTTTCAAACTTTTTGGAAATAATTTATTGTTTTCAAATTTTCATAGCAGCTAGTTGGATATGCTCATCTAAAAAATTTTTAGTCAAATTTGTGGCTGACTCAGAGAACGAACTCAGAAAGTTTTATTTTTTACCAATGAATTTTGATAAAATTTTAAAAATAGATTAAAATTTTGGTTTCCCAGGGGAAAACCACTCCTGAAGAAAAATAGTATATTAAATTTAATTAAAAATACTATTTTATATTAAATAGTATATTATTTCACAAAAAATTTTACGCCCGGGTGGGCAAAAAAAACTTTTCTTTTTTCGATAAAAATTAGCCAAGTTATCGACAATTTAAGATTTTGCTCAAATTCGTAAATGAAAATTTTGGGAATATTGCATATTTTAAGTTCAAATACAAGATTTTTTCAACAGATTTTTAATCATTTTAAACCATTTATAACTTAGAAAATGCATAACTGGGTTGAAATTCATCGTAAAATAATAATTTTTTTTTTTAATCATTCAATTTTTCCCTGGAAATTAAAAAAAAAACATTTTCATGAACTAAAATTTACTTTTCAAGTCAAAAACTATTTATAGCTCCAAATAGCAGAATTTATTTGAGTTATTATTGGTTTTTGACGTATAATTTAAAATTTATTAGATGAAAATGACTTTTTTCTTAAAGAAATGAATATTCAGGAAAAAATTAAACGATTTAAAACAAATTATGTATATTATATTTTACGATGAAAATATTACATATTTTAAGTTCAGAAACAGGCTTTTTTTAATAAAATTTCAATATTTGTTAAGACGAATTTGGACAAAATCTTAAATTGACAATAACTTGACTAAATTTTATCGTAAAAAGAAAAGTTTTTTTTGTTTAGGAGTGGTTTTTCCCTGGCCACCCAAAATTTTTATATATTTCTTTAAATTTTATAAAAATTCATTGGTAAAAAATAAAATTTTCAGATTTTTATCTCTTAGTCAGACACAAAATTGACTAAAAATTTTTGATCCAACTGGCTGCTATGAATTATTATTTCCAAAAAGTTTGCATGGTCAGATTTTGTCATCATTTTTTTCCGACTTTTAGCTCGTTCAAGCTTGGTGTGTTTAGCAATAATCAAAAGCTTTTTATTCCTAGTTGTAAATAATCTAATCTGATATTTATCATTTTTATTGTCTTTATAAAAATAAAAAATGTCCATGTATTGTCATAATAGATTTCAAAAAAATAATTAAATTTTTAAAATAATTAAATAGTTATAAAATAATATTAATTATATCTATTTTATACTTAACAATCAGATTTAACAGATCGTTTGTAAACAATGAAACTTTTTTACTGCATAAAAACGGACTGAAATTTAAAAAAAAATATCAGTTCAAAATGAATTTCCAATTGTTCTTTTTACTTTTCTTAACATTCGTAGCCTCCATTTCAATGGTAAGCAAAAATTTATTTTAAAAAATTTATAAATTTGCTAAAGAACTGAAATTATTAATTAGAGTTTGACCGATAAAGAGATTTTAGTTAATTGATAAATATATTATTTAAATCAAAATAAAAATTTTTTTTTCTCGATATGTATGTTAGAAAGTAAAACTTCTGAAGCGAGATTTGAATTACAATGCTACACTGTAGAAAGTAACTTTCTTATATTAACAAAAAAATTAGAATATTTTCGAAAAGTTAGTAAATTTTCGAAAAAATTTGTAAATATTCGAAAAAAATCCTAAATTTACTAAATTTATTATATTGACAAAAAATTCGAGTTTTCTCGATTCTTTTTGTGAATTCGCAAAAAAATTGATAATTTACAATTTTTTTTCCAAAATTTGCAAAAAATAGTTGTAAATTTCCGAAAAATAGTTGTGAATTTACAACTTTTTTCGTAAAATCACAAAAAAAAAATCGAGGATTCTCGAATTTTTCGATAATTTACAAAATTTTTTGAAAATTCACTAATTTTTCGAAAAAATTCTATTTTTTTTGTAAATCTAAGAAAGTTACTTTTTGCAGTGTATTTTCATGCAAAATTGAATTTCAGATATCGCATTTCATATTTCATTTCTAGATTCACTTTCGTTTGAATTTTCTTAAGCTGTAGAAGTACACAGTAAAAAGTAACTTTCTTAAATTAACAATAAAAATAGAATATTTTCGAAAAATTAGTAAATTTTCAAAAAAAATTGTAAATATTCGATAAAAATCGTAAATTTACTAAATTTATTATATTGACAAAAAATTCGAGAATTCTCGATTTTTTTTTGTGAATTTACGAAAAAAAATGGTAAATTATCAATTTTTTTGCGAATTGACAAAAAAAATCGAGAATACTCGAATTTTTTGTCAATATAATGAATTTAGTAAATTTACGATTTTTATCGAATAATTACAAATTTTTTCGAAAAATTTTTTTGTTAATATAAGAAAGTTACTTTTTACTTATAGTATTGTAAAAACATGGTAGATTTCAGACCGGTCAATTTTCGCTGTTATTGATTACCGTATGGGTGTGAACTTTTACACCGTATCTCACACTTATACTTAATTTACACACAAAAAACACTGGTATTAAATTTCTCTTATTTTTTTCAGGTTGCAGGTAAAGTCATCAAACATTATTAATAATATTTTTATAGTTTTTGGTCAAACGGGAGATAAAAACTTTATTTTTTAATTTTATTTTTCAATTTTTGGAAGTAGTTTATTAATTTTTTTTTCTTCAGTTTTTTCTTATAATTTATTTATTTAGCTAAAGTATCAGCCAAGTTTTATAGGAATCTTACTAGGTTAATAAATATTATTGACGCGAAAAATTCTGTATTATAATTAATAATTATTTTGAACCGGATTGGTCTAATAAATGCCGGTAAAATAAATGTTTGATAAAAATGATGGATTGAAATTAAATGGTTGCAAATGACATAATGAGATGACATTATATAATGACACAAATAGTCTAAAGAAATAATTTTACGTTAGTTTGTTGCCACGCACTATGATATTAAAAAAAAAAGCTTTTTTCAGATTTTTATATCATTTACAAGTAAAAAAAATATTAGATCGACTTTTTTCAGTAGATATATCCTGGGGTAATAGGGAAATAAAAAAAAAAATAAAAAACTTAAATAAGTGTTTTTCATTTGCAATTAATTAGCAGTTTGTTGCATAATCATAAGACATAAGTTAAATAATTGGTAACAGGTTAAAATGATATCATACCATGAGGCATTTGATATAATTTCCTAATAAATATTTTATTTTTTTTATGCATAGGCGATGAGGCTGCCGTTGCAGTTGACGCTGACGCAATGGATGCCGTAATGGGTAATGGTGGCCTTGATCTTGATATTACTGTTAATTAACCATTAACATCTGTCTTTGTATTTAAGAAATTAGTAAATGTATCTGCAATGTTTCAGAATGGTAAATATGACAAAATTCATGAAGATAAATCGAATAATTCAAAAAATATTTTTCAGGTTAATAATAACTTCTAAGGTAAATTAAATAATAACAACAATTATTTTTGTGCAAATATTTATTTATGAAAAATTTTTTAAAAATTGATCATTTGCCGAAATAAAATTTTTGTTTCATTGCAAATTTAAGATTTGTTTTTTTTTTAATTTTACCAACCTCTTATAATTTTGATTTGTTGATTTGATTTTTATTGGTTTTTGATATTCTTTTGGAATAATCCATAGTGAAAAGCTGAGAATTGAACGTACTCAATAATTTGAACGTCATTTTCAAATTAATTTTCAAACGGGATTAACCAATAATTTAGCAAACAATAACTTAGCTTCATCTGAATGCAAACGTATCACCAGTTGTCTGTAATGTGGTATTTCTTGCATTTTTTTATTAAATAACTTTTTCATTTCATCTACTGGGGAAACAGCTCTTAATTCATTCAAAAAATCAATGAAATGACTACTTGAATTTTCATCATCGTTTCTTTTTTGCCTAAATGGATTCATTATTCCTATTTCGTAGTTATAAAAAAAAATTTTTAATCTGTAAACTGAAAAATTATATTCTTGTAAAAATTTGTTAAGTTTTCTAAATTCTG
The DNA here is from genome assembly GCA_022575985.1 of Anagrus nilaparvatae. Lineage (NCBI taxonomy): Eukaryota > Metazoa > Arthropoda > Insecta > Hymenoptera > Mymaridae > Anagrus > Anagrus nilaparvatae. Next base: position 8,426,348 of record JAKSXM010000165.1, read on the forward strand.
GTGTTTTTTCGACATTTTTTAGTAAAATTTCAAATTCTGATTTAACGTACGAAGCGAAATTTTTTATTTGTTTCTCGTATTTTTTTGTTATTTTGATAAAAGATTCTTTTGGTTTCAAATTATTGTATTCTGGTCTGTTTTTAACATTTAAACTTTCATCATTTGTTGTTGCACCATAATTTGCTATGATGAATACGAAAGTCAGTGGAATAATAAAAAATGCTTCATTTTCTGTAAATAAATATTTTCTAACATAAATAAAAATTTTATTAAATTTGAAATTAATTTTTTTTGTACTCACTGTAAATTCAACTATAGTATCGATTCGTTTATCGACAATTAGGTTAAACATTTGCCATTTATAGAATAGTTATCTAAAATAGTCTGATATTCTATTTTAATAATCCAAAGTTATTTTTATTAGGATACTACTTTATTACCACGTTTTAATTATTGTGTTACCATTTTATATTTATTATTATTTTTCCGTACATTATTAAAAATTTCATTTTATTAGGATATTTGTAAATTATTTAAAGAAATTTTGACTGTGATTATTTAAATATTTATATTGTATTGAGTAATATGGAGTCAATCCAGTTTATCGTTGGTATTTTTGGTCGTTAAAAACGAATTTGAAGGTTTCATCCATTTTCTGATGGCAAGTTTTGACTAATTAACGCTATATTGCCCAAAATAATCCAAAAAGTATAATTTTTTAAAAATATTTTTGATTAAGTCAAATTTTGGTATATCTCACAGGTTTTCAAGATCGGCGCCTTAATAGTCATTAGGCTGAAAAATTGTTTACTGATTCCTGAGAGTAAGTCAGGACCGTAACGGTCAGAATTAGGGGTCATTCATAAAGGATGTCACACTTTTAGGGGTACGGGGGGAGGGGGGTTAAGAAATTGTGACAGATTGGGACAAACGGGAAGGTAATGGTAATAGAATGTTGGATGTAACAAAATTAAAACATAAAAAAAAAAAAAATAATAATGCTAAATAATAATAATATTATAAAAAAATAAATAATAAAATTTTTTCATAAAATATACTCATAATTACTAATTCATTTAGGGCAGAGAGGGGGGTTTTCGCCAGTAATGCGTTTTTCGCCACCTGTTGTATTTTCTATCAATAGCTTAGAAAGGTTGATGTTTACCGTTGCAAATTATCTAAAAATTCATTCTACTAAGGGTTGTAATTACGGAGTTCAAGTTATTTTAAGAAATTCAATTATTTATAAATAAATTATGCCTTTTAAATATACTTGTTTCTATCGCATACAATTCTAACGAAAATCACTAAGAAATCATAGTAGGTATAATTGAAAATTTTATATATAAAATCTATCCCAAAACTTTTTTATTGCTCTTAGTAGATAAATTGCACTCTAAATATCAAAATTAAAAACAAAAAAAATTAATTTTTAATTAATTATAATTTTAATTATTGCTGGCGGAAACTGCAAACTTAATATACTCAATTATTTGGTTTTCGTCATGGGGTGGCGAAAATTACTTATATGGAATTTTATTTTTCGCCATATAACCTTACCGTTAGCTTAAATTGAGCTTTAAATTAATAACAACACTATGTCGAACACTAAAAATTTTTTTAACTACATTTTAATGCTTCAACAAATAAAGGAAAAAGGTTTTATTCACTTATTATTTAAATTATTTAAATTCACCTTTTTTACACATATAGATATTTTCGATATTTTACACTTTTTTTTCTTTCAACGATATTTATTTAATTGTAATACACTAAACTTGTCATAATTACTTCATTTATATAAAATTTTACAAGAATTATCAAAATATTAACTAAATTTATACATATAAACAAAATTTAAACTATTTATATACTTATGTATCACTTTCATTTCAACACAATAATTTTCTGATTTTTATAAAAAATAGGTACACACGCTTTTTAATTGAAAAAAAACATTATTCTAATATTAAAAATTATATTCTAAAACTTACTTCATAAAATTAATCTATTTTTTACTTTTAAATAGCAAATAATTAGAATAAATAAACAGGTAAAAAAACTAACTAAATAGATGCGTGGGTTTATAAGACCTGGTCCGCGCGCAAACTGAAAATACACGGCGTCTATTTTATTTTCTTAAGTTTTTAAAAACATTATATCAATTATTACCTTTAATTAAAATTCGAAAGTAAACTTTAACAAATAATACATAATTATACAAGTTTACAGTTCATCTGTTGTTCACTATTTTTTATTGTGTAAATAGGTATAAATATTTTTATAAAATAAAAAAAAAAGGAGAAAAGGAGTAAGTATAGGTATACCTATATCAATAAAATATGAATTTCTACGGTAGTTTGTATAAAAGTATCATGTATAATATTTATATACACAATTAGTATTAATAAAAATGCATTACAGAGCTAATGAAAAATATAGTGGCGAAAAACGCATCATTATATGGCGAAATACCTATACTTGGTGGCGAAAAACCTGGATTTTGAGCTTTCCGAAAATAAAACTCTAATTAAAAATAAAATAATATTTGGAAATTGCTAAAACCTTTTTATTCATCAATAATTATCATCATTTTAGCTAAAGAAACAATTTTTGCTCTCATATAAGCATAAAAATAAATAAAAAAATCATTTTAAATGTACCAATTTTCTTAAGATGGCGAAAACCCCCCTCTCCATCCTATCTGTCATAAGAAAAACTAAAAATGATTTTGAAAACTTGCAAAAACTGAAAAAAATGTAAAAAAAAACTAAAACTGTTTTGAAAACTTACAAAAACTGAAATTACCCTGCCAACTAGCTGGCACTAAGGTTCCTCAAACAATGAGCTTAAGGGGCAGTGCAGGTTAAAATCCGACTTTTTTGAAAAAACCTAATTTTCAGAAAATGTTAACAAAAAATTGAAAATCCAAGAAGAGGAAAACATTGCCAAAGCTTTGGTGGATTCAAACGTGGGTTTGGGTCTTTTTATAGTATGTTTGCTCGGAGAATTTTTTCTTTGAAAATGAATCCTTAATTTTTTAAAGATAAATTTTCAAAGAAAAAATTCTCCGAGCAAATATACTGTCAAAAGACCCAAACCCACAGTTTTGAATCCACCAAAGTCTTGGCAATGTTTCCCTCTTCTTGGATTTTCATTTTTTTGTTAACATTTTCTGAAAATTAGGTTTTTTCAAAAAAGTCGGATTTTAACCTAATATGCCACTGATATCACCGATTACAACCATGCAATCGCATTTCTCTCTTAATTCCATAATAGTTGTGAAGTATCACCGGTTACAATATTTTCAGATATTAGTATTTTCATGGAATTAAATCAGGTATAACACTAAAAAAAAAAAATATTGCAGTTTTCTTAATTTTTAGAAAAAAAATTACTATAAACGAACTTTCTAAAACTAGCACTCTCATAGAAATAAATTAGGTACTAGGTCTAAAAATAAAATAAAATTTGGTGTTTTTTTGTATTTTATGTGACGAAAATTTTGGGGAAAAAATTTTCAAAAAATTAAGTATCAAATTCAAGATATCAAGTAAAAACCATACTTTCAAATATAAGTAATTTCATGGAAATAAATGAGGTATTACATCCAAATTAAAAAAAAAAAAGTATCTAGAGCTTTTTTGGTGAAAAAATTTTTGAAAAAAAAAATTAGGTCTTAATTTCATAACGGTTGTGAAACATTACCGGTTGCAATATTTTCAAATATTAGTACTTTCATGGAATGAAATGAGGTATGACACCCCAAAAAAAAATTATTGCAGGTTTTTTAATTTTTTTGTTTTTTTAATTTTAAGGAAAAATTTTTGAAAAAATTCGGTATCATATCCAAAAAATGACTATAAACAAACTTTCTAAAACTAGTACTTTCATAGAAATAAATTAGATACTACGTCCAAAAAGAAAAAAAAATTGGTGTTTTTTGTATATTTTCGTGAAAAAAATTAAAAAAAAAATTAAGTATCAGATTCGAGATATCGAGTAAAAATCATACTTTCAAATATAAGTACTTTCGTGGAAATAAATGAGGTATTACATCCAAATTAAAAAAAAAAAGTACCTCGAGCTTTTTTGATAAAAAAATATTTGAAAAAAAAATTAGGTCTTAACTCCGTAATGTTTGTGAAATATCACCAATTACATACATACACACACACACACACACACACACACACATACATACTTTTTTTAAAAATCGGTTTTTTAGCTTCCTGTGGTCTCAAAATGTGCTTATATAATATGCTTATATACCAAAAAATCAAAAGTCGAAATTTCACCTATCACAAAAATTGTCCTCTCTCTATTCTTCTTGTCAAGAACGGAAAAAAAATGTAAAAATTGGTCTCTGTTCTCGTCAGGAACGGAAAAAAAATATAAAAATTGGTCTCTGTTCTCGTCAGGAACGGAAAAAAAAATGCAAATATGGCTTCTATTCTTGTTAGGAACGGAAAAAAAATGCTAAAAATGACTTCTATTCTTGTCAGGAACGGAATAAAATGCCAAAATTTCCCTGTGTTCTTGTCAGGAACGGAAAAAATACCAAAAATGGCTTCGATTTTTGTCAGGAACGGAAAAAAAATGCCAAAAATGGCTTCTGTTCTTGTCAGGAACGGAAAAAATACCAAAAATGGCTTCTATTCTTGTCAGGAACGGAAAAAAAATGCCAAAAATGGCTTCTGTTCTTGTCAGGAACGGAATAAAATGCTAAGATTGCCCTTTGTTCAAAATTTCACGTATCATATTGGTTCCTGTATGAAGAACCAATAAAAAATATTTTGTTGTTTTTTGAAATTCGAGAAAAGTTCTAGATTTCCGAATTTCCAGAAATTCTCGAAGGGATGGTCATATTAAAATTTTTTTTTAGACTAATTTAAACCGTTGGCGTGACACTCGTTTTTTTTAAATTTAATCAATAAATTTTGTTAAAAATAAAAAAACTGATTTAAAAATTTTTTTAGCTCTGTGGCCGCATAAACATGGAATCCTGTAGTCTGGAACCTTAAAGCACTGAAAGATTTTTGTGTTGTAACCAGTAAGCATCTGTAACCCTTCAAAAACAAAGAATTTTCTACGACGAAAAAACCTCCTCGTTTTACCACTTCTGTGGTCTTTAGATTTCACTTCAGAAAAATTATAAGGTGATGTACAATAATAATTTTCGCAAGATGTGTTAAAAATTAAGACATAATAAAAGGTTGCCGATATATAATTTAAAAAAAAAATTTTCATTTTAAAAATAAATAAAAGTTTTAAAAATGTAGATTAAATTAATCATTATAATTAAAGTAATTATGTAATTAGCCTTTACTTTTTCCGACATAAAAAATAAAAAATAAGTATATTTACTTTTTTACATCTATCTTTAATTTATTCTCAAACATTTTTTAAATTACTTATTTTTTTTAAATCTTAAAACAGGCTACTTCAAGTAAATAAAAAAAAAATGAAAAACATACATGTTGAAAATTTTGGCAGTGAGTTAGTAAGTAAGAAATACTTAAAATAAATATTTTTTTTTTAAAAGAAAGTTTTTTGAAGAGATAAAAAAAAATATAGTACATGAATCTCTTTGCGTGTAAATAATGTATGTACATGAGTATTTGAATGTAATAATCCAAAAGTGGTTAGCTGGCGGCATTAAAAAAAAAAAAAGTATTTGGCGTGAAATTCGCGAAAGAAACCGCGTGTATTTTTATGAAAAGAAGAAATGTATGTACCCATAGATTTATAACCAGTATATATATTTTGGAGTTTCTTGTTGGACGTGTAATTATTCAAAAATGAGTTATCGTGTAACTGAATGTAACACATATATTCGTGATATTATATATGTGAGTACCTAACAGTATAGGAAGATAATAATTGTAAGGCACTTATGTACTTACATGTAATGTATATTGGAAGTTGGTTTATTTTAGATGCTTTCAGAATTTTAATTTATTGAGATTTCTAAGTGTTTTTCAACAAAGATGGAAAAAATGCTGCTACATCATTGATTTTTATTTTTGATGCAGAATAATTTTTTAAATTCGCAGTTCTGGTTAAACTTAAGTAAAATTTTCAAAATTATATTTTTTGCCAATAAATTATAACAAACGTGTTTTGCATATCATGTAAAACCTGGTATAAAATATCTTATAGTCCAAAAATCTAAAAATTTGGCAACAATAAACCAAAGTTTAATATACAAGAACGCACGTAGGTCGTATATAAACATTATAAGTAATATATTTATAACATATCACAATCATCAACGTTTATTTTATAAAGTTTAAAAAAAAAAAAGATCAACTTGATTTTAGCTGTTGTATGTGTACATGTTAAATAAAAAAGTGTAAAAATATTTTAAAGATTTTTATCATAAAAAAGATATACTTTAACATCAAAAAACTTGGAAAAAAAAAATATTATAATAATTTTAAGGTGCCATAATATTAATGTCAGATTTCATCAACTGTGACGTAAATTACTGACGATATATTTTGCATTCTTGATGATGTACCTTTTTTTACTTATATTTCTTTGATCTTTGTAAAATACGTCAGAAAATTTTTAAAATTAAAAAATTATTTTTTTATACAAATGTTACTATTACTTAATAGCATTAGTGAAGAATCTTTTGATTTTTAATTAGTATTTAGTAAAATTAATTAACTAAAATTTTGCACTTACTAAGAATTTACCTTATCTTGGGAAAAAGTTTATTTTTAAGAAAATTCGCTACATCGATGTGGCCCAACAAATTAGCGTAATTATAATTTTATCATTATCTGCTACAAATATTTTACCAATTAAAAAATCTTTTTATAATATTACAGAGACTTTCATAACGTCAAAAACGCTGCAAATGTCCATCCCGCAGAATATATGGGTCAAAATATAAACGAGCAGCCATTATATTAGAATAAAATTGTACCATTACCTTTATCATGAATTCGGTTTAATGTAAGTGTATATGTCGTAGTGAAGTAGAGAAATCCGTGATTTGTAGTAGAAAAATAAAAATATAAAAGAAAAATATAAACACCAAATTCTTTTTGTTCTTTACTTCCCTAAGAGCCATTCGTAAAGTAGACAAATAAAATAAAATAGTTTATTCCACTGAGTTTATATCAGTGAAGTGGACGATTCGTCTGCTTCCCTAAAAGCTATCCGTGTAGTAGGCAACAGCTATAATTTTCACCTACTTCAATAAAAATTTTAGGGAAGTAGACGATCGAAACTTTCATTAGTATACTACGTGTGGTTTGGCCAAATCACGGATTTCTCTACTTCACTACGACATATATAGGTTTTCTATATGAAATTTTGTAAATTAATTTAAATTCCTTCTCTTTTTACCTCAATTACTAAATCATGATTTTTTATATCAAATTATTATTATGTTCTTTATTCTGCCAGGCAAAAATATATGATACATTCTTTACATACATGATTAATATATACAATATATACAATAAAATTTTTAATACAAAATACAAAATAAAATAAAATAATAGAAAATGTATATAATACTAAATAAATAAAACTAATTAAAACTCTGGTTCAAGAGAGAATATCTAACAACCATCTGTTCAGTATAATCAGAATAAGTCAATCTACCTATTTTTTCTGTAAACTAGACAAAAATGTTTAATATAGAGTTTTTAAAATAGCTTGTATATTTGGATTTATGTATAAATTATTAAAATTAATAGCCTGCTATGCACACTTATATTTATAGCATTTAAAATTCATTTCACTTTCGAGAAAAAATATTTCATACATTAAAATATATTGAAAATTAATAATCATTCGCAAATATTTATTAACGTTATTATTGATCAGTTATTTACTTAGATTCACTTTAATCTTTCAAGTACCTAAATTCTTACCTTCAAAAAATCTTATTTATCCAAAAGCATTTTTTTCCTATTTTACCAATAAATGGACATCTTCACACAAAATTTTTAATTAAGAAAATTTAATGATTTATCAAATCGTTAAATAAGTTTGCATCTTTTTTATCGATACTTAATTTCACAGAAGCAGTCAAAAAAGAAATAAAAAAAAAGTAGGTATTGAAAAATCACTTGATTTTGTTTAAATATTTCTTTTAACATGGAGCATGTTCATAGGGAGGGGTACCCGAAAAAAATCGTGTAGCAGGAGAGAAGAGGTCAAAAATTAACGTATTTAGAGGAGGGGGGGGTCAAATTGTCTTGAAATATTTTCAATCTAGGGACTTTGAATAATTTGAAATAGAAGTCAGGTCAGGTCAGGAAGTCTGATCAGGACTTGATAGGAACATGGACTTGAAAAAATGTTGAATAATTTCACTTTAGGAACTTATTATGATTTCGGTTCTAGGACTTATAAAAATTAGGGATTATAAGTTAAAGCTGTTATAAGTGAACATGTTTCATGATCGTTCGTTGTGTGAAAACACAAACCAGTTATGAGTTTTATTTTTATTTTTATAACGTTTAATTGTATACCCATGTCCGTTTTTCAATAGTATATGTACCCTATATTATAATAATATGTGAGATCGTTCTCATCGATTCTAAAGCAGATCTTTTTTTTTATTTTTATACTTTACGCATGGTTTAAAAAAAAATTTTTATTTATATAAATGATATTGGGCATTAGCAATTCCGCTGTCTTAAAATTAAAAAAAAAATATATATAATGGACAAAATTTTTTAAATAATGTATATTTCACACGCATAAAAATGAAATTTATTTATATTATGTGGGTGCATGTAATGTAAGAAAAAATAAAAAATTATTCTCTTAATCATCATTAAATATACTCTGTCCAAAAAAATTTTTGTTACATATTATACAGTTTATGTATAACTAAAATTAATTGACTTTTATACGATACCAGTACTTCATAATGGTTTAATGATTGTTTCTTATTATTTATTAAAAAAATAAAAAAAATTACGAAAATTTAGGTCTAATGACCGAAATTTATATATGAATAATTTTCATGAATATCGTTTTTTAGGAATCGGTAAGCTTTGGGAATTTTCAACTTGTCAAAGATTTAACTATGTTTTTTATGGGTATGCTTTTGCAATATTTAATTAATTATTTAATTATTTTAACAATATTTAATTTCTCAAATATTTATGATTTACAAACACTTACTTTTATGCCTTAACAAAATATCTTAAATTTTACGTCCCCTAAAAGAGAATTTTAGCTCAGAAAATAATGATATTGGTGATGTTAGTGACAGAAACTACTCTCCAATGAATTGTGTAAGACGCTAGAATTTATATCTGGAATTTATATGCGCTTATAATGTGTTATATGAATTTTCTAAAAATCCTTATTTTTCGAAAAATCATACTTTTGAGTTAGTATATTAAATGTTAGTTAAAAAAAAAATTTTTATAATTTACTAAAATAACCGTAAATAATTTTTTTTCCAAAAATGTATTGAAACAATACTGATTCACATTAAAAATAAATCTGTAAAAAATTCGAAAATTGTTCATATATAAATAGTGTGATATTTTTGAGTAGGCGGTAAAAAAAATCAGTGAAAGATTAGTATAATTTTTTTTAACTTAATTTTTTTTTTAAGCATAATGATCTTTTAAAGTACTATATTTAAAAAGCATTTTGTAAGAAAAAAGGAAATAACTATATTAACACAAGGCATATTAAGTATTATATAAATAAAAGAATTAAAAACAAATTAACCATATATTTTATATATAATAGAAAGTTTTTATAAATTTTATAAAATTATAGTTAATAATAAATATAATATGATTAAAAAAGTTTTATACATTTAAGTAATTTTAAAAAATAGGAACATAAGAATATTTAAATGTCAAGTTAAGTTTTTTAAATGGTATGTAAAATATATGTATGTAATTGAAACACTTCAATGTAATATTTAGTAAAATTAAAAAATTATTTATAAAAAAAATAAAGGTCCTGAAGAGGTTCTCAGATTGAGAATGAAATATTGACAAGAGTAAAAATCAAAGTTTTTTGAATTTTTCCTTATAATTTGTCCAGGGGGTCAATTCTTTAATCTTATCCCTTTGATAAGTTAAATATAACTCTGTTTCGGTGAATGGAAAAGCAACATTGCGCATGCGCGGCTGAATGTTTTTGTAAAAGATAGTATTTTTTTTTAATACAGTCATTTAAAAATTGCCGCGCATGCGCAATTTTGCTTTTCTATTCATCGAAACAGTTATATTAAACTTATCAAAGGGATAAGATTAAAGAATTGGCCCCCAGCAAGGTCGTTTTAAACTCAATCGAAATTTAAAATCCAATTTTCAAAAATAAAATTTTTTGTTTAGGTAAAATTTATCACATGGCGATCGAAGCTTTGAACTCAAGAAGAATATTTATTCAAAATGATATCTACTTACTAATAGAAATAACAACCTGGATAGATTTTATAGGTGGTGAGCCAACATAGCTAGTCTTGGAGTAAAAATAAATGATCACTTGCCTTAGTATCAACTTAAATGCAAGGGTGTAAAACCACATTTAAAACGTTCGGCTGTGGCACCCATTTTGTACATCAAAATGTTTATTCAAATTTAAAATAAGTATATTTGAATGTATATGTATAATATATTAAAATTAACAGTGTTTTATGCACACTTATATTTATAGTGTTCAAAATTCATTTCACTTGCGAGAAAAAATATTTCATACATGTATTGAAAATTAATAATCATTCACAAATATCACATTATGCATTGAATAAATAATTCACAGTGAGTTATGAAATTTTTTAATTTATTCAGAAGAATATTATTAGATAATTGCTAATAGTTATTTTCTACATAGCCAAAAACAAATTTGTCTCTCTGAAAGTAAGTATATAAAATTATTTATATAAAATTTGACAATAATTTATATTTTAATAATGAAAAAAAAAATGTTTAAAACTGCAAAAATTATATCAATACTAAAAATCATAATAATTTCATATTACTTAATTAATTAAATTAACCAAAAAATAAACCAATCAAACGAAAATTCATAAATAAAATTTATCACATATAGAAATACATAATTTTATTACAAAACATTAAAAAAATGATAAAATATTAACATATTATGTGGGTTTATTTTATAATGCAAAAAGGCTTAATTTACCTATTCAATGTAATATTATAATATACTTTATATTATAATGATATTCGATTTCCTTTTTGTATTTATGTTAATTTATAATTCTTTTAAACGAGCATTAAATATATATATTTTTCATATTTTCAGTGTATTATTATATATTTTAAAAGGAAAAATTTTATCATTTTTTTTTTTGGATTATATAAAGAAGGTTTGTATTAAATTTAACAAGTTTGTATTTATATAAATTTTCTTTGTATATTATTTCTTTATAGCACATAAATACATACCAATTTTCTTGTGTAGTTATAATATTGTATTTATTGTAAAAAGTTTTTATTTTTTATAAATATTATATCTTTTATTCAGTCCATTTAGGTAATACTTATTGTTATTGTCTTTCTTTTTTGTATTTATGATATAAAATGTAATATGCTATTTGCATTTAATTCTATCATCGATATCAACGCCTACGAGGTTTAATACGAGATGATTTCTATATGAGGTGATATAAGAAATTTATTAACGTTTGTAGTTGCTTTTTGAAACTAAGATGAGAAAAGGAATACTAAGGATTTTTCGGCTTGCTGATTCTGAAAATTGAGGTTTCGCTTATGCAAAATTTGTCAAACGCCCTTAAATTTATTACTTATTATAAATAATATTTCTACATTTGCAAATTTAAGCAAAATTTTTCCTCTATTGGGTTCCTGATCTTGAATTTTACGAAATGAGGAGTCTAAAAAACTTGAAAAATCACACCTAAAAAGGGGTATTTTTTATTAATTTAAGGGTGTTTTGAGAAATTTTTTAATTAAGGACCTCAAATTCGTGATTAGAAATACGAATATAATTTTGAACGCCAAATTTTGTGAATACTGCAAAAATGTTCCAAATATATTTCTAACAAGGAGTGCATTTTTTCAATTTATGATTGCTTGATTCACTTTTTATGTACGAAACTCTCAAATTACTAATTAGAAAAACCTATGCAATTGACTAACTTTTGTTGAGGTTTGTGAATATTATGCAAAAATAAGAAAAATACCCAAAAATGTGCGTTTTTTACAAATCTCACTTATGCTAAGATTAGAGTAATAAATCATTTGTTATATTAGGTATAATTACGTACTTATTTGTGGTAATGGTAATTAGGGAGGAAGGAAGGAGGGGGGTTGATGACTGAAAAATGTTCAATTCTAATATAAGCGGTTGGGAGTTAGATTTGGAAGTTATAATTATAAAAAAAACCATTGCCTAGTTCTTTTAGGGGATAAAACTAAAAGCCTAATACATTCGATTTAATTCAATTTTCCAATAAATATGAACCCTCGCGCTAAATTATAAATCTCGCAACTAAAAGTCATTTTCAGAAAAAAGTAGATAAATAATCCCCATTTTTGTACAAGCCAACATAGACTCTTTAAAAGGATATTTATATAAAATGCAAAATTAACAAAGAGATCTTGTTTTTTTTGTTTTTATTATGCATATAATAAAATAATTCCTTAAGGGATGTTTAAAAATTTACATATCAAGGTTATGAACTGCATACAATAAAAAAAAAAAACAGTGACTTAATAAGGAGACAAGCTAAATATATATATGCGTGTGTGTAATGCTTATAATATATATCTTATAAGAATAATATGTATAAAAGATTGGTTCCTTTTCTGGTATTTGCACCTGCAAAAATCGCCGACGCGATATTTATTCTTTTTAGTATATAACACCTGCACGTACCTTTTTTAGAATTTTTTTTACGTGCATTTATTTATGTTAGGTTATATTTATATGTTTTGAGTATTCAAGAATATACATCATAATTATCTTAAAGACGATGATGATGGTAATAATGACTCTGATGTTTATATTGTATTTACCAAAAAATAAAAGAAATAAAAAAAATGTATAGTTAATGTTTTTATCTAGATGGACTTTTTATATATGGGTTAATTCAGATGATTAGGCACTTTTTTTTGGAAATTTAATTAAAATATATTTATTTGTTGTTTTGTTGGAAATATTTTAACTTCGGGTTTATAAACACTTTGTAACTTTGTAAAATATTTAACCATCCTGTTAATTGTTACTTTTATCAGTGTTCCTTGTCTCTTGAGGTTATCTATTATTTACCAAAGGGTTTTCGCCTTCAAATTATGTTTGAAGTTGTTACAAAATCTAGCCTCAATAAAATTAAAAAATTTTTTTATGTCTAGATTTTCAAGTATTTTATGGCAATAAAGTAATTATTCTTGGCAAAGCTTTAGAATTTTATTTATGATTTTAAATAATTTAATATTAAGATATTTAATATAAATCTTGAAAATTAAATTAATTGATGAATAATGGTGATAAATTCACTATATCAATAAAAAAAAATTTTAAAGGATCCATTTTTAATTTAAATTTTTCGCGAAAGTGATCACCACCAATCTGCAACACCAAACTGAAAGCTTCAGGGATGGTTATGGTAATTAGTGGGTGTGAGTATGACAGCTTTCTGTAGAAAGTTTTTTTGGTCCATAAAGTTGGCCAATTTTTTGCCAAAAAAATTAAAATATTAGCATAAGTTCAAAAAAAAAATTTATCCAGTCGAAATTCCTTAAATCAACCCATATGCAAGATACGTGTCTATATATTATTCCGTCACGGAGTTGAAGAAGACGTTTCATGTCACTGATGCATAGGCATTTGCGTGATTGGTAGAAATTTTTTTTTTTAAACAGTAGAATGCAATTTTATTTTTTTTTTTTTTTTTATAATTTAAAGTAATTTCTATATTATGAGAGAAGTAGAGGAGAACAGGAAATGTTGAAGTGATCAAATTAAGCTATCTAGGATATTGTTTATAAAAACGGTATATATTATTATATTTTTATACACTTAATTTTAATTTTTTCTTTTTTATTGTATTAATGAGTTTTTATTGCCTATAAAAAAAAAATATATTAAGGATGTTAAGTTTGATTTATCCTATTATGATAAATATCCATTGATAAATTTAAGTACCTCTTGTTAGCTTCTACTGATTTTACAATTATTTTACTTATTTGCCATTTTTTAAAAAGCATATGAAGGATCCCACCCCTATCGGGCCCACGTTAAACCGATATTTGCGATCCTTCAGTTTAATTTGGGCTCAGTTGGAGTGAAATCCCTTATTTATGTATATATAGACAGATAGGCTGTTTTCATGTCTTTAAACTTTTAAAAGAATGTTTTCTAGTAAAAATTAGCTTTTTAAAACGTTTTGTGACCTCTGTCAAAATTTGTATAGCTTAAAACTCAAAATTCCCATGTTATTGAAATGGGAAATTTCAAGTGTTCGGGTTAAAAAAGTCGAACATCAAAATCCTTGGAGCTGGGGGTTTTTTATAACCAAAATATTTGAAAAAAATGGGGGGTGCCAAAAAATATCGGAAAATAAAAAATAAGACACACTCTAATAGATATGTATGTCGATATCCTAAAAACAAAACCCATTACAGGGGCTCGGTACACCTACACCGTATTCATGAATTTTGTACAATTTTAATTTTAAACGATATTTTATAAGCAATCATGGAGTTTTGTAAGAGGCGTAAAATTGGTAGCGGTTTTTTAATAAAAAAAACATTTGTTTATTTTAATTTTAGCAGAAATTCAAGATACACGTACATTTTGCAAGTAAATACTTTTAAAGAGAAAAGTTGACAAAAATATATCACCTCAAAGACATTTTGAAAAAACTATTTACGCTTTTTATCATTTAAAATCAATCTTATTTTCCTGTTTTCTACATTATAAGTTTCCTTTATTTTCTAAATAATTAGTTAAAATTTAAAATATTCAGTATTTTTTAAAATATTTTCCACTAATCGTAAGATTAGGTTATTAAAAATAAAATTGATATATTTACTTTTTATTCAGAAGTAGTTAATTATAAGTTAAAAAAATTAATTTTTTTTCAATTCACATAAAGCATGACATTTTTAAAATAAGCAGTTAATTTCTTGTTGTTATAATGAGTGAATATTCAATAACGGATAATTAAATAAATACATTTCTATTATTCATTTTAAAAGTTTATAATATAACTGTAATTATCGATTTCAAAAATTAGCCTGTTATTTTTAGTTTTATTTTTTTTTATTAATTATTTAATATTTTTTTAAAATTAAGGTTAGCCTTGAAAAATAAAATAATTTTTCAATGTAATATCTGTATTTTATTTATGCAAATGTAATTTTTATTCTTTCGACTAGTTTTCAATTTAATTAACTTTATAAAAAATGTTTTCCAGGTATTTACTATAAGGATAGTAAATTTTGAAATTTACAATGCCAGACGTATTTCCTAAGAGTTTGATAACTTTTCTCAAATATCATGCTGGGTATTATGTACTAGCTTAAAATTAGAAATTTTTTTTGAAAATTTAAGCAATTAGTATTTTAATCGTGTATTATATTTATTTACTTATTTTATTTTTTTACTGTATAATAAACAAATAATTCAAGGTAAATAATACATTTTACTTAATTTCAAAATACTATAAACTTTTAATTATAAATAAACAAATTATTTATTAATTTGAAAAAAGTTTAATAAAGTTTTATTGTTTATTGATTATGAAGCGAAGGTCTACCTAATATCGTGACACAAAATTATTCGACACATCAATAATTCTACACAAAAAAGTTTTGCGGAATCGTTCTACACCGAAAATCCTTGTGCCGAAAAAATCAACACAAATTTATCTAATCAAAATATTCAACACACTGTGTTAAGTGATATTTAATTATGCTAGTATATGAAAGAAATAAGTTATTTAATATTTAAAATGGCGTGTTGAATACTTTGGCTAAAAAAAATTTGTTTTGAACTTTTCAGCACAACGATTTTTGGTGTAGAACGTTCCGCAAAACTTTTTTGTGTAGAATCATTGATGTGTCGAATAATTTTGTGTTGATCAGATCCCTTGCCGAAAATTGCTAGTCCTTGTGGACACAATTCAGAAAAAGGTCTTAATTAAATAGCATTTATGGTACAAAATTAAATCTATCTTATTTCTAAAATTGTGCTAATTTACGACTGTAGTGGGTGGTTCGGTTTACGTTTACACATTAATTTTAATTAATAAAAAAAACTTTTTTTCCGATTCAAGAACTTATTAAAAAAAAATACTTGAAAAAATTAAATCATATGGAAATCCTGTGAAGAATAAAAAATTAAAAATAACAAATTACTGTTAAGAAATAAATTCGAAAACAGACAACAGTGTTCGCTGAAGAAATCAAATATTTTTATTACTTTAAATTTATTTTATACCAAATTTATATTTATATTTATCACGGCAGTGACATTATTTTTAAAATTTAAATTATTTATTTTTTATATGAAAATTTAAAAAAAAATCAAAAATAATACAAAACTGTAATTCTTTAATTTTTTGACAAAATGTTTAAAAACATAATAAAATTAATTATCTTTATTTGTAAATTAACTGTCTAATTCAACAATTGAATTATCAAAATAATTAAAGTTATCGAAGGAGTAAATCCTCATCATCTCACAGTTTACTTACCAAATAACTTAACACGAATCAACTCAAGAAATGAATTTTGGTTAAATACTTTCATGAAAACAGTCTAAATCAAATTTTGAACCCAGGAATCAAAATCTGCAGGAAATTCCGTAAGTACTTAAATGAAAATATTTTTCAATGTAAAATAAGCATTTGGCCATACGATAGTAAGAAAATTTTGCATAAATTTACAAAAATAAAAGATGTTTCTCAGCCAAACAATAAAAGAGCACTACATTAGTATTTTTTTAATGAAATAACTAAATATTAAATAAAATTTTTACTCTTTGGAACACCGATTTGCTATCCTATTAGCAGCGTTTAATTTTAAAATATATTTACAGTATGGAAAATAATGTTTTTCGTTTAAATACCAATTTATCTGATACACCAATAAAAAATGTATTTTTAATAAGCCTGTTAAACTTAAATTAATATAATTTATATTTTACTCGAATAAAATAAAAATAAAAAAAATATATTCGTTGAAAAGTTAAATTAAAAAAAAAAAAATTAAACATTTATACCTATACCTAAATACATGCAATAAAAATTTTAAAATTAATTGGTGTAATATAAAATTTTTATTTCATATTAATTCAGCATCATTATAATTTTATTGGTTTTGTTCAAATAACATGCAATAAATTTAATCATTTTTTTTATTTTTTAAAACTTTTTTTGTAAAAAATCTTAAACTGTACTTTACAAAAACATGGATTCGTTATACAGTGACAACAATGAATTGTTATATAAAATTGAAAATAGTTAGTTTTATTTATAAAGAGAGAACTAGTTAAGAAAACCGGTAGGTTAGATTGGCATTACTCGTGTGGATATGTTACCTTATCATGATTTTAATTTTTTTCCAAGTAACTAAAACTTTATTTTTAATTGAATGTTAGCTTACAAAATAAAAAATTTTAACAAAGACAAATCACCAAGAATTTAATTTTTTTTTTGTTCAAATAAGTTAAAGGAAATTTTATAAAACACATAAATAAAAAAGATATACATTTTCTAACTTGTAAAGAAACTAATTTTTTTAATGAGTTGAATTTAAAAAAATGCAAGTCTAGAGAAAGAAAAAAGAGAATGCAGAAGTAAGTATTAAAATAAAATGAAAATTAAGTGCTGCATTTATTTTTGCAACGATAAAGCAATTTTTGCACACAAAAAAATATTATTGTAATTGGATCAGAAAATCTAGCTAGCTGATATTTTTTTTAGCAAGTATTTTTTTGCAGCAAGTATGCGAAAGCTGTAAAATATTATTAATTAATTGTTCTAATTTTTGTATATCAGTAATATTTATGTTATCTCAAGTTGACGTTTTATTATGGAATACATAAATAAGATTGCATTAAAATATTCCTGATTTCTTCCTGATTTTTGGCTGATATCGAGTACCAAATTATATTTTTTAATAATCAATCATTAAATAAATTATAATAATAAAAATCATAAAAATTTCATTTTTTTATGATCAGATTTTAAAATTGAGTATAAAATTAATTTTTTTTTTTGTTTCGAAGTAAGTGAGAAAAAAATTAAGTAATTTACACGGTTTATTGACCAAGTCGTTTATAAAAAAAGATTTAAAAAAATTACTTAATTTAAAAATGAAAACAAAAATTTAACAAAAATAAGTGAGCAAAAAAAAGGAGAATACATAAAAAAGAAAATACTGACAATGACTGGAAGCGACGATTACAACCACGAGGAGAAAATGACTAAAACCACAGATTTTTCTATACCTTACTTCGCATCTTTTTTTATCTTTTTATTTTATACGATCAAAAAAATTAAAATTTTGAAAAAAAAAAGACGAGTTAAAATAACCGTTAAAACTACCTCAAATTATGTAATCAAGTGTAAGTACATAAAATATATATACAAGATTATTTTTTAATTTTTTTAAAAAAAAATATATATAAATAACCTCTAACTATCATCAATTACTTATAAACTGTATAAACTTCCTGATTGGTAAATTGGTTGGGTTTTTTTTTAGAAACTTAATTTTTTTATTTATTTATGTTATAAACTATAAATCAAAAACTATTTTTAACGTTAAGTATATAGGTAGTTCAAATATTTAACAGGTTTGGAAGAAAAATAATTTATGTTATTTAATAATTATTCACTGTATTTTTATTGGAATATAGGGTAAGGTCAAATATGAGGACTTATAAAAATTCACTTTATGGGCTTGAGACAATTTTTGATAACAGTGAAGAACCAGTCATAATTTTTTTGAAGTAATAATTGTAAATCATAAAGAGAAGTAAAAAAACATTATGAAATATGGTAAAAAATTTATTTTAAAAATAATTTTTTTTTTCTTTATCCAATTCTCAAATTACATTGAAAATTTTAAAAATGATAGTTCAGAGTATTTTGTAAAGACAATTTTTTTTTAAATTAGTATCACTCTTACAAATATTATAATTTTATGTATTTTTTTGGGCAGCAATTTAAACTTTAATAAAAGTAAAATAATTAAATTTTTAATCAAGATTAGTTAGAGCAGTTAATAATTCCATGTATATTTTTATTCCTTCAAGGAATGTATCTTTATTAAGATATTCATCCACAGAATGTAGTAACATTTTGGTTCTTCTTATAGGTGAAAATCCTAAAGTAGGTATATTTAGCTAAAAAAAAAAAAGAAAATGAATAGTAGTAAAAATAAAAAATAAATTCAAAAAATCTCTATTATATATTTACTTCTCGAATATATGCTCCATCTGTTCCAGCCGCAAAAACTTTAGTTACAACTTTTAAGTTTAGTTTTTCAAATACACTTTTAACGGATTGCCAATAAATGTTACTTTCATTCAAATTAGTTATGGACCAATGTTTTTTATTGCCATAAAAAATATTACAGGAGACGCCTTCACCAGCTTCCTTGCACCATGATAAAATAGTTTCTTCTAATTCATTCAAATTTTTGCTTCGATCAATGCGCATATCAAAAGTAACTTTTATTGTTTCTGGAATCACATTATTTTGGACACCACCCTAAAACATTACATGAGAATATTCAATTCAAATTAATTTACTTTTCAAAATTAAAATTTACCTGAATAATTGTAAGATTAGTAGTTGTTACATCACTTGAATATAAATCTGAATTATTTTTTATCTTTTCTTTTTCTTCACGTCTAAAACCCATAAATTTGTCAATGATATACTGTAATTTTTCCCCTGCTGTGTTTTCTAAAAATTGTGAAGAATGGCCACTTTCTCCTGTACAAACTATCTGTACCATCCATGCAGTTCTTTGTCCATAGAAAATAAAATAATCTTCAGATTCCGAAGGCAGACCTTCATCGAAAGCAAAACCAACATTTAATGCTTTGAATTCTGGTGTTTCAACAAATAGTTTCATTCCTAAAAGTCCGCCAATTTCCTCATCTGGTACAAAAATTACATGAATAGTTCTTTTAGGCTGCATCCCTTCTAACTTAAGCCTTTTTATGGATTCTAAATATTGAATACCAACAGACTTCATGTCCTGACTACCTCTGGCATAAATGTTTCCATTTTCTTCCATATGAGCACTTAGTGGTGGATATTTCCATGATTTCTAAATAAAAATTATAAATAAGTTACAATTTTAAAATTTATGCATGAAATGATTCCTTACGTACTTCGTAAAAAGCTACTACGTCCATGTGACTATTTAAAAGAATGGACGGAAGAGATTCATTAGTTCCAATCCAACTAATGATTACAACAGGTTTTCCAGAAGATACCTCTACTACTTTTGCTGGCAAATCTAAAGATTTTGCCTGTTTTTCCAAAAATTGAACACAGCGAGCTGCAATATATAAATTGATTATTTGTAAGTATAATCTCGAATATAATTCAGGGAATAGAAAATTTTTAATTATTGTTATTAGAATTTTTAATTTTTATCAAATAGAAATTTAGAAATTAGAAACTTCCATAATAAATGTTTCAAATTTTTAAGTATGCTTGGTAATAGAAGTATAAAAGTTCTTAGAAACAATATTTTATTTAATTTTTTGTAATAAGTACAGTGTGGTTAAATTTTGCTTTAACTGTTTAATTTTCTTGAATTTAAGAGCAAATTTACTTGAAAATTCAAGAATATTCAGGAAAAGATAAAGCACAGCAACCTGACAGTACGGGTAGGTATAAATAAATTTTATTGTTTGTAAAATTCAGTTTTGCCATTGCCTTGCTATTGAAGAAACTACGTTTGATTATACTATCATCTGCTTTCGAGTATTGTCGCTCGAATTCCGGTTATCAAAGAGAGGAAAAGAAAATTTTCGCGTATATTAGTATGTTTCTAAGATTTCTAAGACTAAACTTAGAATCGTAATACGATATTCTCATATTGCTTTATTTTTTAATTATACTAATTATTTGATTTTAGGTCTATTTATTAATTAAAAAATAAAATAAAATTTTAATATTACAACTTACAATAATCAACATTTGGTTGTACGGTAGGAATCCTCAAATATTCTTGAAAATTTTCTATTGATTCTTTATTTAAATCTTGAATTTTTTCACTGTTTTCATTTTCCATTTTAGTTTTCTTGTAAATTAAACTTTTTTTTTAATGTAATACTGATTTGCTAAATAAATTTTTTTTTGCTCTGCGACTATATATGCAACCTAAAATGTTCAATATATCAATTTATTTGCTGATAAAAAAAGATTATAACGGTTTATAGTATAGTTATCATAATTTTTAAGTCTTCTTTTTTAAATCGTATTTAATCTTATTTAACTTTCAATAAAAAAAAAAATAATTGTTTCATTTTATTGCTCATAATTTTATTTGACTAATATTAATTATTTTTGAACGTGCAAAATAAAAAAAACGCTGCCAAGTGATTGGCACTATGGTTCCTCATTAATAATAGCAAAATATTTATAATGGTCTATTTTATCTAATAAAAATTATATTTTGAGATATCAGTATTTCATAAAAAAAAAGTTAAATACTTTAGTGTATTTTATAAGAAAAAATATGTTGCTGTGATTTAATGTTTTTTATTTAACAAATTTTTAGAAAAAAATTTTCAATAAACTAGGTATTACACTTAAAAAAAAAACAATATTACAGATTTTTTAATTTTTATGTTTTATTAATATTGAGAAAAAAATTTTGAAAAAATTCGGTATCAGATCCAAAAAATTACTATGAATACTTTCTAAAACTAGTACTCTCATAGAAATTAATTAGGTACTACGTCCGAAAAAAAAAAAAATTTGGTATTCTTTGTATTTTTTTGGTGAAAAAAATTTTGGGAAAAAAATTTTCAAAAAATTAATTATCAGATTTGAGATATCGAGTAAAAACCATACTTTCAAATATAAGTACTTTTATGGAAATAAATGAGATATTACACCTAAATTAAAAAAAAAAAAAAAGTATTTTGAAATCTCTTGATGAAAAAATTTTTGAAAAAAAAATTAGATCTTAATTCCATAATGGTTGTTAAATACCACCGATTGCAAAATTTTCAATTATTAGTACTTTCATGGAATTAAAGGAAGTATTACACTAAAAAAAAAAAAAAATATTACAGATTTTTTAATTTTTGTGATTTTTTTATTAATTTTATTATTATCAAAATTTGGTATTCTTTGTATTTTTTTGTGAAAAAAATTTTGAGAAAAAAATTTTGGAAAAAATTAAGTTTCAGGTCCAAAAAATTACTATAAACGATATTTCTAAAACTAGTACTCTCATAGAAATCAATTAGGTACTACATCCAAAAATAAAAAAAAATTAAGTGTTTTTTGTATTTTTTTGTGAAAAAAATTTTGAGAAAAAAATTAAAAAAAAATTAGTTATCAGATTCGATATATCGAGTAAAAATCGTACTTTCAAATATAAGTACTTTCATGGAAATAAATTAGGTATTACATCCAAATTAAAAAAAAAAAAAAAATAGTTTGAGATTTTTTGATGAAAAAATTTTGGAAAAAAAAATTAGGTCTTAATTCCATAATGGTTGTGAAATATCACCGGTTACAATATTTTCAGATATTCGTACTTTCATAGAAAAAAATTAAGTATTACGTCCTAAAAAAAAAAAAATTTTGGCATTTTTTGTATTTTTTGGCAACAAAAATTTTGAGAAAAAAATTTAAAAAAAATTAAGTATCAGGTCCAAAAAAATGCTATAAACGATATTTCTAAAACTAGTACTTCCACAGAAATAAATTAAGTACTGCGTCCGTAAAGAAAAAAAAAATTGGTATTTTTTGTATTTTTTTATGAAAAAAATTTTGGGAAAAAAATTTTCAAAAAATTAGTTATCAGATTCGAGATATCGAGTAAAAATCGTACTTTCAAATATAGGTACTTTCGTGGAAATAAATGAGGTATTACATCCAAATTAAAAAAAAAAAAAAGTAGTTTGAGATTTTTTGATGAAAAAATTTTTGAAAAAAAAATTAGGTCTTAATTCCATAATGGTTGTGAAATTTCACCGGTTACATACATACACACACACACACACACACATACATACTTTTTTTAAAAACCGGTTTTTTAGCTTCCTGAGGTCCCAAAACGTGCTTATATGCCAAAAAATCATAAATCAAAATTTCATCTATCACAAAGGTTCCTCTATGAGGAACCAATTTTAATGCTTTGAATAAAATCCATGTGAAAATAGTATATGGTAAAATAAGCAAAAGATAAAACACGATTTCTTTTACATAATCGTCAATTACGAGTGACGCATAGTAAAAGTTGCCATTTTTCCGACGGCAAATTGAAAATTAGTTTTAGGCAAAGTCACTTTAATTGCCCCAAAAATGAGCTATTCCTGTATCCTGAGATATCTCAATGCTTAGACCGTCAAAAAAGCTAAAAATTACTTTTTTCGAAGTTTTTTACCTAAAAACGAGTTCAAAAATATTCAAACAAAAATTTTGATACTAACCACACTAATTTAATTATTTAAATATTGACACTAATCCGAACCTAATTGAATGATTTGGTTCGGAGATATTAATCTTGGAGTAAAAAACACGTTTGACCCTTCCCCGATGTACGCAGGGGTGGGTTCCCGACCCTTAGAATCTTTTTTTTATCATAAACCATCACATTGAGCCAAAAAAATGCGAAAATTATGCTAGGACCGGAAACCATACCTTATTCCGCAGTAGTCTTTAGGTATTACTTCCAAGAAATTAAAACTAGGGGCTTGTACCAAAATTTAGAGACCCAGAAAACCAATTTTAGTCAAAATTTATAATTTTGGAAGCAATTCGAAAATTGGTCATTTTTGGCCAATTATGGCCATTTGTTTTACTGACTATAACGGTAACAGAATTACTGGTAAAAAATGTGGTTTATAGATATTAAAAGCTGATGCTTCCGTAGTAAATGATACCAACTGAAAGGTATTTAGTTTACTTACAAGGTATCAGCGTCTTTTAGAATAAGGCTTTAAAATTCCTATCTTATATAATATAACCCTGTTGTAGGGTCTAATTTCTAAATTCAGGAGGCCCATTCAGATAAACTAAGGGTATGGAGGATGTTTTTTCAACTACCACAACCTGTTTTGAAAGTTTAAAGCGTTATTTGGCTTCCCAGATAATTGACACTCGCCTTATAAGTCAAAAAAGAAAAAAAATCACGGTGTTTCAAATAAATTTTCAAAAAATTAAGTGTCAGATCCAAGAAATCGAAATAAAAAACGATGTTTCTGAAAATAGTTTGACTTGCGTGACCTCTATAACTTCAACAAATGGGCTGCAACTTATCATATGGTATCTTGGTATCATATTTACTCCAAGAGGAGCTAATGTCAAGTACTTTTTTTTTTTTAATCATCCTCATAAGCATGGTTAATAAAGTGAAGTAAATAATGAAGTAAATGCGCTCAAGAATTTTAAATTTCTTTTTCATGAAGTCAAATATGAAAACAAAAATAATAATATATTTTTTTTTATTTATTATAACAGGATCAAGACCCAAAATACAAAAATAAATTACATATTGTAATAAATAAAACAAAATAATACAACTATCAAAGATCATCATACTAAATTAAATTTAATTTATAAAAAGTAACAATAATAATATAGATAGAATAAAATAATGTAAACTAAAATAAAACTTTTAAATGAAAAGAAAAAAATATAGTAAAAATAGGAATTAATGAATTAGTGTCTCTACAGCCTCTATCAATGAATTAAAATTAGCTAATTAGTCAACCCAGATGGATAAGTTCATGCTCACTTCACATGAACATGTACAGTATTATAGTTTCATGGATCAAACTCCGAAGTCACTAATAACTCAACTCCTAATGCCAGGACCCAATCAGAATTGTTCATCCAGTTAAGGGAGAGCACTGCAGAATAGGGGATGGCACTGGCAAGCGTCATGAGAGGGAGTCTCTCAAATCACCGGAGTGGTGATTGACATACAACCGGGTTTATGACCCTATACTACGTATCTTTAAGTATGAATCATTAGGTATAAGGTAACATCTTACATGTTAGCTGACGAACACTGTAAAAGGTGTCAGTGAAAATATCAAATAGTTCAAAGTCCATTGTATTTCATACATAGACCTATTGTTATTGACTTAGAAGCATATGGACATCTTGGAAAAGGAGGATCAAATGTAGGGCCAGGATTTCTTAGTACTCTTGTACGAACCCTCAGTAAAATCTTTGATAAGATTTTACTACAGTTCATAAAGTGATTCAGTATTTTACACAGATATATTAAGTCAATTCTTAAGGCAGCACTTCTTATTGAGGAGATTTCAATTCTCATAGCAATCCCAGAATAATCATGATTAGTATAATGCATGGGAGAACCAATCCTACAGGCTACGTACCTAAGAAACTTATGATTTAGTGCTTCCAGCTGTTCAAATTGCGTCTTATTTAACGACGACCAGATCTGTGACCCATACATTATACCAAGATATACATATGAGAAGTAAATTCTCCTGAACGTACCCAAATCACCGAACACTCTTGAGTTTCTATTTACGAAATTGATGATTTTAGTTACTAAAACTTTAGCCACTGTATAATCAACATGACTCTGAAAACTTAATGAGTCTTCAAAATATATACCTAAATCTTTTACTATTTTCACACGATCTAAACTAATCTCAGGGTCATTTTGTAAAAGCAAACAGTCATTTATGTACTCAATTCTTCTGTATAGTTCTAGATCACCCGCAAAGAGTAAAAACTTTGAGTTTAATAGTGAGTCAAACCATGACAGAAGACTTCCACCAATACCGTAGGAGCAAAGCTTCCCATTGAAAGTCAGCGTATATTGCGTCAGTATTAAACCACTCACACCTATTGTACACAATGTCATCTACGAACACATGCAAGTTAGTGACGTGGATCTACCCGAAAAGAAACCATGCTGCTCATCAATTATGTAGCCAATTATATAATTATAAAGTTTGTTATAGACTAATTTTTCAAATATCTTAGCAATTATGTTAATTTTGACAATTGGTCTATAATTAGCTACATCCTGAGCATCTCCACTCTTATATACTGGGTTAATAAAGCTTTCTTTTAAAATTTGTGGGTATATACCAATTTTAATAGAAAGATTATAAAGGTTAGTCAAGGGACCAACTAATACAGATTTACAGTTTTACAGTTACAGATTTTTACAGTTTTTTACCCTTTTATAGTGGGATTATCATCATTTTAAAGACTTTTTATGTAAGTCCTATTTAATGTTGTTTAACTTTTAATAAAAATGAAATTATCAAATTTTTATTTTATTGCTTGCACAAAATTTAATTACGTTAATAAAAATTATTCTTTGAACATGCAAACATACAAAATTTTAATACTTTAAAAATACGCTGCCAACTAGCTGGCACTAAGGTTCCTCAAATAATTAGCTTAATACTTCAATATGCCACAGATATCACCGATTGCAATCATACATACATTTCTAGTAACTTTTAAAAGTTAAAAGGAAATTTATGTATTGAACTCAACTAAATCTTTTTTTTTTCAAAATAAAATCGTGACGAAAATTTCGGTAAAAAACTTTTCAAAAAATTAATAATCAGATTCGAGATATCCAGTAAAAATCATATAAGTGGAAATAAATTAGGTATTACATCCGAATTAAAAAAAAAAAAAAAATAGTTTAAGATTTTTTGATGAAAAAATTTTTGTAAAAAGAATTAGATCTTAATTCCATAATGGTTGTAAAATATCACCGGTTACAATATTTTCCGATATTAGTACTTTCATGGAATTAAATGAGGTACTACAACAAAAAAAAAAAAAAATTTGCAGTTTTCTTAATTTTGAGAAAAAAATTTTGAAAAAATTCGGTATCAGATCCAAAAAATTACTATAAACAAGCTTTCTAAAACTAGTACTCTCATAGAAATAAATTAAGTACTACATCCAAAAAGAAAAAAAAAATTGGTGTTTTTCGTATTTTTTTGTGAAAAAAATGTTGGGAAAAATATTTAAAAAAAATTAGGTCTTAATTCCATAATGGTAGTGAAATAGCACCGGTTACGTACATACATACACACACACACGCACACACATTCAGACTTTTTTTAAAAATCGGTTTTTTAGCTAAAACGTGCTTAAATGTCAAAAAATCAAAATTTGAACTATCACAATGGTTCCTCATTGAGGATCCAAAATAGTCTTAATTTGAATATATATGGTAAATTGTATGTTAATAATGAATAAATTATTTATGAGTTACTTCAGTAATTTTATTGGATTAAACATATAATTAATTAATACTGAATACATAATAATTTTGAAATTATAAATAGGTAATTATATACAGCAAGATTGCTTTGATTAAATTTATACTTGAAATTTAAAGCGCAAGAATTTGATTCATTCAACTTCAATAGGTATTTAAGAAAGAATTTTAGAAAAATAATTTTTTTTAACGCTTTTACAATGATACATATTTTATTCAAAGATATAATTAACAAAATAATCTAATTGTTTTTATCAATAAAATATATTTGTTTTTATTGTCACTAAGAATTTATTATTTTTAAAAAGATTGTTTTTTTATTTTAATACAGTGACTTCATTTCTTTTAAATATCATTTGTATAATTTAGAAAAATATATTGCTATAGTAATAATATATACGGGCATATCCATTACTTTTCATACAAAAGTGTGCGCACCCATGACTCCGATCGGGCTCAAATTTTCAGAAGTGATTTGAAGTAATAAAAAACTCAGCCAGCCAAAATTTCAGCCATTTTGCAGGACGGGTTGCCGAGATACAAGCTCTAAAAGGTCCAAAAATAGCTGTTTTTAGCCAATTTTCGAAAATTTACTAGGCTTCAAGGATTAGTCCAAAAAACATCAAAAATTTTTCTTCTTCGATATTCGAATAGCCAGGGAAAAATGAGCTGATTTTAAAAAAAAAATTTTTATTTTTGATCGAAAAATAAGCAAGTTATCATCATTATAAGATTTTTTAAAAAATATTCCAAAAATCCCAGTTTTAGGGTCATTATACAGTATTCTAACTTGAAATAACGATAACTCGCTTATTTTTCGGTCTAAAATAAAAATTTTTTTTTTTAAATTGTCGAATTTTTTCCTGGCTATTCGAATATTTACAAAAAAGAAACTTTTTATATGCAAAAATAATTTTTTTTTGGCAAATTACTTTAGAACTTACTTTATTTTGTCAATGTATTAGGGTAGTTTTTGGCCCAAAAAAATAATTTTTGCATATAAAAAGTTTCTTTTTTGTAAATATTAGAATAGCCAGGAAAAAATTTGACAATTTAAAAAAAAAAATTTTTATTTTAGACCGAAAAATAAGCGAGTTATCGTTATTTCAAGTTAGAATACTGTATAATGACCCTAAAACTGGGATTTTTGGAAAATTTTTTAAAAAATCTTAAAATGATGATAACTTGCTTATTTTTCGTTCAAAAATAAAAATTTTTTTTTTAAAGTCAGCTCATTTTTCCCTGGCTATTCGAATATCGAAGAAGAAAAATTTTTTGATTGACCCCTTAACCAATTATTGGCCAATATTGGTCCAATTATTACACATTTTCAGAGTCTTATATCTACAAACAGAAGCCAATACCATCGCCCAAATTTTTAGGGAATTTTTTTTAATATCAAAAGAAGCTTCCCTGAAATTTTCAGCTCTTTAAATGCTCAGAGAAAAATTTTGTAGACGATTAAAGTTGTTAAAAAATCGATATTTTCGGAAATAGCAAACTTTCAATTGCTTATATCTCCGGTCGCTGATAAGCTTTATTAACGTTTAAGGTCTCATTTGAAAGGTCTTTGCTAGACATTTTTAATGAGACCAACCGGAATTCTTTAGCTAATGATGCTGAGTCACAATTTAAGTTCAAAAATCAGCATTTTTCGATAAAATGAATCTTACGTTAATCAATGCCAGTAAAAATCAACTCCATGAAACTTTTTGAAAATTTTTTTGGTAAAAGTTGAAAGTTCAAGGAAAAAAATGAGACCAGCTGGATGTTTTTTGGACTAATCCTCGAAGCCCAGTAAATTTTTGAAAATTGGCTAAAAACAGCTATTTTTGGACCTTTTAGAGCTTGTATCTCGGGAACCCGTCCTGCAAAATGGCTGAAATTTTGGCTGGCTGAGTTTTTTATTACTTCAAATCACTTCTGAATATTTGAGCCCGATCGGAGTCATGGGTGCGCACACTTTTGTATGAAAAGTAATGGATATGCCCATACATATATTTTTTTTTTATAATTTAAATATATCTATTAAGAGACGTAATAACTAGATTCGTCTAAAAGAAAAGAAATTTAGATTTGGTAATTTATCAAAATAGTTCTGCAATAAATAATTTTCTATTTCATCATCATCATGATCATCATCATAATTATATTTGTAACATTCCAAATTAATTGCCGTTACAGTATCACCTATGCTTTCACTTATTGTTTTTAACACATCAACAGTTAAAATCGAAGCCTCAATTTCCAAAACTTTTAAATTTTGAAACCGCTTTAAAATGCACCAATCTGAATCATTAACATCAGTCAATTCAATATTTAATTCTTCAAGATGATCTAGTACTGGTAAACTTTTCATTATATTTCTATTAGTACAATCGCGAAGATTTAATTTCTGCAGATTCTTTTGAATACTCAAAAATTTAATGAATTCTCATTTTCTTCAGACCAACTTAGAAAGCTAATATCTAATATTCATTCCAATTTCTAAAAGTACATCAAATATTTTATCATAGTTATTTACATATAGTTTATTTAAATCTTTTATATTTGATAAAAATGTAATGAAATAAATTTCAACTTCAAATCTGCTCTCTTCAATATTTAATTCTTTTATCGGTTCTGCTCTCAAATTTAAAAAACAACTACCATTGACATTCAAGCTAGATAAGGAAATATTACTTAAGATTATCGTACTATTAAATAACCGACTTAAACATTCATCAGTAAAAATACTACTATCATCTTGTATGGTTAAATGTGTCAAATTTCTAAAGTCGTTTGAAAATTCGATTGAAACTTTTTCAAATTCTAAAAATTTTTCTATTTTATTTGCATTTAATTCTAATTTATTCAAATAAATACTACTTCTTTTCAAAATATTAACGTAGAAGTTTGTGAATATTGTTTTTCTTCTTTCATCTAAAGAGTTTTCACGTGGAAAAAAATCTTCGCTTTTTTTTCAACCTTAAAGTCTTTAACTTTACTCCAACTGAGTTTGGCAACTTCACTCCATCTTTTACAAACCCTTTCAATTCTTAATCTTTCTTTAATTGTTAAAAATTCGAATATATGAATTATACAGTCATTATTTAAATTATTAATATGGAAAGAATCATCATTTGAATGGCAGATTTTTAAGCCTATAAATTATTTTACAAATATAATCAATATGCGCATTTAATAAAAATAATTTTTTTTGTTTAAATTACCTGCTGAATCCATTGCTTTCTTCAAAAGTTATTGAATATCAAATTCGATAATTTACAAAAATGATCCTGGAGCTGTAACAAACAGGTAACTACACATATTATTTATTTTATAAAATATTTTAAGAATTATTCTATTTAAAAATTTATCTAAGCGTACAAAAAATATCAAAAAAAAAAAAAAATAATAAGACACACTCTAGGCTCTACATAAGAATCATTAAAAACTGCTTCAAAACGTTTTTTGTGTCGCTGATTCCAATAATGATGGAGGCTAAATTCGATGCAAAATTACTTGATGACGATCTGTAAATCCTAAATTAACTTTTATTGCTCGGTGTATGTCAAAATGCAATTTTAGAATTTATACTAAATTTATTCAATATACATGTATATTTTATTCATTCACAATTACAATTTTTTAGTAAATGAAATTAAAAACTTATGTGTAGATATGTACTACTTCTAGAAAAAAATGAAGTATATTTTAATAAATTTGCTTTTAACAAATGAAGTATAATCAATCCGTATTAATTGTTTGTTTATATAGATTTCAATTATTAAAAAAGTATTTATCAAAGTATTATTAAATAAATACATGCAAATGAATTATTGTCTTTGCGAGGTTTTTTGCAAAGTTTATGAAATTGAAGATATACAACTGTATAAAAAATATAAAAACAAATCATTTTCTTACCAATTATTATATTTATTGAATAAAGAAAACGATGAAAAGTAATTAGTCCACAAAAAATTTCAAATAGCAAAATTTAATTAAGCTTTAATTAAAACTGAACTTCAAATAAATTTTATATTTCCTACTATAAGCAAAAATGCTTAATTAATATCAGCTGATTTGAAATAAATGGGCTTCTAGAGTTCTAGTACAAAAAAAACTTTCTATTGATAAGGCAGTAACTTTATTTATTGATAATATCTCTGAGTCAAAATTATATATTTTTCAAAAATCAAATTAAAATAATATTTGTTTTAAATCAAATATATTTTTATTATTTTTAAATTTAATTTATTTGCTATATTTTTAGGCGTTTTTTCAATCAACTGTACATCAATTGTAAATAAAATTGTAATATTCTATAATCATTCTAATTTAAAATCGCTTTCAAAATTTTTAAAATTTAGCAAAATGATTGCGAAAACGGATATTTAATAAATTATATAGAATTAATAGAATTGCAAGTTAAATAAAAAACTATTATTTATAAATTTAACAAATAATTTTAACCATTTTAACATATAACATTTTAACCAAACCATTTAAATTGGTTAAAAATTCCTATATATAAACCAAGTTTTTTAATAAGAAAAGTGCTGATGAAATGGGCGAACCAGATTTTTTTTGACAATTTTTATTTTGGCCAAAATTGAAATGCAATGATTAAGGAAATGGAAATATAAATCAATATAGTTCACCGGGTCAGAGAGCTCAATTTTATATATGTAATTTTTAAAACATTTACAGAATTTTTTTTTCATTTCATAATCATTTCTTTTTTTCATCACACTGTAAGTTTGCTGTGATTAAAATTTTTTGAACCATACAAGCAAGATTATGATTATCAAAGAAATTCTTACAAATTTCTGGAAAAGTAATTTTAGTTTATGCTGTTATTTAATTTGTAATAAGAAATGATCAATAAAATAACCTAATAAAGCATATGATAAAGCATATATAATAAAGCATAATGCTAATTTCAAGTGCAGTTTGAAAAACGCTGCCAAGTAATTGGCACTATGGTTCTTCATTAGTAATAACAAAATGTTCTTAATGGTCTATTTTACCTAACAAAGTATAATGTCATAAGAAAAACTAAGAATGATCTTTGAATGATTTTATCCTTGATACTGTTAGTTTAACATCTCATGGAAAAAATGAGGTTTTTTACATAAAAAAAAGATTTTTCTATACTAGTACATAATCTTCTTGTATGATAATTATGTCTGCCAGACAGTTTTTGGTGTAGCTGGTGTAGTTATATCTTGAAGATATAATTACACCAGCTACAGGAATAAAGAAAAATTTTTTAAAATTTTTTATGTTTAAATTAAGGAATAAAAATGATATACCTAGTAAAAACGTATTTTATTTAAGTTAATAATTTTTGATACTCGACAGTATTTTTTAAACAATTGAATTTTTAATGACCTTTTTTCGAGTAAATGGTGATATCAAATAAATTTACACAGTGGGGGTGATGAATTTGTAAATTTATTTGATATCACCATTTACTCGAAAAAAGGTCATTAAAAATTCAATTGTATTTTATTTAATTTTATTTTATTTTATTTGAATAAAATTAATTCTAGATATTAGTAACTTTATATAGAAATAAATTAAGTACTACGTCCAAAAAGAAAAAAATTTAGAGTATTATTTTAATTTTTTTATGTAAAAAATTTTGAAAAAAGAAATTTCGAAAAATTACGTATTAGGTGGAGAAATCCTTTATAAACGATAATTCTAGATACTCGTACTTTCATAGGAAAAAATTAAGTATTACGTCCTAAAATAAAAAAAAATTTGGCGTTTTTTGTATTTTTTGGAGACAAAAATTTTGAAAAAAAAATTTTGAAAAAATTAAGTATCAGGTCCAAAAAATTACTATAAACGATATTTCTAAAACTAGTACTTCCACAGAAATAAATTAAGTACTGCATCCATAAAGAAAAAAAAATTGGTATAATTTTTTTTTTCGATAAAAAAAAATTTTAGAAAAATATTTTCAAAAAATTAGTTATCATATTCGAAATATCGAGTAAAAATCGTACTTTCAAATATAAGTACTTTCATGGAAATAAATGAGGTATTACATCCAAATTAAAAAAAAAAAAAGTAGTTTGAGATTTTTCGATGAAAAAATTTTTGAAAAAAAAATTAGGTGTTAATTCCATAATGGTTGTGAAATTTCACCGGTTACATACATACACACATACACACATACACACACACACACAGATTTTTTTAAAAACCTGTTTTTTAGCTTCCTGAGGTCCCAAAACGTGCTTATATGCCAAAAAATCAAAAATCAAATTTTGACCCATCACAATGGTTCCTCTATGAGGAACCAAAAAATACTGTTAATAAGATGAAATTAAGCATTTCGTAAATACGGAAAAAGACGCTGCCAAATTATTAGTATTACGGTTCTTCAAGCAATGACAAAATATTCTTAATGGCTGAAAATCTATTCAAGTATAATAATATAAAAGCACTGAAAATTATCTTTTCCTTGGTGTCATTTAACACCCATGGAAAAAAAAGTAGGAATATAATTATTTTGAATTTTTTGAAAAAAGTTAAAAATTATGAAACAAAAATTGATAATTTTCAGCAATTGTAAAAGTTAGAAAATTATGAACTTTTAATTTTTATCGATTAACTCACGTATGACATATAAAAAAACTTTTGAAAATCTAGAATAATTTTCTAATTTACATATATGATTTTCAAACTAATCATTTTTATAAAATTTTTGGCGCATTTCATTCTTTTTCAAAGCAATAGAAAATGGAATTATTTAAATACACTGAAAAAAAATCTACTTGCTGTTAGTGGAATTTTTCCGTTGCTGCTATCACTTGTGGATTTTTCTCTTAACTGCAAGCGGAATTACGCTAATGGTAAACGGAATCCTGTTTCTGGTTTGCGGAAATATTGTTTCCACTCAATCGATTTCAAAGGTCATAAAACGTTAAGAAAATTAAAAAAATATATTGTCTACTCATTTAGTATATGCGCGCCGAGGCATGGTGAGACAAATTTAAATTCTTAAAAAGAAAGAAATATCTATTTTTTAAACAAGGAACAAAATATTGATTGTGACCTTGCATAAAGTCGTATGCCCGAGCAAACGTAGCAAACCTACACACTCATTTTAATCTTATAAATATATTAAAAATATTTGCTTCTTTTGGAATACCTACGAAAGGCTTATAAGATTAAAAGGAGGGTGCGCAGGTAATTTTTTTGATAAAACATGTTGATCTGTAACTATTCAATTAATTTGAAACATTAGCAGCTCTTCCTAAATGATTCGCAAAGGCGCACACTGATCGCACATCAGGCGTACAGTTACTGTGCTCTGAGTGGACCGCCTCTTGCATTGAACACTGAGAGAAAGTTCATCCCGTAAAATGCCGGATGAGAAATTTCGACACTGCGAATTATAGGTAGAGACCCTAGAATATAGGATCGACAAACTCATCCTCTATTATACCCGCTCGGCTTCTATGCGTGTACGCCAAAGTACCACAACCTGAATGTGAAAACTAAATTATTTGTAACTACTTTGTAAAGTTTTAAATTTATTACTTTTTATAATTTGGAAAAAACAAAACTGCGTTTCCCTATTTTTGAAAATAAGTAGTAGGTAAAAAAAGGTTTTTGGTACTTCGTAACTTTATGAAATTATTGTTTATACCCAAAAATAAAAAGTATATATTAAAAATAAATACAAAAATAAGATAAACGAAATTATTTACAAAGTAATTAAATTTTTCGTTTATTATTTGAATCACGATAATTTTTAAACATTGATTTCTCAAATGAGGGTTAAGGTATTTTCAAAAATTTGTATACTTCTCCATCCTGAACTCCCTTATTTGCTCATTCAATATTACGTGTAAACGGCGTGGATTAGTGATAATTCACTTAAAGCAAATTACGACTGATCTAGGCCTAGACTGATCTCTTTATCGTTAATTTTGATACGGTTCAACACGGCAGCAACTATAAATTCATTTTTCATATATACGGTTACACATGGCTGAGCATTTCTATATTATATTGACACGGTTAAACACGGTTGATTCTTTAAATAAATTTTTCATACGGTAATGTTGTACACGGCATTCCTTTTTATTTATTAATAATGACACGGTTATCCACGGTTGAAGTATTAAAATTTTTTTCACACGGTTTTTAACGGTAAATATATAC
The DNA here is from genome assembly GCA_022575985.1 of Anagrus nilaparvatae. NCBI lineage: Eukaryota > Metazoa > Arthropoda > Insecta > Hymenoptera > Mymaridae > Anagrus > Anagrus nilaparvatae. The sequence continues at coordinate 8,461,954 of JAKSXM010000165.1, forward strand.
TTAACCTGCGAGTCACACAGTTGAGCACGGCAAATGGGTTAATGCTAATATTCTACGATTACATACGGAAAAGATGAAAAACCGTGTTTTTCATCTGAAAAACGGAACAGTCGTTTGGAAACGGTAATTATAAATAGGCACCGTCATTTTAAGATCCACTATTTTAATTTTTTTACGTTACACCAGTTTTGAATATTGCTGTTGTAAACCCTCAAAAAAGGATTAAGTCTCAAAAACGCATTAAGATCTAATTTTGTTTAAAATGAAACTACATTTTTTAGCCTACCCGCATAATTTCACATTGTATGAGCCATATATGGGGAATGCATTTTCCCATATATCGGCCAATAAGTTTCCCATATATGGGAAAATGTTTTTCCCATATATCGCCAGAGATCATTTCCCATATATGCATAATCTATGGGCCAAATAAATAAATAAAGAGTTTAAACTTGGCTTTTTTTAACTCTTAATTCAATTTTCAAATTTGAAATAGAAAATGAGGAAAACAAGTTATTTTAAATAAAATTATTTTACTGACAAAAAATTTATTTTAAGTATATTTTAATCTTTGTACAATTTATTTACAAAAATAATTCATTAACTTGTAAAAAAAGATCTTAATTATAAAAATATGTACATTTATTTTTTCGAAGCCAGAGGCAGTACCGCAGCTATTGATTGTTTTTAAATTGAACCTGTAACAAACAAACAAACATAAATTCATCATCAGTATTATAATCGTGGAATTTGAAAAGATTTTCTAAATTTTAATTATAAATTCAAAAGTAAATTATTTTGTAAAATCAAGATTAAAACAAGCTAAAAGTGCAAGTATTGTTAATATTTTTAATTGCTATTATTTTGTGTATTCTTAAAGTATTATTATTATTATTATTATTATTATTATTATTATTATTATTATTATTATTATTATTATTATTATTATTTTTTTTTTTTTTTTTTTTTTTTTTTGTCAAGGGAATCTCGTGAATCTTGCATCAGCCATGGAGTGTTTGCTGGCCTTAAAGACCCGCAAATTTCTATGACCGCCCAGTTGCACAAAGTGTACAACTGGGAGATCACCGGCAAGCGCGGTCGCCGGCTACGCCCCAGATTCTTACTGGATGAACACACTATAAACCCCCCTGCGCTTGTTTGCCCCAAACCGGGACTCCCTTTGCAGGTATAACTTCAGTTTGGGACGCGCAGCCTAGGCAACTGGCCGCTGCCTTCCCCAGCGTAGTGACAGGAGAGCAATCTACGATAAAAAGCCCTCCTCCTTTTTCTTCAACAAGGTGGCCCTTACGTACTCCGCTACTTTGTTCCAATTTTCAGAACTCCGTAGCATTTCCGGGACCACCGTTTCCGGCCTCCAAATCGGGAAGGGCGGGCGCCCTTCCACGTAGCGCACACATTCGAGGAAAGTGTGCTCCACTGTATCCTTCACGCCAGGGCAGTGCAAGCACTCGTCTGTTGCCACCTTGTGTCAATGTTTTAACATCACACGGAAATACCCGTGTCCAGTTAAAAATTGGGTGAGATAAAAATCCACCTCCCCATGATGTCGTCCAGTCCAGTCAACTAATGATTACTAAGTATTATCATCATTCTTATTATTATTATTATTATTATTATTCTTACTATTATTATTCTTTCTTTAACTAATCGAGATTAGTTAGAGCAGTTAGTAATTCCATGTATATTTTTATTCCTTCAAGGAATGTATCTTTGTTAAGATATTCATCCACAGAATGTAGTAACATTTTGGTTCTTCTTATAGGTGAAAATCCCAAAGTAGGTATATTTAGCTAAAAAAAAAAAGAAAATGAATAGTAGTAAAAATAAAAAATAAGTTCAAAAAATCTCTATTATATATTACTTCTCAAATATATTTTCCATCTGTTCCAGCCGCAAAAACTTTAGTTACAACTTTTAAGTTTAGTTTTTCAAATACATTTTTAACGGATTGCCAATAAATGTTACTTTCATTCAAATTAGTTATGGACCAATGTTTTTTATTGCCATAAAAAATATTACAGGAAACGCCTTCACCAGCTTCCTTGCACCATGATAAAATAGTTTCTTCCAATTTATTCAAATCTTTGCTTATATCAATGCGCATATCAAAAGTAACTTTTATTGTTTCTGGAATCACATTATTTTGGACACCACCCTAAAGCATTACATGAGAATATTCAATTCAAATTAATTTACTTTTCAAAATTAAAATTTACCTGAATAATTGTAAGATTAGTAGTTGTTACATCACTTGAATATAAATCTGAATTATTTTTTAGCTTTTCTTTTTCTTCACGTCTAAAACCCATAAATTTATCAATGATATACTGTAATTTTTCCCCTGCTGTGTTTTCTAAAAATTGTGAAGAATGGCCACTTTCTCCTGTACAAACTATCTGTACCATCCATGCAGTTCTTTGTCCATAGAAAATAAAATAATCTTCAGATTCCGAAGGCAGGCCTTCATCGAAAGCAAAACCAACATTTAGTGCTTTGAATTCTGGTGTTTTAACAAATAGTTTCATTCCTAAAAGTCCGCCGATTTCCTCATCTGGTACAAAAATTACATGAATAGTTCTTTTAGGCTGCATCCCTTCTAACTTAAGCCTTTTTATAGATTCAAAATATTGAATACCAATAGACTTCATGTCCTGACTACCTCTGGCATAAATGTTTCCATTTTCTTCCATATGAGCACTGAGTGGTGGATATTTCCAAGATTCCTAAATAAAATTAAATAATATATATAATTAATACATATATAAATATAATAAAATAATAATAAATAAAATTTAAAAATTTATGCATGAAATGATTCCTTACGTACTTCGTAAAAAGCTACTACGTCCATGTGACTATTTAAAAGAATGGACGGAAGAGATTCATTAGTTCCAATCCAACTAATGATTACAACAGGTTTTCCAGAAGATACCTCTACTACTTTTGCTGGCAAATCTAAAGATTTTGCCTGTTTTTCCAAAAATTGAACACAGCGAGCTGCAATATATAAATTGATTATTTGTAAGTATAATCTCGAATATAATTCAGGGAATAGAAAATTTTTGATTATTGTTATTTGAATTTTTAATTTTTATCAAACAGAAATTTAGAAATTAGAAACTTCCATAATAAATGTTTCAAATTTTTAAGTATGCTTGGTAATGGAAGTATAAAAACTCTTAGAAACAATATTTTATTTAATTTTTTGTAATAAGTACAGTGTGGTTAAATTTTGCTTTAATTGTTTAATTTTCTTGAATTTAAGAGCAAATTTACTTGAAAATTCAAGAATATTCAGGAAAAGATAAAGCACAGCAACCTGACAGTACGTGTAGGTATAAATAAATTTTATTGTTTGTAAAATTCAGTTTTGCCATTGCCTTGCTATTGAAGAAACTACGTTTGATTATACTATCATCTGCTTTCGAGTATAGTCGCTCGAATTGCAATTATCAAAGAGAGGAAAAGAAAATTTTCGCGTATATTAGTATGTTTCTAAGATTTCTAAGACTAAACTTATAATCGTAATACGATATTCTCATATTGCTTTATTTTTTAATTATACTAATTATTTGATTTTAGGTCTATTTATTAATTAAAAAATAAAATAAAATTTAAATATTACAACTTACAATAATCAACAATTGGTTGTACGGTAGGAATCCTCAAATATTCTTGAAAATTTTCTATTGATTCTTTATTTAAATCTTGAATTTTTTCACTGTTTTCATTTTCCATTTTAGTTTTCTTGTAAATTAAACTTTTTTTTTATAATGTAATACTGATTTGCTAAATAAATTTTTTTTTGCTCTGCGACTATATATGCGACCTAAAATGTTCAATATATCATTTTATTTGCTGATAAAAAAAAGATTATAACTGTTTATAGTATAGTTATCATAATTTTTAAGTCTTCTTTTTTAAATCGTATTTAATCTTATTTAACTTTCAATAAAAAAAAAAAAAATAATTTTTTCATTTTATTGCTCATAATTTTATTAGACTAATATTAATTATTTTTGACGTGCAAAATAAAAAATTTTAATGCTATGAATAAAATCCATGTGAAAATAGTATATGGTAAAATAAGCAAAAAATAAAACACGATTTCTTTTACATAATCGTCAATTACGAGTGACGCATAGTAAAAGTTGCCATTTTTCCGACGGCAAATTAAAAATTAGTTTTAGGCAAAGTCACTTTAAGTGCCAAAAAAAGGAGCTATTCCTGTATCCTGAAATATCTCAATGCTTAGACCGTCAAAAAAGCTAAAAATTACTTTTTTCGAAGTTTTTAACCTAAAAACGAGTTCAAAAATATTAAAAACAATTTTTTGTGGTGTATTATTTCAAAACAAAAATTTTGACTTTAACCGCACTAATTTAATTATTTAAATATTGACACTATAAATACCTCATTTATTTCCACGAAAGTACTTATATTTGAAAGTATGGTTTTTACCGGTTTTTACTCTATATCTCGAATCTGATACTTGATTTTTTGAAAATTATATCCCAAATTTTTTTTCACGAAAAAATACAAAAAAACACCAATTTTTTTTTTCTTTTCGGACGCAGTACCTAATTTATTTCTATGAAAGTACTAGTTTTAGAAAGTTTGTTTATAGTCATTTTTTGGATTTGACACCAAATTTTTTTAAAAATTTTTTCTCAAAATTAAAAAAACCAAAAAATCAAAAAACCTTTTTTTTTAATTTGGATCTAATACCTCATTTATTTCCACGAAAGTACTTATATTTGAAAGTATGGTTTTTACTCGATATCTCGAATCTGATACTTAATTTTTTGAAAATTGTTTTCCAAAAATTATTGTCATAAAAAAATACAAAAAACACCAAATTTTTTTTTTCTTTTTGGACGTAGTACCTAATTTATTTCTACGAGGGTACTAGTTTTAGAAAGTTCGTTTATAGTAATTTTTTGGATCTGATACCGAATTTTTTCAAAATTTTTTTCTCAAAATTAAAAAAACAAAAAAAAAAACAGCAAAATTTTTTTTTTTGTTTTGGTGTATTACTTCATTTAATTCCATGAAAGTACTTTCTTGAATAATTATTATCCAATGAATTACGTTAGATTTTATTTTGAAAAAAATAGATTTAGTTGAATTTAATACATAAATTTTCTTTTAACTTTTAAAAGTTAATAGAAATGTATGTATGATTGCATGCTTGTAATCGGTGATATCTGTGGCATATTGAAGTCTTAAGCTCATTGTTTAAGGAACCTTAGTGCCAGCTAGTTGGCAGGGTATTTTATAAATGAATAAGTACGATTTTTTCAAGTGAAGATCTTTATTAGAAAATAGTTTTTTAAAGACGTTTCGGAGTAATTACTCCATTTTAAGTTAATAATTTAAATATATAGATTTATATTGGTACCATATTTTAGGACCATGTCAACAAAAATATAATATTTTAATAAATGTGTCACGATTTCTGATTTTTTATAATTTTTAATTTTCAAAAAGCATCTATACCTGCATCTCTTAATAGTTCTTGGCCTTCCATTAATTCTTCTAAACTTAGTAATTCGTCAGATATCTGAAGTGTACAATAACTTTTAGCTGAAGTAGTTTAGCGAATACAATTTAAATTTTAAATTTAAAAAATTTTTATTTTTTATTTTTTTTTAAATTTAATTTAAAAAAAATTGCAAGTTTAAATAAAATAAACATAAAATTAATATTTTCATTATATTTTTAATACAATGGCAGCGGTCTGATTGTCTAATTGAGTTAAATACAGTTAATAGATTTCATACGTTACATAATAATACATCAAATCTATAATATGTCTTAATGAATAAATAAATCAAATATAGTTTGATTAATATAATAAAAAATTTAGAAGTGCCTAACAGTATTGTGTCCACATGTACTATGCCCAAATGGGGGTGTCCAAATGGGGGTGCCCAAATGAGGGTGCCCAAATGACCCATGTCGGTGGCAGCGGCGGCAGCGTTATAATTTTATAATATAGAGAGATAACCCTGCTAGAGAGTCTAATTTCTAGACTCAGGAGGCCCATTCAGGTAAACCAAGTATATGGAGGATGTTTTTTCAACTACCACAACCTGTCCTGAAAGTTAAAAGTGTTATTTTGTAAAGCCAAATAAGGCTTCCCAGATAATTGACACTCGCCTTGTAAGTCAAAAAAGAAAAAAAATGAAGGTGTTAATAATTTTTCAAAAAATTAGGTATCAGATCCAAGAAATCGAGTAAAAACGATGTTTCTGAAAATAACTTGACTTGCGCGACCTCTATAACTTCAACGAATGGGCTGCAACTTACTTACTGCTGGTATCTTGGTATCATATTTACTACAACATACTCCAAGAGGCGCTAATGTCAAGTACTTTTTTTTTTTTTTTAATCAACCTAATAAGGGGCCAATCATAAATTACGTACCGCAAAATTTAGTGTTTTTGAACCCCCTCCGCCCCTAACATAACGCTTTTGCTGACCCTTTTAACATTGACTGTAACACAATGGTTGACCCCCCCTACACCCCAAAAGCGTTACGTAAGTTATGAATGGCCCCTAAGCATGGATAATAAAGTGAAGTAAATAATGAAGTAAATACGCTCAAGAATTTTAAATTTCTTTTTCATGAAGTCAAATATGAAAAGAAAAATAATAATAATAATATTTTTTGTATAATATTTTTAACAAATTTATGTAAAAATAAAATTAATATAATTTAATTATTTATGTAAACTGGTAATTCTATCAAAATTAAGACTTATTTTTGTTAAGAATTAATAAAAATTATTATAAATAATTAACCAATTACCTTTGAAAAAGATAATCATTTAGATTATCGAAACATCAAATGGAAGCAATAAATGGAATTATGTATTAATTGGTTTATTCTATTAAACCATAGTCCGGGATGTCGATTGATACTTTAAATTTAAGAAAAAAAATGTTGTTTTATAAATAAATCTCTGGTAGATTTCGGCCATTTTTTGTTTTATGAAACAGTCTTATTGACTGCATATTAACTTAAACTGCAACAATATAGAGTAACCACATAATTATAAATCAGTTTATTATGTAAAAAACGTTCTAGATAGGCTTCATTCATGCAAATGGATCATCTGGGCTAAATGCAGGGATAAATGTTGTATGATAGAGGTTTTTTGGCTATAATTATTTATCACTGATTTTTTACCATTGTTATCAATAAACCAAAGGCCCATTTATGACTTAAAATGAGCAATTTTTAAATTCCTACGAAAATAACAATTTTTAAGGAAAGCTGGTTTTATAGGTTTTATTTTAATTTCAATTGATTATACGATTAAAAATTCATGGATTTTATTAATATCACGAAGCAAAGTTTATTGTACATCAAATATTTATTTTGGAATCGAATAAAAAGCAGCATAATTAAAATTTTAATCAAGATTAGTTAGAGCAGTTAATAATTCCATGTATATTTTTATTCCTTCAAGGAATGTATCTTTATTAAGATATTCATCCACAGAATGTAGTAACATTTTGGTTTTCCTTATGGGTGAAAATCCTAACGTAGAAATATTCAGCTAAAAAAAATGTCTCTATAAATAAATAACGATAAAATTGAAAAGTTTTAAAAAAAATTACCTGTCGAAAAAATCGGCTATCTGTTGCAGCTGGAAATATTTTAGTAATTGCTTTTAAATTTAATTTTTCAAAAACATTTTTCAAAGCTTGCCAATAAATATTACTTTCATCCAAATTAAATATTGGCAAATGTTTTTTACGGCCATAAATATTACAGGAAATGCCTTCACCAGCTTCCTTGCACCATGATAAAATAGTTTCTTCTAATTTAATTAAATCTTTGCTTATATCAATGCGCATATCAAAAGTAACTTTTATTGTTTCTGGAATCACATTATTTTGGACACCACCCTAAAGCATTACATGAGAATATTCAATTCAAATTAATTTACTTTTCAAAATGAAAATTTACCTGAATAATTGTTAGATTAGTAGTTGTTACATCACTTGAATATAAATCTGAATTATTTTTTAGCTTTTCTTTTTCTTCACGTCTAAGATTCATAAATTTGTCAATGATATACTGTAATTTTTCCCCTGCTGTGTTTTCTAAAAATTGTGAAGAATGGCCACTTTCTCCTGTACAATCTATCTGTACCATCCATGCAGTTCTTTGTCCATAGAAAATAAAGTAATCTTCGGATTCCGAAGGCAGACCTTCATCGAATGCAAAACCAACATTTAATGCTTTGAATTCTGGAGTTTCAACAAATAGTTTCATTCCTAAAAGTCCGCCAATTTCCTCATCTGGTACAAAAATTACATGAATAGTTCTTTTAGGTTGCATCCCTTCTAACTTAAGCCTTTTTATGGATTCTAAATATTGAATACCAACAGACTTCATGTCCTGACTACCTCTGGCATAAATGTTTCCATTTTCTTCCATATGAGCACTGAGTGGTGGATATTTCCAAGATTCCTAAATAAAAATTATAAATAAGTTAAAATTTAAAAATTTATGCATGAAATGATTCCTTACGTACTTCGTAAAAAGCTACTACGTCCATGTGACTATTTAAAAGAATGGACGGAAGAGATTCATTAGTTCCGATCCAACTAATGATTACAACAGGTTTTCCAGAAGATAGCTCTACTACTTTCGCTGGCAAATCTAATGATTTTGCCTGTTTTTCCAAAAATTGAACACAGCGAGCTGCAATAAATAAATTGATTGTTTTTTAACGTAATCCAGGGAATTAGAATTTTTTTGATTTTTGTTATATTGATTTTGAATTTTTATCAAGTTAGAAACTTGACAATAAATGTTTCAAAAATTTTTGTTTTCAGAACAAAGTTTAGAATAAGATCTAAGATTAAATATCATAAAAACATAAAGTATTTTCAATATTTTATATTTGTTTTTTTATTACAGAAATAAATTTTATTGTATGTAAAAAATAAGTAAATACAACTAGGAAAAACTTCAAGACTTCAGCATTTCAAGTTCCCAGTTTAATACAGAAACTTAAACTAAAAGTAACACCTTGTTTCGGTTATCGATAATAACTAAAATTACAAGAAAAAATGTTTCAGAGACAAAGAAGAACCGCAACATTCAGATTGATTGCTTTTGTGTAGTTCTATTAATTCATTGGAACCTGCAAAGAAATAATTTTGGCCTATATCGGGTTCAGAATTATTAATACTTCTTATAAAGTCTTATACGAGTTATCTGAAGACTAGTTATTTTTGATATTACATGTTTTGAAGCTAACCAGAGTAGAATAATTAGAGTCAATAGCCAAAATAAGTCCTAATATTTCAATATTTAAAGTCAGGTTCCTCTGAAAGGTTATTCTGAATGAAAAATAAAACCACAAATAAAACTTCAGACAAATATTTCCTGTTTCTTTTTTATTTTCAATTCTTAAATTCTTTTTCAAATTCAATAGTATATTTTTATCCTAGGCCGCAAAAATAAAGAATGGCCCAGATCGCACGTAAATTGCAATCCGAGGCGAAGCCGAGGATGGTAAACTGCGATCTGGGACATTCTTTTTTTACGGTGGAGGCCAAACATAATTTTTCTTCGTCAGTGGCTAGAAAACACGTATTTTCGAATCACGCTACGGCCGGGAAATACGTGTTTTCTGGCCACTAACAAGAAAAAATATTTTTAACTAACAAAATAATACTTTAGTTTAACGAATCTAACAGAAAAGTAGGTAAATAATTCATTAATATTTTTATTTTATTGTTATTTTTTGTGCTATTTTTCGATTTCTATTAATTACTACTCCGCCCAGGGCTGTTAAAGTTTACAAGATTTTTTCCAAATTATGGAAAAATAATTACTATTTACTTTTTTTATATTTTTTTAGAATAAAGATATCTTGTACCGGACGAGAGCAGACGCTATACTCTATATTTTAATGTATATGAAAGAAGTCGAATGCAAGTATTTTCACTCGAACTTTGACTTTTTTTCGATATTTAAGTACTTATTTTCGTTCGCTTTACGATTTTCGAATATTTTCGTTCACTTTACGACTTTCGAGCATTGTCGCTCGGATTGTGATTATCAGAGAGAGAAAGAAAATTTTCGCGTATATTAGTGTGTTTCTAAGATTCTAAGACTTAACTTAGAAACGGCGCCAATAAATGGCCCACGATATTCTCATATTGCTTTATTTTTTAATTATACTAATTATTTGATTTTAGGTCTATTTATTAATTAAAAAATAAAATAAAATTTAAATATTAATATTACAACTTACAATAATCAACATTTAGTTGTACGGTAGATATTCTCAAATATTCTTGAAAATTTTCTATTGATTCTTTATTTAAATCTTGATTTTTTTCACTGTTTCCATTTTTCATTTTAGTTTTCTTGTAAATTAAACTATTTTTTTAAATGTCATACTGATTTGCTAAATAAAATTTTTTTTTTAATTTGTGTCTATATGTACGCCTTAAAATTTCCAAAATATCAATTTATTGCTGATAAGTAAAGATTATATTTATTGCTGATAAATAAAGATTATACCCTTTTATAGTGTAATTATCATCATTTTTATGTCTTCTTTTGTAAATGATATTTAATATTGTTTAACTTTTAATAAAAATGCAATAATCAAATTTTTATTTTATTGCTTGCACAAAATTTAATTACGTTAATAGTAATTATTCTTGGAACATGCAAACATAAAAAAATTTTAATACTTAAAAAAAAATACTGCTAATAAGATGATATTAAGCATTTCGTAAATACGGAAAAAGACGCTGCCAAATTATTAGTATTACGGTTCTTCAAGCAATGACAAAATATTCTTAATGGCTGAAAATCTATTCAAGTTTAATAATATAAAAAAACTGAAAATTATCTTTTACTTGGTGTCATTTAACACCCTTAGAAAAAAAAGTAGGAATATAATTATTTTGAATTTTTTGAAAAAAGTGAAAAAATATGAAACAAAAATTGATCATTTACAGCAATTGTAAAAGTTAGAAAATTGTGAACTTTTAATTTTTATCGATATATAAACTCACATATGACATAAAAAGCTTTTGAAAATTTAGCATAATTTTCTAATTTATATATGATTTTCAAACTAATCATTTTTATAAAATTTATTGCGCATTTCATTTTTTTTCAAAGCAATAGAAAATTGTCATGCCATTATTTAAATACACTGAAAAAAATCTACCTGCTGTTAGTGGAATTCTTCTGTTGCTGGTATCACTTGTGGATTTTTGTTAACTGCAAGCAGAATTATGCCAACGGTAAACGTTAGCAAAAAAAGAGCCCTAATTCTGGTTTGCGAAAATATTTATTCCGCTCAATCGATTTCTAAGTTCTTAAAACGTTAAGAAAATTATAAAATATATTTTCCACTCATTTAGGATATGCGCGCGGTATGGAGAGACAAATTAAAAAAATTCTTAAAAAGAAAGAAATATCTATTTTTTAAACAAGGGATAAAATATTGGCTGTGACCTTGCATAAAGTCGTATGCCCAAGCGAACGCAGCAAAACTTTTGTTCGCTTGATACTTAATATACTATTAATTTTCTTTAAGTCTATACTATTTACAATCGTTTAAGCAAAATAGTATATTACGAGTCAATGTCCAGAAAAGTAAAGAATGGCCCAAATCGCATGTAAATTACCATCCGAGGCGAAGCCGAGGTTGGTAAAATGCGATTTGGTTCATTCTTTATTTATGGACAAGGGTCATATACGATTTTTTTCCGGTCGCGTAGTGACAAATTTGTCAAATTTGTCCTTTTTAGGGGGGGGGGGTGTCAAATTTGTCCTATTTAAGGGGGGGTGGGTCAAATTTGTCCTTTTTAGGGAGGGGGTCAAATTTGTCCTATTTAAGGGGGGGGGTCAAATTTGTACAATTTAAAGGGGGGGGGGGTCAAATAAGACTTAGAATAATTAGGTAAGTATATATATAAATAAATAAAAAACTTTTAAAAGACTGAAAAATCTGGGCTTTAGGACTTAGGATAATACAGTTTTATGGACTTATAATAATATCGATTTAGGGACTTGGAATAATTCAGGTTTAGGAAATCAAAATACTTTGCGTTTAAAATCTTAACAGCTAGTGAGGTGATAATTACAAATTATAAAAATAGAAAATTGTATTGTAATGTTGAGTAGCATTTGTATTATACCTAGTCCTCATCTGGAAGTAAACATGTTCCATTCATTTAGGTTGTGTTTACACAAACCGGTTATAAGTTTTTTTATAAATTTATATTACGGGAGTTATTGATATTTACAATCTTTAGAAATAATACTTTTACAGTTTTAGTCAATAAACCGAATGCCTATTTATACGCCCAAAATGAGCATTTTTTTAATTGCGAAAATTTTGAACTGAAAAAAAATTACAGTTGCATCAATCGGAGTTTTTCCAGTTGCCGCAATCGCAATTCCAGTTGCAGCAACCAGAATCTCGGTGACGACAAATGGAATTTTTTCCCCAGCCTATTTATTATGCATTCGTTAATTGTTTAAAATAATATATAACTATTTTTAAACACATTTCCTTGTATATTCCTAGGGTAATTAATCTATTTTTTTTAACAGTTTAATACATTAAAGTGTGATTTAGATCATGTTAAAGAAAATTTTAATAGTCATGGATATTAAATCGAAATACCAGCTCTATTTTAAGAAAATAGATATCTTATAAATAAATTCATGAATATAAAATCATTAATCTATAAGTATTAGTAGATTTTAAAAATACCCTGCCATCCCATCAGATCCAAAAAATTACTATAAACGAACTGTGTAAAACTAGTACTCTCATAGAAATAAATTAGGCACTACGTCCAAAAAGAAAAAAAAATTTGGTGTTTTTTGTATTTTTTTATGACGAAATTTTTGGAAATATAATTTTAAAAAAATTAAGTATCAGATTCGAGATATCGAGTAAAAACCATACTTTCAAATATAAGTATTTTCGTGGAAATAAATGAGGTATTACATCCAAATTAAAAAAAAAAAGTACCTTTATAATAATAATAATAATAATATTTTGTAATAAAAAAAATAACCACATTAATTGCTTCAAGATTTTAACATTATTTATATTATTTCTATTTATCACAAAATAATAAATTATTTAATTCTATAAATTAATTGATTCTTTAAAAAATGCCACTTTTTGCAACTTTTAAATCTTAATTTTAAAATGCAAACATAACCATTTAATATTTTTAGGCTGTTTATTATTGTTTATAATTTCATTAAGCTGCATACAAAAAGGTATTACATCCATGTGACTATTTAAAAGAATGGATGGAAGAGATTCATTAGTTCCGATCCAACTAATGATTACAACAGGTTTTCCAGAAGATACCTCTACTACTTTTGCTGGCAAATCTAAAGATTTTGCCTGTTTTTCCAAAAATTGAACACAGTGAGCTGCAATATATAAATTGATTTTTTATAAATATAATCTCGAGTATAATCCAGAGAATTAGAAAAAGTTTGATTTTTGTTATTTGGATTTTTAATTTTTATCAAATAGAAATGTAGAAATTAGAAACTTCCACAATAAAGGTTTCAAATTTTTGAATATACTTGGTAATGGAAGTATAAAAACTCTTAGAAACAATATTTTATTTATTTAATCAAAAACGGCTTTAACGTTACTATTAGATAATTATAATGTTTCAAAAATTTAACGATCAATAATGGAACCACAATGTTTTTTTAAAAAATAATAAAATTTATTTTCCTCAACGTTTCGGTTGCATTTAGCTACCCTTATCAAGAACTACAAAAAAATTTTTTTATAAATATAAATATAAAACATAAATATTCACTTATAAAAACTCACCAAAATAACTTATTTTTTTAAAACATAACCTATGATATCAAGTAAGTTTTATATAAAAAATATTTACACTTTTTGTCATAAACTTAATGAAATTAATTGAATTTATTGCACATTTTTAATTTTACTCTCTTCTTACGTAAAATCTCAATTTCAATATCATCTAACATAATTAAAAACCAAAAAATTAATATAGTTAAAATTGTCATCTTTTTTTGTTTACTAGCAAGCAACACAAACTAGCACTCCATCTATAATTTCATTATCAGCTGTTTCATATTTTTAATTTGAAAAAATTACAAATTCAAAAAACATTTACTTAAAATTATAAACATTGCATATATTCAAAATATTTTTTAATGTTATAAATAGATAGGTGCTCCTATAGGTTTTTGTACAAGTCCTTGGTTTGGAGAATTAGTTATGGAAGCTTTAGAAACTAATTCGTTAAATAAACTTAACAGTAGTAATGCAATGAATAATTTCTTTATAGATAATTTTAACAATCCAATTTTTCTTTACAAGAAATATGTTAATGATTGTATTTTGTTGGTAGACAAAGATAAAAGAAGTAAAATATTAAATACTTTTAATGGTTGTAATAAATATTTACAATTCACCATTGAAGAAGAAAATATTGACAAAGAAATTAGTTTTTTGGAGTGATGCCAAAAATGTTGGATAATTATTGGATATGGTGATGGATATGGTGAATTAATTATAACACAAAAAGTAATTGTGCAACTCTTATTTATTAAGACGAAGCGTATAGCTTCATGTCGTAACGAACACTAAACTTTAAATTCATTTAAATCAAGAACTTGCTCGTAAAGGTTGTCATTATTTCAATTATTTAGTTTTTTGTAGTTGTTTTTTTTTTTTTTTTTTTTTTTGGGCCGTAGGACGAGGAGAATGCTTTTACCCATACCATACACCGCGTGCTGTTTAGATAGACTCCCTGTTTAGGTATTACTTCTGTCCGGAAAAAATGCAGCCAGGGCATTTCTTCGCCATACCCTGTCAATAAAGGAGGAGAGTTTCCTACGAGAGGAAACCTTCCTCCTTTTTTCTAATCAGTGTCGCCCGTACGTACTCTACCACACTGTACCAGTTCACGGTACTGCGCAGCATTTCCGGGACGACTCCTTCTGGCCTCCATTCATCAAAGGGCGGTCGCCCCTCGGTGAAGTGAGGACATCTAAAAAAGTTGTGCTCAGCGGTATCCGGCTCGCACAGGCAATGCAAGCATCTCGGAGATGCCACCTTGCGCCACTTGAAAAGCATATCGCAGAAATAACCGTGACCAGTTAGGAACTGTGTGAGGTAGAAGTCTACCTCCCCATGATCACGGTTCATCCAGCTTTCCAAGTCGATGATAAGGCGGTGCGTCCAACGTCCCCTCGGATCACCATTCCACCTATACTGCCAACATTCCATTGTGCGGGAGCGAGCGCGAACGAAAGCTACGTAGGCCGAGTCTACATAACCGCACCGCATGGCGCAGCCCAATGCTATTGATATAGGCTTGCGCTTGCGGCGTCACGTGACTCCTATACTAACAGCATTGGGCTGCGCCGTGCGGTGCGGTTATGTAGACTCGGCCGTAGCGCTCTTCTTCCTCACGGTTATAGATCGCCTGCCTTTCCAAGGCAAGCAGATCTATAGGAATCAAGCCACTACCTGGATCGCTGGCTCTGATACAGTCTTGTACGAGCAAGCGATTTGAAGTGCCCCCTGCCTCTGTACTGCCTTTAGTTTCTTGCAGTACTTTTTTATGCGGACATTTTCCGCCCACACCTCTGCACCGTAGAGCAAGATGGAGTTGACTGTCGTCATCAACAGCCTCCTCTTCCCTGATCTGGGACCGCCGATGTTCGTCATCAGCCACGAGAGGGACTTTGTCACCCGGCCAGCCTTTTCACAGGACTGCTGGAATTGTCTATTGTAGGTTAACTTGTTATCCAAGAAGACCCCCAAATATTTGACCGATGGTTTGGTCTGGATCATAAGGGGATTACCTCCGTCATCAAAGCTGACGCCGAATATGGTATCAACCCTTCTCCGGGTCAGAAGGACAATGTCCGTTTTCGGAACTGCCAGTCTGAGTCCGTGATGCGACACCCAGCTATTGATAAGGCGCATGGCCTCATCCAAGGTATTCTGCTGGTCCTCTGTCTCTCGAGCTGTTATGGTTAGAGCAACATCATCCGCGTATCCGATCATGGAGCATCCATCCGGAAGCTCAATCTTTAGCAATTAATTAAATTTTTTATCACATCATCCAAATTCTCAAAAAAGAGCAATTGTTTATTGTTTAGTAGATAAAAGTATGCTATTAGATGATAAAAAATTTCATCAAAAAAATTTAGATTTAATTAAACAATTGCTTTTAGAAAATAATAATCCTGAATATTTCATTGAAAGAACATTAAAAAGAGAATAAATTAATTTTAAATAATAATAATAAGACATATTTTGTTCTTCCTTTTTGCATAAATGTTAGTAACGAATTAAATAATATGTTACAAAAATTACAAGTGTAACCTATAAATAATGTTAATCGTAAAATTGATAATATGATTAGGAAAGGACAAATATAAAAAAGAGGAAATTTCAAATATTGTTTATAAAATTAATTTGTCGTTGCCCCATAGAATAATCAGTTTTATAGGCTATAAGCCGGCCCATAGAGTAAGAATGCACGAGCAAATTTATTTCGCTTTGAAGCTGCACGCTCTGGTTTTATAGCCAATAGGTCGGCTATTAGCGTACAAAGCTAAAAGATGTCAGCTTCATAGACAAATATCAAAGTTTCGAGACTCTTAGTTTTAAATAATATAAATTTGACAATATTATGTCGTGAATTATTTATATTTATCTTATAGCTTTACATTATGAAATTCTAATTAATAATTATAATAAATATAATAAAAATAATAAATTTTTATAAATTTATATTTGACAAAATATAATAATATTGTACACACCAAACCTAAAAGAATTTTTTGTTTCGCAGAAAAGATTTAATGTTTATTTAATTCTTTAGAGAGGATTTATTTTGAGGTTAATTCTTTTAAAAACAATTATTTTTTTTTTAAATTCTTTTTGAACAGAATATTGAACTTTCTATATTAATAATATGAAAATAATTTATTTAATTTAAGTTAATTCATAAAAAAATATAATGCAATAAAACCACTATTTTTCATACATATTACATGAAAACTTTTGAATGTAAAAAGTGCAAATTTACAATAACTATGCACATAGTTTATAAATACTTATTTATAAATACTTATTTTTATAAATACTTATTTTTATCACGCCATATTTTATAATTAAATTAAATATATAAAACTTTAAATCTAATTAGTAATTACGTATAATATGTTACATGCATAAAAAATATAATTATTTTTTAGGAATATTTTTACAGTCTAAACATTCCCATTCACCTTCAAAATGCCCATAAATTTAATTACATTCACCTTTAAACCATCGCAAGCAAACATTACAGCATATACGAAATTCATCATCATTAATTCTTCTATTACAATCGCCACATTTCCATTTAATATCTTTTTCTGGACAAGTTTTTAAAATGTATTTTAACTTACAATATGCTTCACCTGTCATAAATTGTTTTATAATTGTAATTTTTTTATCTGAATCAAAGAAATAGCTTTTGATAATCTTTGATTAAATATCTTCTTCTTGAATTATATAATTTTTTTTTATAATTTTATTTAACTTGTTACGGATTCGAGTTATACAAATAATTATCCAGTAGTCTAATGGCCTTATGTAATTGATGCTGTTGGTTCTACTGGATCCCTAAGGATATGTTTTATCGGAAAAGGTTATCCAACTAAATGACTGAAAACGTAGATGTTTATAATATTTCTTGTTTATTAAGAGTTTACTGTTCTCTGAACTTTGTAACCAAATATATATATATCTACTGGACTATTTATGTTGACTGAGTAAGGACTACTAAATGATGTGTACGTATAGACGTCTGAGTTCCTGACTGTCCGCTCTTAGCGTTTGTAACGACTTATATAGTCGTTGTGGGTGGTAAAACCCCCTGGGAGGAAGTAACTATCTTTGTTTACCCCTCGACTCCCTGTAGACCATTTTACATTAGTCCTGTAGACCATCGAGGTAGGGGTCTGTATTGATTTTAGTTTACCCTCTAAACTTATCTGAACGATTAACCCTACTTAGGTTTGCTTTTCCCTTATAGTGAAAGGCTGGAGGGAGCTTCCCCTTTAGTCAGGCGAAAAAGGGTGGCCGTAAACTATAAAAGAGGGTGTTTATCTCCCTTCAAATATTATTAATCAATAGTCAAGATATTCCTGTAGCCCTTTGCAATAAAATTTTATGGGCTATTCTGAAGAGGTGGAGGGTGGAATTTATTTTATATATTAGGGTGGTGTCTATATTAGGGTGTTTAGTAAATCCCTAACAAACTGATTTAGTTAAAAAATATGATAAGACAATATTTTCTCTTCTGCCTGGGTTTAATAACTCTTGGTAGTTTAACAACTTTATTCTTTAAGACTGACTTGTAATTTCTATTAATTTTCTTTCTCCCTTTATTTTTAGCAGGTTCCATTTCAATTGTGGAGAGATTAATTTTACTTTCATTGTTTAGTGTTCCAGCGTTATCTACTGCAAAATCATTTGATTCATTTTTACTACCAGGTTCATCAGGCAATTCTTTATCTGGTAATTCAGCGTTATCTATTGTAAAAGCATTACTTACACATTGACCATCAGGTTCATCTTGCATTGAAATTGACATGGAAACCGAAGCTTCAAAACCTTTGTTTAAGTTTTAATACATTTTTGACTGTAGAACTTTTCTCTGAAATATTTCAAATTTTGTCACTTGAAATAGCAGTTAGAGGCTTCATTTGATTCATGAATCTTTGGTGCTGTTTTTAATATTTAATTTTCCAACGTTCAGCACATAACTCTTCACAATAAATACTTACATTTAGAACTTTATTATTAATATTAATTTGATAATATGCCGACAAATAAGACACATAGATAAAAAGTCATTACATGTACAACAAGAAATTGTCACTTCTTTTGAACAATTAGGAGCATTTGCAATTGTAATAAAGATTGATCCGTTTGGATTAAAATTCTTAAAATAAACATATTTAACTGACTTGAATTGATGGAGAACAAAATTATAAACATAAGTTGTTAAAAATTTGCAGTATACTTTAAGGTCATCGTACAAAGTCCAATCTGAGCGTATATCATGCCAATTTGAATTAAAATAATCTATAACATTAGCTGGTGCTTTCGCAAAAAATTCTGTAAAAAATATCATATACTGATCTTCTCAAGAGGAGTAAATCAATTTCTCGATCATTTTCAATCTTCTAAAACTTTTTTAGACAATAGCATTTCTCTGTCTTGAAATGTTCGTCTAAATATTAATGCAACATGAAAATGATAGATGTAAACTGTACCATCTAACATCTCTTTATAAATTTTTCGCCCATTTCGCCATGACACACTATACTATATTGTAAGTATTAAAATGCTTTTTCAGCATGGGTATTAACGGGAGTTATCATCAGTTTCAGTTTTGAGTAAAACACAAGCTACAATCTCTGTGTAGCCGTTAGAGTCCATATAACTAAAAAGTATCAAGATTAAATTCGCCCAAAAAATACGGTTAATAAATTTAATTTATTTACAGATTACTAGCACCTGCTTTAATTTTTTCATCTAGTAATTTTGATACTTCTGGAGATAGTTTATTTACAGTTGGATCACATAATTGAATTATCTGAACAAAAATATATTAACATAATTAGATTAGTATTTAAAAAATGTAAAGTATAGAAAAAATCTAACGTCATCCTCCACGTGCACTTCACATTCAAAACCTTCGTTTAAGTTTAATACATTTTTGATTGTAGAATTAAAATTTTTAACTTTAGATACGAACGAAAAAACTACCACATGAAGATAACGATAAAATAATTGCACCAGGACATTCTCTTTTTTTGGTTCTATAAAGCAACAGAAAACAAAAATAATGAAATATGATTATATATACATACTAGCAAAAGTTGGAGGGGGGGGGCTCCGCCCCCCTGTATTGCATTTACTACTATTTATGTTGCTTAAGAAAATCATGTTTCACTGCAAATTTATAATTATGCAAACTCAATAAGAGTTTTCAGAGGAGCCAAGTTCTGTCCCCAATAAAGTTATAATTATTAATTACAGAAACATATTTAAAAATGTATTGGAGAGACTATTTCTAATCCCGAAGATAATTTCTTTCTTATGGAATCGACGTGTTTCTCCCGCACCAACAAAATCTAGCATTTTAGTATTAATATCTCGTGTACTATTTTGGTATACTATAGACTTAGAGACTTCAAGACCTATTATGAATCATGTTAGTCAGCTAGTGCTTTCATAATTTAAACTTCGTGTTATTAACTGGATTTGCAATTTTTTCAGTATTTTTTGATCTAGTGAATTTAAGGCCTCATAATAAAAAATTATCAAATAATTTTCACTCTATATAGTCCTAATAGTTTGTTGCGTAAACAATATAAATTGCAAATAATACAGTCATTTTTAAATAAACAATCGTGCGTTTGACTTCTGGATACGCAAAATCTAGTTTTTCAGAGGGCCCTAATTTTTCGTTAATGATAATAACGATTAACTAATTTTTAAAAAAATTAATTTATGATACAACAATCATGTTTTTGTTTTCTGAATAGTAAAGAATCTATAAAATTTCTTGAATTTTTCTCTAGTTTTTTTATTTTTACTGAAAAAAATTTTCTGACTCCAAAAAAATTTTACAAATTTTTAAAGAAACGTCCGTTTTTTATACAAATTTATCTGAATACGTATAAATTATTAGTGCCGAGTCGAATAAAATTTTATCATGTTTAGAAGTTATTTCACTTTTTAATCAAATTTTCAAAAAATTTTATTTTTTCCAAAAATAGTAAAAATTGAATATCTCTAAAAGTACGGTAGCTGAGTTGCAAAAATATAGCCTATGTCACCAACAGACTTTTTTTCTATATTTTGACACTTCTTTTTGACATTGATTCGACCCTGATGATGGAACACATACACACACAGACCAACAAATAGATGATTATAAATACCATAAAAAATAAAAAAATTTTTTAAAATTTTTCAATCAGCTCCAAAACTATTTTATAAAATTTTAAAGATACCTCCGTTAAATTTTTTTAAAAATTTAGAAGAATACGCAAAAATTGATGCCAAATTGAATACTACATAGAGTGACAGTAGAATTTTTCGATTGTCTCAAGATATTTTAATTTTTGTTAAAAATTTTAAAAAATTTTATAAAGTTCAAAAACACTAAAAATTGAATATCTCTAAAAGTACGATAGTTGATTTGCAAAACTATGGCCTATGTCACTCGCGGACATTTTTTCTTTAATTTGACACCGGTTTTATATAATTTCGTTCACTGGTTTGACCCTGATGATGGAACACACACACACACACACACACACACACACACACACATACACAGATACACAAATAAATTTTCAAATATATATAGTAGTAAGATTTTGGCCAAGTGCGGGGAGACAACTTACATAAGTTGCTATCTCTCCCCAAACGACAGCTCGGCAGAGCTGGCTACAAAGCTGGCCAGCATCGAGAGCACTCGTCCGAACGGCGACTGGTGGCGTCATCCTTGGTGGACACTTTAACGCCAGGGCTCTGGAATGGGGGATGCCAACGACTAACCCCAGGGGACGAATGGTGCTCGAAATGGCCACTAGGTGCAAACTAGTGGTCCAGAATAGAGGCAACAGGCCCACTTACGAGAGGCCGGGTTGGGGTGTCTCTATCCCGGACATAACCTTCGCTACAGAAGCTGCGTCCGGGAGAATAGGTGACTGGAGGGTGATGGATGATCAATACAATGGTAGTGATCATCATTACATCGCCTTCCGGGTATTGGATGGAACTTCACAACGACCTCCGTACAGGAGGCGCCCCCTGGGTTGGAACGTCCCAAAAATGGACGAAGACAGATTCGAGGAGTATCTTCGAATCGAGTCAGCATCCATCCCCGCTTGGCATGGAGGGGCCACAAGTCCCCATGAGGCTGAAATCTTAGTTAAGAAAGTAACGTCTCTATTATGCGGGGCTTGTGATGCCTCGATGCCTCGCCGCAGGCCCTGGAAAGGGAGCAAGCCAGTGTACTGGTGGACTCCCGAAATAGCTGATCTCCGGAAGGAATGCCACAGGACACGACGAAAGGCGCAAAGAGCACGGGACAGACCTGAGGCCGCCGTTCTTTCTCAGGAACATAAGGACGCCAAACACCGGCTGGCCAAGGCCATCCGTCAAAGCAAGGCTCGATGTCTGCGTTTATTACGCGAAGATATAAACAAGGACCCCTGGGGCCTAGGTTACAAAGTCGTAATGGGCAAGTTGAACCGGGGGTCCGACAACATGATGGACGTGGCGTCGACTGAACGGATCGTCGGTGCTCTCTTCCCTGAAAGACCCATCCGGGAAAACCCGGTTGAGGTGATACCCAGGGAGGAAGTGCCGCTGTTCAGCGAAGGCGAGATGGTCAAGGCCATAAAGGCCATGAAAAATGGCAAGGCGCCGGGGCCGGACGGGATACCGGCGGTAGTGCTCAAAAGAGCGGTCAAAGTAATCCCTCGTATCCTGTTAAGCATGTTCAATGCGTGTTTGGTGGCTGGAGTGTTCCCAAAGCAGTGGAAGGTGGCACGTCTCGTACTCTTGAACAAGGGCAAGGGGGGAGCCCCGGACTCTCCATCATCTTACAGACCTTTGTGTATGTTAAATACCATTGGTAAGGTAATGGAGAGCTTGCTCCGGGCAAGGCTCAGAAGGGCAATCGAGGAGGGCGGTGGTCTCTCTGAGGAGCAGCATGGTTTTAATGAAGGGCATTCCACGATAGACGCCATTCGGCGTGTCGTGGATACCGTAGAGGCTGAGAGGGAAAAGCGGCCTGCAATTCGCAAGGACGTCCTTCTGGTAACGCTGGACGTCAAAAACGCTTTCAACTCGGCCAGGTGGGATGACGTGATCCGGTCCCTCCAGTACGATTTCCGGATACCCAGGTATCTGGGTAACGTACTAAAGGATTACCTGCGGGACCGGAGACTGCTCTACTACACGCTCGATGGAAGGCGTGAACGGGTTTTGAGTGCAGGCATCGCGCAAGGTTCGGTTCTCGGACCGGACCTGTGGAATGCCTTTTACGATGGCTTGTTGCGCGCCCACCTCCCGGAAGGAGTTTCCCTGATCGGGTACGCCGACGACGTGGCCCTGACCATAACTGGCAGGGACATGGAAGTGACCCAGGAGAGGTTAAATCTAGTCATGAGACGGATCAACCTCTGGATGGGCGATCACGGGCTCCAGCTTGCGATCCCAAAAACGGAGATCGTACTGCTGACTCGTCGAAGGGTTCCCACCGACTTCGATGTAATTATCGACGACGGCGGAAACCCTCACACGATCCGAACCAGAACATCGGTGAAATACCTGGGAGTTCAGCTTGATAACAAGCTGACCTCCTGGGAGCAATTTCAGAGGTCGTGTGAAAAGGCAGCGTAGGCCGCATCCTCCCTGTCAAGGCTCATGGCCAACATTGGGGGACCCAAACCAGGGAAGCAAAGGCTCCTGATGTCAGTCGTCAACTCTGTCCTGCTCTACGGATCAGAAGTCTGGGCGAAGACCACAGAAACTGCCAAGTACAGACATAAAATATCGTCGGTACAGAGGCAAGCGGCAGTGAGGATCGCCTGCGGATCCCACATGGTATCTCTAGAGGCGATTCAGGTTGTTGCTTTGGTGATACCCATTAACCTGCTAGCGTTGGAGCGGAAATTCATCTACGAGAGCTTAGATGACCGTGAAGTGGCATCCACTCGCGCCCACTTCAACTCTATGAAAGCATGGAAGAAACGATGGAAAAAGAACCAAGAGGAAAATGCCCTATGGACGCGCAGACTGATCTCAGACCTGCAGGCATGGATGGGACGACAGCATGGGGAGGTGGATTTCTACCTTACCCAGTTCTTAACTGGACACGGGTATTTCCGTGTTATGTTGAAGCATTGGCATAAGGTGGCAACAAAGGAGTGCTTGCACTGTCCGGGCGTGGATGATATAGTAGAGCACACATTCTTCGAATGTGTGCGCTACGCGGAGGGGCGCCCGCCCTTCCCGATTTGGAGGCCGGAGACGGTGGTCCCGGAAATGCTAAGGAGTTCCGAAAACTGGAACAAAGTAGCAGAGTACGTTAGGATCACCTTGTTGGAGAAGAAGAAGGAGGGCTTTCTATCGTAGAGAGCTCTCCTGCCCCTAGGCAGGGGGGAAGGCAGCGGCCAACTGCCTAGGCTGCGCGTCCCAAACTGAAGTTATACCTGAAAAGGGAGTTCTGGTTTGGGACAAACAAGCGCGGGGGGTTTAAAGTGTGTTTATCCAGTAAGAATCTAAGGCGTAGCCGGCGACTGCGGTCGCCGGTGGTCTCCCAGTTGTACACTTTGTACAACTGGGCGGTCATGGAAATTTGCGGGTCTTTAAGGCCCGCAAACACTCCATGGCTGATGCAAGATTCACATATTTCCCTTAAAAAAAAAAAAAAAAAAAAAAGTAAGATTTTAAAAAAGGTTATATGTTAAATTATTTTATAAAAAAATAAAAAATGAGTATATCTACTGTTTACATGTATACTTTTGTATACAAATATATTTTCTTATGAAGTTCATAAGTAGAGGTTAGGTTAGATAAATAAAACTCACGCACGTTAGATGGCGTATTACAAAAGAACACATTTTAAATTCGTAGAAAAACAATGTATAAACCTAATATATTTATGAAAAAATACAAAACTTACGTTGTTTTTTTTCCAGATTTATTTTTGATCTGGTACTTTTTGCCATAGCTGCAATCTAATTTACGATAACGAGTTAACAAAAGTGGATTAGCGTCTTTTCTATTAAGATTTTTCACTGCTTTTTTATCAAAAATTGTTTAATAAATCTTATTTTAGAAGCGAATTTCGTGATCTCATCTTCACTGTAAAACTGTTTACTTAAATATTTTTTTAATGATAAATTTTCACAAGTCTTATCATGCATTAGTTTTTTCTTTGTTTTTTTTTTGTGCAAATAATTACGTTGACTATTTAGCGAGAAATCAGCTAAATCTCATCTGATAATTCACT
Organism: Anagrus nilaparvatae; assembly: GCA_022575985.1. NCBI lineage: Eukaryota > Metazoa > Arthropoda > Insecta > Hymenoptera > Mymaridae > Anagrus > Anagrus nilaparvatae. The sequence goes on from JAKSXM010000165.1 coordinate 8,487,106, forward strand.
ACTGACATTAAATTTATCCGACATTTTTTTAAAAATAATAATTTTATAATAGTTTCCGAAAGAGTAATTAATATTTTTAAGAAAATTAGAAAACAGATAATAAAACCAAAAATGAATAAAGAAATATAAGATATAAAACACAAGATTGACTAACAAGTTTAAACTTAGATTATTCGTGCACCTTTGCCTACTGATACTTAAGAGAGACTGAAACCATGCGTTAAGATTTACAAATATTATAACAGAAAAGTATAACATATCACTCAACTGTATACATGAAATGTACGTGAAAAATTTTGATATGTACGTATTTTGCAGTTAAAATTTCTTATATTAAACGTTTGACTTTTGTTGCCACTTTAATTGAATTTATTTTATTTAAATAAAACATTTTATTTAAATACCGCATAAATAATGGAATTGTGTACAAAATTGCAAGGGCAATTAAATGACATATCTATAAATGATCAAATAAATAAAGGATTTATAAAAAAATACTATGGGGTACTATCAGATAATCAAGAAAGAGTAATTGGGGATTACAAAATTTTAAAAGTTTGCGGTTTAAATGTTTTAATATTTTCAGTTCAAAAGCACGACGATAAAAATTGGCTTCTTTTATTAATATCAAAAAATTGCATTGCAAGTACTTTTAGTGAAAAGACAAAATTAAAAAGACATGTATATGAAATGATTGTTCATATTGAAAGATTTTTAATGTATCTCGACATTGATTGTACAAAAGACAAATTAATTACAGACGAAGAGAATTTGATATTAGTAATTAAAAAAATTATAAAAAATGTTTTTTCATTATTTTATGATATAAAAATTAACTTGATTAATGAAGTTATAATTTTAAAATTGTCACCTAATGATTCAAAATTAAGTTACCGTTTCTTAGTTCCAAGTAAAAAAGATGAATTTTTATTCGAGAATAATGGTATTGTTGGACAATTGATAAAATTTGCAGTAAATAATATAAAAAACACTTTATCAAAAAAAATAAATAATCCATTTTTTGAATTGAATTATGATGAACAATCTTGTTTATTTTATTCAAATAATAAAGGACAATTATTTTGTATAATTGACTTAGCAGTTTACACAAAAAATAGAATCTTTAGAATTTTCATGAGTTGTAAAAAAGACAGAGAAGATAGTTTTGAATTGTTTAAAATACTAATTTGGGTTTTAAATCAAGACATAAAAGAGATATTAATGTTAAGTTTAATAAAGTTTGTTCGTAAAAGTAAAGTACCAATATCTACATTAAATACATTCTTAAAATGTGATAAGATAATGACCGAGAAAAAAGCAAAAGAAACGAAATTTGACAGTAATGTAACGTTAAGTGAAGAATATGTAAATTGCATAAAGAAATTAATATTTCCTAACAGCATAGGCTCAATAAAACCTGGAGATAGCTTTGGTTATTTCCTAATTAATATAAAAGGAGACAAATATTGCAAAATCACAAACAGAAATCATAGAAACAATAATACATAGATAATAATTGATACTTCAAACAACCGATACTGAAGAAAATGTGGCAATGCTGTTTGTAAAAAAGTAAAATCAAAAACTAATTATCTTCTTTTTGATGATTTTAATTCAACGTTTGAAACATCCTTGAAATTACAATAATTGTTTTTTGCATTATTTTTTATTTTTAGAAATATAATTAATTTTTATTTTTTATATACACTGGAACCTCGATTATCCGGACTAGGTGAGACTAACCCCGATCCGGATGTCTGAAAATCCGGTTAATACGGAAAAATAAAAAAATTTGCCCATAAAATAAAAAATACGCTGCCAAGTAATTGGCACTATGGTTCCTCATTGGCAATAACAAAATGTTCTTAATGGTCTATTTTACCTAACAAAGTATAATGTTATGAGAAAAACTAAGAATGATCTTTGAATGATCTTATCCTTGATACTGTTAGTTTAACATCTCATGGTTTTTTACATAAAAAAAAGAAGATTTTTCTATATACTAGTATATAATCTTCTTTTATGATAATTATGTCTGATAGACAGTTTTTGTTGTAGCTGGTGTGGTTATATCTTGAAGACATAATTTATGTTTAAATTGAGGAATAAAAATGATACCTAGTAAAAAATTTAATTCTAGATATTAATAATTTCATAGAAATAAATTAAGTGCTGCGTCCAAAAAGAAAAAAATTTAGTGTTTTTTTAATTTTTTTATTTAAAAAATTTTGAAAAAAAAAGTTTCGAAAAATTACGTATCAGATAGAGAAATCCTTTAAAACCATAATTCTGGATATTAGTACTTTCATAGAAATAAATTAAGTTCTACGTCCAAAAAGAAAAAAAATTATTGTGTTTTTTTAATTTTTTTATACAAAAAATTTTGAAAAAAAAAAATTTCAAAAAAATTACATATCAGATAGAGAAATGCTTTAAAACCATAATTCTGAATATTAGTACTTTCATAGAAAGAAATTAAGTACTAAGTCCTAAAAAAAAAAATTGGCGTTTTTTGTATTTTATGGCGACAAAAATTTTAAGAAAAAAATTTTGAAAAAATTAAGTATCAGGTCCAAAAAATTACTATAAACGATATTTCTAAAACTAGTACTTCCACAGAAATAAATTAAGTACTGCGTCCATAAAGAAAAAAAAAATTGGTATTTTTTTTATTTTTTGGTGAAAAAAATTTTAAAAAAATTAGTTATCAGATTCGAGATATCGAGTAAAAATCGTACTTTTAAATATAAGTACTTTCGTGGAAATAAATGAGGTATTACATCCAAATTAAAAAAAAAAAGTACCTCGAGCTTTTTTTATAAAAAAATTTTTGAATAAAAAATTAATTCTTAACTCCATAATGTTTGTGAAATATCACCAATTACATACATACACACACAAACACGTACACACACACACACACACACAGATACATACTTTTTTTAAAAACCGGTTTTTTAGCTTCCTGGGGTCTCAAAACGTGCTTATATGCCAAAAAATCAAAAATCGAAATTTGACCTATCACAATGGTTCCTCTTTGAGGAACTCAAATTATACATTGGATTTAAAAGATGGTTGAAGCCGAAAATGGCATGAGTTTTTTTCCAGTTTAATATTTTTATTAAAAAACTATTGAGCATGAAACTTTATATCATAAAACTGTAGCTGAATAATCATAAAATAAAATAATTGATTTCATCAGTGTCGGTGAACCTGACGACTAAACTTATTCTAAAATAATTCCCAAGAGCGCCAATCACTAGTCATAATTATCGTTCTCTATACGGGGCAGTTTTCTGTGAGGTTTTCTGAATCCCGAAAATCAAATGTAAGAATTTTTTGTTACAAGATAAAATTTCAAAAATTAAAGGGTTGAAAAACGTATACGTCAAAATTTCTAATATTGGTTTCTAATTTCATCTGATGAAATATCAGAAGTTATTATTTGTAAAAAGCATATCATGAAATACAAGGTTTCATAAAATGAATCTCGGAAATTATCCCATTTTAAATTTTGATGTATTCTAATTTTACGATTCTGGAATTGAATGTTTCTTCAAAATTCATTTATGGGTCTGTTTTCAAAAAATCTAAATTTTAAGGTTCTGAGAATTCAACCGGTTGGACAACGACAGTTATGACCAGTGAATTTCGCCCAATTCTTAATAATAAAATTTTACACTAATATATACAAATATAAAATATATAAAATATATAAAATTTAAATTTACTTAACCTTCGAAAATATTCAAAAAAATCATAGCAGGCTCGTTTTAATGTTTATTTTGCCAAATGCGGAGGTTTTAGGTACGAGGCACGTAGCGCCGAGTTTCTGCAATTGCATTTGGTTATAATAAATATTTCTAGATTAAGTTATGAATGTTTTTTCTTTACAAAGGGCAATATTGAAATCTCTCAAAATTGGAATACAGTCATTATTACACGCTATTAAAGAAAAACTTATTATCGCCCTGAAGAATATGGATATCTAGAGTATAACAATTTAACATTCTGATTTTTTAGCTTAATTCCTTAAAAAAATATATGTTATGTATTAAATTAAATAAGTGGTGGTTAATGGTAAATAAATTTAGTAGATCCTAAGTTCTAAGATAGTTTCGGAGAAATTTTTTATTTGATATTTTTCATTAAAATTTTAAGAAAAAAATAAGCAATTTATGAACCTCCTTTCCTTTAAATTTAATTTTTTTCAGATATTTTAAAATATTTTTTAAAATAAAATAATAAATAAATAAAACAAAAACTAATTTAAATTAAATTTTTTTCAGAATTTTAACAAATTGTCTTAATGTGTTATACTTTTGGGCTGGAAATTTAGTAACTCTGTCACCATTTTTAGTGGTAGATAATTTTGAGTGGTCAATAAAAAAATGGTATCCTTTGGAAATTAATAAAAATTATCTTTGGATAGACCATGCATGTGATATATATTTGGTTTTTACTGCAGCTTTTGTCAACTGTTGTTTTGATTGTGCTTTATCAGGATTTTTATTTTATTTAAGTTAAAACCTTTATTTATAAGATGATTTAAACAGTATAAATACTGTTGTCAGATTCTAGCCATCAGATTAAAATGTCTAACTGATATTGCAAAAGATAATCATAAGGACTCTGAATGGGAGGAAAAATATTTGAATAATATGATAATAAAACATCACCAAAAAATGATTAAGTAAATTTTTATTCAAACAAGCCAATTTTTATTTAAATCAATTTATTTTATTTAATTGCAGATTTATCAAATCATTCAATATTGTTTATGAAAATGCTTTAACGGTTCAATTTATCATGAGTGTATTTAGTATATCTCTGTGTGTTTACAGATTATCTGTAATGTATGAAAATTTTGCTAATAATTTATTAAATGTAGTGTTTTTGATTGCTATGTTGGTACAGCTGCTTATATATTGTTATTTTGCTGAAGAAATATCAACAAAGGTAATATTTTAAATAATGATATTTTAAATTATTATTTTAAATTGTTTTTTAATGAAAGCAATAATAATGTTTTTTTATTAATTTAATTCAGAGTACAAGCTTAAACGAAATGACAATCAACATTGAATGGAACGTTTTGAGTCGTCGATCTTTACGTAAAATTAATTTTATGATGTTAAATACGCAAAAACCTTTGGGAATTACCTGTCATCATATTATTGTTTTTTCTCTACTATCTTTTTTGAAAGTAAGTAAATCTTATTATATTCATAAACTTTTATTGAAATTTTGGCTTACTCCCAACCCATTAGCCAATAAAATAATATTTGTGCTGCATCTTGAATAAAATTTTAGTAAGCAATTTTTGAAAATTAAACTACAATCTCCACCCTGCCAACATGAATATACCGAATTATCCTGACTAAACTACAAAAAAGGCTCTTTCGTATTTTGTAAAATACTAAACAGCGTTATTAGTACTTTATAAAATTTTCATGAACTCGCATGCGTTTACAAAATGCTAAACATAGTCTTTTGTATTTTTAAAACTACCATCGACCTAATTTATAATTTTACGCAGAGTCTCGGCAACTGAAACGTATTTTGTAAACTACAAACGAGGCTCATTTAATATTTTTAAGGAAAATATACACAGTGTATATGAAATAATTTTATTAAATGCGATTGTTATTATTATTTTATAATTATTTAAAAATAATTCTAATAAGCAACAATCATTTCTATTTTTTCAAATACGGTTTATTAGCAAAAATGGTCCAGTTGCCCACAATATGCGTTTTTTTATTATTTATTACAGTTTTTTTGGATTTTTAATTTTTATATATATTTCTATGGTAGCTAAAAACGAATATAATATCTGTTTTTGCTGGAAATGGTACAGTTGCTCACAATAGGAAACTTCTAGATTATTTTTAATAGTTTTCTGGGGATTTTTATTACTCGCACAAAAAAAACCATGACTGTTTACCAGATGGTTTACCAGATGGTTAACCACCACGTATTTTAAAAAATGTAATAAGACCCCAGGATGAAAATGATCCTTGCAGGTAGAAGCGGATACCCTGGGGGTATAATTTTCAATTTTTCAACCCAAAATATTTTCGGATTTTCCAAGAAAACTTAAAAATATTAACTTTTAACTTTAAAAGGGGGTTTTTTTGGGTGAGAAAAATGAATATGAGGTTGAAAATTGTTTACCCTCGCGCATTTTTAAATTTCCTATGTTAAGGAAATATGTACTATGATAACGAACATTTGTACATTAAATATGAATTTTGAAGGTTTTTAAAAGAAAATAATTTTACACATTAGGTATATAAAACATTTATTATTTAATAAGAATTTTTTTTTTAATTCATTTTTCTCACCCTCAAAAACTCCCTTGTAAAGTTAAAAGTTAATATTTTTAAGTTGTATGGTCCGCTATCTTGGAAAATTGGAAAGTATGTTAGGTCAAAAAATTGAATAGTTTCCACCCTAAATTCAAATTTCTTGCCCTCAAAAGCCCCCTTGGAAAGTTAAAAGTTAATATTTTTAAGTTTTATGGTCCGCCATCTTGGAAAATCGGAAAATATGTTAGGTCGAAAAATAGAATTTTTTCCATCCAAAATTCATTTTTCTCACCCTCAAAACCCCCCTTTTAAAGTTAAAAGTTAATATTTTTAAGTTTTCTTGGAAAATCCGAAAATATTTTGGGTTGAAAAATTGAAAATTATACCCCCAGGGTATCCGCTTCTACCTGCAAGGATCATTTTCATCCTGGGGTCTTATTATATTTCTTAAAATACCTGGTGGTTAACCATCTGGTAAACAGTCATGGTTTTTTTTGTGCGAGTAATAAAAATCCCCAGAAAACTATTAAAAATAATCTAGAAGTTTCCTATTGTGAGCAACTGTACCATATCCAGCAAAAACAGATATTATATTCGTTTTTAGATACCATAAAAATATTATAATAATTGATAATCCGAAAAAAAACTGCAATAAATAACCAAAAAACGCACATTGTGGGCAACTGGACCATTTTTGCTAATAAACCGTATTTGAAAAAATAGAAATGATTGTTGCTTATTAGAATTATTTTTAAATAATTATAAAATAATAATAACAATCGCATTTAATAAAATTATTTCATATACACTGTGTATATTTTCCTTAAAAATATTAAATGAGCCTCGTTTGTAGTTTACAAAATACGTTTCAGTTGCCGAGACTCTGCGTAAAATTATAAATTAGGTCGATGGTAGTTTTAAAAATACAAACGACTATGTTTAGTATTTTGTAAACGCATGCGAGTTCATGAAAATTTTATAAAATACTAATAACGCTGTTTAGTATTTTACAAAATACGAAAGAGCTTTTTTGTAGTTTAGTCAGGACATTTTTTTGTCAATAAATTTTAGTAAAAATTTTGATCTGATAAAGTTTATACAATATCCAGTAAAGTGGTTCTAAAAAATTTTGTCTCACACTGGGTAAAATTGGGATAAAAAGAACCCACTTGTATCAAGCAGAATTCAACTAACGGCGAACGGAATTCCGCTTTTGGCTAACAGAATTTATTCTCATGTTTAAACGATTGCAAATGACTAGAAACGTGAAGAATATTAAAACAAACAATTCCCCTACATTAAGAATATGCGTGCAGTGGTATTATGATTAAAAAAAATTCTTAAAAAGAAAGAAAACCAAATTTTTTTTCAATTTACTTTACGTTTCAAGTCATTTGCAATTGTTTGATCAATACAAAAAAATACCGCTAGCCACAAGCATAATATTCCCGCTTGCCACAAGTGGATTTTTTTTCAGTATAATTTTATCATAAAAAACACCCTCCCCAAGAATTTTGCTAAATTCTTTTAAAAACACGTGCCTGTAATTAAATGAAGATTTCGGATACTTTCGTCAAAATTATTAAAAGTTGCACACGATTGGTCAAGCAAATATACTCTAATCAATTTTTTTTTCCTTTTCTACCCTAATTTATCTTCTTCCCTTCAAGATAGCTTGGCTATTTTATTTTTGAGTTTGATTATCTTGAAATTTGAATTATTTGTATTTTATATGTTTTGCCAATAAAAGAACTGAGAGTGAAAACAATTAATAAGTATTGAAAAACTAAAAGATTTAAAACATCTGTTTACGATGAAATTAAAATTCTCATTTTTTAAACATTTTAAATATAATATTAAAAGGGTGTAACTCGCTCAAATTTCATTAAAAAATAATTTTTTTTTTTAAATCAATTAATTTTTCCTTATTTTTCAACCCTCAACCAACTGAAAACTGGAAAACTCAAGAACTTGAAAATTAAGGGGGGGGGGCAAATTTGTCCGGTTTAAGGGAGGAACTCATAATTGTCCGATTTAAAGGGGGAGGGGAGTTAAACAGGACTTGGAATAATTTCAATTTTGGGATTTAGAATAATTCAGGTTTAAGGTCTTAGATCAATTTTGATTTGGGGACTTAATAACCCGGAATAACCCGAGTTATCACTCAGCTGTAAGTAAAGATGTTCCATGCATTTTGGTTGAGTTTACACAAACCGGTTATAAGTTCTATTTACTTGATATATATAACTTCGTTAATTTCCATCAAAGATAGTAATTTTTTTTTTTTTTACTTTTTCCCTGAAAGAAAAAAAGTCAATTTGTTTAACCCCTTATGGTAAATTAAATAAATAAGTATTAAAAATGTGAAAATAATTTAGAACAGACAAATTTTCCAAAAAAAATGTCGGATAATGAGATATTTTGATTTTTCTTAAAATACATTTCCCCATTTTTTTTTCCGAAAAACTAATGGCAGGAATCGATTACAAAAGGATTTCCCTACATACCCTCAGTTTTAGAATTTTTTTTCAAGCTCATATTTATGATTTTGAAGCATTTTCCTGAAAAACTTCAATGCTGGTTGAGAGCCACTCAAAGAATTTGATTGGCCATAATTCGGACTGTTTAAAACCTAGAGGGACAAAAATTTATGGAGTTTCCTATCTTTATGTTATAAAAATATGGAAAAAATTTTGGGCCGATCCGATGACTCGACCTGCCTACCATGGCTATTTTGGCTCAGACGGACTCATAAAAGTTATTGTTTTTTTTGCATAATAATAAATTTTTTTCTTATACAATCCCAGTTTTGTTTAAACATTATTTTTGTTTGTCTTTTATACAAAAAATTCACTTCCTTATACAACTAAATTCTAAAATTGGCGTACTCTCGATGCAATAAACTAAATTAATTGCCATTTATTTGCTTTTTAAAAATTATTCATTACACTATTGCAGTCTACTCTTATTGCAGTAAATTAAGATATACAGAAAAAATAAAATTTTAACTTGTATTAAAAATCTTACTTAATATTCTCTTAATATTCTTTTGATGAAAGCGATATTACTTTTACCAGAGAACTTTTCGAAATTCCAAAATCCTCAAACTTTTGCAGTATACTGCAATCAGAAATACACAATAAAATTTTTATTAAATTTTTAATAAAATTTTAAAAAATAATTTTTAATCAGTAATTTATTATTATTTTCTCATTATGATTGTCAATCTCCAGCTATCATATCTATCACATATTTTTAAATTACTTTATAAATTGTCAAAAATATTCATTGAGGTTTAAAGTAAAATATTTTTAAAAAACTTACTCGATTAGATTGCTTTGGTTGGATTTTTGTCTCGATTATTTAGGTTTGAGAAGTATTTTTGTTGATTAATTAATCAACCAATTTACTTTCATATTAAAAGTTTAAGTTAATTTATTTAATGCTCAACCAAATTGCATATTTTAACCAATTGCATTATTTTATAAAAAATATTCTAAATAAAATTTATTTTTTTAGGTATTGAAAATCTCGTATACTGTTTTCAACACTTTGAGAAGAATATAGAATTTAGTTATCACGTTTAATGCTATTGATAGTTCTACAAGAACTTTAAACAGTAGAATTATAAAAAGTTACAATAAAATATTTTTACTATTATTTTACTGATTAAATTATAAACAAGGGGCGCAATTGCAGTATATGCTGTCAATGTACGCAAAGTGTGTGCCAATTAAAGCTAACGTTTTTGGAGCGTAAGAGTGGTGCTCTAGCTTCAATTGAAAAGTATGGATTGATTAGAAATACTTACTGTCTCAAACTTGACACATATTGACCAAGAGGCCCCACCCTGATTATAAACGAAGCAGATTCAAGATAATTTTATAAAGTAATAATAGTTTAACAACAAAAAATGCACTTTTGTATTCTTGTTTATATAATTTATAATAAATTGCTAGAATGTTTACATTGAAATCTATTTGCAATATTTTCAAAAAAAATTTTATACACGGTCTTTGTGAAACAGAAGTAGTGAAAGTAGAAGAGCGCCAAAATAATTCAAAAATTTCTATGCTAGTGCTTATGGTGCTCTTTTAGTGGGCGTGGTTTCACTACTTCTGTTTCACAAAGACCGAGTATGTGGCCTTGGTAGACGAAGAAAAAAAATAAAAATTATACTTTTTAAAAACCCGAAAAATTTACTAATCTAAAAAAAGAAATTTAAATAATGAAAAAATTTTAAACAATTAATGGATAGTTGTTATCCAGGAATTATAAATTAATTGATAATTGACTCTACTCTATTATTTTCACTCAAGTTCAAACATCGAAATAGCAAAAAAATGCTTTATTTTACGAGATACTTGGTGAAGCTGCAATGGGAGTTGACAGAATAAAAAGGGCTCAAATATGTCCTGAATTATATTTTGTGGGGGTTTTATTATCTAAACCACTGTTTTTATAAAACACATTTTCATGCATCACTCTTTTCTCATAGAGAGCATTGAGCTAGCATCTTAGAAAATTCATAAAAACATGATCTGTTAAAAAAGCATTATAATCCATGAGTAAGATCTTACAATTGGGAGGGGGTAGGTTAAATTCTTATTTTTTCTTCCAAAGGTGGGTGGGGGATCAAAAAACCTCAAAAATTGTCTTACGTAATATATAGATAAACCCTAAAGAAGGAAGAGTTAATGGATTTAGAAGAACATTGATTTAGGAACTTAAAATAATTCATGTTTGCAACTAAGAATAATTTAAGTTCAGGGAAATAAATTAATTTCGACTTAAGGACTAAAAATAATCTGGATTTAAAGACTTAAGAATTCGACAAGTCTTAGGGACCAACTATGGGTCAGTTTTTTAATAGAATAATATCAATTAAGGGAATAATTTTCAAAACCTGTTTTATTAAACCAAATATAAAAAAGAAATAAAGTTCCTCGAAATATCCAGAATGAAATTTATGTAAAGGCAAACTTTCAGAGTAATACTCGATTTCAGAGAGCAATATTCTGATAATTTAAAATAACTACTTATGGTAAATGAGCAAATTTTGAACATCCTCAAATTAGCATCATGAAAATTTGGTCGATTTTCAAGATAAAATTTAAATAAAAAAGATCTCTTGAATAAAATTTGGAATAGCAGGGCCCAAATAAATCTTTTAAAGTCTACTTGCAAATGTAGTTATAAAAACAAAAATTAAAACCGTTTTTTAAAAATGAAACACCAAATCAATTTTGGGGCTAGAAACGCAAATTTACATGTTGGCTCAATCTTATAAAACAGGGTTTTTTTGTAATTTTCGATAAAACGCTACAGCCTCAAAAATGAATCAAAATACTTCTCGTTAGTCTACTTTTTTTGGTGTAAATGTCACCTTTCAAATGCCGTAAATTACGTTTTTTTATCACTGATTCTCTCAGCGCTATAGTCAATTAACCTACTGGTAATTTTCGACTAAAAATAACGAATTTTTGAATTTTTTTAAACTGCTGTCAAAAATATAATTTTTGACGAAATTGAGCTTTATAGGTCTTAAAAATTTTCTACAAGCTTCAAATTTCCAAAAATTTTTTACTCACTGCTTTTCAATAAACTATTAACCAGAGATGATAATTTAAAGTCATAGTCCCAATTTCAGGTTTTAAAAAAAAAATCAATTTTTATCATTTACTTTGAAAAACGATATCTTAAAAACTATTTAAAGAAAAGAGTCGAGTAAAAAATTTTTGGAAACTTGAAGCTTGCAGAAAACTTTTAAGACCTATAAAACTCAATTTTGTCGAAAATTACATACTATTTTGGCAGCAATTTAAACAAATTTAAAAATTGGGCCTTTCGGGTCAAAAATTACCAATAGGTTAATTGACTATAGCGGTGAGAGAATCAGTGATAAAAATACACGATTTGCGTCGTTTGAAAGGTGACACTTACACCAAAAGAAGTAGAATAACTAGAAGTGTTTTGGTTAATTTTTGAGGTTGCAAAGTTTTATTGAAAATTACCGAAAAACCCTATTTTATAAGATTGAGCCAACATGTAAATTTGCGTTTCTAGCCCCGAAATTCCGTTTGAAATGAATGCAGGGCTTTTTGCATGTCTTTACAACATATAAAAGTATGTTTTCAGTAAAAATTAGCTTTTTTAAACGCTTTTTGGCTTTTGTAAAAATTTGTATAGCTAAAAACTCAAAATTCCCATGTTATTTAAGTGGGAAACTTCAAGTGCTCGGTGGCACGGATTAAAAAAATTGAAAATCATAATCCTTGGAGCTGGGGGTTTTTTATGACCAAAATATTTGAAAAAAATGTAGGGAGCCAAAAAATATTGAAAAAAAAAAAATAAGACACACTCTAATATATAGGTATACATTTGTAGAATATAAAATTTTAAAACAGATTCTGGTACCTGAATAGGTATTCAGAGTTATAGAATTTAGGGTAACTTGAAAAAATTTTAAATAATAAACTAACAAAGTTTAAACCTACATTTAATTCACCGATAAGCTCACAATTTGTATTATAATATGAATTTAAAATTTTGTGTGTACAATATAATGTTTTTTTACATTATTGTGAGAACCAATCAGAATGACTTTATTGCGATCACACCTAGCAACCGTTGCGATGAGCAATGTCTTTTTTAGGATAGGATAGGATAGGATAGGATACTACTTAGATTAAGTTTGTTTCAAGGTGTTAAATCACCATGCTTATCCAACAACTAATCTATCCATTCTATTTGCTGCGAGATTTGCTGCGTTTTAGTTTCTGTTGTAGTAAGAACGTCATTGGTTGAAATAGCTCTTAATTTTTCATTAATTAATCCTTTTTTAGAGCTTACCTTTTTTTTTAAATTTTTAGATTTGCTTACACGACTTTTGAAGTAATTTCTTATCAAGTATATTTCGTGCCCTGGAATAATCAGGAAGATACAATAAACTACAAATATTTTTATTTTGTAATTTTAAATTCAAAATACTTAAGAAATACCTGGATTTGTTCCGACAATTGGGATTTCAACTAAGCTAATTTTTCTACTCGATATTTCAAATGCTGATAGTGCACGGCTAATATTTACCTAAAATTTAATGAAATTATTTTAATATCCTTTTAAAAAAAAAATAATTTATTTTTTGATATAACAGTAAACAAAAATTTATGAATCAATAAATAAATCATTATTTGTAAGAATGGTTAAATCATGAAATTTTATATGACGATTAGCATACTTTTTTAAAATTTTAATAATTTTTGACCATTTAGCAGCCAGGAAAAGTTTTGATTAGCTACCTGAATTCCTGCTTAAATAAATAAACATGTAATGAATTTCATATAAAAATAACTTACATTAGAATGTCGCGTTCGATGTTCTATTAAATCTGCGCCTATCAACTCTTCTAACACGGGAATTCTTAAAGGGATGATTATATTAACAATCTTAAAATAATTATTATTTTTTTATATTTATATTTAAAATTTGTAATTAATAAATGTAGTCAATTTTTTTTTATTCACCGTTAGTAAAACAAACGAAGAAATAGAACTCCATACAATTAAACAAATTGAAGATGAAAATTGAATCCAAAGTAATTCCCATCCCCCACCTATTAAAATTAATTGTAAAATATTTATTAGCTATGGCACATTATTTTTAATTAAAAAAAAAAATATATACAATAAAGATATATCGTCAATCATACCTTTAAATAAACCTTTTCTTCCATCCGTAAAATCAATTAGAATTGGATTATCTGAAAATAAACCAACAGCTAAAATTCTCCAAAACCCGCTGATACCTACACAGTAAATTAAATAAAAAAATATTGCTTGTATTTTGAAAAAAATTGTACATGAAAAAGTTTGAGAAAGTATTGACCATTAACAGCAAATGCTCCAACTGGATCATCAACTCCCAATTTAGCTATAAGTGGAACGAAAAAACATGTCAAAAATCCTTCTATCATTCCAATAAAAATTGATGACCAAGCATCATACAACGTGTTCTATACAGGGATGTAAAGGCGTGGCTTATAATAATATAAAATCGCGACGCGTGGGGGTATTCGCATGCTCCCAGGAATGAAGGGGAAATTCGAATCGTGTTTTTCCGAGCTCGAACGATTAACTACGAGCAATTTTACCTTCTGCTGCGAGAGTCGCGTGTGCTTTACTGCTTTGTATAGGCACGCGAGGTTATGTTATGCAGATCAAAAATTTTAATTGAAAATCAGAGCCAGTGGAATAAGAAATAAAAACATTACGTGCCCTTTTATGTACCATAAAATCTTTCACACTGGATATTTTTGGATAGATATTTTGGATGGATATTTTGGAATCTCTTCATGAGGGAAGATTGCAAGACAACCATTCTCCCATAAGTGCAACAACATCTTCATCCTGATTAATCAGTCACCCTCAACAGTTGTCTTTGACTGCAAAATAACAACAATTAATAATAAGATTAAATTTTTTTTTCATTTTAATATTCAAAGATTTTATAAAACCAAACCCAATTATTCATTATTCTTTTTAGAAAAAACATCCACATAATTGTACATTACAAAGATGAAGACGAAGTACTAAAAGGTTTCTGGACAAATATCAAGAAAGAAAGTACTATTAATTAGATTTTTCAACTCAAGACCAGATACTTAGCTTGTGAAAAATGCATTTTGCTTTTCTATTTTAGGAAAAACGAAGCAGGCTCTTGCAAAAAAAAATCTTGTAATTACAAGATCTTGTAATTTTAAGATTTTGTTATGCGTATTGACTCTTGTTTCTTGCATCGATGGTAAAAAACATATCTTGCTCTTTTCTTATTAGCACAGAAGGTACGAACAAAGAAAAGTTGAATGTTTACAAGCGATTAAAATTTTTAGCGTAGTCATAATAGGAAATTAACATTTGATCGACATTTCACCACTAATAATTTTAATTAAGCAGGAATAACTTAAAGGCTTTTGCTTGCTCCAAAAAAAGTGAGCATAAATTAAATTGTTTTTGAAAATTTTTAACTATTTAACTATTTATTTCAGCAGTGGTGAAAAGCCCACCAAATGTTAAATTACTATTATGTGTATGCTTAACAAGTTAATTGCTTGTAAACATTCAACTTTTCTTTGATCGTACCTTATGTGCTAATAAGAAAAGAGCAAGATATGTTTTTCACCACCGATGCAAGAAATAAGAGTCAATATGCATAACTAAATTTTAAAAGCACAAGATCTTCTAATTACAAGATTTTGTTGAGCACATTGACTCTTTGTTTCTTGCATTGATGGTTAAAAACATATCTTGCTCATTTCTTATTAGCACATAATGTACGACCAAAGACAAGTTGATTGTTTACAAGCAATTAACTAGTTAAGCATATTAATAATAGTAATTTAACATTTGGTGGGGTTTTCACCACTACTTCATTTAATAAATGAAAGCAGAAATTGCTTATAACTTTTAAGCCAAAAAAATAGGTAAAAAATACCAAAATCAAATTAATAAAGGCTTACTTTTTTTGGAGTAAGCAAAAGGCTTTTTCTTGCTTTTTTAAAATTAATAGTGGTGAAAAGCCCACCAAATGTTAAATTACTATTATTACTATGCTTAACTAGCTAAATGCTTGTAAACAATCAACTTGTCTTTGCTCGTACCTTATGTGCTAATAAGAAATGAGCAAGATATGTTTTTTACCATCGATGCAAGAAACAAAGAGTCAATGTGCTCAACAAAATCTTGTAATTAGAAGATCTTGTGCTTTTAAAATTTAGTTATGCATATTGACTCTTATTTCTTGCATCGGTGGTGAAAAACATATCTTGCTCTTTTCTTATTAGCACATAAGGTACGATCAAAGAAAAGTTGAATGTTTACAAGCAATTAACTTGTTAAGCATACACATAATAGTAATTTAACATTTGGTGGGCTTTTCACCACTGCTGAAATAAATAGTTAAATAGTTAAAAATTTTCAAAAACAATTTAATTTATGCTCACTTTTTTTGGAGCAAGCAAAAGCCTTTAAGTTATTCCTGCTTAATTAAAATTATTAGTGGTGAAATGTCGATCAAATGTTAATTTCCTATTATGACTACGCTAAAAATTTTAATCGCTTGTAAACATTCAACTTTTCTTTGTTCGTACCTTCTGTGCTCGTATTGTGAGATATGATACGGTAAGAAAAAGGGCCTGAAATTATACTCGAGTCAAGGTGATGTCTGTCTACTAAAGAAAGCTCTATATGGTTTAAAACAGTCACTCAGGTGCTGGAATAAAACGATAACTGAATTCCTGTCAACGCTAGAGTTTAAAGCACCTGCTGCAGATAACTCCTTGTATATAAGTCATGATTATGAATTTACTGTTTATATTTTATTGTTTGTAGATGTCAGTTTAATTGTATGTAAAGAAAAACAAATTATTGATAAAATAGTTAAAAATATAATAGAAAATTTTGAAATTCAAGTTGCAAAACCAAACTCTTTTCTTGGCGAATTTTCATTTATAAAAAATGTTATTTAGAGTCGGTATTGACTAGATTTGATATAATAAATTTCAATGAGAGTAAATCGCCATCTGATTCTAATATTGTTTAAGCAATGCGAAAAATGAAATTTGTAATGTACCGTATAGTGAAATTAATAGGATCACTTATGTTTTTAGCTACTGTTAGTCGTCCTGATATAGCATATTGTGTAAATTATTTGAGTAGATTCTAGAATTGTTATAGCCAGGAACATTGGATAGCTGCAAAGACGTTTTAACATACTTAAAAGGCGCAAGTAGTTATGGGATCCTATTTGACAGAAATAGTGTTTCAAGTCTTAATTTAGTGGGTTAATCTGATTCAGATAATGCTGGAGATGTAGAAACTCTAAAATCTACTTCTGGGTATGTTTTTATGTTGGCTGGAGGTCCAGTGTCCTGGCTATCTCAAAGACAGAATGTAGTAGCGTTGAGTACAACTAAAGCCGAATATATAGCTGCGTGCAGCTCAGCTTGGCTTAGAAAATTGTTAAATGAAATCGGATTTCAATGCTGTCAAAATGTCATTTTAAGGGTTGATAACCAAAGTGCCATAAGGCTTATTCAGAATCCTGAATTCCATAAGAGATCTAAACACATTAAAGTTCTAGAAACCAATATAAACGTGTTTATTTAAATGTTCAATTTCTCTTTAGCGAAAATCAACTGGCAGATGGGTTTACTAAAACTTTAGGTAGTGTATTGTTTAAAGGGATAAGAGAGAGACTATGTTGTACAGAAAATTATTTAAAAGTATGATAGAGTCTGTTTTTAGTATAAATATTGTAACTAAACGAAAGTATAAATTTTATTAGAAAAATTAAAATGTTATGTAATTATAGCGAGACTTACAGTCAAATACAAGAAATAGGGTGGATGTTGAGTAAAGTTATTTCTTTTGTATTTTCCCGCCGCAAGTACGTGTGTGTACTACGAGGATATACTATATGGTATGTGTGTGTTTTACCGCCAAATCTAGTCACCCCCTTTTATATAGAATATGTGTGGGAGAGCTGAAAGAGGGAAGTCACCGTAAGAGCTCCAATAAAGACACTTAAATTAAAAATTAAACTCGTTTTATTTAATTCAATATCACGATAATTCCACTGTCAGACATTTTATTTTATAAGACATGTAATAGCATCATACAAGACCATTGATATTGCTGAAAACACCCAAAGACTTTCAGTTCATTTCAATCAAACGAGGCTAAATTATTTGAATTGACAAAACGTGAATATAGCTGAGCTTATTTTGAAGCTAAAAATCTGTACAATTGCGTGGTTACCATTATTTCCTAAATTATTAGCTCAAAATATTTTTATTTACAAAACATTTTCGGCATTTGTATGATTTTATTGACTTGAAAACAACGTCATGATTCGCTATATTCAACGCTTGACCTTTCGCCCCTTAAAAAAAACTAACACGGATCTCAATTAGCTAAAGTGTTTTCCAAGACCTATTTACCGCATTAAGTTAGATAATAAATCATAATTAAAAAGCTTCATTATATACTTAAAGTTAAATTAATACACATTTTAATACCTGAGATTGCTACTAAAGACCCCAAGATCCCACTAATTGGGTTTGAAACATCTATGCCTTTTGAATTGCGTAAGCTAAATGCTAGTCCAACTAAACCACCACCAATGCCAGAAAGCATTGTAGCCGAAGCTGCTCTTGCTACAAACTTCCAAAAATGATCACGTATACCAAGAACACAAGTACAATTAAATGCCAAACTACCCCACCTAAAAATTTTTAAATTGTTTTATTTTTTCAAATAATAGTTTAATTAATTAATTCAATTTAGAAAAAAAATGAAAAATTATCTTCTTTAGGTTCTTTAACAGGCCTATTAATGAATTTGCTGTAAGTTTATTTAATCATATTTCGTACCTCAAGGGCCTACTTCCTAAGAGCTAATTAAAATCTTTTCCAAAATAAAATTTTTTTTTCTGAATACAGTTTTCTATTCCACAAAAATCTGTATACAATACTATATAAAGTGTTAACTTACGTAAAAGATCAAATTAAATCAAAATTTTTACATATCAATTAATAATTTACTAATAAATAATATTTTTATTACCATAAAACAAACAACCCTAATAAAGCATTAGTAGGATTCCCTAAAGGAAGACAATCAATGCCCTCAGTAAATCTGCCAGTTCTTGGACCAAGCTTAATTGCACATAAGAAAGCTAAATAAAATAATAAAAGACAAAATTTATTCAGGTAACGTTGCAGTACTTACAATGGGTGACTTTGGAATGCCAAATCACACCGAACAGTAATGGATCAGCTTATGATATCGATTGACACCCTCTATTTATTTCAATAAGCCTCCTTGGTGTATAGAATAATTCGGTTAAAAATTATTGAATATAAGGTTTCATTTCATGGAATGCATTTTTTGGAAATTTTGGCAATAAATAGGCGTTTTTCGCTATTTTTTCGCGCTATTGAAGTCTTTTTCAAGTATAATCATTTTAATTGAATGAAACTGATAAAAACGTTTTATGCAGATATTAACATAGTCTTTCAATTCAAACTGAGCATTCAAGCAGGATTAGTTTTAGCCTGAAAAATGGCAAAAATCAATGGAAATATGAAAATTTAATATACTAATTAAAATTGAGAATGCGCAAAATAAATGGGTACTGGACGCTTCTTGATCATGAATTAGCCCGGAAAAGTGGAAAATTCCAAACGGGTGACTTAAAATTAACGTGAAATTCAAATAAAAAGATCCATTTTTTTGCGTTTTCTATGCTTTGACGTTTTCTAAACGTCAATTATTTTAACATGGAACATGTTCATTGGATGGGGTATTTGAAAAAGTTTGGCTCAGCATGTAGGGGGTGAAAAAGTGACGTTTTAGGGGGGGGGGGATTAAAATATTGGACTTACAATATGTTCCATGCTCGTTGGTTGTGTAGTACACAAACCAATCATAAATTTGTACCCATCTATTTTCCTTACAAGTAAATGAGTTTTAAAAAAATTTGTCATTTTTGCCCCTTTTAATTTTAATTTAAAAAAATTGAAATAATATTTTATTTTTTTAATTGTTTTATATCTGAAAATCTGTTTTTTGGTACTTTCAAGCCCTCGGAAAAACTGTAAGCCAATCTTAGAATTCGGTCAAAATTTTTCCTGGAATTTTTGTAATTCAAATAAAGTTTTGACAAAAATGACCTTTGTGTATACTGTATATTAAACTTCTACAAACGCCTAGTTTTTAATTTAATTACCTAAAATATAAAAAACTGATCAATTACCATAAGTTGTAATTGGGTGACCCAAATATAGTGGTTCTTAATTAAAGTAAAAACAAATTAATATTTAAATATAATGTGCAAGGAAATTTATGATTAGTCAGATATAGAGCACGTGAAAAAAATCACTATTAGATAATTATAAACTGACTAATAAATATCAAAAGAAATATATAAAATAATTTGGTATTTCTTTTCAGTTGTGTTTAAAAAATATTAAAAGTTTAATCGCCAAAATTAATGTTAAATTCAAAACGAATTTAAATTAAAACCTAAAAAGTTTTGTGAAATTACAATACCAGTAATTCCACCAACAAGATGAATTGGTCCTGCCCCCGCATAATCAATATATCCATAATTTCTTAAAAATCCATGGTCTCCCCAAATCCAACCAGTAGGCATACAATGTATTACTGTATTCAATATTGAAAATAAACAGTATGCTTTGAAGTTACATCTTCGCTCATATAAATAAAGAAATCAAGATTTTATAAATTTTAAGAATTAAGAACAGAAATCAATTTTAAATGATAAAAGTTACCTTTCAGTCATTGCACCACTAATAATTGATGTTGCTGAACTTGAGAAACTTAACTGAAATAAAAAAACAGATAAAGCCGGACCTAATAGTTCATCGTCTAACGAAGGATCCAAAAGGTATCCACTGGTACCAATTATTGAATTACTTGGTTTCGCTATTCCCAAGCTCATACCATATCCGAAAACCCAATAACTTAAACTGCCTATAACAACATCAACAACATTTTTCATCATTATATGTACTTCACTTTTGACTGAAACGTAACCTGATTCAATCATTCCAAAACCTATTTGAGAGATTATAAGTTATTAAAAAATAATGAAATTTAAATTAGAGTATTAAGAACCTGTTTGCTTTGAAAATATAATAAATGAATTGGATATTAGCCACAAACTATCACTCTCAGAAAGCTCTCCAAAGCCATTTATATAATGACTGGAATTCATTTTTCCAACACTACCTTTAACGCTATTTGAATTAATTATTAAAAAGCTACAATATAATAAACCAAATTGGGAAAACTGATATGGCGGCCCTTCGGAATTCAGAACCGTTGATATGCAATCATTGAATTTTGTCGGAATTCAAAAAAAAATGGATCTCATTTTCATAAAGTAGAAAATACAATTTAGAGTAAGACTAAATAGAAAAAGAGGCATAATTACAAAAATAATATTATAAATTTAAAATTTAATATTATTATATTATCTTTTTTTTAGTATTTTTTAGTAATTATGTCTGTTATTTAGTCTTACTTAAATTTTTTTTCTATGTTATGAAAATAAGATTTATTTTTTTTGAATTTCGCAAAATGCAACGATTGCATATCAGCTATTCTGAATCCCAAAAGGCCGCCAACTGATATTAACGTATATCACGTATAAAAAAAAAACTGTTTTTATCAACTTGTTATTCATCATATAATAATGATAGGCATGTAGAGGTTTTTCCAAACAATTATTATTTTGTCAGAAATGATAAAATCTCTTATAAAAAATAAACAGATCGAAGAACTCAGGTAGATAATAGAATATAATATAATATAATAATATAATAATCCTATCCTATCCTATCCTTCCTATATATATATAAATCTTTAATTATGTTTGTTTGTATGTTTGTCCGAACGCGATAAACGAGAACACGATAAAAGCTATAGACATCGGGATAACTGCAAAAGATGGCAAAAATTACGGGTCAAAACATAGGCTAGATTTTATTTCGATTGATAATGACAAAAAATTTTTATGTTGAAAAAAATGAATTTCCAAAAAAAAAAAATTTTATCAAATTAAAAAAAAAAACGCTGCCAAGTGATTGGCACTATGGTTCCTCATTAACAATAGCAAAATATTTATAATGGTCTATTTTATCTAATAAAAATTATAATTTGAGATATCAGTATTTCATAAAAAAAAGTTAAATACCGTATTTTAAAAGAAAAAAAATGTTGCTGTGATTTAATGTTTTTTATTTAATAATTTTTTAGAAAAAAATTTTCAATAAACTAGGTATTACACTTAAAAAAAAAACAATATCACAGATTTTTTAATTTTTTTGTTTTATTAATATTGAGAAAAAAATTTTGAAAAAATTCAGTATCAGATCCAAAAAATTACTATAAATAAGCTTTCTAAAACTAGTACTCTCATAGAAATTAATTAGGTACTACGTCCGAACAAAAAAAAAATTTGGTATTCTTTGTATTTTTTTGTGAAAAAAATTTTGGGAAAAAAATTTTCAAAAAATTAATTATCAGATTTGAGATATCGAGTAAAAACCATACTTTCAAATATAAGTACTTTTATGGAAATAAATGAGGTATTACACCTAAATTAAAAAAAAAAAAAAGTATTTTGAAATCTCTTGATGAAAAAATTTTTGAAAAAAAAATTAGGTGTTAATTCCATAATGGTTGTTAAATACCACCGATTGCAAAATTTTCAAATATTAGTACTTTCATGGAATTAAAGGAAGTATTACACTAAAAAAAAAAAAAAAAAATATTACAGATTTTTTAATTTTTTTGTTTTTTTAATTTTGAAAAAAAATTTTTGAAAAAATTAGGTATCAGGTCCAAAAAAATGCTATAAACGATATTTCTAAAACTAGCACTTCCACAGAAATAGATTAGGTACTACGTCCAAAGAGAAAAAAAAATTTTGAAAAAAAAATTTTCAAAAAATTAGTTATCAGATTCGAGATATCGAGTAAAAATCGTACTTTCAAATATAGGTACTTTCGTGGAAATAAATGAGGTATTACATCCAAATTAAAAAAAAAAAAAGTAGTTTGAGATTTTTTGATAAAAAAATTTTTGAAAAAAAAATTAGGTCTTAATTCCATAATGGTTGTGAAATTTCATCGGTTACATACATACACACACACACACACACACACACACACACACACATACAGACTTTTTTTAAAAACCGGTTTTTTAGCTTCCTGAGGTCCCAAAACGTGCTTATATGCCAAAAAATCAAAAATTAAAATTTCATCTATCACAAAGGTTCCTCTAGGAGGATAGGAGGAACCAAAATAAAACTGAAAACCGAGGAAAAATTTTTTAATCAAAAAGAATTTCATTCGATTTGGGCATATTTTTTAAGTATCCACCTAAATTTTCAAGGTAATTGGTTCAATCTGTCAAAAGTTATAATCATTTTTCAAAAATTATAAAAGTTTACGACTAATATTATATAAATTTTTAATTATTTATGTATGCGTGTCCCGGCGCGAATCTTACGTCCCTAACCTCAAAAAGTCATTTTTTTAGGTTTTTAGCAAATTTAATAAATTTTCGATAAATTTTACTTCATTTAAAGACACGTAAGATGTAGGGCTAGTTAAAAGTGACTTTTTTACATATAAAATAACTCACCTAAAATGCTAGAACATAATTTTAAAGCTTGAGAGGATGGAATCGTCGGTAACAGACATAACCTAAAAAAATTTTTTTAACAAGTTTTTTGATTAATAAAAAATGTTGGACTCAAAAAAATCCTAAGTTTTTGTTATTTTTCCCTTGTTTTCTCGGAACTGGTGATAGGTACACTCTCAATTTTTTTTCTGGTAACATATTTTAGTTGTACAAGGTCACCTTGAAATTTTCAGACAAAACGGTTTGGTGCAACCTACTTAAAAATCCACTCAAAGTGGAGTTCGCAATTTTTCGTTCCGCCATATTGGATTCCCAAAATTTCACATGAGGATAAAAAATTAAAAATTTTTACTGCAATATTTTATTTACTGTCCTAGAAAACCTTTTAATTGAGTATAAATAATATTTCTTTTATTTTTTCTATTTTTCGTTCCGCCATATTGGATCCCCGAAATTTCACATGAGGGTAAAAAATTACCATTTTTTACTGCAATGTTATATTTGCTGTCCCCGGAAAACCCCCTGATGGAGTATAAATGCTATTTCTTTTATTTATTCAATTTTTCGGTCCGCCATATTGGATTCCCGAAAATTCACTTCAGGGTAAATAATTAAAAATTTTAACTGAAATATAATATTTACTGTCCCCAAAAACCCCTTGATTCAGTAAAAATGCTATTTTTTTCAGTTTTTTGTTCCGCCATATTGGATCCCCGAAATTTCACATGAGGGTAAAAAATTAAAATTTTTTACTGCAATGTTATATTTGCTGTCCCCGAAAAACACCATGATAGAGAATAAATGATATTTCTTTTATTTATGCAATTTTTCGGTCCGCCATATTGGATTCCCGAAATTGCACATGAGGGTAAAAAATTAAAATTTTTACTGCAACGTTATATTTGCTGTCCCCGAAAAAACACCCTGATAAAGTATAAATGCTATTTCTTTTATTTATTCAATTTTCCGGTCCGCCATATTGGATTCCCGAAAATTCACTTCAGAGTAAATAATTAAAATTTTTTTCTTGATATATAATAATTACTGTCCCCTAAAACCCCTTGATTGAGTGAAAATGCTATTTTTTTTCAGTTTTTTGTTCCGCCATATTGGATCCCCGAAATTTCACATAAGGGTAAAAAATTAAAATTTTTTACTGCAATGTTATATTTGTTGTCCCCGAAAAACCCCTTCATTTCATTGGGTATAATTGCTATTTCTTTTATTTATTCAATTTTGCGGTCCGCCATATTGGATTCCCAAAAATTCACTTCAGGGTAAATAATTAAAAATTTTAATTGAAGTATTATATTTGCTGTCCCCGAAAACCTCTTGATTGAGTATAAATGCTATTTCTTCTATTTATTCAATTTTTCGGTCCGCCATATTGGGTTCCCGAAAAATTATGTCAGGTTAAAATTATGAAAACTTATACTCAAATATCATAAGTATTGGCGTTGTGATCCTTTTATATAGTAAGAATATTATTTTTATACTTAAGTATCAAATTTTTACTGCCTGTAATCTATAACTTCCGAAAAACTGTTTTTCGGTTAGAAATATAATTTTTTTACCGAAAATCATTTTTTACTCCCGAATTTTAAATCCTTTATTTTTTAACATTTTTTTAACATTTTTTTAAAAATGTTGCATATGCAATCCTTCGATAGGGCCATCTCTGAACTTATATATATAAATATTCCATACAGAAAGAATAAAAAACATTACTCACTTAGAACAAAATTAATGCCATTTTTTTCGTTTTTAATTGAAATATTTTTGAAATATTTTCTTCAGTCTAGCATGAAAAATATTAAAAATAGTGTAATATATTGAAAAAAGTATAAAATTGAAATAAATCAAAAAGTATTTCACTGATAAATCAGAATTACTTACCATTTTCATCGTATAAAATAGCTAAAAACCGAAAATTGCGAACTCCACTTTGAGTGGATTTTTAAGTAGGTTGCACCAAACCGTTTTATCTGAAAATTTCAAGGTGACCTTGTACAACTAAAATATGTTACCAGAAAAAAAATTGAGAGTGTACCTATCACCAGTTTCGAGAAAACAAGGGAAAAATAACAAAAACTTAGGATTTTTTTGAGTCCAACATTTTTTATTAATCAAAAAACTTGTTAAAAAAATTTTTTTAGGTTATGTCTGTTACCGACGATTCCATCCTCTTAAGCTTTAAAATTATGTTCTAGCATTTTAGGTGAGTTATTTTATATGTAAAAAAGTCACTTTTAACTAGCCCTACATCTTACGTGTCTTTAAATGAAGTAAAATTTATCGAAAATTTATTAAATTTGCTAAAAACCTAAAAAAATGACTTTTTGAGGTTAGGGACGTAAGATTCGCGCCAGGACACGCATACATAAATAATTAAAAATTTATATAATATTAGTCGTAAACTTTTATAATTTTAGTAAGGAAGAGCATTCGGAAGTTCCTATACAGGTGAAAGGTGGTCTTTTGGTACTCAAAGTATGCCCTGAAAATTTCACGGCAATCGGTTTCGTGGGCCGGAGCCCCCTTCTTATCTGGGAATAGCCTTTAAGTTCAAATTTCAAGCCGTTTGTTAATACTCAAAGTTTACAGTTAAGCAAAAGGACAGCGGACGTTGGCGACATTTTGAACACATATGCTCCAGAAAATTTTTTTGTTAACTTAACAATAAATGCATAGTAGGTTGTGACTTTAAAAAAATATTATTTATGAACTTATTAAAAGAAAAAAAAGTGTAAAAGAGCTTTAGTTTCGGATATAAATGGAGGGGACACTATGTATACCGTTCCTGTGAAAACCAC
Source organism: Anagrus nilaparvatae (assembly GCA_022575985.1). Lineage (NCBI taxonomy): Eukaryota > Metazoa > Arthropoda > Insecta > Hymenoptera > Mymaridae > Anagrus > Anagrus nilaparvatae. The sequence goes on from JAKSXM010000165.1 coordinate 8,513,467, forward strand.
CCATATATATTTCTAATTCTTACCAGTCGGAATTTAGTAATTCAATATAGTAACAGCTATTATCAGAGTAGGAGGCAACGGCTACTTGTGAAACCTAGGGAAGGCTAACTAAGTTTATATTGCTGATCACTAATTATGCGTCTGGGTTCTTATGCCCGTAATTTTTATGATTCAGTAAATTTTAGATAATACTTCGGGTAAAAAAAGGTTGCTATACAAAATATTGAGTAACTTAAAACAAAATATCTTTGGAAAAATGAAGTTGCAGGGGTCCAAGAGGGCGCAGCCTCCCTGGCTGTTGCCGAGGTGAGCCGGAGGCAGCTTGTATAATATAAAAAGCATTTCTTTTTAGAATCTAGTCCAAATTATCCAAAATTTTTTTGTTTCTGTTTCCAAAAGTCAACTGTTGCGTAACATTATCCCCAATACTTAGCTATAGTAAATCCAAGAATTTAGGTTGTGTTTATTTTTTTGCCTAAAAAGAATACCAAAAGTAATCCTTCGTGACAAGTTTTTCTTCTAAAAACAGAAAAAGTAACATCTACATGTAATCCACGGAATCTAAATTTTTGATCAGATTTTTAGTTAGCAACGTGACTTGGCAAAAAATTTTAAATTTATAAAAAATGATTGATTCGGTGTCCATATTTTTGGATCTAGTGTTTTCAAATAGAAAAAAACCAACTATGGTTTTTTAGTTATCAAATATAAAAGTTAAGATAACATCTAGCTAAAATAATTTTTATCCATATATATTTCAGAAATGGCTATTTGAAAAAATATCGTATTTTACGGATTTCTCGCTCATGGGCAGTTTAAAAAAATTTGTTGACCCCAAAATCAGATTCTACAGGACCTAAGAATGAATAATTTTTCATGATAAAATATGGGTTCAAGAAAAAAATATGAAAAATTTTTTTTAATTACCAAAAAACGAAAATTGCTGCAAAAATCAAGAATTGAATCTTAGGGGCTAAAAATTTCAAAAGAACGCTTTTGGGAAAAAATATAATGAAACCGATTTTGAAACTCATTTAATTTAAATTTACCCATACTTTTATTGATTTACATAAATAATTGCTTATTATGTTTCAAAAAACAGTAAATAAAATATATATGTTTTTTAAGAATTATGTAATTAAAATATTTTTTTCGCATAATGATTTTATGTACATGACGAAACTAAAATAATAATCTTTATTTTTGTTGTATATTAATAATAAAATTGAGATATCTTTTCTGTTTTTCTACGCCTAAATGATAATAAAACATAGTTTTTGACTAAAAACAATTTTTAGCGGTCAATTCTGCTATCAGTTTTTTTTTATCAGGAAAAACATCGAAGAAACCCGAAAAAATGGGAAAGTTAACTTTTTCGGTTAATGAATGAAATTTTTGAATCGTTTTTCAGATTCCTTGAAATATAACTTAAACTTTTTTTGTTGGGATATTTTAATATATATATTTTTTTTTTTTTTTTTTTTTTTTTTTTTAGTAAGTAAATTATCGTAGACGATTGTACAAAATTTAGAATTACATATTTTTACAGAAAAGATGTGTGTGCGCATTATTTAAACCTAGAAAATACATACAGAATAAGTAATAGAATAATTATTGTAATAGTATAAAGACTAATTATTTTAATATTTTAAAAAATATTCCTACAAAATCCTTTTTGTATTTTTGTATTTTGTATGAAAGAAAATAAAAAACAATGAAAATTCTTAAAGGACCCTGCACAAAAGGATAGTAAATGCCCATTCGGTTGAATTACTGAATTTTTGGTATATTATTTCATCATTCTGAACAAAAGTCATCATGGGCATAAAGCTCCAAAGTTTCAACTTTGGCTGCTACGGAGCTTGGAAGCTCCAAAGCTCCATTATATTAAGATTGCTTAAAAACCTTTTTTCCTTATACAAAAATATATTTTAAAAGTATACTTTAATGTTTTTGAGGTCGCTGATTTCGAATTTGATGTCTGTTTCACAAGATTGTTATATAACAGCTGTAAATTAGTTGTCAAGTCGCTAAATCTGTCGCTAAACACTTTTTAAAAATAAATAATTTGATATACTTTTAATTTTTACTTTTGTGGATGAAACTTTCAAGCCATTGTTATCTAACGAACAATTTTCCCTCTAAATAAATTGATACATTAGCAATCTTAAAAGGTCTGAAAGGTAAGAATGCGCTCTACAGCTATACAGTTATACAGTTTTTTAGAGTAGAGTTTCAGAAATTCGATGATATGGGTCATTTAGTCAGTTATCGTGCGAAATTTAAAGAAATTTTTAGTAAAAAAATACAAATGGGCTTTTATGGTATGGGTATGGTTATTTCAGTTTTAAACTTAGATGACAAGCGGAGTGTTATATCTGTCTGATGCCCTGATATCATGTATTCGCTATAATAGCTATGTTAAATTTTGATTTTACAATTGAAATATCTCTAAATTTCGCACAAAAACCAAGTATATTGGATCCCTAAGAATTTTCCCTGCCAAACAGTATAATTATATCTTTCTTTACTAGCGAGCAATAATGACTATGTTCCACTTTTGAACTTATTGTTAAAAATTTTAGTTCAAGGCACAATTTTTCATCAAAAAGCTTAAAATAGCCTATTTTACAATTATCAAACGTTCATTCTCTTCATTTTTTATAAAAAAAAACCAGGGAGAAAAATATGGGATTTGACCTTTAGCACTCACTTCTTACATACGCCCGCTTTTAAACACAGCTGTATGAATAAGATCATAAACTACACCATATAAATATATTGCTTGATTTTCCAAACACTTTCCTGTATTAACAAGGATTCGCTTGAATTTATTCAAGTAGCTAATCAAAATTTGACTAGCTTTTGTAAATTGTTGTCTTACGAGAATCTTATACAAAAAAATAAAAAATTTATAATGATTAATTACATTTTGTATATTTTATTATGTCCCTTGGTTCCGTTGTCTGTTCCTAGTCACTAAAAATATAAAGATATAAAATCAGAAACTTATAAGTTTTCAACCTTGTGCGCGAAACTACAGCATTGTTAAATAAATAAAATTTTTGTTATAAATAAATCACCCTAGTCGAAAATAATGTTTTTTATATCTTATAATTTTTTTATCAAAAACTGTACTCAAAAAATACTAAAATTTTTTATTGTAAAATGTTGTCCCATAAGAATCATGTGCATAATTAAATATATATATGTATACTAGCAAAAGTTGTGTCACATTTACTTCTGTTTGTGTTGTTTCAAAAAATCATATTTCATTGCAAATTTATAGTTATGCAAACACATTCAAACTATTCAGAGCAGCGTAGGTGAAACATTAATGAAAAATTATAGGTTCTGATTGATTCTCTAGTTATAATAGAGAACATAAAAAAATTTAACTGAGTACGTATAAATTAGTGCCAAATCAATTAATACCAATTGTGACAGTAAAATTTAATCATATTTTTTAGGTATTTCACTTTTCAAGCAAATTTTCAAAAAATTTTATATATCCTAAAAATAGTAAAAATTGAATATCTCCAAAAGTAAGAAAGCTGAGTCACAAAACTATAGCCTATGTTATCCGAATACTTTTATTCTTTATTATGACACTGGTTTCATGTCAAGTGGTTCGGCGGTTCTTGAGTCATTAGGGTACAGACAGACAGACAAATAAATTTTCAAATATATATAGTATAGCATAGCTGATCTATTCCCGGTGCTGTTATTATTGATTTTTTATTATTATCATGTTGTTATTGTCCAAAATATATATCAATGCCAAAAAAAATGAACGCCTTAAAATAAGCTAAAATTTTTTTCTTAATGTAGACCTTTTACCAGTTCAAATGTGACCAATAAGATAAAATTTGTAGTAAATTCAAAGGAATGGCGTAATTTTGAAAATGGGCCAAATCAGGCTATTTTTGGACTACCCATGAGGTGCTAGAGGACTAAAACTTTAGCTGAGGGACTTTTTTATCACCCCAAACTATACCCTAAAATTTGAGTTGAATATATATAATATATAGTAAAAAATTTTAAAAATATTTTATAAAATTTTAAAGATACCGTTTTGAATAAAAATTTCAGAGAATACGTAAAAACTAGTGGTGAATTGAATACTATGAAGTGCTATAGCAAAATTTTACAATTGTATCGAGATATTTCAATTTTTGATGAAATTTTAAAAAAATGTTATCTAGTTCAAAAGTACTAAAAATTAGATATCTCAAAAACTACGATAGCTAATCAGAAAATATAGGGCCTATGTCACCCGCAGACTTTGTTTCTTTATTTTGACACCGGTTTGATGCCAATCGGTTCGGCGGTTCTTGCGTCATTAGGGTACAAACAGACAAACAGACAAACAAACAAATAAATTTTCAAATATATATGAGTCTTTCTTTGCCAAAACAGCAATGGTTGGCAGGTCGGGTCATCGGATCGGCCTCAAATTTTCCCCATGTTTTTATAACATAAAGATAGGAAAATCCTGAAATTTTCAGCCTTCTAGGTCTTAAACAGCCCGAGTTATGGCCAATCAAACTCATTAGGCGGCTCTCGACCGGCGTTAGTGCTTTTCGGGAAAATGGTTAAAAATCATAAATATAAGCTTGAAAAAAAATTCTGAAACAGTATATATGTTGGGAAACCTTCAATAAATCCATTTCTGCCATTATTTTTTCGGAAAAACCCCGGGAAATTCCGGAAAATGGGAAAATGCGTTTTAAGAAAAATCGCAATATCTCATTTGCCGCCATTTTTTTTTTGAAAATTTTTTTTTCAAAATTTTTTTCAACCGAAATCCCATCGATCTGTATGAAAAAAAATTTTGATTTCGGCCATTAAGGTCGATTTTAGCCTGTTTTAGAATAATTTCACATTTTCAATACTTCTTTATTTAATTTTCCGTAAGGGGTTAAAATAATTGACTTTTTTGCTTTCAGAATCAAATAGCCAGGGAAAAAGTAGTCCTAAATAAAAAAAAAAATTGCTCTTTTCGATGAAAATTAACCGAGTTATGGTCAAGTAAAGATAGTGTCACAAATTACCATTTTTATACTAATTCCAATTTTAGGGTCCATAACGACATTATAACTTGAAAAACGCATAACTCGCTTAAATTTTATCGTAAAAAGAAAAGTTTAGGATTATTATCGAAAATTTTTTCCTTGGCTATTCTTTTATTCAAGAAAAAAATTAGTTTAGTCAATAAAAAGTTTTTTTTTGGTCAAAAACTAATGTAACATGTTAAGGACTGTTTTTGATTATTATCATTTTTTATCAAAAAAAATAAATTTCTGTCAAGAAAATTAATTTTTTTATTGGATAAACGAATAGTCAAGGAAAAAATATTCGATAATAATCCTATACTTTTCTTTTTACGATAAAATTTAAGCGAGTTATGCATTTTTCAAGTTATAATGTCGTTATGGACCCTAAAATTGGAATTAGTATAAAAATGGTAATTTGTGACACTATCTTTACTTGACCATAACTCGGTTAATTTTCATCGAAAAGAGCAATTTTTTTTTTTATTTAGGACTACTTTTTCCCTGGCTATTCGATTCTGAAAGCAAAAAAGTCAATTATTTTAACCCCTTACGGAAAATTAAATAAAGAAGTATTGAAAATGTGAAATTATTCTAAAACAGGCTAAAATTGACCTTAATGGCCGAAATCAAAATTTTTTTTCATACAGATCGATGGGATTTCGGTTGAAAAAAATTTTGAAAAAAAAATTTTCAAAAAAAAAATGGCGGCAAATGAGATATTGCGATTTTTCTTAAAACGCATTTTCCCATTTTCCGGAATTTCCCGGGGTTTTTCCGAAAAAATAATGGCAGAAATGGATTTACTGAAGGTTTCCCAACATATATACTGTTTCAGAATTTTTTTTCAAGCTTATATTTATGATTTTTAACCATTTTCCCGAAAAGCACTAACGCCGGTCGAGAGCCGCCTAATGAGTTTGATTGGCCATAACTCGGGCTGTTTAAGACCTAGAAGGCTGAAAATTTCAGGATTTTCCTATCTTTATGTTATAAAAACATGGGAAAAATTTGAGGCCGATCCGATGACCCGACCTGCCCACCATTGCTGTTTTGGCAAAGAAAGACTCATATAGTATTAAGATATATACAGGCACGTATCCAGAAAATTTTTTCGGTAGGGGCCAAAAAATTTCGGGGGGGGCCAGAACCTAATAAAATTAAAATTGATGGTTTCAATTTCTTAAATATCAATAAAAATTTAATTGTTTCTTATTTTTAATTGTTTATAAGTAATAATTGTTACTAAAAAATTTAAAAATTTTGAAATTAAGGTAAAAAATGCTGTTATTTTTTCAAAAATTTTTCATTTCATTCCCTCTGAATACGTGCTTGTATATATAAGATAATATATATTATATATGATGCTTAAAAAAGCAAAATTATTTTTATTTATTTAACAATGAAGGAGTCTCCCTGGGATCTTCAATTTTTAATTATTATTCCTTTTATAAAAATCGATGGAGATCTGAAGTTGCTTCTATTCCGGACATTTTATTCGCCTTCTGATTGGCCGAAATGAAATCGAATATTCGATTATATTTAAATTTATTATAAAAATTGGGTTTCATTATCAATATTGTATAAAATAAAAATATACTGATAAGAAAATATACATTTATCATTAAAATTTAAATTAATTCTAAACATTTAAATATTAATTAATAAACTAATGATAATTAAAAAATATTGTTTTTATGAAAAATTTTAAATAAAGTTAATGGTTCTGTTATTTAATTTGTTTAAAAATTAAATTACACAAGAAATGTACCTGCAACAAAAAGAGGTTAAAAGCGAAACTTGTAATATTTATAAAATTAATTGGGTTTAGGTATATAGGTGAAGAAAAAAAAATAAAATTAAGATTTAAAAATTATATAGATATTTTATAAAGAACCCAACAATTTATACTTTTGTAATAAAAAGAAATAATATCATAAAAAATGTCAAAATCTTGACAATTAATGTGGTTGTTTTGATATTATTAAATATTATTAAGGGAGTAAATTAAATTAGCAAATTCGTTACGGAAGATTTTGGAGCCCTATTAAAAATACATAGAGCCATATGGGTCAAAATGGCCTATGCCGCTGTAAACATGTTATTGACTCTGAAATAATTTTAACTCCGATTCAAATGCATCAAATTGGTTCAAAAATGCTTTTAACAAGGAACATGTTTATTAGGGTGTTTCTTATTTCCCAAATTGACCGTAGAGGAAAATACTGGCTTAAATATGATACTTTAGGTAATAAAACTGTGTTTTCCAAAAAAAAATTTTTTATAGGTTAATATAGTATGCCGATTTGCAAATAAAAATCGGTAAAAATCAGAAAAAAGGTTTTAAAAACGTTTTAGAAAGCTTTTAGAAACCTTGCTAAAAATTTGTTACTACTAAAATCTTCTAAAAGCTTGTTATTAACAAAATATCTAAAAAAACGTAAATTATAACATATTTTGTGATATTTGAACTTAATTTAAAAAGTATAGTCATCTACAGAGCGATCTTCGATATTCGAATATCCACAACAATTGCAATTTGACAATTTTATTCGTTGATTTCTTAAAAAAATGAATATTTCTTATTTACATGAAAAGGCAATCGAAAAATATCTTTTATAACTGTCCAAAGTGCCTATAAATAACTTCTTGTGTTATAAGTTACAGTTTCTTTTAGATATTTTGTTACTAAAAAGCCTTTATAACATTTTAGCAGTAAAAAGGTTGCAGCAAGATTTCTAAAAGTTTTCTAAAATATTTTTAAAACCTTTTTCCTAATTTTTACCGATTTTCATTTGCAAATTGACAGACTACATTAAACTGTACGTAAAAATTTTTTTTGGAGATTAGTTTTATGAGCTGAAGTATCATATTTGGGCCGGTATTTTTCTCTACTGTCAGTTTTGGAAATAAGATACATCCTAATTTTTATAGACGGGGGGGGGGGGGGTACTTCAAGCATACATTTGGGGGGGCTGAAATGGAATTAGAATAATTTCGATTTAGGGACTTAGAATAAGTTCGATAAAGGGTTCTAGAATAATAAGGATTTTAGGAGCTTAAATTTACATGAGTGTCAATCATTATCCTACAATACTATTCACCTAATAGTAGTTACAAAATACTAGCGGTGATTCAAAGTATAAATTTAAACATGTTCCATGTTTGTTGATTGTGAGTTCACAAACCGGTTCTAAGTTTTTTCATATTATACTTATAGTATTGCGATTTATAATAAAACCTGATGGAATGTCCAACTGGAATTTCCACATATAAGTAATTCTTAGTGAAGCTTTACTAAAGGAAAGGTAAAAATCTAGGATTTTCAAAAAAATAATTCAGCTGAGTTTAGTACGTAGAAATATGATTCCATACAAATTTTTAAGCTTCTAGATTGAAAGCTTTCAAAATGGCAGCTGTTTTTCAATTTTTAAATTGAGAGCTAATTTTTCGATCTTAATTTTTCTACGCTCTAAATAAAACTAAAAAATACTTTTTATGAATAAGGGTTAGGTAAAATTTCCTGTGTAAGACGATTCTGACATCAGATTTTTGGAAAAACTATCAGGAAACCCGGAAATCTTGGAAAACCAAAGAGAATTTTCAAATTCAAATTTTTCAAAAAGTTTTTTTTTCTTCTAATATGCCAAAAAAATTTTATTTTTCCCTAAACTTTCTATTGGTAAGCAGTTTTTAGGGGAGAATTGTCGTAAAATGAATTTTGAAAATGAGTTATTTCCAATAAAAGGAAAAAGCGGTAGGAGATAAAAAGCAAAATATGCAGTTGATGGCTGCATGTGTCAAGTTATGGTGGCCTCCGATATAACTTAATGTTCAGAGAGGTTAATCACAAGTACATGCACAAGCTTCCCAGAGCTAGAGACAAAGCAGTCGCGATTAAGCTACCAGAAGGGAGAGCGTACGCGGATGTCTTGAAGCAGATCAAGGAGAGCGTTATAGGAGAAGCCACTGCAACTAACACCTGTGCAGTTCGGAAAACCCAAGCTGGTAACGTATTGATCGGGATGCGAGGAAAAGCAGAAGGGCATACAGCCTTTTTTGAGGCAGTTAAGGCAACAATGGGAGAGAACGTGAATGTCACATGTCTGACAACACGCCGAACTCTTCAGATTCGGGACATCGATTGCCTTACTACAAGAGAGGAAGTAGAGGTAGCCTTGAAAGATGTTCTAAAGGAAACCGGCCCGATCATGGTGAAGCTATCTCAACCCAACATTCGGGAACAGAGATCAGCCACGGTCGAGCTGGACGAGAAGGCGGCATTCAAGCTGATAAAGAAAGGCAGCATTAAGCTAGGCTTGGGCAGTTGTAGAGTAAGACTACAGGCAACTCCGCTCAGATGCTTCAGATGCTTAGCATATGGCCACATAGCAGGTAATTGCAAAGGACCCGATCTAAGCAAACTATGCTTTAAATGTGGGATGGGAAACCACATGGTAGTCTAATGTACAGGGAAGCTGCAATGCTTCGTGTGGAAAGCTGCCAAATTAAAGGAAAAAGAGCTTAAACACTTCCCAAGTTCCAGGAAGTGCTCTGAGTTCCAAAAAGCGATCAGAAAATGATCAAGGTAGCCCGAGGAAACATGCACAGAAGCTGGACTGCAAACCAGCTTATGTAACAAATTCAGAGGGAGATCAAGGCAGACCTTTGGATCATCAGCGAGCAGTACCCAGGGGGTAACCCAAATCCAGCTACCTGGTTCGGCGACGAACTCGGAACAGCAGCTATTTGGATCACTAATCAAGAAAAAGTACCAGTAGAAGCATCAGGAAGAGGAAGGGGCTTTGTGTGGGTTAGAAGTAAAACTATAACTTACGTGAGCTGCTACCTTACGCCGACCGGACCTAGACAGGAGTATTATACGAAATTGTTAGGCATAGAAGACTTTGCGAGAGATGCGGGTAGAAACATAATTGTTGCAGGCGATTTTAACGCCAAGGCTGTTGACTGGGGCATGCCCTACACTGACTCAAAAGGGGCGGCGACCCTTGAAATGGTATCCAGGCTGGGACTCGTTGTCTTGAATGTGGGTAACACCACCACCTCCTAGGGGGCCAACGACGTGATTCAGTGATTCGGAATCACGTGTGAATCATGAATCATGATTCAAAAATTTTTTTTTCGGAAAACAGCTTAAAATGGCTGAAAATGCAAAGAAAACTATTTATAAAGGTCTGAATCACTCTGAATCACTCTGAATCATAGTCTTTTTTGACTTTTACTAGAAAATCGTTAATTTTGTTTAAAATCTTCTTTAAATCACTCAAAATGGTTGAAAATAGAAAGAAAAATATTTTAATCATTCAGAATTTTTCTGAATCAGTCTGAATCACAGTTTTTATTTTGGAAATCGTTAAGTAGATGTTCCTATAATCAGTAAAATCTTTGAATTACCGCTGATAATGACTTAGAAAGGCTGCTAATGTAAAGAAAAAAATTTTCGAATATCTGAATCATTCTGAATCACTCTAAATCACATTTTTTTTCTGCGGGAAATTGCTAACTAGATTTTCTAAAATTTAATAAAATCCTTAAATAATCGCTGGAAATCACTTAAAAAGGCTAAAAATATAAAGAAAAATATTTTTAAATATTTGAATCATAGTTTTATTTTTTTAACTTTTTACTAGAAAATCGTTAAAATTGTATGGGAGTTACGGAAAAGAATCTAAAATAATTAAAAATCAAAAGAAAAATACGTAAGAAGGTTTGAATCAATCTAAATCTCTATGAATCACAGTTTTTTTTTAAATTTTTACTAGAATAACGTTAATTTTGTATAAAAACTTCTCGAAATCATTTAAAATTGGTGAAAATAATCGTTTAAATTATATGGGAGTTTCGGAAAATAATCCAAAATAGTTAATAATAATCAGATATATACACAAGAAGGTCTGAATACTTTTCTTCGCATTTTTAACCGTTTTGAGCAATTTCCGGAAAAAAATTTTTTTGCATTATGAATCATGGTTATTGAATTAAGGTTATGTTGGTGTAACGCTTAACGTTACTTTTTTTTTATTATAGACCACTTCCTTAGGTTATGTGGCTGTAAGGATCGACAAAAAAAACTGTGATTCAGATTGATTCAGATATTTTAAAATATTTTTCTTTACATTAGCATCCTTTCTAAGTGATTTCCAGCGATTATTTAAGGATTACATTGAATATTAGAAAATCTATTTAACGATTTCCGGCAGAAAAACTGTGATGCAGACTGATTCAAAGTGATTCAGATATTCAAAAATATTTTTTTTTACATTAGCAGCCTTTCTAAGTGATTTGAAGCGATTATTTAAGGATTTATTAAATTTTAGAAAATCTAGTTAGTGATTCTTGCAGAAAAAATGTGATTCAGAGTGATTCAGAATGATTTAGATATTCGAAAATATTTTTCTTTACATTAGCAGCCTAATTAAGTAATTTCCAACAATTATATAAGGATTTCATTAAATATTAGAAAATCTAGTTAACAATTTCCCGCAGAAAAAATGTGATTCAAAATGATTCAGATATTCGAAAATATTTTTATTTACATTATCAGCCTAATTAAGTTATTTCCAACAATTATTTAAGGATTTTATTAAACATTAGAAAATCTATTTAACAATTTGCCGCAGAAAAAATGTGATTCAGAATGATTCAGATATTCGAAAATATTTTTCTTTACATTATCAGCCTTTCTAAGTCATTTTCAGCGGTAATTCAAAGATTTTACTGATTATTGGAACATCTAGTTAACGATTTCCAAAATAAAAACTGTGATTCAGACAGATTCAGAAAAATTCTGAATGCTTAAAATATTTTTCTTTCTATTTTAAACCATTTTGAGTGATTTAAAGAAGATTTTAAACAAAATTAACGATTTTCTAGTAAAAGTAAAAAAAGACTATGATTCAGAGTGATTCAGAGTGATTCAGACCTTTATAAATAGTTTTCTTTGCATTTTCAGCCATTTTAAGCTGTTACCCTAAAAAAAAATTTTGAATCATGATTCATGATTCACACGTGATTCTGAATCACTGAATCACGTCGTTGGCCCCCTGCCACCTTCAGAAGGGCCGGCTATAACTAGACGATAATTGACGTGTCTTTTGCATCTGAAGGCCTGAGCACAAGAGTGAATAACTGGCACGTCATGGAAGATTTTACAGCGAGCGACCACCAGTATATTTCGTTTGAAATCCAGCACGAACGACAGCCCCCTGGCGAGGCATATAGGCCGAAACCAAGAGGTTGGAACCTCAATAAGCTGAATAAAGAAAGATTCATACAAGTTTTATCGATGGGACAAGGGGCAATTCTAGCGAATCCCCGCAGAGTAGGAAGTAAGGAAGACGCGGAGAAACTAGTATCCGAAGTAATGACGCTGCTTAAGAAAGCCTGTGATGCTTCCATGCCTCGAAAAAGGCTCAATGGAAAGAACCCACCTGTGTACTGGTGGAACCCAGAAATTGCAGAGCTCCGCAGACAAAGCCACAAGACGCGAAGAAGAGCGACTAGAGCAAAGTCCCGCGGAGAAGCAAGGGAACTCATGAACGCTCACAAAGAAGTTAAGCGATCTTTAAGGTAGGCGATCAACGCCAGCAAAATTCGCTGTGAAAGGAAGCTATGTATTGAAGTTGACAACGACCCCTGGGGACTTGGCTTCAAGATAGTTACAAAGAAGCTGAGGGGCTTCGCGGCCAGCTCGCTAATGGACGAAGAGGAGGCAAAAACAGTCGTTGATGCCCTATTCCCGACACACCCGACAATAGTGGATCAAGAAGATAACACCAATGTGGAGGATATCCCGGACTTTACGCAAGAAGAGCTGTTCGCTGCCGTGGACTCTCTTAGAAATAAGAAAGCTCCCGGCCCAGACGGTATACCAGCCGAGATTATAAGATTAGCTGCACACGAGTGTCCATCATTGATGCTAAGGATGTACAACACATGCATCCGAACAGGAGTCTTTAGCAGGCGATGGAAAAAGGCAATACTGGTACTTATCAGCAAAGGAAAGGGTGATCCTACACTCCAATCCTACTGGCGACCACTAGGACTTTTGGATACAGCGGGAAAAAGTTTCGAAAAGATGCTGCAACTTCGTATCTTAAACGCTGTAGAAGCAGCAGGAGACTTATCTCCTCGACAATACGGCTTTAGACGGGGGCGGTCCACCATTGTGGCAGTGAAGGAGGCCGTTGACGCGATAGCGAGGGCCCAAACGGGTAATCATTACTCTCGTAAAATTACTCTTTTGGTTACCCTTGATGTCAAGAATGCATTTAACTCGGCAAAGTGGACAGACTTCCTGCAAGGACTGAATGACTTCGCAGTACGCAAATATTTGATGCGGGTAAAGCTACCTAAGTGACCGAGTACTCTTGTACGAGACTCTACAAGGTAAAAAGAGTAGGAAAGTGACAGCTGGCGCGGCTTAGGGTTCGGTACTGGGACCTGACTTATGGATCGTCTCTTATGATGGTATCCTGAGGCTGGAGCTAGCGGATGGCTGCTTCATGATAGGTTATGCGGATGATATTGCTCTCGTAATCATAGCAAGAAACGTACAACAGGCTCAGAACAGCTTGAACGTTTGCATGTTAAATACAAACATATGGATGGAAGAGCATGGATTAAGTCTTGCAGCTGCTAAGACAGAGATCGTAATGTTTACGGGGAAGCAAATTCAAACTGTCATCCCGATACGAATCGACGAGGATACTGTCATGGAGACGAAAAGGTTCGTTAAATATCTAGGGATAACTCTGGTCACGAAGCTGACTCATTGGGAGCACATCTCTCAAAGGGTCAAGAAGGCAGGTACCACGACGCAAGCCCTGAGTAGGCTGATGTCAAATATGAACGGCCTGAAGTCCAGCAAGAGGAAGCTACTAATGTCTGTAACTCACTCCATCCTATTGTATGGAGCAGACATTTGGGCGAAGGCGTTAGACAAAGATATGTATGCGAAAGACATAATAAGAGTTTAGAGGCAAGGTGCTCTGAGGGTTTCTTGCGCGTACAGGACTGTCTCGGAAGCGGCAGTCCTTGTGATCGCAGGCATTATCCCAATTAAGCTCCTCGTCAAAGAGCGTAAACTTATTTACGATAGAAAAAATGAAGGCGACGTCGACCGTATCAAAGCGGAAGTTAGGAGGGATGTGATGCTGGAGTGGCAGACGCTCTGGGAGGATCGCACAGACAGCGCATAGACCAGGCGTCTCATAAAAGATGTCGCTCCATGGATCCAGAGAGAACATGGGGAAGTGAATTACTTCTGGACCCAGTTTCTCAGTGGACACGGGCTTTTTCAGTCCTATCTCTTCAGGATGGGCAAAGTTGGAAGCTCCGAATGTGTGTTCTGTCCCGGCAAACGCGATGATGCGTATCACACGTTCTTTCGTTGCGATTGGTGGGTGATCAAAAGGAGGGAATTGGAGGCGGAAATAGGCGACATTACGCCTGACAATGTCGTTGAAATAATGCTTCAAAATGAAGAAGGATGGAGTGCTGTTGCAAGGTTCGTGGAGGATATTCTGCGAACTAAAAAGCTATTGACGACACCCTAACTAGGAGCCGTGTGTAGGAGCGACCGAGATGGACGGTTTTTGCACGCGGCACCAAAGAGGGGACAATGTAGGACGTACAAGAATATCTATTTATTTATTTATTTATATACTTATTTATTTATTTATTTATATATTTATTTATTTATAAATTTACTTATTTATCTAGTTGACGACACGGTGAAATAACAAGAAGGAGAAAGAAAGGATCTCCAGGATGAAAGGATTAATGGATGGAAGGATCTTCAACCAAAGAAGATAAATGGCCTTAAGTCAACCCGATGTAATGTGATAAACGGTTCCGGGCTGACTTGTATAAGGTATGATGAGGGGTGAGTTTAGTCGGTAAACATGGGGCAATGCATTCTTTGCAGAGTGCCTTGCCATCATGGAGTCCGACACTGTTCAGAACACCGGGTTCTGTTCGTGCGTAACGCATTCTCACCTCTCTGCCAGTGTGCAAAAAAAAAAATCACAAGTACATGCATACATACATTATTTTAAATTCTTTTTCAATGAATGTTATAATTATCATTTGTTATTAATTCAGAGTACAAGCTTAAACGAAATGACAATCAACATTGAATGGAACGTTTTAAGCCGTCAATCCTTACTTAAAATTAATTTTATGATGTTAAATACGCAAAAACCTTTGGAAATTACCTGTCATCATATTATTGTTTTTTCTCTACTACCCGGGCAAGAATGGACCGTCGAATCTCCGAAGAACTTCGTAAATTCTCACTCGGTTATCTTTTTTGAAAGTAAGTAAATTTTATTACATTCATTAACTTTTATTGAAGCTAGCTTACTTCCTTTTGCCAATAAACTAATATTTGTCCTGCATTTTGAATAAAATTTTAATAAGCATATTTTAAAAATTAAACTACGATCTCCAGTTTTTTTTTGTCAATAAATTTTAGCAAAAATTTTTATCCGATAAAGCTTATACAATATCCAGTAAAGTGGTTCTAAAAAATTTTGTCGTGCACTGGATAAAATTGGGATAAAAAAAAATCCACTTGCGTCAAGCAGAATTCCTCTAACGGCAAACGGAATTCCGATTGTGGCTAGCAGAATTTTTTCTCATGTTTAAACGATTGCAAATAACTTGAAACGTGAAGAAGATTAAAAAAAAAAATCCCCCTCATTAAGAATATGCGTGCAGTGGTATTATAATGAAGTCACATAAGGCTTTAATAGTGATGTAACGAGATCTTACATTTTTGTTGTTTTTTTCGTTACTATACAGAAAAGTGAGTAAGAACATGCCATTTTTTCCAATTTCTTTCTGGAGCTTCACCAAAAAATGGCCAAAAACTGTTTTTTGATGGATTTTTAACGAATCGCTTAACTATTTTTAGAATATCTCTGGCTACAGTGATCGTATGCAAAAAAAAAAATGGAAAATGCTCGTTATAGAGAGTGCAATAGAGCTGTGGCGGTAGAGCTCCGTTAAAAATACATCCTAACCTCCAAAAATTTAATTGCGCAATTTTTATTATTTTTTTACTAAAATTGGAATAGATCATGAAAAAAGAATGGGATTTTCATGAAAATTGGTGGAAATGGGTATTTTATAAATGGTATCAAGTGATAAAATTTTTGAAAAAAAATTTTTATTTTTGCAGCCACAGTTTGCAAAAATGGCCAAATTTTGAAATTAACGCCATTTTATGCCACAACGAAGTAGATTCATTTTTTTTTTTTAAACTATAGGTTTTTCTATGTACTTTAACCTGAATGTATGTTAGGTCAGGCAATTTCAATATATATGCCCATTTTAGGGCATAATTAAGACAAAATAATGAAAATTTGTATTTTTTTCAAATTATGCCACATACCGTATTCTCTTTATGCAAAATTTTAATATTTTATATGCAAATAAACTAAAATATATAGAATTAGTAATCAGAAATATTTAAAAATGAGCAAACCTAACCTCAAAATGAACTTTTGATGAACTTATATTGCTATAAATATTTGAATAGTTTGACTAAACATTGAAAGAAAGTTCTTTTTATGGCGTATACATAGTAAATATTTGGTTGAATTAAAAAACAAAGTGTAAGATTTGTCCGGTCATAATTAACATTTTCAAAAAGAATGGCAAAAAAATGGCAAAAGAAAGTCAATTAGTGGCATTTAATGTACGAAAGTTCTAGGATTGATATTTTTTTTTAATCTACAAATTTTTTATGCATTTAATCCAAGTAGAATATTTAATTTAATTGATGGTGCCCATTTTTGGGTTCATTGAATAAAACAAAAATTTATTTAATATTTTAGTATACGCTGCAAAGAAAATCGTAACGAACTAATACTCCAGTCAATATATGGTTTTGGGGCTATAATCACCTACCACCATCAGATTTGGTGTACTATAGGTTTTTCGGGTCGCTGATCACGAATTTCGGGTTCTTTTCTATGAGAAATTGTTGGAACACCCTTAAATTTGCAAAAACTACCCCTAAAAAGGGGTATCTTTGATGTATTCGAATTATGGGCGGTCAGATTTGGTCCATAAGGGTTTTTTGGGTCGCTGATCAAGAATTTTGAGGACTTTTCTATGAAAAGTTAATATTTCACACCTTAATTAGCAAAAATACCCCTAAAAAGGGGGTGTTTTTGCTGTTTTGGCACTTTAAGCGTTCAGAAACGGTTTTAATGGGTTTATTGGGACACTGAACAAGAATTTTGGGGAATTTTTTGTTAAAAACTAATTTCTCACTCTTAAATTAACAGAAACTACCCTACTACCATACTACTAAAAGGGGTGTTTTTGCTACTTTCGCATTGTCAGCGTTCAGATTCGATTCAAATGGGATTTTGGGGTCGCTGAACAAGAAATTCGGAGAATTTTTTTGTAAAAAATTAATTTAGCACCCTTGTGTTAGCAAAAACAAAATTTTTTTGTATATATATTTATTATTCTGAAAATTTGAAAAACACTGACAATGCCAAAACTGCAAAAACACCCCCTTTTTAGGGGTATTTTTGCTAATTAAGGTGTGAAATATTAACTTTTCATAAAATAGTCCTCAAAATTCTTGATCAGCGACCCAAAAAACCCTTATGGACCAAATCTGACCGCCCATAATTCGAATACATCAAAAATACCCCTTTTAGGGGTATATATAAACCTATAGTTTAAAAAAAAAAATGAATCTACTTCGTTGTGGCATAAAATGGCGTTAATTTCAAAATTTGGCCATTTTTGCAAACTGTGGCTGCAAAAATAAAAATTTTTTTTCAAAAATTTTATCACTTGATACCATTTATAAAATACCCATTTCCACCAATTTTCATGAAAATCCCATTCTTTTTTCATGATCTATTCCAATTTTAGTAAAAAAATAATAAAAATTGCGCAATTAAATTTTTGGAGGTTAGGATGTATTTTTAACGGAGCTCTACCGCCACAGCTCTATTGCACTCTCAATAACGAACATTTTCCATTTTTTTTTTGCATACGATCACTGTAGCCAGAGATATTCTAAAAATAGTTAAGCGATTCGTTAAAAATCCATCAAAAAACAGTTTTTGGCCATTTTTTGGTGAAGCTCCAGAAAGAAATTGGAAAAAATGGCATGTTCTTTCTCACTTCTCTGCATAGTAACGAAAACAACAACAAAAATGTAAGATCTCGTTACATCACTTTTCATCGACTTTTTAGTCTTATATGACTCCATTATTATGATAAAAAAAAATTCTTAAAAAGAAAAAAAACAAAATTTTTTTTTCAATTTCCTTTACGTTTCAAGTCATTTGCAAACGCTTGATCAAGAAAAAAAAGTCTGTATGTGTGTGTGTGTGTGTGTATGTATGTAACCGGTGAAATTTCAGAACCATTATGGATAATTTTTTTTTGACAAATTTTTTTTTTTTAATTTGGATGTAATGCCTCATTTATTTCCACGAAAGTACTTATATTTGAAAGTATGGTTTTTACTCGATATCTCGAATCTGATAAATAATTTTTTGAAAATTTTTTTCCCAAAATTTTTGGCACCAAAAAATTCAAAAAACAGCAAATTTTTTTTCTCTTTGGACGTAGTACCTAATTTATTTCTATAAGAGTACTAATTTTAGAAACCACGCTTATAGTAATTTTTTGGATCTGTTTGAATCTATTTTCAATATCTCGAATCTGATAACTAATTTTTTGAAAATTTTTTTCACCAAAAAATACAAAAAATACCAATTTTTTTATTCTTTATGGACCTTGTTATGGACGCAGTACTTAATTTATTTCTGTGGAAGTACTAGTTTTAGAAATATCGTTTATAGTAATTTTTTGGATCTGATACGTAATTTTTTCAAAAGAATTGGAGACAAAAATTTTTTCTAAAAATTTACTAAAAAAAATACAAAAAACGCCAATTTTTTTTTTATTTTAGGAAGCAGTACTTAATTTCTTCCTATGAAAGTACGAATATCTAGAATTATCGTTTGTAAAGGATTTCTCTATCTGATACGTAATTTTTCAAAGTTTTTTTTTCAAAATTTCTCACATAAAATAATTAAAAAAATACCATAATTTTTTTTTTTGGACGTAGTGCCTCATTTTTTTCATGAAAGTACTAATATCTAGAATTATCGTTTCTACTCGTTATCTCCAATCCGATACCTAATTTTTCAAACAATTTTTTTTTTTTAATTTTTTAAATAAAAAAATTAGAAAAAAACAATTATTTTTTTTTTAGGACTTAGTACTTAATTTATTTCTATGAAAGTATGAATATCTAAAATTATCGTTTGCAAAGGATTTCTCTAACTGATACGTAATTTTTCGAAATTTTTTTTCTTCAAAATTTTTTACATAAAAAAATTTTAAAAACCCCATAAATTTATTTCTTTTTGGACGTAGTACTTAATTTATCCTATGAAATTACTAATATCTAGAATTAACGTTTTTACTAGGTATCAGTTTTGTTCCTCAATTTAAACAAAGCAAAATTTTTTTCTTTATTCCTGTAGCTGGTGTAATTATGTCTTCAAGATATAACTACACCAGCTACACCAAAATCTGTCTAGCAGATATAATTATCATAAAAGAAGATTATGTACTAGTGTAGAAAAATCTTCTTTTTTTTTATGTAAAAAACCTAATTTTTTCCATGAGATGTTAAACTAACAGTATCAAGGATAAGATCATTCAAAGATCATTCTTAGTTTTTCTTATGACATTATACTTTGTCAGGTAAAATAGGCCATTAAGAACATTTTTTTATTGCTAATGAGGAACCATAGTGCCAATTACTTGGCAGTGTTTTTTTTCCTTTTTTACCCTAACTCATCTTCTTCCTCTCAAAAAAATTTTTGCTATTTTATTTTTGAATTAGATTATCTTGAAATTTGAATTTTTTATTTTTTGCCAATAAAAAAACTGAGAGTAAAAACAATTAATAAGTATTGAACATTGAAAGATTTAAAACAATAATTTTCTGTTTGCGATGAAATTGAAATAAGTCTCATTTTTTAGACATTTTAAATATATAATTTTAAAAGTTTGTAACTCGCTCCAATTTCATTTTAAAATAATTTTTTTTTTTAAATTAATTAATTTTCCCTTGCTCAACCAACTGAAAACTGAAAAACTTTACATGAAATAGCAATATAAGTTACTCGGAATTGCAATGGAGTTGCAAAGAGTTGCAACGGAGTTACACATTTTTCCCGAAAATAATCGCAAAACTCTTTGCGATTCCACTGCAACTCCGAGTAACTCATATTGAAGGTCTATGTCGAGTTTTCAGTTGATTGAGGGTTGAAAATTTTTAAGAAAAGAATCATTATTTTTACTCCCGTGCTCAATTTTTTTTTTAAAAACTTTTTACCTTTTCTATATGGTATCGTAAGCTAGAGTGGAAAGAAATAAAATTACGTAGGGTATATTTAAGCAAATCATAATATGATATTTTTAATTAATGAAATCAAAACAAATTTATTTATTGATCCTTCTTTTTACAACTTGTTTTTTATATAATAAATATTTATTTAAATAAATTTATTTAATTCAAACATTGAAATATAATATTGTTACTTTAGATTATGTCTGTGTATACATAGAGCCGTGAACCCGGTAATTTTAAAAACAAAACTCAATTTTAGCGTTATTCCGAGTTTACGGCTATGTGTTATAGGGTCAAGGATGGGATGGTGGACATCGATGTGGTTTTGAACACCCAGCGTTCTTTTACGATACTAAGATAGTAATAAGTGAAAAGATATATTATTTTTAAAAGAATATTCTTTAAACTGTAACTGTCTTTGCTATCTAGTTTGTTTGGAAATTATTAATTATTTATAATAATAAAACTCTAATTCAAAATAGACTACTTGATATGTTATCGGTTTTTAACAAAAATACTAAGAATACGAGATACGTAAAATTGATTTTTTTTTTGAAATTTTTTTTAACAATGGCAACTTTTTTGCATTTATTTGTTTAAATAATCAAAACATTTAATTTTTAACCAAAAAAATCATTTTTTTTCTTTTTTTAAGAGTTTAATTAAGATGCCTAAGAACACATCCTGGATATTCTTAAAAATGTACACTGTAAAAAACAACTCCGGTGATTTTTCGACAAAATTGGTAAATTTACTAAAATTTAGTAAATTTTCGAAAAAATTCGCAATTTTTCGAAAAAAATCGGAAATTTACTAATATTTGTAAATTTGCGAAAAAATAGTAAATTTACGATTTATTTTTTCGTAAATTTTCGACAAAATCGTAAATTTACAACTATGTCGTAATTTTACGATTTTTGTAGAAAAAGCAATTTTTAATCGAAAATTTGCGACAAACAGTTGTGAAATTACAAGCTATATTTTTTGTACCTAAAAACGCATAGCAAAACAGTTAGAGTCATAAAATAATGTTTTTTGATTTTATACCATGAGAAAAGATGAATACTTTTATTTTTTTTCGCTACATTTCTTTTAGCAAATAGGTAAATAATTATTAATATTTTAAGAATAAAAAATATTTTTAATTACGTAAAAAAGGATAATCTGGACGAACAAGTTATTATAAGTAAAAACAGGATGAGTCAATTATAATTTAAATGGGACATTTTTAATTTTTTTTTTACTACTTAACTTGGACAAAAAACTGAAAAAAAAAATTTACTTTAAAAATTAAAAAATAACCCGTGTTTTCAGGTAGTTTGAACCTTCAGAAAACCGAAAAAAATCGTGAACAAGAAATCGGCGATAGGTGCCAAAAAGATTTTTCCACTTTTATCTCAAAAACTGCCTTTTTTCGTAACTTAGCTAACCGATTTTCGAAAATTTTTATTTCAGGGGTTTTTCGCGGTATTTTTAGGGATTTTTTTTTTATGACAAGTTAAAACAAGTTCAAAACTAATACAAGCAAGGATTTAGCATCAATTTTTAACAATATTTTGACATTTATAAGCTTGAAAACCTGTATTTATTTTTTGCATTTTTTCAAATTTTGTTTTATTACTTTTTCTTGCACCTTAGGCTGATTTTAATCTACGTACAAGTTATAATGGTAAATATTGATAATTTTTAGTCCAAATTGATTGTTACATACCATCAAGATGCCCGAAAATAATTATTTTAATGCGCTACAATGATGGAACCCCTAGAGTCCCAATTTTTTAATTCTTGTTAAAATGAAGTAATTATACTTTTTCATCTTAAATATTTTGTCTATTTTATTTTTATCTCATAAAATATATTTTTCCAAGCAAATAAAACTCCATTAATGATTATGTGCCCAAATATTTTTCATTTTTACACGTTTATTACCAATTTTTTCAATTTTATACAATACGTAATTTTTGACTGATTATGCATATTTTCAAGCTGTAGAATTAAATTAAAAGGGGAGTTCAATACATTTGGAACACCAAATTATAACAAATGGTTATGAATGAGTTTATTATATTGAAAAAAAATGACGGTTACTCTCCGTTCATTCTAATGGGTCTTCTGGGCCTAGAAACGCAGGGTTCGATGTTATAAAATAGGGTTTTTTGGCAATGAAACGCTTAAACCTCACAAGTTAACCAAAACACTTCTGGTTGGTCTCAATTTTTTGGTGTAAGTGTCACCTTTCAAACGCCGTAAACCGCAATTGTCCATCACTAATTTTTTTATTAATGTAGCCAATTAACCAAATTACCTATTTTTAATTGCTGCCAAATTCGTAATTTCTAATAAAAAAAGGTTTTGTGTGTCTTGAAAAATTCCTACAAGCTTGAAGTTTCCAAAAATTTTTTCTCGTCTCATTTCCTTGAGTCGTTTTTAAGAAATGGCTCTTCTAAGTTAACATTAAAAATTAGCTTTTTATAAAACCATATAATTGGGACTCCGACTTCTAATTATCATATATCTGATGATTAAATAATTCAAAAAAGTAGAGTAAAGAATTTTTGGAAATTTGAAGCTTGTGGAAATATTTTGAGACTTATAAAACCCATTTTCGTCAAAAATTACAAATTTAACCAAAAATGACCATTTGGTTAATTGGCTATAGTGATGAGAGGATTAATGATAATAAATTACGGTTTACGGCGTTTGAAAGTTGGTATTTACACCAAAATGAAACCAACCAAAGACAAGAGTAAAAGAGTTTAAGTTAACTTGTAAGGTTTTAGCGTCTCATTGAAAATTACCAAAAAACCCTATTTCATTGAGCCCTGCGTTTCTAGGCTCAGATGGCCCTTTGGAATGAACGGAGAGTACCCGGCATGTTTTTTCAACATAATAAACTCATTCGTAACCATTTGTTATAATTTGGTGTTCCAAATGTATTGAACTCCCCTTTTAATTTAATTCTACAGCTTGAAAATATGCATAATCGGTCAAAGATTACGTATTGTATAAAATTGAAAAAATTGGTAATAAACGTGTAAAAATGAAAAATATTTGGGCCCATAATCATTAATGGAGTTTTATTTTCTTGGAAAAATATATTTTATGAGATGAAAATAAAATAGACAAAATATTAAAATAGACAAGCCTAAGGTGCAAGAAAAAGTAATAAAACAAAATTTGAAAAAAAGCAAAAAATAAATACAGGTTTTCAAGCTTATAAATGTCAAAATATTGTTAAAAACTGATGCTAAAACCTTGTTTGTATTAGTTTTGAACTTTTTTTAACTTGTCACAAACAAATATCCCTAAAAATACCGCGAAAAACCCCTGAAATAAAAATTTTCGAAAATCAGTTACGAAAAAAGGCAGTTTTTGACATAAAAGTGGAAAAATCTTTTTGGCATCTATCGCCGATTTCTTGTTCACTTTTTGTTTCGGTTTTCTGAAGGTTCAAACTATCTGAAAAAACGGGTTATATCGATGCGCCTTCAAATTTTTTTTTTCTTCAGTTTTTTGTCCAAGTTAAGTAGTAAAAAAAAAATAATGCCTAATTTATGTGCATTTCTACGAGAAAATACGTTTTATGAGCACTAAAAATGAAAAAAAAAAAATTTAAGAGGCAACGATTACCACCATGATTTTCTGATAGTTTGCAACCTATAGAATGCAAAAAAAAAACGTTATCACGGAATCGGCAATGGATGCCAAAAAGATTTTGCCACTTTTATGTCGAAAACCGTGTTTTTCTTATCTGAGCAACCCAAAATAATTTAAGAAAAATAAAATAGGCGATAACTTCATTAATCAAGATAAAAATTACTTTTTTGTTAATTAAAATTTAAAATAATAGATGACAAAATCTGATTTCCAGGGAAAAACTACTCCAGAAGAAAAAAAAACTTTTCTTTTTACGATGAAATTTAGCCGAGTTGTCGTCAATTTAAAATTTTACTCAAAGTTTTATATTGAAAAATGCCTATTTCTGACTTGTTTGATTTTCATCGTAAAATAATAACTTTTTTTTAAAAATCGATTAATTTTTCCCTGAGAATACATTTCTTCAAAAAAAAAAATCATTTTTGTTCACAAAATTTTAATTTTTAGGTCAGAAACCTTTGAAAACTGTACTAGCCAAATTTATTTAACACAGTTTTTCATTGGTTTTTGACCTAAATGTTGAAATGTGGTAAAAAATTATTCTTTTCTTGAAGAAATAAATACTCAAGGAAAAAGTAAACGATTTAAAAAAAAAATGAGTATTTTACCATAATAATCAAGGGAATAATGCATATTTTAAGTTCAGAAACAGACTTTTTTTAATGTCTTTTTTAAGAAAAATTTGAGTAAAATCGTAAATTGACGATAACTTGGCTAAATTTCATTGTCAAAAGAAAAGTTTTTTTTTGTTCTTGAGTAGTTATTCTCTGGCAATCACTATCGACTATATGGCCCATATCATTCGATTTGTTAGACATTCCTCTAACAAACTGTATATGTCTTTATTCGGAAATTCAAATGACGGAGCGTCCTTAAGTATGGTATAGAATAAAAAAACATTATTTTATGACTCTAAATGGTTTGCTATGCGTTTTTAGGTACGAAAAATAGGACTTGTAATTTCACAATTGTTTGTCGCAAATTTTCGATTAAAAATTGCAATTTTTCTACAAAAATCGTAAAATTACGACACAGTTGTAAATTTACGATTTTGTCGAAAATTTACGAAAAAAAAAATTGTTAATTTACTATTTTTTCGCAAATTTACAAATATTAGTAAATTTCCGATTTTTTTCGAAAAATTGCGAATTTTTTCGAAAATTTACTAAATTTTAGTAAATTTACCAATTTTGTCGAAAAATAACCGGAGTTTTTTTTACAGTGTAGTTTGAACATGTATTTTATTTGAATGTCCAAAAACGCATACACGGATTTTATTTTGTTAAAAATAAAGGTAATAGCTCTATTCTTATAAGTATCTATTTGTTAAATGTTGTCAAATCCAAAAGAAAATATTAAACAGTATTACATAATATCTTTAATTTAGAAAAATTTGAAATTTGTTTCCACAAATTTATGGCAATCGGTAATGCAGTGATACCGGTTGAGAAGAACATCTCATTATTCTGACCAGGTTTCTTTTCCTCTTGCTTACTTTTTTTTACTTACAATTAATTACAATAAATAAAAAATTTTAATTAAAATATTTTCTTATTTATACCAATTCTGTATAGTTCTTTAATAACATGAACTTTAATAATTTATTTAAAATTGTTAATTTAAAAATTTTTAATTATAAATAATTACATTCTTTTTAAAATTAATTAATAATTAACTAAATGCCATACTCGTTGTATATAATTTCTCTGATTATTATTTTAAATAAATGTTTTATCCCACACAGAAAAAACCTTTTCAAAACGTTTCTAAAACGTTTCAAATGTCCGCTTGGTTTTTGGCCAATTGCTAGCAAACTAAGGAAGCTATGATACCCTGCCTTTTGATAAAATATAGCTCAATATTTAAGGAAGGTGTACAACTTGGTTAGAGCACTTAGCTTATCCAAGTTTTCGTGTAATCGAATTTTGAACGAAAATGCATATTTTTTTTGTAAATTCGATTACACAAAAACTTGAATAAGCTAACTGCTCTAACCAAGTTGTACACCTTCCTTAAAGATTGATCTACATTTTATCAAAAGGCAGAGTATCATAGCTCTCTTAGTTTGCTAGCAATTGGCCAAAAACCAAGCGGACATTTGAAAAGTCTTAGAAACGTTTTGAAAAGGTTTTGTGCTGTGTGGGATGTAGTTAGTTTTAAGATTAGTGTCCAAAACCCCATACATTTCATGTCCGAAATCCTGTACATAGTGTCCAAAACCCAGGTATTATAGGTTTTCTCTATTAAAGCTCTATTTAAAATTAAAATATTGATCGTACCTGACAAATAAATTATTTATTATTATTACTAAATAATTGCTAACAATTATAGACTGTGCGAAGCATAACAACCCACTAAATTTATTCCTAAATACAGACGATCTTTATTATTTGAAATATTATTAATTGGGTATATTAGGTGAAGTAAATAATCAAACTCATTTTGTTATAAACAATAAATATTTAATGTACAAAATATTGTATGTGTAAATTTACAGTATTAGCGTGTTTATTTACATAATAGTAATTTATTAAATGTATATTCAAAATAATAACTTTAATTAATTAATTTTAGATTATATATGATTTGTTTTTGAAAAATATTTTAATCAACCTTTTTTTTTTAATTACTTCATTAATTTTGTTTAATGATTGCATGAAAGCTTGTTTCACTTTAAAAGATGTTGAAAGTCGTATTGAGTCAAAACGATATTTGTTGTAACCTTTTATTAAAATTATATCATTAATTGATTTAACTCGACTCAAACCGACGTATGTAATTCCTAATTGTCTTTCCGTGTCTCCTAATGTGTAAGAAAATTTTATCTAACGTCTGCCCTTGAGACTTGTGGATGGTTAGAGCATATGACAACATTACTGGAAATTGCGTGCGACTGCATAAAATATTATTATGTTTCCAAGTTCTTTCTACGGGAATAATTGGGAAATAATTTTTATACAAAAATGGTCCTTTGTAATTGTCAAATCCAACCATTAATACTTGAGGTAATTGTGGTGGTGATTCATTATCAGCATATATTATTTCCCGTATGTATCCTAAGCTTCCATTTGTTAATCCACCTGCTACCCATAAATTTGTACGTAACATTATTCTACAGTTTTTTGACAAATATAATATACTCTGTAATCCTGTTGCTTTTTTGTCCGAGTAACGCATGGCAATATTGGGTGTGTTTATTGAAACTATGCGTGCAACTGGATGTCTCGTATTTTTCAGAAATGTTTCATTATGTGTTGTAAATTGTGCACACGTGTTTGAGGAAAAAAAAAAATTTAATTTAAAATTTAATTTAAAATTTAACAAAACTTTTTATGTTAAAAAACTGGATATTTTTTGTTGAATATTCGTTTTTTTTTGCCCTAAAAAATTCCTTTGTAAAATTAAAATGGTATTTTAGTTTAGAGTTCAAAAATTGGATTTTCCAGTGAATATTTGTTCTTCTTGCCCTAAAATACCCCCTTCCCTCTTGTAAAGTTAAAAGTTCATTTTTTTTTAAATTTATCGGGTCGCTATCTTAGAAAATCGGAAAATATATTTGTGTGGAAAATGAAAAATTATACCTCCAGGGTATCCTCTTCTATCTAAAATGATTATTTTCTTCTTAAAAGTTTTTATTTTATCATGTTTTATGTAAAAAATTCTTTTTTCTAAAGTTTTTTGTCCGCCATCTTAGAAAATCGGCAAATTTTTTAGGTTAAAAAATATTAAAAACGTTAAAAAAATTTTTTAGGTTAACAAACTGAATATTTTTTACCGAATATTCATTTTTTTGCTCTAAAAAACCCTCTTGTAAAGTTAAAAGTTCATTTTTTCAAATTTATCGGGTCGCTATTTTGGAAAATCGAAAATTATATTTGTGTGGAAAATGAAAAATTATACTTTCAGGGTATCCTCTTTTACCTAAAATGATTATTTTTATCTTAAAAGTCCTTATTTTATTATGTTTTGTGTTAAAAGTTCATTTATTCAAGTTTTTTGGTCCGCCATCTTGGAAAATCGACAAATTTTTTAGGTTAAAAAACGTCTTAGAAAATCGGAAAATTTTTTAGGTTGAAAAATTGTGTATTTTCCACCGAATATTCGTTTTTTTGCCCTGAAAATCCTCTTGTAAAATTAAAAGTTCATTTTTTCAAATTTATCGGGTCGCCATCTTGGAAAATCAGGAAATATTTAGGGTTGAAAAATTGGATATTTTCCAGCGAATATTTGTTCTTCTTGCTCTAAAAAACCCCCTTGTAAAATTAAAAGTTCATTTTTTCAAATTTATCGGGCCGCCATCTTGGAAAATCGGAAAATATATTTGTGCGGAAAATGAAAAATTATATGAAATATTTAGGGTTGAAAAATTAGATATTTTCCAGCGAATATTTGTTCTTCTTGCCCTAAAAAACCCCCTTGTAAAATTAAAAGTTCATTTTTCCAAATTTATCGGGCCGCCATCTTGGAAAATCGGAAAATATATTTGTGCGGAAAATGAAAAATTATACCTCCAGAGTATCCGCTATAACCTGGAATGGTTATTTTCATCCTGAGAGTGCTTATTTTATCATGTTTTATGTCTTATAATCGACATTTTGTGTTTTTAACGCTGTTATACCCGGAAATTGATAATGATTTCGGTACTATATTTTCGATTTGGCTCAAAATCAATAGGGTTCTTGTTGGTCTTATATCTAACTTACATATAAATTTTGAACCTAATCGGAGATCACTGTGTCCTTAACGAGTGCGCACAAAAGCGACATTTTGTCGCGGGTATAGACTGTGCCTCGCACAGTCTAATTATTAAAAATATTTAATTATTTAAATATTTAATTTAATCGTTTATTTAATATTTAAATATTTAAATATTTAATCGTTTATTCCTCAAAAATTATGTTAATTATTGCTATTTAATAAATTAATACAAGAAAAAATACTATATTTTTTATTATTATTCGTTAGGAAAGTCGCAAATGTCGCAGATCTTAAAGTGTCCACCACCCCATTGACTATATAGACTCACAATTATTTTATGACTAAATGAAGATTTTTTTGAATATTTATTTTGCATATGCATAATGAAGGTTTTTAATTATTTCTATATAATAAAGAATTTTTATTTTACAAGTGTGTGAAATAAAAAAAAACACCATAGGAGGAAATTTATTAATATATAAAATATGTTTTTTAAATCGTTTATTCTTACGTACATACGTTTATTATCTTAATTTTGTAGGTCAGTTTTTTTTTAAATAACAAGCATTATTTCTTATTTAAAATATCTTTAATTAACTGAAATAAAAAAAATTTTAACACAATAATTATTTTTCTATTATATAATATTACATTTCTAGATTTTCAAAAACTTAGTCTAATCACAAAAAAATTATTATCCTAAATTTGTAAGTCAGTTTTGTTTTTGGATCACAAAAATTATTTCTAATTCAAAACGTCTTTAACAGACCTGCGCCACATTGCAAAATAAAATGAAAATAAAAATAAAATTAAAAAATTATCAGTGGAGGAGGAAACTATTATTTCGTCGATAATCAAATAAAATTAAAGTAATAAATAAAATATCTATTAATATCACTTAATTAACTAATAATTACGTGAATAATTAATAAATTATTAATTTTAATTAATTATTAATACGTAAATAAAAATATTTTAATAGTGCGTTTTCCCCCTCCACTGATAATTTTTTAATTTTACTTTTATTTTCATTTTATTTTGCAATGTGACAGGTCTCTAATTAACTAAAATTAAAATAAAAAATTGAATACAAAAATTATTTTTTTATTATCTAATACTACATTTATAGATTTTAAAAAACAGTCTAATCACATAAAAATTATTATCTTAAATTTGCCATTTTTTATTTTAATTTTTTTTTTTGAATCACAAAAATTATTTCTTATTTAAAACGTCTTTAATTAACTAAAATAAAAAAAAATTGCAATAGAATATAATTATTTTTCTATTAGTATTTAATTCTTGTTTAACTTTTTTACATTTAGTTTTACAAGATTATTTAAAATATTACAATAAGACAATGAAATACAAAATTAATATTAGAATTAAATTCAAGCTTACAATTTAAAATTTAGAAATAATATATTTATTATTATTATATTTAAAATCAGTTTCATAGACATTAAAATAATGATAACTTTTTAACTATTATTATATTTGAATTTATTTACATGCATAGCCTTTTAAGAATCTATGAGTTATGATAACTTTTTTTTTATTTTAATAAAATAGTTTTTTTTTATTTTTACTTTATTCATATTTGATAACATATAATTTTTTAATATACATGGTATAATTGAATGATAACAAAACTTTTTTTTATTTTTTTCTTTATCGATTATTATTTTTATTATTAGTATTAATTTGTCATTTTTGACACTATAACGTGAATGAAGATAATTAAATCTTTAGCTTTAGGTTTATTCAAATTATTAATTAGATCATAAAATTTTTCAATAGGTTTATCACTTTGACTAAGTTCAGGCAGTCATTTATTTCTCGCTTCACTATAATAGCTGCAAAATAATATCATATTAATTTAAGTGTTCCTCACATTACTATGTTCACAGTAATTATCTTTTGTTATTAATGTATCTTTTTTCAATATTATTTTAGGTTGGTAATCATTAAAGAACCTTATTTATGCAATTAATTTCTTAAAATAAGATGCAAGTCTTAAGTCTATATAATTAGCTTTCTTTTCTTTATTTAGTAAGCTTGGGTAATTATTTTTCTATTATCTAATATTACATTTCTAGATTTTCAAATACTTAGTCCAATCACACAAAAATTATTATCTTAAATTTGTCAGTTTTTTTTTTTTTTTTTTTTTTGAATCACAAAAATTATTTTTTATTTAAAATATCTTGGATTAACTAAGATAAAAAAAAAAATTTCAACACAATAATTATTTTTCTATTATCTAATATTACATTTTTAGATTTTAAAAAACAGTCTAATCACACAAACATTATTATCTTAAATTTGTCAGTTTTTTTTTTTTAATCAAAAATTATTTCTAATTTAAAACACCTTTAATAAACTAAAATAAAACAAAATATCAACACAATAAATATTTGTCTATTATCTAATATAACACTTCTAGATTTTCAAAAATAGTCTTGTCACACAAAAATTGTTATATTAATTTGTAAGTCAGTTTTTTTTGTTTTTTTTTTTTGAATCACAAAAATTGTTTCATATTTAAAACGTCTTTAATTAACTAAAATAAAACAAAATATCAACACAATAAATATTTGTCTATTATCTAATATAACACTTCTAGATTTTCAAAAACAGTCTTGTCACACAAAAATTATTATCTTAAATTTGTAAGTCAGTTTTTTTTTTTTTTTTTTGGAATCACAAAAATTATTTCTTATTTAAAACACCTTTAATTAACGAAAATAAAAAAAAAATTTAACACAATAATTATTTTTCTATTATCTAATATTACATTTTTAGATTTTAAAAAACAGTCTAATAACACAAAAATTACTATCTTAAATTTGTGTCAGTTTTTTTCTTTTTTTGAATCACAAAAATTATTTCTTATTTAAAACACCTTTAATTAACGAAAATAAAAAAAAATTTAACACAATAATTATTTTTCTATTATATAATATTTCATTTCTAGATTTTCAAAAACAGTCTTATCACACAAAAATTATTATCTTAAATTTGTAAGTCAGTTTTTTTTTTTTTTGAATTACAAAAATTATTTCATATTTAAAACGTCTTTAATTAACTAAAATAAAACAAAATATCTTCACAATAATTATTTGTCTATTATCTAATATTACACTTCTAGATTTCCAAAAACTTAGTCTAATCACACAAAAATTATTATCTTCCATTTGTGTCAGTTTTTATCTTTTTTTGAATCACAAAAATTATTTCTTATTTAAAACGTCCTTAACTAAAATTAAAAAAAAAAAATTTAACATAATAATTATTTTTCTATTATCTAATATTAAATTTATAGATTTAAAAAACAATCTAATCACCCAAAAATTATTATCTTAAATTTGTCATTTTTTTTTTTTGAATCACAAAAATTATTTCTTATTTACAACATCTTTAATTAACTGAAAGAAATTTTAACAGAATCATTATTTTTCTATTATCTAATATTTTCATGAACAGCCTAATCACACAAAAATTATTATCTTAAAAGAAATATTTTTTTATATTTAATTTTTCTTAATTTAAGTATAAATTATTATTCATACTCATATATAATTATGTTTACAAATAAAATACTATGTTTTAACTATAGTTTCTATAATTACACTTATAAATATCATTAAGGGTTTCTTTATCTTGTTAAAATTATTTTTTTGTTACTTATCATTATTTATATGTAAATGAAAATGTTAAATTCAAATTTAATTACAATTTTTTTATAAGTAGAATTTTCTTTCAGATTCATTTTAATCTAGTTACATTATTAAGAATTCTATATTTATTATTATATATTTATAATTATTATTGTCTAAGACTTCTAGTACAAGTGCTAAAAAGAACTCTTTTTTTTTATTATACCAAAAACCATTATTACCAAGAGTAAATTGAAACAGGTTAACTATGCCAAAGCTTGTTTCAAATAATTCTCCTTCGTTTATTATCTTCCATATGTTTAAATATATTGGCAAAATATAAAGGCATCTTCAATATCATCACATGTTCCTTTTAAGTTAGATAACTTAGATATTAGACTAAATATTATTTCTTCTACATTTAATATAAATTATACTAATTTTGCACAGAAAGTAGAAAACTAAAACAAAACTAAAACTAAAACTAAAACTAAAACTTTGATTAATTTTAATTATTAAAACTCTTCATTACGAAAGAAAAAATGATCAAAATCCAGTCTGTACATACTATTCAAAATTTTGCGAAAGTATGACAGTTTTTTTATATTATATTTTAAATATTTCTCTTTCTAAACAATTGAATTTTTAATGACCTTTTTTCGAGTAAATAATGATATCAAATAAATTTACAAATTCATCACCCCCACTTTTCATATGCGGATGCTAATTGTCATCTCTTTTTTTATTAAAGCCTACAAAGCGGTGATATTTGATAAATTTTTAAACTTATTTAAAAATTTAAATTTTCGCGGATTTTAATGTCGGTACAGAAGGTACCTAGCGTTTCGATCAACACTAACACATAGATCTCATCAGTATGGCTGTGTGTGTTAGTGCATGTGCCACAGACGCTGATGTATAAATTTACACCGCTTAATATCACCGCTTTGTATGCTTTAATAAAAAAAGAGATGACAATAAGTATCCGCATATGAAAAGTGGGGGTGATGAATTTGTAAATTTATTTGATATCATTATTTACTCGAAAAAAGGTCATTAAAAATTCAATTGTTTAAAAAATACTGTCGAGTATCAAAAATTATTAACTTTCATATGGAGCTTGGACCTAATAACGCTCTGAGTTATAACATCAACTCATTTAATAAAATATATATATAAATATCATTTCCTATATACGAAACAGATGGCTGAAGCAATGTGAGTCATCCTCACAAGTGCTAAAATCGCCATTTGTTAACTATATAAGAAAAATAAGGACGTGTTTACATCAGCGTCTGTGGCACATGCACTAACACACACAGCCATACTGATGAGATCTATGTGTTAGTGTTGATCGAAACGCTAGGTACCTTCTGTACCGACATTAAAATCCGCGAAAATTTAAATTTTTAAATAAGTTTAAAAATTTATCAAATATCACCGCTTTGTATGCTTTAATAAAAAAAGAGATGACAATTAGCATCCGCATATGAAAAGTGGGGGTGATGAATTTGTAAATTTATTTGATATCATTATTTACTCGAAAAAAGGTCATTAAAAATTCAATTGTTTAGAAAGAGAAATATTTAAAATATAATATAAAAAAACTGTCATACTTTCGCAAAATTTTGAATAGTATGTACAGACTGGATTTTGATCATTTTTTCTTTCGTAATGAAGAGTTTTAATAATTAAAATTAATCAAAATTTTAGTTTTAGTTTTAGTTTTAGTTTTGTTTTAGTTTTCTACTTTCTGTGCAAAATTAGTATAATTTATATTAAATGTAGAAGAAATAATATTTAGTCTAATATCTAAGTTATCTAACTTAAAAGGAACATGTGATGATATTGAAGATGCCTTTATATTTTGCCAATATATTTAAACATATGGAAGATAATAAACGAAGGAGAATTATTTGAAACAAGCTTTGGCATAGTTAACCTGTTTCAATTTACTCTTGGTAATAATGGTTTTTGGTATAATAAAAAAAAAGAGTTCATTTTAGCACTTGTACTAGAAGTCTTAGACAATAATAATTATAAATATATAATAATAAATATAGAATTCTTAATAATGTAACTAGATTAAAATGAATCTTAAAGAAAATTCTACTTATAAAAATAATTGTAATTAAATTTGAATTAATATTAAGCAATAAGCAAGATCTTTAATAAAGCAAAGTGTAGAAAAATATACACGAAAGGAAAAAAATTGTACTTGCTTGGATAAGTTTATTAGTTACATTAAAAATTATTTAGAGATTTTAGTAAACTAAGCAATTTAATAAGTTATTAGCTTTTATAATAAATTTAACACGATATAAAATAAAAACGAAAAGTTTAAAAACATATTTTTTTATACACACGGCCAGGCTGCTTTGCTCGAAAACTCAAAAAATTTCTGAGCAATCAGGACCCCGTTAAGGCCTCGATAGACAATTTAAAAGTTTTTGAAAATCAATTTTTGCATAAAAAAATATACTATCTTTAATATTTACATAAAAGCGCGAAAAACGGCAGTAAGGGTTTTTGGATCAGAAAGTTATCCCCTCTCTTAGAGAGAAAGCCTAAAACATGTTTTTCTATATTCAACTATGGGTGCTAAAAAATTTTAAAATAGTATTTTTGTATCCCTATGTAAAAGAAATTTTGAAAAAATTAAATTGTAATTAGAACTCTTAAGGTGGCCCTGAAGAAGCAATAATATTTTTTTCTTAAAAACTGATGGTCTACTGAATTTCTCAAACAATTTTCAAAATTTTGTCTCTTCTAGAGAGATTTTATCTTCTAAAAATTCCTTCTTTTTTCAACTGTTTAAGGTTCATGGATGCGTATCGGGGCCTAGATGTCTATTTCCATCGGCAATCAATGAGTTTTTTTGAAATGTGTTTTTAAGTGATACTACTTCGATTAAGTTTGGTTCAAGGGGTTAAATCAACATGCTTATCCAACAACTAATCTAACCATTCTATTTGCTGCGAGATTTGCCGCGTTTTAATTTCTGTTGTAGTAAGCACGTCATTGGTTGAACAGGCTCTTAATTTTTCATTAATTAATCCTTTTTTAGAGCTTACCTTTTTTTTTAAATTTTTAGATTTGCTTACACGACTTTTGAAGTAATTTCTTATCAAGTATATTTTATGCCCTGCAGTAATCAGGAAGGTATAATAAACTACAAATATTTTTATTTTGTAATTTTAAATTCAAAATACTTAAGAAATACCTGGATTTGTTCCGACAATTGGGACTTCAACTAAGCTAATTTGCCTACTCGATATATTGAATGCTGATAGTGCAAGGCTAACATCAACCTAAAATTTAATGAAATTATTTTAATATTCTTTTTAAAAAAATAATAATTTATTTTTTGATATAACAGTAAACGAAAATTTATGAATCAATAAATAAATCATTATTTGTATAAATTGTTAAATCATGAAATTTTATATGATGATTAACATATTTTCTTTTTAATAATTTTTGTCCATATAGCAGCCGGGAAAAGATTTGATTAGCTACCTGAATGCCTGCTTAAATAAATAAACATGTATTAAATTTCATACAAAAATAACTTGCATTAGAATGTCGCGTTCGATGTTCTATTAAATCTGCGCCTATCAACTCTTCTAACACGGGAATTCTTAAAGGGATGATTATATTAACAATCTTAAAATAATTATAATTTTTTTATATTTATCTTTAAAATTTGTAATTAAAAAATGTAGTTAATTTTTTTTTTACCGATAATAAAACAAACGAAGAAATGGAACTCCATATAATTAAACAAAATGACGAAGAAAATTGAATCCAAAGTAATTCCCATCCTCCACCTAGTATAATTAATTGTAAAATATTTATTTTAATTTAAAAAAGAAAATACAATAAAGATATATCATTAATCATACCTTTAAACAATCCTTTTCTTCCATTCGCATGAACAAGTGGAATTGGATTATCTGAAAATAAACCAACGGCTAAAATTCCCCAAAACCCGCTGATACCTACACAATAAATAAATAAAAAGTATTGCTTGTATTTTGGAAAAAATTGTATATGAAAAACTTTGAGAGGGTATTGACCATTAACAGCAAATGCTCCAACTGGATCATCAACACCTAATTTGGCTATCAGTGGAATGAAAAAACATGGTAAAAATCCTCCCATCATTCCAATAAAAATTGAGGACCATGCATCATATAAGTAGGCACCCCCTGTTTAAAAAATTTTTAATAATTTAATTAAAGTTTAAAATAATTTTTTTAATATCAGTAATTTTTTTAATGACCAAGAAATTTTATTATCATTAAACTAAAATAATCAAGCTTAATCTACATTAAAAATGAGTTTATTATGTAAGCATGTAATATAGTATCATACAAGGCCATTGATGTGGCTGTAAACACCGAAGGAGTTTGGAAAAAGAAAAATTATCAAGATAGCCAAAAAAACCTTCATTTCAATCAAATGAGACTAAATTCTTTTAATTGGCCAAAGGTCAAGTTTTAAATATAAGAAATAATTAGTCTGAGTGAAGCATGCGTTAGCATGCTTTACTCAAGTTATATCCCCGCAGGAAAATGATCTAAGGTGAGTTAGTTTGCGCTTTATTGATTTTATGAATATATATAAAACTTAGACCATAATATTCAAAATTTCATCAGGATCTTCACTATTATTTTATTTTTTAATTACGTTTTTTTTTAACAAAGTTATCCCAATTTTACGGACGCGCGTCAATTTTTATATTATTTCTATACTATAAAAATGTTAATATTATGCATGTGTTTATTTTTTCGTTATTAAAATTTAAATTGATATTTTTTTGTAAATTTAGCGACCCCTAGTAGGTTTTTTGGGTCACTGAACACAAATATGATATCGGGTTTTACCGAAAATGATTCAGTTGCCCACAATAGGCAACTTCAGGTTAATTTTTAGGTATTTTTAAATAGATCTTTTTTTGTAATTTTAACGACCCCTATAAGATTTTTTGGGTCGCTGAACACGAATACACACAGAGCCGTAAACTCGGAAATTTTAAAAACAAAACCCTGTTTTAGCGTTATTCCGAGTTTTGAAACTTAGTTCTCAGCGTAAAGAGAATTGAAAACCTGAATCAGACTATTTCTATGTTTTAAAACTCGGAAGTAGGGTTATTCCGGGTTTGCATCTTGACTCCGAGTTTCAAAACCCTAAAGTAATGAAAAACTAAGTTTTGAAAAACAGAATTGGAGGGGGCGCTTTGCCTTTATGTTATTAGTTTATTTATTTATATTTATATATTTTTATATTTACATTTATGTTTATATTTTATGTACATAAATATAAACATATTTAAGCTAATAAAAAATAAAATTAATAATTAAAAAAAATCTTTATTTAAAAATTGGATCAATTAATAAAGTACTCTTTCTAATTAAACATTGATTTTTTTATACATTGATCAAATTAATAGTATTTTTTTATTTGATAAAATAAAATAATTTTTATTATTGCTCAAAATTTTAATTTTATAAAGATTTTTTTTTATTATTTATTAAAATAAAATTTTTTATTTTTTATTAACTTAAATATGTTTATACTTATAAAATATAAACATAAATGTAAATATAAAAATATATAAATATAGGTAAATTAATAAACTATTAACATAAAGGAAAGCGCCCCCTCCAATTCTGTTTTTCAAAACTTAGTTTTCCATTACTTTAGGGTTTTGAAACTCGGAGTCTAGATGCAAACTCGGAATAACCCTACTTCCGAGTTTTAAAACATAGAAATAGTCTGATTCAGGTTTTCAATTCTCTTTACGCTGAGAACTAAGTTTCAAAACTCGGAATAACGCTAAAACAGGGTTTTGTTTTTAAAATTTCCGAGTTTACGGCTCTGTGTGTATGATATCGGGTTTTAACGAAAATGATTTAGTTGCCCACAATAGGCAACTTCAGGTTAATTTTTAGTTATTTTTAAATAGATCTTTTTTTGTAATTTTAACGATCCCTAGTAGGTTTTTTGGGTCACTGAACACGAATATGATATCGGGTTTTACCGAAAATGATTCAGTTGCCCACAATAGGCAACTTCAGGTTAATTTTTGGGTATTTTTAAATAGATCTTTTTTGTAATATTAGCGACCACTAGTAGGTTTTTTGGGTCACTGAACACGAATATGATATCGGGTTTTAACGAAAATGATTTAGTTGCCCATATTAGGCAACTTCAGGTTAATTTGTGGGTATTTTTAAATAGATCTTTTTTTGTAATTTTAACGACCCCTATAAGATTTTTTGGGTCGCTGAACACGAATATGATATCGGGTTTTAACGAAAATGATTTAGTTGCCCACAATAGGCAACTTCAGGTTAATTTTTAGTTATTTTTAAATAGATCTTTTTTTGTAATTTTAACGATCCCTAGTAGGTTTTTTGGGTCACTGAACACGAATATGATATCGGGTTTTACCGAAAATGATTCAGTTGCCCACAATAGGCAACTTCAGGTTAATTTTTGGGTATTTTTAAATAGATCTTTTTTGTAATATTAGCGACCACTAGTAGGTTTTTTGGGTCACTGAACACGAATATGATATCGGGTTTTAACGAAAATGATTAAGTTGCCCATAATAGGCAACTTCAGGTTAATTTGTGGGTATTTTTAAATAGATCTTTTTTTGTAATTTTAACGACCCCTAGTAGGTTTTTTAGGTCACTGAACACAAATATGATATCGGGTTTTAACGAAAATGATTTAGTTGCCCACAATAGGCAACTTCAGGTTAATTTTTAGTTATTTTTAAATAGATCTTTTTTTGTAATTTTAACGATCCCTAGTAGGTTTTTTAAGTCACTGAACACGAATATGTTATCGGGTTTTAACGAAAATGATTTAGTTGCCCCTAATAGGCAACTTCACGTTAATTTTTAGTTATTTTTAAATAGATATTTTTTTGTAATTTTAACGATCCCTAGTAGGTTTTTTGAGTCACTGAATACGAATATGTTATCGGGTTTTAACGAAAATGATTTAGTTGCCCCTAATAGGCAACTTCAGGTTAATGTTTGGGTATTTTTAAATAGATCTTTTTTTTAATATTAACGACCACTAGTAGGTTTTTTGGGCCACTAAACACGAATATGATATCGGGTTTTACCGAAAATGATTCAGTTGCCCACAATATGCAACTTCAGGTTAATCTTTGGGTATTTTTAAATAGATCTTTTTTTTGTAATTTTAACGACCCCTAGTAGGTTTTTTGGGTCACTGAACAAAAATATGATATCGGGTTTTACCGAAAATGATTCAGCTGCCCACAATAGGCAACTTCAGGTTAATTTTTGGGTATTTTTAACACATTCGCTGCGTTTTGATATTTTTGCAGTTTCTAAATAGGTGCGTTTTGCTTGTATTCATCAATTATTCTTCTTTTACGATAAGAGCATGTTTTTTATGATGTTTTAGTCGTGTTTTACGGTTTCCTGAACAAAAACAGCATGGGCGCATTGCGCCCATGCCGCACACGATTCACGCAGCGTTAATCAGGTGCGGCATGGGCGCAATGCGCCCATGATTTTTTACTTAATTTTTTAATATGGAAGGTGCATATTCTTAAAAAAATATTCAAAAGTTGTATTTTTTTACGTATTTATTTAAAAAAAGGATAATTTTTGTAATTAAAAGTAATTTTTCATCGTTATAATATTTTCCATATTGTGAAAATGAGGAAATTTTTTAAAATAGGTTGAAAACCAACCCTGACTTGCACTATTGTAAAAATATCATTAACTAACCCGAAACTACCTTTAGAAATCATTTATAATTGAATTCCGCAGATATTTTTGATAATTTGTTAGATATAAACCATGGGCGCATTGCGCCCATGACGCACATAATTCACGCAAATCATGGGCGCGTGGCGCCCATGACGCAGCGAATGTGTTAAATAGATCTTTTTTGTAATATTAACGACCACTAGTAGGTTTTTTGGGTCACTGAACACGAATATGATATCGGGTTTTAACGAAAATGATTCAGTTGCCTACAATAGGCAACTTCAGGTTAATCTTTGGGTATTTTTAATTAGATCTTTTTTTTGTAATTTTAACGACCCCTTGTAGGTTTTTTGGGTCACTGAACACGAATATGATATCGGGTTTTAACGAAAATGATTCAGTTGCCCACAATAGGCAACTTCAGGTTAATTTTTAGGTATTTTTAAATAGATCTTTTTTTGTAATTTTAACGACCCCTAGTAGGTTTTCTGGGTCACTGATCACGAATATGATATCGGGTTTTAACGAAAATGATTAAGTTGCCCACAATTGGCAACTTCAGGTTAATTTTTGGGAATTTTTAAATAGATCTGTTTTTGTAATTTTAACGACCTTTAGTTTTTTGGGTCACTCTTTATCTGTATCTAGTATTTTAAATTATTGTTAGCAAATGAAATTTTTTCAGTGAATCGATGCTAAATAATGTCCTAAATATTATATTCACAGATTTTTAAAATTAGAAGCTTTGTAAAAAAGTCTTGATTAATTTAGTAGCTGAAAAATAAACGAAATTTCAAGCTCTAATGTCTCCGTCTGCTGTCAATAATTTTACAAAATTTTTTTAAAAAATTCTAAGGGACATATAACTTGATAAATTCCTATAAGAATTAAAGATTCCAGAAGTTTAGATTTCCAGAAATTTTAAATAAAAAAATGAAATTATTATCCACCTGATTCAACCTTAATATTTTTTAATACGTAAAGAAAAAGTCAAATAAAAATCAAATTTATTCATTTTGAAGTTTAATTTTTTTTTAATTAATTATATAAGTTCTTTTTTTTTGTTTTAATTTTAGTTGAAAGCTGCATACAGAGTTATGGATGCATTTTGTAAACTTGCAGATGAACACAAAAGTAAATATGAAAAAGTCGTACCTTCGCATCACAGGTCAATCTTTATGCTGTTGAGATTTATTAAGAACGAGACATTTTTTAGTGCTTTCTTTAAAATCCGGGGGTTGCAACCCTTAAATATAATTTTCTGCATGATATTAGGATTTTGCGACCAAAAAAACCTACTAAGGGTCGTTAAAGTGAATAAAAACGCCTGAAGTTGCCGATTGTGGGCACCTCAAGCATTTTTAATGAAAACCGATATCACATTCGTGATCAGTGACCCAAAAAACCTACTGGGGGACGTTAAATATACAAGAAAAGATCTATTTAAAAATACCCAAAAATTAACCTGAAGTTGCCTAATGTGGGCAACTGAATCATTTTCGGTAAAAACCGATATCATATTCGTGTTCAGTGAGCCAAAAAACCTACTAGGGGTCGTTAAATTTACAAAAAAAGATCAATTTAAATTTTAGGGTTTAAGGGGAGGGGGAAATTGGGGGTAATTTCACCCAATTTTCACCAGCGCAAATTTATTTATTGTATACAATGTTCTTTAGGCCTATCTGAAGAGATTCCCATACGTTTCATCGTAAGTCAGCCAGGGTCGTGGTTTTCAGAGGTTTGGCCTTTTTTTTACACCTAGGCCCCGACTATTATCAGTGCTGGTAAATTCAGAGAGCACCAGCGTTGATTTGGAATTATTATATTCTAATTTTTTATTTTTTTCACTCTGTGTAAAAATCGAATTTCTCTTCTTTACTCCTAAATCAGCAATAACTAACCCCGAAGAAAGGTATTTTCGCTATATTCATTACTCTAGATGATTTAAGGGCGAATCTCAAGTTTATTTAATATAGGGCTCCGAAATTCGTAATCAGCGACCCAAAAAACCTATATATATTAGAACAAATCTGGTGAGAGCTAGTAACTATTCCCCCCCTCGCCCCACTGTAATTGAGTGTTACGACTATTAACATGGAACATGTTTATAGGGAGGGGGTACCTCAGAACTTGAAAATTAAGGGGGGGGGTTCAAATTTGTCCGGTTTAAGGGGGGGGGGGTCGAATGAGACTTAAAATAATTTCAATTTAGGGACTTTGAAAAATCTTGGCTTAGGGACTTGGAATAATTTGGTTTTAGGGACTTTGAATAATTTTGTTTTTTAAAAAAATTCATCTATCATGAAGTTATTTTTTTCACTTTATTATAAAGAACTAAGAACCGAAAATTCCAATTTTTTTCACTTCCTTTTGTAATTTACTTTAGTTGCTTTTAATATGAATCACTCGACATATCCTTATCATATTTTGCTAGTTGTAAATTGTTGTTTTGTCTTTTTCTTTTTGGCATGCTTGAATTTTCTGTATACAAATTTTTTATTTTTTAAGGAATCTTTTAATAAAAAATATATTAATAGTTACCGTAATTATAAATTATAAATTAATTATTTTTATTTTATATTTTATTTTACTCATTAATATATTTTAATCTTCACTCAGACTTCTCATTATTTATAATGACTTACTAGTTAGTCTGAGTGAAGCATGCGTTAGCATGCTTTACTCAAGTTATATCCACGCAGGAAAATGATATAAGGTGAGTTAGTTTGCGCTTTATTGATTTCATGAATATAAATAAAACTTACACCACAGTATTCGAAATTTCATCAAGGTTTTCACTTTTATTTTATTTTTTAGATACGATATTTTTTACCAAAGTTGTTGTAATTTTAATCACACGCGTCAATTTTTACATTATTTCCATACTGTGAAAATATTCATATTATGTATGTGTTTATTATACCGTTATACTATTTAGTATATTTTTTTTTTTTTTTTTTTGTCAAGGGAATTTTGTGAATCTTGCATCAACCATGGAGTGTTTGCGGGCCTTAAACACCCGCAAATTTCCATGACCGCCCAGTTGCACAAAGTGTACAACCGGGAGACTATTTAGTATATTATTAATGTTATTATTAAACTTATTATTTATATAAATTATTTAATAAAATATTAATTATTTATATAATAAATAAATTATTTTAACTCTTTTTTATTTCAATAATAGTTTAAATAAGATTTAAAATTATTTTTTAGAAATTCAAATTACCGTATAAGTGGTCGAAATCTTCATTTTCTGGCTTCTTGAAGGATCTCACGTAAAAAAATTAAGCTTAATTTTGGGTAAGCTTAAGGACTAACCTAAAAAGGCTTAATTTTTAAAATTAAGCTTACGGATTAACCTAAAAAGACTTAATATAAAAAATTTTTAAAAAGCCTTTAAGCTTTTATTAAAAAAATTTAATAAAGGATTAATTTTAAAAATTAAGTCTTTTTAGGTTAGTCCGTAAGCTTAATTTTAAAAATAAAGCCTTTTTAGGTTAGTCCGTAAGCTTACTTCAGTAAGCTTAATCCAGTAAGCTTAATCTTTTTACGTGGGATTTTAGGCTAATACCAACCAAAAAATCGAATTCACTGGGA
The DNA here is from genome assembly GCA_022575985.1 of Anagrus nilaparvatae. Taxonomy (NCBI): domain Eukaryota; kingdom Metazoa; phylum Arthropoda; class Insecta; order Hymenoptera; family Mymaridae; genus Anagrus; species Anagrus nilaparvatae. The sequence continues at coordinate 8,557,331 of JAKSXM010000165.1, forward strand.
AATTTTCCATAGGGGTATCTATTGAAAATATTTTTTTCTGTACTACGGCCCGAAAGTACGTATTTCCTGCAAAGACGTATTTTCTCGCCACAGTCGCAGAAAAATTTTGTACGATCCTCGGCCATAAACAAGAATGACCCAAATCGCCGTTTATTTACGTGTTTAAATTTACGTGCCATTCTTTATTTTTCTGGCATAGGACCGTAATATACTATTTATATTGCATCTTTTTGGTTTTACAAATTAATTACTAAAAAAATTATGAGTAAATTTAGAAACTTCCAAAAAAATTCAAATGGGCCCAATGTGGGCACTTTTGCATCTGAAAGGCTCAACAATTAGAAGGAATCATGTTTCATATAATTATATAAAAACATCTGAAAAATTTGGGGTCAATCGGTGAATGTCATTTTGCAAGACGACACCATACAGCTGGATTTAACCTTATTTTTTTGGTTCCTCAATGAGGAACCATTGTGATGGGTCAATTTTTGGTTTTTGATTTTTTGGCATATAAGCACGTTTTGAGACCTCAGGAAGCTAAAAAACCGGTTTTTTAAAAAAGTCTGTAAGTGTGTGTATGTGTGTGTGTATATATATGTGTGTGTGTGTATGTATGTAATCGATGATATTTCATGAACATTATGGAATTAAGAGCTAATTTTTTTTTCAAACATTTTTTTACCAAAAAATCTCGAGGTAATTTATTTTTTTTTTTTTAATTTGGATGTAATACATAATTTATTTCTATGAAAGTACTTATATTTGAAAGTATGTTTCAAAATTTTTAATCAATTAAAGAAACTTTTAAAAGTTAATAGAAATGTATGTATGATTTCATGCTTGTAATCGGTGATATCTGTGGCATATTGAAGTATTAAGCTCATTATTAGAGGAATTTTAGTGCCAGCTAGTTGGCAGGGTATTTTCTTTTTTAATTGTGCTAAATTAATCGATATTAATCGGGGAATACTTTCAAATTTCGCTGTCTCAACATAAGCTTGCAAAAATATAAAAAATATATCCTTAGGTAAAATTTACCGCGGAATCCAAATTTTTGGTCAGTTTTTTGATTGGTCACGTGACTTGGTGGAAAATTTGTAATTTTTAAGAAATGAAAATCTGAAAATCAGATTTTTTGCTCTAGTTTTTTAAGAAAGCCAAAAAACAAAACAAATTAATGCTAGAAGTTGGAATGTATTTACTCGATTTCTCGCGCATGCGCAACTCGAAAAAAAATTTGAACCACGGAATTGGATATCCAGGGAAATTTCCTATCTGGGGTTAAAAGGAAAAGTTTTTTTGCAATAAAATAAGAGTCTGAGAGAATTTTTAGTAAATTTTGCGCACTTAAAATTAAAAAAAAAAAAGCACAAAAAAATCTAATACAGCTGTAAAAAATCAAGAAGAAGATCTAGGAGGCTGAAAATTGAGGAGGTTACTTGTTTTCGATAATACTTTGAGGGAAAAATATTTTGGGACCGATTTGAAGACCCAAGAATTAGGTTCTCATACACTTGAGGAATATCAACCCTTATAGAACTGTATTTTATATTAAATTTCTTAAATTTTATCATAAAAATTAAGTATTTAATTTAATATAATTAATAAATTATTTTTGAGTAAATTTTTGAGTATAATTAATAAAATTGAAAATTTAAAATGATAACAAAATTTTTACTAAAAAATATAACAGTGATAGTAATTATAAAATATAAAGTAATTATCTTTATTTTATATTTTATTTTATTTATGAATAAATTTTTATCTTCACTCAGACTTCTCATTATTTATAATGACTTACTAATAATAATTTGTTTGCACCATTGGTTCTAAGAAACCATGAATCAAAAACATTAGTAGCTTAGCTTGTTTTGTAGCTAAGAATCTGTACAATTGCGTGGTTACCATCTTTTCCTACATTATTAGCACAAAATATTTTTATTTACAAAACATTTTCAGCATTTAGTGTTTTATTGTGTTGGCAATCAAATATTTTTATTTTGTAACCGAAATCAGGCACTCATAATCAAAGAAATAGTTTTAGCTATGTTAATCTATTTTTTAATAAAAAATTTTATATGTCTTATATTCCCGCAATTGTGCCAATTTTTTGCTTTCAAATAATTCCTCGAGGGATTTCTGGTTTCTTAGAACTAATGGCATAAATAAATCGCCATGATTCGCTATATTCAACGCGTGACCTTTGGACTCTTAAAAAAACTAACTTCCCTCCCTAAATATAACCATAACAAATCTATTTTGGATAAATCTTAGCACGGATCTCAATTAGCTATTAATTGTACTTGGTTAGGTATTAAATTATACTTTAAAAGCTTCATAAAATACCAAACGTTAAACTTCAAATTAAACTGCAGTTTCATGTAAAGCTCAAATCTTATAAGATTATGAAAATAAGTTTTTTTATTGTTAAGTTAAATTAATACACATTTTTTTACCTGAGATTGCTACTAAAGATCCCAAGATTCCATTAATTTGGTTTGAAACATCAATGCCTTTTGAATTACATAAACTAAATGCTAGTCCAACTATACCACCACCAATACTAGAAAGCATCGTAACCGAAGCTGCTCTTGCTGCATACTTCCATAATTGACCACTTACACCAAGAGTAGAAGTACAATTAAATGCCAAAGTACCCCACCTAAAAATTTTTACATGTTCGTCTTTTTTCAAATAATAGTTTAATTAATTGATTAAATTTAGAAAAAAAAAATCGCAAAGAATTATAAAAAAGCTAAGGCATTTTTATTTCAGGCACGATCACATTTATTGAGTATTTTCTCTTTAATAACCTTGATGGGATCTACATTCTCATAAATTGAAAACTATTATTTATTATTTACAGTATTCATAAATAATTATTTAAATAAAAGTTTTTATCTGCTGTTATGTATCTATTATGTTATCACTGCATTAATAAAAATAATATAGGGTTTAGATTATTCTAATTTTTTTTTCACCATAGCAAGATCGTTTGCTAAAGATTCTTATATAATAATTTACTAAAGTATGCTGAAAAAATATAAAATTTAAGTTTCTAAATTTGATTAAAATATCTGAATCTTCAAATATATATTAATCTTTCTTAATTCTGAAAGTTCAAAGTATCAATTCAAAGTATAATTTTAATTTCCCATATTCTAAAAAGAATATATTAACATTTTTTTAATTACCTAAATCAAATTCTACCTGCGTGCCTTAATATATTAATTTTTATTTGAGAAAAGATAATAACAAATTTGTTAACAGCAATGTATGCTTATTGTAAGGTAATTAAAAGTCAATACTGCTGAAAAACAAGTATTAGTTTAAATTTGAGTACTTAATTTAATAGAAATTACTGTATCATCTTTTTAAAAATTTTGCATAAAAATAATAATTAAAAATAATATAAATTTACAAATTTATATAAGATTATTTATTATTTTTATCCACGTTTTTAAAAAACTAGAAGTGTTTGCGCGCGCAAGCGCGCGCTATTTTATGTGTTTTTTTAATTCCAACTTTTAATAATTATTGTCAAATAATTAAATTTTAGAAAATATAATTGTTACTATAAAAATTATTATAAAAATTTTATGGTCATCAAACTGATTCTTCTTCTTCTTGCTCACCATGCGCTTTATTTCTTTTACTCCTGTCAAAATGCGGGAGGGGGGATCGAAACCTGTCAAAAGGCTAAAATTTGCTCTATTATATGGCTCGTTGAATCCAAATTCTGTGTCCAATAGGGCTGGAGATCACCCTTAAATAATAAAATAGGAGAACACCCTTAAATCAGCAAAAACTACCCCTTTTTAGGGGTTTCTTTTGCAAAATTTTGAAAGTAAAGTTAATATGGTAAAATATATTTTTTTACGATGGATAAAGATATTCCGATTTGTTTATAGTCGACCAAAATTAGGATATATGGGCTAATTATAGAGAGTGAAAACTACCTCCAAAATTTCAAAAAATAGGATAAACATAATTGAGAACATAATAAAAGATTATTTTTTTACTTTTTTTCGTGTAGCAAGTATTTGCAAATATTTTATGCTATTTTAACCATCATAAAATGTATTCATCTCTCCCCGGGGGGGAGGTGTTACAACAACCCCTAAATTTATACATACATAAAAACCATGGGCGCCATTCACTGGTCATAACTGTTGTGGTCCATCCGGGTCAATTCTCAGAACCTTAAAATCTAGATTTTTTTGAAAACAGGCCCATAAACATTTAATTTCAGATTCGTAAAATTAAAATACATCAAAATTTAGAATAGGATAATTTTATAAATTCATTTTATGAAACCTTGTATTTCAGGGTAAATTTATGCTTTTTACAAATAATAACTTTTGATATTTCATCAAATTTGAAACTAATTAGGAATTCCGACGTATCAATTTTTCAATCCTTATAGTTTGTATTATTCTACAACAAAAAATTCTTATAAATAATGAATTGATAGTAAATCACGAACGAAAGATGCTAGCTAAAAAATATTCATTTTATCATATAACTAAACGTGGTATACCTTTAAATACTCACATACTAAATATCAGCATTATTGATAGAAAATTATTGAAAAATTTTTTTATAAATTTTCCAAGAATTTTTTTAATCCGAATATTGTGTAATGTTGTTATAAACACAAAATAATTGAAAAAAAGTGGATTTTATAAATATTTCTCGAATCTAAAAAAATGCCGGAGCCGGAGGATAAAATTCTTACACTTGATTTTTGGAATTCGGAAAATTGCCCAGATTGGACAACAACAATTATGACCTGTGAGTGGCACCCAAAACCATGATAAAATAATTTTGTTTTACTTTTTTTTTGTGGAATCAAGTATTTAAAATGTTTTATCCTATTTTAAACATCTTAAAAGTTATTCACCTAAAACAACCCCTAAATTTATACATGCATAAAAACCATAATAAAATTTTATTATCAATATTGTTGTTGTTTATATCGCCCATGATTTTTTTAAATATATAACTATTATTTTCTTTACTTTTTTATTGAGGAATAAAAAATAAAATATTATCATGGTTTTTATGTATACATAAATTTAGGGGTAGTTTTGACCACCCGGGGGGTGAATACATTTTATGATAGTTGAAATAGCATAAAATATTTTTAAATAATTAACTCCACAAAAAAAAGTAATAAAATAAACTTTTATCATGTTTTTTCTATTTTTTTAAATTTATGGAGTAGTTTTAACCCTCTATAATTAATTAATCAAAAATGACTTTAACGTCCCTATTAGTAAATTATAATATTTCAAGAATTTAACGATCAATAATGGAACCACAATGTATTTTTATAAATAATAAAAATTTATTTTCTTTCCTCTATAATTAGCCCATATATCCTAATTTTTGTCAATTATAAAAAAATCGCAGTATCTTCTTAATATATCATGAAAAAATAAAATATATTTGGCCATATTAGCTTTACTTTCGCAACTTTGTAAAAGCCCCCTAAAAAGGGTTAGTTTTTGCTGATTTAAGGCTGTTCCCCTATTTTCCAGCCCTATTGGACACCGGATTCGGATTCAGTGACCGAAAAAACATATAGTAGAGCAAATATCAACCTGTCAACAGATTTCTACCCCAAACCCGCATTTCGACTGGAGTATTTGTCAATTTTCTCTCGCTCTTTTTTAAACTACCATTAACCCTTTCCAAAATACAACATGTGGTGCCGGGCACGGTATTTTCCGAAAATTTTTGATAATTTTTAAACGAAGCATTGTTGAATAATTATCCAAAATAAATTTTTTAGCAAAGCTTTGTAAAATTTGTAGATTTAATAATAATAATAATTAAGCTTTTTACGAAAATTATATTATTATAACAAATTCTTTTAATTTAATTTTTTTTTTATTTCTATAAATATAAAATTTAAAAATTGTAAACATTTCTGTCATTGTATTGCTAGCATATATTATTATTATTATTATTACTATATCATATACAAATAAATAATACGTGTGTGTCATTTGTTTGTATAACAATTTTGTACAACTAATAACCTAATTTCATTTTTTTTTATTTTACATATTTATTTTCTTTTTTAATGTGAAAATTAATTTAAAATTCGATTCTTTCAATTATTACTCAAAACTTTTAATTATTATTTGACTTTTAATTCATGTTGTATATTTTTTCAATTTTTATTTTAACTTTTATTTTTTTTTTAATTCAAAATTTTCGCGCCATTTAAGTGGACCAATCAGGTTGTGAATAAACGCGGTCGCAATGGCGATTTGTTTTTTATAGAAATAGAATAGTAAAAAAAGTTTAAAAAGTTGTTTTAAATTACGCGCTTAAATTTAAACTAGAAGACTTTAAGTAGTATAGTTAGGTTAGTCCAGGGTTATTCTGCTAGTCGACTGCACTAGGTTAATGGCTGTGTTTATAAATTTGTTATTATTTTTTTCAGATATGTTTTTAATTCTTTGGGTGGATATAGTTAAATAAACAAAAGTTTGATTCAGATAAGTATAAAAAGTTTTAATATTTTTTTTTAATTTATGTAAAGAACGTAATTTCTTTGTTTTTATTTTTCAGCATTGCAATTGTGTTTATGGCAATACATATTATACAAGTGATGATTAAAATAATGTTTACAAATACATTTGTTAAGTTATCCTTTCAAATAATATTTTAAGTGTGTATATGTATTAAATTTTATTTTTATTTCTCTAGTTGTTACTGATATTTGCTTTTTTTTTAGGGTTTTTAAGTTCATTTTTTGGAACCAGGAATCAGTATTTTTGTGATTAGCTGACAACAACAGAATGAAGCTTAGTTGAATTGAAGAAAGCACAACTAGATGCTGTAAAACAAGCTTTGAACCAAGCTTCTTTTTTATTCAACGAGTTGTTCTAGAAAATTACTAATTTTAGTTAATTTTTAAGTATTATCGGAAATCAGTTTTTTGGACATTTATCTGCAAGGACTTGATGAAATCACTTGAAATTGAAATCCATGAAACTAGATCTGATTTAAAAAAATTTGGTCTAAGGGATTTTTTATTCATCGAGTTGTTCCAGAAGTTTACTATTTTTGGTTCATTTTTAGGTAACGGAAATCAGTTTTTTGGACATTTCTCTGCAAGGACTCGATGAAATCACTTGAAATTGGAAACCATGAAACTAGATCTGATTTAAAAAAATTTAGTCTAAGGGATTTTTTATTCATCGAGTTGTTCCAAAAATCTACTATTTTTAATTCATTTTGAAATTGAAATCCATGAAACTAGATCTGATTTAAAAAAATTTGGTCTAAGGGATTTTTTATTCATCGAGTTGTTCCAGAAGTTTACTATTTTTAGTTCATTTTTAGGTAACGGAAACCAGTTTTTTGGACATTTCTCTGCAAGGACTTAATGAAATCACTTGAAATTGAAAACCCTGCAACTAGATCTGGTTTCAAAAAATGTGGTCTAAGGGATTTTTGATTAATCGAGTAAGTTCTGAGATCTTGAGGATACACTTTCTCGAACATACATCCCTACACACACCAAGGCAATATAAGCATTTAGAGGCATCCGAATGACCTGGGGACCAAATTTCTCCACGAATTAGACAATTTAGAAACTTTTCCGTTTTTTGACCTGACAAACTTATAAGGCACGATTTCATCTATGTATTGCATACATAGGGTGATCGTGCCTAATAAAAAATTATCAAGTTAAATTAGCTAATTTTTCATTAAAATTATTTTCTGATTTTAAAAAATTTTATTTAGATTCAAAATTTTTCATTTAATCCTGATATACCAGAGGAATCGTTTGGAATTTTGGGCAAGGATCTTTTGACTTATCAGACTGTTTGATTGTCTTTGTCAGAGTTGGCAAATAAATGGAGCAAGTGAAGATTAATGGGTATAAAATCAGAGGAACTATCTGATTTATTAATAAAATATGCTCAGACTACTGGAACCTGTTCGCTTGAATCTCCTGTATTGAATGCTGAAATGAAATTTAACTTGACATGGGTAATGCTCAGGAATGTTCAGGTTCAGCTTTGGTCTTTCTTGGTAATGCGTTATCATTGCTGGTACATGATGTCGAAGAGAAGGTTGTTACGAATAAATTGTTAAAATTTATTTAGAATGCTAAAAAATTGATGATAGAAATCCATAATAGATTGTCGAAAGCGAGAAGAAATTTTATTATGACAATGTTAAAAGATTCAAAGAAGCCAATTATAGAGGATACAGTTCCTGATAAATTTTTTTTTGATGAAAAGTTGCCAGATTGGTTAAGAACAGAAATGGTAGAGGGGAAGGCTGGCAAGTATCGTGTAAAAACGTTTTAAAACAGGAAATTAAACGCATCAAGGCCTCCCGGAGGTTATCAGAGTCACATTCGCTTACTACAGGCCACCTGACTCGTTGACAACATTCAAGATGTTCCGGTGCTTTCACATTTAGAGGCTTTCACATTTCAGTCTCTAAAGAATCAATAATTCCACAACAGCACCTCCAGATGAAACAACAGGCATTAGAAGACATCAGGAAAGAAAAGGAAGTAAATAAAGTAAATGCTGGCCAAATAAAGTTTTTTCTTTGGAACTGGATTTTTTTGGCGTTTTGTATGAATTTGTAGCTTAGAAATGTAAGCAGAACTGTTAAGTTACTTTCTTATTTAGGTTGAATAATTCATTTTAAGTAAAGTCCAACCAAGCCAAACTTTGGCCATTTCTTTACATTTGCAAGGTTATAAGTATTTAAAATTTTTTCTAATGGAGTTTTTTATGAATTTGTAGCTCCACCTTCTGGGTTTCCTTTAGCTTCTTATTTATTTACTAAATTAATGAGAGCGATAGCTAATAAACTTATATCTGAAGGCCTTACATCAGTGTTCTATTTAGATGATATCATTTGTTTTGATATAATATGAATATAGTGGAAGCAAATTAGGATTTAATAGTGATGTAAAAGGGAAGTGCAATTTTTTTTTTTTTTTGTGTTTAATATACATATGTAAGAAAGAATCTGATTTTTTTTGTTTCCCGGAGGACTGCTTCGCCAGATATGGGGCAAAAACTACTTTTTTGCTAAATTTTAAGAAGTTTGCTATCGAATTTTGTCATATCTCTGGTTAAAATGGTCATAAAAAAAAAAAAAAAAATGGAAAATTTTCGTAATTGGACAGAGACTAGAACTAATTGGGTGGGGTTCCTATTAAAATACACCCTAACCTCCAAAAATCCAATTTTGTCCAATTTAAAAATTTTTTTTAATAACTTGGGCAAAAATAATCAGATTTTTATGAAAATCTCAGGAAATATGTATTTTAATGACGGGACCATGAGGTAAAATTTTTGTGAAAAAATTTTTTTTTTTTTGGCCAAAAATCAAATTTTTTCGCAAAAATTGAGCAATTTTGAAATTAGCGCCATTTTATGCAAAAACATGCTAGGGTAATTTTTTTTTTTTTTAAAGTTGCCTTTTTGTATGTACTTTAACCTCAGTACGCGCAAGTATTCGTTAGCTCAATTAAAATGCCCATTTTAGGAGCAAGAATGAAAAATACCCTATTAATTATTAAATTTTTTTTATTTTTGCCGTATTTAGTGTAATACTGTCTTAGAAATGTAAGCAGAACTGTTAGGTTGCTTTCAGATTTAGGTTGGATAATTCATTTTCAGAAAAGTTCGTTAGAGCCTAAAAATTGTTACCAATATTTAGGATTTATAATAAATTCTAGAAATATGGTTTTGAAATTTCTGACAGAAAAGAAGCAGAGTTTAAGTGATTTATTACGAGATTTTAAAAATCACAGTAGTGGTAGCGTCAGAGATTTTGCCTATCTTGTTGGTTCTTTAGCAGCAGCATGTACTGTAATCCAGTTGATTGAATGTATTGGAAATTTGGCAATGTTGTGAGTTCAGAAAAATTTGATTCTTTGCTATCTATATGAGATAGACAGATAATATTGCGGATGAGCTATCCTGTATAGAAAATATGAAATTGTAAAGATCTTTAATGTGGCTGAAGCGGATTTGTTTGCCTCAAAAAATAATGCTAAATATAGTAAATATTGATCACATGATGTTAATCAGAATTGTTTTCAAATAGATGCGTTTACGCTGAACAGGCATAATATAAATTACGCTTTCTCCCCTTTAGTGGTAAATTTAAAATCTTTGATACAGATTGTAGAGAATAAGGCTATGGGGCTGATGGTAGTTCCTAATTGGCCTAGCCAGGCCTAGTTTCCTTAATTTAAAAAATTATCTGTAGAGAACCTGTTATATCTTGGTTGTTCAGAAGATTTATTATTTTTACCTTGCAGAAAAAATCAGCACCCATTAGCAGATTATCTGGGTTTGATTGCCTCAAAATTATCAGGGATTCTTTTATTAGAAGGTGCTTGAATCAAAAAGTGGCAGAAGTTATTTTACACTCTTTAGAAAATAGTAATATCAATTAGTATTCTGAATTTATAAGTGAAAGGAGTTCGTCGATAGAAAAAAGTTGGATTCGTATAGCCCATCAGAGAATGACCTATTTTCCTTTTTGGTGTGGTTATTAAAAAAATGGTGTTTTATATGGAACCATAAATACTGCTAAAGAAGCCGTTAAATTTGTTATGACTTAACCTTTCTCTGGAAAGAGTAAAACAGGTATTAAGTTTATGAACGATTTATTCGTAGGTTGAAACCTACGAAGCCAAGGTATGATGAGATTTGGGATGTTGCCCCTGTATTAGAAAAAAAGCCTTATTATATCCATTAGAGTCATTGAGTTTGATCTGACAAGTTATTTTTATTGTTAGCATTAGCTTCAGCTCAACAGTTGCAAACGTTAGCTTGGATAAAAATCTCAAACATTATCAGAACAGGAATAGGTTTAGAGATTAGGATCACCGATATTTTAAAAAACCTTTCAAAAGGGAACTCCTCAACCTGTGATTAAGTTGCCTTAATTTAAAGATAGAAACGAAATATGCATCGCTAGTACTTTAGATTAATATATCAATGTAACAAGTAGTTTGAGGGGTAAAAAAGATAATTTATTTGTTACTTCTGGTAAATCATATTAAAAAGCTTCTAAGAATACGTTAACCCTACGGATTAGTTCGGAATTATAAAGTTATATGGCTTCAATCCTAAATTTAAGCAACGTTCCACTAGATACGCCTCTACTTCTTCGGCATTTAAAAAAGGAATGAGTTTAAATTTGATCAAAGCTGCTGCTGGGTGGTCGGAAAATTCAAAAGTTTTCTTTAGGTTCTCTAACAGACCTATAAATGATGGTAGTAATGAATTTGCTGTATTGTGTGTGTTAAATACCATTGGCAAGGTGATGAAAAGCATGGTCAGAGGAAGATTGCGGCAGGCAATTAGGGAAGCCTTAGCGACGACCAACGCGGTCTTCGTGAGAAGCGTTTCACGATTAGGACTCAATTCAACTCGGCTAAGTGGGACGATATGCTGTTCTCCCTCGAGCAGGTATTCAGAGTTCCAGATTATCTGAGAAATATACTCAGAGATTACCTCCAGGACCGATACCTGTGCTGGGACACGCTCGATAGCACAAGAGGTAATGTATTAAGCGCAGGCATAGCGCAAGGTTCAATTCTGGGCCCTGATCTGTGGAATGCCTTTTACGACGGCTTTTTGAAGATTGAGCTTCCGGATGGATGCCCCATGATCGGATACGCGGATGATGTCGCTCTAACCATAACAGTTCGAGAGACAGAGGACCAGCAGAATACCCTGGATGAAGCCGTGCGCCTTATCAATAGCTGGATGTCGGATCACGGACTCAGACTGGCAGTCCCGAAAACGGAAATTGTCCTTCTGACCCGGAGGAGGGTAGATATCATATTCGGCGTCAGCTTTGACGACGGAGGTAATCCCCTTATGATCCAGACCGAATCATCGGTCAAATACTTGGGGGTCTTCTTGGATAACAAGTTGACCTACAATAGACAATTCCAGCAGGCCTGTAAAAAGGCTGGCCAGGCGACAAAGCCTCTCTCGTGACTGATGATGAACATCGGCGGTCCCAGATCAGGAAAGAGGAGGCTGTTGATGAGAACAGTCAACTCCATCTTGCTCTACGGTGTGGAGGTGTGGGCGGACAATGTCCGCATAAAAAAGTACTGCAAGAAACTAAAGGCAGTACAGGGGCAGGGGGCAATTCAAATCGCATTCTCGTACAAGACTGTATCAAAGCCAGCGATCCAGATAGTGGCTCGGGTAATTCCCATCGATCTGCTTACCTTGGAAAGGTGGCGACCTATAACCGTAAGGAAGAAGAGCGCGACGTAGCTTTCGTTCGCGCTCGCTCCCGCAAAATGGAATGGATGCACCACCTTATCATCGACTTGGATAGCTGGATGAACCGTGATGCTTTTCAAGTGGCGCAAAATGGCATCTCCGGAATGCTTGCATTGCTCGGGCGAGCCGTATACCGCTGGGTGTCCTCACTGCGCTGAGGGGTGACCACCCTTCGATGAATAGAGGCCGGAAGGAGTCGTCCTGGAAATGCTGCGCAGTACCGTGAACTGGTACAGTGTGGCAGAATAAGTACGGGCGACACTGATTAAAAAAAAGGAGGAAGGTTTCCTCTCGTAGAAAACTCTCCTACTTTATTGACAGGGTATGGCGAAAAAATGCCTAGGCTGCATTTTTTCCGAACCGAAGTAATACCTAAACAGGGAGTCCCGGTCCGGATTCTATGATATTATCATAAATGCAGGAGGGTGGGGAGTTTAGTGGGTATTAACCCGAATTTGAGGTTGAGTCCCTCATAACCATACAGTACGCGGTGTATGATATGCGTAAACAGCATTCTCCTCGTCCTACGAACAAGGCCCCTTCTCTGAAGGGGTGCAAAAAAAATGAATTTGCTGTAAGTTTGTTTAATAATATTTTGAAACTCAAGGGCTAGTTAAAATCTTTTCCAAAATAAAATTTTTTTTTCTGTATACAGTTTTCTATTCCACAAAAATCTGTATACAATACTATATACAGGGTCATTTCGAAAAAGATCAAGTTAAGTCAAATTTTTACACATAAATTAATAATTTACTAACGAATAATATTTTAATTACCATAAAACAAACAACCCTAGTAAAGCATTAACAGGATTTTCTAAAGGAAGACAATCAGTGCCCTCAGTAAATCTGCCAGTTCTTGGACCAAGCTTAATTGCACAAAAGAAAGCTAAATAAAATAATAACAGAAAAAATATATTAGGTCAATATCTCAGTACTTACAATAGGTGACTTTGGAATGCCAAATCACACCGAACAGTAACAGATCAGCTTATAATATCAATAGATACCCACTATTTATTTGAATGGGCCTCCTTGGCGTATAGAATAATTCGGTTAAAAGTTATTTGATATAAGGTTTCATAGACTATCTTTCAAATATCGGTAACCACGTTTCAAGTCAGAAAACATTTATTTTATTTTCTTATGAACAACATTTAAGCCCCCCCCCTTCAGCATACTTATTAGAAAATTTCATGGACCTATCATCAAAAAGAATTGACTACAAATAGGGCCCTGCGACTACAATATTTCAACATCCATTTATTTTTTAAGATAAATGAAAATTCGGTGTAAAAAATTCTAGCTTAAAAAAAATTCTGGTGAAACCAAAAATTGTCCCAAATCTTGTTTATAGCTAGATTACCCTATAATTAAATTTTAAAAATATTTCTTTTATTTTTAGTTGTTGGACTTGTCCATGATTTTATGCGAGAACCAAGGGTTAAAATTTAAATGATATTTTTTTTATATTGTTAGCAAAAATTAAAAGTTTTTTACAACTAATAAAAAAAGTCATACATAAAAAAGTTCAAAACAATTGTTTAAAAAATTAAATTAAAAATTATAATAACAATGTTTTGATAAATTTTAGAAAATATTTATTGAAAGAATTTGAGAATAGATTCTACAATAATTCAGCTGTAGAAAAAAACGTACAACCGATTTGTGAACTCACAAATAACAAACATGGAGCATGTTAAAATTTATACATTAAACCACTGCAAGTATATTTTGTAACCATTAGCTAAATAGTTTCCTAGGATAATGTTAGGTATTCATATATATTTAATATGATGGTAAGGTAGAACAGTTACCGACATTAGTTTTTTTGAAATAATTCATTTTGTTGTTAATATAAAAAATGATATGAATTTAATTACGGAGTGGATGAAATAAAATGCAAATTTTTATATTAACAACAAAATTTATTACTGTATATTAAACTTCTAGAAACGCCTAGTTTTTAATCTAATTACCTTAAGTTTAAAAAACTGATCAATTACCATAAGTTGTATTTGGGTGACCCAAAGATAGTGGTTTTTAATTAAAATAAAAAAAAGTAAAAACAACTTAATATATAAATAAAATGTGCAAGGAAATTTACTATTAGTCAGATATAGAGCACTGAAAAAAAATCACTTTTAGAGAATTATAAACTGATTGATAAATATCAAAAGAAATATATAAAATATTTTGGTATTTTATCATGAAAAAATCTTTTCAGTTGTGTTTAAAAAATATTAAAAGTTTAATTTTCCAAAATTAATGTTTAATTCAAAACGAATTTAAATTAAATCCTAAAAAGATTTGTGAAATAACAATACCAGTAATTCCACCAACAAGATGAATGGGTCCTGCTCCTGCAATATCAACATATCCATAATTTCTTAAAAATCCATGGTCTCCCCAAATCCAACCAGCAGGCAAACAATGTATCACTGTATTCAATATTGAAAATAAACAATATGCTTTGAAGTTACATCTTCGCTCAGATGAATAAAGAAATCAAGATTTTATAAATTTTACTATGAATTAAGAACAGAAATCAATTTCAAATGATAAAAGTTACCTTTCAGCCATTGCACCACTAATAATTGATGTTGCTGAACTTGAAAAACTTAACTGAAATAAAAAAACAGATAAGACCGGGCCGAATAGTTCATCGTCTAACGAAGGAGCCAAAAGGTATCCACTGGTACTAATTATTGAATTATTTGGTTTCACTATTCCCAAGCTCATACCAAATCCAAAAACCCAGTAGCTTAAACTGCCTATAAAAACATCAGCAAGACATTTCATCATTATATGTACTTCACTTTTGACCGAAACGTAACCTGATTCAATCATTCCAAAACCTATTTGAGAGTTTAAGAGTTATAAAAAAACAATGAAATTTAAACTATAGTAATCATTAAAAACCTGTTTGCTTTGTAAATATAAAAAATGAATTGGATAATAGCCACAAACTATCACTCTCAGAAAGCTCGCCAAAGCCATTTATATAATGACTGGAATTCATTTTACTTACACTAGCTTTATCAATTATTTTATAGTAACGCTATTTGAATTCATTGTTAAGAAGTTGCAATAAAATAAACCAAATTATGAAAACAGATATTAAAGTATGTCACGTATTAAAAAAAAACTGTTTTTATTCGTTTGTTATTCAACATACAATAATGATAAGTATGTAGAGGTTTTTCAAAACAATTATTAATTTGTTATAAACGATAAAATCTCTTATGAAGAATAAACAGATCGAAGACCTCAGGTAGATATTATAATATAATATAATATAATTTTCTAAGAATAGAATTAAAAAGCATTTCTTTTTAGAATCTAGTCCAAATTAATCAAAATTTTTTGTTTGTGTTTCCGAAAAGCAACTGCTGCATTTTTTATTCAAATAAATTGATCTTGAAAATCTAAACAATATAAACTTTAGTTTGAAACAAGAAGACGAAAAAAAATACACTTTATTATGTAAATATGGGTAAATTTAAATCAAACGAGTTTCAAACTGCAGATGGTTATGTCTACAAATTTATTCCATAGTTTTAACATGGAATATGTTTATTAGGAGGGGTATTCAGGGAATCCGAAATCAATAAGTGGGGGAACAAAAATTTCCGATTTAAGGGATGGGGTCAAACGGGACCAAGAATATTTTCGACTTAGGGAGTTAAAATTTCACCTTAATGTTCATATTTTTTAACTAAAAATAATATCTGTGGCCGCGCGGAGAAATCCCACAAGTCACATATTTCGAGGGCTCCTATTAAAAGCTAGCGATGTTTTTTAATGTCTTAGTTAAAAATAGCTAAATACTTTTGTGTCTTATTAAAACCTCGCGTTGTTTTTATTGCTTATTAAAAGTTAGCTATGTGCTATACTATTTATATACTCATAGCTAGTTTTTAATAAGCAATAAAAACAAAGCGAGGTTTTAATAAGTCCGTAAAAACATAGCGATCTTTTAACAAGACACTAAAAAACAACGCTAGCTTTTAATAGGAGCCCTCGATTTATGTTTTTGAGATTAGTCAGATCAATATAATGTTGTTGTTGATAATTCTATGCTGGTTTCACTTATATAATTTTAATGGACGAATTATGATAGAAATAAAAAGATGATAATTTATTATAACGTATTATTTTATTGAACTTAATATGGTGAAGGCCGTGCGAGCACTGACGTGCCTGCCGGCGTCTTCTCTCTTCTCCCCTCTACAATATATACACTAACACTATTTACAAATATATACATAGATACGGAACATTCTCCCGGCTTAATTTTTTATCCTAATAAAAAATTGAAAGATTATATAAAAAAGAGTTTAAAAATTATAAAAATTTAATTAGAATAAAATTATTTACAGAAGTTATAAAAAATATTATTTTGTATTTTTTTTACTTTTAAACATTTATATGGGTCAATATTTGTGAAGTGTATACAGTTTGGATTTTCGAGTCTCAGAATGTACTCCAAAGTATGTTTGGTCGAAAGCATATATAAAAAAAATAATTTTCCCCAATTTTTAGCTTTTTAGATCCAATCCTCTATTTTTTACAGCGATTTTTGTTTTTTTCAATTTTTTGAAATTTTTAATTTTTGAGAAATTTATGTTCATTAATTTTTCTCGCAAACGCGCACTTTACAATAAAATTTTTTTTCCTTATAGTACCCCATAGGAAATTTCCCGTAGAATTAGATTCTGGGGTCCAAATTTTTTTTTGAACTGCGCATGCGCGAGAAAATCAACTTTCTTGCTTTGCCTTTTCTAGCTTATATGCCTCAGCTGCAGACAGCTCAATTTTCATCCTGTTGGTCTCAAATTGTAGGTTTTTTCATATATTTTCAGCATATGAAAACATTTTTTTGGGTAAATTTATTTTAAAAGCACTAAAATTGAAAAATAGCGATTTTTAAAAAATAATTTTTCACAAATTTTGATTTTTCCGCCAAGTCACGTGACCAAATGAAAATCTGACTGAAAATTCGGATTAAGCGGAAAATTTTACATAAGGATACCAATTTTCGTCTTATTTCATTAAATAGTTTCTAAGATATCCCATTTTAAAGATAAAGATTAAAATTGACTTTTTTTAAAAAACCCTAAAAATGGGACTCTGGTTTTAATTATCATATCTGTTAAACAAATAATTATAAAAAGACGAGTAAAAATTTTTTGGAAACTAAGGGCTTGTAAAAAATTTTTGAGGCCTATAGAACTCGTTTTTTTTAAAAATTAGAATTTTGGCAGCAATTTCAAAATTGGTCATTTTTGGGTAAGAATAGGGATTTGGTTTATTGACTATCGCCATGAGAGAATTAGCGACAAATAATTGCAGTGTACGGTAACTGAATGGTGACACTTATACCAAAAAAATGAGACCAATTGGAAGTATTTTAGTTAAATGGCAAGTTTGCAGCTTTGTATTAAAGATTACAAAAAAATTCTATTTGATAACATTGTGGTATTTTGTAGGTATTTAGTATTTTGCTATTTCTTTTATTTCTATAGCGTTACGGAAACATCCAAAACTTTTCCAAAAAGGGGGTCTTTTGTAAAATTTCTTGAGGAATCCGAAAATTTCGTCAAAATTTTCATTAGGTACCTAGAAAATTCGGAAAATTGAAAATAAGATAGAATAGCTACAAAATACAACAATGTTATAAAATAGGATTTTTTTCATAATCTTTAATACAAAGCTGCAACCTCGCCAGCTAACCAAAATATTTCCAATTGGTCTCATTTTTTTGGTATAAGTGTCACCATTCAGTTACCGTACACTGCAATTATTTGTCGCTAATTCTCTCATGGCGATAGTCAATAAACCAAATACCTATTCTTACCCAAAAATGATCAATATTGAAATTGCTGCCAAAATTCTAATTTTTAAAAGAAACGAGTTCTATAGGCCTCAAAAATTTTCTACAAGCCCTTAGTTTCCAAAAAATTTTTACTCGTCTTTTTATAATTATTTGTTTAACAGATATGATAATTAAAGCCAGAGTCCCATTTTTAGGGTTTTTTAAAAAAAGTCAATTTTAATCTTTATCTTTAAAATGGGATATCTTAGAAACTATTTAATAAAATAAAACGAAAATTGGTATCCTTATGTAAAATTTTCCGCTTAATCCGAATTTTCAGTCAGATTTTCATTTGGTCACGTGACTTGGCGGAAAATTCAAAATTTGTGAAAAATGATTTTTTAAAAATCGCTATTTTTCAATTTTAGTGCTTTTAAAATAAATTTATCCAAAAAAATGTTTTCATATGCTGAAAGTATATGAAAAAACCTACAATTTGAGACCAACAGGATGAAAATTGAGCTGTCTGCAGCTGAGGCATATAAGCTAGAAAAGGCAAAGCAAGAAAGTTGATTTTCTCGCGCATGCGCAGTTCAAAAAAAAATTTGGACCCCAGAATCTAATTCTACGGGAAATTTCCTATGGGGTACTATAAGGAAAAAAAATTTTATTGTAAAGTGCGCGTTTGCGAGAAAAATTAATGAACATAAATTTCTCAAAAATTAAAAATTTCAAAAAATTGAAAAAAACAAAAATCGATGTAAAAAATAGAGGATTGGATCTAAAAAGCTAAAAATTGGGGAAAATTATTTTTTTTATATATGCTTTCGACCAAACATACTTTGGAGTACATTTCGAGACCCACCCATGCAAAGTCATATACAGTTCACAAATATTGACCCATATACAAATAATTGATTTAAAAAATTAATTTAAAAAACATTTATTTACAAAAAATATTGAGCACAAGTACTCATTTAAACTTTCTAATAAAAAAAAAAATCAAATAAATTAATTAATAATTTTTTAATATATTTTATGAATTATTACCATTATCTGATTTTTCAAGTAAAATCAATTTATGAACTGGGCGCTTCAAAATTGAACCAGCTGTCTTGATTTCAACAGCCCTTGTCAATTCATCTGAACCTTCATAAATTTTTATCACGCGACCTAATGGCCACTTTGAAGGAGGCAAGGTCTCGTTCGAGACCAAGACTATGTCATCAATCAGTAAATTTCTTTTATTTTGTCTCCATTTTTGTCTTTCTTGAAGACTCTGAAGATACTCCCTCGACCAAGATTCCCACCATTCCTGCAACAGTTTTTGAACTTGCTTGTACCTTTCCATGGGGGGAATTTTACTACCCAAATAACTAGGTTCAGGTACGATAAAGGAATTGGATTGAGTGAGCAAGAAAGATGGTGATAAAAATTGTCCATCAGTAGGAATGTCTGATAGAGGCAACAATGGTCTGGAGTTTAAACAGGCCTCAATTTGTTTGAATAGGGTGTAGAATTCCTCAAAGGTTAAAGTATTATCCCCTAAAACTCTACGAAGATGGTGTTTGACCGACTTCACAGCGGCCTCCCAAAGACCCCCAAAATGTGGCGCACCTGGAGGATTAAAAGACCAGGTTGTACCCTCGCAAGTTAACTTAGCCTGAAGTTCCTGCATATGGCTTGAAGAGGCCATATACATTTCTTTCAAGGCCTTATCAGCTCCAATGAAGGTAGTTCCCTGATCACTAAATAGACCAGTGCACGGACCACGAGTGGAAGTAAATCTTCGGAAAGCCGCTAAGAAATCGTCACTAGAATACCCTGTTATCAATTCCAAATGTATGGCTTTAGTAGCCATACAAACAAAGATCCCGATGTAAGCTTTGTAAGTAGCTGATCCCCTGCCTCTGTACCTTAAAATTTTATAGGGACCCGCATAATCTATTCCTGTATTTAGAAAGGGTTTTTCGGGACGCTGCACTCTACTTGGGGGTAGAGTACCCATTTTTTGCTGAACAAGATTAGCCTTGTATCATATGCATTCATGACATTTAAAAATATAACTTCTTACTAAGTTTCTGCCATTGATAAGCCAAAACTCCTGTCTAAGGGTAGCTAGTGTGAGGGTAACACCACCATGTAAAGTTTTTTGATGATAGTATCTAATTAGTAATTTTGAAACAGCACAATTTTTAGGAATGATCAGGGGACGAGACAATAAGGAATTATGAATTCGACCCCCTACTCTTAAAAGATTATCTTCTAGAAAAGGATCTAATTTTAAGATGTCTGAAGATTTTATTAGATTAAAGCCATTTTTTAAAGTATTCGCTTCATTTTTAAAGTGAGCAAGCTGAGTAGTGTAAACCCAAAAAAGTTTAGCTCTGTTAATCTCAAAAACATTAACAAATTTATTACTATTAGATTCAGAAAAATTGAACCAAGAAAATTGAAAAATTGGTAATTTTGATATTATTTTCTCAAATTTGTTTATGTTTTTTGCCTTAACTTTAATTAATGACTTTGACAGAAATCGAAAAACTAAAGCAGTTACTCTCAATAAACGAAGAAGCTCTGAATATTTAGACACTAGGTCCCAAATTTTATCAATTTTGATTTTTTCAATGTGTACCACGTGAGCAGTAACTAAATTTATTGACTTGCTTTGAAAAGCATTTTTGTCTGACGTAAAGTTAAAATTTTTCTTCATTCTGTCATTTCCCTCCCACCACAAAGAAAAATTTTGCAGCTGTTCTGGGGAGATGCCTCTTGAAGCGCAGTCTGCAGGATTTTCATGAGTCCTGACATGACTCCAGAAAGCTTCAGGAACCTTATTATGAATTTTTGAACAACGGTTTCTAATAAACACCGACGACCATTTGGAAGGGTGTTCTCGTAACCAAAAGAGAACATCTTGTGAGTCTGTGAAAAGGAAAATTTCAGAAGAGGGTAAATCCAAAGCTCTTAGTAATTTAACAGTCAATCTTGCTAATAGTAATGCTGAGCAAAGCTCTAATTTCGGGATTGAGTGCATAGGCTTTATAGGAGAAAATTTGGATTTAGCCTGTAGCAGACGAGTTTCAGTTTTATTTTGAAACGTTGTTTTTAAGTAAACGCATGCTGCGTATGCCATTTGAGAAGCATCACAAAAGCCAAAAATCTCATATTTAGCGTCAGGTACAAAACCTAGCCAACGGGGAATCCGAATTGAATTAATAGCAGTTAGCGCTTGATACCAACTTAAAAATTCACCACTAAGAGAAATTGTCAGTTTATCATCCCATTTTACTTTTTTAATCCATAACTTTTGCATAAATGCTTTACCTGTTATCAAAACCGGAGACAAATACCCCAATGGGTCAAACAACTTGGAAATACTGGACAATACATTTCTCTTAGTAATGTCTTTTTCAAATTGGTCGAGCTCGATATTGAACGTAAAATAATCCTCTTTAGGATTCCAATTAAGGCCTAATAACGAAAAATAGGAGTTAGATGCATTAACACCGGCTTTTATATCGTCAGGAAAATTTAATAATGCATCATTATTAGACATCCATTTATGAAGTTCGAATCCAGCACATTTGCAAATATTAATGAGTTGCTGCTGTTTTTCAAGAGCTTCTGGCAAAGAATAACCTCCCGAAAGGGTATCATCCATGTAAGTCTCAGAACTGAGTACTTCCGAGCCGAGGGGATATTTTTCGCCTTCATCAATAGCCAACTGCTTAGTGACTCTAATAGCATGATAAGGACTACTAACAACCCCATAAGTAACAGTATTCAGTGAATAAGCTTGTATTTTATCACTGCCATTTTCACGCCATAGAATCTGTTGGTACTTACGATCTTCTGGGTGAATGAGGATTTGGCGATACATTTGCTTAATGTCACTGACAAAAACATATTGATATTTCATCCAGTGTATCAATAGTTCAGCCAAGTCGGGCAATAAATTTGGCCCTGTATGCAAAAGGCTATTTAATGATATACCATCGTAATCATTGGCTGAACCATTGAACACTGATTGAAGCTTAGGTTTCAAGGAATTTTTTTTGAGAATGCCATGATGGTGAAGAAAATAATACAAGATAAAATCAACAATAAGACCTGTTTTTCCCATATGACCTGTGTCCTCATAATCCTTCATGAATTCAATATACAAATTTTTTAAAATCGGATCAGCGAGAAAACGCTTTTCCATGCGCATCTTTTCAGCAATAGAAAAAGAGCCTGGGAATTTCATATTTTCAGGATCACGTTTAAAAGGCAAACGTACCATATATCTACCTTCAGGGTTTCTAGAATAAGTTCTGAGAAAATGGTCTTCGCACTCTTGCTCATCCGTATTAAGCAATTTTGAGGGCTCATCGAAGATTTCCTCTTGTCTCCAAAAACGCTCTAAATCGAAGGAAAGAGTAGATTCGGCGTCTGAAGTCACCGATATGTTAGAAGCAGACCCAATGCCTGCATTACCTGAAATGACCCAGCCTAAATTAGTATTCATAGCTATCGGATCATTCAGAGCGCTTCTTCTAATCCCTTCTTCAATAATAGAAGCGTGGGTAGAGGCACTAAGTAAAATTTCGATTTGACCTCGCTTGTCGAAATTCGGATCAGCTAATAACAGGCCAGAAATATGATCTAATTCTTTACATCCTTTACTGGCTGTTGGTGAGTACGAAGATACCTTTGAAATAAAGAAGGCTAAAACTTCAATTGAAAAGTCCGAAACAAAGTGAGGTTTAATATGAAGTTTAACCAATTTTTTACAAATATAATTTTTAACGCCACCTATACCTAATATTGGCATATTAAGAGGCAAAAAGTTTAACTTTAATCTCCTGAATAACGATTCGCTGATAAAGGATGCTTGAGAGCAATTATCAATGAGTGCCCTTGCGAGGAATTCAAAACCATCTTCGTTAACAACTTTAACGATTGCAGTAGACAACAGAACTTCACAGGGGTTTTCAGAGAACTTAACAGAGAGATTACATAAGTTAGTTGATGAAGCTGTCGCAGCTTCAGAGGTATTTAAATTTTTGTTTCTATTTACGGATCCCAAATCAGGTCTAGAATCATTAGTTTTAGCTTTAACTAGTTTATCATTGTGCAAGGTTGTATGATGTTTTCCCTTGCATACATTACAACGTTTTTTAGAAGGGCATCTAAAAAAAGAATAATTGCCAAGGCAATTAGTGCAATTTTTAAGCTTTTTTACGCAATCATATCTTTTTTCAACTGCCATTTTTTTATATTGGTATGAAAAACCAATGCAAACACTGACGTGCCTTCCGGCGTCTTCTCTCTTCTCCCCTCTACAATATATACACTAACTCTATTTATAAATATATACATAGATACGGAACACATTTAAAGATTTTTTTTTCCTTTAAACTTAATAGTTTTACATTTTTTTATTTTTAATTTTAAGACCTAAATTTTTGATTTAAGGGCTAAAAACTGAATTCATATGAAGGATATGACCTAAAAAATATGAAAATAAAAAAAAAATTAATTTTTCAAAATTTGTGACTTGTGGGTTTTTTCCTTGCGGCCACAGATATATCCATGGCTTTTTTTCGATTTGAAAATTTTTTTACCAAAAAATCTCGAGGTAATTTATTTTTTTTTTTTTAATTTGGATGTAATACATAATTTATTTCTATGAAAGTACTTATATTTAAAAGTATGTTTCAAAATTTTTAATCAATTAAAGAAACTTTTAAAAGTTAATAGAAATGTATGTATGATTTCATGCTTGTAATCGGTGATATCTGTGGCATATTGAAGTATTAAGCTCATTATTAGAGGAATTTTAGTGCCAGCTAGTTGGCAGGGTATTTTCTTTTTTAATTGTGCTAAATTAATCGATATTAATCGGGGAATCCTTTCAAATTTCGCTGTCTCAACATAAGCTTGCAAAAATATAAAAAATATATCCTTAGGTAAAATTTACCGCGGAATCCAAATTTTTGGTCAGTTTTTTGATTGGTCACGTGACTTGGTGGAAAATTTGTAATTTTTAAGAAATGAAAATCTGAAAATCAGATTTTTTGCTCTAGTTTTTTAAGAAAGCCAAAAAACAAAACAAATTAATGCTAGAAGTTGGAATGTATTTACTCGATTTCTCGCGCATGCGCAACTCGAAAAAAAATTTGAACCACGGAATTGGATATCCAGGGAAATTTCCTATCTGGGGTTAAAAGGAAAAGTTTTTTTGCAATAAAATAAGAGTCTGAGAGAATTTTTAGTAAATTTTGCGCACTTAAAATTAAAAAAAAAAAAGCACGAAAAAATCTAATACAGCTGTAAAAAATCAAGAAGAAGATCTAGGAGGCTGAAAATTGAGGAGGTTACTTGTTTTCGATAATACTTTGAGGGAAAAATATTTTGGGACCGATTTGAAGACCCAAGAATTAGGTTCTCATACACTTGAGGAATATCAACCCTTATAGAACTGTATTTTATATTAAATTTCTTAAATTTTATCATAAAAATTAAGTATTTAATTTAATATAATTAATAAATTATTTTTGAGTAAATTTTTGAGTATAATTAATAAAATTGAAAATTTAAAATGATAACAAAATTTTTACTAAAAAATATAACAGTGATAGTAATTATAAAATATAAAGTAATTATCTTTATTTTATATTTTATTTTATTTATGAATAAATTTTTATCTTCACTCAGACTTCTCATTATTTATAATGACTTACTAGTAATAATTTGTTTGCACCATTGGTTCTAAGAAACCATGAATCAAAAACATTAGTAGCTTAGCTTGTTTTGTAGCTAAGAATCTGTACAATTGCGTGGTTACCATCTTTTCCTACATTATTAGCACAAAATATTTTTATTTACAAAACATTTTCAGCATTTAGTGTTTTATTGTGTTGGCAATCAAATATTTTTATTTTGTAACCGAAATCAGGCACTCATAATCAAAGAAATAGTTTTAGCTATGTTAATCTATTTTTTAATAAAAAATTTTATATGTCTTATATTCCCGCAATTGTGCCAATTTTTTGCTTTCAAATAATTCCTCGAGGGATTTCTGGTTTCTTAGAACTAATGGCATAAATAAATCGCCATGATTCGCTATATTCAACGCGTGACCTTTGGACTCTTAAAAAAACTAACTTCCCTCCCTAAATATAACCATAACAAATCTATTTTGGATAAATCTTAGCACGGATCTCAATTAGCTATTAACTGTACTTGGTTAGGTATTAAATTATACTTTAAAAGCTTCATAAAATACCAAACGTTAAACTTCAAATTAAACTGCAGATTCATGTAAAGCTCAAATCTTATAAGATTATGAAAATAAGTTTTTTTATTGTTAAGTTAAATTAATACACATTTTTTTACCTGAGATTGCTACTAAAGATCCCAAGATTCCATTAATTTGGTTTGAAACATCAATGCCTTATTACAAATATATACATAGATACGGAACACATTTAAAGATGTTTTTTCCTTTAAACTTAATAGTTTTACATTTTTAAATTTTTAATTTTAAGACCTAAATTTTTGATTTAAGGGCTAAAAACTGAATTCATATGAAGGATATGACCTTAAAAAATATGAAAATAAAAAAAAATTAATTTTTCAAAATTTGTGACTTGTGGGTTTTTTCCTCGCGGCCACAGATATATCCATGGCTTTTTTTCGATTTGAAAATGCTAGATCCAAAATTATGAACACCCATCAATCATTTTTTATAAATTTCAAATTTCTCGCCGTGACTAAATGAAACGCTGACCAAAGCTTTGGATTTTTCCTTAAAAAATTTGATATTTTTAAGGGGCAGTAGAGGTTAAAATCCGACTTTTTTGAAAAAACCTAATTTTCAGAAAATGTTAGCAAAAAATTGAAAATCTAATAAAATGGTGACATTGCCAAGACTTCGGCGGAGTCAAAACTGTGGGTTTGGGTTTTTTATATGCATGTTTGCTTAAAGAATTTTTCGTTTGAAAAATTACTTTAAAAAATTGAGGATAAATTTTCAATCAAAAAAATTTTGGCAATGTAACCATTTTCTTAGATTTTCAATTTTTTGCTAACATTTTCTGAAAATTAGGTTTCTTCAAAAAAGTCGGATTTTAACCTGTACTATTGTACAATATTGTAAAATGTATTAAGTGAAAAATTTCGCTTTTTTGACAAGTCTTCTAAATAAAGAAAAAGTATCATTTGTATATAAAATCTCCCGCGGAATCTAAATTTTTGATCAGATTTTCAGTTAGCAACGTGACTTGGCGGAAAATTTAAAGTTTATAAAACTTGGTGTTCATATTTTTGAATCTAGCGCTTTCAAATAGAAAAAACCTAATGATGGATTTTTAGTTATCAAATATAAAAGTTAAAGTAATATTTAGCTAAAATAATTTTTTATCCACATACATTTCAGAAATGAAATGTATACGTAAATTTTGCAGAAATGTCTATTTGAAAAAAAAATCGTATTTTACGGATTTCTCGCTCATGCGCAGTTCAAAAAAAATTTGTTGACCCTAAAATCAGATTATACACGACCTAAGAATGGAATAATTTTGACATATCTAGGGCAAAAACAGCCTATTTTCTACCCTATCGAGACGGTTTTTTTCCCGTTATATGTAAAACTATGTTTTAAATCACGGGAAAAAATATGGGGTTCCACTTTTGCATGCTGTCTACTATACAACTATACATGTAAAGTCAAAATCAATATTTTGTCCCTTGTTTAAAAAATAGCTATATTTGATAAAATATTCGTTCAAAAAAAAAATACGAAAAATTTTTTAAAAATTACCAAAAAACAAAAACTGCTACCAAAAATCAAGAATTGAATCTTAGGGGCTTAAAATTTCTAAAGAGGCTTTTTTTTAGTAGCCCTTTTTGGAAAAAATACTATGGAACCGATTTGAAGATACAACCATCAGTTTGAAACTCGTTTAATTTAAAATTACCCATACTTTATTGATTTATATAAAATAATTGTTTACTATGTTTCGAAAAACAGCAAATAAAATATATATTATATTTATTAAGAGTTATGTATAATTAAAATATTTTTTTCAAATAATAATTTTAAATAAATCACGAAATTATGATAATAATCTTTATTTTTATTGTATGTATTAATAATTTAACATTAATTTTTATTTTATATAATATTAATATCGATATTAAACTTTATGATGAGTAATTTTTTACGAAACTATAAATCTGAATTTTTTAAAAACCCGATGGGATTAGATTTGGAACGTAAAAATTAAATCATGTCAATTTTTAAGGTTCTAATTTAAAATTTATTATAATATATTAATAATATATTTTAATGATATTATTTCCTTATAAAAAATCATCATTGTAAAAATGCTTACGGAGCTGAAACTATATTACTTTTGTAAGCATCCATTTCTGAAAAAATGCAACTAAAATATTTTTATGATTATAAATTCGTGCATGGAATCAATACTATTAAAATATATTTACGACACAAATGTAACGATTTTATTTCATAAAAATATCACACTTCTGATAAAATATTCAATCAATGTTTACTTTAAAAAGTACTTTTCAAATATTGATACGCAGTTTAACTTTATGATAAATCAAACTAAAGAGAATAAGAAAATATATTTTTTCAGTGCTCTTACGATGCTAAAATTTGAGCTTCGAAAATAGTATTTATCGTTATGAATGATTATAAGAAGCGTTTATCACTATATAAAGTCGTCTTCGTTCCTCCTTTGTCTTCAGTATATAGTGATAATACGCTTCTTATATAATCATGAATAACGATTTATATTTTTTGTGACAACAGTATAATATAAATAGTTTTTCAGGCAAATGGATAAAATATTAATTAAAATAATTATTAATTTATTTTCGAGTTTATTTTAAAAAAATAATATAAAATACAAATCAAATGAGAAATTGAGGATATTCATAGTAAATACTGCTCACTCTATCTCTCTATTCTATAGTAGGTATGTATATCCTCACTCAACAATCTCCATAACACTTTTTACAAAATAGTAATGAAAAACTTCAAAATAATAACGAAAACCTCATATCGTTACTATTTTAAAAAAAAAAGTGGGGATATACCAAATCCTCTCGATAAAACACCTTTATTCAGGCAGACGACTAAGCCGAAAAACTATACATATTATACTGGCGTCATGAAAAGGATTTTTCATTACACGCTGCAAAAAAGATCTACTTTCTTACTTTCGGGCGATCTTTTTTTCGCTTTTAATGAAAAACTATGTGTTGAACACGGGAAAAAATGTAGGAAATTTTACTTTCAATGCTGTCTGCACTCGTTCGCTACGCTCACTCGAGCATACAACTGCATTGAAAGCCAAATCCTACTTTTTTTCCCTTGTTGAGCAAATAGATATTTTCAGTATACATTCGCAGGCAAATATATTAGAATAAATACTTTTTCCATGTTTTAACGATGTCATGAAACAATGTTTAAAAGAGTAACTTAAAAGTATTCTTTCTTCTCCTCCTTTTTACTAAGATGAAGTAAAAAAAAAAAGAAAAAAATTAATTTTGTATATAAACGATCGTCGTATCTTTGACCATTTGTTCCCAAGGAATATTAAAAAAATACTTTTCAAAGCAAAATTCTTAAATTTTTCGAATCTCGATTTTTGTACGAAAGTACTCTTAACATTCTCTTTCGAAGGTCCATTCTCACCCGGGGCTGAACAAAAGTCATCATCGGCACAAAGCTCGAAAGTCTCAACTTTGGCTACTGAGGATCTTGAAATCTCCAAAGCTCCATTATAGCAAGATTGCTTAAAAACCTTTTTTCTTTTGTTTTTAAAGTATAAAACACAAAATATAAATTCTACACAACAATTAGAAAAAGTAAACTTAATTAATAATAACCACGACTACACAGACGACAAAATTAACAATATACATGTGGGATAAGAATTTTCTAGAACTTAATATTTCGAGAATAGTTTTATTTTTTATCTTTTAACGTTTTAATGCATGTGTCCGGAAGTTCTCGAAAAAATAGTATTTTATGTTTTTTTTATGTAGAGCCTTCTAGACTTAGATTTTTATAGAAAAAACTCATAGAAACTAATTAGAAAGAACCAGATGTCGAATTATCTAGAAAAATAATAAAATTATATAAATTGGTGTATCTTTGAGAGTCGAGTCTGTTTTACTTTTAGAGCAAGAAAAGGAAGAAAGATTTGATTATTCATCCATCCCAGAGAAGTACAGGGAGCAAACTCGGAGGCTAATAGAGGAATACGAGCCTAAAGAGGTAGAAAAAACGCCAGTAAAGTTAAGGGTCGCATTAAAGGATGAAATGCCTGTTTTTTCCAAGCCATTTCGGTTATCGCCTGAGGAACAGAGAGAAGTTGATCTACAGGTAAACGACTGGTTAAAAAGAGGTATAATAAGACCAAGTCATTCAGAATATGCAAGCCCGGCTGTGGTGGCGAGAAAACGAGACGGCTCGCCAAGGGTTTGTATAAATTTTAAAAAGCTTAATTCCAGGGTGGAAAAACAGCATTATCCAGCGCCATTGATTGAGGATAGCCTAGATGATTTGTCCGAGGCGACCGTATTTTCCACAATTGATATGCGAGACGGATTTTTTCATGTGGAAGTTTCAGAAGAATCCAAGAAGTATTTATCTTTTATTACGCCTACCGGACAATGGGAATTTAATTACGTGCCATTTGGATTTTGTAACTCTCCACCCGTGTTTTCAGAATTTGTGGCATATGTGTTTGCCCCATTAATACGGGCTAAGAAGATGCGTATCTATATAGATGACGGCATAATTTTGGCTAAGAGCATGGAGGAGGCATTTTCCCGACTCAAAGAGGTATTGGAGCGAGCAGCACGATTTGGTATAAAGATTAAGTGGTCCAAATGCGCCTTACTTACCAAACGTGTAGAATTTCTTGGATACGAAGTAGAAAATGGAAAGATTCGGCCATCTAGAAATAAAGCTGCGGATGTCATGAATTTTCAGGAGCCAAATTCCGTAAAGAAGGTACAAAGATTTTTAGGACTAACCTCTTACTTTCGCAAATTTATTTCAGGATACTCAAAAATTGCCAAGCCGCTTAGCGATCTATTGAGGAAAGATCAACGTTTTCGGTGGGGCCTGGAGCAACGAGAGGCGTTTTTGGTCCTGAAGCAAGCGTTAGCAGGGGATGCAGTATTACAGCTGTACCGCCCTGACCGAGAGACCGAACTGCACACAGACGCGTCAAAAGATGGTTACGGCGCAATGCTGCTACAAGTCAATCCCGAGGACGGCAAATTGCATCCGGTCTATTATTTTAGCAGGAAAACCAAGCCTACCGAGATGAAATACCACAGCTACGACTTAGAATTACTTGCGATTGTAAGGGCACTTGAGAAATTCAGGGTCTACCTCCTTGGAATAAAATTTAAGATTGTTACGGACTGCAGTGCTGTAAAACAGGCCATACAGAGAAAAGAGGTTTGTCCGAGGATTGCTAGGTGGGTCATGGCCTTGGAGGCGTATACATATAAAATGGAACACCGACCTGGAACGAGAATGAGACATGTAGACGCCTTGAGCCGCCAATTTTCAGTTCTAATGATCCGCGATGGTTTGGTCGAAAGAATTTCCAGGGCACAAAAGGCGGACTCTCATTTACGTGCAATTATGAAGGCGTTAGAAGCTGGGGAGTTTGATGACTTCAAGATGCGTGGCGAATTCCTGTGTAAGATCCAGGAGGGGCAACCTTTACTCGTAATTCCCTCAGCTATGCAAGAGGAAATTATTAGAAGTGTACATGATACGGGGCACTTCGGTGCTAAAAAGACAATGGAAATACTAAAAACTCGATATTCGTTTGAAGGTATGAATAAAAGAGTAGATAAGTTTATTAAGAATTGTGTCGCATGTATTTTAGGAAATCGAAAAGCAGGAAAACAAGAAGGTTTTTTGCATCCTATACCGAAGGACGACGCACCTTTGGACACGATTCACCTAGACCACATTGGGCCATTGGAGGCATCAAAAAAGGGTTATCAACATCTATTGGTGCTGGTTGACGCATTCGCAAAATTTGTTTGGATATACCCGACGAAATCGACTACTACGGCAGAGGTCTTAAAACGGCTAAGGACGCATCAACAGGTGTTTGGAAATCCTAGGAGATTTATTTCAGATCGAGGAACAGCCTTCACGTCAGAGGAGTTTGAAAACTATTGTTCATCGGAGAAAATACAACATTTAAAAATAACAACTGGAGTTCCAAGAAGCAATGGCCAAGTAGAAAGAATTAATGGATTTATAGAGACCATTTTTAGAAGACTAGACGCAGAGGAGCCAGGCAAGTGGCATAAAAAGGTCAGTAGGGTTCAAAAAGCAATCAATGGTTCATTCCAGCGGTCAATTAGCAAAATACCTTTTGAAGTAATGTTTGGAATCAAAATGCGAACAGCGGAGGATGTTAATTTATTGGAGCTGCTAAACGAGGAACTATACGAAAGATTTCAGGACGAGCGGTTACGTATGCGGGATGAGGCCAGACGTCAGATTCAGAGGGTGCAGGAAGAAAATTGTAGAAATTTTAATAAGAAAAGAAAGCCAGCAACTAAATATAACGTAGGAGATCTTGTTTCTATTACGCGGACGCAGTGGGGACCAGGATTAAAGTTATCCATTCGAGGGTTTGGACCTTATAAGGTAACTAAGGTTAAAGAAAACGACAGGTACGACGTCGTCAAGGTGGGCGATGGTGAAGGACCAGTAGATACCAATGCTTCTGCCTGCAGGATGAGCCCTTGGCGAGGTGCTGTAGATGACCTGGACAGCAACTACGACTGGGACACTGAAGATGAGGACGAAGAAGAAGAAGACCACCTGGGTCAGCTGGATTGTCAGGAGGGCCGAGTTGTGGGATAAGAATTTTCTAGAACTTAATATTTCGAGAATAGTTTTATTTTTTATCTTTTAACGTTTTAATGCATGTGTCCGGAAGTTCTCGAAAAAATAGTATTTTATGTCTTTTTTATGTAGAGCCTTCTAGACTTAGATTTTTATAGAAAAAACTCATAGAAACTAATTAGAAAGAACCAGATGTCGAATTATCTAGAAAAATAATAAAATTATATAAATTGGTGTATCTTTGAGAGTCGAGTCAGTTCCCTTTTGTCTATAGTAAATTTGAGATGTACTCTTATGTATAAAAGTCTTTCTTGTTGCATTATTACTTGCTATGTATAAAGAGTGTAGTTTTGTAAAATAGTCATGTGCAGTTTTCAATAAATATTTGTTTGTTTATTATCGTATATTAATAATTATTGAAGATATTATAAATTATGAAGATTTTTAAATTATTTCTAGGTAATAAAGATTTTTTTTTTAAACTTTTTATAAGTGTTTGAAATCACATCTGTTTTTTCTAATGTACAAGTACACCATAGGAGGAAGTTAATATATAAAATATGTTTTTTAATTCGTTTATTCTATCACCAATTCTTTTTATTTTTTATTTTTGCTTTTTCTTATTTTTTATTGTATAACATGTTTTTTTATTATTTTATCAAATAATACGTTTTTTTCATTTAGTAACTTATCATTAATTAATTTATTTGCATTTATTTGTGTATTTTTATAAATTTCAAATTCCTCTAGTGTATCAAAAAATTTATCTTTATTGCAAAAGTATATCGGTTTTAAATTTTTATGTATGTGGGAATTAGTGGAATGTTAAAATAATTGCACATTATGTACAAAATAAATATTCAAAAAATTTTTTCATTTAGTCATAAAAAAATTTTTACTGTAAATTTTATAATTGGACATATCAAATATTAAAATTAAAATATACATTGACCAGAATTGTGTTACTATTAGTAAGAGAATTTCCTTAGTACTTAAGGAAGCAGCTTGTTTTTTTGAAAAAAGACACTGCCACATGTTAAAAGCATTTCAATAAATTTTCAAGCAATTTTCAATAAATAAGTCGCTTTGGTGCGAATAACAAACTACTGGGTACTTTAATTCAATAAGAGATATAGATTATATCCACATATCACAATGTGAGTTTATAGTTATAAATCGAAATGATTTATTATTGGTCCAACAAGGTCAAAAAAAAAAAAAAAAATTTTTACCATAAAACAATTGTTAGTCTATACAGACATAATCTAAAGTTACAATATCATATTCAAATGTTTTAAATAAATTTAGTTTAATTATAATACAGACCTGATGATGGGAATTTATTCCTGAAACTAGTCATCTAATTATTATACAAAAACAAGTTGTAAAAAGAAGGATCAATAAATATAAATTTAAATAAATATGTTTTGATTTAATTAATTAAAAATATCATATACTTTTATGTTTTTGAGGTCACTGTTTTCGAATTTGATGTCTGTTTGACAAGATTGTAATATGACAGCTGTCAATTAGTTGTCAAAATTCTACAATTTATAGAAAACTTTAAATCTTAGATTTAATAAATGTATTAATTAGAAAAAAAAACTTTTCATCAGAAGGATTTTAAACTGCTATTTAAAAAAAAGACCTCCATAAGAATCGCCAAAATACGTGTTATTTTTCTTAAAATCGTGCAATTTTATTTTCTTTATATCTTGGTAAATAACTAACCCTAGATTCTGAAAATTTATCAGTAGATTTATACAATTATAAACATCATTTTTGCCAAATATTATATGAAATTCTTTTCATTAGAAATTCGAACTGTGAAACAACTAAAATTATTATATTAAATACAAATTTTAAAATAACACACATGTCTACACTCTTAAACAATATTGAATGATATTACTGATTTTATTTAAGTTATTGAATAAATTGTATTTATTGACCAAATGGAATAATGAAAATATTTATTATTAAATTTAACTATAAAGGTAGATAATTGAAGTAATTTTTGAAGTAATATTTAAAATAATTTTTGGAGATGAAAGGATCCTATCCTAAAAAATAGATGGCTCATCGCAACGGTTGCTAGGTGTAATCGGAATAAAGTCATTCTGATTGGTTCTCACAATAATGTACACAAACAAACATATACAAAATTTTAAATTCAAAATAACATAAACATTATTAATTTAAATCGAGAGGTTATGGATGAATTTAATGAATTTAATAAACTTTGTTAATTTAATGATTATTATATCTATTTGTATATAATAAATTAATTTAATAATGTTTGGAATAAGTAATAAAAATTTTCTAACCTCAATATTGAATATATTTATTGTTTATGTTTTTATAATGGGTAAAGTAAAGTGAATTATTTAAATTATTTATTATGCAGGTATATAAGTGCGTTCTTTGAAAGTTATTATGACTGTGAATGTTATTTTGCCAAATTGATTTAATTTTTATATAGAAACAAAAACATTGCAGTTAATTATTGGTAATTCTTTACCAAAAAAAAAATTTTTTATTATAAAATATAAAAAAGAAGGAAAAAAGATGATTTCCTTTAATAAAACGTAAATAGTATATTACGATCCTAGGCCAGAAAAATAAAGGATGACCCAAATCGCACTAAACTGCGATTTGGGTCATTCTTTGTTAATGGCCAAGGGTCGAATAAAATTTTTCTGCGACAGAAAAATATATTTGTTAAAGATAAAATTGATAAACTTTCTTTAATTATTGAATAGCTCCTTTGTGATTAAATTAATAAAAAAAACGCTGCCAAGTAATTGACACTATGGTTCCTCATTAGCAATAACAAAATGTTGTCAATGTTCTATGACTATTTTACCTAATAAAAAAATAAAATATTAGAATAATTGTGCCAAATATTCTAAATTTAATAAAGAAAGTGGATAAACTTTCCCCTGATACCCAAAAAATTTTCAAAACTCATAAATCCAGGTATTAATACTTTCAGAGAAATAAAATCGGCACTACATCAATAAAAAGATAATATTTTTTTAAGTTTTTAATGTAAAAAATTTTGAAAAAAAAAATTTCAAAAAATTACGTATCAGATGGAGAGATCCTTTAAAAACGATAATTCTAGATATTCGTACTTTCATGGGAAAAAATTAAGTATTACGTCCTAAAATAAAAAAAATTTTGGCGTTTTTTGTATTTTTTGGCGACAAAAATTTTTACAAAAAAATTTAAAAAAAATTAAGTATTAGGTCCAAAAAATTACAATAAACGATATTTCTAAAACTAGTACTTCCATGGAAATAAATTAGGTACTACGTCCAAAAAGAAAAAAAAAATTGGTATTTATTGTATTTTTTTGTAAAAAAAATTTTAGAAAAAAAATTTTCAGAAAATTAAGTATCCGATTCGAGATATCGAGTAAAAACCATACTTTCAAATATAAGTACTTTCGTGGAAATAAATGAGGTATTACATCCAAATTAAAAAAAAAAAAAAAAGGAGTTTGAGATTTTTTGATAAAAAAATGTTTGGAAAAAAAAATTAGGTCTTAATTCGATAATGGTTTTGAAATATCACTAGTTACAATATTTTCAGATATTAGTACTTTCATAGAATTAAATGAGGTATTACACCAAAAAAAAAAAAAATATTGCAGTTTTTTTTATTTTTCTTTTTTTTTAATTTTGACAAAAAAAAATTTGAAAAAATTAAGTATCAGATCCAAAAAATTACAATAAACAAGGTTCTTAAAACTAGTACTTCCATGGAAATAAATTAGGTACTACGTCCAAAAAGAAAAAAAAAATTGATATTTTTTGTATTTTTTTGTGAA
Organism: Anagrus nilaparvatae; assembly: GCA_022575985.1. Lineage (NCBI taxonomy): Eukaryota > Metazoa > Arthropoda > Insecta > Hymenoptera > Mymaridae > Anagrus > Anagrus nilaparvatae. Next base: position 8,593,215 of record JAKSXM010000165.1, read on the forward strand.
AAAAATTTTAGAAAAAAAATTTTCAGAAAATTAAGTATCCGATTAGAGATATTGAGTAAAAACCATACTTTCAAATATAAGTACTTTCGTGGAAATAAATGAGGTATAACATCCAAATTAAAAAAAAAAAAAGTACCTCGAGATTTTTTGGTGAAAAAAATTTTGAAAAAAAAATTAGGTCTTAATGTCGTGTTGGCTGTGAAATATCACCGGTTACAGTGCGACATACATACATACATACATACATACATACATACACACACACACACACACACAGACTTTTTTTAAAAACCGGTTTTTTAGCTTCCTGAGGTCTCAAAACGTGCTTATATGCCAAAATATCGAAAATCAAAATTTCATCTATCACAAAGGTTCCTCTATGAGGAACCAAAAAATGGTTAGGGTGATTAAAAGTTTATTTTTAGGGATTAAAATTTTTTTTCGTTTTAACATGGATCTAAAAAAAAACTCCATTTGAAAAAATTTGGCATAAATGTAATGTAAATACTACTACTTTTTAAAAACAATTGATTTGTACATTGATCTCAAATTAATTACAACTAACAATAAAACCAAAACACGCAAGACTATATCCTGCAAAAAAAAAACGTAAAGGTTGAAAACAAAATTTATATGTAAATTAAATTTTTTTTAATAGACATTACAAAATACTTATCATTTTCCAAATAAATCATAAAAATAAAAAAATAAAATTTTTATACGGTTTACTATAAATGTTAATTGTGTTTACTAGTAATGAGAACCGATACAAAAAAAAAGAAGAATATGTTACTCAGAATTAAAATATGTAAATATGTTATACATAACGATACATCGTAAAACATTAGGTCATTTTATTGTAAATTTAAAAGAAATGACGACTAAAAAAAATATATTAAAAACAAACAATCAACAAAATGTTTAGGCGAAATTCTTTACTTGTATAAAATAAAAAAATGAATGGAATAATTTTATGATAGATTTATATCCACTAATAAAGTCATAGTTTAGTAAAATTTATAAAAAAATTTATTATTGTGTATTAATAAATTTTTTTAAAAAAGGCCGACAGCGAGGGTATAATTGCATTGCTCCTTATTGTGTGTTAAAAATAACTTTTACATAAATTGAAGAAAAAAAATAAGATTTTTTTTTTTTTTTGACTAAAATGCCAATCCGGTTGATCCAGAATCCGTATAAATGAGGTCCGGATAATCGAGGTTCCAGTGTATTTTTTTTGTTAACTATTCGTTACAAAAATTGAGACTAAATAAATAAAAATATTATTGTATGTATATGATAAATATTATTTTGTTAAAAATACATATTCAAGTGCACTAAGCCCTTCACACAGCAAACTTTTTTTTTTTTCTCTTTTAAAAAATAATGAAGCAAATAATAAATAACAAAACGTAAGCTAATAATTAATTTATATACAAATTAACGTCGCTTTGGCCTTGAATCCCAAGTCGTTTAGTGATAAAAAAAATAATACACATTTAACTATTTAAATGATACAAATAATACTTGATAAATTCAAAAAATTAATTTTTTAAATAATATTCCTCAGCTAAAAATATCGGCATTGGTAAAATTAAAAAAAAGAAAAAAAACATTTAAGGTCGTTCTTCCCAGGAAAATTCCGAATAAAGGCCTCTAAAATTTTATCCAGGAAGGTTTTCAATGTAAAATTTCCCGAGGAATCCGAAAATCAAGTGAGATTTTTCATTTTCTATCAGGAAAAGCGAAAAAATTGGAAAATTCAGAAAATGAACAGTTTTCAAAATCATTTTTTTGAGCCTAACATTGATTTTTAAGTACTTAAAAACCAAATGTGTCAAAAAAAGAGTTTACCAGCAAGAAAAGTATGGGAAAACACATGTAAAAAAAATAAAAAAAAAAAAAAGTGACGCTTTTTGAGAAATTTGTATTTTACAGTTTCTTTTAGTTTTTTCGATTTCCCGGCTTTTCCTGAAATTTTTCCGAAAAAATATCGTCAGATTCGGATTGGGCGGAAATTTTTACTACCTACCTTTATATAGAAAATATTTTTTAGGCTTATTTAGGGCGTCCAGAAAATAAAAAGCAAACGGGTGGCTGAGAATTCAAAAAAAATAAAAATTAGAAAAAAAGGCTGCCAAATAGCAACCAAGCCACCTAGAGCCTTAAAAATTAGCCAGTAACCATATTTTTACATACCAAACACAGGGCAATTGGTATTTTTGAAATCCAAGACATCGATCTCAGACTTGGGTAAAAATAGCTAAGAACTACCAAAATATAATTTTATCATTTATTTAATTTATTAATTAATTATTAATTACAAAACTCACAAAATATGGGTATCGGTAAAATTAAAAAAAAAACATTTAACGTATATTTAGCAAATCTTAAATATAATTTTATCATTTATATAATTTATTTATTAAAAGGTATATTTGTAAACGAATTGAAGTAAAGAAATAATAAAATCGCGCCTATCTTCTAAATTTAGCATGCACAATATAAAGTTTAATGACATGGTAGTAAATCAATGGAAATAGGTTTTACAACGCATATTAGGCACTATAAGTTACCCCTTACTTAATTTTGCTATTTTTTAGGATTTTTCTTGTGAAGTTTGTGGAATAAGGTTTTTATCGTCTACGTTACTTGAAAATTACGAATTGATAAAATAAAGACTTACAATAATCAATATTTGGTTGTACGGTAAAAATTCTTAAATATTCTTGAAAATTTTCTATTGATTCTTTATTTGAATCTTGAATTTTTTCACTGTTTTCATTTTCCATTTTAGTTTTCTTGTAAATTAAACTTTTTTTTTTTAATGTGATATTGATTTGCTAAATAAATTTTTTTTTGCTGTGCGTTTATATATACGACCTAAAATGTTCAATATATCAATTTATTTGCTGATAAGAAAAAGATTATAACTGTTTATAGTATAGTTATCATAATTTTTAAGTCTTCTTTTGTAATTCGTATTTGATCTTATTTAACTTTCAATAAAAAAAAAAAAAATAATTGTTAAATTTTCATTTTATTGCTCATAATTTTATTAGACTAATATTAATTATTTTTGGAACGTTCAAACAAAAAATTTTAATGCTTTGAATAAAATTCATGTGAAAATAGTACATGGTAAAATAAGCAAAAAATAAAACACGATTTCTTTTACATAATCGTCAATTACGAGTGACGCATAGTAAATGTTGCCATTTTTCCGACGGCAAATTGAAAATTAGTCTTAGGCAAAGTTACTTTAAGTGCCAAAAAAAGGAGTTATTCCTCTATCCTTAGATATCTCAATGCTTAGACCGTCAAAAAAGCTAAAAATTACTTTTTTCGAAGTTTTTAACTTATAACGAGTTCAAAAATATTAAAAACAATTTTTTGTGGTGTATTATTTATTTCAAAACAAAAATTTTGACACTAACCGCGTGCTAATCGGATGATTTGGCCCGGAGATATTAATCTTGGAGTAAAAGCACGTTTGAACCTCCCCCGATATACGAAGGGGGGCGGGGGGTTTCCCGACCCTTAGAATCTTATTTTTTATCATAAACCATCACTTTCAGCCAAAAAAATTCAAAATTTATGCTAGGACCGGAAACCATACCTTATTCGGCTTATTCCACAGTAGTCTTTTGGTATTACTTCCAAGAAATTAAAACTAGGGGCTTGTACCAAAATTTTGAGACCCATAAAACCAATTTTAGTCAAAATTTATAATTTTGGCAGCAATTCAAAAATTGGTCATTTTTTGCCAAATATGGTCATTTGTTTTACTGACTGTAACGGTAAGAGAAGAGAATTACTGGTAAAAAATGTGGTTTATAGAGATTAAAAGCTGATACTTACGCAGTAAATGAGACCAACTGAAAGGTATTTAATTAACGTATAAAGTATCAGCATCATTTAGAATATGGCTTTAAAAACCCTATCTTATATCATATAAGCCTGCTAGAGGGTCTCATTTCTAGACTCAGGAGGCCCATTCAGGTAAACTAAGGGTATGGAGGATATTTTTTTAATTACCACAACCTGTCCTGAAAGTTAGAAGTGTTATTTGGCTTCCCAAATAATTGACACTCGCCTTGTAAGTCAAAAAAGAAAAAAATGAAGGTGTTTCAAATAAATTTTATTACCCCTAAAAATATGATTAATACCCCTAAAAAGCTTTACCTCTAAAATGAATAGTTTTCGTCTCGATTTTCGTAGTTTTAGGGGTGCTAAAAATTTTTTGGGGGTATTTTTCATAATTATTTTTTTTTTACTTAAGTGATCTAATCTAAAGCTAAAAGCTTAAAAATAAAAAAAAAATCTTTTATTTCTTATATTATTTGCCAGGCAAAGGGTAATTTGACTTGGTTTTATTGGAACTGGTATTGTATTGGACTGGTTTTAACCCTAAGGCCTATTATGTGTGTCAAATTAATGGATAATATAAATTAATTTAAAAATTAAATAATATAAATTAATTTAATATAAATTAATTTAACAATTAAAATTTAATGTAAAATTTTTTTATTGATGTGAGAAATATTATTTATTGCACTAAAATTGGATAATTTGTATTGTATAATATTTTTTATATTATATTTTTAACAAATTTATGTAAAAATATAATTGAATCAAAATTTAGAATTAGTTTTATTAAAAATTAATAAATGAATAAAAATAGGTCTAAATATTAAATAAATTACAGCATTTGAAAAGGATAATCATTTAGATTATCGAAACATCAAGTGGAAACAATAAATTGAATTATGCATTAATTGGTTTATTCTAAACCATAGTCCGGGATGTCGATTTATACTTTAAATTTAAGAAAAAAATTTTTGTTTTATAAATAAATCTCTGGTAGATTTCGACCATTTTTTGTTTTATGAAACAGTCTTATCGACTGCATATTGACTTAAACTGCAACAATATAGAGTACCACATAATTATGAATCAGTTTATTATGTTACAAAAATATTCTAGATAGGCTTTATTCATGCAAATGGGTCTTCTGGGCTTGGAAACACAGGGATAAATGTTGTATGATAGGGGTTTTTTGGCTTTAATTATTTATCACTGATTTTTTTTACAGTTATTATCAATAAACCGAAGGCCCATTTTTGACTTAAAATGATCAATTTTTAAGGAAAGCTGGTTTTATAGGTTTTATTTTAATTTCAATTGATTATACGATTAAAAATTTATGGATTTTATTAATTTCACGAAGCAAAGTTTATTGTATATCAAATATTTCACGGTTCTCTTTAACTGGCACCAACCCAAGATGCGTTGCGACGACGAGTTTTTGACGGATTTCTGTAAAGTACATTTACCTGAGGTGAAAAAAGCCAAATTTAAAATAATCGCCCGGGCGCTTTTTGAAAAAAGCTCAAAAACGTCTATTTTGGACGTTTTTAAAAACTGAATTTTGAGAAAAAAAAAGTATTCTATTTTTTCGTTTAAAAATTATTATTACTTGCAAAAAGGGTTCAAATAGGAAGTTTCTGAATTAAAAAAATATTTTTTTTCTGAATATAATGATATTGGCCATTTAAAAGTGTGTAAATGGGCCAAAAACCGTTGAAAACTTAATATTCAGATTTTTAACATTTTCATATAAAATCTTGGGTATTAAAGCTTATAAAATGCAAAAATCGGTTAATTTATCACAAATATGGTCTTTTTCTATTAAAATAAGTTTTAAAATATATCTTACCTGATGGTATTCAAATTTTTAACGCCAAAACTAACAAAAAATGATAAAATTAAATAATTTAAAAATTTTTATATACTTAATTTTTTATTATATTAATTGTAACTTACTTATTTATTTATTAGACAAAAACAAAAAACAAAAAATTTTAAGATACATGATGAAGATTTTTCCGTGTATACATTTAATTATCGTATTGTATAAGAATTTAAATAATAATATTTAATACTTTATTAGTGTTTCATAATGACAAAAACCATATATAAATTAGTTTTGACTGCATACGAAAAACAGTACAACATGTATGTAACACACGTATGAAACACATTTACATAAAAAAAACACATTGTCAAATTTATAAGATATATAAAAATTAATCAAAATATATAGAATAACATTAACATAATTAAGTAAAAATTAAATAGAGTAATAATACAATTTACAATTGTATGTTTAATGTAAAAAATAATTGGAAAAAAATTTATAAAATTAATATCTTTAAAAGAAATCATAAAAAATATTCATTTAAATTTATTTTTATACGTGGAGGCTATTATACTTACAGATAGCTTTTCTTAATTTTTCATAATAATTTTCATTTACTTCGCTTACTTTAAAGTCATTCCACGTATCAGTAAAATCATTGTGAACTGCTTCCATGGCTTGTTCTGAGAAATGTCCTAATCCTTTTTGATGTTTGTTACAAAAATATGAAATGTGAAAAAGTACAGCATGTATTTTAGGTGTCACAGATATGTTTAATTTCATGTAGCTATCTCTAAAGTCATTAATATGCTGCTCAAAATCATCTCCGAGTTCCAATGAAAAACAGGAATCTACTACAAGCTTAAATTTTGCGAATGTATCAACATATTTCAGAGTTTCTAATGAACTTAAAAAGCGTAATGTATCAACATGCTTTAATAATATTCGACAAGAATTTCCATTAAACGAAAGTTTTTTGTCTTTTTTTCTCGTTTTACATTACATTTTTCAGCCCATTGTAAACTTACTTGTTCGTTATCTTTAAACATATGGTCATACAATTTATTTACAACGCCAAGCATTAGATGAAGTTCAGGTGGCACAATTATGTCAATAATTTCTTCTGTTTCATCCCGATTTGTAAATAAAGGAGGTTCTTTGCAATTTTTAAATTTTCCTGCATCTTTTTCTTTTTTACCATAATCTGTCCACTCATTGAAATTATTAATACAATCTTTTATCGTACGATAATTTCCACATTTTTCTAATTGATTTTTTTTAGCATCACACCATGTACAAGGAGAGCCTGAAGCATGCCCCTGTAGCCCGGCAATAATATTTGCTACTTTTAAATCTACCGAGAAAACCCCATAAAAATCATTTAAATTCAATAAATTCCAAATTGCAGATAAATTATTATAGTTTTCCTGACAATTATTTATTATTGCAATTATAAAAATACGCTTAACACCTGTGTATTTAAATTCATTATCTTTAACAAGATCCCCGTATTTTCTTCTTTTAGCAGAGCATTCTTCTTCAAAAAAATTTAGTTCATTTGTAACAGATAATGAAAATTTTAAAAATCCGCCTCCACCATCAATACCAAATATCAACCGAGAATCTAGTATTGATCTTTTTACTTCAACTTCTTTGACGAATTCTTTTAATTTAATGCAATGCACCACTTTTGCAGTTTCATTAATTTTCACTATTTTTTTCTTCTTTTCAATAGCGCTGAATTGCGATATTTCAAAATAATCATCTAGTTCTTTACTTTTTGCAATGACTTTTTCTAGTACACCTGATTCAAACATCATTATATTATTAGTCTCATTGCGCAACAACCTAGTAAATGTTTTCACTTCATTACCAGAAAAATTCATTTTTACTTGAATTTTTGAAACACTTTCAACAGAAATCATTTGTTGGTTTTTTTTACGTTTTCTTAAATTTTCTCGTGAATTTGGTTTCAATAAAACTTGAAATTTTTTTCCAGTTCCTTTTTGGTGCAAAGATATTTCTTTGTTGTTTTCATTTAATCTCGAAGCATCCTTTATTAAATCAGCACAAATCATTTCTTTTTGTTTTTTATCACAAAATAAATGTATCATTGTTTTTATATTTTCTGTGGAATTTGATATTTTACACTTGTGCACTATCCCTTTTTTTTTAAGGCAACAGCATTTATCACAAATTTTTTTAAAATTTTCAGTTTTTTTCTTGTTTATTTTTGCATCAGTAATTAATTTAAAAGATTTTTTGGTACCAATCATAAGATTTTGATGGCCTGGTTTTCTTGCTATTTCACAAATTGTGCAATCACAAATGAAGTTATCGTTTGATCTTGTATTTTTTTTTAACTTCAATTCCAAATAATTTGGCAATTTTAAATTCTCACTATTATTATTTTTTTCACACAAATATAAGATTTTTTCACACTTTCCACATATGGATAATGGGATTCGCTCATCATTTTCATTATATATTGGAATAAATTTTTTGACTCTGTATTTTAATAAAATTGTTAGTTTAGATAAATTTTTTTCTTTTTTTAGACAAACAAGACAAACTTTTTGTCTGTTTTCATCATGAGAACAAAGTTTTTTATTACGTGCTTTTTCCATAGCAAAAAAAATTATCATAAAAAAGTACGAGATGGGCCCAGTACAAAAGTTAAATTTTGACTAAATAGCAACAATAATAATATTATAACATTACGCTGTTAACAATATTGCTATGTTATTGTTTATAAATAGAGCACCTGTATTGTTTACGTTTCGAGGCCCTTGAACTTAAGAACCCCCCACTCCATAATACGACAATGACATAAGTCACATATTTGAGTATTAAAAATTATTATACTATTGTTATACAGTAATAAAATATTAATGTACCTAAATATTTTTTGTTTTTTGTTTTATTCAATCTATAGTATAAAAAATGAATTATAAAAAATAATTGTAAAAAATTAAGTATATAAAAAGCTCTAAATTATTTAATTGTATCATTTTTTTTAGTTTTGGCGTTAAAAATTTGAATACCATAAGGTAAAATATATTTTAAACATTTTTTTAATAGAAAAAAACCATATTTGTGATAAATTAACCGTTTTTTGCATTTTATAAGCTTTAATACCCAAGATTTTATATGAAAATGTTAAAAATCAGAATATTAAGTTTTCAACGGTTTTTGGCCCATTTACACACTTTTAAATGGCCAATATCATTATATTCAGAAAAAAAATATTTTTTTAATTCAGAAACTTCCTATTTGAACCCTTTTTGCAAGTAATAATAATTTTTAAACGAAAAAATAGAATACTTTTTTTTTCTCAAAATTCAGTTTTTAAAAACGTCCAAAATAGACGTTTTTGAGCTTTTTTCAAAAAGCGCCCGGGCGATTATTTTAAATTTGGCTTTTTTCACCTCAGGTAAATGTACTTTACAGAAATCCGTCAAAAACTCGTCGTCGCAACGCATCTTGGGTTGGTGCCAGTTAAAGAGAACCGTGATTTATTTTAGTATCGAATAAAAAGCAACAAAATTAAATTTTTAATCTAGATCAGCTAAGGCTGATAACAATTCCATATAAATACTTATTCCTTCAAGAAATATATCTTTGTTAAGATATTCATCCACAGAATGTAGTAACATTTTGGTTTTCCTTATGGGTGAAAATCCTAACGTAGGAATATTCAGCTAAAAAAAATTTCTCTATAAATAAATAATGATCAAATTGAAAAGTTTTAAAAAAAATTACCTGTCGAAAAAATCGGCTATCTGTTGCAGCTGGAAATATTTTAGTAATTGCTTTTAAATTTAATTTTTCAAAAATATTTTTAACAGCTTGCCAATAAATATTACTTTCATCCAAATTAAATATTGGCAAATGTTTTTGACGGCCATAAATATTACAGGAAATGCCTTCACCAGCTTCTTTGCACCATGATAAAATAGTTTCTTCTAATTCATTCAAATCTTTGCTTATATCAATGCGCATATCAAAAGTAACTTTTATTGTTTCTGGAATCATATTAATTTGGACACCGCCCTAAAGCATTACATGAGAATATTTTCCTCAAATTAATTTACTTTTTAAAATTAAAATTTACCTGAATAATTGTAAGATTAGTAGTTGTTACATCACTTGAATATAAATCTGAATTATTTTTTAGCTTTTCTTTTTCTTCACTTCTAAAATCCATAAATTTATCAATGATATACTGTAATTTTTCCCCTGCTGTGTTTTCTAAAAATTGCGAAGAATGGCCACTTTCTCCTGTACAATCTATCTGTACAAGCCATGCAGTTCTTTGTCCATAGAAAATAAAGTAATCTTCAGATTCCGAAGGCAGACCTTCATCAAAAGCAAAACCAACATTTAGTGCTTTGAATTCTGGTGTTTCAACAAATAATTTCATTCCTAAAAGTCCGCCGATTTCCTCATCTGGTACAAAAATTACATGAATAGTTCTTTTAGGCTGCATCCCTTCTAACTTAAGCCTTTTTATGGATTCTAAATATTGAATACCAACAGACTTCATGTCCTGACTACCTCTGGCATAAATGTTTCCATTTTCTTGCATATGAGCACTGAGTGGTGGATATTTCCAAGATTCCTAAATAAAAATTATAAATTATTTAAAATTTAAAAATTAATGCATGAAATGAATCCTTACGTACTTCGTAAAAAGCTACTACGTCCATGTGACTATTTAAAAGAATGGACGGAAGAGATTCATTAGTTCCGATCCAGCTAATAATTACAACAGGTTTTCCAGAAGATAGCTCTACTACTTTCGCTGACAAATCTAAAGATTTTGCCTGTTTTTCCAAAAATTGAACACAGCGAGCTGCAATAAATAAATTGATTGTTTGTAAGTGTAATCCAGGGAATTAGAATTTTTTTTGTTTTCTTTTTATTTTGATTTTGAATTTTTTTTAAATTAGAAACTTGATAAATGTTTCAAAAATTTTTGTTTTCAGAACAAAGTTTAGAATAAGATCAAAGATTAAATATCATAAAGACATAAAATATTTTCAATATTTTATATTTCATTTTTTATTACATAAATAAATTTTATTGTATGTAAAATACTAAGTCTAAATTTAATTATAGTAATTATTAAGATGGAGCATGTTTATAGGGAGAGGGTACATCAGAATTGAAAAATTAAGGGGGTTGGTCAAAACTGTCCGATTTAAGGGGGGGGGGGGGGGTCAAATGAGACTTAGAATAATTCAGGTTTTGGTACTTGGAATAATTTTGATTTAGGGACCTAGAATAATACGCGTTTAGGGAATGAAGTTTAGGTTTAGAATCTTAAGCTAGTAAGGTGATAATTACAAATTATAAAATTAGAAAATTTTACGATGTTGTAACGTTGCGTAACATTTATGCATTGTAATAGGTATACCTAGTCCTCAGCTGAAATTAAAAATCTTCCATGTATTTAGGTTGTGCTTACACAAACCGTTTATAAGTTTTTGATTTTTGGTCTATTTATTACTTAAAAAATAAAGTAAAATTTAAATAATACAACTTACAATAATCAACATTTGGTTGAACGGTAGATATTCTCAAATATTCTTAATTTTCTATTGACTCTATATTTAAATCTTGAATTGCTTCACTGTTTTCATTTTCCATTTTAGTTTTCTTGTAAAATAAAGTTTTTTTTTTTTAATGTGATATTGATTTGTTAAATAAATTTTTTTTTTGGTTTGCATCTATATATACGTCTTAAAATTTGCAAAATATCAATTTATTGCTGATAAATAAAGATTATACCCTTTTATAGTGTAGTTATCATCATTTTTATGTCTTCTTTTGTAAATTATATTTAATGTTGTTCAACTTTTAATAAAAATGCAATTACCAAATTTTTATTTTATTGCTTGCACAAAATTTAATTACGTTAATAGTAATTATTCTTGCAACATGCAAACATAAAAAATTTTAATACTTTAAAAAAAATACTGTTAATAAGATGAAATTAAGCATTTCGTAAATACGGAAAAAGACGCTGCCAAATTATTGGTATTACGGTTTTTCAAGCAATGACAAAATATTCTTAATGACTGAAAATCTATTCAAGTATATAATAATATAAAAGAACTGAAAATTATGTTTTCCTTGCTGTCATTTAACACCCATGTAAAAAAAATTAGGATATACATCCGAAAAGCAAAAAAAAATTATTTTATTTTCAATTTTTTGAAGTTAAAAATTATGAAACAAAAATTGATAATTTTCAGCAATTGTAAAAGTTAGAAAATTATGAATTTTTAATTTTTATCGATCAACTCATATGACGTATAAAAAACTTTTAAAAATCTAGAATGATTTTCTAATTTACATATGATTTTCAAACTAATCATTTTTATAAAATTTTTTGCGCATTTCATTCTTTTTCAAGCAATAGAAAATGTCATTATTTAAATACACTGAAAAAAAATCTACTTGCTGTTAGTGGAATTCTTCCGTTGCTGCTGTTACTTGTGGCTTTTTCTCTTAACTGCAAGCGGGATTACGCTAATAGACCTTCACCGAGGTAACGAGGTGGCCTCGCTTTGAGCAAGGCGAGGCGAGGCGAGATCGAGGCGAGATCGGAAAATTGAAATTCTCGTTATACCGAGGCGAGGCCGTGACTGTATTTTTAGCGTAACGCTAATGGTAAACGGAATCCTGTTTCTGGTTTGCGGAAATATTGTTTCCACTCAATCGATTTCAAAGGTCATAAAACGTTAAAAAAATTAAAAAAATATATTTTCTATTCATTTAGTATATGCGCGCAGAGCTATTGTGAGACAAATTAAAAAAAATTCTTAAAAAGAAAGAAATATCTATTTTTTAAACAAGGAACAAAATATTGATTGTGACCTTGAATAAAGTCGTATGCCCGAGCGAACGTAACAAAACTTTTTCGCGTTTGACAGTTAATATACTATTAATTTTCTTTAAGTCTATGCTATTTTCAATCGTTTAAGCAAAATATTATATTACGAGCGCACGTCTAGAAAAGTAAAGAATAAATTACCATTTGAGGCGAATCCGAGGTTGTTAAACTGCGATTTGGGTCATTGTTTATTTATGTACAAGGGTCGTATAGGATTTTTCGTCATCAGTGGCGAGAAAAGACGTCTTTTCTGGTCGCGCAGAGGCCGGCAATTGCACTTTCTGGCCGCTAAAAAGAAAAAAAAAATCGTAAGCCACAAATAGAATTTATATATCATCCGTAACCGGAATATTTCCACTTGCGGCAAAAGTTTTGTTTTTCAGTGTAGTAAAGGATTTTTTATTTATAGCTGTCGTAAACCTTTACGCTTATAGCATTGAGAATTAAAACCAATATAAAGTTTGATAAAATATGATTTTTGATAACGTTACTAAGTAACTTAATGTTTAAGCTTATTACAATTCTAGAATTTTTATCCGCAATAAACTGAGCTTTAGCTAGTAGCAGAATGAGCTTAAAGATTATCAGAACGGCTCACAATAAACATTAGTAATCGAGTAAATTAATTCAGTTAGCACGTCTTTGTTTACTAGAGGAAAAAATGACTAGCCATTTTCATATTAAATTTGAAAAGAAAGTTTCCACTAATATAAGAGGCAAGAAGCAAAATTTTCATTAATTGAACCAAGGGGCGATCCACTCAGAGTACAGTAACTGTGCGCCTAGTGTGAGACCCGTGTGCGACAAATTTGCGAATCATTCTGGAAGCGCTGCTAATGTTTGAATATCAAATAAATTAAATATACACCCTCATTTTAATCTTATAAATATATTAAAAATATTTGCTTCTTTTGGAATACCTATACGAAAGGCTTATAAGATTAAAAGTAGGGTGGTCGGGTAATTTTTTTGATAAAACATGTTGGTCTGTAACGATTCAATTAATTTGAAACTTTAGCAGCTCTGCCTAAATGATTGGCAAATTTGGCGCACACTGATCGCACATCAGGCGTACAGTTACTGTGCTCTGAGTGGACCGCCCCTTGCATTGAACACATCTACGCCAAAGTACCAAAACCTGACTGTGAAAACTAAATTATTTGTAACTACTTTATAAAGTTTTAAATTTATTACTTTTTATATATTGGAAAAAACAAAAACTGCGTTTCCGTATTTTTGAAAATAAGTAGTTGGAAAAAAAGGTTTTTGGTACTTCGTAACTTTTTGAAATTATTGTTTATACCCAAAAATAAAAAGTATATATTAAAAATAAATACAAAAATAAGATAAACGAAATTATTTACAAAGTAATTAAACTTTTCGTTTATTATTTTGATTCACGATAATTTTTAAACATTGATTTCTCAAATGAGGGTTAAGGTATTTTCAAAAATTTGTATACTTCTCCATCCTGCACTCCCTTATTTGTTCATTCAATATTACGTGTGAACGGCGTGGATTAGCAACTGATCTAGGCCTAGACTGATCTCTTTATCGTTAATTTTCATACGGTTCAACACGGCAGCAGCTATAAATTCATTTTTCACATGTACGGTTACACATGGCTGAGCTCTTCTATATTATATTGACACGGTTAAACACGGTTGATTCTTTAAATAAATTTTTCATACGGTTGAACACGGTATTTCTTTTTATTTATTAATAATGATACGGTTATGCCCGGTTGAAGTATTTAAATTTTTTTCACACAGTTTTTTACGGTAAATATATACTTAACCTGCGAGTCACACAGTTGAGTAAATTCCTACGATTACATACGGAAAAGATGAAAAACCGTGATTTTCATCTAAAAAACGGAGCAGTCCTTTGGAAACGGTAATTTTAAATAGACACCTTCGTTTTAAGATTCACTATTTTAATTTTTTTACGTTTCATCAGTTTTGAATATTGCTGTTGTAAACCCTCAAAAAAGGATTAACAATAAGTCTCAAAAACGCATATTAAGATCTAATTTTGTTTAAAATTAAACTACATTTTTTAGCCTAATAATAATAACTTTATTGCTTTAAAATATTTAAAAGGCCAAATATTGCTTTTAAATTAATTTAAATTCTAAATTGATAATAAGTACTGTAGTTGTGACGTAATAAATAGAAAGGAATTAGGTCTAGCTAATTTTAGAATTCATTTATTGGTTTTGTATATTCAAAGTCATTTTATATATTTTAAATCAAATTATTAAAGTTAAATTTTTGATTATGAAAATTTACTTATTTTTTGAAGAACTTTGAAAAACTATATCTGTGACTTATGATTGTAGATTATTAAGAGTAAAATTTTTTTTTCAGTAACGATTTATGTTTACATATACAATATTTTAAATTTAATTTAAAAATAATTAAAAACTAAAGCTGATATTTGATAACACGAATATCAAAATTAATTTATTTTCAAAGTCAACTGGATATTATAATTAGTAATTTATTAAAAAGCTAAAAGACTAATTAACAAAAGTATTAGTGATTAGATTTGCATGTATAATAAATTTACAACAATTAAAAAGTTTAAAAAACTATTAGCTCTAAATTTTTATCGATCATTTCATACACATGCATGAAAGTAATAAATTAAATAAAAATGAAATTACCTACGTTGTATTTGCCTTTCAAACTAATGATTTTTGTTTTAGTTTTATGCGCATATTATTATTTCGAGAAGTTTGAATTAGTTTTCTTTTTCAAGGAAATAGAAAATTACTATAACATTATTTGAATAAATAAAAATTTATTTTTTTATGTGTTTATTATGAAACTTTTTTTTAACATTGAAAAAAATTAAAATCATTAATCAATAAATTTAATTTAAAAAAATATAATTTTTTATACGGCGCTAAGTAACAATGTTTACATTTATTAAAATCCTATATTTTTCATCTCATAAACTAAGAAATAATTAGGGATTATAGTACGCCCTTAAAAAAATTGTGGAATACAGCGACTTATAAATTTTAGTTTGAGTCATTTCATTTATTTATTATTTATTTCACATAAAAATAGTAAATAATAAATAATAAATTAGTAATTTGAACTTTACTCATGGGTGGTAGTGTTTTAGTTTTTGCATAAATACTTGCAAAAGTAAATAATTGAATATTCAAGCAATTATTACTAGTGTATTTTTCAGTGCAATAATTTGTGAGTCTTATAAAAGCCTAATAAAAAAAATTCTTATAACTGGTTTCTGTGTTCACAAAACAAACAATCAAAAAAATTTCATTTATAACAATTGCTCCTGACACTGACGATATTTACACGCCAAAGTATGAGTAATATTTTTCACCATCTCAAAAAAATCTTCTAATAATTATATAATTTAACTGTAGTATTAAAAAATATTTAAAAGTTTTACTTCATCCTGACAAAAAAATTTAAACTTTTTCAAAGTCGAACGGATGTATAGTTTACAATTTTTTTTGTAAAAAATTAAAGCTAAATAACTAATTAATAAAATTTAATTTAAGTACTGCTTCCTGTATTGAAATTTTCAGCAATTACAAAGTTACTTTTAATTTTTATCGATTTACTCGTACATACATGGCGTGTAAAAACTTTTCAAAGTTAAATAAAAATTGCTACGTAATAAGTTATATCTGATTTTAACCAATCATTTTTTATGTCATTTTTTTGCGCATTTCATTCTTTTTCAAAGCAATAGAAAATTGTCATGACATTATTTAAATAATCAACAATAATTCATTTGACCGGAATAAAACCTTTTGCTTAACATTGGAAATTAAAATCAATAAAATTAGTTTAATAAATTACAATTTTTTATAACCTTGCTAGGTGACTCAACGTTGTATAAATACTTATATTTCAAAACCATAGAATTTTTATCCTGTGAACTGAATCACCGGTTAGTAGTAGAATGCACTTGCAGATATTGAGAAGGGCTAAAAATAAACACGAGTACGAGTAAATTGCTGCAGTTAGCATATCTACATTTACTGGAGAAAGCAAATGATTAGCAATTTTCATCTTGAATGAACAGAAAATTTTGAAGAAATCTTAAACAATAATAAAAGGTAAAAAAACTGAATTTTTATTAACCTTATACTTGCACTCAAAGAAAATTTTCAAAATCTGATTATGGAAACTAAATTATTTTTACAGTATTAAGTTTTATGTTTTTTATGTTTTATTTTTTGGAAATTACAAAAACTGTGTTTTTTTTCGTTACCTAATGAAATATGTTTTTAGTACAATAACTATAAATCAAAATAAGAACAGAAAAAATTTTTCATGATTCAGGATCTCGATAGTTTTTAATGATACTGATATATCTTTAACTAATAGAGTTAGGTACATCAAAATAATTTTTTTTAGGAAAAAGTGCTTTCATAGTAGATTCGAAAAAATAATTAAATTTTTTTTTTACATTGCATTCGTTTGGAAAGTTGTTGCAGTAAATCCAAAAAAAAGATTAATGTACAAAATTATATCGAGATCGAATTTTTTTTTAAGCAAATTTTTTGATTTAGCATGTTTAAGAGGCCCAATATTGTTTTTAAATATACGAATTTGTTAATGGAAACTATATAAGTTGTTACGTAATAAATAAGAAGCACTTAAGTCTAGCTATTTCTAGAACTCGATGGTTGGTTTTGTATTTGCAAAGTCTTTAATACATGCCCGATTTATTTAGTAGACCAAATAACAGTTATCAAGCTCCATAAAACTCATTCCAACTCAACAATATGGCTTTATTTTTAATATAAACATCAACTATGTAAAGTTTAAATAATGCTACGATACATCAAAAAAAAAATTTTTATTTTTTGAATTATTATTAAAGTTACATTTCAGACTATCTTTTTAAAATGTTAATATTGAATTTTCTTTTGATATTTTTCAAATTTTCATGTTGATTTCGTAATCAGCAACCGCGGAATCCGTATGGGCAAGATTTAGAAATAGTTCCGATCAACCAAAGTTTTTCTACACATAGTTCTATAATTAGAGGTTTATTAGGCTAGGGGCTTTATGAGGAATGGGTAATTTTCTCTTTTTTAACTAAATAATCTTTTATTTGTTAGATAAACGTGAATATCTATTAGTTAAAAAATTTTGTTTTAACATGGAACATGTTTATAGGCAGAGTGGATATTTCAAACATGTCACGGGGGGGTCAAAGGGACTTACGATAATTTCAATTTAGGAACTTGGAATAATTTGCAGTTAGGGATTTAGAATAATTGCGATAACGGGGTACATAATAATAAGGATTTTAGGAACTTAAAAACATTTTATTTTAGCTTAAAATTATAAAGGCCTCAAGATTCAAAATATAAATTAAAATATGTTCGATGTACGAGTTTACAAACCGGTTGTAATTTTTTTATTTTTTTATACCATGAATTGAGGGCCAGGCTTTAAGGGGTGTCCTGATTGCGGACTGAATGGGAATAATTCTACGGTAAAAAATATTTTTTCCTATTTTATCTCCAGAATTTTTATCGGGTTAAAAAGTTTATGGTTAGAATGAAAGTCTGCTCAAAATTAAAAAAAAAATATTGTTATTTTAACGCTTAACTATCTTGAGTATAATTTTCACTAAAAAAGTTAAATTAAAACCATATTTGTAAATAATAACAGCTATTTTGAACTTGAACAAGGAAATAGTACGTAATTTATAATATGTGTAACTGTGATAACACCTTTTACGTATAATTTACACATAATATATAACTGTGTTATGCACTGTTTCAATGTCTCAGGCGAGACCTTGAATGTTTTGGTACTGAAGTCGACATGACTAAAATACATATAATAGTCAACTTTAAGCTTAATAATTCCTCTATCTATTTCAGGTACATCTCTAAAAAACAATTTAGAAAAAGTCAAAGGTAAAAACTGGATGAAGGTTTATTTTGTTAATAACATTGAAAGGAAAATTTTTGTAAGTTACTGATTGTTTATAAGTCGGTCCTGAACGAAACTTTATTGGGCCTAAAATACTGAGAGAAATGGGATGCTCTTACAGGTATTGTATAGTTTACATATGCAGAAAATACCCAGAAAAGCTCGTTATCTTCTGCGCTTTTCAGAAAAACCCAAAAAAACGTATTTTATGAATTTTTTTAAAACTTTTATTTTTAATTAAAATAAGAATATTAATATAAATAAACATTTAATTTATAAAAAGTAAAAAATTTTGATTAAATTTACATATATTATTAACTACAATTTCAAGGTTGTATAGGTCCCAAAAATTTTTTAGAAGCTCCCCAAGAATTCTTCACTCGGTAATTTTTCATGGATTTTTTTTGTGATATGCCTCTTAAAAGAAAGTGATAAAAATAAATATTTTTTAATAAACCTAAAATTGATGCTCTGACTTTAAATCATCTCATTTTGCAAACAAGTAACTGAAAAGATAAGAGTAAAAAATTTTTGGAAATTAGGATCTGGTAAAATATTTTTGAGATTCATAAAGCTTATGCTCAACAAAATTTGTAATTTTGGAAGCATTTTAAAAGATGGTCGGGCCTAAAAAGCGCGTTGAGTTTATTGACTGTAACGTAAGAATTAATGATAAAAAATTCTAGTTTATAAGGCTTCATAGCTGAAAGTTTACTAAAAAAATTACAATAACCAGAAGCGTTTTGGCTAACTATTGAGATTGCAGTTTTATGTTGAAAATTACCAAAAAAAACCGTAATAAATAACATTGAGCCCTCTGTTTCCAAGCCCAGAAGGCCCATTTAAATAAACGGATGTTATTGGTTGTTAAGTAATAACTTTAATAACTGATATTAACTTATAAATTTATTGAAAACAAAATATTTTAAAGATGATTATAAAAAATAAGACATTTTAAGTATTACTTTTATTTAAAAAGAAATGGTAGTTGATGATAAGTAAACAGAGTACAATAAAATATACAAATTTTGAGAAAAAAACTGTACAAATATGTAAATTTAATCAAAATTTTTGCTAGTTTTTATAAATTAAATGTTAATTTGTATTAATATTCTTATTTTAATTAAAAATAAAAGTTTTAAAAAAATTCAATTTTTAACGAATTCAGACACGTTTTTTTGAGTTTTTTTTGAAAAGCACAGCAGATTACGAGATTTCCTGGGTAAAATATTGCATATGTAAACTATATAAAACCCGTAGAAACTTCCCATTTCTCTCACCATTTTAGGCCCAATAAAGTTTCGTTCAGAACCACCGTGAAGAATATTTTAATAAAAACCAAAGATAAATAAATTGAAAATAATTAAACTATTGATAAATAAGGCTAAATAGATAAGACATGTGTTTAATGCATAAATTCTTGTTTATGGTAATATTTCGAACCACGGCCTGGTGCCTCCTGGGACTATAAAAAAATTATTTTAAATATATGGGTTGATATTCCTCAAGTGTATGAGAACCTAATTCTTGGGTCTTCAAATCGTTCCAAAAATATTTTTTCTTCAAAGTACTATCGAAAACGATTTACCTCCTCAATTTTAAGCCTCCTAGGGCTTCTCCTTGATTTTTTACAGCCGTATTAGTTTTTTTTGTGCTTTTTATTTTTTTAAATTTTAAGAGCGCTAAAATTACTAAAAACTCTCTCAGACTCTTATTTTATAAAAAAAAATTTCTTCTTAAACCCGGATAGGAAATTTCCCTGGCTAACCGATTCCGTAAATCGAATTTTATTTTGAGTTGCGCATGCGCGAGAAATCGAGTAAATACGTTCCAACTTCTAGCATTAATATCTACCCAGCAGACAAACCAATTTTACTTTTAAAATTCCCAACATTTTCGTCTTTAGGTTTACTTCTTATGGTAAAATTTTTGTTTTGTTTTTTGGCTTCCTTAAAAAACTAGAGCAAAAAATCTGATTTTAAGATTTTCATTTCTTAAAAGCTTCAAATTTCCGTGTTTAAGTTATAAAAAACTCTATATTACCGAAGCCGGAAGGTATACTGGTAGGGAGAGAGAGAGAGAGAGAGAGAGAGAGAGAGAGAGCAAGTTAGGGGACTAGGCCCTGGTGGTGTAGGACTAGGCAGTGGTGGTGTAGGACATGGGGGCGGTAAAAAAAAAAATCTCGCACAAAAAGAACCATAATGGTTTTCCATATGATAATCGAAATGGTTAACCATAAGTCACGTGACCAATCAAAAAAACGCTGCCAAGTGATTGGCACTATGGTTCCTCATCAACAATAGCAAAATATTTATAATGGTCTATTTTATCAAATAAAAATTATAATTTGAGATATCAGTATTTCATAAAAAAAAGTTAAATACCGTATTTTAAAAGAAAAAAAATGTTGCTGTGATTTAATGTTTTTTATTTAACAAATTTTTAGAAAAAAATTTCAATAAACTAGGTATTACACTTAAAAAAAAAACAATATTACAGATTTTTTAATTTTTTTGTTTTATTAATATTGAGAAAAAAATTTTGAAAAAATTCGGTATCAGATCCAAAAAATTACTATGAATAAGCTTTCTAAAACTAGTACTCTCATAGAAATTAATTAGGTACTACGTCCGAACAAAAAAAAATTTTGGTATTCTTTGTATTTTTTTGTGAAAAAAATTTTGGGAAAAAAATTTTCAAAAAATTAATTATCAGATTTGAGATATCGAGTAAAAATCGTACTTTCAAATATAAGTACTTTCATGGAAATAAATGAGGTATTACATCCAAATTAAAAAAAAAAAAAAAGTAGTTTGAGATTTTTTGATGAAAAAATTTTTGAAAAAAAAATTAGATCTTAATTCCATAATGGTGGTTAAATACCACCGATTGCAACATTTTCAAATATTAGTACTTTCATGGAATTAAAGGAAGTATTACACTAAAAAAAAAAAAAATATTACAGATTTTTTAATTTTTTTGTTTTTTTAATTTTGAGAAAAAAATTTTGAAAAAATTAAGTTTCAGGTCCAAAAAATTACTATAAACGATATTTCTAAAACTAGCACTCTCATAGAAATCAATTAGGTACTAGATCTAAAAATAAAACAAATTAAGTTTTTTTTGTATTTTTTGGTGAAAAAAATTTTGGGAAAAAAATTTTTAAAAAATTAGTTATCAGATTCGAGATATCGAGTAAAAATCGTACTTTCAAATATAAGTACTTTCATGGAAATAAATGAGGTATTACATCCAAATTAAAAAAAAAAAAAAGTAGTTTGAGATTTTTTGATGAAAAAATTTTTGAAAAAAAAATTAGATCTTAATTCCATAATGGTTGTTAAATACCACCGATTGCAAAATTTTCAAATATTAGTACTTTCATAGAAAAAAACTAAGTATTACGTCCTAAAATAAAAAAAATTTTGGCATTTTTTGTATTTTTTGGCAACAAAAACTTTGAGAAAAAAATTTGGAAAAAATTAGGTATCAGGTCCAAAAAAATGCTATAAACCATAGTTCTAAAACTAGTACTCTCAAATAAATAAATTAGGTACTACGTCCAAAAAGAAAAAAAAAATTAGTGTTTTTTGTATTTTTTTGTGAAAAAAATTTTGAGAAAAAAATTTTCAAAAAATTGGTTATCAGATTCGAGATATCGAGTAAAAATCGTACTTTCAAATATAGGTACTTTCGTGGAAATAAATGAGGTATTACATCCAAATTAAAAAAAAAAAAAGTAGTTTGAGATTTTTTGATAAAAAAATTTTTGAAAAAAAAATTAGGTCTTAATTCCATAATGGTTGTGAAATTTCACCGGTTACATACATACACACACACACACACACAGACTTTTTTTAAAAACCGGTTTTTTAGCTTCCTGGGGTCCCAAAACGTGCTTATATGCCAAAAAATCAAAAATCAAAATTTCATCTATCACAAAGGTTCCTCTATGAGGAACCAAAATGACCATAAATTTGGATTCCGCGGGAAATTTTACGTTTTTGATTTTTTAGAAATTCAAATTACCGCTTCAGTGGTCGAAATCTTCATTTTCTGGCGTCTTGAAGCACATTAGGCTAATACCAAACAAAAAATCGAATTCACCGGGAAATTTTTCATATGGGTATCTATTAAAAATATTTTCTTTTGCATCTTTTCGGTTTTATAATTTGATTGCTAAAAAAATTATGAGTAAATTTGAAAACTTCCAAAAAAATTAAAATGCAAAAAAAAATATTTTCAATAGATACCCATATGGAAAATTTCTCGGTGAATTTGATTTTTTGGTTGGTATTAGCCTAAAATGCTTCAAGACGCCAGAAAATGAAGATTTCGACCACTGGTGCGGTAATTTGAATTTCTAAAAAATCAAAAAGGCAAAATTTCTGCGGATTCCAAATTTTTGGTCAGTTTTTTGATTGGTCACGTGACTTGGCGGGAAATTTGAAATTTTTAAGAAATGAAAATCTTAAAATCAGATTTTTTGCTCTAGTTTTTTAAGGAAGCCATAAAACAAAACAAAAACTTTACCATAAGAAGTATACCTAAAGACAAAAATTTTGGGTATTTCAAAAGTAAAATTGGTTTGTCTGCTGGGTAGATATTAATTCTAGAAGTTAAAACATATTTACTGGATTTCTCTACGGAAAATAGAACTGCAGAATAGGATATTTTTAATAGGAGATTTTTTTGCAATAAAATATGAGTCTGAGAGAGGTTTTAGTAAGTTTTGCGTTCTTAAAATTTAAAAAAATAAAAAGCACAAAAAAAACTAATACGGCTGTAAAAATCAAGGAGAAGACCTAGGACGCTAAAAATTGAGGAGTTAACTTGTTTTCGATAGTACTTTGAGGGAAAAATATTTTCAGACCGATTTGAAGACACAAGAATTAGGTTCTCATACACTAGAGGAATATCAACCCATATAATATATTATAAAATTTTTTTAACATATAATTATGTACAATAATATAGTTTTGAGATATGCTGGACATTATGAATTATGAAATTATTTAATGAATAAACGATTTTCTTCAGCAAAACAATGTGTTTAATATGTATAAATTTGTAGATTTTGATAAGGTTCTTAACAAGAACAAAACGTCTATAAAAGAATAAAACCTTTATTCATTAAATAATTTCATAACAATTACCTACATATTTTTATAGAAAATTACATACCAACACATTTGCAAGAAATATCACTATTTTTGGTATTTTTAAAGAACAGCTGATAATAACAATTACTTTTATTTTCATGTTGGTATATGTCATTTTAAATAAAAATATGTACATAATTATGTTATATAATTTTTATTATATTTAAAACCCTTAAAAATGTGGAGAACAAATACTTATAAATTTTAGTTTCAGCCATGTCATTCAGTTATTATTTATTTTACATAAAAATAGTAAATAATAAATAATAAATTAGTAATTTGAACTTTACTCATGGGTGGTAGTGTTTTAGTTTTTGCATAAATACTGGCCAAAGTAAATAATTGAATATTCAAGCAAGTAGTTCAGTACAATAATTTTTAAGTCTTACATAAGTCTAATAAGAAAAAATTCTTATAACTGGTTTGTGTGTTCCCACAACCAACAATCATGAAAAATTTTCATTTATAACAGTTTTAACTTATGCTCCTGACTCTGACAATATTTACACGCCGGAGAATGAGTAATATTCTTCACCATATCAAAAACTCTTCCTCTTCTATTAATTATAAAAGATTTAATAGAATCTGCAGTATTAAAAAATATTTAAAATTTTCACTTTATCTTCACAAAAAAATTTAAACTTTTTAAAAGTCAAACGGATGTATAATTTACAAATTATTTTTAAAAAATTAAAGCTTAATACCTAATTAATAAAATTATTAATAATTTAATTTAAATACTACTTCATGTATTGAAATTTTCAGGAATTACAAAGTTTCGAAAATTATTAATTAACTTTTATTTTTTATCGATTTACTCGTACATACATGGCTTGTAAAAACTTTTCAAAGTTAAATAAAAATTGCTACGTAATAATAAGTTATATCTGATTTTAACCAATCATTTTTTATGTCATTTTTTTGCGCATTTGATTCTTTTTGAAAGCAATAGAAAATTGTCATGACATTATTTAAATAATCAACAATAATTCAATTGACGGGAATGAAACCTTTTGTTTAACGCTGGAAATTAAAATCAATAAAATTAATTTAATAAATTATGATTTTTTATAACCTTGCTAGGTGACTCAACGTTGTATAAATATTTTCAAACCATAGAATTTTTATCCTGTGAACTGAGTCAACGGTTAGTAGTAGAATGCACTTGCAGATATTGAGAAAGGCTAAAAATAAACATTATTACGAGTAAATTGCTGCAGTTAGCATATCTACATTTACTGGAGAAAGCAAATGATTAGCAGTTTTCATCTTGAATGAACAGAAAGTTTTGAAGAAATCTTTAATAATAAGTTCCTTATAAATATAAAAGGTATAAAAACTAAATTTTTATTAATGGAACGTTTGCACTCCCATAAAAAATTTGCCAAACCTGATTACGGGAACTAAATTATTTGTACATTATTAAGTTTTACGTTTTTTATGTTTTATTTTTTGGAAATCACAAAAATTGCGTTTTTGTTTTTGAATTGAAACATGTTTTTAGTACCAAAACTGTAAATCAAAATAAGTCCAGAAAAAAATTATGTTAAGCTTATTAAACGAAACATTTATATTTTTTATTCATCATTCAAGATCTCGATAGTTTTTAACGACACTGATTTATCTATACCTAATAGAGTTAGGTACATCAAAATAATTTTTTTAGAAAAAAGTGCTTTCATTGTAGATACGAAAAAATAATTTAATTTTTTTTTTTTTTACTTTGCATCAGTTTGGAAAGTTGTTGTAGTATCCCAAAAAAAATATTAAATTGCAGGTGCAAAATTATATTAAAATCTTTTTTTTAAATCAATTTTTTTGAATTACCATGTTTAAGGGGCCCAATATTGCTTTCAAATATACTAATTTGTTAATGGAAACTAGATAAGTTGTTACGTAATAAATAGTAAGCAACTAAGTCTAGCTAATTCTAGAACTCGATGGTTAGTTTTGTATTTGCCAAGTCGTTATAACAGCTATTAAGCACCTTAAAACTCATCCTAACTCAAGAATATTGCTTTATTTTTAATATATACATAATTGTAAAGTTTAAATAATGCTACGATGAATCAAAAAAAAAAAATTTAATTTTTTCAATCATTATTAAAGTTCAATAGATCTCGAGTATTTTCTTATTCTACTTATACTTGTGCTCCGTGTAGATTAATAAAAGTGAAAATATTTTTCAGTAACGTTTTATAATTAATTAAAAAATATTCAAAAATTTTATCTAAAGTATTAATGCGAATATCAAAGTCAATTTATTTTCAAATTTAACCGGATATTCTAATTCGCGATTTATTGCAAAAGCTAAATGACTAATTAGTAATTAACAAAAGTATTAGTAACTAGATTTACGTATAATAATAAATTTCCAGCAACTTATTACAAAGTTTAAAAAACTATTAGCTATTAATTTTTATAGATCAAATTTAGGAATTTTCACTTTCAATGCTGTCTGCACTCGTTCGCTTCGCTCACTCGTGCAAACAACGGCATTGAAAGCCAAAACCTATTTTTTTTCCCTTGTTGAACAAATAGATATTATATAAAAAATGATATATTATTACACAAGTGACAGAATGTACCTCATTAATAGACTTGGTGAGGTAAATTCTGTCTCGTGTGTAATAATGTTTTTTATCCACTTTTAGCCTTGGAAAATATATTAAATGCATCTGCACTGAGCATGTTCCATGATCATTGGTTGTGTGAAAACACAAACCAGTTTTTTTAATTACAAACTCTAAGCGACTAGTTTTAGAAAATCAAAAAAATAAATTTTTTATTTCATGATGTAAATATGCTTCCTTTTCTGCCCTGAAAACTATGCTTAAAACAAGCATTTTTTTTCAACTTTTTTTTTCTAGGGAAGAAAGTGACTATAAATTTTTCTAAAAAAAAAATAAACGGGACATTACGGGACGCGACCCACAGATCATCGGTATAATAGACTTTTATCCACTTTAGCCCTGGAAAGCATACATTAAATGCACCTATACTATGCTGGAATAACTAAAATTATTAAAGTACTTTCATGCGTATGTCTTAGTGTCTCGATTTATACAAAATGTGCGTACAACTATGGCTTATCCAAACTGCAAAGTAATATCTCTATTACGTATCTCTTGAATAAGCATAAGTTGGTACAATATTTGAGGGATACTAGTTTTTCCAATCACTGTTCTTTCGCGTTTAACATATAACCGCTAGATGGCAGGTACTTATACTATATGTTTTCCGAGGGAGTCTAGTCTCCATAATAAGTACTTTAAAAATTTTAGTTCTTCCAGCATAGTATAGGTGCATTTAATGTATGCTTTCCAGGGCTAAAGTGGATAAAAGTCTATTATACCGATGATCTGTGGGTCGCGTCCCGTAATGTCCCGTTTATTTTTTTTTTAGAAAAATTTATAGTCACTTTCTTCCCTAGAAAAAAAAAGTTGAAAAAAAATGCTTGTTTTAAGCATAGTTTTCAGGGCAGAAAAGGAAGCATATTTACATCATGAAATAAAAAATTTATTTTTTTGATTTTCTAAAACTAGTCGCTTAGAGTTTGTAATTAAAAAAACTGGTTTGTGTTTTCACACAACCAATGATCATGGAACATGCTCAGTGCAGATGCATTTAATATATTTTCCAAGGCTAAAAGTGGATAAAAAACATTATTACACACGAGACAGAATGTACCTCACCAAGTCTATTAATGAGGTACATTCTGTCACTTGTGTAATAATATATCATTTTTTATATAATATCTATTTGTTCAACAAGGGAAAAAAAATAGGTTTTGGCTTTCAATGCCGTTGTTTGCACGAGTGAGCGAAGCGAACGAGTGCAGACAGCATTGAAAGTGAAAATTCCTAAATTTTTTCCCGTGTTCAACACATAGTTTTTCATTAAAAGCGAAAAAAAGATCGCCCGAAAGTAAGAAAGTAGATCTTTTTTCCAGCGTATAATGAAAAATATATAATAACGTTGCTAGTTAACTCAATATATATATTTATTCATAGTTCCAGAAAGATTGTACGATAAGTAATTAATTAGCAGCAGAATAGCACGAAAAATGCAAACCTAGAGGACAGTTAATTTAGTCTTTTCATTCATTAATTAGTATGTCTTTATTTACAATGAACTACGATAAAAAAGATAAATTAAATTTTTAAATGTTTTGACAAAATTTTTAATGATAAGTTCGCCATTCCAATAAAAGGTAAGCAGCACCATTTTTGAAATTAAACTCTTGCACTCTCGCCTCAAAGTACCAAACCTGATTATGAAAAAAGTATAAAGCTAAATTATTTGAACTTTCTAAGTCTTCATGGTACTCAAGTTAGAAAAATTTGAAAACTTTGAAAATTACTTAGTAATATGGACCTGGGTATGCAATACTTTTGTTATTTTGCGAGGTATAAGGACGTCGATATCTTTATTATTAATAATTACAGATTTATGTTCTAAATGTTTGAATCAATATCAGTATATTAGATCTTCATTACAAACGATTAGTATATTAAGTATTAAGGGCGCAAAAGTTTTGGCACTAGCGTGAACACTAGCCCGAGTGCTCGGCGAAGCCAGGCACGAGTGATATGTGTTCACGCTAGTGTCTAAAATATTTCGCCCATGGTGCTTACAATATTTTTTGCCAACCTAAGCGTAGAAAATTCTTTGCAAAGTTTTACTTTGCCCCCCGGGAGGGCAAAAAAATTTTTTCGCTTTTGAAATTTGAATTGGTACAGTTAGTAACAAGCGTATAATTTTTAATAAACTCAAAATGGTTCAAGAAACACTATAAAAAACCTAATCTTTTAGGTGATTCTTAATTATATAATGACCAAAATAATTCACTTAGCTTCTGCCAATGTTTATTTTATTATAATCTATACAGAAAAATTATTTTCACTTATTATTAGAATAATTATCTGATACAGTTTTGCAAATAAAACACCAAAAGTTTTTACCCAAATTATAGATTTGAATGTTTTGGTACTGAATTCGACATGACTAAAAAGTAAAATCAAAAATATAGAATACCAATCAACTTTAAGTTGAATAATTCATCTATCTATTTTAGGCACATCTCTTTTTTCGCGAGAGCTGATTGAGAAAGGATAAAAAGATAAATAAAGGATTTTAATAGTTTAATTTCTTGACAGTTCCGATAATACTATTCTTTGAATACAACCAAAAACCAATTTAGAAAAATTTGGAAAAAATGGATGAAGATGTATTTTGTTAATAACATTGAAAGGAAAATTTTTGTAAGTTACTGACTGGTTATAAGACACGGTGGTCCTGAACGAAACTTTATCGGGCCTAAAATGGTGAGAGAAATGGGAAGTTTCTACGGGTTTTATATAGTTTACATAAGCAACTTTTTACCCAGGAAATCTCGTGATCTGCTGCGTTTTTCAAAAAAACTCAAAAAAAAGTATTTTATGAATTCGTTAAAAATTAAATTTTTTTAAAATTTTTATTTTTAAATAAAATAAGAATTTTAATACAAATTAACATTTAATTTATAAAAAGTAAAAATTTTTTATTAAATTTACATATTTTTACAGTTTTTTTTTCAAATTTGTATATTTTATTGTACAATGTTTATACATACTTATCATCATCTACCATTTCTTTTAAAATAAAAGTAATACTTAGAATGTCTTATTTTTTATAATCATCTTTAAAATCTTTTGTTTTCAATAAATTTATAAATTAATATTATAATATTAACTTACCCGAGCAAGAATTGGAAAAAATATTTTAAAAATATATGTATACTACGATGTCCGAAAAAGTATTTATTGAATGTTTAAATTAGCTAGAAATTTAATTTTTCACATACTTTATTAGCCACGTTTTTTTGTATTTTCAATGCTCAAAAAAAACTATAATCCTCTATTACGAAGATCGTAAAAATGTTCATAAATTATTTTTTCGCCAAAATAGTTTATGAATAGACCTTCACCGAGGTAACGAGGTGGCCTCGCTTTGAGCAAGGCGAGGCGAGGCGAGCCCGAGGCGAGATCGAGGCGAGATCGGAAAATTGAAATTCTCGTTATACCGAGGCGAGGCCGAGACTGTCTTTTTGTAAACCTCGGACTCGCCTCGACTCGCCTCGCCTCGCCTCGTTCTGCCTCGCAAAAAATTTAAAATATTTCGCCAATCACATTTATACTAGCAGAAAAAGAATTTCTCGCGTTGATTGTGTAAACCGTTAAAAATTATTTATATTAATTAAAAGTTATTTATTAGTTATTAAAAACTACAAGATGGAATAGCAGTCTTCAAATGTTGGAAGTTTTTGAGAATTTAAAAGCTCCCATAAAATCGTTATGTGATAATAACCTACAAATGAGAGAGCTTAGACTACTTGACATTGAATGGGATGCTTAGATATCGTTATATAATATTTACAAATTTTTAAACATGTATCAGATCTTTTATCAGCTGAAAAGTGCCCCACGCTTCCCACTG
This sequence comes from Anagrus nilaparvatae, assembly GCA_022575985.1. NCBI lineage: Eukaryota > Metazoa > Arthropoda > Insecta > Hymenoptera > Mymaridae > Anagrus > Anagrus nilaparvatae. The sequence continues at coordinate 8,623,398 of JAKSXM010000165.1, forward strand.
CAGTTTTAGCATTCAACATTTTACTTGATAAAGTCTAAAAGATTACGTCTGATTAAAAAAAAAAAAATGATCGATCGCGATTAGATGGAATTTTAATAGAAGCTTTTCAGAAAGGTCAAACTAAACTTTTAAAGCACTTTAGACAATGTAATTGGTTCTACAGTGCTTCCCTTATTTTAGACCCAAGACATAAAAAAAAAAATTGCTAAAACTTCTTGGGGACAAGAACTAGAGAAAGAAAGTTTCAAATGTTTTAAAAAATATACAAATATTATACGTTTAAACAATGCAAAGATGTGAAAAATGAAACCCCAAAAAAGGAAGTTAATAATAATAAGTTGCTGGATTTTTCAGTTATTTTTGATGAAGATGAGGAACAAAACCGTAGCAAACACTTTGAGATCAATCCGATTTATATTAATCTTTTTTAGTGTATACTTTGAGAAGGTAATTTTTAGATGTATGTATGCTTTGAGAACGGTACACTGTATATTTTGAGATCGATGCTTAATTCCTTTGTTTATATTTATTTATTTTTAATTCTATTATTATTATTTTGATATCTACTATTATAATCGAAATAATACAAATCATTATGGACCTGGTAATTCAAGCCACCACGAAAACTCGGAGCGGAAAAAAATGTATCATTGTGAATAATTACAAGTTTAGTGAGAAAAGTATTTTGAAAAATAATACAATTAAATTTACGTGTACGAAAAATTTATGATCCGCTGCTGTTTATACGGATATAAATTGTGAAAAAATTTTGAATTCATGTAATGCTCACAGGAATCATAATGAATATTCAAAAGAAGGTATAGACTTAGAAATTTTTAGGAATGAAGTTAAAGATATGGCAGCTGATGATAATCGAACGAGTCAAACAGAGACAGAGTGTTTACAAAGTTAATAATGTTACCTATACTAATATGTGGCTAGATTTGATAGATTTATGTATTCATTTGATACAAAAAAATCTTTTACTAAAAAGCTTCGTAGCTGATTTTGAAGTCGCAGCCCATTTTTCGGCTTGCTCAAATTTGGGTGCAAATTTAAAGTTATTGAGGTTTTACTTTTATTCCAAATAGAAACAGATTCAAAAATATTATCTATTAAAAGGGGTAAAGAAAATTATAGAAGGTGAGAGGCACAGAGGAATTCAGACTACATTTACATCCATTAATTAATAAATTAAATAGTTTCTAAGATATTTCTTTTTAAAAACCCTAAAAATATGGGACTCTGACTTTAAATTATCATATCTGCTAAACAAATAATTATAAAAATACGAGTAAAAATTTTTTGGAAACTTAGGGCTTAAAAAAATTGCTGAGGCCTACAGAACTCGTTTCTTTTAAAAATTAGAATTTTGGCAGCAATTTCAAAATTGGTCATTTTGGGGTAAGAATAGGCACTTGGTTTATTGACTATCAAGATAAGAGAATTAAAAACAAATAATTGTGGTGAACCGTAAATGAATGGTGACACTTACACCAAAAAAATGACACCAATTGGAAGTATTTTGGTTAGCTGGCGAGGTTGCAGCTTTGTATTAAAGATTACGAAAAAATTCTATTTTATAACATTGTTGTATTTTGTAGTTATTTAATATTTTGCTATTTTATGTCAATGTAAAATTCATTTTTTTTAGAATATACAATATTTTGTATAAAAAATTAAAAAAATTTATATTTTAGGACTGCACAAACTAGGTTTTAGTACTGCACAAATTTTTTCAGAACTGCACTTTTTGTGTAGAATTGCACGTTAAAAAAATCACTGATTATTCAAGATTAATTAAAAAAAAAATACGCCTCCTTCTCAAAGTGTACAAGTTCACCTTCTCAAAATACATATCTCAATGTATACACCGAACCATTCTCAAAGTATACACTTATAAGAGGATTGATCTCAAAGTGTATGCTACCAACAAAACTGGGAAGAAGAGTTAAACAACTATTTAGATGCACCATGTGCTCGTGAATATACAAATATATTAGATTGGTGGAGAGAGCACGAGGATTTTTACCCAATTTTATCAAAAATAGCCAGAGACAAGCTGTCGATCATGGCCACGTCAGTTCCCGTAGAACGCTCGTTTTCAGATGCTTCTTTGATTGATCAGCCTAAGAGACGATCATTGAAAAATGATGCTCTAACGGCATTACTACGTATAAGTGCTTGGGTGAAATCGGATTTAGTATCTGAAATATGTGGCTTCGATAACGATTATTTACTGCAATCTGTATAAAATATTTTTTTTTTTAAATAAACATGAATTTAGATTTAAATTAGAATTTTAATTGTTTTTTGTCTTATCAAACCTCGGGCGAGGATCTCGGCCGAGACCGAGGCGAGGCCGAGGCGAGACCGAGGTAATGATTTTTTGACCTCGGCCGAGTCCGAGGCGAGGCGAGATCCATCTTTCGCCTCGCCTCGGTCTCGGTCATTTATATCAAACCTTGCCTCACCTCGGCCTCGGTGAAGGTCTATTTATGAAAAGAAATCACCGCAGTAGTAAAAATATCTAAAAAACATTTTTAAATTCTTCTAACAAATAAAAAAAATAATTTTTTTTTTCCGAAGTTAACGAAAATACTACCATGATTTAAATATTTGTTAGATAAGTTTTCGCTATTGTATTTTTATAAATATAAAATGTTTTTAACTTCAATTTTTAGTAAAAATTTTGTTAATTAATCAATATATTTAATTTTCAGAAAAATCTTGGCACTCAAATACTTTCCTGTGATGCAAAATTTTCAATTTTAAATGTCATTTTTTGCTAATTTTATTATTTTTTTTACTTTTTTGAGCATATATTTTTACACATGTTTTTAAGGATCGAAAAAACATTTTTATGCATGTTTTTAATAATTAAAAAAATATTTAAACGAGTGTTTTTGGTTATTAAAAAAATATTTTTATTTGCGTTTTTTAGAATAAAAAATACCCTGCCAACTAGCTGGTACTAAGGTTCCTCAGACAATGAGCTAAATACTTCAATATGCCACAGATATCACCGATTACAACCATGCAATTATACACTCATTTCTATTAACTTTTAAAAGTTAAAAGAAAATTTATGTATTGAATTTAACTAAATCTATTTTTTTCAAATAAAATCTAACGTAATTCATTGGATAATAATTATTCAAGATAGTACTTTCATGGAATTAAATTAGGTATTACACCCCAAAAAAAAAATATTGCAGGTTTTTTAATTTTTTTGTTTTTTTAATTTTGAGAAAAATTTTTTAAAAAAATTCGGTATCAGATCCAAAAAATGACTATAAACAAACTTTCTAAAACTTGTACTTTCATAGACATAAATTAGGTACTACGTCCAAAAAGAAAAAAAAAATTGTTGTTTTTTGTATTTTTTCGTGAAAAAAATTTTGGGAAAAAAATTTTCAAAAAATTAGGTATCAGATTCAAGATATCGAGTAAAAACCATACTTTCAAATATAAGTATATACTTTCGTGGAAATAAATGAGTTATTACATCCAAATTAAAAAAAAAAAAATACCTCAAGCTTTTTTGATAAAAAAATTAAAAAAAAAAAAATTAGGTCTTAACTCCACAATGTTTGTGAAATATCACCAATTACATGCACACACACACACACACACACACACACACACACACACACACACACACACACACACACACACACACACACACACACACACACACACACACACACACACACACATAGATACTTTTTTTAAAAACCGTTTTTTTAGCTTCATGGGGTCTCAAAACGTGCTTATATGCCAAAAAATCGAAATTTGACCTATCACAATGGTTCCTCTTTGAGGAACCAAAACATTCTTACGAGTGTATTTAACGATTTAAAAACTATTTAAACAAACGTTTTAAAAGATTTAAAAAAGGCATTTTCACGCATGTTTTTTATACGATTAAAAAAAAATATTTTTACTATCCTCGTATTTTTTGACTATAGTTTCTTTTGAATATTTTAATTATATTTTTACCTTCGTTTTGTAATATTTTAAAAATATTTTTACGATGGTATTTTCTTGCTCGGGTAATTATTAAAGTAATTACTTAATAACCAATAACATCCGTTTATTTAAATGGGCCTTCTAGGCCTAGAAACAGAGGGCTCAATGTTATTTATTAGGGTTTTTTGCATCGAGATATAGTACTATATCTCGATGGTTTTTTAGTAATTTTCAATATAACGCTGCAACCTCGAAATTTAACCAAATCACTTCTGGTTGTTTGCATTTCTTTACCGTAAGTGTTACATTTTAAGCCCCGAAAACCAGAATATTTTATCACTAATCCTCTTACCGTAATAGCCAATAAACCGAATTCTCATTATTAGCTCAAAATGACCAATTTTTAAATTACTGCCAAAATTGAAATTTTTGATGAAAAAAGGTTGTATATGTATCAAAAATTTTGTATAACCTCCTCAAAAATTCTTCACTCGTTTATTTTTCTTGGATTTTTTAACTTATGCTCAAAAAAATTTGCAATTTTGGAAGCATTGGTCATTTTGGGCTTAAAATGGGCGTTCAGTTTATTGACTGTAACGGTAAGAGAACTAGTGATAACAAATTCTAGTTTAAGAGGCTTAAAAGTTGAAAGTTAGACTATAAAAATTACATCAAGCCAAAGTGTTTTGGTTAACTTTCGTGGTTGCAGCGTTATGTTGAAAATTACCAAAAAATACCCTAATAAATATCATTGAGCCTTCTGTTTCTAAGCCCAGAAGGCCCATTTAAATAAACGGATGTTATTGGTTATTAAGTAATTACTTTAATAATCCTATATATATTAAAATGAAATATCCTATATATATTAAAATGAAATAATTTAAAAAATTGACTATTTTTGATTTTATTGGACACGCATTTATGGAGAATTGTACGGACGAAAATACATGAAAGTGGTTTTAAAGTAATCTTTAAAGAAATATCTCCAGACCTTTTTTTAATTTTTAAAAAATATTTAAATGATTTCGAGAAATCAATATCAGAAGTTAGTAGTCGAAAACGCAAAATAATTTCATTTTTTTTCACTAAAACTGATTTTTCTCAGGATCTAAGAGGTTTTTTGAAACGAGGTTTAGTGCAAATTATTCCTAGGAAAAAATGCTATCGATTTGACGTTTTTTTTTTTTTAATTAGAGCTCACGGTTCAGAGTTACAACTGTTTGAAGCTAAGAACTTCAAAATTAAAAAAATCAAAAAGTGGACATTTTCATCACTTCAGATCTCGGAATGGATTGTATCAAAATGTAAAAACCAAGTTTCTTTGTATTTATTAAACAATTTTCTAATGGTACTTTTTTTTTTTTTTAATTTCATCCATTCGTTAAAGAGAAATATTAAAAAAACGACTTAGAGTCTACTTTTTTGAAATTTTTTATTTTTTTATATTTAGAACAGCTGATATCCATTTTTTATATGATTTTATATATTTTATATTTTATTTTCTTAAAAAAAACCTAAATGCTATCATAAACATTTCATAAAAATATATAAAATGAAAAAAATATTTAAATGCAATCATTGTATAAAAATATTTGAAATTCCAACTTTTCTATTAAACAAGAGACAGTTAGAAAAAAAATTATAATGGAATGAAATAAAATTAAAATTTTTAATGAAATTAAAAAAATTTTTCAATGCAATCATTGCTAAAAAATTTTTGAAAATTAAAAAATTTTTCAATGCAATCATTGCATAAAAATTTTTAAAATTAAAAAAATATTTAAATGCAGTCATTGCTAAAAAATTCTTGATATTGAAAAAATATTTCAGTGCAATCATTGCATAAAAATTTTTGAAAAAATTTTAAACAAATTTTATATGCAATCATTGCTAAAAAATTTTTGAAATTAAAAAAATATTTCAATGGAGTCATTGCTAAAAAATTCTTGAAATTGAAAAAATATTTCAGTGCAATCATTGCATAAAAATTTTTGAAAAAATTTTAAACAAATTTATATGCAATCATTGCTAAAAATTTTTTGAAAATTAAAAGATATTTTAATGCAATCATTGCTAAAAAATTTTTGAAATATAAAAAATATTTCAATGCAATCATTGCTAAAAAATTTTTGAAAATTAAAAAATTTTTCAATGCAATCATTACATAAAAATTTTTAAAAATTAAAAGATATTTCAATGCAATCATTGCTGAAAAATTTTTTTGAAATTAAAATAATACTTCAATGCAAACATTGCTAAAAAATTTTTGAAATATAAAAAATATTTCAATGCAATCATTGCATAAAAATTTTTAAAATTAAAAAAATATTTCAATGCAATCATTGGTAAAAAATTGTTGAAATTGAAAAAATATTTCAATGCAATCATTGCTAAAAAATTTTTGAAAATTAAAAAATTTTTCAATGCAATCATTTCTAAAAAATGCAATTATTGCAAACAAATATTTGAAATTCCAATATTTTTATTAAACAAGAAACAGTTAGAAAAAAATTTCTAATGACCAAATTAAAAAAGTATTTCGATACAATAATTGCATATAAATTTTTGAAATGACAAAAATTCTTTATATTTAGGACAGCTGATATCCATTTTTTATATTATTTTAAGTATTTTATATTTTATTTCTTTAAAAAAAATTTAATTTCTACCATTGCATAAAAATATATCTAATTAAAAAAATAATTAAATGCAATCATTGTATAAAAATATTTGAAATTCCAACTTTTCTATAAAACAGGAGACTGTTAGAAAAAAATTTATAATGGCGTATAGTTTCTGGTAAAGTCAATAAAAAAATACAATTTTCTTATAAAACAAAACAAATACAAAAAAATTTTAATGCAATCATTGAATAAAAATTTTTGAAATTATAAAACACATTTTAATGCAATCATTGCATAAAAATTTTCTCAATGCAATTATTGCATACAAATATTTGAAATTCCAACTTTTCTATAAAACAGGAGACTGTTAGAAAAAAATTTATAATGGCATATAGTTTCTGATAAAGTCAATAAAAAAATACAATTTTCTTATAAAACAACACAAATACAAAAAAAATTTCAATGCAATCATTGCATAAAAATTATTGAAATTAAAAACACATTTTAAAGCAATTATTGCAGACAAATATTTAAAATTCCATTTAATAATAATATTAATTTTCATAAATATTAATTTTCATAATCATTGCATGAAAATATTTAAAAATACAATTATCATATAAAACAGGACACTATTAGAAAAAAATTTTAAATGATGTATAGTTTTTGCTAAAGTCAATAAAAAAATTTCAATGCTATCATTGCATAAAAACTTTTGAAATTCCAACTTTTGTATAAAACAGTATAATATTAGAAAAAATTTAGAATAGCGTACAGTTTCTGCTAAAGTCAATAAAAATATTTCAATGCAATCATTGCATAAAAATATTTGAAATACCAACTTTTGTATAAAACAGGACACTATTCGAAAAACATTCAGATTGACGTATAGTTTCTGCCAAAGTCAATAAAAATTTTTCAATGTTAACATTGCATAAAAATATTTGAAATCTTAACTTTTGTCTAAAACACAACAATATTCAAAAAAATTTAGAATGGCGTATAGTTTCTGCCAAAGTCAATAAAAATATTTCAATGTTAACATTGCATAAAAATATTTGAAATCCCAACTTTTATATATAACAAAGCATTATTCAAAAAAATTTAGAATGGAGTACAGTTTCTGCTAAAGTCAATAATAATATTTCAATGCAATAATTGCATAAAAATATTTGAAATTCCAACTTTTGTATAAAACAGTACACTATTAGAAAAAATTTAGAATATCGTACAGTTTCTGCTAAAGTCAATAAAAATATTTCAATGCAATCATTGCATAAAAATATTTGAAATTCCAACTTTTGTATAAATCAGTACACTATTAGAAAAAATTTAGAATAGCGTACAGTATCTGCCAAAGTGAATAAAAATATTTCAATGCAATCGTAGCATAGAAATATATGAAATCCCAACTTTTGTATAAAACAGGACACTATTCGAAAAACATTCAGATTGATGTATAGTTTCTGCCAAAGTCAATAAAAATATTTCAATGTTAACATTGCATAAAAATATTTGAAATCCCAATTTTTATATATAACAGAGCATTATTCAAAAAAATTTAGAATCGAGTACAGTTTCTGCTAAAGTCGATAATAATATTTCAATGCAATCATTGCACAAAAACATTTGAAATTCCAACTTTTGTATAAATCAGTACACTATTAGAAAAAATTTAGAATAGCGTACAGTATCTGCCAAAGTGAATAAAAATATTTCAATGTTAACATTGCATAAAAATATTTGAAATCCCAATTTTTATATATAACAGAGCATTATTCAAAAAAATTTAGAATGGAGTACAGTTTCTGCTAAAGTCGATAATAATATTTCAATGCAATCATTGCATAAAAATATGTGAAATCTTAACTTTTGAAAAAAACACAACACTTTTCAAAAAAATTTAGAATGGCATATAGTTTCTGCTAAAGTCAATAAAATATTTTAATGCTATCATTGCATAAAAATTTTTTAAATTCCAACTTTTGTATAAAACAGGACACTATTCGAAAAACATTCAGATTGATGTATAGTTTCTGCCAAAGTCAATAAAAATATTTCAATGTTAACATTGCATAAAAATATTTGAAATCCCAACTTTTATATATAACAAAGCATTATTCAAAAAAATTTAGAATGGAGTACAGTTTCTGCTAAAGTCAATAATAATATTTCAATGCAATAATTGCATAAAAATATTTGAAATTCCAACTTTTGTATAAAACAGTACACTATTAGAAAAAATTTAGAATATCGTACAGTTTCTGCTAAAGTCAATAAAAATATTTCAATGCAATCATTGCATAAAAATATTTGAAATTCCAACTTTTGTATAAATCAGTACACTATTAGAAAAAATTTAGAATAGCGTACAGTATCTGCCAAAGTGAATAAAAATATTTCAATGCAATCTTAGCATAAAAATATATGAAATCCCAACTTTTGTATAAAACAGGACACTATTCGAAAAACATTCAGATTGATGTATAGTTTCTGCCAAAGTCAATAAAAATATTTCAATGTTAACATTGCATAAAAATATTTGAAATCCCAACTTTTATATATAACAAAGCATTATTCAAAAAAATTTAGAATGGAGTACAGTTTCTGCTAAAGTCGATAATAATATTTCAATGCAATCATCGCATAAAAATATGTGAAATCTTAACTTTTGAAAAAAACACAACACTTTTCAAAAAAATTTAGAATGGCATATAGTTTCTGCTAAAGTCAATAAAAATATATTAATGCAATAATTGCATAACAATATTTGAATTTCCAACTTTTGTATAAAACAGTACACTATTAGAAAAAATTTAGAATAGCGCACAGTTTCCGCTAAAGTCAATATTTGGTCAATAAATTCAAAAAATATTCTAAACAAATATTTCAATGCAATCATTGCATAAAAATATATGAAATCCCAACTTTTGTATAAAACAGGACACTATTCGAAAAACATTCAGATTGACGTATAGATTCTGCCAAAGTCAATAAAAATATTTCAATGTTAAGGTAGTTCACCAGTAATTTAGACGACAATAGAAATCGCTAAAATTTTTATAGGGGCTTCATATTATAATAATACACATAAAAATAAAATTTTAAGAAAATTGTAGTTTTCGTTTAAGAGATACAAAGCTCCAAAGTTGAATTCTTATACATTGCAAGCATAGGAGCCGAGTCAAAAAACGCGGGTTTGAGATTTTTATTTACTGTCAACGCCGAAACTGAACAATAGATTTTTTTTTTTAAAATTGCACCAAGTAAATTAATTGTTGAAGAAACTTCTATTCGATTTTTAAATAAATTGTGGTTTTCTTATAAAAGATATTTTAATAAGAAAAAATAAAAAACCGATGAAAATTTTAAGGTGACAACGTCGACGTTTAAAATACACGCATAATATTATAATAATAATCATGTAAATAAAATCGCGTGCCTACAAACATTGTGCGACGTTGTCGTACTTTTTTTTTTATTTAAGCTACCACGAAAAATGATCTGTCAAAATACCGTAATTTTAATTGTCTGGTAAAGAACCTTAACATTACTTAAAAATATTTGAAATCACAATTTTTATATATAACAGAGCATTATTCAAAAAAATTTAGAATGGAGTACAGTTTCTGCTAAAGTCGATAATAATATTTCAATGCAATCATTGCATAAAAATATGTGAAATCTTAACTTTTGAAAAAAACACAACACTTTTCAAAAAAATTTAGTATGGCATATAGTTTCTGCTAAAGTCAATAAAATATTTTAATGCTATCATTGCATAAAAATTTTTTAAATTCCAACTTTTGTATAAAACAGTACACTATTCGAAAAACATTCAGATTGATGTATAGTTTCTGCCAAAGTCAATAAAAATATTTCAATGTTAACATTGCATAAAAATATTTGAAATGCCAATTTTTATATATAACAAAGCATTATTCAAAAAAATTTAGAATGGAGTACAGTTTCTGCTAAAGTCAATAAAAATATTTCAATGCTATCATTGCATAAAAATATTTGAAATTCCAACTTTTGTATAAAACAGTACACTATTAGAAAAAATTTAGAATATCGTACAGTTTCTGCTAAAGTCAATAAAAAAATTTCAATGCTATCATTGCATAAAAACTTTTAAAATTCCAACTTTTGTATAAAACAGTATAATATTAGAAAAAATTTAGAATAGCGTACAGTTTTTGCTAAAGTCAATAAAAATATTTCAATGCAATCATTGCATAAAAATATTTGAAATGCCAATTTTAATATATAAAAGAGCATTATTCAAAAAAAATTTAGAATGGCGTATAGTGTCTGCTAAAGTCGGTAAAAATATTTCAATGCAATCATTACATAAAAATATTTGAAATGCCAATTTTTATGTATAACAGAGCATTATTAAAAAGAATTTAGAATGGCGGATAGTTTATGCTAAAGTCAATAATAATATTTCAATACAATCATTGCATAAAAATATTTGAAATTACATTTTTTATATAAAACAGTACACTAATCGAAAAAAATTTAGAATAGCGTTTAGTTTCTGCTAAAGTCAATAAAAATATTTCAATGCTATCATTGCATAAAAATATTTGAAATTCCAACTTTTATATAAAACACTATTACAAAATTTATAAGACACTATTACAAAAAAATTTAGAATGACGTATAGTTTCTGCTAAAGTCAATAAAAATATTTGAAAATACAATTTTTACAAATAAAAAATTCAAAAATATAAAAATACAAAATACACACCCGACAACTCGTATTTAAATTTTTAGAAGTTTTTCAAATTGTGGACAATCAATATGAGTTTATCTTTTTAAGTTGTTAACGAAAAAAAAATTAAAGTGGGGTATAGTTTCTGTTAAATTCAATACTAATATTTCAATGCTATCATTGCATAAAAACATTTGAAATTACAACTTTTATATAAAAAAGGACACTTTTCGAAATAAAATTAAAGTGAGTTATATTTTCTGCTAAATTAATTACTAATATTTCAATGCAATTGAAATTACAACTTTTCTAAAAATCAGGCTACTATTCGAAAAAAATTGAAAAAGGGGTATATTTTGCTACATTTAATACATATATTTCAATGCTATCATTGCATAAAAATATTTGAAATTACAAGTTTTCTATAAAATAGGACAATATTCAAAAACATTTAGGTTGGGTATATTTTGCTAAATTCAATACTAATAATTTAATGCTATTATTGCATAAAAACAATTGAAATTACAACATTTCTATAAAACACGACGGAATTCGAAAACATTTAAGTGGAGTATATTCTGCTAAATTCAAGACCTATATATTAATACTATTATTGCATAAAAACAATTGAAATTACACTTTTTCTATAAAACAGGACACTTTTCGAAAAAAAATTAAAGTGAAGTATAGTTTCTGCTAAATTCAATACTATTATTTCAATGGATAAACCCAATAATTCAGTAAATCGGACTCTGAGTCTTTTTTTTGCTATTTATTTTTAATGAATACATTAAATAAAAAACAAAAAAAAATCGGCTTTAGAAAAGCGTTTAATAAATACAATGCATTTTGTTTTTTATATATTTTGATACAAACCATTTTAAGATATGAAGTGAAGAAAATGCCCAATTTTTGAGTTTTTAAATTTTGTACTTCTTAGCTTTAAACAGTTATAACTCTGTGCCGTGAGCTAAAATTAAAAAAAAAGCGTCAACTCGATAGCATTTTTTACAAGGAGTAATTTGCACCGAAGCTCTTTTGTTTTATATATGAAATGACTTAAAAATTTGAATATGAAATAATATAGACATTGGCAGTCCTAAATAAGAATAATAAAAAAAAAAAAATTTTTTTAAATTTAACTGTATAGTAAAATTCATATTGTCTGTTTACAATATGAAAAAACTACAATAATTTCAATCTGTATTTCTGGCTATTTTATATATGAAAAATTAAAAAAATTTCACTATGTAATAATATAGATATAGGCAGTCCTAAGAATAAAAAAAAAATAAAAATATTTAACTGTATAGTAAAATTCATATTGGTGGTTTACAATATGAAAAAACTAAAAAATTTACCATCTATATTGTTGGCTATTTATATATGAAAAAACTCAAAAAATTTCACTATGAAATAAGATAGTTATCGGCAGTCCTAAGAATAAAAAAAACAAAAATTTAAAAAATTTAATTGTATAGTAAAGTTCATATTGGCTGTTTACGATATGAAAATACTACAAAAATTTGCTCGCATGGAAAAAAATGAGCTATTACATCCAAATTAAAAAAAAAAAAAAGTACCTGGAGATTTTTTGGTGAAAAAAATTTTATAAAAAAAATAGGTCTTAATGTCATACTGGTTGTGAAATATCACCGGTGACAGTGCTACATACATACATACATACACTCACACACACACATGCATACTTTTTTTTAAAACTGGTTTTTTAGCATCCTGAGGTCTCAAAACGTGCGTATATGTCAAAAAATCAGAAATAAACATTTTACCTAAAACAATGGGTTCTCTATGAGGAACCAAAATTATAAATATTTCACTCTAGAGTAAAATTAATATTGATTCTCTGCAATATAAAAAACAGCAAAAATTTCAATCTATATTGTTAATTGTTTTATATAGGAAAAAACTCAAAAATTACACCATATATAGAGTACAATGGATATCGGCTGTCCTATTTATGAAAACATTATAAAAATTATAAAAGTTTATAAAAAATATTATAAAAGTTTCACTCGATAGTAAAATTCATATTGATTGTCTACAATATGAAAAAACTGAAAAAATTTCAATCTATATTGTTGACCTTTTTAATATATGAAAAATCCCAAAAAATTTCACTATAAAGTAAAATAGATATCTTCTGTCCTATTTATGAACAAAAAAAAATCATAAATATTTCACTCTAGAGTAAAATTCATATTGATTGTCTACAATATAAAAAAACAGCAAAAATTTCAATCTATATTGTTTTATATATGGAAAACACCAAAAATTTTACCATAGAGTAAAATGGATATCGGCTATACTATTTATGAAAAAACATAAAATATAAAAATTTCACTTAATAGTAAAATTTATATTGGCTGTCTACATTATGAAAAAAATTCAAAATTTTCAATCTATATTGTTGGCTGTTTTATTTATGAAAAAGCTAAAAAAATTTCACCATAGAGTGAAATGGATATCGCCTGTCCTATTTATGAACAATAAAAAATTATGAAAATTTCATTCTATAGTCATATTCATATTGATTGTCTACAATATCAGTTGTGATGTGTATGAAAATTGAAAATATTCAAATATTCATTTTCTACAGTATGAAAAAAACTACAAATTTTGTTAAAAAAACTGCATATTACTATATTTTATTTTCAATTATTATTTATTATCAATAATTATTTATGTTATAAAATATACCTCATTAGTTATAAATATTTATAAATAATCATGTAACTTTTTCTTAATATGAATTATAAAATTTTTTTGTTAATTTTAGAAGTATAAAATTAATTCTGTTCTCATTCATTTTTAAATAAAATTAAATTGCATTTTAATCATGTATGATTAAATTTATTATAATTAACTACATATGATCAAAATATAAAAAAATTAATGCACAAGAGTTTTTATTTGGTTAAGCCGAGCATCGCGAGGCCAATCAGCTAGTTAATATTAACTTATAAATACACGGAGAGGGCGCGGCACTCTAATTTTAGGGTTATAAACAAACTGTAAAATTGAGTGTTATCATATGAGTCCTAAATAAGAGTGTAAAAATGCACCTGATTTTCGGGTGCATTTTTATTAACAAATATACACACTAGAATTGACGCGCTTAGAAATAAAATATTATATTGGTTATGACTGCGCGTATATACACTTATTTTTTAATTTAATAATTAATTATTATTATTAATATAATAATAATATAAATATTAATAAATCAAAAAATTAAATTAATTCATTTAAATATTAATAAGTATTATTAATTTATACATAAAACAGAACATCTTAATCTTAAAAAAAAAGTCTAAAAAAAATATGAAGCAGTAAAAACAAAATGATAATCCTGTAAAATATATTGGTATATTTAATGATTAGAAGGTGAAAAATATTTCTGCATTCTATAAAAAAATTTGAATAATTATTTCAGATTCCCTTATTATTTTTATAGCAATCTATTTTTTATTTTTTAACATTTAAAAAAATTTATGAATTGATTAAGAATTGAAAATTTTAAAATAATTAAAAGAAAAGATTTTTTTAATGCAATTTTAATTAAAATTATAGTGGTTTAATAACAAATAGTTGAAAAAAAATTTTTATATGAGCATATATTTTAAAAGTGCTACTTAACTTGAGCCTGGAATCGAAATTTTTTTTTTAAGGGCACATCAATATCACCCGTGTTTTCATGAACCTTCAGAAAACCAAAAAAAATCGTTAATACGAAATCGGCGATGGATGACAAAAACATTTTTCCACTTTTATGTCAAAAACCGTGTCTGAGCTACAACAAATTTTCAAAATAACTTTTAAGGTAAATCAATTTTTAAAAAATAGATAAGAAAATCTGATTGCCAGGGAAAGCCCACAACAGAAGAAAAAAAACTTATCTTTTTACGATGAAATTTAGTCAATTTATCGTCAATTTAAGATCTTACTCAAATTTGTCTTAAAAAAGATTGAAGTTCTATATTGAAAAAGCCTGTTTCTGAACGTTAAACATGCATTACTCGCTTGATTTTCATCGTAAAATAATAATTTTTTTTTTTTAATCGATTAATATTTCCCTGAGTATTCATTTCTTATATCATTTTTATGTACCAAATTTCAATTTTTAGGTCAAAAACTGTGTTAAGTAAATTTTGCTACTGACAGTTTTCAAAGGCTTTTAAATGAATATTTAAATAAATGAATTTAATTTTTTGACTTATAATATTTATATTATTATTATTATATTAATAATAATAATATTATATTAATAATATTATATTAATAATAATAATTAATTATTAAATTAAAAAATAAGTGTATATACGCGCAGTCATAACCAATATAATATTTTATTTCTAAGCGCGTCGATTCTAGTGTGTATATTTGTTAATAAAAATGCACCCGAAAATCAGGTGCATTTTTACACTCTTATTTAGGACTCATATGATAACACTCAATTTTACAGTTTGTTTATAACCCTAAAATTAGAGTGCCGCGCCCTCTCCGTGTATATAGAAAACAAAAGATTTTAAAGACGATTATAAAAAATAAGACATTTTAAGTATTACTTTTATTTAAAAAGAAATGGTAGTTGATGATAAGTAAACAGAGTACAATAAAATATACAAATTTTGAAACAATACTGTAAAAATATGTAAATTTAATCATAATTTGTTACTTTTTATAAATTAAATGTTCCATAGTATTAATATTCTTATTTTAATTAAAAATAAAAGCTTAAAAAATATTTAATTTTTATTGAATTCATAAAATACGTTTTTTTTGAGTTTTTTTGATAAGGGCAGCAGATCTCGAGATTTCCTGGGTAAAAAGTTGCTTATGTAAACTATATAAAACCCGTAGAAACTTCCCATTTCTCTCACCATTTTAGGCCCGATAATGTTTCGTTCAGGACCACCGCGAAGAATATATTTTATAAAAAACCCAAGATAAATAAATTGAAAATAATTAAACTATTGATAAATAAGGCTAAATAGATAAGACATGTGTTTAATGCATAAATTCTTGTTTATGGTAATATTTTGCACCACGGCCTGGTGCCTCCTGAGACTATTAAAAAATTATTTTAAATATATAATATATTATAAAATTTTTTTAACATATAATTATGTACAATAATATAGTTTTGAGATACGCTGGACATTATGAATTATGAAATTATTTAATGAATAAACGATTTATTTTATCAAAACAATGTATTTAATATGCATAAAAATTTGTAGATTTTGAGAAGGCCCTTAATAAGGACGAAACGTCAAAAATAATTTAATAAATAATTATTTCTTTGCTAGAATAAATCCTTTATTCATTAATTAATTTCATAATAATTGCGTACATATTTTTATATAAAATTACATAGCAACACAAAAGTAAAAAAATTATTACAGTTATTTTATTACATATTATTTTGCATGAAATATCCAATATTTTTGGTGTTTTCAAAGAACAAGTTAATAATAAATAGCGGATAATAATTGGCATTTCTTGCTCAATAATATATAATATTTTTTATTTTTTTATTTTCGTGTTGGTATCTCATTTTATATTAAAATATGTACATAACTATGTTATATACAGAGTTGGACAAATATGAAAGATATGGATTTTTTTTCCATATCCATATTTCATATTTTTCATATATGGAATCCATATATGATTAATTTTTTTCCATTTAAATATGAAATCCATATCATGGCACTCATATTAATATGGAGAAAAAAAAATGATATGGATGAAAAAATGTGGAATATAAATATGGAAAAAAATCCATACCTGTCATATTTGCCCAACTTTGATCTGGTTATATAATTTTATAATATATTATATTTAAAATATTTTTTTTTATAGTCTGAGGAGGCATCAGGCATTGGTGCGAAATGTTAAAATAAACAGTAATTTATGCATTAAATAAATGTATTATTTATTTAGCCCTATTGATAAACATTTAATAATTTAAAATTTATCTAAATTTATAGGCGATCAAGTGAATATAAATATAATTTTTAAAAATCCAGGAATTATTTTGACTAATTTAATGCAACTTAAATTTCAATTCCTAAAAAAATTTTGAATCTGCAGAACCGTATTCAAAAATAATTAAATTTGCAATGGGTTAGATTATAAATAGCAGCCAGTCAAATCATTGTCAAGACAAAGTATAGGCTTAATTATCATCAAATCACAATAAAAAGGATTTTTTTTGTGATTACATTTTCGATTGTTTAGTAACTATTTAATTTTAATTTTTAATTGTTATAACAGTGGTGGATTTACTTTTTCTTATAAAAACATTTACTTTTAGGATTAAGAATTAATTTAATCGGTATAATGCAAGAAGGGTACATTTCGGAAAATTGAGCAAGAGCTTGATTCTAGATTGATATTTGTCAAAAAATAATCTAACACGATAAAATATTATACTCCAAACCGTTTCCAAAAAAAAGTTAATTAATTATAAAAGTTTAGAAAAATTTCTTTCTGACGAGAGATTTGGAAATCAAGTTAGGCAAAACGAAATTTTTTAGACGAGATATTTAATAAAATAAAGCGAGCCATAATGTACACATAAATCTTGCGTTATTATTCTATCTTAATCACTGTTTTGAAGCCGGTGTTATCTTTTTAGATTTTAATCTACTATGAAATTCTCTACAAATGTGAATTTCAAGACATACCTGTTTTCCCCCAGACTAAAGTGAGAGAACAACCCTTCTTGAATTGTACCGATGTTCTCTAATAACTTTTAGCTTTAAAAGTGTTATTTATTTGCTAAAAAATACTACGATAATTGACTTAAAAATACTAACTAAGGTATTTAATATTGCACGGATCTCACCATGAAATTATTAAAACTTTACTGTTTGTTAGTTTTTTCCCCAGCATTTATAAATGCTTCCCCAACAATAGATCGTCTGGTTGATAACATTGTACAAGAATTAAAACCTTATCAAATAACAGTTCATACTTTTAATGAATCTAACAAAGAAGCATTGACAAAAAATAATCTCTTAACGTCTAAAATCATGAAGAAGGTTCCAGTAATTCTGAACAGTGGATTAAATAATACAATATTTGAAAATAAAAACGAAAGCTTTTATAAATACAACAAAAACATCTCCTCTGACTTACACATGGTTATCATGCATGGGCATTTTACTGATCGACAATTGTTAGATTTAGATGAGTTGCTTAAATTTATTTTGACATCATTACTTTACATGTCAAGAACAAAATGTTTATTTGTATTATATGGTAATGGTTCTTCTACCGATGAACTTGGAAATAGTATTTTGCAAACAGCATGGAATAATAAGATGTTAGACTCTAACGTGATACGAATAGAAAATGCTGACAAATTAAAAACGATTAGACATGATCCTTTTCTAAATATCTTCAAAACTGATTCCCTTTCAAACTCGAGCATTGCTTTGTTTCCCGATAAGATGAAAAATATGAATGAATTTGAGCTGAAAGCCGGAGTTTTATTATTTTTTTATCCTAAAGTTGATCCAATTTTGGTTGGGGACAAAATAGCTAATGAATATTTAATACTTTATGAAAAATTTAATACATTTATAAATTTTGTTAATGCTACTTTAGCCATTGAATATTTCGATGATCTTACGTTCCCTATCGAAGTAATTGAAAATTATAATCTTACCATACATCTTTCAATGATTCCTTTGCTCAATACAAATTATAGTGACGCTAAAATATGGTGGGCTGTGGAGTATAAGGCTTTAATTCCGAAGTTTCACAATAAAAATTTATCAATTTCAAGTAGTTTCTTTTATTATCTAGCAGGGATCGTCGTCATTTTTTTAATTATCTTGATTACAACACGAATTTTAAAAATAAATCTGAACAACGAGTGGTCTGCTATGAACATTTACAAGATGTTTTTAGGGTTGTCAACCGAAGGAAATTTTCGAAACTTTCGATCAAAAACAATTTTTGTTACAGTATTTTTATTTTCCTTTTTCTTTGCGTCAGACTTTTTCTTAAATTTAACAGCTTTAGAATATAAATCAAGTGAGACATTGCTGGTTGAAAATTTAGAAGAAGCTTTAGAAAGAAATATTTCTATTTTTATAAATTCTAATGATAAAACAAACAAATTTTTTTTTCAAAATAAGTATATTAGTAATTTTACAAAAAATTTCTTGAAGGCAGCGAATTTCTATAAATTTAGAGATGACTTTGCAAAGTATAAAGGTATTATTGCATTACCATCATTAATGACTGAATACTGTTTAAGTTTAAGAAGTAATAAGTTACAGCATTATGAAATAATAGATACAGAGTTGCCAAAATTCTTAATTGTGACAAATTTTGAAAAATTTTCACCATATTTAAATAAGTTTTCAAAAGTATCAGATCGAATTATGGAGACTGGTTTAGATTTAAAATGGATATCGGACGAGAAAAATAAAAATAAAGCAGAGACCAAAAAAGAATCTTTTGTCTATGATGATAATGATGAATCGCTTACTTTAACACTTTTGACAATCTTGTTTGTTGGTTATAGTTCAGCTATTTTGGCTATAATCGGAGAATGGTTTTATTTCAAATTAAAAAAAAAAACATGCAATACTTCGGCGTAAGAAACAAGTTTCCCAAAGTAATAACAGTAGAATTGTGTGGGATAAATAGAAATAAACCAACAGTTTATATTATTAGGCACCATCAGCTAATAAATCGAAATGCGTAGATGAAATC
Source organism: Anagrus nilaparvatae (assembly GCA_022575985.1). Lineage (NCBI taxonomy): Eukaryota > Metazoa > Arthropoda > Insecta > Hymenoptera > Mymaridae > Anagrus > Anagrus nilaparvatae. Next base: position 8,643,471 of record JAKSXM010000165.1, read on the forward strand.
ATGTTTTAAAATTTGTGAAATCGAAAAAAAATATCAAGTGCCTAAAATATTCATTACTTGAAACAGTCGAATTCCCGTATCTTTGCAAACTCTTAATAAAATTCTATAAACAAAGTTTTTATGTTTGGAAACCTACAACTAGCAAATCTCAGGAGCTACTCGATAAATTTCCAAATTTAATATATGTAGTGATTTTACTTAGTTCATTTTATCAATTCATAAACAATGTTGAACTTAATAATCAAAATTTAAAAGTAATGATAAAAGATTTCTTGATATAAATTAAACAGAAAGATATTTGGAAAAACATTTAAATTTGAAACCAGTGAGCAAATTTGAGTACTGTCACATAAAAAATATTTTAAATTACATTCATTCTCTGATTTATCTGAGCTGGGCTCTTACTTTCATCTGTTTTAACTACACTAAAAAAAATCCGGTTACCGCTTTTCTTTAAATGGTTGCAAATGATATAAAACGTAAAAAAAAGTTTAAAAAAAAATTTTTTCTTTTTAGTCAAAAAATTTTTTATTCAGTCGCACCAGATCGCGGATTTTGCAATTGAAATAAGTGAAACTCATTTTTAATTATCATTTTTTTTAATTTCAAATGGCTCAACCAAAATCCTGGTAACAGCAAGTTTTTTTTTCAGTGAATGTATTAACAGCGTTAAGTAACAAATAAAAATCAAATTTTGAACTTTATATTTTCTAGATCTTTCTAGAAATATCATTAAAATTTGTTTAATATAAATCAGATAAATTTTTCTAAACACTAAATTTTTGAGTTGAATATAAATTATATCGTGTGCTTTATTTAAGTCAGTATCTATTCAAGAATTTTCTGAACCTTCAAACTTAAGATTATTGGACATAAAATTTCTAAAAAATAATTTACTGTATTGTTAATCATAGTGATTTTATTGATAACGTTGTTAATATGAACCCTTTAAACCCTTTACGTTTATAAAATATGTATCAAATTATTGTCCATGTTGGGTCAAGAAGGTAGTTTAGACAGTATTAAGAAATTTATAGTTCTTAAAGTATTGATTAAGAATTATTTAACAAATTAAAATTAACATTATAAATTTTTTGATGTCTCTATCGCCCGTAGTTTTTTGAATACGTAAATACTGGTTTCTATAAATTGACCTGTACTGGGCTAAAGTTGTAGAAAAAAATTTTCTTAAACTTTAATTTTGAAAAAGTATATTTAACTTTACAAAATTAAAGTTTTTTAAGAAATTTTTTTTCTGCAATCTTAGCCCAGTACAGGTCAATTTACAGAAATCAGTAGATATATATTACAATATATCTTGATATAACAAACCGAAAAACTTGGAGGTTAGAAGAACAATTAGTTACAGAATATTTAGTGTTGTTGTTTTTTTTAGTCCTGCTGTACATTTTTTTTCTACTTGTTTGATGTTATTTTATACAAAGCAACAAGTTTTCAAAACAACATTGATGTCTAAAATCCTATCCTTGAACCTGCATAATATTTTAAATGTTTCTATTTTGATTGATTATCTCTTTAACTCATATTTTATTGGATATAAAACTTTCTTGTAGTTTAATGAGCATATTATTTTACGAGATTCACCAATTGGGATTCAAAAATTAAGAAAAAAGTTTTAATCAAAAATACTTTTTTACATTAAATGTTTGCGTAATTCTCAAGCAAGAAATTTTAAGAATTGCTTAAACTCAAGCACTTGTTATTTAAGAAAATATTTTGCGCATGATTTGCCTTCTTTAGTTTTTATTAAGAATTGGAAGGTTATAAATGACTTGTAATTTAAGATAAAAAATAAGAAAATTGTAAAAAAAAAAAACATTTTACGAATTCATTGAAAATTTTATATTCACAACTTGCTATACGATTTATGATTTTTGCTTATAAAATATTTAGTGAAGTGTGCTTTTGCTGTTTTATAAATCAAGGAATAAATTGTTATCAAATTATGGTAATGTTTTTATGGTATTTGAAATTTAATGAATTCATATTAGTATTTTAATCAAAGTTATTGTTTTATTTATTGTCATGCAATATAAGCATAAATCATAAATTTCACTATTGAACAAGTTTTAACTCTAAAAAGCTATTCAAATTGTTTTTGAACTCACTGTATTAGGGTTTTAGTTAAATTAAAACTAAGTAAATTAAAGTTTTTTTAACTTAGAAATTTTTATAATTTAAGGTTCCTGAGTGAATTGTTGTTCAAATTGTCAGATTTTAATATTTTTGTGATGATTAAAAAAAAAAAGATTTTTTCTAGAATATTGCTGGATTGTTGTTGAGTTAACTTAGTAAAATTAATTTCAAACACATATTGAATTAAAATTTTAAGTGTGTTGTAATTATTTAAAAATATTTTTACTGTTACTTGTAATTAAAAATTAACTTATACCAATTGAAATAATATTCTTAACATAATCATTGTATGTTTGAATTGAGAGTATATTTTAAAAGAATTTACAAATCTGGTGAACTAATGAAAAGTTTAATCTAAACATTTGCTGGAGTTTCAAAGAATTCAAGCAAAGGTTATGCAAAACAATCTAACAACAGTTCTGTAATAAGCTAATGATCTTTTTTACATCTTATTACAATATACTTTATCAGAGTTTTTACTATAAGTTTGTATTTTGTGAAAAATTTGAATAATTATACTTTCTGTATGCAGTTCAATAAATATTATTGTAATTACTATTTTCCAGTCAATATACGGGGTCGAAGGCTTTTCAAGTTTTCGGACACCACCAGATTTGTTCTTCTATAGATTTTTTGGATCTCTGATCACAAATCTGGGACCTTTTTTATAGGAAACGTACGGAGCACCCTTAAGTTTTTAAAAATTACCTCTGTAAAGGGGTATTTTTAATTTAATTGAATTTCAAGTGTCTAGATTTGGTCCATACAGGCTATTTTTGGGTCACTGATGTTAAATTTCAGGGCTCTGCCTACAAAAAATTGGCAATCACCCTTAAATTATAAAAACTAACTCTGAAACGGAATTTTTTTGTATTCGATTCTTTTGCCATTTTAAGTATAATACCAATATTACCAATTTTCAATAGACAGGACCTTGAAATTGATCAGCAACCTAAAAAACCCATAAGTACCAAATCTGGATACTTAAATTCAATTCATCAGAAATATCCCTTTTAGCTGCAGGTTTGCAAATTTACGGGTGTTTCGTAAATTTCTCATAGTAAAGACCCCAAAATAGTTAATCAGTGACTCAAAAAACCTATAGTAGAATTTGATATTGGCCGAAAACTTGACACCCTAAACCGTATATTGGCTGGAGTACTTATATTAAAAACCAATTTTCTTTCGACAATATAATCTGTAAGCTTCATAGGATTAGAATTTGAATAAAATCTTTAAAACTACTGGAAGTCCTTTACAAAATATTAAAAAACAAATAAATGAACCATTTGTTTAAGATAGCTAAAATATTAGAAAACTATACACGCTCTGTCCTTTGAATTTTGGAATAAAGGTAAATTAGAGAGTTCTACCATAAGAGCTTATTTGGTGAAAATAGCTATTTTTTAAACAAGGAACAAAATATTGGTTTTTTTTTTGCATGCAGTTGTATGCACGAGTGAGTGAGTACAGGCAGCATCCAAAAGTCGAACCATGTATTTTTTCCCGTAATTTAAATTCTAGTTTTACATATAACGGGCAAAAAGCCGTACCCCTAGGGTAGAAAATAGGCTTTTTTGCCCTCGATATGTAAAACTAATTATATTATTCATTCGCAAATTCAGTGACCAGTATGTCATTATCTGGTTTTCCTCTAAAATATATATGGCTGAGCCTCGCAAGTGACAAAAACGCCATTTGGTTTGTATATGTTACGGGTAGAGTCCGATCTCTGGATAGACCTAGGTCTATCCGGATAAACCTAGGACTATCCAAGCGGAGTTGGATAAAATTCGATTCTTGATTTTTTTCATCTTTTTTGTTCAACCTTATCCGGTACCGCTTGGATAGTTAGGTTTATCCGGATAGACCTAGGTCTATCCAGAGATCGGACTCTACCCGTAACATATATAAGGAAGCCGATGACGAATTTACATCAGCGTTTATGGCACATACTCTAACACACAGCCATACTGATGAGATCTATGCGTTTGTGTTGATCAAAATCCTAGGTACCATTCGTACCAACATTATAAGAAGTGCGAATTTTCAAATTTTCAAATAAGTTTAAAAATTGTTTAATACCACCATTCGATATGTTTAATAAAAAAAGAGGTGCGAAGTGAAAAATTTGTAAATTCATTTAAAAAATCATGTACTTGAAAAAAGTTCAAGAATATAAATTGTTATTTAAAAATTTGTACGATTAAATAAGTTTTATTCTGTATACTTGAAATAAAAATGAAATTATTATTATATGTTCTGTCTTTATTTCTTTTCCCTTACTTGTTATGTGCATTACCAATGTATAAGTGTTGTGCGGGTGTAGGTGTGAGATGTATCATAGCATAATTATTCTTTAATGTGTCTTGAGATGTATGAGATGCGTCTGAGCGTCAATGTAATTTTTTCACCGAGAAATAAAGAACTACTTTTTTTTTTATTCGACGTAATACCTAATTTTTTCTCACGATAATTCTAGTTTTAGGAAAATAATCATTATTTTCTTTTTTCTGTACCTAATCTTTATTTTTTTCCATTGGAGTTCTAATTTTCAGAAATTCTTTATTACTCAATTTCTTAAAACGGATGCCTAAATTTCGGAAAATTTTTTTTTTCTTCCATAGTAAATCTAATTTAACGAAATATTTTTCTATTTTCGAGGAACTTTAGTGCCTATAGTTTCGCAGTATTTTTATTTTTTAATTGCTGTTCATTTTGATGAACAGTATCGCAAAAAATATTCCTAAAAATTGATACGGATTATCTTAATGCCTGAGTTTCCTAATATAAATATCTTCAATCTTGTATTTAATATTGTGAAGTATAAAAATGATAAAGTAAATAAGCTCAAGAATTTTTAATTATTTTTTTTTATGAAGTCATTTACGAAAAAAAAAATAATAATAAAGTAAGGTATGAAGATGCAATTTATTGGGTACTGAATAATAAAAAAAAAGTATCAAGTATTTAAGACCTTTTTTTTATCTATTAAAATTTAATAATATATTTAACATTTTATTGATAATCAGAAGAAAAAAAATTTTTATTTTTAATTTATTACTCATACTAAAATTGGATAATTTATACTTTATAAAATTTTTAACAACTTTGTAAATATAAAATTTATGTTCATTATTATTATTATTATTATTTTTTATAAGTACTTAATTTTCATGATTTTTTACAAATTTTATAAAACTACTCTCCATAAGGTATACTTAATTAAGTACTCTACATATTTTTTTTTTATAGGAACTACTTCAAACCAATAAATTATAAAATTAATATGCCAAAAGGAGATTAAAAAAAAGGATAACAAAAATTATTTCACACAAGATGTTTTAATTTTTTATATAATAATTTCACATATTAATTTTGATTTAAATTTGTAATTTTTATTTCGTTTTTTTTTTATCTTATAATTAAATTAACAAATATATTATAATGCATATATACTATTTATAATTTTTCAATTACTATTATAAATGCGAGCTCGGAAAATTAAGTGTATAAAGAAAGGAATATAATTTTTATTGCTACCTGTATAGCAGGAGAACGTTAGTTCAGCAGGTATATCTGGTTATCCTTTAAGAGGAGAAAAAACTGATTTTACAAGATATAAAAAATTTTCTTTGCTCAAAAAAATTAACAACTGCAGGAAAAATACTATTTAAAAAAAGTACCAATTAATTAACAACTTTTATTTGAGGTAATATGAAATTAAAAAATATGATAATATAATAGATAAATAAATGGTAACTCATTGAAAGCGTAAATTAATCTCAAATAATTTAATTACTATTTAACTTCAAATAATTATTTAATTTTAGAAAATATTTAATTTGTAAAGCAAAATGGATCTTGTATTAGTGTTCAGCGGGTTAAAAAAACATAAATAATACCTATTTTTATACTCGGAAAAAGAAATTTAATTTTTGGCCGTGATTAGTATTGCTGGCAACTGCGTCATCTTTAGATACAATTTCAGAAAAACCAAATACATGAATAGTTTTAATAAACTGTTTTGAAAAAGTATCATTACTATAAAACAGAAATTATGGCTGCTTATAAAAAATTAAAATTTCTACTTGCACTTGAAAAATTAAATTTATCAAAATTTCTACTATTAATTAATTTCGTAAATGGTAAAAGCAAAATTTTACTGTAAATGATTGGGGGCAATCAAGTATTTAAAAACATTAGAAAACGTAAACAAGAGAGTAAGATATATATTTGTTACGGTTAGAGTCCGATTTCTGGATAAAACTAAGACTATCCGGATAAAGCTAGCTTTATCCAAGCTGTGTTGGATAAAGTTCGATTCTCGACAATTTTTTTTTTTTTTTGTTCAACATTATCCGGTATCGCTTGGATAAAGCTACATTTATCCAAGCGAGCTGGATAAATCCCGATTCGTATGAAATTTAATACAATATAGTTAGAAACCAACAAACATCTAATAACTTTTTTTAAAAAAATTTTATTATTTTACCGCTATCATATTTTTTTTATTCAATTAAATTTTTTAATACACATTTAGTCCATTAACTGTAGTTTTATTTATTTTACAATATAATATAATTTAATAAATTTTATAAAATGTTCAAATAAAATTTATATAGTGAACTTATAATTTAAATTATTTGTTTTTATTTGACAAAAAATCTAAATAAATGTTTGCATTTGAATAAATTTTTTAATTTACATGTTAATAAAAAAAAAAAACAATTAATTAATATGAACTGAAAAAAATAAAAATTGCAAATTTTATAAAATTTATTAAATTATATTTTAATGTAAAATAAATAAAATTACAGTTAATTGACTAAATGTATATTAAAAAATTTAATTGAATACAAAAATATGATAGCGGTAAAATAATAAAATTTTTTAAAAAAAAGTTACTAGATGTTTGTTGGTTTCTAACTATATTGTATTAAATTTTATAAGAATCGGGCTTTGTCCAGCTCGCTTGGATAAAGTTAGCTTTATCCAAGCGATACCGGTTAATGTTGAACAAAAAAATAAAAACTGTCGAGAATCGGACTTTATCCAACACGGCTTGGATAAAGCTAGCTTTAACCGGATAGTCTTAGCTTTATCCAGAGATCGGACTCTAACCGTAACATATATGAGCAATTATTTTAAAAGTGCTATTTAATTTGAGCCTGGAATCGTAATTTTTTTTTTTGAGGGCACATCGATATGACCCGTGTTTTCAGGTAGTTTGAACCTTCAGAAAACCGAAAAAAATCGTGAACAAGAAATCGGCGATAGGTGCCAAAAAGATTTTTTCACTTTTATGTCAAAAACCGTGTTTTTCGTATCTGAGCTACCATAAATTTTTAAAATAACTTTTTAGGTAAATAAAAATTAAGTAGCAATGTATACAAATTAAGTAGCGCTTTTAAAATAATTGCTCATATATATAAACATTAATATCCAAAGATTATTCACAAAATGGATTACAGAACTATTTATATACTTTTAAAAGTACATTTCTCTTTCGAGAAAGGAATAAAATTTATTAGACTATAATGAGTTTATGTAATGTAAAATGTTGATGTTTAAAATTATAATATAGGTCTTAAATTTAGGCAAATTAATTAGAAAAATAATGAAAATATAACCCTGGTAGAAAAAGCTTCCTTGCCCACAACCTTCACGTCAACGTTGCAGGGAACATTGCATACAACATTTCATGTAAGGTTATATTTTAATGTTTGAAATGAAAGGTTCCGTGTAACGTTACATGACACGTTCTATAAAACGTGAAATGAAAAAAGGTTTTTTTTTTTATTAATAAATTAAATATAATAATATATATATACTCATATATTTTTAAATAAAAAAAAAGCAAATTCATATTTATTAAGAAACTTTATTTACAAGGTTAATAAAAAAAAATAATTATTTTTTTACATTTGTTCACTTTTTTTGCATTAAAAAAAAAATTTAATGCAAAAAAAGTGAACAAAAATTAAATACATTATGTATAGATTATATCTGTACAAACTGATTACAAGTAAATAAATGCTCATCAATAACTTTTAGTACGAATACCCAAAATTTACCTTAAATATATGCACAAAATAATTAATGGAACTTTTTTCCCAATCCGATCACTTTCACACTGTTTTAGACATACTTGAAATCTAGTCGAGTCGAAGTAGTAATCAAGTTTTGTCTACTTAAAATGTTAAAGATATTGATTTTGAGCTTGCCATCATATTTCTTCTTGAAGAATTGACATCCAGGATGTTTTGGACATGTTTCAGCAACAAAAAAAAATTTGGTCAATATTTCTGGGCCTAAGTCTTCTAAAAGCGATGACCGCATCATAGTCCAATGCACCAAAAAACTCTAAAAAAAAATTAATTTTACATTAAATTAATGTAGAAAACCATTTAATATGTTTTTAAGGGTTCAAATTAACTTACCAATGCTAATTTTCACCAATTGGAACTTTTCTATTTAAAGGATGATTGAAATAATGCCCACTTCATAGTCCGAAGTAGGGTAAATCTCTGAAAAAAAAAGACTAATTATAAATTGGAACAGAAAACTTTTTCAAGATTTATATAGCATGCATAAAATACTTAAAATTAACTTACCAAATATGATTTGAACCAATATATCCATGTTTTCCAGCTTCTATAACTCGCCTTCAAAACTGCCATTTATAGTTCTTGAACCTAAAAAAAAAAATACACACAAAGAACCAGATTTTTATATTGAATTATATAAAAAAACTAAACTTATCTAATGCTTTCCTTTTTTCTTTAATTTTCATAATTTTTTTTTTGTAATGATGTCTATAATTTAAACACTACTTTTAAATAAATATAAGAGATTGAAAAATTTATTCATGTGCAGTTTTGTACACAACTAATCTGAACTAGCAGAAGTTTTTATAAAAAGAACTTGCACAAAAAAGAGCGCTGACACGCCCTCTGAAAATATGTTAGTGTACTTACTTTTTTTTGGGCAAGTTTCTTTTCATAAAAATTTCTGCTAGTTCAGATTAGTTGTGTACAAAACTGCACATGAATAAATTTTTCAATCTCTTATAATTATTTAAAAGTAGTTTTTAAATTATAGACATCATTACAAAAAAAAATTATGAAAATTAAGAAAAAAGGAAAGCATTAGATAAGTTTAGTTTTTTTATATAATTCAATATAAAAATCTGGTTCTTTGTGTGTATTTTTTTTTTTAGGTTCAAGAACTATAAATGGCAGTTTTGAAGGCGAGTTATAGAAGCTGGAAAACATGGATATATTGGTTCAAATCATATTTGGTAAGTTAATTTTAAGTATTTTATGCATGCTATATAAATCTTGAAAAAGTTTTCTGTTCCAATTTATAATTAGTCTTTTTTTTTCAGAGATTTACCCTACTTCGGACTATGAAGTGGGTATTATTTCAATCATCCTTTAAATAGAAAAGTTTCAATTGGTGAAAATTAGCATTGGTAAGTTAATTTGAACCCTTAAAAACATATTAAATGGTTTTCTACATTAATTTAATGTAAAATTAATTTTTTTTTAGAGTTTTTTGGTGCATTGGACTATGATGCGGTCATCGCTTTTAGAAGACTTAGGCCCAGAAATATTGACCAAATTTTTTTTTGTTGCTGAAACATGTCCAAAACATCCTGGATGTCAATTCTTCAAGAAGAAATATGATGGCAAGCTCAAAATCAATATCTTTAACATTTTAAGTAGACAAAACTTGATTACTACTTCGACTCGACTAGATTTCAAGTATGTCTAAAACAGTGTGAAAGTGATCGGATTGGGAAAAAAGTTCCATTAATTATTTTGTGCATATATTTAAGGTAAATTTTGGGTATTCGTACTAAAAGTTATTGATGAGCATTTATTTACTTGTAATCAGTTTGTACAGATATAATCTATACATAATGTATTTAATTTTTGTTCACTTTTTTTGCATTAAATTTTTTTTTTTAATGCAAAAAAAGTGAACAAATGTAAAAAAATAATTATTTTTTTTTATTAACCTTGTAAATAAAGTTTCTTAATAAATATGAATTTGCTTTTTTTTTATTTAAAAAAATATGAGTATATATATATTATTATATTTAATTTATTAATAAAAAAAAAAACCTTTTTTCATTTCACGTTTTATAGAACGTGTCATGTAACGTTACACGGAACCTTTCATTTCAAACATTAAAATATAACCTTACATGAAATGTTGTATGCAATGTTCCCTGCAACATTGACGTGAAGGTTGTGGGCAAGGAAGCTTTTTCTACCAGGGAATATAGGTCTTGTATTAATTTATAAAAATATGAAATATCATAGAATGTATCTCGGAATATATAATAAATCATAAATTCTTTTATATCACACATTTTGATTTTTAATTTTTACAGCCCTTATCGTGGCAATTTTATCTCCGTCATTAAAAAAATTAAAACAATCTTTAGAAAAAAAATTTTTTAATATTTTAAAACGTATAAAAAATTTCCTATAATATAAAAAATAAAATTTTTCCTACTTTTAATAAGCCACTATAAAATAAAAACTTTATTAAGTCATAATTAGAAAAATTATTAAGTAACACATAAAAATATTATTTTATCACTTTATAATTTACAGTTATTTTGAAGATAAAAAATTTTTACAGTTTTACATATAATTATCACCTATTAAAAACTTGTTGATTTATTAAATAAATTATCCCTAAAAAAAAGAAAAAATTAAAATCAACATACCTAAATATTTTATAAATAAAATATTCTTGTAAAATAAAATATAATTACCAAAAAAAACAGGTGTTATGACGTAAAAAAGGGTTAAATAAAATATATTAGATTGTTGGTAGTTGCAAGAAAAAAAAGAAGCTAAAAATAATTTCTTTTTTTGTCGTTATAAAACATTACAAAGTATTTTTTTTTTATTTAACATAAAACATAAATTCCATTTAAAAAAATTTTCAAAAAATTTCACAAAATTCTTGAAAAAAAAAAGTTATATAAGATAAAGATCGGTATCTATAAAACACCATACGAGATTACTTAAGGACACGAAGTCTTAACATGTTAAATAAATTTTGGTAGTTTTTTTCAGTTGCAAAACATTATATGCAATTACACACGCACACAGTTGAAAAAAAGGAAATTTGTATAAGATTTTAAAGAGATTAAAGTACTTAATCAGAGAGGATACAAACTTAGTGTTAATTGTAATTAATAGCTCTTAACGAACTGGAGTTCAAAAAAAATTTAATTAAAAAAATAAAAAAATTTATTCATGAAAAAGAAATTCAATGGTTTTTTACTCCTGCTGATGCTACTGCATACCATGTGTATTATAAATTGACGATCCTTTTATTTATTTACAAGAAGAAAGACTGCGAAGAATCACGCTATATTATCCAGGAAGGGCTACTTTTTTACTTATGTTATATACCAATTATAAAAAAATATGGGATGTTTTTTTTTTGCTAATACCATAATAAATTTAGATATATGTTTAAAATAAGTCTTTAAATAAATAATGTAATATGAAATATAATCGGTAATGATGAATGTCAAAATTTGTTAAATTATTTATTTATATGAGATTATGTAAATGTGTATATTGGACTTTCGGTTAATTTGTATCACTAAAGAAGAAATCCGTTTCTCGCCAGCGGAAATATGCTACGGTTAATTTAATTCCGCTTGCAGCTAGCGGAATTTTTAGAGGAAATTTTTTTCTTGCTCAAATAATTGCAAATGACTTGAAACGTAAAAAAATTTCGTTTGTCGGAAATGGATTTTTTTCAGAGTATAGATGAGTGGAAAAGACTAAAAATAGCTAATATTTAAATCTTTTCGAGTGATAATTTAAAAATTTAGCTTAGACTCGACCTGAGTTATTAGAATACAATTCAAAGTTGTTTGGGTAACATTTGAAGAATTTTTATAGGAACCTTATTTTAACTTCTCAAAACTTTTTAAAAGTCTTAATAGATATCTCCAAAATTTCAAAAAATGGTATGCACCAAAACGGGTGAAGATGCAAAACTAAGTGTCAATAGTTCTTCAATAAGATTGATAGAATTTTCTTTACATGAAAAAATTTCATTTTATCAAAAAAAAATATCACTGCAAATTCGGAACAGCAAATTAAAACCTTTATTTCTAGTTTAGTTGAAAACAGCATCCTCGAAACTCTTCATTTATTTGAATGATCCTTTAAAGGTATAATCTTACTCTCTCACTACCAAGTGCAAACAACTGTTTTCTTATATCTACACAATTAAAAGATAAAACAAAATTTCACATCGAAATGTCTGAAAGAAATGCGCTTAAAATTTCTTAAAATAAATAAGAAAATTTTGTCGTTAAGAAAATCCCCTAGATTAAAAAAATGAACAAAAGTTTAATATATAAAATAAATTTGCATGTTTTTACATTATTATATTACACAGTTGCAAAAATAAAGTATAAATTTTATTCATTTTCATAAAAAAAAAAAATGATACCATTTATAATATATCCGATATAATACGTTGTTGAACGTGACTCTTAACCATCCCCACCGTGCTCTTAACAAACAGTGGATTAGTATAAAATTTGATATACTTTTATTATTATTATTATTTTTTTTTAAATTATGAGAATATATTTTTATATTATTACAACTATAAAATATAAACTTATAAGACACGCAAATGTAAATACTTGAAGTATTTTTTTTTCCTTTTTGTAAAATAAAATGAAGTATAAATTTTAACTACTTACTTACTTTACTTGTTATTATTTAAGTAGATTTAATTTTTATATACGGGTAAATTGTAAAAAATGTCATTTATAAATATTTTGATGTCTTATTTAATATTTTTCAAAGAAAAAAAAAATATTAATTTAAGTTTACGGTATAATGTAACAATAATTTGTGATTTTAAATACAATTAAAAAATAACGAGTATATATTATTATCTCGATTATTATAAGATGTATGAGAAAAAATAAATTGTTTTTTTCTATGTATTTAAAAAGTTTGTTGGTTTTAATTAAATTGTTATATTATTTTATAATTTTTAAATGTGAATTAATATTACTTAAGTAATTGTAATGTGTTAAAAATTATAGTATATATTGCAATTATTCTCGCAAGTGAAATGAGTTCTGAGTACTATATAAGAAGCATAATGTATCACAAAATCAAATACTCTTTAAATTATCGATTATATTTATTTTGCTTTAAATAAACTTTTAAAGATTTGTAAGTTCTTGTTTGGTTTCTCTTTTTTAATAGATAAATTCGCATTTAAGTATCTTTTCTCTGGTTGTATTTTTGTTTGTTGAGTCCGAATAAATTCGTGCTTTTTTATAAACTATGAATTTTTGTTTCTTAATATTTAAGATGATAAACCTTTCAAAGTTTTTTAAAAAATTGAAGGCCTTGTTAAATTAATATATACCTTTTAAATTTTTAATTAACTTATACAATAAAATTTGGTCAATAAGGAACTAAAAATGATGTACTTTTTACAAAATTTTGTTTATTGTAAAAAAGTTTATTGAAAAAAGTGTTTTGCCACCCGATAGTTTTAATTTCACTACTGAAATAATTGAAGAAAAAAAAGTAAAACACAATTCATGATATACATAAATATAATTTTTATTGGTGAATGGCTATTTTAATTTTTTAATTATCAAAAAAAAAAAAAAAATAATAAGATTTAAAAATTTTGTAATAATGAAAATATTAAATCTATAAAATAAATAATAAATACAAATTTTTTTAAATATATTTGTTAATAATATTTAACAATAATTTTATTACTGAAGTTAACCATATATATTTATAAATTAAAAAACAAAATGCAATTTTATTTATTTGAAAATTACACATAAATATGATTACATTTAATTCGTAACAACTTAAAATAATATTTACTTTATCATCATCTTTTTCTTTTTTTTTTTAACAATTATTAAATTATCTTATATTTTTATGTACTTATGTTTTCTTTTTTTTTAGTAAATATAAAAATATATGAAAGAGATTTTATCAAAAATTTTAATCAGATAATTATAGCTATTATTTTAATTGTTTTAAAAATTATACATATCTTTTTGATGTCTTTATTAGTTTGTTTCTTTAATTTAGTTTTAATGTATAAAGAATTTAAAAAAAAACAAATATTTATTTTACTTTTGTGATTATTGATATAATAATCCTTTATTTGTAGCCACAAAATCGTAAATACATATATATTGAACTATTTTGTTACAAAAGTAAGGGAAAGATGATTAAAAAATGAATTAAAATTTGTTGCTTTTGGTTAAAAAAATTAAATAATTACGCTTAAATCTTGAATACAATTTGGTTTTGAGAGCACAAAAAATTAATTTGGTTATTTTTATCACAATTTAATCAGAATTAATGTTTTTTAATTGTAAAACCCAAGCTGGCTGGCATTGGTGTATAATGGAAGGTAATATTATTTCTAGATGATCAGGTTTTTGTATCCACTAAAAATTAAAAGAAAATAATTAGGACCTTATTTTTCTTTTTTAAATGTTTATACTTCTGTGATTGAATGGCTTGAAGTTTTAAGTATTTGCGCAGTTTAAGTAAAATTCAAGCACAGCAATTTAACAGTATAGAGAAACAAAAATTTTGGAAGTTTTTTACATAATATTATAAATTTGCAAAAATTTTTTTAAGTCTTTAAAGCTCAGGTTTTTAAAAAACTTACGTTAACAGATGTGTCAGCACCAAGAACACGTATTTTACTTTCGGGTGTAGTCACAACAGAACCTAACTTTAATCTATTATTTACAGGCCAAGAGAGAAATGTTGCAAATAAATCATTATGTGTATTAGTCGTGTACCAAACATCACCAGTTAAAGTATCATTTTGTACTTTCCATGGTTTTGTGTTGTAAATAGCTTTTCCATTTATTTTCAACCATTGCCCTTAAATAAAACTATGAATTAATTTATGCGCTTTTTATTACCTATTTTCATTTAATAATATAATGCTTACCCATTTGTCTCAATCTTTCTTCAAATATTGGTGATATTATTCCATCTTTAGTTGGTCCTACGTTCATTAATAAATTACCACCACAACTAACAGTAACAACTAATTCCTTGACAAGTTCTTCAATGGAAAAATAATCTTTTAAATGCGCATTTCTTCTGAACCCCCAAGAT
Organism: Anagrus nilaparvatae; assembly: GCA_022575985.1. Classification (NCBI taxonomy): domain Eukaryota; kingdom Metazoa; phylum Arthropoda; class Insecta; order Hymenoptera; family Mymaridae; genus Anagrus; species Anagrus nilaparvatae. The sequence continues at coordinate 8,658,818 of JAKSXM010000165.1, forward strand.
CTTCGATCTATCGTCATACAATTTTCCCATTTATGTTTTTGCAGGATACCTAAAACCATGAGCCCAAAAATTATTTATGAAACTATAAAATTAATTGCAAAAATAATAGGCCAAAATTTACCTGGATTATAACGATCTGTACAAGTGTAAAAATCTCCATGATGACAAGGAATATCTGATCCCCAACGGTCATTAGCTACAACAGTATCCCTTACTGGACTTTCATTGTACAACCAAGCTAAAAATTCTTTTGATTTCCAATAAGTATCCTTCGCTTCCCAGTCACCATCAGACCAGACTACTTCAGGTTTGTAAGTTTGAATTAATTCTTTTAATTCTGGTAAAATTTTATGACTCACAAAAGTATGTGTTGTGAAATTATTTTTTTTATCATTTAGCCATAAAGGATTAAACCATTCATACAAAGAATGGTATAGTCCAAATTTAATTTTTGTATTTTCTCTTATTGCTTTTGCTAATTCACCTAAAAAAAAGTCATAGATTAATTTTAACCCAAATATTAAGTATTTGAATAACTTACCTACAATGTCTCTGTGTGGGCCAATATCTAATGAATTCCAACTATAAGAATATTTTGATGGCCAAAGAGTATACCCTTCATGATGCTTGCTCGTTAACACTATGTATTTAGCACCTGAAGCTTCGAATAATTCAGTCCATTCAGTTGCATTGAAAAATTCAGCTGTAAAATCTTTTGCAAACTCTTGATATGTGAATCCTGGCTTATATAAATCATTCATAAATTTTACTACTTTTGGAGATGGGTCAGGATCTGTAAAAAAGTTTATGTTTTCAAAAAAGTAAAAAAAATTATATTTGAGAAATTAAAATTTGAATACTTTTCCAATTGCTCCAAAACCATTCGGATCCAAAACTAGGAACACTAAAAACACCCCAATGAATAAAAATTCCAAATTTTGCTTTATCATACCATGCAGGAAGGGGTCTTTTATCTAAATCTTCCCAATCTGCTTCATATTTCTTAACAGTGAATTCTGTATCAAATTCCGCAAAAGTGCAATTGATAAAAAATAATACTAAAATTGAATAATTTAACAACCCAAATAAATAAAAGCCTTTATTTCGTAACATTTTTAATTAATTGTCAATATTATCATTAAAATAAACGAATTTACGAATTAAAAAATTTAATATAAAAAGAAGCAAATATCAGTTAAACTTATTAACTGTGAATATTAACGTGCACTGCTTCTTTGAAAAAAATAAATTTAAGTATTATCAAATATTGTAAATTGTACATTATCATGAAGTTATAAGAGAGGAAACAGCAGTAGAATATTGATAAGTATGCGTATTAAAAGTTTTTTAAAATACAAAACGAACTAAATATTTTTCTTTTCTTCATTTTCAATCAAAATATAAAGATGAAATATTTTAAGATTAAAAATTTCTTTAATTGCGTTGGCAATGCTTTTTTCACAATAAAGTTAAAATTCAAATAATAAAAATTTTTTTATAAATTAATATTTGTAATTTGACATATTATATCTTTATGAACAGAATTAAAACAAAAATAATTTTATTTAAAAGTATTAACCTCAAAATAATTCCTCCCCAAAGAATTAAATAAATATTCATTCCTTTCTGGGTAGCAAAAAAATTCTATTAGGTTTAGTGTATAGACTTGGAAAAATTTGTATTTTTGTTAATAATTACAAGTACAGTAAAAAAAATATACTCAAACTATACACACGAATTTTCTCAATCTATACACTGTTTTGTCTCAAACTATACACCTTTTTTAGAGATTGGCTCAAACTATATGCTACCTTAAAAATAAGAATGTCTTCAAATTTAGTTTTTATTATTCTTTAATTTAAACTTGAACGATCTTATTATTTTAAAAAATTTTTTTAATTAGAAAAATTCTTTCTAGTAAATTTTGGAAATAATTTATATTCATAAATTGTAAGAATTTCTGCTGATAGGCTAGTCTTGACATTACATCTGAAGTTAAAAAGACTTTTTTTTCGAGTAATAGCTATTTTCCTAAAATTAAGACTTACATGAAGAAAAAAAAATTGGTTAATAACATACTGTAAAATATTTAGAAAATAATTTTATGCATATTTTAAGTAGCCGCAAAGTATCATGGAAGAATCGGAGAGAGGGTGGTTCAAGAGAGTTATTGGTCAAGTTGGAAAACTAAAGAAAATGAACTGTTTACGTTACCAGGGGGTATTTGAGGTTGAGAAAAACAAAAAAAAAGGTGGAAAAATTTCAATTTTCACCCTAACATATTTTCAGATTTTTCAAGAGGGTAGACTTAAAAATATAGGAAAATGAACTTTCTACCGATATTAAAAATAAATTCGTCCCCCCGGTAAAGTAGAAAGTAAAATTTTTTATGCTTTTTGTCCGCTATCTTGGAAAATCGAAAAATATGTGGGTATGAAAAATTATAAAATTACAATTTAAAATTCGTATTTCTCTACCTCAAAATCCCCAGTTCTGAAGAAAATTCATTAGTTAGTGCATTTTTTTTCACCATTTTGACAAACTTTCTACCGACGATATTAAAAATAAGTTCATTTTTCCCGACTTTCAAAACTCCATGAATTTAAAAATTTTATTTTCCTTTTTTTTTGTTCACTGTCTTGGAAAATCAGAAAATATGTTGCGATAAGAAATTAAAAATTTTACATAAAAAATTTATTTTCACCGAGTTCCCAATTCCCTCTATTATTCACTTTCGCCATCTTCATAAATCGGAAACAAGGTGAAAAATTTTCCACCTGAAATTTGTTTTTTTTTACCTCAAAAACCCCCTTGTAAAGTAAAAAGTTCATTTTCCTATGTTTTCCAACTCAATCATCAACTCTCCCAACTATTTACCCACCCTCCCCCCCATTCTATTTTGATACTTTACGGCTTCCGTAATATCGGTATAATATATTATTTATAATTTTACATTTATTTTTTTTTTATTTTTAAAGGCTTTTTAAGCTATCATTACTACTGATGATAAACTATTTCAGACTATCGATATTATAAAATTACTATCGTAATCAGTAATTAAAATTAAATCATTATCTAATACCGAAAAAAACTAGTTTTTTTTTAACATTATCGTTATTTTTTTTCATGATTTTCAATCTACATTATAATTAAAAAAAATCATGTATTTCGATTAAATTTTTATGATAATTATCAGTATTAAAATATAGTATAGAAACATTCCTGTATTCTAGATATAAGTTAAAACAGCCCTTGATATTAGCGAGTTTTTTATTCGCGAAATTCATGCATTCGTGATTTATCTTGTGACTTAATTTCAGTAATCGCAGTGCTAAGTCAAAATCGATAAATTTTTATTTTCTTTTAACATGGAACATGTTTATAGGTATGGGGCACCTCAAGAATTTGAAAATTAAGATGAGGGGGTCAAATTTTTCCGATTCAAGAGGGGGGGGGGTAAAAACGGGACTTAGAATAATTTAAACTTTGGGAAGTATTATAATTCAGGTTTAGGGACTTATAGATCAATTTCGATTTGGGGACTTGCAATATCCCAAGGGATCACTCAGCTTCAAGGGAACATGTTCATTGCATTTTAGTCAAGACTTTTTCACGCGATACCAATTATACCAGTTATACCAGTGATATTGGTATCACTTTTGGTATTGGTATTGGTATCACTTTTGTTTTATTTGTAATTATTAATTTTTACGGGTTAATTATAGGTTTTTTGGGTCGCTGAATCCGAATCCAGAGTCTAAAGTTTCTGGAAAATAGGGGAAAACTCTTAAATAAGCAAAAACTACCCCTTTTTAAGGTTTTTTTTGCAAAATTTTGGAACTAAAGCTAAAATGATCAAGTTAATGCCATTTTTTTAAAAGTATTTACCAAAATTTAGGGTTTACTTGATAACACACCAAGTTTGTGAAATTAGGGCTAATTATAGGGGAGAAAAACTACCCCTAAAATAAGGAAAATTACAAAAAACATAAAAACAGAATATTTTACTTTATTTTTTATCCCTGCTTCTAGTATATTCATTAATGTTTTATGGTATTGAAAACTATTGCAATATATTAACAGTCTCCCAGGAGATAAATATGGGGGAAAACTACCCCCACAATAAAAAAAAATTAGTGGAACAGTAAAATTTTTTCTCTTGCCTTTTCTTTTAAATCTAATCGAAAAAATAGCAAAATAAATAGTACTAAAAATTTTTTTATCCCCCCCCTTGGGGGGTGTAACCCACCCCTAAATTAAAAAACTATGAAAAAAATATTGAACGATTTTTTAAAAATCTTTTTATACTCCAGTAAAATTGCGAGAGGGATGGGTTATTTTCACTGGCTTTCATGAGACTTGGTCTACTATATGTTTTTTGGGTCACGGATCATGAAAATCATGGTCTTTTCCGGAAATATTTTGGAACACCCTTAAATTTGCAAAAACTAACCCCCAAAAAGGGGTATTTTGATGTACTGGCAAGCAGAGTTTCTAGATTTAGCTATGAATTGATCTATACAGGTTTTTTGGGTCATTGTTCAAGGATTCGGGGGAATTTTTTATGAATAGATAATATTTTACCTTTAAATATGCAAAAATTACCCCTAAAGGGATGTTTTTGCAGTTTTCGCAGTTTGAGTGACCAGGTTAGGTCCATACGGGTATTTTGGGTCCCTGATTTGAACCCTGATTTGAATCTGAATTTGAGGGAATTTTTTATAAATAATTAATATTTCAGCCTTAAACTAGCAAAAATAACCCCTAAAATGGATATTTTTACTATTTTTGCACTTTAAGTGTGTAAATTTAAATTATTTAGGTTTTTTATGTCGCTGATCAAGGATTCGAGGGATTTTTTTTATGAAAAATTAATATTTCACCCTTGGATTTGCAAAAACAATCCCTAAAAGAGAGTCTTTGCTACTTTTGCCCGTTGAGTATTTAAATTTGGACCATATTGATTTTTCTGGTCACTTATCAAGGAGTTGGGGTCTTTTTTTATTTAATATTAATATTTCACCTTCAAATTAACAAAATCAATCCCTAAAATGGGTGTATTTACTATTTTTGCACTTTCAGTGTCTACATTATAAAATACTCCCAAATTCTTAATCTGCTACCCAAAAAACCCATATAGTTCAAGTTTAGACATTCAAAGTGCAAAAATAGCAAAAACACCCCTTTTAGGGGTACAGCGAGGAGTCCACCACTCAATACTATATCACAATCCCACAAGTCCAATTCTAAACTATTCCAAAAAATTCTAATTCTCGACAATTGCAAGAATTCCATCTGTTTTACGCGCGGCGGGCTCGCCTGGAAGTAGGAATACGAACGGATAAATGAAAAAAAAAATAGGGAATAATTATAATTATTAAATTAAATAAATAATTTGTAAGAGTTATTAATAATTTAAAAAAAAATAAATAACTTTAAGATTTTCCTTTTTTTAAGTTTGGTTGTTATATGCATACACTATATAATTTATCAAATTTGTCTTATTGATTAGTACTACACTCAAAAAAATCCGTTTGCCGCAACCGGGATTTCGGCAGTTGCCGCTACCGGATTTCCTGTTGTGGAATACGGAATTTTTTTTTCTTTTAAATATTTGTAAATATATTAATTTGCCTTACACTAGCGTAACCTAATGAAGTAGACTATAATAAAAAACGACAAGTCAAGCCTTACACTAGCATAACCTAAGGAAGTAGGCTATAATAAAATAACAACACGTCAAGCTTTACACTACCATAACCTAAGGAAGGAGGATATAATAAAATAACGACACGTTAAGCCTTAAACTAACATAAACTAAGGGCCTTTCTACAATCACGGTTGATTGTAGAATGTCCCTAAGGTCTAGTCTACATAACCGTACCGTACGGCGATGCCCAATGCTATAATTATATGCTTACTCTTGCGGCGTCACGTGACTCCTATACCAATAGCATTGGGCTGCGCCCTGCGGTTCGGTTATGTAGACTAGGCCTAAGCAAGTATACTAAAATAAAAAACGACACGTTAAGCCTTACACTAGCGTAACCTAAAGAAGTAGGATATAATAATATAATGACACGTCAAGCCTTACACTAACATAACCTAAGGAAGTAGGATATAATAAAATATCGATACGTCAAGTCTTACACTAGCATAACCTAAGGGAGTAGGCTATAATAAAATAACGACACGTCAGGCCTTACACTAGCGTAACCTAATGAAGTAGACTATAATAAAAAACGACAGGTCAAGCCTTACAGTAACATAACCTAAGGAAGTAGATTAAAATAAAAAACGACACGTTAAGCCTGACACTAACATAACCTAAGGAAGTAGGCTATAATAAAATAATGACACGTCAAGCCTTACACTAACATAACCTAAGGAAGTAGACTAAAATAAAAAACCACACGTTAAGCCTGACACTAGCATAACCTAAGGGAGTAGGCTATAATAAAATAACGACACGTCAAGCCTTACACTAGCGTAACCTAATGAAGTAGACTATAATAAAAAACGACAGGTCAAGCCTTACACTAACATAACCTAAGGAAGTAGACTAAAATAAAAAACGACATGTTAAGCCTGACACTAACATAACCTAAGGAAGTAGGCTATAATAAAATAATGACACGTCAAGCCTTACACTAACATAACCTAAGGAAGTAGAATATAATGAAATATCGACTAGTCAAGTCTTACACTAGCATAACCTAAGGGAGTAGGCTACAATAAAATAACGACACGTCAAGCCTTACACCAGCGTAACCTAATGAAGTAGACTATAATAAAAAACGACAGGTCAAGCCTTACACTAACCTAACCTAAGGAAGTAGATTAAACCTAGACTAAACCTAAAATAAAAAACGACACGTTAAGCCTTATACTAATATAACCTAAGGAAGTAGGCTATAATAAAATAATGACACGTCAAGCCTTACACTAACATAACCTAAGGAAGTAGGATGTAATGAAATATCGACAAGTCAAGTCTTACACTAGCATAACCTAAGGGAGTAGGCTATAATAAAATAACGACACGTCAAGCCTTACACTAGCGTAACCTCATGAAGTAGACTATAATAATAAACGATAGGTCAAGCCTTACAGTAACATAACCTAAGGAAGTAGACTAAAATAAAAAACGACACGTTAAGCCGACACTAACATAACCTAAGGAAGTAGGCTATAATAAAATAATGACACGTCAAGCCTTACACTAACATAACCTAAGGAAGTAGACTAAAATAAAAAACCACACGTTAAGCCTGACACTAGCATAACCTAAGGGAGTAGGCTATAATAAAATAACGGCACGTCAAGCCTTACACTAGCGTAACCTAATGAAGTAGACTATAATAAAAAACGACAGGTCAAGCCTTACACTAACATAACCTAAGGAAGTAGACTAAAATAAAAAACGACACGTTAAGCCTGACACTAACATAACCTAAGGAAGTAGGCTATAATAAAATAATGACACGTCAAGCCTTACACTAACATAACCTAAGGAAGTAGAATATAATGAAATATCGAAAAGTCAAGTCTTACACTAGCATAACCTAAGGGAGTAGGCTACAATAAAATAACGACAAGTCAAGCCTTACACCAGCGTAACCTAATGAAGTAGACTATAATAAAAAACGACAGGTCAAGCCTTACACTAACATAACCTAAGGAAGTAGACTAAACCTAGACTAAACCTAAAATAAAAAACGACACGTTAAGCTTCATAATAATATAACCTAAGGAAGTAGGCTATAATAAAATAATGACACGTCAAGCCTTACACTAACATAACCTAAGGAAGTAGGATGTAATGAAATATCGACAAGTCAAGTCTTACACTAGCATAACCTAAGGGAGTAGGCTATAATAAAATAACGACACGTCAAGCCTTACACTAGCGTAACCCCATGAAGTAGACTATAATAATAAACGATAGGTCAAGCCTTACACTAACATAACCTAAGGTAGTAGACTAAAATAAAAAACGACACGTTAAGCCTTACACTAACGTAACCTAAGGAAGTAGGCTATAATAAAATAATGACACGTCAAGCCTTACACTAACTTAACCTAAGGAAGTAGGATATAATGAAATATCGACAAGTCAAGCATTACACTAACATAAACTAAGGAAGTAGGACATAATAAAAAACGACATGTGAAGCCTTTCACTGGCGTAACCTAAGTTAGTAGGCTTGAATAAAATAACGACACGGTATTTTATTGATACGGTAGACGGAATATTAAAAAAAATTTCTTAAAATAGTTTCCTGACGTAATCGGGCTGCTCTCGATCAAAAAAATTAAATTTTTTTAAAATTAAAAAATACAAAGTTTTATAGGGTCATATGGTTATAAAAACATATAAAAACAAAAAATAATATTTTTTTACATGTATACTAACACACACACACGTATAAATTTAAATATGAGCAATTTTTATAAAAAAATTTTTTATTTGAGAACATATACTTAAAAATTGCTAATATGGGTGCAAAATTCAAATTTATGCGTGTGTATGTGTTAGTATACATGTAAAAAATTTAATTTTTTTAAAAATTTAATTATTTTATATGTTTTTATAACCATACGAACCTAAAAAACTTTTTTTTTTTAATTTTAAAAAAATTTTATTTTTTTGATCGAGAGCAGCCCAATTACGTCAGGAAACTATTTTAAGAAATTTTTTTTAAAATTCCGTCTACCATCTCAATAAAATGAAACCCTTATCTCAAATTTCCTTTTTGATTATCCAAAAACCTGGAGCTGATATTTTTTTTGTCCACTTTTTTGTTTTTTTGCCCCACTGTGCGTAGTTTAATGCTTGACGTGTATTTGTTTTATTATAGTCTACTTCCTTAGGTTATGTTAGTGTAAGGCTTGACGTGTCGTTTTTTATTTAGTCTACTTCCTTGGGTTATGTTAGTGTAAGGCTTGAGGTGTCGTTATTTTCTTATAGCCTACTTCCTTACGTTACGCTAGTGTAAGGCTTAACTTGTTGTTTTTTTTATTGTAGACCATTTCCGTAGGTTACGTATTTTAATGCTTGACGTGTGTTAGTTTTATTATAGTCTACTTCATTAGGTTATGTTAGTGTAAGGCTTGACGTGTCGTTATTTTATTATATCCTTCTTCCTTACGTTATGCTAGTGTAAGACATGACGTGTCGTTATTTTATTATAGCCTACTTCCTTAGGTTATGCTAGTGTAAGACTTGACGTGTCGTTTTTTTTAGTCTACTTCCTTGGGTTATGTTAGTGTAAGGCTTGATGTGTCGTTATTTTATTATAGCTTACTTCCTTAGATTAGGCTAGTGTAAGGCTTAACGCGTTGTTTTTCTTATTGTAGACCTTTTCCTTATGTTACGTAGTTTAATGCTTGACGTGTATTTATTTTATTATAGTCTACTTCCTTAGTTTATGTTAGTGTAAGGCTTGACGTGTCGTTATTTTTTTATTTCTAATTCCTGTGGTTATCTTAGTATAAGGCTTGACGTGTCATTATTTTATTATAGTCTACTTCCTTAGTTTATGTTAGTGTAAGGTTTGACGTGTCGTTATTTTTTTATTTCTAATTCCTGAGGTTATCTTAGTGTAAGGCTTGACGTTTCGATATTTTATTATATCCTACTTCCTTAGTTTATGTAAGGCATGACGTGTCGTTATTTTATTAAATCCTACTTCCTTAGTTTATGTTAGTGTAAGGCTTGACGTGTCATTATTTTATTATAGCCTACTTCCTTAGGTTATGTTAGTGTAAGGCTTAACGTGTCGTTTTTTATTTTAGTCTACTACCTTAGGTTATGTTAGTGTAAGGCTTGACCTATCGTTTATTATTATAGTCTACTTCATGGGGTTACGCTAGTGTAAGGCTTGACGTGTCGTTATTTTATTATAGCCTACTCCCTTAGGTTATGCTAGTGTAAGACTTGACTTGTCGATATTTCATTACATCCTACTTCCTTAGGTTATGTAAGTGTAAGGCTTGACGTGTCATTATTTTATTATAGCCTACTTCCTTAGGTTATATTAGTATGAGGCTTAACGTGTCGTTTTTTATTTTAGGTTTAGTCTAGGTTTAGTCTACTTCCTTAGGTTATGTTAGTGTAAGGCTTGACCTGTCGTTTTTTATTATAGTCTACTTCATTAGGTTACGCTAGTGTAAGGCCTGACGTGTCGATATTTTATTATAGCCTACTCCCTTAGGTTATGCTAGTGTAAGACTTGACGTGTCGATATTTTATTATATCCTACTTCTTTAGGTTATGTTAGTGTAAGGCTTGACGTGTCGTTTTTTATTTTAGTCTACTTCCTTAGGTTATGTTACTGTAAGGCTTGACCTGTCGTTTTTTAATATAGTCTACTTCATTAGGTTACGCTAGTGTAAGGCCTGACGTGTCGTTATTTTATTATAGCCTACTCCCTTAGGTTATACTAGTGTAAGACTTGACGTGTCGTTATTTTATTATATCCTACTTCCTTAAGTTACGCTAGTGTAAGGCTTAACGTGATGTTTTTCTTATTATAGACCACTTCCTTAGGTTATGTTAGTTTAATGCTGGTCGTGGCGTTATTTTATTGTAGCCTACTTCCTTACGTTTTTTTAGTGTAAGGATTTTCGTGTCGTTTTTCTATATTGTGGGTGATTGGTCCATATCTGTTTGAAGTTTCCAAAAAATGCCTATTGTGGATAAACACAACATTTTATGTGTTAGTTAACCATGAAATTATAAATATTTAAAAAAATCACCAAAAAACTGCTAAATTCAACCAAAATGTAATTCCATTATTTAAAACATGGAAAGAAAATATTTTCGGGTTTCAAATCCTAGAATTTGAATACCGAAAAAAACGATAGTTTCCTTGATTGAAAACCTAAAAAGAGAACTTTTCCCTTTTCTAAACAAGATATTAATTTACTTCTGTTTTCAAATTCTGGAATTTTTCGTTAAAAAAATAGTGCATTCAATTTTCTTTTTTTGAATCCTGGAAAGATTCCTATTTACTAACTTTACTTTTAATACATTTGCAAATATTTAAAAGAAAAAAAAATTCCTTATTCCACAACAGGAATTCCGGTAGTGGCAACTGCAGAAATTCCGGTTGCGGCAAACGGATTTTTTTGAGTGTAGTACTAATCAATAAGACAAATTGGATAAATTATATATTATATGCATATAGCAACCAAAATTAAAAAAAGGAAAATGATAAATTCTTTTTTTTTTTTTTTTAAATTATTAATAAATATTACAAATTATTTATTTAATAATTATAATTATTCATTATTTCTCGTTTCTTTTATCTGTTCGTATCCCCACTTCTGGGCGAGCCCGTCGTGCGTAAAACAGATGGAATTATTTGGAATTGTAGAGAATTAGAATTGTTTGGAATCATTTCGAATGGTCATTGTCATGGGATTGTAAAACTGTATTTAGTGGTGGCCCCTCGGGGTTTACTTATAACGCTGATTTTGATAATTAGAAGAAACAGTTGGCGTTGATGCTTTAAATACTCTGAATCAGTCAGCTTGAAATAGGTTTATTAAATGAAACTAGCAGAAATTTTAAAAATATTGGAAGTTATTTTTTTATAAGAGATAAAAATCGCACTGAAAGCAAAATTTTAAAATCTTCATATTGTTGGATTTTGAATAATGGAATCAAAATAATGATTTCAAAAATAACTAAGACTAGGTCCAAAGGGTTTTTTGGGTCGCTAATCATTAATTTTTTGATTTCTTAATGAAAAATTCATATTTCACCCTTAATTTAGCTAAAACTACCCCTACAAAGGATGTTTGCGGTTTTTGAACTTTCTGCGTTAAAATGAAGTACTTACGGTTTCTTGGATCCTGGATAACGAATTTCCGTGGGTTTTTAACCCTTATATTAATCACCTAAAAAATTAATATTTGGGTAAAAGCAAATAAACAACACTTTGTAATTTTTTCTTAACAAACTTAGCTAATATAAGGGTGAAATATGAATTTTTCATTAAAAAATCCATGAAATTCGTTATCAGCAACCCAAAAAACCCTTTGGACCTAGTCTGAACGCATTAAGTTTGAATATAGCAAAAACGCCCCTTTTAGGGGTAGTTTTAGCTAATATAAGGGTGAAATATTAATTTTTCATTAAAAAATCTATGAAAATCTTTTCAGCGACCTAAAAAAGCTTTTGGACCTAATCTTGATGTAAAAAGTGCAGAAACAGCAAAAACACCCCTTTTGGGGGTAGTTTTCGGTAATTTAGGGGTGATATATTAATTATTCATTTAAAAAACATGAAAATCGTTTTTAGTGACCCCAAAAAACCCTTCACGGTTCGCTTATAGAGGAAATAGGTCTGGCAAAAATGCCGAAAGATTCTAAGCATCGGGGGTCAATTTTGGTACCGTACACAAACAGGATTTACCTTCAAGTAAATCAAACTCGTTCCTTTTTTGCCAATTTTTAGACATTACTTTATTTTTAAAATCTAGTTTTTTTTACATTTTTTTGTTAAAATCTTTTTTTTTTAATTTTTTTTTGAAAACGAATAAAAAGTTATTATTTAGTGGAAAAAATTATTTAATCTCGGTAGAAAATTATATGAATAAGATACTAGCATGAATTCCCCCCCCCCCCCATATCCCCTCTTCTACGCCTACCAAATGCTCTAAAATGGCTTAAAAATGGGAAAAATCATGTAGAAAACATAAATGTAAATAAGAAATATATTTACTTATATACGTGTTGTTTTGTGTGTGTTTATGAATGAGAAGGTGTATATGTGTGTACATTCATGAATGCAAATACTTTACAGTGGATCTAAAAATGGAGTTTTAAGATAAACTTTGCTCCCTTGGTTTTTTGCTTAACATTTGGTCATAAAAAGTCCCTAGCTCCAAGGATTTTGGTTTTGCTTGTCTGGTAATAAACATAAAAAAATGCTCCATTTAAATTACATGTAGCCATATTATTTCAATCATCGTAAAAAGAGCTCCAGATCTTTCTATTATGATTTCAATGAGGATTTTTTTTACATTTATTACCGGTAAAATTGCTTTTAAAATATTTTTTTTTGCTACTTGAGGTTGGGTAACGTTTTTTATATATTTAAATAGTATTTTCATCGATTAGCAGCTGTTCAAAACACTTTTTAAGCTTTGTAAAAGATTAGAAAGCTAAAAAGTCAAAATTCCCATGTTATTTAAATGGGAAAATTGAGATGCTTAAAGGCACGCGTTTTTGAAAAGCGAAAGCAAAATCCTTGGAGCTGGGGACTTTTTATGATCAAAAGTTCACGAAAAAACCCGGGGAGCAAAATTTTTCTTAAAACCCCAATTTTAGGTCCACTCTAAAATATATAATAATTGTAATATTAAGAGAAAAAACATTAATTTTACTTTATGTATTTTTATATACATTCCAGTAACACACATGCATATACACCTTCTCATATATAAACACACACACACATACACACACATATAAACATATACATTACTTAAATATGTTTATGTTTTCTAAATGATTTTTTCCATTTTTAAGCCATTTTAGAGCATTTGAAAGGCGTTGTAGGAGGAGGGAGGGGGGGGGGCAAAAATTAATTCTAGTATCTTAGTTATATTATAATTTTTTACCGAGTTTAAATAATATTTTACACTAAATAATAATAATTATTCAAATTATCAAAAAAAAAAATTTTTTTAAATGTAAAAAAACTGGATTTTAAAAATTAATTAATATCTAAAAATTGGCAAAAAAGGAACGAGTTTGATTTATTTGAAGGTGAATTCTGTTTATATACGGTACCAAAATTGACCCCCGATGCTTAGAATCTTTCGGCATTTTTGCCAGACCTATTTCCTCTATAAGCGAACCGTGCCTTATGAACCAAATCTGGCAGCAAAAAGTGCGAAAATGGCGAAAACATCCCTTTTCGGGGGTATTTTTAGCTAATTTAGGGGTGAAATATTAATGTTACCTTCAAAAATCATCAAGATTCTTAATTAGCGACCCAAAAACCCTTGTGAGATAAATTTGGCCGCAAAAAGTGCGAAAATGGCGAAAACACCCCTTTTGGGGGTAGTTTTAGCTAATTTAAGGGTGAAATATTAATGCTATCTTAAAAAATCATCAAGATTCTTAATAAGCGACCCAAAAAACCCCTGAAACCAATTCTTGGATCAACCTATTATCTCAGAAGGTAATGACATCAAAAATACCACCTTTTGGGGGTAGTTTTTGCAAATTTAAGGGTGATGCGCAATTTTCTTTACCAAATGACCCCGATTTTCGTGTTCAGCGACCCAAAAAACCTATAGTAGAGCAAATCTCATATTCGCAACCGTAAGTGCAACCCCCCCCCCCGTATTTTGACTGGAGTAAAAATAATACCACCCCCTTACACCCAATCTGAGGGGGTGGATTCGACAAATTGATATAAATTTATTTTTAATTGAGTTGCTAATAGTCTCATGTAAAATTTTATATGTCTTAAAATTTTTCGTGTGCACTATATCATTCTAAATGACGTCTAAAAAATGTTTAAAATTTAACCCACATTTAGGGGATGAAATCACATTTTCTTGGGGTCTTACGTGAAAATTGACTTCAAAAATGAAAAGAGCAGCCTTAATTACCTACTAGGTCACATTTTTAGTCCAAAATATTGATTTTATTCAGAGTGATACCAGTTATACCAGTTATACCAGTGATATTGGTATAACTTTTGGTATCACTTTTATTGGTATTGGTATCGCGTGAAAAAGTCTTGATTTTAGTTGTGTTTGCACAAACAAGTTATAAGTTTTTTGTAGCTTTTCATCGAAAGTTTAAAATTTATAAGTCTATAATTTATAAACAGAATTATTATAATTGTTATATTTTTATTTTATTTTTTTCTTATTATTATTTTATCTTTAAATTTTTATATTTTGTTAAATGTACTCCGTACTTATATTATATTATGAGTTAATTGTATCATGTTGCGCATCGGCCTTGCCTGTGCCCAATATTTTCTAAATTCAATAAATAAATAAGTTGGGTTATTTGCGGTTTTTTAAAGTGGCTGTTTTGCAACCAATGTGATCAGTCGTTAGCATAATTTAAATTTGAAATTTATTGACCATATTTTATTACTAATAATTTTATGTAAAAAAAATTACTAAAAATCACAACAATGATAAAGAAGAAACCAAAAGAACGTAATAAAATAATAACTTTAAAAAAATAATGGATAATAAAGTTTTTTTGTAAAATATTATTCAGAAACATACAATATTTACTCTGTGATAAAAATATTTAATGTTAAATTCAAAAATTATTTTTTTAGTTTAAAAATAATTGTTAACTCTATTGCTATTATAATTAAAAGTATAAAAATAAAAACATTAGAGAAGCAATGAATATGGTATGTATTTTTTAATTTTTCAGCACAAATTTAACAAATAAAAAATATTACTTTTTATTATGCTGCTTAATTTGTTTTATAAATAATTAAATTATGATTGTTTTTATTCAAATTTCTCATACGTTTCAGGCTAGTTCAAAGCAATTTTTTGTCATTTTTTGTCAAGTAGCAGTATTATTTATTGTCATCAGCTTATGTTCTGGACATGAGCTTGATAAAAATGTAAATGACGCAATACAGTCTAATTTAACAAGCATTAAATCTGATCAAAGAAAACTGATAGAATCCAGTCAAAAAAATGGAACAATCGTTGATCCTTTTGATGCGAATAAAATAACGAAAATAATTTGCAATAAAAATTGTTCTTCTTTGAGCGAGACTAGTCTCTCTGCATATCCAAATTTAAAAACTCTGGAACTAAATTTTAAAGAATTAAATTATGTCGAGATAAAAAAAAACCTTTTAAATGGTAAGAAACGATTTTTTTTAACAGCTGATTATTTATTTAGTACTCAAATAATATAAAACAATTTTTATAAACAAATGAGTTAAAATCATTACATTTGTGCTTATAAATAATTTAAAAAGTGATTTTAATTGCAGGTGTTATTAAACTAAAAAATTTCAAAATAATTGGTAACTCTATAAGTATACCAGTTTATTTTTTTGAAAAATCCAAGTATCTCGTTAAGATCGACATTGAAGCTGATGAAATTTTAAATTTCAAATCAGAAATATTTTTTGGGCTTCAT
This sequence comes from Anagrus nilaparvatae, assembly GCA_022575985.1. Classification (NCBI taxonomy): domain Eukaryota; kingdom Metazoa; phylum Arthropoda; class Insecta; order Hymenoptera; family Mymaridae; genus Anagrus; species Anagrus nilaparvatae. Next base: position 8,674,976 of record JAKSXM010000165.1, read on the forward strand.
AATTTAAAATATTTAAATTTAACAGTCAAGATTATGGAATTGAAACCTGGAATATTCTCTTGCTTAAAAAATCTTCGAGAGTTAACTTTATGTAATATGAATAAAAATTCAATTTCAAGTGAAACTTTACAAGACCTTGATCGTAATATTGAATATTTTAAGTTATCCAACAATGCACATCTTACAAAACTGCCATCAAAATTTTTAGCTAATAAATTTTTGCTTCAAACTGTTATTATACAATCAAATGAAATAAAGGATTTACCTCAAGACTTATTCATGAATTCAACTGTGATTGAAACAATTATTTTAAGCAGAAATAAATTAATTAGTTTACCGAAAAATATTTTTAAAGGACAATTGAATTTAAGAAGAGTTGACTTGAGTTTTAATTATTTAAGTGAATTGCCGGACTTTATTTTTACTCGACTGGTCTCTTTAAAAATTGTTGATTTATCTTACAATCAAATTAAAGCTATTAATGAGTAAGTATTGTTACCTAATATTTATAAATTATTAATAAGTATATTATAGAAAATTTTATGACACTATTTAGTAAGTCTTTGTAAATGCACAAAAAATTTGTTCATATGCGAAAAATTAGTAATTTTTTGCAAACAATAAATAGAATGTCCAAGTTTCAAATCTATATGATAAGTACTTTTTTTTTAGGAATACGTTTAGAGATGCGTACATAGAAAATCTTAACATGTCTAAAAATTATTTAGCATACGTGGATAAAAATGCTTTTCGACCTTGCAGACTTCAATCAGTAAATTTCACATTCAATGAACTTTCATTTAATGATGAAAATAATGAAAATTTTTCACCGTTCCGATATTGTTCTGGTCTTACACATTTAAGATTATCCAATAATAAAATTTCTAGAATATTTAATGATTGGAAAGAGAGTAAATCAATAAACTACTTATTCTTGAATAATAATCCAATGAAATATATTCAGGTAAATTATCAAAATATAGTAATAACAGTTTATAAAATAAGTTTACTAATGTTATTATATGAATTTAAAAATTTTTCTAATTATAAGGCGCTTATACAGACCTCCATAAATGCAAAACCACAGCCGTAACGCAATGCACTCAACAGAACCAAAAACAGAACACGCATGCGCACAAACGAATATCGTGTTGTGCGCAATGCGTTGGGGCTGCGGTTTTGCGATTAGGGTGGTGCTACAAACGCCGTAAATGGGGGTCGCAAGGCAATGAGCACAACACAACACGCATCGGCCCAACATGATTTTGGTTTGTGTGCATTGCGTTGCGGTTTCGGTTGCGTCCCCCATATACGGCGTTTGTAGAACCACCCTTAGGTTCCATCTACAATAGCCGTAAAATGGGGACACAACCTCAAGCGTAAGCGCCATCCATACCAATTTTGGCTCCTGCGCAACTCCAAATACACAAAATCTACTGCGCATTGCGTTGCGCTTGCGTTCGTGGTGCGCCTCGGATTTACGGTTTCTGTAAATGGGGCCTTACGGAGGTCTGTAGAAGCAGACTTAGGCTGGAACTAGGTAAACGTAAATTTGAACAACGCAAGACGCAATGTAATCCACAGAAGATTATTTTGTTTGCTTTGCGTTACGCAGTAAACGAAAATTTTTTTCTGCGTACTTCGTTTCGGTTTGCGCTGTTCTATTTTGTGTTAAAATAGATCCAGCCTTATATTATAATCATAAGGCCCCATCTACAGAAACCGATAAACTAAGGCGCACCGCAAACGCAAGCGCAATGCAATGCGCAGAAGAAGATTTTGTGTATTTCGAGTTGCGCAGAAAAACATTTTTTAGCCAAATCCTATGTCAGAGATGGGAGATATTAGTCCCAGACTGAGTTATCTATAGTTCGTGTATATGCTTAGCGGACATTTAGCGGATTTAGCTAAAAATTTTTTTACAGACTTAGGAATGTACAACAATGATGCTTACTTAGGCTCATTGCGGCACCTCCTCCCAAATTTGAGAATTCGCTTAATTATCTTTGTCCGCTAAGCATACACGGGCTGTAGATAAGGCTCGGACTGAGGCCAATATCTCCCATCTCTGACATACGATTTAGCTAAAAATTTTTTTACACACTTAGGAATGTACAACAATGATGCCTACTTAGGCTCATTGCGGCACCTTTTACTAAATTCATATTGAGTATTTTACTGGACGCGTATAGTCTTCCGTACGTTTCGCCGCTAGATCTCGCCGCCAAAGTAACCTTCATTAAAATTTTAAGTTTAAATTCAATATATATTTAGGACTCTTTCAAGAATTCCTTCAAAAAGTAAATCAAACCAGGAAGATTGTTTTTTATTGTATTATAAATATTTTCAGAGTGAAGATTTAAAATTTTCTACAAGTTTTATAAATTTGCAACTTCTTAATTGTGAAATCGCTCATGTAAACATTTCTAATGTTAATAATGTGATAAAGAATCATCCAAATCTTAATAATTGGATTACACTTGACAACAATCCAATTCAATGTGATTGCAATATTTATGATTTTTTAAAGTATATAAATGGAGACGAAAATAAGTCTTTACGAGAAAAATTTAGGATAGTTTCTGAGAATTTAATTTGCAATGGACCATCTGAATATAAAGGAACTTTCGTTAAAAAAATAAATATTACTTCCTTTACTTGCAAAATTGAAGAAATCGAATATTCAGCAAACCATCCATGTGGAAGTAGAGGCATTTGTAAATGCCGTTTCAGACCTTTTGTTAGAGCTTTGATAATTGATTGCTCTGCAAGAAATTTAAAAAGTTATCCAGAGTTAATAGATTTAAGAAACATCCGTAGAGTCGAATTATATCCTCAATTAAATAACTTGAAACGATTGCCAGTTATGAGTAAACCAGGATATAACATAATTGAAATGATTGATTTATCAAATAATCAAATATCAGAAGTCACAGATGAAATTTTAAATGATAACTTAAAGGTAAGTATACGTAACAAAAGAATATAACAAATACGCAAGCTCGTTCAAAAACCAAATTGCGAAATCATTGACTAGACCATGTTTACCCAAAAGTTTTTCAAACGCTAGTTATTGTGGATTTGACCTATTTTTTAATTACTGTAAAAGCCTTAAATAAATTTAATTTAATACATCAAAATCACTTATTTTTGAATACTTTTTTTTTACGTCTTTTACACGCTATGATGTAATTGGTCATTTTTAGCTTTCGCATACTTTCTGATTAAAGATAATTTAACGTTAATTCAGACAACTACTTCGTAATTTAGATCCAAAAAATTTTTCAAGTAAATGCAGTTTAGTCAATTTGTCTGCAATTGGTTAAAATTTAACTAGCTAATTAATTTAATTTTTACAGGAAATTCTATTGAACAACAATAACATATCAAATATTGACTCACAAATTCTTATGAAATTTTTTAATAATAGCAGAAAATTAAGAATTAACAATAATCCATGGGAATGCAAATGTCAGACATTTGATTTATTATTAAGTGTGATTGCAGATATGAATAATAAAACTGAAGTACAAATGTTTACTTGCTTTAATTCAAGAATTCCTTTAATTACACAGGAAAAAGAAACTTTATGCTCTGATAATACGAATTCATTGATAGTTGGATTGTATATTATAGCAACTATCGTAGTTTCTAGTTTACTAATTGGAATTTTAAATAAATTTCTTTTTAAATTATGATTAATATCCTAGAATTATTTTAGCATACAGTTTTTACATAAAGTCCATCAAAATGTTGGCAATTTTTATTGTTATCTCTAACAAAAATAACCACGTAGTTATACTCCCTGGCTCAGAGAGTTATCTCAGGGAGTTAACTCCCTAAAACAGGGAGTTAACCACCTAAAACAGAGAGTTAAACTCCCTGATTTACAGAGTTAACTCCCTGATTTAGGGAGTTAACTCCCTGACATTTCTGTCATCTCCACGAATACCTTCGGGATGAAAATGGACCGTACGAGGGAAAACTGATATCCTGGAGGCGTAAATTTTAATTTTTCATCCAAAACAATTTTCCAATTTTCCGATTTTCCAAGATGGCGGACCAGAAAAAATCAAAATAAAGACTTTCTACATTACCTGGGGGTTTTCGGGGCCAAGAAAACCGTTTTTATGAATGAAAATTATTATTTTTTTGCCCCAACATATTTTCCAATTTTCCAAGATGGCGGACCAGAAAAAATCAAAATAAAGACTTTCTACATTACCTGGGGGTTTTCGGGGCCAAGAAAACCGTTTTTATGAATGAAAATTTTTATTTTTTTGCCCCAACGTATTTTCCAATTTTCCAAGATGGCGGACCAGAAAAAATTAAAATTAAGAGTTTCTACATTACCTAGGGGTTTTCGGGGCCGAGAAAACCGATTTTATGAATTAAAATTTTTATTTTTTTGCCCCAACATATTTTCCAATTTTCCAAGATGGCGGACCAGAAAAAATCAACATAAAGACTTTCTACATTACCTGGGGGTTTTCGGGGCCGAGAAAACCGATTTTATGAATGAAAATTTTTATTTTTTCGCCCCAACATATTTTCTAATTTTCCATGATGGCGGACCAGAAAAAATCAAAATTAAGAGTTTCTACATTACCTGGGGGTTTTCGGGGCCGAGAAAAACGATTTTATGAATAAAAATTTTTATTTTTTTGCCCCAAACATATTTTCCAATTTTCCAAAATGGCGGACCAGAAAAAATCAACATAAAGACTTTAAAAAACTTTAAAACAATTTAAAAACTAATATTATAAATAAAAAAAAAATTTAATATAATGTAATATAATTAATAAAAAAGTTGTATTGTATTACAAATTCTTTATGAAATAAATTAATTAAAAATTAAGCTAATAAATGTGCATTATACATTCCATCATGTTTTGCAGAAATTTTATTTATAACCTTCACAAACTTTTAATAATCCTAATACAAATCCTCACTTATTTATGTAAAGTTTTTCCACAGGATTAATCGGAAGCTTCGCCATCTGCAACCATTTTTAATCAGAAATACAATTCAATCCTTATCATCAAATTAGGAGTTTTATCCATGAGGAGAATTTTTGGCAGTTGAGTTGCCATTAGCCAAAAAAATACTATAGTAAAAAAATTAGGCTTTCATAATTTAAAACGCTTTTCTCATCCTTGGAAACCCCGAGGCAATGTAAAAATCTTATTATTAAATACTTTTTGGTCCGCCATCTTGGAAAATTGGTAAATATGTTGGGGCAAAAAAATAAAAATTTTCATTCATAAAAACGGTTTTCTTGGCCCCGAAAACCCCCAGGTAATGTAGAAAGTCTTTATGTTGATTTTTTCTGTTCCGCCATCTTGGAAAATTGGTAAATATGTTGGGGCAAAAAAATAAAAATTTTCATTCATAAAATCGGTTTTCTCGGCCCCGAAAACCCCTAGGTAATGTAGAAAGTCTTTATTTTGATTTTTTCTGGTCCGCCATCTTGGAAAATTGGAAAATATGTTGAGGCAAAAAAAAAAAAAATTTTCAGTCATAAAATCGGTTTTCTCGGCCCCGAAAACCCCTAGGTAATGTAGAAACTCTTAATTTTGATTTTTTTCTGGTCCGCCATCTTGGAAAATTGGAAAATACGTTGGGTCAAAAAAATAAAAATTTTCATTCATAAAAACGGTTTTCTCGGCCCCGAAAACCCCTAGGAACTCTTTATGTTGATTTTTTCTGGTCCGCCATCTTGGAAAATTGGAAAATATATTGGGGCGAAAAAATAAAAATTTTCATTCATAAAAACGGTTTTCTTGGCCCCGAAAACTCCCAGGTAATGTAGAAAGTCTTTATTTTGATTTTTTCTGGTCCGCCATCTTGGAAAATTGGAAAATATATTGGGGCGAAAAAATAAAAATTTTCATTCATAAAATCGGTTTTCTCGGCCCCGAAAACCCCTAGGTAATGTAGAAACTCTTAATTTTGATTTTTTCTGGTCCGCCATCTTGGAAAATTGGAAAATACGTTGGGGCAAAAAAATAAAAATTTTCATTCATAAAAACGGTTTTCTTGGCCCCGAAAACCCCCAGGTGATGTAGAAAGTCTTTATTTTGATTTTTTCTGGTCCGCCATCTTGGAAAATTGGATAATATGTTGGGGCAAAAAAATAAAAATTTTCATTCATAAAATCGGATTTCTCGGCCCCGAAAACCCCTAGGTAATGTAGAAAGTCTTTATTTTGATTTTTTCTGGTCCGCCATATTGGAAAATTGGAAAATTGGAAAATTGTTTTGGATGAAAATTTAAAATTTACGCCTCCAGGATAACAATTTTCCCTCGTACGGTCCATTTTCATCCCGAAGGTATTCGTGGAGATGACAGAAATTTCAGGGAGTTAACTCCCTAAATCAGGGAGTTAACTCTCTAAATCAGGGAGTTTAACTCTCTGTTTTAGGTGGTTAACTCTCTGTTTTAGGTGGTTAACTCCCTGTTTTAGGGAGTTAACTCCCTAAAATAACTCTCTTAGCCAGGGAGTATAACTACGTGGTTATTTTTGTTAGAGATAAAAAAAAAATATGTGTTCGCTATTTATGTATCAAACTACTATTTGAAGTTTTAAATATAGAAGAGCGGTAAATTTGAGTGTATAGTAAAATTTATAATATCTGCTAATATGTAATATTAATATGTTTTTAATTTATGAAAGTGACTGTATTCAATAAGTTGAATTTATTGATCAGGAATGCTGATTAAATAACTCAGAAATTAAATTTTGTGTTTAATAAATTTTATATTTCATTTCTGATATTTATATGCACTAAAAAAAATTGGAAAAAAACTTCATGAGAATATATTTTATGATAATAAGTTTGGATGAATAAAATAAATTATAAAATAAAAATTTTAAACTTGTATCTATTTAGAGTTGAAACTTATATTATTATAGGCTAACATAAAAGATGTCATAAATTTGCTAGACCGAATCCCCTGGTTTGATTTCTTTTGGGCACACTTTTTTATATGCATAAAATTTAAACTGTCTCAACTTTTTAGCTCTCTTAGTGCAACTCTACCTTATTTAGTCCCAAATTCCGTTTTTTTGGAATTTTTCACTTTTTTTGTTATCTATTAATTTCCCTCTTAGTTCGAATTTCACATTGGTTTTTGTTTTTCTTTTTTCACTTTTATTATCTCTGGATGGCAGTATTCACTATTTATGGCCTAAATTGCAAAAATCTTGGATTCCACAGCCCTTGAAAAACTCAAAGTTAATCGATAGGCTTGTTTTTCTAAATGCCATATATTAGGAAAAACTCCTAGTGGTTAAAAAAGTTATACGCATTTTAGCGACTTCATAAAATAAAATAATGTAAAAAGCATAAAGTTTAAAATTAAAAGTCCTATACTTTGAAATTCTTTTAACATAAATTTAGTTTTTTTTACCAAAAGTTATTTTTTGGGGAATCCAAATTTTCGGTCATATTTTGATTTGGGAGTTTATATAATTCAAGGCTTTTTTGCATACAGAAATTCACATATGAGCAATTATTTTAAAAGTGATACTTAATTTGAGCCTGGAATCGTAATTTTTTTTTTTGAGGGCACATCGATATGACCCGTGTTTTCAGATAGTTTGAACCTTCAGAAAACCGAAAAAAATCGTGAACAAGAAATCGGCGATCGGTACCAAAAAGATTTTTTCACTTTTATGTCAAAAAACGTGTTTTTCGTATCTGAGCTACCCTAAATTTTTAAAATAACTGTTTAGGTAAAAAAACTTTTTTAAAATAGATAAGAAAATCTGATTGCCAGGGAAAAACCACTCCAGAAGAAAAAAAAACTTATCTTTTTACGACGAAATTTAGCCAAGTTATCGTCAATTTAAGATTTTCCTCAAATTCGTCTTAAAAAATATTGAGATTTTATTGAAAAAAGCCTGTTTCTGAACTTTAAACATGCATTACTCGCTTGATTTTCATCGTAAAATAATAATTTTTTTTTTAAAATTGATTAACTTTTTCCTGGAAATTCATTTATTTAAGAAAAAAAATCATTTTTATTGACCAAATTTCAATTTTTAGGTCAAAAGCCTTTGAAAACTGTAAGTAGCAAGATTTACTTAACACAGTTTTTGATCTAAAAATTAAAATTTTGGCAATAAAAATAATTTTTTTCTTAAAGAAATGAATTGCCAGGAAAAAATTAATCGATTTTAAAAAAAAAATTATTATTTTATAAAAGCATGTCCATGGAATTTTTCTACGGTAACTTTAGTTTTTGGGGTCGCTGATTCCAAATCCGAAGTCCGTTTTGACCTAACGTGGTCCAATTTTGCGTAATTGCCCATTTTAGGTCATTTTTAACGTTTTTTTGCTATTTTTTGTTAAAATTTTTAATATATTACCATTTTTCTCACACTGCACTAATGTTTTTTAACATGAAATATGCTTATAGGGAGGGGGTACTTCAGAACTTGAAAATTAAGGGGGGGGATCAAATTTTTCCTATTTATGGGGGGGGGGGTCAAATAAGACTTAGAATAATTTCAATTTACGGACTTTGAATAATATAGGTTTAAAGATTTAGTATTCTAAATCGATTTAGGGACTTAAAATAATTCAGGAGGGACTTGGAATAATTTTGATTTAGGTACCCAGAATAATTTCCATTTAGGGGATTAAAATAATTTGGGTTTAGAATCTTAACAGCTGGTAAGATGATAATTACAAATTATAAAATTAGAAAATTGTATTGTAATGTTGAGTAACATTTGCATTATACCTAGTCCATAGCTGGAAGTAAACATGTTCCATGCATTTAGGTTGTGTTTACACAAACCAGTTATAAGTTTTGGGTCTTTATACCTAATTATTATATCTACTCATACAAAAAAAATGGTAGCCCATAATAGGGATTTTCAGGCTATTTTTCACGCTTTTTGGGCTATTTTTAGCTCTTTTTATGAAATAATACCAATTTTTATCTACAGCTTCTGGTTCTGAATCGCCTATTATAGGCAACTGGACATTATTTGTTAAAAAAAGATGTGTTATTTGCGTTTAGTGACCCGAAAGCCACAAGCTGTAGAAAAAAATTGGTATTAGTTCATAAAAATAGCTTAAATTACCTCAAAAACGTTCAAAACAGCCTATAATTGCCTAGTATGGGCTACTGCACCGTTTTTAGATAATTTAAAAATAATATTCGTATTTAACTACCTTGAAATACTCAAAAACCAGAAGCTGTAGATAAAAATTGGTATTATTTCATAAAAATAGCTAAAATTAGCCCAAAAAGCGTGGAAAATAGCCTAAAAATCCCTATTATGGGCTACCATTTTTTTTGTATGAGTAGATATAATAATTAGGTATAGAGACCCAAAAAACATTAGTGTAGTGTGCGAAAAATGGTAATATATTAAAAATTTTAACAAAAAATGGCAAAAAAACGTTAAAAATGACCTAAAATGGGCAATTGCGCAAAATTGGACCACGTTAGGTCAAAACGGACTTCGGATTTGGAATCAGCGACCCCAAAAACTAAAGTTACCGTAGAAAAATTCCATGGACATGCTTTAAAAAAAATCGCAAATAAAACCATGCTCCAGACCTGTACTAAAAAGTACAACAGATTTTTGTATACAAGAGATAAATTCAACAAAATTAACACAGGATTTGCGCCAATTTTGAAGAAAATAAATAGGCATTGTGTTTACTTTATGAATTCTAAAAATTATCGAATTTTATATTGTGAAGAATTTGCATAAAATTTCAAACAAAATCTTAATATAGTATTATTCATACTTATTTGTTTAGTACATTAATACAAGTTTTTTTAATTAAATAAAGCGTTAATACTTAATAATACTAATATTATATACACACTGTAAAAAGTAACTTTCTTAGATTTACAAAAAAAATAGAATTTTTTCGAAAAATTAGTGAATTTTCAAAAAATTTTGTAAGTATTCGTTAAAAATCGTAAATTTACTAGTATATTATCAAAAAATTCGAGAATTCTCGATTTTTTTTAGTGATTTTACAAAAAAAGTTGCAAATACACAACTATTTTTCGGAAATTTACAACTATTTTTTGAAAATTTTTGAAAAAAAATTGTAAATTATTATTTTTTCTTGCGAATTCACAAAAAAATATCGAGAATACTCGAATTTTTTGTTAATATACTAAATTTATGTTATTGAAGTTATGAACGTTCAACGAACAATATCTAACCTAAACTGGTTAAAAAAAGTGGTTTTATCTTGATAATAATTTTTCCGGTGGTTTTTCCCAAGAAATACTAAACGCAAATGAATCTTTAATAAAAAAGGCATAATTAATAAAAAATTTGACATGGTTTAAAGTATCGGAAATATAAAAATGTAGAGAAAGAAATTTTTCCTCTTTAAGATTTTTATGTTATTTTTTACTTTAGAGTCAGTTTTCCCAAGTAAAACCTTCATATTTATGTTAAATATTTAATTTTTTATTATTTATGATATTTTTTAAAAAATATAAATCACCGGAAAATATTTAAAAGAAGAAAAATGCTAGAAATTTGTAGGTTAAAATATGCGTTTTTTTTTCATTATAGTCTATAATCTATTTTTTCAGTAAATACAGATTACTTACAAGGAATAATTAATTAAAAGGAAGATTTAGAGTTTAACATTAAATTTTATGGCCTAGGAACGATAACCTTCAATAATACACAAATTTCAGTGAAATCGCGGTTTAGGGTGTTTAGTTACTGGCCGTCACCAGATTTGGTCTATTACAGGTTTTTTGGATCGCTGATATAATTTTTATTTAGAGAGTTAAAATAATTCAGATTCAGGCAGTTAGAACAATTTTGATTTATAGACTCAGAATAATATCGATTTAGGGATTTAGAATAATTTCAGGATTAGGGACTTAATTGTAATAATTTTGATTTAGGGACCTAGAATAATACACGTTTAGGGAATCAACGATCCCGAAAACTATACTGGGATACCAAATATAGGCGAAATTAGCAATTGTTTTCAAGAATTTACTTATATAATTTTTAATTATTACCTTACCAGATATTAAGGTTCTAAACCCAAACTATTCTGATTCCCTAAACGCGTATTATTCTAGGCCCCAAAATCAAAATTATTACAAGTCCCTAATCCTGAATTATTCTAAGTCCCTAAATCGATATTATCCTAAGCCTATAAATCAAAATAATAAATAAAATTTATGTTAAAATTTATTAACTGCCTCCATCTGAATTATTTTAAGTCCCTAAATAAAAATTATTTTATGTCCCTACACTTGAATTATTCTAAGACCCTAAATCGATATTATTCCAAGTCCATAAACCTGTATTATTCTACTTCCTTAAGCCCAGATTTTTCAAAGTTCCTAAATTTAAATTATTCTAAGTCTCATTTTACCCTCCCACCCCTTAATTTTCAAGTTCTGAAGTACCCCCACCCTATAAAGATGTCCCATGTTAATATAGGCTCAATTAGCAATTGCTTTCAAGAATTTATCTGTCTTGCTAATTTTTTCCGATTTTTTATGATAAATCTTTCATTACTCAAAACTGGCAATCCGAAAATGGACAAAAATTCAAAATCGGTTTCAGTAACCAAAAATACATACGTTCCACTGAGATAAATCCATCCTCGAGCTGATAAAATTTTTAGATGCATTTAACATTGCTGATGCAATTACTCCAGTCAAATCGCGGAATTAAGCGGGTTTTCAGCTACTAGATATCACCAATATTTTCCACTTTAGGTTTTTCGGGTCGCTAATCTGAAATTTCAGGGTATTTTCTATGAGAAATTGGTAGTGGGACTCTTTTAAAATTGCAAAAAACTACCCCAAAAATGGAATCTGGAAAAGTTTAAATATCCCGACGAATTGTCCTGAGATCTCTAGAGATCTCCGGGGATCTCCAGAGATCTCTAGAGATCTTCAGAGATCTCTAAATTGGGGAGATCTCTAAACTTGTTTTTAATTATTTCAATTGATTGAAGCTTATTATGCTAAAAATGCTTATAAATAGCTCCAACAAGCCTACATTATTCATAATACATGTAAAAAAAATTCAAGCTGTATTTATACATAGCTAAACCATCAAAATTTGCCTTTTAATCAAATGAAAATCTGTAAAATTATTTTTTTCTATAATTATTACGAAAATTGAAGCTAAACTTAGGTTTCTGACAAAAGATTTTCAAAAAGCGAATTACTATTAATATGATTAATAAAACTTGATCCTGGGGCATAAAAAAAGCTTCGCCTCAGATGGTAATTTACGTGCGATTTGGGCCATTCTTTACTTTTCTGGGTATATGCGAAAAATTCTAATTTTAGCAGTAATTTAAACATTTGGTAAAAAATTGTATTTTAATTTTTTTACTATCCCTGATAGACCATTTTTGATATAGTAAAGAGGCCGGTTTTCGGAAATTTCGACAAAATATGTTGTAATTTCATGTATTTTTATACAGTGGAAATAAGTTTAAGCCTTTATTTTACTTAGAAAAACGTATGAAACTTTATTTTACTTATTACAAAAATATGATAGTTTTAACTTAATAATTAATTACTTAATAATGTCTTATTTATTCACTTTCTTATACTGACTTTATACTGACTATCTAAAGCTTTACAGTTTGACTGACTCATCTAAATATATATATCTCATACATGATATTTCCCCCCTATAATACATATACAATTATACGTATATACTCTATAAAAACTACTCATAATAAGAAACACCATAACGTGGCGCACTCTCTAAGATCTAAATTATACTTTAGAAACCCAACAAAATAACACGCTACTTTGTTCATTTTTTATGTTATAGTAATTTAAGTTAGAAAGACAGTTATGATAAAAGTTAGCAGTAATAATAATAACAATAATAACTTACTTAAATTTTGTTTATATGTGATATTAAACGCTTTAAATTTTTACTCGCAATATTTCATTAATTTGTTTATTTTTTCCTGTATTTTAGATTTGCGTTAATGAATTCAAAAACTCCTTTATACAACATCATTTTTTTAAGCAAATTCTCGTTTAATCATTAATAAGAATCAATAACTTGCTTAACAGAAATTAATTTAATTATATTATGGAAATAGATAAACTATTATTTTTGAAATAACTAACGTGTTTAGCATTTGCTGGGTGGTATACTTAAAAAGGACTAAAAAAAAGTCGTTGAAAGTACGCTAAACAATAGGATTCTGTGTTCAAATAATGTTTTTCATTGATTTCGTTAAAAAAATGATTTAAATCTTTGAAATTTCTTCAATTTCTTCATAAGCAATTTATGATTTTATTGACGTAGAGTGCTTTTTGAGCTACAAAATATACAAGTTTTATTAATCATATTAATAGTAATTCGCTTTTTGAAAATCTTTTGTCAGAAACCTAAGTTTAGCTTCAATTTTCGTAATTGAGAACGCGCGCCTCCCACTTTTTCCTTACTTCTAGCGACGATCGCTGTAACTTTATACCCAAGCGGTTTATGTTTGAAAATTAGTATAAATTATAATAGCATTTTAAAAATAATTTTTTACTTTAATTTGTTTAAATTAATTTATTAATAAAAGATAAAGTTAATTTTAAATATTTTAGAAATTTATTTTTAATAAAATATTTTGATTATTTTTTTTTGAATTCTTCAAACTCTACGCGCTGGGGTATAAAGTTACAGCGATTGCCGCTAGAAGTACGACAAAAGAGGGAGGCGCGCGTTCTCAATAATTATAGAAAAAAATAATATTTTTACAGATTTTCATTTGATTAAAAGGCAAATTTTGATGGTTTAGCTATGTATAAATACAGCTTGAATTTTTTTTTACATGTATTATGAATAATGTAGGCTTGTTGGAGCTATTTATAAGCATTTTTAGCATAATAAGCTTCAATCATTTGAAATAATTAAAAACAAGTTTAGAGATCTCTGGAGATCTCCGGAGATCTCTAAAGATCTCAGGACAATTCGTCGGGTTGGCAATTAAATTTTAAATATTTCTGTTAAATAACGATTTTACTGTTGATATTTTCAACCCTAAGGAAATTTTCTTTAGATTTACGGTTCTCTGATCACGATTTTTGTAATGATGCAACTAAAATTAGAAGAGCGAAAAATTTTCCTTGTTATAGTTTTTCTCATTCTACCTATTTGTGATAACTTACAGCGGATTCGGTACCCTTTACTAGGGTAATACATAGGGAATATGATATTCCAAATGAACTCCCTTTTTAGCTAGTTTTGGGGTACAATCCCCATTTTCCATTTGTGGAACAAAAAGATTGTTGATAAGCCATCCAAAAAACTTATTACGAAGAAAATTTCTCTATAGTTGGGAATATCAGCCCTTTTTTTCCCCTGACTTTACTGTAATATAAATGTTTAATAATATCATTAGTAGGGTATTGTTCGCAAAAATATTGCTCCAAAAATGTTCTTCCTGAAGTATATTGAAGTTTAGGTGACAAAATAATCCCATACCAATTTTCAGCTCAATTGAGAACGTTTTAGGGGTTGCACAAACCCAAAATAGCTCTCAAGTGGTTGGCTCAACACCGATAATTGGTGTGAACGACAAACATTTTTTTCAAAATACGTTTTTTATCTTTCCTTATATGTTTTTGGTGTCACTAAACTCGAAAATGAGGTCCTCAAAGTCCGAAAATACCATAAACACCCTTAAAATACCGAAAACACCCCTTTTTTTACCAAAAATTTTTGGATTTTATAGCAAGAATCGTATATATTTGGAAAATCTGGACCGTAAATTACAATGTATGACTTAAATATGTTTAAAAAACACCCAAGATCCCCTATGTTTATTCCAATGCTCCTTCTTGGCCGAGAAACGTAGGGGTCAATTTTATAAAAAAGTTATAAGATAGGGTTTTTAGGCGATTTTCCAAATAACTCTGTTATATAGCCATTCTATCAAAATATTACCGTTTAGTCTCATTTTTTTCGTATAAGAGCTTACCTTTCATTCTCTCTAAACTGCAATTTTTTGTCACCGATTCTCTCATCGCTATAGTTAGTAAATCAAATGTCCATTTTTTGTCAAAAATGACCAATTTTAAAATTGCTGTTAAAATTGTTAATTTTGATTAAAAAGAGTCGTAAAGGTCTCAAAAATTTTGTATAATTTTGTATAATTTAAGTTTTGAAAATTTTTTTACTCATTCCTTTTCGATTGTTTGTTTACCAGATGTGAGAATTTAAAAAAAGAGTCTCAATTTAAGGTTTTTTTTAAAGAAATCATATTTTATCACTATTTTTGTCGAGTCATATTTCGTAAAGGTCTAAAGCAAAATGAACGAGTGAAAAATTTTGAAACTTGAAACTAGCTCAAAATGTTGTAAACTGGCTCAAGACTTATTTTTATCAAAAATTACAATTTTAGCATCAATTTTAAAACTGGTAATTTTTTGCAAAAAATGGACATTTGATTTACTAACTATAGCAATGATAGAATCGGTGATAAAAAATTGCCAGTTACGGGGAATGAAAGGTAGCTTTTATACAACAAAAATGAGACCAAACGGTAGGAATTTGGTAGAATTGCAATATTACAGCGTTATTTGGAAAATTGCCTAAAAACCCTATCTTATAACATTATTATAGAATTGAGCCCTGCGTTTCTCGGCCAAGAAGGCGTGTTAGTATAATCGGAAGGAGTTTTTAGTATTTTTTTTAACAGATTTAAGTCATCCATTGTGATTTATGATCCAGATGTTCCGAATATATATGATTCTCGCTATAAAATCCAAAAAATTCTGGTAAAAAAAGGGGTGTTTTCGGTGTTTTAAGGGTGTTTAAGGTATTTTCGGAATTTGAGGACCTCATTTTCAAGTTTAGCGACACCAAAAACATATAAGGAAAGATAAAAAACGTATTTTGAAAAAAATTTTTGTCGTTCACACCAATTATCGGTGTTAGCCAACCACTTGAGAGCTATCCTGGGTTTGTGCGACCCCTAAATCGTTATCAAATGAGCTGAAAATTGGTATGGGATCATTTGGTCACCTAAACTTCAACATATTTCAGGAAGAATATTTTTGGAGCACCTTTTAAAAAAACGGTTTTTACCACATGGGATCACAAAACGTGTTTCTAGAAAAAAATAGAAATCAAAATTTTACCAATAAAAATAGTTTAAGAAACTAAGTATGACCTTTCAACCAGTTTTGAATGATTCAGATTCAAAATTTTTAAGTTAGTAATTAATAAGTTATTCAGACCAAATAAATAAAAAAAAATATTTTAACATGGAACATGTTTATAGGGAGGGGGTACTTCGAAACTTGAAAATTAAGGGGGGGGGGGTCAAATTTGTCCCATTTAAGGGGGGTAGCCAAATTTGTCCCATTTAAGGGGGGGGTCAAATTTGTCCCATTTAAGGGGGGTAGTCAAATTTGTTCCATTTAGGGGGGGAAGTCAAATTTGTCCTATTTAAGGAAGGTGGTCAAATATGTCCTATTTAAGGGGGGTGGTCAAATTTGTCCCATTTAAGGGGGGTGGTCAAATATGTCCTATTTAAGGGGGGTGGTCAAATGAAACTTGAATAATTAGAAGACTTTGAAAAATCTGAGCTTAAGGACTTAATAAATTATACAGGTTTATAGACTTAAAATAATATCATTTTAGGGACTTGGAATAATATTGATTAAGGGACTTAGAATAATTCAAGTTTAGGGAATCAAAATAGTTTGGGTTTAGAATCTTAGCAGCTAGTAAGGTGATAATTACAAATTATAAAATTAGAAAATTGTATTGTAATGTTGAGTAACATTTGTATTATACCTAGTCCTCAGCTGCAAGTAAACATGTTCCATGCATTTAGGTTGTGTTTACACAGTGTTATTTAAGTCACTTGACCAAATTTAAAAGCGTACCCTAATAATTGAATACTGTAACTTAAAATTCAAGCATATGCTTCAATTTTCAAGCAAAACAACTTAATCGTTTATGATATTTTAAATTAAAAATAATTTTCAGAAGAACATTTATCAATGCTTATATGGAAAATCTTAACATGTCTTCCAATGGTTTAATTTATGTGCACAATAATGCATTTCGAAATTGTAAATTAGGAGTAATCGATTTCTTACACAATGAACTTTCATTTTCTGATTATGAGAAAGACTCAAAAATTTCGCCATTTTATAATTGCCATCGACTTAAAGAGATGTTTTTAGAAGGTAATAACATCAGTATAATATTTGATGATTGGAAGGATAAAAAAATGCTTGAAAAATTAGATTTAGATTATAATAATGTAAATAATATACAAGTATGACGAATTTTATTTTATTGATCTTTTTAAAATGTACTTTTCATTAACTAAATTTTTATTTCCGGTTTCAGAGTAATGATCTGAAATTTGACTCAAAAAAACTGCACATATTTCTAAATAGCAATAAAATCACTTACATAAATATGCCAAAAATTGAGGATGATATTATTAAATCTAATCAGCATTTATCAATTTCTTTTAACAGAAACCCAATACAGTGTGACTGCAATATTTACGGTTTCTTGCAATACTTAAATCCAAATCCGAAGGAAGCTTTAAAAACCAAATTTCAAGTGTACTTTGAAGATTTGGTTTGCAAAGGACCCTCTGAATACAGCAGACAAAATGTTCGAAATTTAAATTTTTCTTCTCATACATGTGAAAGTGAGAAAATAAATTACCCCTCTGACACTGCATGCGGTGTTAAAGGAGATTGTCGTTTCAGACCATTTGATAAATCCTTAATTATTGACTGTTCGTTCAGAAATTTAATGGTGAATCCAGAATTAATGACATTAGAAGGGGTAGATAGAGTTGAATTAAATCTCCAATCAAACAATATAAAGCAAATGCCTGATATGAAGAAACCTGGATATAGTAAAATTCAAGTACTAGATTTATCAAACAACCAAATTTCAGAAGTTTCAGATAATATTCTTCATGGTAATCTAAAGGTAACTATTGAAAAAATAAATTTGGTAGAATTATTTTTTTAATTAGAAATAATTGTGTATTTTTTAGGAACTTATGTTAAATAATAATAGTTTATCAAACATTGATTCAATTATTCTTGATGAATATTTCAAACGAAACAAAGCGCTAAGAATATTTAATAATCCTTGGAAATGTCAATGTAACACATTAAAATTTTTACGAAACGTGATATCAGATTTGAGTAATAAATCAGAAGTAATGAGATTTACCTGTAATGGTTTGAAAACTCCTATAAATATTCCTGAAATGGAGGAAAATTGTTTCTCATTTTATAAACAATGGTCGCATATTATTAGTTTTGCTCAGTTAATCAGTAGTATACTTTTCGGATTGGCATTGACATTTTACTACAAATATAATCTGCAGATAAAAATGTTTTTGTATTCAAAAAATTTATGTCTTTGGTGGGTCAAGGAAGATGACATTGATAGGGATAAGAAATATGATGTATTTCTCAGTTTTTGCCACGTGGATCAAGATTTTGTTATGTCAGAGATCGTTCCTCAACTTGAAGGCAGTGAAAAACCATTAAAAATATGCCTACATTTTCGAGATTGGGAGGTAGGAGATTGGATTTGTAATAACATACATAAATCAGTGCAAGAATCAAAACGCACTCTGATAATTATGTCAAAAAGATTTTTAAAAGTACTTGGTGTATGTATGAGTTTAGAACAGCGTATCGAAAAATGTTGACTGACAAGTGCGTAAGAATGCTTGTAGTTAAGTATGGGGAAATAGAGTAAAACGATTCTCTTGATTTTGAGCTTCAACATTATCTTGAATCAATTACTATTGTTGAGTGGGGTGATTATTATTTTTGGAGAAAGTTGTTATATTCATTGCCACATTCTGTAAATAAATTTTAATTAAAATTTTATTATATTGATAAAACATCTCTGATACCGTCTGCTTATCCCAATGGACCTAAAAACTATTTACAGGTCATTATTGCCGTTATCTATCCATATCTATTCTCAGAACCTTAAAAAATAGATTTAAAAAAACATATCAATCAATATATTTTGCAAAACAATTGAATTCTGAATTCTTAAAATAAGAATACATCAAAATTTAAGGGTAAGTAATTTAAAATATGAAAGCTTATATTTTATGTTAATTTTTCATTTTATAAATAATCACTTCTGATATTTTAGAAATTTTTTTATCATTTAAATATTGAAAACTACCTGTCGTATAATTTTTTAAGTTTATTTTATCAAAAAGTTCTTGGGTTAGACTTTCAGGGTGCTGTAAACTGTTTGACACTGTTTACACAGGACATTAATTTATAATAATGAATAGGTCTTGAATGTTTCGTCGCGTCCTCTGGCGAAAATTGTTATAAGAGACGGATTCTGAATTAGCTGTTTTATAAATTATAATCGATAAACTAAATTTTTATATTCAGCTATAAACATCAGATTTTTGATTTACTGCTGAAAATTAAAGTTATTTTATTTTTACATTTATTTTTATTTTATTAATATTATAAACGCGCATACCTGAATACAAAAATTTTTAGAATCTTTAATTGGTATAATGACTTTATTTCATAATTAATAGCAAATTAATTACAATTTTAGCACATGAAAACCGTTGTTTTCACCTGTTGAGTCATCGCTTGCTCGTCAAATTATTGGTATTAATACAGTTCCTCAAGCAAGGCTATTCAGG
Organism: Anagrus nilaparvatae; assembly: GCA_022575985.1. Classification (NCBI taxonomy): domain Eukaryota; kingdom Metazoa; phylum Arthropoda; class Insecta; order Hymenoptera; family Mymaridae; genus Anagrus; species Anagrus nilaparvatae. The sequence goes on from JAKSXM010000165.1 coordinate 8,694,658, forward strand.
TATAATAATTTAAAGAACTGAGAACTATCTTTTCCTTGGAAAAAAACGCTGCCAAGTGATTGGCACTATGGTTCCTCATCAGCAAAAGCAAAATATTTATAATGGTCTATTTTATCTAATAAAAATGATGTTTTTTTAATTTTTTTATATGAAAAATATTCAAAAAAAAAAATTTTTAAAATTACGTATCAGATGGAAAAAAATCCTTTAAAAACAATAATTCTAGATATTAGTACTTTTATAGAAATAAATTAAGTACTACATCCAAAAAGAAAAAAAATTATTGTATTTTTTTAATTTCTTTATACAAAAAATTTTGAAAAAAAAAATTTACAAAAATTACGTATGAGATGGAGAATTCCTTTAAAACCATAATTCTGGATATTAGTACTTTCATATAAATAAATTAAGTACTACGTCCAAAAAGAAAAAAAATTATTGTGTTTTTTTAATATTTTTATACAAAAAATTTAAAAAAAAAATTTCGAAAAATTACATATCAAATGAAAATCCTTTAAAAACTATGATTCTGGATATTAGAACTTTCCTAGAAATAAATTAGGTACTAAATCCTAAAAAAAAAAAAAAAAAATTGGCATTTTTTATATTTTTTGGCGGCAAAAATTTTGAGAAAAAAAATTTTCAAAAAATTAAGTATCAGGTCCAAAAAATTAAAAAACTAGTACTTCCATGGAAGCAAACTATGTACTACGTGCAAAGAAAAAAAAAAATTGGTGTTTTTTGTATTTTTTTATGAAAAAAATTTTGGGAAAAAAATTTTCAAAATATTAAGTATCAGATTCGAGATATGGAGTAAAAACCATACTTTCAAATATAAGTACTTTCGTGGAAATAAATGAGTTATTACATCCAAATTAAAAAAAAAAAAAGTACCTCGAGCTTTTTTGGTGAAAAAAATTTTGAAAAAAAATTAGGTCTTAATGTCGTGTTGGCTGTGAAATATCACCGGTTACAGTGCGACATACATACATACATACATACATACATACATACATACATACACACACACACACAGACTTTTTTTAAAAACCGGTTTTTTAGCTTCCTGAGGTCTCAAAACGTGCTTATATGCCAAAATATCGAAAATCAAAATTTCACCTATCACAAAGGTTCCTCTATGAGGAACCAAAATGAAAGTATATGTCAAAAATAAAACAAAAATAAGACAAAAAAAATTATTTGCAAAATATTAAAATTTATATTTACATTTACAGATTTATATTTACATATACAATATTTTAAATATAATTGAAAAAAAATTAAAAACTAAAGCTGATATTTGATAACACGAATATCAAAGTTAATTTATTTTCAAAGTCAACCAAACTGGATAATATAATTATTAATTTATCGCAAAAGCAAAATGACTAATTAACAAAAGTATTAGATATTAGATTTGCATGTATAATAAATTTTCAACAATTAAAAAGTTTAGAAAACTATTAACTCTTAATTTTTATCGATCATTTCATACGCATAACATGGAAATAATACATTTAAATTAAATTAAATGACTTTCAAACTAATAATTATTTATATGGCATTTTTATGCGCATTTCATTTTGAATTAGTTTTCTTTTTCAAGGAAATTTATTTATTAATGCATTTTATGAAACTTTTTTTTTAATATGGAAAAATTAAAATGATTAATCAATAAATTTATTTTAAAAAATTCTAATTTTTTATACGTCGTTAAGTAACTTAATCAATATTAACATTTATTAGAGTCCTAGAGTTTTCATTTTATAATCTAAGAATTATTTAGGGATATTATACATAGATCACCCTTACAAATGTGGAGAACAGCAACTTATAAATTTTAGTTTGAGCCATTTCATTTAGTTATTATTTAGATTGAATCAAGCTAAATGTTTTGGAATCAATTTAAAATTTGTTGTGTTATAACCAATAGTTTATATATGAAAAACCTTTTTTTCTGTAGTTCCAGTATGTTGATTTTCTACCGTCTGAATGATAATAATATAAAAACCCATCTACATGAAGATATCTTGTACTTCCATTTATAATAATTTCTCCAGTTAAATCACACATTATTTACAATTTTGAAAAACCGAAAATTTGTATTTCTTTATACGAAAATTTATGGTTATAACTTATATGATTATAATTTCAAACTAAAAATTTGGGGTTAAATATAAAATAATACTGTAACCAACTTCAATTCAAATTTTGTCTTTTGTTAAACTTTAAAATTTAAAAAAGAATTATTTTTTAATAATATTTTATGTGAATTAATTAATTGGGAAAAATAAATTTTTAGAAAAAAAAAATTGGAAAAATATTGCTTATTGGGAAAAAAAATGATTGGGAAAAAAAGGTAATGGGAAAATAAACTTTTTGTGAAAATCGGAGTGGGAAACTTTTTTTGGAACTTTTGTCCCCATACCATTATTTATTTTACATAAAAATAGTAAATGACAAATAATAAATTCTCAGCTTGAACTTTACTCATGGGTAATGATGTTTTAGTTTTTGCATAAATACTTGCGAAAGTAAATGTCTGAATATTCAATCAAGCAGTACTACTGTATTTTTCAGTACAATAATTTGTAAGTTTTATAGAAGTCTAATAAGAAAAAATTCTTATAACTGGTGTTCACACAACCAATAATTATGAAATATTCTCATTTATAACAGCTCCTGACACTGACGATAATCACACGCCGGAGAATGAGTAATATTCTTCACCATGTCAAAAACTCTTGTGAAAGATTAAATAGAATCTGCAGTATTAAAAAATATTTAAAATTTTTACTTCATCCTCACAAAAAAAATTTAAACAAACGAATGTACAATTTGCAATTTATTTTTAAAAAATTAAAGCTAAATAAATAATTAAATATACTTTTCCTGTATTATAATTTTCAGCAATTACAAAGTTTCGAAAATTATTAATTGACTTTTAACTATCGATTTACTCGTAGATGGCGTGTAAAAACTTTTCAAAGTCAAATAAAAATTGCTACGTTATAATAAGTTATATCTGATTTCAAGTAATCATTTTTTATGTAATTTTTGTGCGCATGTTATTTTTTTTAGCGCAACAAAAACTTGTCATGACAATTAATTGGGGTCTTTTCCGTAGTTTGAGGGCGCTACTGAGGCATGCTTCGTTTCAGTGGGAATTTAAAATCTTTCAAAATTAAATGACTATTATTTATTAAAAAATATTAATTTTTTATCAAAAAAGTATTTGATTATAATAAAATAATATCAAAATAATCATATTACATATTCAAAAGTTTAATTTTGTTGATTAATTAATTTAATATTATGTAAATAATAATGTTCATATACTCCTATACGAGTGAGAGAGAGAGAGAGAGAGAGCATATAAAAAATCAGCTGACCTGCGTAAGCAACGATTTCTCTCTCACTCACACAAGAGTATATGAGCATTATTATTTACATGATATTATATTAATTAATCAACAAAATTATACTTTTGAATATGTCATATGATTATTTTGATATTATTTTATTAAAATCAAATACTTTTTTGATAAAAAATTAATATTTTTTAATAAATAATAGTCATTTAATTTTGAAAGATTTTGAATTCCCACTGAAACGGAGCATGTCTTAGTATAGCGCCCTCAAACTACGGAAAAGACCTCATTCATTTAACGGAAATAAAACCTATTGCTTGACATTGGAAAAGAAAATCAATAAAATTAGTTTAATAAATTAGATTTTTTATAACCTTGCTAGGTAACTCAACGTTGTATAAATACCATAGAATTTTTATACTGTAAGCTGAATCACCGGTTAGTAGTAGAATGCACTTGCAGATATTGAGAAGGGCTAAAAATAAACACGAGTACGAGTAAATTGCTGTAGTTAGCATGTCTACATTTACTGGAAAAAACAAATTATTAGCAATTTTTATCTTGAATGAACAGAAAGTTTTGAAGAAATCTTTAATAATAAGTTCAGTATAAATATAAAAGGTATAAAAACTAAATTTTTATTAACGGAACGTTTGCACTTCCATATAAAATTTGCCAAACCTGATTACGGAAACTAAATTATTTGTACATTATTAAGTTTTACGTTTTTTATGTTTTATTTGTTGAAAATCACAAAAACTTAGTTTTTTTTTTAATTGAGTACCTGCTTGTTTTTAGTACCAAACTGTAAATCAAAATAAGACGAGAAAAAATTTACGTTAAGCTTACCAAGCTAAAAATTAAAATTTTTTTAAAAAGTGCTTTTATTGTAGATACGAAAAAATAATTCAATTTTTTTTTTTAAGTTGCATTAGTTTAGAAAATTGTTTTAGTAAATCCCAAAAAAAGATTAAGGTGCAAAATTATATTGAGATCTGAATTTTTTTTAAATCAAATTTTTTATTACTTGCTTTTAAATATACTAATTTGTTAATGGAAACTAGATAAGTTGTTAGGTAATAAATAGGAAGCAATGAAGTCTAACTAGTTCTAGAATTCAATGGTTGGTTTCGTATTTGCAAAGTCTTTAAGTTTTTAATACATGCACGATTTATAAAGTAGAAAAAATAACAGCCATTAAGCTCCTTAAAACTCATTCCAACTCAAGTAATATTGCTTTAATTTTAATATATCGCTCATTTTCATTTTTTTTGCAAAAATAGCGTCACGTGGTCGTATCTACCGATTGAAGAAAGAATTGAAAAATTTTTTTGTCTTAAAGTTTGTATTTCAAAAAGTTGTTGACCATACACCATAAAAATTACCTAACAAAATTTTAAGTTGAAAAAAAAGTTTGTGGCTAAAATATGACAAAAAAGCCTTTACATATCTAGGGCAAAAAAAGCCTATTTTCTGCCCTAGGGAGACGGCTTTTTTGCCCATTTTACGTAAAACTATTGTTTAGAACACGGGACAAAATATGGGATTCGACTTTTGCATGCTTCTGCACTCGCTCGTGCATACAACTGCATGCAAAGCCGAAACCAATATTTTATCCCTTGATTAATAAATACTTTTTTATACCTCAAGAAATATGCAGTTTAAAGCACAATAATAAATTTTTTTTTAATTTACTAAGTTTTTATGTTAATAGGAAGTTGATCCTTTAACAAAAAAATCTTTTATTTTATGTTTTCTAAAAAATTACAGCACTAAAACAAGATTTTTATATTATTTCCTTTAAATATATTTTTGCAAAAAAAATAACTTCATTAATTTTTTAAATTTTGTTATAACTTCATTATTTTATTATTAAAAATATAAATTTTTTTTGTTGATTTACCGTAGCATCATTTAAACTTTAGATAGTTGATGGATACGGCTCATTTTCATTTTAAATATATATATTTCAGACTATCTTGAGTATTTTCTTATTCTACTTATTCTTGATCTCCGTGTAGATTAATAAAAGTGAAAATATTTTTCAGTAAAGTTTTAAAATTAAATAAAAAATATTCAAAAAATATATCTAAAGTATTAACGTGAATATCAAATAACAAACCGGATATTTTAATTAGCGATTTATTGCAAAAACTAAATGACTAATTATTAATTAACAAAAGTATTAGTAATTAGATTTCCGTATAATAATAAATTTCCAGCAACTTAGTACAAAGTTTAAAAAACTATTAGCTATCGATTTTTCTCGACCAATTAATGCACATAACATGGAAATAATATATTTAATTAAAAAATAGCTACGTTATATTTGACTAGCTTTCAAAGTAATCATTTTTTATGCAATTTTTATGCGCATTGCTTTTTTTCAAGGAAATAACAATTGCAATAATATCATTGGAATAAATAAAAATTTATTTGATTTACTTTCGAAAACTATTCGTTAAGCGTTGGTAATTAAGAAAACAGTGAACGATCATGGCACTTGTTAAAACAGTTTTAACGTATAACCGGGAGAATTTTTAAGGTAACATTAATATTTCAATCCTAAATTAGCTAAACTACCCCCCAAAAGGTGGGTTTTCGGTATTTTCACACTTTTTGCGGCCAAATTTGGCTCACAGAGGTTTTTTGGGTCGCTAATTAAGAATCTTGATGATTTTTTAAGGTAACTTTAATATTTCACCCCTAAATTAGCTAAAACTACCCCCGAAAAGGGGTGTTTCCGCCATATTCACACTTTATGCTGCCAGATTTGGTTCATAAGGGTTTTTTGGGTCACTGAAAACGATTTTCATGTTTATTTTAATGAATAATTATTATATCACCCCTAAATTACCGAAAACAACCCCTAAAAGGGCTGTGCTGTTTCTGCACTTTTTGCGTCAAGATTATAATCTAGGTCTAAAGAGTTTTTTGGGTCGCTGAAAACGATTTTCATGTTTATTTTAATGAATAATTATTATATCACCCCTAAATTACCGAAAACAAACCCTTCTGCACTTTTTGCGTCAAGATTATAATCTAGGTCTAAAGAGTTTTTTTAGTCGCTGAAAACGATTTTCATGTTTATTTTTGAATAATTATTATATCACCCCTAAATTATCGTATAACGAGACTAATTATCTCCAAATTTTTATTTTAAAAATCTAGAATCAAAGCCCGAAAAATTTAATTTTAAAAATTTAAATTTTATATAATTAATGACTTTCAATCTAAAACTTTAGCTAACTAATTTTATTCAAAAATCACATAAGATATTTAATTGGATAACACACTCATAAAAACTCACATCACACACTAACAATAAAATAAAATAAGAAAAATAGATTTTTATTGATAATTAGTTTATTTAATAAATTTAATGTTCTATTCAATTTTACAAAAATTCTGGATATTATTTAGGATCCAGTTCGTGGCATTAATCAAACAAGGAATCTCACTTCTTTATTTTTTACAATGATGTTATACCGGGTCCGAATAGAATAGCAAATCAAACAAGGAATCTTTATATATTTAACTCTAATTATCACTCATCTCATACTTTTTCTCGCGGTGTACACCATACATTTATTACATAAATAAAATTCAAATTTTTTATTATTTATAATAATTTTACAAATAATTATTAGTATAAAAACCTCATGTTCTTCAAAAATTTAAATATTAACAGCATCAAACATCAATCATAAAATTTTCATAAACACGTGCTTACTTATACGTCACAATATTACAATAATCATTACATCGAATAGCGCGTTATTCAACCTCTTATTTTGCGTAATAATTTCCTTTTAAGACAATCAACAGTATATCCGAATCCGATGCACTCGTCAACTCAAAAACATATATAATTTTACCCGGCCGGGAAATTTATGCACTTCGGATCGCTCAAAAATATCACTGTTAAAGAAAATACAATAGAGAGATCCACGCAGCCGTGGTTCCCACGCAAAACTTAACTTCCGATCTTTTTCCAAAGATCATCGGGGCCTCCATGCCCCACTCCTAAATTCCATTACTCTCAATTTATCGTTGCGCAACATGATGTTCGCGCTTGTCATATCTAGATTATAATCTTATGAATTTAAGGGGTCCTTACAACATCCCCCTTTTTTAGCAAAAAGTTGTTCTAGCAAAACACAACTTGTTTGCTAAAAACCTTAAAAACTTTACTTTTCAATTCCTTATGCCAAATAATCATAAAAATTTAATCATTCATTAATTACATTATTCATAACACTCACACCAACATAACCCATACTTAATCTATTATACAATAAAAAGTTTGATCTTTATTTTACATAATTTGTCATATTCATTAAATTTTACATAACATTATAACTAATTACATTTACATTTTTTATTTAGCAACTAATCATAATTACATATATTTATACAATAATAAATCGGCGCGATTGTATTTTCCAATGATTTTATTTTCATTATTGACATCTCCCAATTCATAAGCGTTAGCATTGAAGGAACGTGTAATTTTAAATGGGCCGTAATGTAAATGAAAGAATTTGCTAATCTTTTTTTCTAACGAATTTGATGGACGTGGTATCCGAAGAAGTACAAGATCACCAAGCTTAAGAGGTACTTCTTTATTTTTCTTTTGCTTCGCCACTCTACACTGATATGCTTTATCCGTTCTATTATTGGCCAAAACTATCCGTTCCGCATGCGTGGTTTGATCCTCCCTTGGAAAATTAATATGCGCTCGTATTGAGTTTTTAGGAATGTCCTCGTAATGTAATTCGTTTGGGGAAAATCCGGTCACAGTATGTACCGCTGAATTTAGCCATGATGTTATTCCCTTAATATTTTTTTTTTTTTTTTTTTTTTTTTTATTATTGTTTATCCTCCGCACTTTAATCCCTTTTTGGATTGTCTTGCAGAGACTACAACAACCACACCATGCATCTACAACCTTCTGTACTGTTTTAATGTTTTTATTTCTTAGGGAAGCCGGTATATCGTCTATGTTACAATATACCGATCGTTCCTTTCAGAAAACTGTTTTAATCTGTTTTAATATGGGTTTTTGCAGGAGGAAATAGTTACGTGATTAATGGTTGCGAGCTTTCTATTTTAATGAGGGGATAAATGCGTCCGCAGCCGTCTTCAGATCTTATGGGAACTATGCTGACATTTGCCTGGCTCAGAGGAAACTGCAGAAAACCTCTGTTAGCATAGCTCGGAGCCTTGTTTTCTTCATAGTATTCGATTTTTCTTTTAAATACTATGCTGGAAACAAGTTCCTGGGCCATAAGTCGCAATATAACTTAAAAGTTTTCACTTGACAATTAATTTTTAAATTAATTGAAAAATAAAAACTGTTAAGTCATCGAGGGGACTCGAACCCACGACCCCCATGAATATACTTATAGTATATACACTAAAGGTCGCGCGCCTTAATCCACTCGGCCACGGCTGGCCTTATTCCCTTAATATACATTGCCCACGTCGTATGTTTCTCATTGCAATACGTTCTAAAAAATCTCCCTAATTCACGCATAACCCTTTCAGATGGATTCGATTCAGGATGTCTAATTGAACACATAACATGCTTAACGCCTTCCTTTTTCAAATATTCACCCCATTCGTTCGAAGTAAACTGAGTCCCATGGTCACTGATTATACGTTCAGGCTTAGAAACTTCTACGAAATATTTTCCTATTGCGTTAACTGCCGCATGAGCAGTTATTCTTTTTAAAGGATATAAACGAACTAATCTAGAGAAAACGTCTAATACTACAAATATATATTCGACCCCACCCACTGATCTAGGTAACGGTCCGAAAAAATCAACTGCAATTATTTCATTCGGTCGCGCAGCTTTTATTTGCAAAAATTGGCCCGCCATATTATAATTCAAATGCTTAAAGCGTTGACAAGTATCACAGCATGACACAATCTTTTTTATATCGCGTTTCATACCTCGCCACCAGAATGACCTTCTTATTTCGCAACTAGTCTTATAACCCCCTAGATGACCCATTCTTTCATGTATTTCTCTAACTAGCTTATTTTTCAGAGCTCCCGGTACCACGATTCTCCAACCCACGCCATTGATTGGCTGATGAAACAACACATTGTCGATAATTTGATATTTTTCTAATTTATTCAAACGAACCTTTTCTTTAAACGTGTTAACGGTGGCATCTTCATCCTGAAGTCGACTAATTTCCCTTAAATCGGGAAACCATGTATCAACCCTCTGAATCGCACTTATTATATCCCCCATGAAAACGTACGGTTTTTCGACCTGACTTTCTATCTTATCAAAGGGACCACTATTAGTTAATCCTTTATCAGAAAAAGTACGACTAAAAAAATCGGCCACCAAATTATCTTTACCTTTACAGTGCACAATGTCATATGAGTATAATGCGAGTATCATCGACCATCTAGCCAAGCGCGACGTATGAAAAGATGTTTTTAATAAGAAAGTTAACGCTTTATGATCAGTAAAAAGTTTAAATCGCGATCCTATTAAAAAAGTTTTTAACTTTAATACTGCATATACGACCGCTAGTAATTCCAATTCCGTAGCGGAATAGCTTATTTCACACATTGATAAGCACCTACTTATAATCGCTATTACCAAATAATTTTTACTGTCATTGATCTGAAAAAGGACGGCGCTTATTCCTTTTTTACTTGCATCGGTTTGTAAGTAAAACTCCCTATCTTCTCTATAATGATTTAAGAGAACGTGTTGAGACAACTTATTTTTTAAAGCTTCAAATGCACGCGCGTGCTTTTCGTCCCAAATAAATTTATTTTTACTGCTTAATAAATCTCTAAAAGGGTCAATGTATTCGGCATACTGAGTATAAAATCTTCTAAAATATGTACAAACCCCAATAAATGATTGCAATTCTTTAAGATTACGTGGAGATGGCAATTCTTGAATCGCGCGAATTTTTTCTAAATCAGGACTAACCCCTTTTACACTTAAAATAAAACCCAAAAATGGGACTTCTTTTCTACAAAATAAGGTTTTTCTCAAATTCAAAGTTAGGCCATTTTCTCTTAATTTAATCCAAAATTTTTCTAGATGCTTTATGTGCGATTGAAAATCCCGCGATCTAATTAATGCATCATCCACATAGAGGAGTAAAAAATCCCATCCATCCCCCTGTAAAATACGTCTAAGGGCCCGAATAAAGGCACTTCCTGCAGTTTTTAGACCGAAAGGAATCCGGCAAAACTGAAAACATCTACCCTCAATAATAAAGGCGGTATATTTACGAGATGATTTTTCCAAAGGGATCTGATAATATCCTTGGGTTAAGTACTGGTAAAAAAACGAATTCCGTCGTGACCTTGAATTATATCATCGACCTTAGGAGGCCCCTCTAAATCCGATTCTATATATTTATTCAATCTACGACTGTCAAGTACTAATCTGACCGATTTATCTTTTTTATCAACCGCTCGAACGGGATTACAATAGTGACTTGCTGAAGGTTCAATAATTCCAAGCTTTAATAATCGGTCAATTTCTTTATTAACGGCTTTTTTATACGCTACTGGAATAGAATATGACATACGAATATTAGGATTCTCGTCTGTCAATTCTATTTTGTACTCAAAATTTTTAATACAACCCGGATTATCTGAAAAAACATCACTATACTTTAATATTAAAGCTTTCAACTGTGCAAGCTCAGAATTATTTAATCCCTCAATTTTTTCCATTATACCTTCTAAAGTTGTATGAAAATCAGGCTCAATATGATTTTCATCATCAATATCAACAGGTAATGCGCAAACCTGGACGTTCAAATTACCCGTAGTGTCTTGCGGATTTTCATGATTGAAGCTAACCTTAGGTTCAGATAGTACAGTTTCATTAATTTTAATAGATCTTGTTGCCATATTTATGATTACATTATTATTAAGCATCCAGTCAATACCTAATATTACGGGGTACGCAAGATTAGGAACTACTAATAAAATGACATTCATTATTTCCCTATCTATTTTTAACTCCATATACGCCTGCTTCTTAATACGACAAGATTTTTTAGAAAATGCCCCTGAAATCTGCATCCCTGTTACCGGTAAAACACTAATTTTCCCATTACTACTCAATTGATTAAATAAATTCTCATTAACACAAGTAATGCAACTTCCCGTATCCAGCAGACACTCACTTTCTAATTCATTTAACCGTCCTATTACACGAGGGCTTTTAAAATTTTATTAGGCTTAAAACCGGTAGAATTTTCCCCCATGACGTCATAACTTAGATCCTGCGTTTCAATATCTAAAGCAGAGCTTGAGTAAGGATCTAATCTACCCAAGCTTGCTCGACGTTTCCCGTAAATGCATTTAAATTAAATACTTCAAGAACTTCATTGTCCTGAGGATTAATTTCAGTGCTATCAACCGTATTAACTACATCAATATTAGCCACATTCTTTCCGCGATTATCCCCCTTATCACGCCAGTTTTGACTATTAAAATTCGAACCTCCATTTTTATTATTTGAAAAATCACGCGGTGTATTTGAATAATTACGATAACCCCCTGTATACTGCATTGCGCGCGCGTCACTATTTTTATTATTTTCACCTTTTGTAACATCGTTGCTCTTATTAAAATTACTATTGCTACATTTATCGCGCCAACTAGTTTTGTAAATATCCCCACCGTTTAATTTTAAACGCGTTTCGTCAACTCGAGCTAAAGCGCGCACTACACTATCAGTATTGTTTAGATTTATCCCCGCCAAACTAAATTGAATATCAGCTGGCAACTGACCGATGACTGTTTTATTAATAGTATATTGTGATAAAGGAGGATCAAAACACGATGCTTCTCCCACTCTATCATAATAAAAATCTAAAACATTACCGTTTGTGTACCTTTTTGACTTCCACGCATCTTTCGCTCGTTCTTGTACTTCCTCTGACATAAATTCCGCTCTAAAACGTTCCATGAAATCTTCGAGGTTCTCAACCTGATTTTTTACCGCGCCAAACCACACTTTTGCACGTCCCTTCAATGCTTCTGCTATTATTCTTGGCTGAAAAATATCAGGAATTCTTTTTAAAACCATATACTGTTCCAAATTAAAAAGGAACTCACCCGCATTAGCCATTAAATCTCCTGAATAAGTTGGCAACCTGATCTCCTTGGATAGTATTTTAGCAAATTGTGTGTCAACGTCGTGATTTCTGATTCGGAGAACCTCTGTTAACTGTTGGCTGAGTTCTTGAACCTGCCTCTCCAATGCTTCTATGCGTCTATTTTGCCTCCATAATTCTCCCTCTTGGCAACGTTCCGGTGGCGTGCGCCATCCGTCATTTCGATGTCTTTCATCATTCGCCATTTTTAATTTTCAATCGCGGAAAATACAATATAAAATTAATTACTATAAATATATATTTTTATTTTTGTCTTTTGTCTGGGCGCCAGATATAACGAGACTAATTATCTCCAAATTTTTATTTTAAAAATCTAGAATCAAAGCCCGAAAAATTTAATTTTAAAAATTTAAATTTTATATAATTAATGACTTTCAATCTAAAACTTTAGCTAACTAATTTTATTCAAAAATCACATAAGATATTTAATTGGATAACACACTCATAAAAACTCACATCACACACTAACAATAAAATAAAATAAGAAAAATAGATTTTTATTGATAATTAGTTTATTTAATAAATTTAATGTTCTATTCAATTTTACAAAAATTCTGGATATTATTTAGGATCCAGTTCGTGGCATTAATCAAACAAGGAATCTCACTTCTTTATTTTTTACAATGATGTTATACCGGGTCCGAATAGAATAGCAAATCAAACAAGGAATCTTTATATATTTAACTCTAATTATCACTCATCTCATACTTTTTCTCGCGGTGTACACCATACATTTATTACATAAATAAAATTCAAATTTTTTATTATTTATAATAATTTTACAAATAATTATTAGTATAAAAACCTCATGTTCTTCAAAAATTTAAATATTAACAGCATCAAACATCAATCATAAAATTTTCATAAACACGTGCTTACTTATACGTCACAATATTACAATAATCATTACATCGAATAGCGCGTTATTCAACCTCTTATTTTGCGTAATAATTTCCTTTTAAGACAATCAACAGTATATCCGAATCCGATGCACTCGTCAACTCAAAAACATATATAATTTTACCCGGCCGGGAAATTTATGCACTTCGGATCGCTCAAAAATATCACTGTTAAAGAAAATACAATAGAGAGATCCACGCAGCCGTGGTTCCCACGCAAAACTTAACTTCCGATCTTTTTCCAAAGATCATCGGGGCCTCCATGCCCCACTCCTAAATTCCATTACTCTCAATTTATCGTTGCGCAACATGATGTTCGCGCTTGTCATATCTAGATTATAATCTTATGAATTTAAGGGGTCCTTACAATCGAAAACAACCCCCAAAAGGGGTGCTTTTGCTGTTTCTGGACTTTTTGCGTCAAGATTAGGTCCAAAGAGTTTTTGGGTCGCTGAAAATGATTTTCATGTTAATTTTAATGAATAATTAATATATCACCCCTAAATTACCGAAAACTACCCCCAAAAGGGGTGTTTTTGCAGTTTCTGCACTTTTTACGTCCATATTAGGTCCAAAGGGTTTTTTGGGTCGCTGAAAACGAATTTCATGGATTTTTTGATGAAAAATTTATATTTTACCCTTTTTAGGTTGTAGCTAAATTAAGGGTAAAATATGAATTTTTCATTAAAAAATCCATGAAATTCGTTTTCAGCGACCCAAAAAACCCTTCGGACCTATTCTGAACGCAGTAAGTTTGAATATAGCAAATACGCCCCTTACAAGGATAGTTTTAGCTAATATAAGGGTGAAATATTAATTTTTCACTAAAAAATCCATGAAAATCGTTTTTAGCGACCCAAAAAACCTTTTGGACCTCTACTTGACGTAAAAAGTGCAGAAACAGCAAAAACACCCCTTTTGGGGGTTTTTTCTGTTATTTAGGGGTGATATAAAAATTATTCATTAAAATAAACATGAAAATCGTTTTCAGCGACCCAAAAAACCCGTAGGAACCAAATCTGGCAGCAAAAAGTGCGAAAATGTCGAAAACACCCCTTTTGGGGGGTAGTTTTAGCTAATTTAGGGGTGAAATATTAATGTTACCTTAAAAAATGATCAAGATTCTTAATTAGCGACCCAAAAAAACCCATAGAAACCAATTCATGGATAAATCTATTAACTCAGAAGGTAATGACATAAAAAATACCCCCTTGTGGGGGTAGTTTTTGCAAATTTAAGGGTGATGCGCAATTTTCTTCGCCAAATGACCCAGATTTTCGTGTTCAGCGACCCAAAAAACCTATACTAGAGCAAATCTCGTATTCGCAACCGTAAGTGCAACCCCCCCCCCCCGTATTTTTACTGGAGTATTTTTTGAGGCTTAAATTGACTCTAAAATGAACTAATTTGAATTGTGAGACTTTTTTTAATATCCACATTAAACATTTTCAAAAGATTCCGTCGATGAAAATAGGTTATAACCTAACAAGAATTTAAAAACGTGAAAAATTCTATTCTTGGCCAAAATAGCAACAACGAAAAATATTTCTTAAACTAACTTTCTAGACAATAAAATCTGATGGAGAAAAAATTTCTTGTTTTACACATATTTTTATTTTCAGCGGAATATAAAATATACACATATATTAAAAAAAAATCCGGCTTAAAAAATTGAAACTCTTTTTTGATGAAGTTTTTTAAGAAACTAATATACAAAAGCTTTGAAAAAATGCGTAAATTAGTAAATTGTAATCACTAATAGTAAATTTTAAATTTATTTCAGTTTTTTTTTTTTTTAATAGACCTTACTTCTATTGTAATATTCAGATAAATTCATTTTTTTGCCGAAAATAGATCTTTACTAATAAAACTTAGGTTGCATTTTTAATAACATAGAAAAGTAAAAAAATTTTAATAATTGAAAAAGAAATTAAAAATACCTAAACTGTATATAGTAACTTTCTTATATTAACAAAAAAATTAGAACATTTTCGGAAAATTAGTAAATTTTCGAAAAAATTTGTATATATTCGAAAAAAATCGTATATTTACTAACAAGGGAAGTTCAATACATTTGGAACACCAAATTACACCAAATGGTTATGGATGAGTTTGTTATGTTGAAAAAACATACCGACTACCCTCCGTTCCTTCCAATGGGCCTTCTGGGCCTAGAAACGCAGGGCTCAATTTTATAAAATAGGATTTTTTGGTAATTTTCAATGAAACGCCAAAACCTCGCAAGTTAACCCAAACTCTTCTGGTTGGTCTAATTTTTTTGGTTTAAGTATCACCTTTTAAACCCCGTAAACCGCAATTTATTATCACTAATTCTCTTATCACTATGGCCAATTAACCAAATGGTCATTTTTGGCTAAAAATGACCAATTTTTAAAATGCTGCCAAATTTGTAATTTCTGACGAAAATGGGATTTATAGTTCTAAAAAAATTTGTACATGCTTCAAGTTTCCAAAACTTCTTGACTTTACCTTTTTCAATTATTTGTTAATCAGATATAATAATTTGAAGTCACAGTCCCAATTTTACGATTTTTTAAAAAAGCTCATTTTTAATGTTAACTTTGAAGAGCCATTTCTTAAAAACGAATCAAGGAAATGAGACGAGTAAAAAATTTTTGAAAACTTAAAGCTTATGCAAATTTTTTCAGACCTATAAAACCCATTATCGTTAGAAATTACAAATTTGGCAGCAATTAAAAAATTGGTCATTTTTAGCTAAAAATGACCGTTTTTTAATTGGCTATAGTGATGAGAGAATTCGTGATAATAAATTTCGGTTTATGGCGTATGAAAGGTGATACTTAAACCAAAAAAATGATACCAACCAGATGATTTTTTTTAACTTGCGAGGTCTTGGCGGTTCATTGAAAATTACAAAAAAACCCTATTTTATAACATTAAGCCCTGCGTTTCTAGGCCCAGAAGGCCCATTGGAAGGAACAGAGGGTAGTCGGCATGTTTTTTTAACATAACAAACTAATCCATAACCATTTGGTGTAATTTGGTGATCCAAATGTATTGAACTCCCCTTGTAAATTTAGAATATTAATAAAAATTTCGAGTATTCTCGATTGCTTTTGTGAATTCGCAAGAAAAATGGATAATTTACAATTTTTATTCGAAAATTTACAAAAAATAGTTGTAAATTTACGAAAAATAGTTGTGAATTTACAAATTTTGTCGTAAAATCACAAAAAAAAATCGAGAATTCTCGAATTTTTCGATAATATACTAAATTTACTAAATTTACGATTTCTATCGAATAATTAAAAAATTTTTTGAAAATTCACTAATTTTTCGAAAAAATTTTATTTTTCTTGTAAATCTAAGAAAATTACTTTTTACAGTGTATGCATTTAAAAAAAATATATAGAAAACACAATTTTTAGTTTTAAAACTATGAACAATTTAATTTTTGATAGTTATATTTATTTCTTTTTTTTAATTATTTTAATTTTTTTTATTTTAATAAATTTTAAATAGTTGATAATAAAACATTAATTATTTTTAATAAATAATTAAAATTTATAAAAAAAATATTACGAATGAATATATAAAAATCACATTAAATATTCAAATAGCAATTTAGCTCAGTCAGCTAAGTCTTTGCTTATGGCGGCGGCAGCCCGGTTCCAAATCCCGGTATTTTTTTTTTTTTTTTTTTTTTTTTTTTGATAAATTAAAAATAACTTATATATTGTCATGTATGATCATACATGGGAGTATACAGTCATACAGAGACATAATCGATATATGGCCATGTATCGCCATGCATGTATGAAGATATTAATATATGGTTATATATGGGGATACATGATTGATTTTTTCCCGGGTACTCCCTAATTATTATAAACCCTAGAACTGAAATTATAATAAAACCCGAAATATAAATTATTCTAAAACCATAAACCTAAAGTATTCTAAGTTCTTGTTCTGATCAGACCTTAAAATCTACTTCAAGTTCCTAAATCGAAAATATTCTTATTCCATTTGAGCCCCCCCCCCTACTAAAAACGTCAATTTTTACCTGCCCAGCTAGACCTTTTCAAATACCCTTCCCAATGAACGTGATCCATGTTCACAATGTAAAATTAGTTTGGTCAAATATATTTATCCACTTTAGCCCTGGAAAGTTTAATGCGTATGTATTAGTTTCTCGATTTATACAAAATCTGTGTATAACTATTGCTTACCGCAACTGCAAAGTAATATTTAAATTCTCTCGTCTTTCCAATACACAATAGTTATACATACATATTTGACGTATATACTAGTTTTTCCAATCACTGTGGATGCGTTCGAAATATAACCGCCAGATGGCTGGTACTTATTTATTGCATTATAATTACTTTAAAAATTTTAACTCTTCCAGCATGCAGATGCATTTAATATATTTTCCAAGTAAACACTATTACACACGACACACTATGTATCTCATCATGTCGAATAATGAGATACATTCTGTCTCTTGTGTAACAATATATCATTTTTTATATAAAATATGTATAATAACGTTGCTAGGTAACTCAATGTATATATTTATTCATAGTTTCAGAGAGATTATACAATAAGCAATTAATTAGCAGCGGAATAAGTTTGAAAACCTAGAGGATAGTTAATTGAGACTTTTCATTAACTAATTAGTATGTCTTTATTTACCATAAACCACGATAAAAAAGTTAGATAATTTAAATTTTTAAATGTTTTGAATTAATTTTTAATGATAATTTCGCCATTCTAATAAAAGGTAAGGAGCACAATTTTTGAAATTAAACTCTTTCACTCTCGCTTCATAGTAACAAACCTAATCATGAAAAAAGTATGAAGCTAAATTATTTAAACTTTCTAACAAGAGGAATTCAATACAATTGGAACACCAAATTACACCAAATGGTTATGGATGATTTTTTATTTTGAAAAAACATGCTGGCTACCCTCCGTTGATTCCAATGAGCCTTCTGGGACCAATCAAAACAGTTTTGTTTAGCTTGCGAGGTTTTGGCGTTTTCTTGAAAATTACCGAAAAATCCTATTTTATAACATTGAATCCTGCGTTTCTAGACCCAGAAGGCCCATTGGAATGAACGGAAGGTAGTCGGCATATTTTTTCAACATAAAAAACTCATCCATAACCATTTGGTTTAATTTGATGAACCAAATGTATTAAACTCCTCTTGTAAGTCTTCATGGTACTCAAGTTTGTATACTTTGAGAATTATATAGTAATATGGACCTGGACATGCATTACTTTAGTTATTGCGAGGTATAAGGATGTCGATATCTTTATTATTAATAATAATTGCAGATTTATATTCTAAATGCTTGAATCAGTATCTGTAAATTAGATCTTCATTGCAAAAGATAAATTTTATCGCTTTTGAAATTTGAATTGGTACACTAACAAGCGTATAATTTTTAATAAACTCAAAATAGTTCATGGAAAACTATAAAAATCCTAATCTTTTACATAATTCTTAATTATTTAATGACCCAAATAATTCATTTAGCTTCTGCCAATGTTTATTTCATAATAATCTATGCAGAAAAATAATTTTAATTTACTATTAGAATAATTATCTAATACGGTTTTGTAATCTAAACACCAAAATCTTTTACCCAAATTATAGTTTTGAATGTTTTGGTACTGAATTCCATATGACTAAAATACATATAATAACAATAATCTTTAAGGTTAATAATTCATCTATCTATTTTAGGCACACTTCTTTTTTCGGGAGAGCTTATTGAGAAAGGATAGAGATAAGTAAATGATTTTAAAAGTTTAATTTATTTACAGCTCCTATAATACTGCATTTTGAATACAACCAAAGACCAATTTAGAAAAATTCAAAGATAAAAAATGGATGAAGATGTATTTTGTTAATAACATTGAAAGGAAAATTTTTGTAAGTTACTGAAAAGACACGGTGGTCCTGAACTCCTGAACGAAACTTTATCGGGCCTAAAATGGTGAGAGAAATGGAATGTTAGAAAATACCCAGGAAAACTGATCTGCTGCGCTTTTCAAAAAACTAAAAAAACGTATTTTACGAATTCGTTAAAAATTAAACTTTTTTAAAACTTATTTTTAATTAAAATAAGAATACAAAATAAAATTAATACAAATAAACATTCAATTTATAAAAAGTAACAAATTTTATTGTAATATTTTACACCACGGCCTGGTGCGAAATGAATCGATATTAAAAAAAAAATATTATTTTGCGATGAAAATAAAGCTTGTAATGGATATTTTAAGTTCAGAAACAGGCTTATTTCAATAGAATTTCAATCATTTTTAAGAAAAATTTGAGTAAAATCTTAAATTGACGATAACTTGGCTAAATTTCATCTAAAAAAGAAAATATTCTTTTTCTTCTGGAGTAGTTAATTAGATTTTTTCATCTTATTTTTAAAATTTTATTTACCAAAAAAGTTATTTTGAAAATTTTAGGTAGCTCAGATACGAAAAACACGGTTTTTGACATAAAAGTGTCAAAATCTTTTTGGCATCCATCGCCGATTTCATATTCACGCTTTTTTTGCAATCTATAGGGTTCAAACTACCAGAATACCATGGCGCTATTAAAACGTATTTTCTGGTAGAAATGCTCACATACGTACAAATATACATACATAAATAATAAATATACACACGCACACACAAACAAGTTTTTTAGCTTCCTGGGATCTCAAAACGTGCTTATATGTATAAAAAATCGAAAATAAAAATTTCACCTGTCACAGTGGTAGTCGCGGCCACGTCGATTTTTTTTTTTTTTTTTTTCATTTTTGATGCTCATAAAACGTATTTTCTCGTAGAAATGCACAAAAGACCCTTAATGTTAGTAAAAATATGTGAAGTGATATGAAAGGTATATAAGATATCAATCTATGAGAATTGTTACTAATTTATACTATTCTTTGGAGCGATATTTACTCTGATTAATAGTAATTTTTAAACTAGAACCAAAACTAGAACCGAATGCTCATATTAGCTCAGAATGACCAATTTTTAGATTACTCTCAAAATTGAAATTTTTGATGAAAAAAGGTTTTTTAGGTCCCAAAACTTTTGTATAAGCTCCTCTAAAATTCTTCCCTCGTTTATTTTTTTTTAAGATATTGTTACGGATCCTGAGGTTTAATTCGGGATACGTAAATAATAAATAAATATAAATAAGTTTATCCTGGGGATATTGAGTGCCCCAGGTTTTTTATACTTATATAGGATTAAAGTTGATATATGTTGATGAATGTATAAATATGTTGATGACTTCGGGTATTAGAGCTGGTTGAACTTAACTGCGTTAAGTTCGAGATTATAGAAGGAATTATCACTATTAAATAAATACACTAAATACTTTAGTTTAATTTAACGACTTTATTATAAGTAAATGCGTCTAAGTCAATAAGTCTAAGTAAATGAATGATTATACTCAGAAGTCTGTTCTAATCGAATGACTTTTGGGCGTTTGTAGGGTAATATATAGCCTAATTACATCCTGCCCATATTAATTGATTTTGGTGGGATTGTTCAATACGCGGAAGCGTCGTTGATTATTTCGGGGGAAATCAAGAGGGGATTTATGCAACTCTTCGTTGCCTAAAATGCAATGGTCATTACTGACCTTCGATTTTGTATTTCTGTCAATTTATAAGGAGCCGGATCTGAATTGGTGAAATAGGATATTAAAGAATGTATGAAAGTGTCGAATATAAATTGGCTATTGTAATATTGAGGAAATGCAGGTACATAAGCAGGAACAGGTAACATAAGCAGGAATGAAATAAATATATAAATATTAAAGAATGCGGATGCAATGGCTCGAATTATGACCTATCATACGTAACAATATGGCTCTAAAAAGAAAGTGATAAAAATAGATATTTTTTAATAAACCTAAAATTGAGGCTCTGACTTTAGATTATCATATTTTGCAAACAAATAACTGAAAAGATGCGAGTAAATAATTTTTAGAAATTTCGCGCTTATAAAAAATTTTTAAGATTCATAAAACTTATGCTCAACAAAATTTGCAATTATTTAAAAAGAAATGGCATTTGATGATAAGTATATATAAACAGAGTACAATAAAATATACAAATTTTGAAGAAAAAAATTGTAAAAATATGTAAATTTAATCAAACTTTGTTACTTTTTATAAATTAAATGTTTATTTGTATAAATTTTCTTATTTTATAATAATAATGAGTAAACAGTATAAATACTGTTTTACGTTCCAATTAATTAAATAAAATTAATTTGATAAGTTTATTATGAATAATAAAACGATCTACATGGAACTAAAAATATATAACTTTTTTCATTATTGTTATCTGTGTTTCTGAGGACTGAGCCTCCCTTTGTCACACAGAATAATTATTGAAAAAAAGTTAGATGGTGTAAAAATTTATTTTTTGATGTTTTGATGTTAAAAATGTTTAAAAAAATGATTAAAAAAATGAAAAATCTGATTGTCCATTTCGACTCTGCAAGAAAACAGGGTGAGTCTCGTCAGTGTAAAACCCTGTTTTCTGCTTTTTACATATAAACAAAAAAAAAAAAAAAAAAAATTAAAGAATTTTTGAAAATTTTACAAAAAATATTTTTAAAAAAGGAAGACTTACATTTTTTTAATCACGCCAAGAAGAGAACAAAAAGTAGAATGACATCGAAGAAGAGATATTCTCTTCTCCCACGCACACACTCAAAAATCCAACAGCTGGCATTAAAAAAATGTGTCATCAAAACTATTAAAAGGAAACTAAGTATAAAAAGTTTAAAGTATATAAAAATATAAAAATTTTTTTCAAAAAATATTTTGAAAATTTTGTCGAAATAGAATTTTTCTATTTTTTAAAAATTTATGTCTATTTGGCAACAGACAATTATTCATTTTGGTAGGCATTTTTTAGATCAATTGCCAATTAATAATAATGAGTAAACAGTATAAATACTGTTTTACGTTCCAATTAATTAAATAAAATTAATTTGATGAGTTTATTATGAATAATAAAACGATCTACATGGAAATGACAATCGAAATGGACAATCAGAGTCGAAATGGACAATCAGATTTTTCATTTTTTTAATCATTTTTTTAAACATTTTTAACATCAAAACATCAAAAAATAAATTTTTAAACCATCTAACTTTTTTTCAATAATTATTCTGTGTGACAAAGGGAGGCTCAGTCCTCAGAAACACAGATAACAATAATGAAAAAAGTTATATATTTTTAGTTCCATGTAGATCGTTTTATTATTCATAATAAACTTATCAAATTAATTTTATTTTCTTATTTTAATTAAAAATAAAAGTTTTAAAAAAATTCTATTTTTAACATATTCATAAAACACGTTTTTTGAGTTTTTTTTGAAAAGCATCAGCATATCACGAGTTTTCCTGTGTATTTTCTGCATATGTAAACTATAAAAAATCCGTAGAAACATCCCATTTCTCTCACCATTTAAGTTCCGATAAAGTTTCGTTCAGGACCACCGTGAAGAATATTTTATTATAAAACCCATGATAAATAAATTTGAAGTTATTAAACTACTGATAAATAAGGCTAAATAGATAAGACATGTGTTTAATGCATAAACTCTTGTTTATTGTAATATTTGGCACCACGGCCTGGCGCCTCCTGAGTCTAAAAAAAATAATTTTAAATTGCAGGAGCACAAACTAAAAAGGTAACTCAACTGTTACGGGATGTTACATTTAGCTGGTAATATACATTAAAAAGGTTCGATCGAACCTGAAGGATTATTTATTTTTTTATTTTTTGTTTAAATATAATAACAAATCTTAGTTTCTGCAGTTAATTAAATTACAAAAGCATATTAAATTATATTAATCCAAAATCCTTGTAGTAAAACATATTATTTATTTAATAAAAAGAATTTTTAATTTATTAAGAACGCTTATCGGCCCGTTCCGCGGAACGGGACATCAAATCTTACTCTCGTTCCCCGATTTGATACAGTTGGTTTTTTTAAAGAATTATTCGTGAATTTTAATAATAAAAAAAAAAATTATTTCAGATTTTGAGTAAAATAATGAAAAAAAAATTATTTTATTTATTTCATAAAAAATATTTTTTTTTTAACTTTTATTAATAAATTTTTTTCGTACATTTAAAATTATATTTTTGTGTTGAATATCTCGTACAAAAAAAAAACATAATGATTTATCATCATGTTTTATCATATGGTTGGACCATATGGTAAATCATTATGATTTATCATATGATTTACCATAAGGTATATATTTTTGATAAAAGAATTTCTGTTATCTCCTGGAGAAACTTCGGGATTAAAATGAACCCTCCTAGGAAAAGCTGAAAACCTGGAGGTATAATTTTCATTTTTTCACCCCAATGTATTTTCCGATTTTCCAAAATGGTGGACCGGAAAATTTGAAAAAAAGAACTTTCTACGCTACCTGGGGGTTTTAGAGGTTAAGAAAACAGTTTTTATGAATGAAAATTTTCATTCTTTCACGCAATATACTCTTTATCATTCACTTCATCAACTAAAAACTCAATTTCTACGGTCAGTTTTATGTGTTTATGTGTTTTTCTTAAGTAGTGTATAAAGTTCTTTTGTTAATGTTTTTTGGTTCGCCATCTTGGAAAATTGGAAGGGTTAATTTTCATCCCGAAGGTTCTCCAGGAGATAACAGAAATTATTTTATCAAAAATATATACCTTATGGTAAATCATATGATACCAACCATATGATAAAACATGATGATAAATCATTATGTTTTTTTTTGTGCGAGATATTCAACACAAAAATATAATTTTAAATGTACGAAAAAAATTTTTTTTATTAATAGAAGTTAAAAAGAAAATATTTTTTATGAAATAAATAAATAAATTTTTTTTTCATTATTTTACTCAAAATCTTAAAAAATTTTTCTTAAATAATATATTATAAGATTTAACATAATTATGTACAATTATATAGTTTTGAGATACGCTGGACATTATGAATTATGAAATTATTTAATAAATAAGCGATTTATTCCAGCAGAAAATGTATTTAATACGTATAAATTTGTAGATTTTGATAATTTTCTTAACAAGAATTTCAACAAGTGTCAATAAATTCTTTATTCATTAAATAATTTTATAATAATTATACCTACAGATTTTTATAGAAAATTACATACCAACACAAAAGTAAAAAAACTATTAAAATTATTACATATTATTTTCCAAAAAATATCAATATCTTTGGTGTTTCCAAAGAACAAGTTGATAATAAACAACTGAGAAACAACCTGACATTCTTAAGAACAACTCGTTCTTTGAAAATACAATTAATATTGGTATTTCTTGCTCAATAATGTTTTTAATTTTTTTATTTTCCTGTTGGTATGTCATTTTATATAAAAATATGTACAAAACTAGGTTTTTATAGTCTGAGGAGGCACCAGGCATTGGTGCGAAATATTAAAACAAACAAGAATAATTTATTATTTATTTAGCCCTATTGACAAGTATTTAAATAATTTAAAATTTATTTATCTTAAACTATGGACGATCCAGTGAATATAAATAATTTTAAAAAATCCAGGAATTATTTTGGCTAATTAAATACAACTTGCATTTCAATACAAGAAAGAATTGCTAAAAAAATTTTAAATTAGCAGAACCGTATTTTAAAAAAAATTAATTTGCAATAAGTTAGATTATAAATGGCAGTCAGTAAAATAATCATCAAGACAAAGTTTAAGCTTAATTATCAACAAATACTTGAAGGATTCATAAATTGAATCACAATAAGAAGGTTTTATTTTTGGATCGCATTTTCAATTATTTGGTAATTATTTAAGTGCAATTTTTAATTGTTATAACAGTTGTGGGTTTACTTTTTGTTATCAAAACATTTACTTTTAGGATTAAGAATTAATTTAATAAGTATAATGCGAGAAGCTTGAAAAGTGTTATTGATTTGCTAAAAAATACTGCGATAACAGATTTTGAGATAATAACTAAGCTATTTAAAATTGCACGGATCACACAATGAAATTATTAACACTTTACTGTTTGTTAGTTTTTTTCGCAGCATTTACAAATGCTTCTTCAGCAATAGATCGTCTGATTGATAAAATTGTACAAGAGTTAAATTCTTATCAAATAACAGTTCATACTTTTAAGGAACCTAACAAAGAAGCTTTGACAAAAAATAATCTCTTAATATCTAAAATCATGAGGAAGGTTCCAATAATTCTGAACACTGAATTAAATAATACAATATTCCAAAATAAAAACGAAAGATTTTATGAATATAACAAAAACATCTCTTCTGACTTACACATGGTTATAATGCATGAGCATTTTACTGATCGACAATTGTTAGATTTAGATGAGTTGCTTAAATATATTTTGACATCATTACTTTACATGTCAAGAACAAAATGTTTATTTGTATTATATGGTAACGGTTCTTCTACCGATGAACTTGGAAATAGTATTTTGCAAACAGCATGGAATAATAAGATGTTAGACTCTACCGTGATACGAATAGAAAATGGTGACAAATTAAAAACGATTAGACATGATCCTTTTCTAAATATCTTCAAAACTGATTCCCTTTCAAACTCGAGCATTGCTTTGTTTCCTGATAAGCTGAAAAATATGAATGAATTTGAGCTGAAAGCCGGAGTTGTATTAATTTATTATCCTAAAGTTGATCCAATTTTGGTTGGGGACAAAATAGCTAATGAATATTTAATACTTTATGAAAAATTTAATACATTTATAAATTTTGTTAATGCTACTTTAGCCATTGAATATTTCGATGATCTTACGTTCCCTATCGAAGTAATTGAAAATTATAATCTTACCATACATCTTTCAATGATTCCTTTGCTCGCTACAAATTATAGTGACGCTAAAATATGGTGGGCTCAGGAGTATAAGGCTTTAATTCCGAAGTTTCACAATAAAAATTTATCAATTTCAAGTAGTTTCTTTTATTATCTAGCAGGGATCGTCGTCATTTTTTTAATTATCTTGATTACAACACGAATTTTAAAAATAAATCTGAACAACGAGTGGTCTGCTATGAATATTTACATGATGTTTTTAGGGTTGTCCGCCGAAGGAAATTTTCGCAATTTACGATCAAAAATAATATTTGTTACAGTATTTTTATTTTCCTTTTTCTTTGCATCAGACTTTTTCTTAAAATTAACAGCTTTAGAATATAAATCAAGTGAGGTATTGCTGGTTGAAAATTTACAAGAAGCTTTAGAAAGAAATATTTCTGTTTTTATAAATTCTAATGATAAAACCAACAAATTTTTTTTTCAAAATAAGTATGTTAGTAATTTTACAAAAAATTTCTTGAAGGCAGCGAATTTCTATAAATTTAGAGATGACTTTGCAAAGTATAAAGGTATTATTGCATTACCATCATTAATGACTGAATACTGTTTAAGTTTAAGAAGTAATAAGTTACAGCATTATGAAATAATAGATAGAGTTGCCAAAATTCTTAATTGTGACAAATTTGGAAAAATTTTCACCATATTTAAATAAGTTTTCAAAAGTATCAGATCGAATTATGGAGACTGGTTTAGATTTAAAATGGATATCGGACGAGAAAAATAAAAATAAAGTAGAGACCAAAAAAGAATCTTTTGTCTATGACCATAATGACGAATCGCTTATTTTAACACTTTTGACAATATTGATTTTTGGTTATAGTTTAGCTATTTTTGCTCTGATAGGAGAATGGTTTTGTTTTAAATTAAAAAAAAAACATGCAATACTTCGGCGTAAGAAACAAGTTTCCCAAAGTAATAACAGTAGAATTGTGTGGGAAATATAGGAATAAACCATCAGTTTATATGATTAGGCACCATCAGCTAATAAATCAAAATGCGTAGATGAAATCATGTTTTAAAATTTGTGAAATCGAAAAAAAATATCAAGTGCCTAAAATATTCAATACTTGAAACAATCGAATCCCCGTATCTTTTCAAACTCTTAATAAAATTCTATAAACAAAGTTTTTATGTTTAGAAACCTACAACTAGCAAATCTCGGGAGCTACTCGATAAATTTCCAAATTTAATATATGTAGTGATTTTACTTAGTTCATTTTATCAATTCACGGCCAGGCTGCTTTGCTTGAATTACTTGAAATTTCAATCGCTTATTTTAAATTGAAATTTCAAGCAATTCAAGCAAAAAGTATAGCTGCTTGAAAATACAAGCTAATTGCTTGAATATTCAAGCAATCAATTAAAACAGATAAAAAAGACCGTAGGAAAGCTTAAATTTTGTTCCCCTCCCTTTTTTTTAAGAGTTATTTGTTCTTATTAAATTTTATAATTAAGTGATAAATTTAAAAAAAAAAATTAATATTATTTATTATGTGTCTAGCAAGGGGAGTTCAATGGAACACCAAATTACACCAAATGGTTATGGATGAGTTTATTATGTTGAAAAAACATGTCGACCACCCTTCGTTCATTCCAATGGGCCTCCTGGGCCTAGAAGTGCAGGGTTCAATGTTACAAAATAGGGTTTTTTGGTAATTTTCAATGAAACGCTAAAACTTCGCAAGTTAAACAAAACTCTAATTGGTCTCATTTTTTTAATTCTTAAAAACGACTCAAGGAAATGAGACGAGTAAAGAATTTTTGAAAACTAGAAGCTTGTATAAATTTTTCGAGACATATAAAACCCTTTTTGTCAGAAATTACGAATTTGGGACCAATTTAAAAATTGGTCATTTTTAGCGAAAAATGGCCATTTGGTTAATTGGCTTCATTGATGAGAAAATTAGTGATAAAAATTGCGGTTTACGGCGTTTGAAAGTTGACTTTACACCAAAAAAATAAGACCAACCAGAAGAGTTTTGGTTAACTTGTGAGGTTTTAGCGTTTCTTTGAAAATTACCAAAAAACCCTATTTCGCAACATTGTGCCCTGCGTTTCTAGGCCCAGAAGACCCATTGGAATGAACGAAGAGTGGTAGACATGTTTTTTCAACATAATAAAATTTGGTGTTCAAAATGTATTGAACTCCCCTTGCTAGACACATAATAAATAATATTAATTTTTTTTTTTTAAATTTATCACTAAATTATAAAATTTAATAAAAACAAATAACTCTTAAAAAAAAGGGAGGGGAACAAAATTTAAGCTTTCCTACAGTCTTTTTTATCTGTTTTAATTGATTGCTTGAAATTTCAAGCAAAGCAGCCTGGCCGTGTTCATAAACAATGTTGAACTTAATAATCAAAATTTAAAAGTAATGATAAAAGATTTCTCGATATAAATCAAACAGATAGATATTTGGAAAGACATTTAAATTTGAAACCAGTGAGCAAATTTGAGGACTGTCGCATAAAAAATATTTTAATTTTTAAATTACATTCATCCTCTGATTTATCTGAGCTGGGCTCTTACTTTCATCTGTTTTAACTACACTAAAAAAAATCCGGTTACCGCTTTTCTTTAAATGGTTGCAAATGATATAAAACGTAAAAAAAAGTTTAAAAAAAAATTTTTTCTTTTTAGTCAAAATATTTTTTATTCAGTCGCACCAGATTGCGGATTTTGCAATTGAAATAAGTGAAACTCATTTTTAATTATTATTTTTTTTAATTTCAAATGGCTCAACCAAAATCCTGGTAACAGCAAGTATTTTTTTCAGTGAATGTATTAACAGCGTTAAGTAACAAATAAAAATCAAATTTTGAACTTTATATTTTCTAGATCTTTCTAGAAATATCATTAAAATTTGTTTAATATAAATCAGATAAATTTTTCTAAAAACTAAATTTTTGAGTTGAATATAAATTATATCGTGTGCTTTATTTAAGTCAGTATCTATTCAAGAATTTTCTGAACCTTCAAACTTAAGATTATTGAGCATAAATTTTCTAAAAAATAATTTACTGTATTGTTAATCATAGTGATTTTATTGATAACGTTGTTAATATGAACCCTTTCAACCCTTTACGTTTATAAAATACTAGCTGCCTCCGGCTCGCTTCGCTCGCCCCGGCAGCCGCCAAGGAGGCTGCGCCCCCCTGGACCCCTGCGACTTTATTTTTCCAAAAATATGTTGTATTATGTTACTCAACATTTTGTAAAATAACCTTAAAAAATAAAAATATAATACCCGAAGTGTTATCTAAAATTTACTCACTGAAAATCTTTTTAGCTTTCTGACACTGATTATTTGTTGATATTAAAGCCGAATTTCGGGGAGCAGTGGCCCAAAATAAATGTTTATTTGTCTTAAGTAATCATTTGCTTTTGTTTTATCTTTTTTATAACCTCAAATTCAAAAAAATGTTCAAAATAAATATAAACAATTAATCGTGAACCTAATTTCGTGTTATAGAGTTCTCAAATTTGGGGCTATACGCCCCGAAAAATTTGTAGAGATGCAAGCTAAGGATTTGGAGCTATGACAAGTGATCAGAAAGCCAAAAAGAATTTCAGTGCTGAATCATAAAAATTACGGGCATACAAACCCAGACGGATAATTAGTGATCAGCAATATAAAGCTTCGCTACACTTCCATAGAATCCACAAGCAGTCGTTGTTTCCCTCGACTACCAATTCAAGGGTTCTGCCTGATAATAGCTGTCCAAGTTTCTTTTAGTTACTATATTCAGTTAATATACATCAGTGACGGATAAAAATTAGAAATTTCTATAATATTAGTCCTAAACTTTTATAATTTTCGAAAAATTATTGTAACTTTTTAGTCAAGGCGCCAGCAATGTTAAACGCATCCAAAAATTTTTTCAGCACTAGAATGGATGCACCTCATTAAAACTTATGTATTTTTGGTCGCTGAAACCGATTTTGAAGGTTTCATCCAATTTCGGATGGCCGGTTTTGAGTAATGGACGCTATATACTAAAAAATCGGCGAAAAATTAGCAAGATTGGTAATATCTTGAAAACAATAGCTAATTGAGCCTATTTTGGGTACCCCAATAAGGTTTTCGGGGTCGCTGATCACGATTTTGAAGACAGATTTATAAAAAACAAAATGGCGGACTCAAAATGGCGTGTTTCTAACCTCAGAAACTACGATTTATGCTGTTTTAAGCATATTTACGTTGTCTAATAAGTTTTTCGGACCAGTTATAAAAATTCTGAGGTCATATTTTTAATTTTCTAAATAGCGGGCTAAAAATGGCCAATTCATAACCTCAAAATCGCCAATAAATGCTATTTTAAGCATTAAAACGTGTTACATTTTAAGATTTTGGGGTCGGTGATCACGATTCCGAGGTCAGATTTTTAATTTTTAAAATATCGGGCTAAAAATGACGGATTCGTAACCTCAAAATCGACAATAAATGCTATTTTAAGCATTTAATCGTGTTGCATTTTTAGTTTTTGGGGTCGGTGATCACGATTCTGAGGTTTAAATGCTTAAAATAGTTCTTATTGTCGATTTTGGGGTTAGGAATCCGCCATTTTTAGCCCGCTATTTTGAAAATTAAAAATATGACCTCAGAATCTTTATAACTGGTCCGAAAAACTTATTAGACAACATAAATATGTTTAAAATAGCATAAATCGCCGTTTCTGAGGTTAGAAACACGCCATTTTGAGTCCACCATTCTGTTTTTTATAAATCTGTCTTCAAAATCGTGAAAACCTTATTCGGGTACCCAAAATAGGCTCAATTATCTATTGGTTTCAAGATATTACCAATCTTGCTAATTTTTCGCCGATTTTTTAGTATATAGCGTCCATTACTCAAAACTGGCCATCCGAAAATGGATGAAATCTTCAAAATCGGTTTCAGCGACCA
This sequence comes from Anagrus nilaparvatae, assembly GCA_022575985.1. NCBI lineage: Eukaryota > Metazoa > Arthropoda > Insecta > Hymenoptera > Mymaridae > Anagrus > Anagrus nilaparvatae. The sequence continues at coordinate 8,725,946 of JAKSXM010000165.1, forward strand.
AAAATACATAAGTTTCAATGAGTTGCATCCATTCTAGTGCTGAAAAAATTTTTGGATGCATTTAACATTGCTGATAGAGCGGGTATCATTGCGCCGCTTTATAAAATGTGCCGCTAATTTTTTGCCGTTTCATTAAGGTGCTAACACAATGCGAAATTAAAAAAAAATAATAAACAATAAGAAAGGTTATAATATAGAAAAAAATTAAAAGAAATGTTTACATAAAAAAGAACGTATAAAAGTATTAGGTATAATCTGGTATAATATTATTATAAGATAATTGGGATGAAAATAATAATTATGAAAAATAAAAAATAAATGTTGAAGATTATAGAAACAAAAAATTGGACAATTTAATATTTATTACGTCCAATTAGATAATTTTTAATTAAATTTTGTTATGACCTTGTTGGACAAAATAATAATATATCTTTTTGATTTATAAGTGTTATATTATTGGCGCATGGCCGGGGGGGCCTTCGGCCCCCCAGCCCCATTTGAGGTCTCTGGATCATATTTGGACTATATATATCGTGAAAATTCACCGTGGATATCGTTCTTAAATTAATAAATGTTTTGTTTCATTGATCACTACAAGTAAAGTATTTATTTAAAAACGAATTGACTACTTTCACCGGAATATCCACGATATCCACGGTAAATATCCACAATATACATAGCCCAACTATGACCCAGAGAACTCAAATGGGGCTGGGGGGGCCGAAGGCCCCCCCGGCCTTGCGCCGATACAAATAATATAACGGGAATATCGCGGATATTCTATCCGTGGACATCGTGGACATCGTGGATATCCTGGATATTCTCCGTGGAGTCTCGTCGTAATTAAAACATTTATAAATCAAAAAGATTTATTATTTGTCCAACAAAGTCATATCAAAATTTAATTAAAAATTATCTAATTGGACGTAACAAATATTAAATTGTCCAATTTTTTATTTTTATAATCTGCAACACTTATTTTTTATTTTTGATAATTATTACTTTAGATTACTACCAGATTATACCTAATACTTTTATACGTTCTTTTTTTAAACATTTCTTTTAATTTTTTTATCATAACATTTCTTATTGTTTATTATTTAATCTGCCTTACCGACAAAATTTTATTATTTTTTATTTAATTTCACATTGTGCTAGCACCTTTATAAAGCGGCAAAAAATTAGCGGCACAAAATAAGCGGCACATTTCATAAAGCGGCGCAATGATACCCGCTCAATTTGACTATTTGACAGATCGAGCCGATCGCCTTGAAAATTTAGATAGATACGTAAAAAATATTTCCAAATCGAATGAAATTCTTTTTGATAAAAAAATTTTTCCTCGGTTTTCAGTTTTTTAAGTTTTTTTTTAAAATTTGATAAAAATTTTATCCTTGGAAATCCAGTTTTTTTCGCATAAGAAATATTTGTCGTTATCAATCGAAACGAAACCTAGCCTATGTTTTGACCGGTAATTTTTGCCAACTTTTGCCGTAAACCCCGCGTCTGTAACTTTTATCACGTTCTAGTTTACCCATTTCGGACAAACAAACAAACATACAAAATTAAAGATTTATATATATATAGGATAGGATGTATCAAATTATTGTCCATGTTGGGTCAAGAACAGAGGTAGTTTAGACAGTATTAAGAAATTTATAGTTCTTAAAGTATTGATTAAGAATTATTTAACAAATTAAAATTAACATTATAAATTTTTTGATGTCTCTATCGCCCGTAGTTTTTTGAATATGTAAATATTGGTTTATATAAATTTACCTGTTCTGGGCTAAAGTTATACAAAAAAAATTTTCTTAAACTTTAATTTTGAAAAAGTATATTTAACTTTACAAAATGAAAGTTTTTTAAGAAATTTTTTGTCTGCAATCTTAGCCCAGTACAGGTCAATTTAAAGAAATCAGTAGATATATATTACAATATATCTTGATATAACAAACCGAAAAACTTGGAGGTTAAAAGAACAATTAGTTACAGAATATTTAGTGTTGTTGTTTTTTTCAGTCCTGCTGTACATTTTTTTTCTAGTTGTTTGATGTTATTTTATACAAAGCAACAAGTTTTCAAAATAACATTGATGTCTAAAATCTTATCCTTGACCCTGCATAATATTTTAAATGTTTCTATTTTGATTGATTATCTCTTTAACTCATATTTTATTGGATATAAAACTTTCTTGTAGTTTAATGAGCATATTATTTTACGAGATTCATCAATTGGGATTCAAAAATTAAGAAAAAAGTTTTAAATTAAAATCAAAAATACTTTTTTGCATTAAATTTTTGCGTAATTCTCAAGCAAGAAATTTTAAGAATTGCTTAAACTCAAGCACTTGTTATTTAAAAAAATATTTTGCGCATGATTTGCCTTCTTTAGTTTTTATTAAGAATTGGAAGGTTATAAATGACTTGTAATTTAAGAGAAAAAATAAGAAAATTGTAAAAAAAAAACATTTTACGAATTCATTGAAAATTTTATATTCACAACTTGCTATACGGTTTATGATTTTTGCTTATAAAATATTTAGTGAAGTGTGCTTTTGCTGTTTTATAAATCAAGGGATAAATTTTTATCAAATTTTGGTAATGTTTTTATGGTATTTGAAATTTAATGAATTCATATTAGTATTTTAATCAAAGTTATTGTTTTATTTATTGTCATACAATATAAGCATAAATCATAAATTTCACTATTGAAGAAGTTTTAACTCTAAAAAGCTATTCAAATTGTTTTTGAACTCACTGTATTAGGGTTTTAGTTAAATTAAAACTAAGTAAATTAAAGTTTTTTTAACTTAGAAATTTTTATAATTTAAGGTTCCTGAGTGAATTGTTGTTCAAATTGTCAGATTTTAATATTTTTGTGATGATTAAAAAAAAAAAAGATTTTTTCTAGAATATTGCTGGATTGTTGTTGAGTTAATTTAGTAAAATTAATTTCAAACACATATTGAATTAAAATTTTAAGTGTTGTAATTATTTAAAAATATTTTTACTGTTACTTGTTATTAAAAATTAACGTATACCAATTGAAATAATATTCTTAACATAATATAGACCTAGGTGTCTATCCGGATAAACCTTGGACTATCCAAGCGTAGTTGGATAAAATCCGATTCTTGATTTTTTTCATCTTTTTTGTTCAACCTTATCTGGTACCGCTTGGATAGTTAGGTTTATCCGGATAGACCTAGGTCTATCCAGAGATCGGACTCTACCCGTAACATATATAAGGAAGCCGATGGCGAATTTACATCAGCGTTTATGGCACATACTCTAACACACAGCCATACTGATGATGCGTTTGTGTTGATCAAAATCCTAGGTACCATTCGTACCAACATTATAAGAAGTGCGAATTTTCAAATTTTCAAATAAGTTTAAAAATTGTTTAATACCACCATTCGATATGTTTAATAAAAAAAGAGGTGCGAAAAGCATCCACATATTAAGGTATACGGTGAAAAATTTGTAAATTCATTTAAAAAATCATGTACTTGAAAAAAGTTCAAGAATATAAATTGTTATTTAAAAATTTGTACGATTAAATAAGTTTTATTCTGCATATTTGAAATAAAAATGAAACTATTATTATATGTTCTGTCTTTATTTCTTTTCCCTTACTTGTTATGTGCATTACCAATGTATAAGTGTTGTGCGGGTGTAGGTGTGAGATGTATGAGATGCGTCTGAGCGTCAATGTAATTTTTTCACCGAGAAATAAAGAACTACTTTTTTTTTTATTCGACGTAATACCTAATTTTTTCTCACGATAATTCTAGTTTTAGGAAAATAATCATTATTTTCTTTTTTCTGTACCTAATCTTTATTTTTTTCCATTGGAGTTCTAATTTTCAGAAATTCTTTATTACTCAATTTCTTAAAACGGATGCCTAAATTTCGGAAAATTTTTTTTTTCTTCCATAGTAAATCTAATTTAACCAAATATTTTTCTATTTTCGAGGAACTTTAGTGCCTATAGTTTCGCAGTATTTTTATTTTTTAAATTGCTGTTCATTTTGATGAACAGTAACGCAAAAAATATTCCTAAAAATTGATACGGATTATCTTAATGCCTGAGTTTCCAAATATAAATATCTTCAATCTTGTATTTAATATTGTGAAGTATAAAAATGATAAAGTAAATAAGCTCAAGAATTTTTAATTATTTTTTTTATGAAGTAATTTACGAAAAATAAATAATAATAATAAATTAAGGTATGAAGATACAATTTATTGGGTACTGAATAAAAAAAAAAAAAAGTATTAAGTATTTAAGACCTTTTTTTTATCTATTAAAATTTAATATATATTTAAAATTTTATTGATAATCAGAAGAAAAAAATTTTTTATTTTTAATTTATTACTCATACTAAAATTGGATAATTTATACTTTATAAAATTTTTAACAACTTTGTAAATATAAAATTTATGTTCATTATTATTATTATTATTTTTTTTTTAAGTACTTAATTTTCATGATTTTTTACAAATTTTATAAAACTACTCTCCATAAGGTATACTTAATTAAGTACTCTACTTATTTTTTTTTTTATAGGAACTACTTCAAACCAATAAATTATAAAATTAATGTGCCAAAAGGAGATTAAAAAAAAGGATAACAAAAATTGTTTCACACAAGATGTTTTAATTTTTTATATAATAATTTCACATATTAATTTTGATATAAAATTTGTAATTTTTATTTCGTTTTTTTATCTTATAATTAAATTAAATTTACTATTTACAATTTTTCAATTACTATTATAAATGTGAGCTTGGAAAATTAAGTGTATAAAGAAAGGAATATAATTTTTATTGCTACCTGTATAGCAGGAGAACGTTAGTTCAGCAGGTATATCTGGTTATCCTTTAACAGGAGAAAAAGCTGATTTTACAAGATATAAAAAATTTTCTTTGCTCAAAAAAATTAACAACTGCAGGAAAAATACTTTTTAAAAAAAGTACCAATTAATTAACAACTTTTATTTGAGGTAATATGAAATTAAAAAATATAATAATATAATAGATAAATAAATGGTAACTCATTGAAAGCGTAAATTAATCTCAAATAATTTAATTACTATTTAACCTCAAATAATTATTTAATTTTAGAAAATATTGAATTTGTAAAGCAAAATGGATCTTGTATTAGTGTTCAGCGGGTTAAAAAAACATAAATAATACCTATTTTTATACTCGGAAAAAGAAATTTAATTTTTGGCCGTGATTAGTATTGCTGGCAACTGCGTCATCTTTAGATACAATTTCAGAAAAACCAAATACATGAATAGTTTTAATAAACTGTTTTGAAAAAGTATCATTACTATAAAACAGAAATTATGGCTGCTTATAAAAAATTAAAATTTCTACTTGCATTTAAAAAATTAAATTTATCAAAATTTCGACTATTAATTAATTTCGTAAATGGTAAAAGCAAAACTTTACTGTAAATGATTGGGGGCAATCGAGTATTTAAAAACATTAGAAAACGTAAACAAGATAGTAAGATAAATTTATATATAAACATTAATATCCAAAGATTATTCACAAAATGAATTACAGAACTATTTATATACTTTTAAAAGTACATTTCTCTTTCGAGAAAGGAATAAAGTTTATTAGACTATAATGAGTTTATGTAATGTTTAAGTTTAAAATTATAATATAGGTTTTAAATTTAGGCAAATTAATTAGAAAAATAATGAAAATATAATATAGGTCTTGTATTAATTTATAAAAATATGAAATATCATAGAATATATCTCGGAATATATAATAAATCATAAATTCTTTTATATCACACATTTTGATTTTCAATTTTTAGAGCCCTTATCGTGGCAATTTTATCTCCGTCATTAAAAAAATTAAAATAATCTTTAGAAAAAAAATTTTTAAATATTTTAAAACGTATAAAAAATTTCCTATAATATAAAAAATAAAATTTTTCCTACTTTTAATAAGCCACTATAAAATAAAAACTTTATTAAGTCATAATTAGAAAAATTATTATAACACATAAAAATATTACTTTATCACTTTATAATTTACAGTTATTTTGAAGAAGAAAAAATTTTTACAGTTTTACATATAATTATCACCTATTAAAAACTTGTTGATTTATTAAATAAATTATCCCTAAAAAAAAAGAAAAAATTAAAATCAACATACCTAAATATTTTTTAAATAAAATATTTTTGTAAAATAAAATATAATTACCAAAAAAAAACAGAACAGTGTCGTTGGAGGCAGCTCTGGTCATTGCTGGGGTAATCCCGATAGATCTGCTGGCTCTTGAGAGACAGAAAGAGAGGGAAGGTATTGACCGCACGAAGGCTACTTCGCGCCAGATCAGCCTAAGCGATTGGCAGAAGCGCTGGACCGACGGGGAGCAAATGAACCAAGAGATTAATAGGAGAGATATCACCTTGGATAAATAGAGGGCATGGGGACATTAATTATTTTTTGACCCAATTCCTAAGTGGACATGGACTTTTTTTCTCCTACCTCTTTCGGATCCAGAAGATGAATAGTGCTGAATGTATATACTGTCCTGGCAAAGAAGACACGCCGGAACACACATTCTTCAAATGCGATAGGTGGGCTGCTAAAAAGTTTCAATTAGAAGCTAACATCGGTCAAATCACACCTGAGAATGTGGTTACCCTGATGCTTCGAAATGAAGAAGTATGGTCCAAAATTGGCCAGTATGTGGAGTACATACTCCGCACCAAAAAACCTGAAGTCCAAGGTATAGGCTAATATTAAGACGTATTGCGGTTATCCGGATGACTGCAGCTGTTGTACTAACATACTATCATCCCTGCAGTTACTCTTGATACCGCAAGCAATAGTAGATGGTAGGATAATATTTATTTATTTATTTTATTTATGTATCTATTTATATATATTTATTTATTTATTTATTTATTTATTAACCTTCTTTTTGATGATAATGAGAAATAACGTATATTTTTAGCTAAAATATATTTTTATTAAAGATGACAGTACATAAAGACGAAATTTCAACCAGATGGAATGACGGAGTCCTTAACCAGACTGGCGAGTCAGTGGATGCAAGTCAAAATATGGTGTTCATGAATAGAACTAAATGGCCTTGAACCTGTCCTGAAGTAATGTGAAAACGGTCCCGGGATAGGCTCGCATAAGGTAGGAAGGGAGTGGATATAGGCAAGGTAGGTCGAGTCCCACATAACTGTCAGTTCGGATGCTGATCAGTATGCGTAATGCATTTCTCCACTTCCTACGCAAAAAAAAAAAAACAGGTGTTTATGACGTAAAAAAGGGTTAAATAAAATATATTAGATTGTTGGTAGTTGCAGGAAAAAAAAAAGAAGCTAAAAATAATTTCTTTTTTTGCCGTTACACAGAAAGAGGTTTGAACCGTTCAAGTCGGTTATAGTAGGAACCGAATATAACTCTTACCATAAGAACGGAAAATTTTTATGCCTAGAACCGAGATTCACGGTTCTAAACCCTAGCTAAAAACCTTCTCTTAAAAAATTATTCTTTTTTTCAAAATCAAAATTAATTACAAATATGTTTTTTAATTTAATGTACGCGATTCATAAAAGAAATATGAAAAATATTCTTGCAACTAATTTTGATTTTGAAAAAAATAATAATTTTTTAAGAGAAGGTTTTTAACTAGTTATTTAGAACCGTGAATCTTGGTTTTAGTATAAACATTTTCAGTTCTTATGGTTAGAGTAATATTCGGTTCCTACTGTAATCGACTTGAACGGTTCAAACCTCTTTCTGTGTATAAAACATTACAAAGTATTTTTTTTTTTATTTAACATAAAATATAAATTCCATTTAAAAAAATTTGAAAAAAATTTCACAAAATTCTTGAAAAAAAAAGTTATATAAGATAAATATCGATATCTATAAAACACCATACGAGATTACTTAAGGACACGAAGTCTTAACATGTTAAATAAATTTTGGTAGTTTTTTTCAGTTGTAAAACATTATATGCAATTACACACCCACACACACAGTTGAAAAAAAGGAAATTTGTATAAGATTTTAAAGAGATTAAAGTACTTAATCAGAGAGGATACAAACTTAGTGTTAATTGTAATTAATAGCTCTTAACGAACTGGAGTTCAAAAAAAATAAAAAAATTTATTCATGAAAAAGAAATTCAATGGTTTTTTACTCCTGCTGATGCTACTGCATATCATATGGACTCTGGGTTAATTTGGATATATATACTAAAGAAGAAATCCGTTTCTCGCCAGCGGAAATATTCCGTGGTTAGCTTAATTCCGCTTTTGGTTAGCGAGATTCCGCTTGTAGCTAGTGGAAATATTTTTCTTGCTCAAATGATTGCAAATGACTTGAAACGTAAAAAAATTTTGTTTGCCGGAAATGGATTTTTTTCAGAGTATAGATGAGTGGAAAAGACTAAAATTAGCTAATATTTAAATCTTTTCGACCTGAGTTATTAGAATACAATTCAAAGTTGTTTGGGTAATATTTGAAAAATTTTTATAGGAACCTCATTTTAACCTACTCAAAACATTTTAGCAGTATTTAAAGACATCTCCGAAATTTCAAAAAGTAGTTGCATGTTGCTCCAAAACAGGCGAAGACCCAAAAGTAAGTGTCAATAATAATTAACAATAATTTTATTACTGAAGTTAACCATATATATATTTATAAATTAAAAAACAAAATGCAATTTTATTTATTTGAAAATTACACAAAAATATGATTACATTTAATTCGTAACAACTTAAAATAATATTTACTTTATCATCATCTTTTTCTTTTTTTTTTAAATAATTATTAAATTATCTTATATTTTTATGTACTTATGTTTTCTTTTTTTTAGTAAATATAAAAATACATGAAAGAGATTTTATCGAAAATTTTAATCAGATAATTATAGCTATTATTTTAATTGTTTTAAAAATTATATATCTTTTTGATGTCTTTATTAGTTTGTTTCTTTAATTTAGTTTTAATGTATAAAGAATTTAAAAAAAAACAAATATTTATTTTACTTTTGTGATTATTGATATAATAATCCTTTATTTGTAGCCACAAAATCGTAAATACATATATATTGAACTATTTTGTTACAAAAGTAAGGGAAAGATGATTAAAAAATGAATTAAAATTTGTTGCTTTTGTTTAAAAAAATTAAATAATTACGCTTAAATCTTGAATACAATTTGGTTTTGAGAGCACAAAAAATTAATTTGGTTATTTTTATCACAATTTAATCAGAATTAAGGACAAGTCAGATCCCATTACCGACTTTTCATCGTTTTGCTGCAGAAAATTGCATTTTTCTCCAAATTACCGCCGATAATCAAAATTCTAAAAAAAGGAAAACATTATAAAATGGTTTATAAATACAATAGTAGATTTGATGTATTATTTTGCAGATTCATATGCAAAAATTTTTGTTTGAAAAAATAAATCCAAGCAAGATCAAATTTTCCAAACAAAAATTTTACAAATAAGTCTACAAAAAAGTATTTAAAACGGTGCCAATCGATTCGTAAATCATTTTTTTATGTTTTCCTTTTGGGAGTTTTTGAAAATTTTAAGCGAATTATTTTTTATTTACAAAAGTAATGTTCATTAGTGGGTTATGACGATAAGAGTAACATGACAATTTCTGGTACTGACTGCGACTTTTAGTGTCCTCCTCGATTTTATTTCCTAACACTCTCTATGAGGACACTTAAATTTTATGCAAGGATGTGTTAGTAATTATGTATAGTGTGGTGTATATATGCACTAAAATCATATGAGATTGTGTTAGTACAGGATATGCCATACTACACTGTATAGTATAAAACTAGTATAAGGAACACGTGTAAATATTAACTTGTGAATTTAAAAAAATATTTATTAAATAAATAAATACAATTTTTAAATCATTCTGAATGGTTTAGTAAAATATTTTATTCCTAAAAACTAGTATCTTTAAAAATAAGGATTTATTGAAATATGCAGCTTTTCGTATAATAACCTGGGAAATAATTTTATTATGCGTTCTTTATTGTGTTCGAAAAAATGTTAATATTTGATATGCATATCATATTTATGTAATTATACAGATTTGTTTTAGTATTGGCATGTTCAGTTTATAAATTATTGACAAATCTTGTGTATATTTTTTTATTGTGCATGTACGTAAAATTTTTTGGCATTTTTTACTCGTTGCGAGTATAAAAAAGCAATGCATGCTAGATGATATTGCTTTAAAATAAAGTATTTTAATACTTGCATAAATTAAAAAAAAATTAATTATTTATTTGTGCATGGATTAATAAAGACTGATTTGCTTTAATAAAAATATTTTGCAAGTATTTAAAAAAAGGATACTTATGTATTTTTTTTGCAAAATTACTTTTGTTTAAAAAAAAAAAAAAAATTTTTTATTTTCTTATTTTTAGAAAATAATAATATAAAATAAAAAAAAAAGATCAGAATAAAATTCAATAATGATCTGAAAAAAATTGCTTTTTTAGAATGCTTGATTTCTAATTTAATTGCTAAATGCAAAAATTTTACTAAATACTTTGGGAAAGACAATATTTTTTTGATTACCTTTTCAATATTTCACAAGCATGTTTTAAAAAATCAAATTTAGCGCGTAAGTTGAATTTTTTTTTATTTTATTGACCAAGTCATTACGAGTAAGCATGACTGTCGTATGTTTGACTAATCTGATCTGACTCGCCCTTAATGTTTTTTAATTGTAAAACCCAAGCTGGCTGGCCTTGGTGTATAATGGAAGGTAATATTATTTCTAGATGATCAGGTTTTTGTATCCACTAAAAATTAAAAGAAAATAATTAGGACCTTATTTTTCTTTTTTAAATGTTTATACTTCTGTGATTGAATGGCTTGAAGTTTTAAGTATTTGCGCATTTTAAGTAAAATTCAAGCACAGCAAATTAACAGTATAGAGAAACAAAAATTTTGGAAGTTTTTTACATAATATTATAAATTTGCAAAAATTTTTTTAAGTCTTTAAAGCTCAGGTTTTTAAAAAACTTACGTTAACAGTTGTATCAGCACCAAGAACACGTATTTTACTTTCGGGTGCAGTCACAACGGAACCTAACTTTAATCTATTATTTACAGGCCAAGAGAGAAATGTTGCAAATAAATCATTATGTGTATTAGTCGTGTACCAAACATCACCAGTTAAAGTATCATTTTGTACTTTCCATGGTTTTGTGTTGTAAATAGCTTTTCCATTTATTTTCAACCATTGCCCTTAAATAAAACTATGAATTAATTTATGCGCTTTTTATTACCTATTTTCATTTAATAATATAATGCTTACCCATTTGTCTCAATCTTTCTTCAAATATTGGTGATATTATTCCATCTTTAGTTGGTCCTACGTTCATTAATAAATTACCACCACAACTAACAGTAACAACTAGTTCCTTGACAAGCTCTTCAATGGAAAAATAATCTTTTAAGTGCGCATTTCTTCTGAATCCCCAAGACCTTCGATCTATCGTCATACAATTTTCCCATTTATGTTTTTGCAGGATACCTAAAACCATGAGCCCAAAAATTATTTATGAAACTATAAAATTAATTGCAAAAATAATAGGCCAAAATTTACCTGGATTATAACGATCTGTACAAGTGTAAAAATCTCCATGATGACAAGGAATATCTGATCCCCAACGGTCATTAGCTACAACAGTATCCCTTACTGGACTTTCATTGTACAACCAAGCTAAAAATTCTTTTGATTTCCAATAAGTATCCTTCGCTTCCCAGTCACCATCAGACCAGACTACTTCAGGTTTGTAAGTTTGAATTAATTCTTTTAATTCTGGTAAAATTTTATGACTCACAAAAGTATGTGTTGTAAAATTATTTTTTTTATCATTTAGCCATAAAGGATTAAACCATTCATACAAAGAATGGTATAGTCCAAATTTAATTTTTGTATTTTCTCTTATTGCTTTTGCTAATTCACCTAAAAAAAAGTCATAGATTAATTTTAACCCAAATATTAAGTATTTGAATAACTTACCTACAATGTCTCTGTGTGGGCCAATATCTAATGAATTCCAACTATACGAATATTTTGATGGCCAAAGAGTATACCCTTCATGATGCTTGCTCGTTAACACTATGTATTTAGCACCTGAAGCTTCGAATAATTCAGTCCATTCAGTTGCATTGAAAAATTCAGCTATAAAATCTTTTGCAAACTCTTGATATGTGAATCCTGGCTTATATAAATCATTCATAAATTTTACTACTTTTGGAGATGGGTCAGGATCTGTAAAAAAGTTTATGTTTTCAAAAAAGTAAAAAAAATTATATTTGAGTAATTAAAATTTGAATACTTTTCCAATTGCTCCAAAACCATTCAGATCCAAAACTAGGAACACTAAAAACACCCCAATGAATAAAAATTCCAAATTTTGCTTTATCATACCATGCAGGAAGGGGCCTTTTATCTAAATCTTCCCAATCTGCTTCATATTTCTTAACAGTGAATTCTGTATCAAACTCCGCAAAAGTGCAATTGATAAAAAATAATACTAAAATTGAATAATTTAACAGCCCAAATAAATGAAAGCCTTTATTTCGTAACATTTTTAATTAATTGTCAATATTATCATTAAAATAAACGAATTTACGAATTAAAAAATTTAATATAAAAAGAAGCAAATATCAGTTAAACTTATTAACTGCGAATATTAACGTGCACTGCTTCTTTGAAAAAAAATAAATTTAAGTATTATCAAATATTGTAAATTGTACATTTAAGTTATAAGAGAGGGAACAGCAGTAGAATATTGATAAGTATGCGCATTAAAAGTTTTTTAAAATACAAAACGAACTAAATATTTTTCTTTTCTTCATTTTCAATCAAAATATAAAGATGAAATATTTTAAGATTAAAAATTTCTTTAATTGCGTTGGCAATGCTTTTTACATAATAAGGTTAAAATTCAAATAATAAAAATTTTTTTATAAATTAATGTTTGTAATTTGACATGTTATATCTTTATGAACAGAATTAAAACAAAAATAATTTTATTTAAAAGTATTAACCTCAAAATAATTCCTCCCCAAAGAATTAAATAAATATTCATTCCTTTCTGGGTAACGAAAAATTCTTTTAGGTTTAGTGTATAGACGTGGAAAAATTTGTATTTTTGTTAATAATTACAAGTACAGTAAAAAAAATATACTCAAACTATACACACGAATTGTCTCAATCTGTACACTGTTTTGTCTCAAACTATGCACCTTTTTTAGAGATTGGCTCAAACTATATGCTACACTGAGACAAATATTCCATTAGTTTAATAGGTTTGATTTCATTGAAATATAGCAATGAAATATTCTATTAAATTAATAGTATAGTTATTGAATCAATGAAATATTTCATTAAATTAATAATATTTTAAATTCAGTAATTTTAAACTGTACTGCGCAACTCGGAATTCACTGAGAAAGACGGCGCCACGGTATACTTTAATATATGATAGAGAGCGTTGACGATATGCATCTTGTGATTCATAGATTTAGAATGTTGATATGATTTTCTTTCCATTTAATTTAATCTTTGATACATAAAAAAATAAATTAATTAATTATTTAAAAAAATTAACTGTTTGTAATTTTTTTATTTAATTATATATTTTTTTTTCACAAATTTTATATTCACCTATACTTTTTTACTAATTTCTTTTTTTAAACAAAATTTGATAAATATTAAAACTAATTAAAAAAATGATATTCAATTATTTAAATTTAATTATTTACTTTAAAATTTTGATATAATTGTTATAAGCAGATGTCGCTCTAGGAATATCACTCTCGCAAGTCATAAAATTGACTTTCCTTTACTATATAAGAAACAAAATTAAATTATACACAGCGAAATAATAATAAGCGAATACACGGGGGATACAAATTAAAAACTAAATAATACACATATGCGGTCATCGTAACTTTAGTCGATTAAAACAGCGTTTAAAATATTAAATAAAAAAATAACTGACTCACATGGTTAAAAAACTTAATATTTTATTTTCTTTAAAAAAAAAAATAATAAGTCATTAAACTAAAGTTATATTTCATTAAAATAATTTTAATAACATATATATCATTAAATTAATGAAATATTTCATTGCTACATTTCAATGAAATCAGTTTATAAAATTAATGATATATACCATTGAATTAAAGAAACGTTTTTCTCAGTGTACCTTAAAAATAAGAATGTCTTCAAATTTATTTTTTATTATTCTTTAATTTAAACTTGAACGATCTTATTATTTAAAAAAATTTTTTAAATTAGAAAAATTCTTTATAGTAAATTTTGGAAATAATTTATATTGATAAATTGTAAGAATTTCTGCTGATAGGCTAGTCTTGACATTACATCTGAAGTTAAAAAGACTTTTTTTTCGAGTAATAGCTATTTTCCTAAAATTAAGACTTACATGAAGAAAAAAAAATTGGTTAATAATATACTGTAAAATATTTAGAAAATAATGTTATGCATATTTTAAGTAGCCGCAAAGTATCATGGAAGAATTGGAGAGAGGGTGGTTCAAGAGAGTTATTGGTCAAGTTGGAAAACCAAAGAAAATGAACTGTTTACGTTACCAGGGGGTATTTGAGGTTGAGAAAAACAAAAAAAAAGGTGGAAAAATTTCGATTTTCACCCTAACATATTTTCAGATTTTTCAAGAGGGTAGACTTAAAAATATAGGAAAATGAACTTTCTACCGATATTAAAAATAAATTCGTCCCCCCGGTAAAGTAGAAAGTAAAATTTTTTATGCTTTTTGTCCGCTATCTTGGAAAATCGAAAAATATGTGGGTATGAAAAATTATAAAATTACAATTTAAAATTCGTATTTCTCTACCTCAAAATCCCCAGTTCTGAAGAAAATTCATTAGTTAGTGCATTTTTTTTCACCATTTTGACAAACTTTCTACCGACGATATTTAAAATAAGTTCATTTTTCTCGACTTTCAAAACTCCATGAATTTAAAAATTTTATTTTCCTTTTTTTTGTTCACTGTCTTGGAAAATCAGAAAATATGTTGCGATAAGAAATTAAAAATTTTACATAAAAAATTTATTTTCACTGAGTTCCCAATTCCCTCTATTATTCACTTTCGCCATCTTCATAAATCGGAAACAGGGTGAAAAATTTTCCACCTGAAATTTGTTTTTTTTTACCTCAAAAACCCCCTTGTAATGTAAAAAGTTCATTTTCCTATGTTTTCCAACTCAATCATCAACTCTCCCAACTATTTACCCACCCTTCCCCTCATTCTATTTTGATACTTTACGGCTTCCGTAATATCGATATAATATATTATTTATAATTTTACATTTGTTTTTTTTTTATTTTTAAAGACTTTTTAAGCTATCATTACTACTGATGATAAACTATTTCAGACTATCGATATTATAAAATTACTATCGTAATCAGTAATTAAAATTAAATCATTATCTAATACCGAAAAAAACTAGTTTTTTTTTTTAACATTATCGTTATTTTTTTTCATGATTTTCAATCTACATTATAATTAAAAAAAATCATGTATTTCGATTAAATTTTTATGATAACTATCAGTATTAAAATATAGTATAGAGACATCCCTGTATTCTAGATATAAGTTAAAACAACCCTTACTATTAGCGAGTTTTTTATTCGCAAAATTCATGCATTCGTGATTTATCTTGTGACTTAATTTCAGTAATCGCAGTGCTAAGTCAAAATCGATAAATTTTTATTTTCTTTTAACATGGAACATGTTTATAGGTATGGGGCACCTCAAGAATTTGAAAATTAAGAGGAGGGGGTCAAATTTTTCCGATTCAAGAGGGGGGGGGGTAAAAACGGGACTTAGAATAATTTAAACTTTGGGATTTATTATAATTCAGGTTTAGGGACTTATAGATCAATTTCGATTTGGGGACTTGCAATATCCCGGGGGATCTCTCAGCTGCAAGGGAACATGTTCATTGCATTTTAGTTGTGTTTGCACAAACAAGTTATAAGTTTTTTGTAGCTTTTCATCGAAAGTTTAAAATTTATAAGTCTATAATTTATAAACAGAATTATTATAATTGTTATATTTTTATTTTATTTTTTTCTTATTATTATTTTATCTTTAAATTTTTATATTTTGTTAAATGTACTCCGTACTTATATTATATTATGAGTTAATTGTATCATGTTGCGCATCGGCCTTGCCTGTGCCCAATATTTTCTAAATTCAATAAATAAATAAGTTGGGTTATTTGCGGTTTTTTAAAGTGGCTGTTTTGCAACCAATGTGATCAGTCGTTAGCATAATTTAAATTTGAAATTTATTGACCATATTTTATTACTAATAATTTTATGTAAAAAAAATTACTAAAAATCACAACAATGATAAAGAAGAAACCAAAAGAACGTAATAAAATAATAACTTTAAAAAAATAATGGATAATAAAGTTTTTTTGTAAAATATTATTTAGAAACATACAATATTTACTCTGTGATAAAAATATTTAATGTTAAATTCAAAAATTATTTTTTTAGTTTAAAAATAATTGTTAACTCTATAGCTATTATAATTAAAAGTATAAAAATGAAAAAATTGGAGAAGCAATGAATATGGTATGTATTTTTTAATTTTTCAGCACAAATTTAACAAATAAAAAATATTACTTTTTATTATGCTGCTTAATTTGTCACGGTTCGCTTATAGAGGAAATAGGTCTGGCAAAAATGCCGAAAGATTCTAAGCATCGGGGGTCAATTTTGGTACCGTATATAAACAGAATTCACCTTCAAATAAATCAAACTCGTTCCTTTTTTGCCAATTTTTAGATATTAATTAATTTTTAAAATCCAGTTTTTTTACATTTAAAAAAAATTTTTTTTTTTTGATAATTTGAATAATTATTATTATTTAGTGGAAAAAATTATTTAAACTCGGTAAAAAATTATAATATAACTAAGATACTAGAATGAATTTTTGCCCCCCCCCCCCTCCCCTCTCTCCTCCTACAACGCCTTTCAAATGCTCTAAAATGGCCTAAAAATGGGAAAAATCATTTAGGAAACATAAACATATTTAAGTAATGTATATGTTTGTATGTGTGTGTATGTGTGTGTGTGTTTATATATGAGAAGGTGTATATGCATGTGTGTTACTGGAATGTATATAAAAATACATAAAGTAAAATTAATGATTTTTTCTCTTAATATTACAATTATTATATATTTTAGAGTGGACCTAAAATTGGGGTTTTAAGAAAAATTTTGCTCCCCGGGTTTTTTCGTGAACTTTTGATCATAAAAAGTCCCCAGCTCCAAGGATTTTGCTTTCGCTTTTCAAAAACGCGTGCCTTTAAGCATCTCAATTTTCCCATTTAAATAACATGGGAATTTTGACTTTATAGCTTTCTAATCTTTTACAAAGCTTAAAAAATCTTTTGAACAGCTGCTAATCGATGGAAAATACTATTTAAATATATAAAAAACGTTACCCAACCTCAAGTAGCAAAAAAAAATATTTTAAAAGCAATTTTACCGATAATAAATGTAAAAAAAATCCTCATTGAAATCACAATAGAAAGATCTGGAGCTCTTTTTACGATGATTGAAATAATATGGCTACATGTAATTTAAATGGAGCATTTTTTTATGTTTATTACCAGACAAGCAAAACCAAAATCCTTGGAGCTAGGGACTTTTTATGACCAAATGTTCAGCAAAAAACCAAGGGAGCAAAGTTTATATTAAAACTCCATTTTTAGATCCACTCTAAAGTATTTGCATTCATGAATGTACACACATATACACCTTCTCATTCATAAACACACACAAAACAACACGTATATAAGTAAATATATTTCTTATTTACATTTATGTTTTCTACATGATTTTTCCCATTTTTAAGCCATTTTAGAGCATTTGGTAGGCGTAGAAGAGGGGATATGGGAGGGAGGGGGCAAAATTCATGCTAGTATCTTATTCATATAATTTTCTACCGAGATCAAATAATTTTTTCCACTAAATAATAGTTTTTTATTCGTTTTCAAAAAAAAATTAAAAAAAAAGATTTTAACAAAAAAATGTAAAAAAACTAGATTTTAAAAATAAAGTAATATCTAAAAATTGGCAAAAAAGGAACGAGTTTGATTTACTTGAAGGTAAATCCTGTTTGTGTACGGTACCAACATTGACCCCCCATGCTCAGAATCTTTCGGCATTTTTGCCAGACCTATTTCCTCTATAAGCGAACCGTGTTGTTTTATAAATAATTAAATTATGATTGTTTTTATTCAAATTTCTCATACGTTTCAGGCTAGTTCAAAGCAATTTTTTGTCATTTTTTGTCAAATAGCAGTATTATTTATTGTCATCAGCTTAAGTTCTGGACATGAGCTTGATAAAAATGTAAATTACGCAAGACATAAGTCTAATTTAACAAGCATTAAATCTGATCAAAGAAAACTGATAGAATCCAGTCAAAAAAATGGAACAATCGTTGATCCGTTTGATGTGAATAAAACAACAGAAATAATTTGCAATAAAAATTGTTCTTCTTTGAGCGAGATTAGTCTCTCTGCATATCCAAATTTAAAAACTCTCGAACTAAATTTTAAAAAATTAAATTATGTCGAGATAAAAAAAAACCTTTTAAATGGTAAGAAACGATTTTTTTTAACAGCTGATTATTTACTGTATTAGTACTCAAATAATATAAAACAATTTTTATAAACAAATGAGTTAAAATCATTACATTTGTGCTTATAAATAATTTAAAAAGTGATTTTAATTGCAGGTGTTATTAAGCTAAAAAATTTCAAAATAATTGGTAACTCTATAAGTATACCAGTTTATTTTTTTGAAAAATCCAAGTATCTCGTTAAGATCGACATTGAAGCTGATGAAATTTTAAATTTCAAATCAGAAATATTTTTTGGGCTTCATAATTTAAAATATTTAAATTTAACAGTCAAGATTATGGAATTGAAACCTGGAATATTCTCTAGCTTAAAAAATCTTCGAGAGTTAACTTTATGTAATATGAATAAAAATTCACTTTCAAGTGAAACTTTGCAAGACCTTGATCGTAATATTGAATATTTTAAGTTATCCAACAATGCACATCTTGCAAAACTGCCATCAAAATTTTTAGCTAATAAATTTTTGCTTCAAACTGTTATTTTACAATCAAATGAAATAAAAGAATTACCTCAAGACTTATTCATGAATTCAACTGTGATTGAAACAATTATATTAAGCAGAAATAAATTAATTAGTTTACCAAAAAATATTTTTAAAGGACAATTGAGTTTACGAAGAGTTGACTTGAGTTTTAATTATTTAAGTGAATTGCCGGACTTTATTTTTACTCGACTGGTCTCTTTGAAGATTGTAGATTTATCATACAATAAAATTACAGCTATTAATGAGTAAGTATTGTTAACTAATATTTATAAATTATTAATAAGTATATTATAGAAAATTTTATGCCTCTATTAAGTAAGTCTTTGTAAATGCGCAAAAGAATTTGTTCATATGCGAAAAATTAGTAAATTTTGTGATAAAATCGACAATTTTTTTCTAAATTTTCGTTTTTATCGAAAATTTAATAAATTTTTGCAAACAATCAATTTTATTTTTAATTTAACAGTTAAAAGAAGCATTTTACGTACCGAATTCGCAAGATAAAATAAAACTTTTCTTATAGCATGTGTAAACTACTTTTTCGTAAGAAAGTGACATAGTTAAAAAACTAGTTTTTAAGATAAACTTTTAGTTAAATAAATGTCAAAGTTTCAAATCTATATGAAAAGTACTTTTTTTTAGGAATACGTTTAGAGATGCGTACATTGAAAATCTTAACATGTCTAAAAATCATTTAGCATACATGGATAAAAATGCTTTTCGACCTTGCAGACTTCAAT
Organism: Anagrus nilaparvatae; assembly: GCA_022575985.1. Lineage (NCBI taxonomy): Eukaryota > Metazoa > Arthropoda > Insecta > Hymenoptera > Mymaridae > Anagrus > Anagrus nilaparvatae. The sequence continues at coordinate 8,745,935 of JAKSXM010000165.1, forward strand.
CAGTAAATTTCACATTCAATGAACTTTCATTTAATGATGAAAATAATGAAAACTTTTCACCGTTCCGATATTGTTCTGGTCTTACACATTTAAGATTATCCAATAATAAAATTTCTAGGATATTTAATGATTGGAAAGAGAGTAAATCTTTAAACTACTTATTCTTGAATAATAATCCAATGAAATATATTCAGGTAAATTATCAAAATATAGTAATAACAATTTAGAAAATAAGTTAACTAATGTTATTAAATGAATTTAAAATTTTTTTTAATTATAAGGCGCTTATACAGACCTCCATAAATGCAAAACCACAGCCGCAACGCAATGCACTCAACAGGACCAAAAACAGAACACGCATGCGCACATACGAATATCGTTTTGTGCGCAATGCGTTGGGGCTGTGGTTTTGCGTTTAGGGTGGTTCTACAAACGCCATAAATGGGGGTCGCAACCGCAACGCAATGCGCACAACACAACACTCATGCGCCCAACACGATTTTGGTTTTTGCGCATTGCGTTGCGGCTGCGCTTGCGGTTGCGTCTCCCATTTACGGAGTTTGTAGAACCACCCTTTAACAACGCAAGACGCAATGTAATGCACAGAAAAAGATTTCTTTTGCAGTAAACGAAAATTTGTATCTGCGTACTGCGTTTCGTTTTGCGCTGTTCTATTTTGCGTTTAAATAGATCCAGCCTTATATTATAATCATAAGGCCCCATATATAGGGCTCCATCTACAGAAGCCGTAATAGGGGGTTGCAACCGCAAGCGTGAGCGCAACGCAATGCACAGAAACGAATTTTGGCTCCTGCACAACTCCAAAAACACAAAATCTGCTACTGCACTTTGTGTTACGGTTCCGCTTGCGATTGCGACCTCCTTGATGGCGTTTGTAAAATTAGCCTGAGGAGTGTCTCTGATTTAATCTATAAGTATACATATATAAACTGGTTTATCATGCGACGGTTTCTCGAGTCAAGGGGGATCATTATCATAGGGAATTATTACACATAGGGAATAATGACACATAGTTGGCCCAATGAAACACCAGTTTTTGTAGAAATTCCTGGAAGATTCAAAATTTTAAGTTTAAATTTAATATAAATATATTTTGGACTCTTTCAAGAATTACTTTAAAAAGTAAATCAAACCAGGAAGATTGTTTTTTATTGTATTATAAATCTTTTCAGAGTGAAGATTTAAAATTTTCTACAAGTTTTATAAATTTGCAACTTCTTAATTGTGAAATCGCTCATGTAAACATGTCTAATGTTAATAATGTGATAAAGAATCATCCAAATCTTAATAATTGGATTACACTTGACAACAATCCAATTCAATGTGATTGCAATATTTATGATTTTTTAAAGTATATAAATGGAGACGAAAATAAGTCGTTACGAGAAAAATTTAGGATAGTTTCTGAGAATTTAATTTGCAATGGACCATCTGAATATAAAGGAACTTTCGTTAAAAAAATAAATATTACTTCCTTTACTTGCAAAATTGAAGAATTAGAATATTCAGCAAACCATCCATGTGGAAGTAGAGGCATTTGTAAATGCCGTTTCAGACCTTTTGATAGAGCTTTGATAATTGATTGCTCTGCAAGAAATTTAATAAGTTTTCCAGAGTTAACTGATTTAAGAAACATCCGTAGAGTCGAATTACATCTTCAATTAAATAACTTGAAACGATTGCCAGTTATGAGTAAACCAGGATATAACATAATTGAAATGATTGATTTATCAAATAATCAAATATCAGAAGTCACAGATGAAATTTTAAATGATAACTTAAAGGTGAGTATATGTAACAAAAGAATATAACAAATACGCAAGCTCGTTCAAAAACCAAATTGCGAAATCATTGACTAGACCATGTTTACCCAAAAGTTTTTCAAACGCTAGTTATTGTGGATTTGACCTATTTTTTAATTACTGTAAAAGCCTTAAATAAATTTAATTTAATACATCAAAATCACTTATTTTTGAATACTTTTTTTTTACGTCTTTTACACGCTATGATGTAATTGGTCATTTTTAGCTTTCGCATACTTTCTGATTAAAGATAATTTAACGTTAATTCAGACAACTACTTCGTAATTTAGATCCAAAAAATTTTTCAAGTAAATGCAGTTTAGTCAATTTGTCTGCAATTGGTTAAAATTTAACTAGCTAATTAATTTAATTTTTACAGGAAATTCTATTGAACAACAATAACATATCAAATATTGACTCACAAATTCTTATGAAATTTTTTAATAATAGCAGAAAATTAAGAATTAACAATAATCCATGGGAATGCAAATGTCAGACATTTGATTTATTATTAAGTGTGATTGCAGATATGAATAATAAAACTGAAGTACAAATGTTTACTTGCTTTAATTCAAGAATTCCTTTAATTACACAGGAAAAAGAAACTTTATGCTCTGATAATACGAATTCATTGATAGTTGGATTGTATATTATAGCAACTATCGTAGTTTCTAGTTTACTAATTGGAATTTTAAATAAATTTCTTTTTAAATTATGATTAATATCCTAGAATTATTTTAGCATACAGTTTTTACATAAAGTCCATCAAAATGTTGGCAATTTTTATTGTTATAAAAAAAAAATATGTGTTCGCTATTTATGTATCAAACTACTATTTGAAGTTTTAAATATAGAAGAGCGGTAAATTTGAGTGTATAGTAAAATTTATAATATCTGCTAATATGTAATATTAATATGTTTTTAATTTATGAAAGTGACTGTATTCAATAAGTTGAATTTATTGATCAGGAATGCTGATTAAATAACTCAGAAATTAAATTTTGTGTTTAATAAATTTTATATTTCATTTCTGATATTTATATGCACTAAAAAAAATTGGAAAAAAACTTCATGAGAATATATTTTATGATAATAAGTTTGGATGAATAAAATAAATTATAAAATAAAAATTTTAAACTTGTATCTATTTAGAGTTGAAACTTATATTATTATAGGCTAACATAAAAGATGTCATAAATTTGCTAGACCGAATCCCCTGGTTTGATTTCTTTTGGGCACACTTTTTTATATGCATAAAATTTAAACTGTCTCAACTTTTTAGCTCTCTTAGTGCAACTCTACCTTATTTAGTCCCAAATTCCGTTTTTTTGGAATTTTTCACTTTTTTTGTTATCTATTAATTTCCCTCTTAGTTCGAATTTCACATTGGTTTTTGTTTTTCTTTTTTCACTTTTATTATCTCTGGATGGCAGTATTCACTATTTATGGCCTAAATTGCAAAAATCTTGGATTCCACAGCCCTTGAAAAACTCAAAGTTAATCGACAGGCTTGTTTTTCTAAATGCCATATATTAGGAAAAACTCCTAGTGGTTAAAAAAGTTATACGCATTTTAGCGACTTCATAAAATAAAATAATGTAAAAAGCATAAAGTTTAAAATTAAAAGTCCTATACTTTGAAATTCTTTTAACATAAATTTAGTTTTTTTTACCAAAAGTTATTTTTTGGGGAATCCAAATTTTCGGTCATATTTTGATTTGGGAGTTTATATAATTCAAGGCTTTTTTGCATACAGAAATTCACATATGAGCAATTATTTTAAAAGTGATACTTAATTTGAGCCTGGAATCGTAATTTTTTTTTTTGAGGGCACATCGATATGACCCGTGTTTTCAGATAGTTTGAACCTTCAGAAAACCGAAAAAAATCGTGAACAAGAAATCGGCGATCGGTACCAAAAAGATTTTTTCACTTTTATGTCAAAAAACGTGTTTTTCGTATCTGAGCTACCCTAAATTTTTAAAATAACTGTTTAGGTAAAAAAACTTTTTTAAAATAGATAAGAAAATCTGATTGCCAGGGAAAAACCACTCCAGAAGAAAAAAAACTTATCTTTTTACGACGAAATTTAGCCAAGTTATCGTCAATTTAAGATTTTCCTCAAATTCGTCTTAAAAAATATTGAGATTTTATTGAAAAAAGCCTGTTTCTGAACTTTAAACATGCATTACTCGCTTGATTTTCATCGTAAAATAATAATTTTTTTTTTAAAATTGATTAACTTTTTCCTGGAAATTCATTTATTTAAGAAAAAAAATCATTTTTATTGACCAAATTTCAATTTTTAGGTCAAAAGCCTTTGAAAACTGTAAGTAGCAAGATTTACTTAACACAGTTTTTGATCTAAAAATTAAAATTTTGGCAATAAAAATAATTTTTTTCTTAAAGAAATGAATTGCCAGGAAAAAATTAATCGATTTTAAAAAAAAAATTATTATTTTATAAAAGCATGTCCATGGAATTTTTCTACGGTAACTTTAGTTTTTGGGGTCGCTGATTCCAAATCCGAAGTCCGTTTTGACCTAACGTGGTCCAATTTTGCGTAATTGCCCATTTTAGGTCATTTTTAACGTTTTTTTGCTATTTTTTGTTAAAATTTTTAATATATTACCATTTTTCTCACACTGCACTAATGTTTTTTAACATGAAATATGCTTATAGGGAGGGGGTACTTCAGAACTTGAAAATTAAGGGGGGGGGATCAAATTTTTCCTATTTATGGGGGGGGGGGTCAAATAAGACTTAGAATAATTTCAATTTACGGACTTTGAATAATATAGGTTTAAAGATTTAGAATACTATCGATTTAGGGACTTAAAATAATTCAGGAGGGACTTGGAATAATTTTGATTTAGGTACCCAGAATAATTTCCATTTAGGGGATTAAAATAATTTGGGTTTAGAATCTTAACAGCTGGTAAGATGATAATTACAAATTATAAAATTAGAAAATTGTATTGTAATGTTGAGTAACATTTGCATTATACCTAGTCCATAGCTGGAAGTAAACATGTTCCATGCATTTAGGTTGTGTTTACACAAACCAGTTATAAGTTTTGGGTCTTTACACCTAATTATTATATCTACTCATACAAAAAAAATGGTAGCCCATAATAGGGATTTTCAGGCTATTTTTCACGCTTTTTGGGCTATTTTTAGCTCTTTTTATGAAATAATACCAATTTTTATCTACAGCTTCTGGTTCTGAATCGCCTATTATAGGCAACTGGACATTATTTGTTAAAAAAAGATGTGTTATTTGCGTTTAGTGACCCGAAAGCCACAAGCTGTAGAAAAAAATTGGTATTAGTTCATAAAAATAGCTTAAATTACCTCAAAAACGTTCAAAACAGCCTATAATTGCCTAGTATGGGCTACTGCACCGTTTTTAGATAATTTAAAAATAATATTCGTATTTAACTACCTTGAAATACTCAAAAACCAGAAGCTGTAGATAAAAATTGGTATTATTTCATAAAAATAGCTAAAATTAGCCCAAAAAGCGTGGAAAATAGCCTAAAAATCCCTATTATGGGCTACCATTTTTTTTGTATGAGTAGATATAATAATTAGGTATAGAGACCCAAAAAACATTAGTGTAGTGTGCGAAAAATGGTAATATATTAAAAATTTTAACAAAAAATGGCAAAAAAACGTTAAAAATGACCTAAAATGGGCAATTGCGCAAAATTGGACCACGTTAGGTCAAAACGGACTTCGGATTTGGAATCAGCGACCCCAAAAACTAAAGTTACCGTAGAAAAATTCCATGGACATGCTTTAAAAAAAATCGCAAATAAAACCATGCTCCAGACCTGTACTAAAAAGTACAACAGATTTTTGTATACAAGAGATAAATTCAACAAAATTAACACAGGATTTGCGCCAATTTTGAAGAAAATAAATAGGCATTGTGTTTACTTTATGAATTCTAAAAATTATCGAATTTTATATTGTGAAGAATTTGCATAAAATTTCAAACAAAATCTTAATATAGTATTATTCATACTTATTTGTTTAGTACATTAATACAAGTTTTTTTAATTAAATAAAGCGTTAATACTTAATAATACTAATATTATATACACACTGTAAAAAGTAACTTTCTTAGATTTACAAAAAAAATAGAATTTTTTCGAAAAATTAGTGAATTTTCAAAAAATTTTGTAAGTATTCGTTAAAAATCGTAAATTTACTAGTATATTATCAAAAAATTCGAGAATTCTCGATTTTTTTTAGTGATTTTACAAAAAAAGTTGCAAATACACAACTATTTTTCGGAAATTTACAACTATTTTTTGAAAATTTTTGAAAAAAAATTGTAAATTATTATTTTTTCTTGCGAATTCACAAAAAAATATCGAGAATACTCGAATTTTTTGTTAATATACTAAATTTATGTTATTGAAGTTATGAACGTTCAACGAACAATATCTAACCTAAACTGGTTAAAAAAAGTGGTTTTATCTTGATAATAATTTTTCCGGTGGTTTTTCCCAAGAAATACTAAACGCAAATGAATCTTTAATAAAAAAGGCATAATTAATAAAAAATTTGACATGGTTTAAAGTATCGGAAATATAAAAATGTAGAGAAAGAAATTTTTCCTCTTTAAGATTTTTATGTTATTTTTTACTTTAGAGTCAGTTTTCCCAAGTAAAACCTTCATATTTATGTTAAATATTTAATTTTTTATTATTTATGATATTTTTTAAAAAATATAAATCACCGGAAAATATTTAAAAGAAGAAAAATGCTAGAAATTTGTAGGTTAAAATATGCGTTTTTTTTTCATTATAGTCTATAATCTATTTTTTCAGTAAATACAGATTACTTACAAGGAATAATTAATTAAAAGGAAGATTTAGAGTTTAACATTAAATTTTATGGCCTAGGAACGATAACCTTCAATAATACACAAATTTCAGTGAAATCGCGGTTTAGGGTGTTTAGTTACTGGCCGTCACCAGATTTGGTCTATTACAGGTTTTTTGGATCGCTGATATAATTTTTATTTAGAGAGTTAAAATAATTCAGATTCAGGCAGTTAGAACAATTTTGATTTATAGACTCAGAATAATATCGATTTAGGGATTTAGAATAATTTCAGGATTAGGGACTTAATTGTAATAATTTTGATTTAGGGACCTAGAATAATACACGTTTAGGGAATCAACGATCCCGAAAACTATACTGGGATACCAAATATAGGCGAAATTAGCAATTGTTTTCAAGAATTTACTTATATAATTTTTAATTATTACCTTACCAGATATTAAGGTTCTAAACCCAAACTATTCTGATTCCCTAAACGCGTATTATTCTAGGCCCCAAATTTAAAATTATTACAAGTCCCTAATCCTGAATTATTCTAAGTCCCTAAATCGATATTATCCTAAGCCTATAAATCAAAATAATAAATAAAATTTATGTTAAAATTTATTAACTGCCTCCATCTGAATTATTTTAAGTCCCTAAATAAAAATTATTTTATGTCCCTACACTTGAATTATTCTAAGACCCTAAATCGATATTATTCCAAGTCCATAAACCTGTATTATTCTACTTCCTTAAGCCCAGATTTTTCAAAGTTCCTAAATTTAAATTATTCTAAGTCTCATTTTACCCTCCCACCCCTTAATTTTCAAGTTCTGAAGTACCCCCACCCTATAAAGATGTCCCATGTTAATATAGGCTCAATTAGCAATTGCTTTCAAGAATTTATCTGTCTTGCTAATTTTTTCCGATTTTTTATGATAAATCTTTCATTACTCAAAACTGGCAATCCGAAAATGGACAAAAATTCAAAATCGGTTTCAGTAACCAAAAATACATACGTTCCACTGAGATAAATCCATCCTCGAGCTGATAAAATTTTTAGATGCATTTAACATTGCTGATGCAATTACTCCAGTCAAATCGCGGAATTAAGCGGGTTTTCAGCTACTAGATATCACAAATATTTTCCACTTTAGGTTTTTCGGGTCGCTAATCTGAAATTTCAGGGTATTTTCTATGAGAAATTGGTAGTGGGACTCTTTTAAAATTGCAAAAAACTACCCCAAAAATGGAATCTGGAAAAGTTTAAATATCCCGACGAATTGTCCTGAGATCTCTAGAGATCTCCGGGGATCTCCAGAGATCTCTAGAGATCTTCAGAGATCTCTAAATTGGGGAGATCTCTAAACTTGTTTTTAATTATTTCAATTGATTGAAGCTTATTATGCTAAAAATGCTTATAAATAGCTCCAACAAGCCTACATTATTCATAATACATGTAAAAAAAATTCAAGCTGTATTTATACATAGCTAAACCATCAAAATTTGCCTTTTAATCAAATGAAAATCTGTAAAATTATTTTTTTCTATAATTATTACGAAAATTGAAGCTAAACTTAGGTTTCTGACAAAAGATTTTCAAAAAGCGAATTACTATTAATATGATTAATAAAACTTGATCCTGGGGCATAAAAAAAGCTTCGCCTCAGATGGTAATTTACGTGCGATTTGGGCCATTCTTTACTTTTCTGGGTATATGCGAAAAATTCTAATTTTAGTTCTATTTTAATTCTATTTAAACATTTGGTAAAAAATTGTATTTTAATTTTTTTACTATCCCTGATAGACCATTTTTGATATAGTAAAGAGGCCGGTTTTCGGAAATTTCGACAAAATATGTTGTAATTTCATGTATTTTTATACAGTGGAAATAAGTTTAAGCCTTTATTTTACTTAGAAAAACGTATGAAACTTTATTTTACTTATTACAAAAATATGATAGTTTTAACTTAATAATTAATTACTTAATAATGTCTTATTTATTCACTTTCTTATACTGACTTTATACTGACTATCTAAAGCTTTACAGTTTGACTGACTCATCTAAATATATATATCTCATACATGATATTTCCCCCCTATAATACATATACAATTATACGTATATACTCTATAAAAACTACTCATAATAAGAAACACCATAACGTGGCGCACTCTCTAAGATCTAAATTATACTTTAGAAACCCAACAAAATAACACGCTACTTTGTTCATTTTTTATGTTATAGTAATTTAAGTTAGAAAGACAGTTATGATAAAAGTTAGCAGTAATAATAATAACAATAATAACTTACTTAAATTTTGTTTATATGTGATATTAAACGCTTTAAATTTTTACTCGCAATATTTCATTAATTTGTTTATTTTTTCCTGTATTTTAGATTTGCGTTAATGAATTCAAAAACTCCTTTATACAACATCATTTTTTTAAGCAAATTCTCGTTTAATCATTAATAAGAATCAATAACTTGCTTAACAGAAATTAATTTAATTATATTATGGAAATAGATAAACTATTATTTTTGAAATAACTAACGTGTTTAGCATTTGCTGGGTGGTATACTTAAAAAGGACTAAAAAAAAGTCGTTGAAAGTACGCTAAACAATAGGATTCTGTGTTCAAATAATGTTTTTCATTGATTTCGTTAAAAAAATGATTTAAATCTTTGAAATTTCTTCAATTTCTTCATAAGCAATTTATGATTTTATTGACGTAGAGTGCTTTTTGAGCTACAAAATATACAAGTTTTATTAATCATATTAATAGTAATTCGCTTTTTGAAAATCTTTTGTCAGAAACCTAAGTTTAGCTTCAATTTTCGTAATTGAGAACGCGCGCCTCCCACTTTTTCCTTACTTCTAGCGACGATCGCTGTAACTTTATACCCAAGCGGTTTATGTTTGAAAATTAGTATAAATTATAATAGCATTTTAAAAATAATTTTTTACTTTAATTTGTTTAAATTAATTTATTAATAAAAGATAAAGTTAATTTTAAATATTTTAGAAATTTATTTTTAATAAAATATTTTGATTATTTTTTTTTGAATTCTTCAAACTCTACGCGCTGGGGTATAAAGTTACAGCGATTGCCGCTAGAAGTACGACAAAAGAGGGAGGCGCGCGTTCTCAATAATTATAGAAAAAAATAATATTTTTACAGATTTTCATTTGATTAAAAGGCAAATTTTGATGGTTTAGCTATGTATAAATACAGCTTGAATTTTTTTTTACATGTATTATGAATAATGTAGGCTTGTTGGAGCTATTTATAAGCATTTTTAGCATAATAAGCTTCAATCATTTGAAATAATTAAAAACAAGTTTAGAGATCTCTGGAGATCTCCGGAGATCTCTAAAGATCTCAGGACAATTCGTCGGGTTGGCAATTAAATTTTAAATATTTCTGTTAAATAACGATTTTACTGTTGATATTTTCAACCCTAAGGAAATTTTCTTTAGATTTACGGTTCTCTGATCACGATTTTTGTAATGATGCAACTAAAATTAGAAGAGCGAAAAATTTTCCTTGTTATAGTTTTTCTCATTCTACCTATTTGTGATAACTTACAGCGGATTCGGTACCCTTTACTAGGGTAATACATAGGGAATATGATATTCCAAATGAACTCCCTTTTTAGCTAGTTTTGGGGTACAATCCCCATTTTCCATTTGTGGAACAAAAAGATTGTTGATAAGCCATCCAAAAAACTTATTACGAAGAAAATTTCTCTATAGTTGGGAATATCAGCCCTTTTTTTCCCCTGACTTTACTGTAATATAAATGTTTAATAATATCATTAGTAGGGTATTGTTCGCAAAAATATTGCTCCAAAAATGTTCTTCCTGAAGTATATTGAAGTTTAGGTGACAAAATAATCCCATACCAATTTTCAGCTCAATTGAGAACGTTTTAGGGGTTGCACAAACCCAAAATAGCTCTCAAGTGGTTGGCTCAACACCGATAATTGGTGTGAACGACAAACATTTTTTTCAAAATACGTTTTTTATCTTTCCTTATATGTTTTTGGTGTCACTAAACTCGAAAATGAGGTCCTCAAAGTCCGAAAATACCATAAACACCCTTAAAATACCGAAAACACCCCTTTTTTTACCAAAAATTTTTGGATTTTATAGCAAGAATCGTATATATTTGGAAAATCTGGACCGTAAATTACAATGTATGACTTAAATATGTTTAAAAAACACCCAAGATGCCCTATGTTTATTCCAATGCTCCTTCTTGGCCGAGAAACGTAGGGGTCAATTTTATAAAAAAGTTATAAGATAGGGTTTTTAGGCGATTTTCCAAATAACTCTGTTATATAGCCATTCTATCAAAATATTACCGTTTAGTCTCATTTTTTTCGTATAAGAGCTTACCTTTCATTCTCTCTAAACTGCAATTTTTTGTCACCGATTCTCTCATCGCTATAGTTAGTAAATCAAATGTCCATTTTTTGTCAAAAATGACCAATTTTAAAATTGCTGTTAAAATTGTTAATTTTGATTAAAAAGAGTCGTAAAGGTCTCAAAAATTTTGTATAATTTTGTATAATTTAAGTTTTGAAAATTTTTTTACTCATTCCTTTTCGATTGTTTGTTTACCAGATGTGAGAATTTAAAAAAAGAGTCTCAATTTAAGGTTTTTTTTAAAGAAATCATATTTTATCACTATTTTTGTCGAGTCATATTTCGTAAAGGTCTAAAGCAAAATGAACGAGTGAAAAATTTTGAAACTTGAAACTAGCTCAAAATGTTGTAAACTGGCTCAAGACTTATTTTTATCAAAAATTACAATTTTAGCATCAATTTTAAAACTGGTAATTTTTTGCAAAAAATGGACATTTGATTTACTAACTATAGCAATGATAGAATCGGTGATAAAAAATTGCCAGTTACGGGGAATGAAAGGTAGCTTTTATACAACAAAAATGAGACCAAACGGTAGGAATTTGGTAGAATTGCAATATTACAGCGTTATTTGGAAAATTGCCTAAAAACCCTATCTTATAACATTATTATAGAATTGAGCCCTGCGTTTCTCGGCCAAGAAGGCGTGTTAGTATAATCGGAAGGAGTTTTTAGTATTTTTTTTAACAGATTTAAGTCATCCATTGTGATTTATGATCCAGATGTTCCGAATATATATGATTCTCGCTATAAAATCCAAAAAATTCTGGTAAAAAAAGGGGTGTTTTCGGTGTTTTAAGGGTGTTTAAGGTATTTTCGGAATTTGAGGACCTCATTTTCAAGTTTAGCGACACCAAAAACATATAAGGAAAGATAAAAAACGTATTTTGAAAAAAATTTTTGTCGTTCACACCAATTATCGGTGTTAGCCAACCACTTGAGAGCTATCCTGGGTTTGTGCGACCCCTAAATCGTTATCAAATGAGCTGAAAATTGGTATGGGATCATTTGGTCACCTAAACTTCAACATATTTCAGGAAGAATATTTTTGGAGCACCTTTTAAAAAAACGGTTTTTACCACATGGGATCACAAAACGTGTTTCTAGAAAAAAATAGAAATCAAAATTTTACCAATAAAAATAGTTTAAGAAACTAAGTATGACCTTTCAACCAGTTTTGAATGATTCAGATTCAAAATTTTTAAGTTAGTAATTAATAAGTTATTCAGACCAAATAAATAAAAAAAAATATTTTAACATGGAACATGTTTATAGGGAGGGGGTACTTCGAAACTTGAAAATTAAGGGGGGGGGGGGTCAAATTTGTCCCATTTAAGGGGGGTAGCCAAATTTGTCCCATTTAAGGGGGGGGGTCAAATTTGTCCCATTTAAGGGGGGTAGTCAAATTTGTTCCATTTAGGGGGGGAAGTCAAATTTGTCCTATTTAAGGAAGGTGGTCAAATATGTCCTATTTAAGGGGGGTGGTCAAATTTGTCCCATTTAAGGGGGGTGGTCAAATATGTCCTATTTAAGGGGGGTGGTCAAATGAAACTTGAATAATTAGAAGACTTTGAAAAATCTGAGCTTAAGGACTTAATAAATTATACAGGTTTATAGACTTAAAATAATATCATTTTAGGGACTTGGAATAATATTGATTAAGGGACTTAGAATAATTCAAGTTTAGGGAATCAAAATAGTTTGGGTTTAGAATCTTAGCAGCTAGTAAGGTGATAATTACAAATTATAAAATTAGAAAATTGTATTGTAATGTTGAGTAACATTTGTATTATACCTAGTCCTCAGCTGCAAGTAAACATGTTCCATGCATTTAGGTTGTGTTTACACAGTGTTATTTAAGTCACTTGACCAAATTTAAAAGCGTACCCTAATAATTGAATACTGTAACTTAAAATTCAAGCATATGCTTCAATTTTCAAGCAAAACAACTTAATCGTTTATGATATTTTAAATTAAAAATAATTTTCAGAAGAACATTTATCAATGCTTATATGGAAAATCTTAACATGTCTTCCAATGGTTTAATTTATGTGCACAATAATGCATTTCGAAATTGTAAATTAGGAGTAATCGATTTCTTACACAATGAACTTTCATTTTCTGATTATGAGAAAGACTCAAAAATTTCGCCATTTTATAATTGCCATCGACTTAAAGAGATGTTTTTAGAAGGTAATAACATCAGTATAATATTTGATGATTGGAAGGATAAAAAAATGCTTGAAAAATTAGATTTAGATTATAATATTGTAAATAATATACAAGTATGACGAATTTTATTTTATTGATCTTTTTAAAATGTACTTTTCATTAACTAAATTTTTATTTCCGGTTTCAGAGTAATGATCTGAAATTTGACTCAAAAAAACTGCACATATTTCTAAATAGCAATAAAATCACTTACATAAATATGCCAAAAATTGAGGATGATATTATTAAATCTAATCAGCATTTATCAATTTCTTTTAACAGAAACCCAATACAGTGTGACTGCAATATTTACGGTTTCTTGCAATACTTAAATCCAAATCCGAAGGAAGCTTTAAAAACCAAATTTCAAGTGTACTTTGAAGATTTGGTTTGCAAAGGACCCTCTGAATACAGCAGACAAAATGTTCGAAATTTAAATTTTTCTTCTCATACATGTGAAAGTGAGAAAATAAATTACCCCTCTGACACTGCATGCGGTGTTAAAGGAGATTGTCGTTTCAGACCATTTGATAAATCCTTAATTATTGACTGTTCGTTCAGAAATTTAATGGTGAATCCAGAATTAATGACATTAGAAGGGGTAGATAGAGTTGAATTAAATCTCCAATCAAACAATATAAAGCAAATGCCTGATATGAAGAAACCTGGATATAGTAAAATTCAAGTACTAGATTTATCAAACAACCAAATTTCAGAAGTTTCAGATAATATTCTTCATGGTAATCTAAAGGTAACTATTGAAAAAATAAATTTGGTAGAATTATTTTTTTAATTAGAAATAATTGTGTATTTTTTAGGAACTTATGTTAAATAATAATAGTTTATCAAACATTGATTCAATTATTCTTGATGAATATTTCAAACGAAACAAAGCGCTAAGAATATTTAATAATCCTTGGAAATGTCAATGTAACACATTAAAATTTTTACGAAACGTGATATCAGATTTGAGTAATAAATCAGAAGTAATGAGATTTACCTGTAATGGTTTGAAAACTCCTATAAATATTCCTGAAATGGAGGAAAATTGTTTCTCATTTTATAAACAATGGTCGCATATTATTAGTTTTGCTCAGTTAATCAGTAGTATACTTTTCGGATTGGCATTGACATTTTACTACAAATATAATCTGCAGATAAAAATGTTTTTGTATTCAAAAAATTTATGTCTTTGGTGGGTCAAGGAAGATGACATTGATAGGGATAAGAAATATGATGTATTTCTCAGTTTTTGCCACGTGGATCAAGATTTTGTTATGTCAGAGATCGTTCCTCAACTTGAAGGCAGTGAAAAACCATTAAAAATATGCCTACATTTTCGAGATTGGGAGGTAGGAGATTGGATTTGTAATAACATACATAAATCAGTGCAAGAATCAAAACGCACTCTGATAATTATGTCAAAAAGATTTTTAAAAGTACTTGGTGTATGTATGAGTTTAGAACAGCGTATCGAAAAATGTTGACTGACAAGTGCGTAAGAATGCTTGTAGTTAAGTATGGGGAAATAGAGTAAAACGATTCTCTTGATTTTGAGCTTCAACATTATCTTGAATCAATTACTATTGTTGAGTGGGGTGATTATTATTTTTGGAGAAAGTTGTTATATTCATTGCCACATTCTGTAAATAAATTTTAATTAAAATTTTATTATATTGATAAAACATCTCTGATACCGTCTGCTTATCCCAATGGACCTAAAAACTATTTACAGGTCATTATTGCCGTTATCTATCCATATCTATTCTCAGAACCTTAAAAAATAGATTTAAAAAAACATATCAATCAATATATTTTGCAAAACAATTGAATTCTGAATTCTTAAAATAAGAATACATCAAAATTTAAGGGTAAGTAATTTAAAATATGAAAGCTTATATTTTATGTTAATTTTTCATTTTATAAATAATCACTTCTGATATTTTAGAAATTTTTTTATCATTTAAATATTGAAAACTACCTGTCGTATAATTTTTTAAGTTTATTTTATCAAAAAGTTCTTGGGTTAGACTTTCAGGGTGCTGTAAACTGTTTGACACTGTTTACACAGGACATTAATTTATAATAATGAATAGGTCTTGAATGTTTCGTCGCGTCCTCTGGCGAAAATTGTTATAAGAGACGGATTCTGAATTAGCTGTTTTATAAATTATAATCGATAAACTAAATTTTTATATTCAGCTATAAACATCAGATTTTTGATTTACTGCTGAAAATTAAAGTTATTTTATTTTTACATTTATTTTTATTTTATTAATATTATAAACGCGCATACCTGAATACAAAAATTTTTAGAATCTTTAATTGGTATAATGACTTTATTTCATAATTAATAGCAAATTAATTACAATTTTAGCACATGAAAACCGTTGTTTTCACCTGTTGAGTCATCGCTTGCTCGTCAAATTATTGGTATTAATACAGTTCCTCAAGCAAGGCTATTCAGGTATAATAATTTAAAGAACTGAGAACTATCTTTTCCTTGGAAAAAAACGCTGCCAAGTGATTGGCACTATGGTTCCTCATCAGCAAAAGCAAAATATTTATAATGGTCTATTTTATCTAATAAAAATGATGTTTTTTTAATTTTTTTATATGAAAAATATTCAAAAAAAAAAATTTTTAAAATTACGTATCAGATGGAAAAAAATCCTTTAAAAACAATAATTCTAGATATTAGTACTTTTATAGAAATAAATTAAGTACTACATCCAAAAAGAAAAAAAATTATTGTATTTTTTTAATTTCTTTATACAAAAAATTTTGAAAAAAAAAATTTACAAAAATTACGTATGAGATGGAGAATTCCTTTAAAACCATAATTCTGGATATTAGTACTTTCATATAAATAAATTAAGTACTACGTCCAAAAAGAAAAAAAATTATTGTGTTTTTTTAATCTTTTTATACAAAAAATTTTGAAAAAAAAAATTTCGAAAAATTACATATCAAATGAAAATCCTTTAAAAACTATGATTCTGGATATTAGAACTTTCCTAGAAATAAATTAGGTACTAAATCCTAAAAAAAAAAAAAAAATTGGCATTTTTTATATTTTTTGGCGGCAAAAATTTTGAGAAAAAAATTTTCAAAAAATTAAGTATCAGGTCCAAAAAATTAAAAAACTAGTACTTCCATGGAAGCAAACTATGTACTACGTGCAAAGAAAAAAAAAAATTGGTGTTTTTTGTATTTTATTATGAAAAAAATTTTGGGAAAAAAATTTTCAAAATATTAAGTATCAGATTCGAGATATGGAGTAAAAACCATACTTTCAAATATAAGTACTTTCGTGGAAATAAATGAGTTATTACATCCAAATTAAAAAAAAAAAAAGTACCTCGAGCTTTTTTGGTGAAAAAAATTTTGAAAAAAAAATTAGGTCTTAATGTCGTGTTGGCTGTGAAATATCACCGGTTACAGTGCGACATACATACATACATACATACATACATACATACACACACACACACACACAAACTTTTTTTAAAAACCGGTTTTTTAGCTTCCTGAGGTCTCAAAACGTGCTTATATGCCAAAATATCGAAAATCAAAATTTCACCTATCACAAAGGTTCCTCTATGAGGAACCAATTAAAAACATTATTGAGCAAGAAATACCAATATTTTTTGTATTTTCAAAGAACGAGTTGTTCTTAAGAATGTCAGGTTTTTTCTCAGTTGTTTATTATCAACTTGTTCTTTGGAAACACCAAAGATATTGATATTTTTTGGAAAATAATATGTAATAATTTTAATAGTTTTTTTACTTTTGTGTTGGTATGTAATTTTCTATAAAAATCTGTAGGTATAATTATTATAAAATTATTTAATGAATAAAGAATTTATTGACACTTGTTGAAATTCTTGTTAAGAAAATTATCAAAATCTACAAATTTATACGTATTAAATACATTTTCTGCTGGAATAAATCGCTTATTTATTAAATAATTTCATAATTCATAATGTCCAGCGTATCTCAAAACTATATAATTGTACATAATTATGTTAAATCTTATAATATATTATTTAAGAAAAATTATTTAAGATTTTGAGTAAAATAATGAAAAAAAAATTTATTTATTTATTTCATAAAAAATATTTTCTTTTTAACTTCTATTAATAAAAAAATTTTTTTTCGTACATTTAAAATTATATTTTTGTGTTGAATATCTCGCACAAAAAAAAACATAATGATTTATCATCATGTTTTATCATATGGTTGGTATCATATGATTTACCATAAGGTATATATTTTTGATAAAATAATTTCTGTTATCTCCTGGAGAACCTTCGGGATGAAAATTAACCCTTCCAATTTTCCAAGATGGCGAACCAAAAAACATTAACAAAAGAACTTTATACACTACTTAAGAAAAACACATAAACACATAAAACTGACCGTAGAAATTGAGTTTTTAGTTGATGAAGTGAATGATAAAGAGTATATTGCGTGAAAGAATGAAAATTTTCATTCATAAAAACTGTTTTCTTAACCTCTAAAACCCCCAGGTAGCGTAGAAAGTTCTTTTTTTCAAATTTTCCGGTCCACCATTTTGGAAAATCGGAAAATACATTGGGGTGAAAAAATGAAAATTATACCTCCAGGTTTTCAGCTTTTCCTAGGAGGGTTCATTTTAATCCCGAAGTTTCTCCAGGAGATAACAGAAATTCTTTTATCAAAAATATATACCTTATGGTAAATCATATGATAAATCATAATCAAAATTTCACCTATCACTTCCTCTATGAGGAACCAAAATGAAAGTATATGTCAAAAATAAAACAAAAATAAGACAAAAAAAATTATTTGCAAAATATTAAAATTTATATTTACATTTACAGATTTATATTTACATATACAATATTTTAAATATAATTTAAAAAAAATTAAAAACTAAAGCTGATATTTGATAACACGAATATCAAAGTTAATTTATTTTCAAAGTCAACCAAACTGGATAATATAATTAGTAATTTATCGCAAAAGCAAAATGACTAATTAACAAAAGTATTAGATATTAGATTTGCATGTATAATAAATTTTCAACAATTAAAAAGTTTAGAAAACTATTAACTCTCAATTTTTATCGATCATTTCATACGCATAACATGGAAATAATAAATTTAAATTAAATTAAATGACTTTCAAACTAATAATTATTTATATGGCATTTTTATGCGCATTTCATTTTGAATTAGTTTTCTTTTTCAAGGAAATTTATTTATTAATGCATTTTATGAAACTTTTTTTTTAATATGGCAAAATTAAAATGATTAATCAATAAATTTATTTTAAAAAATTCTAATTTTTTATACGTCGTTAAGTAACTTAATCAATATTAACATTTATTAGAGTCCTAGAGTTTTCATTTTATAATCTAAGAAATATTTAGGGATATTATACATAGATCACCCTTACAAATGTGGAGAACAGCAACTTATAAATTTTAGTTTGAGCCATTTCATTTAGTTATTATTTAGATTGAATCAAGCTAAATGTTTTGGAAACAATTTAAAATTTGTTGTGTTATAACCAATAGTTTATATATGAAAAACCTTTTTTTCTGCAGTTCCAGTATGTTGATTTTCTACCGTCTGAATGATAATAATATAAAAACCCATCTATATGAAGATATCTTGTACTTCCATTTATAATAATTTCTCCAGTTAAATCACACATTATTAAAATTTTGAAAAACCGAAAATTTGTATTTCTTTATACGAAAATTTATGGTTATAACTTATATGATTATAATTTCAAACTAAAAATTTGGGGTTAAATATAAAATAATACTGTAACCAACTTCAATTCAAATTTTGTTTTTTGTTAAACTTTAAAATTTAAAAAAGAATTATTTTTTAATAATATTTTATGTGAATTAATTAATTGGGAAAAATAAATTTTTAGAAAAAAAAAATTGGAAAAATATTGCTTATTGGGAAAAAAAATTATTGGGAAAAAAAGGTAATGGGAAAATAAACTTTTTGTGAAAATCGGAGTGGGAAACTTTTTTTGGAACTTTTGTCCCCATACCATTATTTATTTTACATAAAAATAGTAAATGACAAATAATAAATTCTCAGCTTGAACTTTACTCATGGGTAATAATGTTTTAGTTTTTGCATAAATACTTGCGAAAGTAAATATCTGAATATTCAATCAAGCAGTACTAGTGTATTTTTCAGTACAATAATTTGTAAGTCTTATAGAAGTCTAATAAGAAAAAATTCTTATAACTGGTGTTCACACAACCAATAATTATGAAATATTTTCATTTATAACAGTTTTAACTCAGCTCCTGACACTGACGATAATCACACGCCGGAGAATGAGTAATATTCTTCACCATGTCAAAGACTCTTGTGAAAGATTAAATAGAATCTGCAGTTTTAAAAAATATTTAAAATTTTTACTTCATCCTCACAAAAAAAATTTAAACAATAGAATTTACAATTTGCAATTTATTTTTAAAAAATTAAAGCTAAATAACTAATTAAATATACTTCTTCCTGTATTGTAATTTTCAGCAATTACAAAGTTTCGAAAATTATTAATTGACTTTTAATTTTTATCGATTTACTCGTAGATGGCGTGTAAAAACTTTTCAAAGTCAAATAAAAATTGATACGTTATAATAATAGTTATATCTGATTTCAAGTAATCATTTTTTATGTAATTTTTGTGCGCATGTTATTTTTTTTAGCGCAACAAAAACTTGTCATGACAATTGGGGTCTTTTCCGTAGTTTGAGGGCGCTACTGAGACATGCTCCGTTTCAGTGGGAATTTAAAATCTTTCAAAATTAAATGACTATTATTTATTAAAATATATTAATTTTTTATCAAAAAAGTATTTGATTATAACAAAATAATATCAAAATAATCATATTTCATATTCAAAAGTTTAATTTTGTTGATTAATTAATTTAATATTATGTTAATAATAATAACATTTTACTAAGATTTTGTGTAAGCATTTTGGAGCTTTAATTAAATTTAGAATTTGAATTATCGACCTTGAGGAGCAATACCAGCCCTAAATAGATAATTCTTTATGAATTTTGTTTTTTTTTTTTGTTTTTTTTTTTAATTTTATTATTTTTAATGTATGTAACTTTTATCAATCATCATGTTATTTGCAGAGCTTTACCAGCCTGAACGACATGTTGTAGGTATAATAGTTACAGCTCTCATATGATCGTTAGATTCAACATTAAAAAATTTATATACATAAATGAGAGCGTTAGCTTCAAAAAATGTTCATATACTCCTATACGAGTGAGAGAGAGAGCATATAAAAAATCAGCTGACCTGCGTACGAAACGATTTCTCTCTCACTCACACAAGAGTATATGAGCATTATTATTTACATGATATTATATTAATTAATCAACAAAATTATACTTTTGAATATGTAATATGATTATTTTGATATTATTTTATTAAAATCCAATACTTTTTTGATAAAAAATTAATATTTTTTAATAAATAATAGTCATTTAATTTTGAAAGATTTTGAATTCCCACTGAAACGGAGCATGTCTCAGTAGCGCCCTCAAACTACGGAAAAGACCCCATTCATTTAACGGAAATAAAACCTTTTGCTTGACATTGGAAAAGAAAATCAATAAAATTAGTTTAATAAATTAGATTTTTTATAACCTTGCTAGGTAACTCAACGTTGTATTCGCTCAGTGAAGGTAGGCGTGGCGATGAAAAAATCTATCGAAGCGCTCATGGTGGGAGGCTCTGAACTAGCTACTCGGGGCTTTTTATACTGTTTAGCATGGAAAATGAAAAAAATATCAAGTAATTTTAAAATTTTTAATTATTTTTCCAATTTCAAGTGTTCAAAAGCATTTAAATAACAGTATATTTTATATATACACTTAAAAATAGCAGCAAGACATTTTTTTATTTTATAAAATTAATTATAAATCAAATTATAGTGCGGGTAGTCAATGCAAACAAAATCGTACATAACCGGAGTAACTTACAAAAACTATTAATATTTTAAAAATTTATTTAAATAAACTGTTTTATTTTTATTAAATATTCTAAAACAAATTATTCGGAATCATTTGATATACATTACTTGCAAAAATATTTTTTAATTATTTTACAATTAAAATTTTTAATTTGTTTCCATATGCTTTACATTATAAAAGCCCCGAATAGAAGGAGGGGTACCACGTGATTAAGCATAAACCGCCCCTCCTGCACTGAGCGAATAAATACTTATATTTCAAAACCATAGAATTTTTATCCTGTAAGCTGAATCACCGGTTAGTAGTAGAATGCACTTGCAGATATTGAGAAGGGCTAAAAATAAACACGAGTACGAGTAAATTGCTGTAGTTAGCATGTCTACATTTACTGGAAAAAACAAATGATTAGCAATTTTTATCTTGAATGAACAGAAAGTTTTGAAGAAATCTTTAATAATAAGTTCAGTATAAATATAAAAGGTATAAAAACTAAATTTTTATTAACGGAACGTTTGCACTCCCATAAAAAATTTGCCAAACCTGATTACGGAAACTAAATTATTTGTACATTATTAAGTTTTACGTTTTTTATGTTTTATTTTTTGAAAATCACAAAAACTTAGTTTTTTTTTTAATTGAGTACCTGCATGTTTTTAGTACCAAAACTGTAAATCAAAATAAGACGAGAAAAAATTTACGTTAAGCTTACCAAGCTAAAAATTAACATTTTTTAAAAAAGTGCTTTTATTGTAGATACGAAAAAATAATTCAATTTTTTTTTTTAAGTTGCATTAGTTTAGAAAATTGTTGTAGTAAATCCCAAAAAAAGATTAAGGTGCAAAATTATATTGAGATCTGAATTTTTTTTTAATCAAATTTTTTATTACTTGCTTTTAAATATACTAATTTGTTAATGGAAACTAGATAAGTTGTTAGGTAATAAATAGGAAGCAATGAAGTCTAACTAGTTCTAGAATTCGATGGTTGGTTTCGTATTTGCAAAGTCGTTTAAGTTTTTAATACATGTACGATTTATAAAGTAGAAAAAATAACAGCCATTAAGCTCCTTAAAACTCATTCCAACTCAAGTAATATTGCTTTAATTTTAATATATCGCTTATTTTCATTTTTTTTGCAAAAATAGCGTCACGTGTATTTCAAAAAGTTGTTGACCATACACCATAAAAATTACCTAACAAAATTTTAAGTTGAAAAAAAAGTTTGTGGCTAAAATATGACAAAAAAGCCTTTACATATCTAGGGCAAAAAAAGCCTATTTTCTGCCCTAGGGAGACGGTTTTTTTGCCCATTATACGTAAAACTATTGTTTAGAACACGGGACAAAATATGGGATTCGACTTTTGCATGCTGTCTGCACTCGCTCGTGCATACAACTATGTGCAAAGCCGAAACCAATATTTTATCCCTTGTTTAATAAATAGCTATTACCGTTCCTATCAAGAAATTGGTGTTTTAAGCAAAACAAATGCATGGATTTTTATTTTCTTTTTTTTAAAGTTTGTATTTCACTTAATTTTAGATGTACCAACAGTTACTTAAACTTAAATTAATGTTTTAGATGCTATTTTAGTTTAAAATATGACCAAAAATTTCTTATTTTTTCACAAAAGCATAAAAATACTTTTTTATACCTCAAGAAATATGCAGTTTAAAGCACAATAATAAATTTTTTTTTAATTTACTAAGTTTTTATGTTAATAGAAAGTTGATCCTTTAACAAAAAAATCTTTTATTTTATGTTTTCTAAAAATTACAGCACTAAAACAAAATTTTTATATTATTTCCTTTAAATATATTTTTGCAAAAAAATAACTTCCTTAATTTTTTAAATTTTGTTATAACTTCATTATTTTATTATTAAAAATATAATTTTTTTTTTTTTTTTTACCGTGGCAACATTTAAACTTTACATAGTTGATGGATATGGCTCATTTTCATTTTAAATATATATATTTCAGACTATCTTGAGTATTTTCTTATTCTACTTATTCTTATCTCCGTGTAGATTAATAAAAGTGATAATATTTTTCAGTAAAGTTAATAAATTTAAATAAAAAATATTCAAAAAATATATCTAAAGTATTAACGTGAATATCAAATAACAAACCGGACATTTTAATTAGCGATTTATTGCAAAAACTAAATGACTAATTATTAATTAACAAAAGTATTAGTAATTAGATTTCCGTATAATAATAAATTTCCAGCAACTTAGTACAAAGTTTAAAAAACTATTAGCTATCGATTTTTCTCGACCAATTAATGCACATAACATGGAAATAATATATTTAATTAAAAAATAGCTACGTTATATTTGACTAGCTTTCAAAGTAATCATTTTGTATGCAATTTTTATGCGCATTGCTTTTTTTCAAGGAAATAACAATTGCAATAATATCATTGGAATAAATAAAAATTTATTTGATTTACTTTCGAAAACTATTCGTTAAGCATTGGTAATTAAGAAAACAGTGAACGATCATGGAACTTGTTAAAACAGTTTTAACGTATACCCGGGAGAAAATCTATCATGTATCCCCATGAGCATATATTGGCATACATGGGGATGTATCATTATGAATTGATTATGTCTCTGTATGATTGTGTATAATCGTTGCGCTCACGCTTGCGTTTGCAACCCCATTTTGCGGCTTTTGTAGATGGGGTCTAATATTTGATGATCTCAAAATCCGCAGGAGTTTCCGTTTTTCCACAGTTTTCAATTTTAAGCATTTATGAAGATTTTTTGATTTTTAACAGCTCCAAGATAACAATGAAGGCAAGAGGAGGTGGAGGAAAGGGATTAAAAATGAATAAAGTGAAATTTTTTTTTACTGTATTACTTGTGTATAAAATAAATGAATACGTTTAAAGTAAAGAAAAAGCAAAAAAATATATCTTTTTATTTGAATTTCGCGCTAATTTTCAGTCGGCCATTTTGAATTTTTCACTTTTCCGGACTAATTCTTAATCAGGAAGCCACCAGCATCCATTTTCTTGGGTATTTTTTAACTTTGATTAAATATTTAAATTTTTATTTTTTCATTGATTTTTTGCCTTTTACTCCAGTAAAAATACGGGTTTGCCTACACTTACGGTTGCGAATACGAGATTTGCTCTTGTATAGGTTTTTTGGGTCGCTGAACACGAAAATCGGGGTAATTTGGCAAAGAAAATTGCGCATCACTCTTAAATTTGCAAAAACTACCTCCAAAAGGGGGTATTTTTGATGTCATTACCTTCTGAGTTAATAGATTTATCCATGAATTAGTTTCTAGGCGTTTTTTGGGTCGCTAATTAAGAATCTTGATCATTTTTTAAGGTAACATTAATATTTCACCCCTAAATTAGCTAAAACTACCCCCGAAAAGGGGTGTTTCCGCCATTTTCGCACTTTATGCTGCCAGATTTGGTTCATAAGGGTTTTTTGGGTCGCTGAAAACGATTTTCATGTTTATTTTAATGAATAATTATTATATCACCCCTAGATTACCGAAAACAACCCCCAAAAGGGGTGTTTTTGCTGTTTCTGCACTTTTTGCGTCAAGATTAGGTCTAAAGAGTTTTTTGGGTCGCTGAAAACGAATAAATTAAAAATAACTTATATATTGTCATGTATGATCATACATGGGAGTATACAGTCATACAGAGACATAATCGATATATGGCCATGTATTAATATATGGTCATATATGGGGATACATGATTGATTTTTTCCCGGGTACTCCCTAATTATTATAAACCCTAGAACTGAAATTATAATAAAACCCGAAATATAAATTATTTTAAAACCATAAACTTAAAGTATTCTAAGTTCTTGTTCTGATCAGACCTTAAAATCTCTTCAAGTTCCTAAATCGAAAATATTCTTATTCCATTTGAGCCCCCCCCCCCCCTACTAAAAGCGTCAATTTTTTACCCCCCCCCCCTGCCCAGCTAGACCTTTTCAAATACCCTTCCCAATGAACGTGGTGCATGTTCACAATGTAAAATTAGTTTGGTCAAATATATTTATCCACTTTAGCCCTGGAAAGTATATATTAAATGCACCTATACTATGCTGGAAGAATTGAAATTCTTAAAGTACTTTAATGCGTATGTATTAGTTTCTCGATTTATACAAAATCTGTGTATAACTATTGCTTACCGCAACTGCAAAGTAATATTTAAATTCTCTCGTCTTTCCAATACACAATAGTTATACATACATATTTGACGTATATACTAGTTTTTCCAATCACTGTGGATGCGTTCGAAATATAACCGCCAGATGGCTGGTACTTATTTATTGCATTATAAGTACTTTAAAAATTTTAACTCTTCCAGCATGCAGATGCATTTAATATATTTTCCAAGGAAACACTATTACACACGACACACTATGTATCTCATCATGTCGAATAATGAGATACATTCTGTGTCTTGTGTAACAATATATCATTTTTTATATAAAATATGTATAATAACGTTGCTAGGTAACTCAATGTATATATTTATTCATAGTTTCAGAGAGATTATACAATAAGCAATTAATTAGCAGCAGAATAAGTTTGAAAACCTAGAGGACAGTTAATTGAGACTTTTCATTAACTAATTAGTATGTCTTTATTTACCATAAACCACGATAAAAAAGTTAGATAATTTAAATTTTTAAATGTTTTGAATTAATTTTTAATGATAATTTCGCCATTCTAATAAAAGGTAAGGAGCACAATTTTTGAAATTAAACTCTTTCACTCTCGCTTCATAGTAACAAACCTAATCATGAAAAAAGTATGAAGCTAAATTATTTAAACTTTCTAACAAGAGGAATTCAATACAATTGGAACACCAAATTACACCAAATGGTTATGGATGAGTTTTTATTTTGAAAAAACATGCCGGCTAGCCTCCGTTGATTCCAATGAGCCTTCTGGGACCAATCAAAACAGTTTTGTTTAGCTTGCGAGGTTTTGGCGTTTTCTTGAAAATTACCGAAAAATCCTATTTTATAACATTGAACCCTGCGTTTCTAGACCCAGAAGGCCCATTGGAATGAACGGAAGGTAGTCGGCATATTTTTTCAACATAAAAAACTCATCCATAACCATTTGGTTTAATTTGATGAACCAAATGTATTAAACTCCCCTTGTAAGTCTTCATGGTACTCAAGTTTGTATACTTTGAGAATTATATAGTAATATGGACCTGGACATGCATTACTTTAGTTATTGCGAGGTATAAGGATGTCGATATCTTTATTATTAATAATAATTGCAGATTTATATTCTAAATGCTTGAATCAGTATCTGTAAATTAGATCTTCATTGCAAAAGATAAATTTTATCGCTTTTGAAATTTGAATTGGTACACTAACAAGCGTATAATTTTTAATAAACTCAAAATAGTTCATGGAAAACTATAAAAATCCTAATCTTTTACATAATTCTTAATTATTTAATGACCCAAATAATTCATTTAGCTTCTGCCAATGTTTATTTCATAATAATCTATGCAGAAAAATAATTTTAATTTACTATTAGAATAATTATCTAATACGGTTTTGTAATCTAAACACCAAAATCTTTTACCCAAATTATAGTTTTGAATGTTTTGGTACTGAATTCCATATGACTAAAATACATATAATAACAATAATCTTTAAGGTTAATAATTCATCTATCTATTTTAGGCACACTTCTTTTTTCGGGAGAGCTTATTGAGAAAGGATAGAGATAAGTAAATGATTTTAAAAGTTTAATTTATTTACAGCTCCTATAATACTGCATTTTGAATACAACCAAAGACCAATTTAGAAAAATTCAAAGATAAAAAATGGATGAAGATGTATTTTGTTAATAACATTGAAAGGAAAATTTTTGTAAGTTACTGAAAAGACACGGTGGTCCTGAACTCCTGAACGAAACTTTATCGGGCCTAAAATGGTGAGAGAAATGGAATGTTAGAAAATACCCAGGAAAACTGATCTGCTGCGCTTTTCAAAAAACTAAAAAAACGTATTTTACAAATTCGTTAAAAATTAAACTTTTTTAAAACTTATTTTTAATTAAAATAAGAATACAAAATAAAATTAATACAAATAAACATTCAATTTATAAAAAGTAACAAATTTTATTGTAATATTTTACACCACGGCCTGGTGCGAAATGAATCGATATTAAAAAAAAAAATATTATTTTGCGATGAAAATAAAGCTTGTAATGGATATTTTAAGTTCAGAAACAGGCTTATTTCAATAGAATTTCAATCATTTTTAAGAAAAATTTGAGTAAAATCTTAAATTGACGATAACTTGGCTAAATTTCATCTAAAAAAGAAAATATTCTTTTTCTTCTGGAGTAGTTAATTAGATTTTTTCATCTTATTTTTAAAATTTTATTTACCAAAAAAGTTATTTTGAAAATTTTAGGTAGCTCAGATACGAAAAACACGGTTTTTGACATAAAAGTGTCAAAATCTTTTTGGCATCCATCGCCGATTTCATATTCACGCTTTTTTTGCAATCTATAGGGTTCAAACTACCAGAATACCATGGCGCTATTAAAACGTATTTTCTGGTAGAAATGCTCACATACGTACAAATATATATACATAAATAATAAATATACACACGCACACACAAACAAGTTTTTTAGCTTCCTGGGATCTCAAAACGTGCTTATATGTATAAAAAATCGAAAATAAAAATTTCACCTGTCACAGTGGTAGTCGCGGCCACGTCGATTTTTTTTTTTTTTTTTTTTCATTTTTGGTGCTCATAAAACGTATTTTCTCGTAGAAATGCACAAAAGACCCTTAATGTTAGTAAAAATATGTGAAGTGATATGAAAGGTATATAAGATATCAATCTATGAGAATTGTTACTAATTTATACTATTCTTTGGAGCGATATTTACTCTGATTAATAGTAATTTTTAAACTAGAACCAAAACTAGAACCGAATGCTCATATTAGCTCAGAATGACCAATTTTTAGATTACTCTCAAAATTGAAATTTTTGATGAAAAAAGGTTTTTTAGGTCCCAAAACTTTTGTATAAGCTCCTCTAAAATTCTTCCCTCGTTTATTTTTTTTTAAGATATTGTTACGGATCCTGAGGTTTAATTCGGGATACGTAAATAATAAATAAATATAAATAAGTTTATCCTGGGGATATTGAGTGCCCCAGGTTTTTTATACTTATATAGGATTAAAGTTGATATATGTTGATGAATGTATAAATATGTTGATGATTTCGGGTATTAGAGCTGGTTGAACTTAACTGCGTTAACCCATTAATGCCCAATCATGACATTCATGCCATTTGAATATTTTTTCATGAAAAAATCAATATTTTGGGCTAAAAATGTCACCTAGTAGGCAATTAGGGCTCCTCTTTTCATTTCTGAAGTCCATTTTTACGTACAACCCCTAGAAAATGTGCTATCATCCCCTAAATATGGGGTAAATTTTGAACATTTTTTAGTCGTTATATAAACTGATATTATGCACAAAAAAAAGATCTCTAGGTATTAAAAACACTAAATGGGACTATTAGAAATACAAAAAAAATTTTTTTTTACCGATTTAGCATATTTAACCCCTTCAATAGGGTAGGGGGTGTATTTTTAGCACAATATAAAAAACGAATATTTTGGGGTAAAATTATCATCTACTAGGTATTTTTGCCCACTATTTTCATTTCTGAGGTCTGTTTTTGCGTATCACCCCTAAAAAATAAGATATAATCCCCTAAACATGGAGTAAATTTAAAATTATTTTTAGGGGATGATATCTTATTTTTTAGGGGTGGTACGCAAAAACAGACCTCAGAAATGAAAATAGTGGGCAAAAATACCTACTAGATGATAATTTTACTCCAAAATATTCGTTTTTTATATTGTGCTAAAAATACACCCCCTACCCCATTGAAGGGGTTAAATATGCTAAATCGGTAAAAAAAAATTTTTTTTGTATTTCTAATAGTCCCATTTAGTGTTTTTAATACCTAGAGATCTTTTTTGTGTGCATAGTATCAGTTTATATAACGACTAAAAAATGTTCAAAATTTACCCCATATTTAGGGGATGATAGCACATTTTCTAGGGGTTGTACGTAAAAATGGACTTCAGAAATGAAAAGAGGAGCCCTAATTGCCTACTAGGTGACATTTTTAGCCCAAAATATTGATTTTTTCATGAAAAAATATTCAAATGGCATGAATGTCATGATTGGGCGCTAATGGGTTAAGTTCGAGATTATAGAAGGAATTATCACTATTAAATAAATACACTAAATACTTTAGTTTAATTTAACGACTTTATTATAAGTAAATGTGTCTAAGTCAATAAGTCTAAGTGAATGAATGATTATACTCAGAAGTCTGTTCTAATCGAATGACTTTTGGGCGTTTGTAGGGTAATATATAGCCTAATTACATCCTGCCCATATTAATTGATTTTGGTGGGATTGTCCAATACGCGGAAGCGTCGTTGATTATTTCGGGGGAAATCAAGAGGGGATTTATGCAACTCTTCGTTGCCTAAAATGCAATGGTCATTACTGACCTTCGATTTTGTATTTCTGTCAATTTATAAGGAGCCGGATCTGAATTGGTGAAATAGGATATTAAAGAATGTATGAAAGTGTCGAATATAAATTGGCTATTGTAATATTGAGGAAATGCAGGTATGTTAGCTCGATTTACGAGCTAACATAAACAGGAATGAGTTAAATATATAAATATTAAAGAATATGCGGATGCAATGGCTCGAATTATGACCTATCATACGTAAAAATATGGCTCTAAAAAGAAAGTGATAAAAATAGATATTTTTTAATAAACCTAAAATTGAGGCTCTGACTTTAGATTATCATATTTTGCAAACAAATAACTGAAAAGATGCGAGTAAATAATTTTTCGAAATTTCGCGCTTATAAAAAATTTTTAAGATTCATAAAACTTATGCTCAACAAAATTTGCAATTATTTAAAAAGAAATGGCATTTGATGATAAGTATATATAAACAGAGTACAATAAAATATACAAATTTTGAAAAAAAAATTGTAAAAATATGTAAATTTAATCAAACTTTGTTACTTTTTATAAATTAAATGTTTATTTGTATAAATTTTCTTATTTTATAATAATAATGAGTAAACAGTATAAATACTGTTTTACGTTCCAATTAATTAAATAAAATTAATTTGATAAGTTTATTATGAATAATAAAACGATCTACATGGAACTAAAAATATATAACTTTTTTCATTATTGTTATCTGTGTTTCTGAGGACTGAGCCTCCCTTTGTCACACAGAATAATTATTGAAAAAAAGTTAGATGGTGTAAAAATTTATTTTTTGATGTTTTGATGTTAAAAATGTTTAAAAAAATGATTAAAAAAATGAAAAATCTGATTGTCCATTTCGACTCTGCAAGAAAACAGGGTGAGTCTCGTCAGTGTAAAACCCTGTTTTCTGCTTTTTACATATAAACAAAAAAAAAAAAAAAAAAAAATTAAAGAATTTTTGAAAATTTTACAAAAAATATTTTTAAAAAAGGAAGACTTACATTTTTTTAATCACGCCAAGAAGAGAACAAAAAGTAGAATGACATCGAAGAAGAGATATTCTCTTCTCCCACGCACACACTCAAAAATCCAACAGCTGGCATTAAAAAAATGTGTCATCAAAACTATTAAAAGGAAACTAAGTATAAAAAGTTTAAAATATATAAAAATATAAAAATTTTTTTCAAAAAATATTTTGAAAATTTTGTCGAAATAGAATTTTTCTATTTTTTAAAAATTTATGTCTATTTGGCAACAGACAATTATTCATTTTGGTAGGCATTTTTTAGATCAATTGCCAATTAATAATAATGAGTAAACAGTATAAATACTGTTTTACGTTCCAATTAATTAAATAAAATTAATTTGATGAGTTTATTATGAATAATAAAACGATCTACATGGAAATGACAATCGAAATGGACAATCAGATTTTTCATTTTTTTAATCATTTTTTTAAACATTTTTAGCATCAAAACATCAAAAAATAAATTTTTAAACCATCTAACTTTTTTTCAATAATTATTCTGTGTGACAAAGGGAGGCTCAGTCCTCAGAAACACAGATAACAATAATGAAAAAAGTTATATATTTTTAGTTCCATGTAGATCGTTTTATTATTCATAATAAACTTATCAAATTAATTTTATTTTCTTATTTTAATTAAAAATAAAAGTTTTAAAAAAATTCTATTTTTAACATATTCATAAAACACGTTTTTTGAGTTTTTTTTGAAAAGCATCAGCATATCACGAGTTTTCCTGTGTATTTTCTGCATATGTAAACTATAAAAAATCCGTAGAAACATCCCATTTCTCTCACCATTTAAGTTCCGATAAAGTTTCGTTCAGGACCACCGTGAAGAATATTTTATTATAAAACCCATGATAAATAAATTTGAAGTTATTAAACTACTGATAAATAAGGCTAAATAGATAAGACATGTGTTTAATGCATAAACTCTTGTTTATTGTAATATTTGGCACCACGGCCTGGCGCCTCCTGAGTCTAAAAAAAATAATTTTAAATTGCAGGAGCACAAACTAAAAAGGTAACTCAACTGTTACGGGATGTTACATTTAGCTGGTAATATACATTAAAAAGGTTCGATCGAACCTGAAGGATTATTTATTTTTTTATTTTTTGTTTAAATATAATAACAAATCTTAGTTTCTGCAGTTAATTAAATTACAAAAGCATATTAAATTATATTAATCCAAAATCCTTGTAGTAAAACATATTATTTATTTAATAAAAAGAATTTTTAATTTATTAAGAACGCTTATCGGCCCGTTCCGCGGAACGGGACATCAAATCTTACTCTCGTTCCCCGATTTGGGACAGTTGGTTTTTTTAAAGAATTATTCGTGAATTTTAATAATAAAAAAAAAAATTATTTCAGATTTTGAGTAAAATAATGAAAAAAAAATTATTTTATTTATTTCATAAAAAATATTTTTTTTTTAACTTTTATTAATAAATTTTTTTCGTACATTTAAAATTATATTTTTGTGTTGAATATCTCGTACAAAAAAAAACATAATGATTTATCATCATGTTTTATCATATGGTTGGACCATATGGTAAATCATTATGATTTATCATATGATTTACCATAAGGTATATATTTTTGATAAAAGAATTTCTGTTATCTCCTGGAGAAACTTCGGGATTAAAATGAACCCTCCTAGGAAAAGCTGAAAACCTGGAGGTATAATTTTCATTTTTTCACCCCAATGTATTTTCCGATTTTCCAAAATGGTGGACCGGAAAATTTGAAAAAAAGAACTTTCTACGCTACCTGGGGGTTTTAGAGGTTAAGAAAACAGTTTTTATGAATGAAAATTTTCATTCTTTCACGCAATATACTCTTTATCATTCACTTCATCAACTAAAAACTCAATTTCTACGGTCAGTTTTATGTGTTTATGTGTTTTTCTTAAGTAGTGTATAAAGTTCTTTTGTTAATGTTTTTTGGTTCGCCATCTTGGAAAATTGGAAGGGTTAATTTTCATCCCGAAGGTTCTCCAGGAGATAACAGAAATTATTTTATCAAAAATATATACCTTATGGTAAATCATATGATACCAACCATATGATAAAACATGATGATAAATCATTATGTTTTTTTTTGTGCGAGATATTCAACACAAAAATATAATTTTAAATGTACGAAAAAAAATTTTTTTATTAATAGAAGTTAAAAAGAAAATATTTTTTATGAAATAAATAAATAAATTTTTTTTTCATTATTTTACTCAAAATCTTAAATAATTTTTCTTAAATAATATATTATAAGATTTAACATAATTATGTACAATTATATAGTTTTGAGATACGCTGGACATTATGAATTATGAAATTATTTAATAAATAAGCGATTTATTCCAGCAGAAAATGTATTTAATACGTATAAATTTGTAGATTTTGATAATTTTCTTAACAAGAATTTCAACAAGTGTCAATAAATTCTTTATTCATTAAATAATTTTATAATAATTATACCTACAGATTTTTATAGAAAATTACATACCAACACAAAAGTAAAAAAACTATTAAAATTATTACATATTATTTTCCAAAAAATATCAATATCTTTGGTGTTTCCAAAGAACAAGTTGATAATAAACAACTGAGAAAAAACCTGACATTCTTAAGAACAACTCGTTCTTTGAAAATACAAAAAATATTGGTATTTCTTGCTCAATAATGTTTTTAATTGGTTCCTCATAGAGGAACCTTTGTGATAGGTGAAATTTTGATTTTCGATATTTTGGCATATAAGCACGTTTTGAGACCTCAGGAAGCTAAAAAACCGGTTTTTAAAAAAAGTCTGTATGTGTGTGTGTGTGTGTGTGTATGTATGTATGTATGTATGTTGGACTGTAACCGGTGATATTTCACAGCCAACACGACATTAAGACCTAATTTTTTTTTCAAAATTTTTTTTACCAAAAAATCTCGAGGTACTTTTTTTTTTTTTTAATTTGGATGTAATACCTCATTTTTTTCCATGAAAGTACTGATATCTAGAAGTATCGTTTTTACTCGATATCTCGAATCTTATAATTTATTTTTTGAAAATTTTTTTCTCAAAATTTTTTTCACCAAAAAATACAAAAAATGACAATTTTTTTTTTCCTTTTGGACGCAGTACTTGATTTATTTCTGTGGAAGTACTAGTTTTAGAAATA
Source organism: Anagrus nilaparvatae (assembly GCA_022575985.1). Taxonomy (NCBI): domain Eukaryota; kingdom Metazoa; phylum Arthropoda; class Insecta; order Hymenoptera; family Mymaridae; genus Anagrus; species Anagrus nilaparvatae. The sequence goes on from JAKSXM010000165.1 coordinate 8,780,017, forward strand.
TCGTTTATAGTAATTTTTTGGACCTGATACTTGATTTTTTCAAAATTTTTTTCTCAAAATTTTTGTCGCCAAAAAATACAAAAAAGCCAAATTTTTTTTTTATTTTAGGACGTAATACTTAATTTTTTCCTATGAAACTACGAATATCTAGAATTATCGTTTGTAAAGGATATCTCCATCTGATACGTAATTTTTCGAATTTTTTTTTTAAATTTTTTTAATAAATAAATTAAAAAAATACAATAATTTTTTTTCTTTTTGGACGTAATAACTAATTTATTTCTAGGAAAGTTCTAATATCCAGAATCATCGTTTTTAAAGGATTTCTTCATTTGATATGTAATTTTTCGAAATTTTTTTTTTCAAAATTTTTTGTATAAAAAGATTAAAAAAACACAATAATTTTTTTTCTTTTTGGACGTAGAACTTAATTTATTTCTATGAAAGTACTAATATCCAGAATTATGGTTTTAAAGGATTTCTCTATCTGATATGTAATTTTTTTGAAATTTTTTTTTTTCAAAATTTTTTGTATAAAAAAATTAAAAAAACAATAATTTTTTTTTTTTTTGGACTTAGTACTTAATTTATTTCTATGAAAGTACTAATATCTAGAATTATCGTTTTAATAGATTATTTTTTGTCCATGATGATTTACTCAAGAAATTCCATAATTTACAAACTCGTTCTATTATTATTTTTTCTTTTGTTGTTAAAAATTCGAAAATTATTATTAAGCATTCTTCTGGTATTATGAAATTAATATCTGAATAATAATATATAAAATTAAAATAATTATTGTTTTTAATAATGACTTGGTCTAATTAGTATCTAAAAACACGAATTCACAAATGTTTTTTGAAACACAAACCTGCACTATTCACGCGTTAGGAAACTGGAAAATTATTAGCGAAACATGAATTGAGCTTTTCAGTTTACGTAAATGAAAGCTTTCATAGTTCCCTAGGTACTTCTGCACCAAAGGTCCTTAAATTGAAAAGTCCATTTCACCCCCTTCCCCTAAAAACGTCACTTTTTCACTTCTTTCTTAAAAATGTCACTTTCACCCCCCCCCCCTAAAAACGTCAATTCTTAACCATCCCTAAAAACGTGACTTTTTCACCATCCCTAAAAACGTCACTTTTTAACCCCCCCCCCCCTAAAACGTCAATTTTTACCCCCCCCCCCCCCTAAAACGTCACTTTTTCATTCCCCCTTAAAAACGTTTATTTTTCAAGATGGTGGAACCAAAAACATGAAAATAGAATGTTGCTACATTATCTCATTATCTGGGGGTTTTCGAGGTCAATAAAAATGTTTCTAGGTCCGCAATATGAGGATCAATACTTAGTTTATTGAAAATTATTTTCTAAAAATTTGTTAAATAAAAAACATTAAATCACAGCAAAATTTTTTTTCTTTTGGAATACGGTACTTAACTTTTTTTTATGAAATACTGATATCTCAAATTATCATTTTTATTAGATAAAATAGACCATTATAAATATTTTGCTATTGTTGATGAGGAACCATAGTGCCAATCACTTGGCAGCGTTTTTTTTATTTTCCTGTTGGTATGTCATTTTATATAAAAATATGTACAAAACTAGGTTTTTATAGTCTGAGGAGGCACCAGGCATTGGTGCGAAATATTAAAACAAACAAGAATAATTTATTATTTATTTAGCCCTATTGACAAGTATTTAAATAATTTAAAATTTATTTATCTTAAACTATGGACGATCCAGTGAATATAAATAATTTTAAAAAATCCAGGAATTATTTTGGCTAATTTAATAAAACTTGCATTTCAATACAAGAAAGAATTGCTAAAAAAATTTTAAATTAGCAGAACCGTATTTTAAAAAAAATTAATTTGCAATAAGTTAGATTATAAATGGCAGTCAGTAAAATAATCATCAAGACAAAGTTTAAGCTTAATTATCAACAAATACTTGAAGGATTCATAAATTGAATCACAATAAGAAGGTTTTATTTTTGGATCGCATTTTCAATTATTTGGTAATTATTTAAGTGCAATTTTTAATTGTTATAACAGTTGTGGGTTTACATTTTGTTATCAAAACATTTACTTTTAGGATTAAGAATTAATTTAATAAGTATAATGCAAGAAGCTTGAAAAGTGTTATTGATTTGCTAAAAAATACTGCGATAACAGATTTTGAGATAATAACTAAGCTATTTAAAATTGCACGGATCACACAATGAAATTATTAAAACTTTACTGTTTGTTAGTCTTTTTCCCAGCATTTATAAATGCTTCTCCAGCAATAGATCGTCTGATTGATAAAATTGTACATGAGTTAAATCCTTATCAAATAACAGTTCATACTTTTAATGAATCTAACAAAGAAGCATTGACAAAAAATAATCTCTTAACGTCTAAAATCATGAAGAAGGTTCCAGTAATTCTGAACAGTGGATTAAATAATACAATATTCCAAAATAAAAACGACAGCTTTTATGAATACAACAAAAACATCTCCTCTGATATACACATGGTTATAATGCATGAGCATTTTACTGATCGACAATTGTTAGATTTAGATGAGTTGCTTAAATTTATTTTGACATCATTACTTTACATGTCAAGAACAAAATGTTTATTTGTATTATATGGTAACGGTTCTTCTACCGATAAACTTGGAAAAAGTATTTTGCAAACAGCATGGAATAATAAGATGTTAGACTCTACCGTGATACGAATAGAAAATGGTGACAAATTAAAAATAATTAGGCATGATCCTTTTCTAAATACCTTTAAAACTGATTCCTTTTCAAACTCGAGCATTGCTTTGTTTCCCGATAAGCTGAAAAATATGAATGAATTTGAGCTGAAAGCCGGAGTTTTATTATTTTTTTATCCTAAAGTTGATCCAAGTTTGGTTGGGGACAAAATAGCTAATGAATATTTAATACTTTATGAAAAATTTAATACATTTATAAATTTTGTTAATGCTACCTTAGCCATTGAATATTTCGACGATCTTACGTTCCCTATCGAAGTAATTGAAAATTATAATCTTACCATACATCTTTCAATGATTCCTTTGCTCGCTACAAATTATAGTGACGCTAAAATATGGTGGGCTCAGGAGTATAAGGCTTTAATTCCGAAGTTTCACAATAAAAATTTATCAATTTCAAGTAGTTTCTTTTATTATCTAGCAGGGATCGTCGTCATTTTTTTAATTATCTTGATTACAACACGAATTTTAAAAATAAATCTGAACAACGAGTGGTCTGCTATGAATATTTACATGATGTTTTTAGGGTTGTCCGCCGAAGGAAATTTTCGCAATTTACGATCAAAAATAATATTTGTTACAGTATTTTTATTTTCCTTTTTCTTTGCATCAGACTTTTTCTTAAAATTAACAGCTTTAGAATATAAATCAAGTGAGGTATTGCTGGTTGAAAATTTACAAGAAGCTTTAGAAAGAAATATTTCTGTTTTTATAAATTCTAATGATAAAACCAACAAATTTTTTTTTCAAAATAAGTATGTTAGTAATTTTACAAAAAATTTCTTGAAGGCAGCGAATTTCTATAAATTTAGAGATGACTTTGCAAAGTATAAAGGTATTATTGCATTACCATCATTAATGACTGAATACTGTTTAAGTTTAAGAAGTAATAAGTTACAGCATTATGAAATAATAGATACAGAGTTGCCAAAATTCTTAATTGTGACAAATTTGGAAAAATTTTCACCATATTTAAATAAGTTTTCAAAAGTATCAGATCGAATTATGGAGACTGGTTTAGATTTAAAATGGATATCGGACGAGAAAAATAAAAATAAAGTAGAGACCAAAAAAGAATCTTTTGTCTATGATCATAATGATGAATCACTTATTTTAACACTTTTGACAATATTGATTTTTGGTTATAGTTTAGCTATTTTTGCTCTGATAGGAGAATGGTTTTGTTTTAAATTAAAAAAAAAACATGCAATACTTCGGCGTAAGAAACAAGTTTCCCAAAGTAATAACAGTAGAATTGTGTGGGATATATAGGAATAAACCATCAGTTTATATGATTAGGCACCATCAGCTAATAAATCGAAATGCGTAGATGAAATCATGTTTTAAAATTTGTGAAATCGAAAAAAAATATCAAGTGCCTAAAATATTCAATACTTGAAACAATCGAATCCCCGTATCTTTTCAAACTCTTAATAAAATTCTATAAACAAAGTTTTTATGTTTAGAAACCTACAACTAGCAAATCTCGGGAGCTACTCGATAAATTTCCAAATTTAATATATGTAGTGATTTTACTTAGTTCATTTTATCAATTCACGGCCAGGCTGCTTTGCTTGAATTACTTGAAATTTCAATCGCTTATTTTAAATTGAAATTTCAAGCAATTCAAGCAAAAAGTATAGCTGCTTGAAAATACAAGCTAATTGCTTGAATATTCAAGCAATCAATTAAAACAGATAAAAAAGACCGTAGGAAAGCTTAAATTTTGTTCCCCTCCCTTTTTTTTAAGAGTTATTTGTTCTTATTAAATTTTATAATTAAGTGATAAATTTAAAAAAAAAAATTAATATTATTTATTATGTGTCTAGCAAGGGGAGTTCAATGGAACACCAAATTACACCAAATGGTTATGGATGAGTTTATTATGTTGAAAAAACATGTCGACCACCCTTCGTTCATTCCAATGGGCCTCCTGGGCCTAGAAGTGCAGGGTTCAATGTTACAAAATAGGGTTTTTTGGTAATTTTCAATGAAACGCTAAAACTTCGCAAGTTAAACAAAACTCTAATTGGTCTCATTTTTTTAATTCTTAAAAACGACTCAAGGAAATGAGACGAGTAAAGAATTTTTGAAAACTAGAAGCTTGTATAAATTTTTCGAGACATATAAAACCCTTTTTGTCAGAAATTACGAATTTGGGACCAATTTAAAAATTGGTCATTTTTAGCGAAAAATGGCCATTTGGTTAATTGGCTTCATTGATGAGAAAATTAGTGATAAAAATTGCGGTTTACGGCGTTTGAAAGTTGACTTTACACCAAAAAAATAAGACCAACCAGAAGAGTTTTGGTTAACTTGTGAGGTTTTAGCGTTTCTTTGAAAATTCTTCAAAAAACCCTATTTCGCAACATTGTGCCCTGCGTTTCTAGGCCCAGAAGACCCATTGGAATGAACGAAGAGTGGTAGACATGTTTTTTCAACATAATAAAATTTGGTGTTCAAAATGTATTGAACTCCCCTTGCTAGACACATAATAAATAATATTAATTTTTTTTTTTTAAATTTATCACTAAATTATAAAATTTAATAAAAACAAATAACTCTTAAAAAAAAGGGAGGGGAACAAAATTTAAGCTTTCCTACAGTCTTTTTTATCTGTTTTAATTGATTGCTTGAAATTTCAAGCAAAGCAGCCTGGCCGTGTTCATAAACAATGTTGAACTTAATAATCAAAATTTAAAAGTAATGATAAAAGATTTCTCGATATAAATCAAACAGATAGATATTTGGAAAGACATTTAAATTTGAAACCAGTGAGCAAATTTGAGGACTGTCGCATAAAAAATATTTTAATTTTTAAATTACATTCATCCTCTGATTTATCTGAGCTGGGCTCTTACTTTCATCTGTTTTAACTACACTAAAAAAAATCCGGTTACCGCTTTTCTTTAAATGGTTGCAAATGATATAAAACGTAAAAAAAAGTTTAAAAAAAAATTTTTTCTTTTTAGTCAAAATATTTTTTATTCAGTCGCACCAGATTGCGGATTTTGCAATTGAAATAAGTGAAACTCATTTTTAATTATTATTTTTTTTAATTTCAAATGGCTCAACCAAAATCCTGGTAACAGCAAGTATTTTTTTCAGTGAATGTATTAACAGCGTTAAGTAACAAATAAAAATCAAATTTTGAACTTTATATTTTCTAGATCTTTCTAGAAATATCATTAAAATTTGTTTAATATAAATCAGATAAATTTTTCTAAAAACTAAATTTTTGAGTTGAATATAAATTATATCGTGTGCTTTATTTAAGTAAGTATCTATTCAAGAATTTTCTGAACCTTCAAACTTAAGATTATTGAGCATAAATTTTCTAAAAAATAATTTACTGTATTGTTAATCATAGTGATTTTATTGATAACGTTGTTAATATGAACCCTTTCAACCCTTTACGTTTATAAAATACTAGCTGCCTCCGGCTCGCTTCGCTCGCCCCGGCAGCCGCCAAGGAGGCTGCGCCCCCCTGGACCCCTGCGACTTTATTTTTCCAAAAATATGTTGTATTATGTTACTCAACATTTTGTAAAATAACCTTAAAAAATAAAAATATAATACCCGAAGTGTTATCTAAAATTTACTCACTGAAAATCTTTTTAGCTTTCTGACAAATTGTATTAAGTCGTTATTTTACTGATTATTTGTTGATATTAAAGCCGAATTTCGGGGAGCAGTGGCCCAAAATAAATGTTTATTTGTCTTAAGTAATCATTTGCTTTTGTTTTATCTTTTTTATAACCTCAAATTCAAAAAAATGTTCAAAATAAATATAAACAATTAATCGTGAACCTAATTTCGTGTTATAGAGTTCTCAAATTTGGGGCTATACGCCCCGAAAAATTTGTAGAGATGCAAGCTAAGGATTTGGAGCTATGACAAGTGATCAGAAAGCCAAAAAGAATTTCAGTGCTGAATCATAAAAATTACGGGCATACAAACCCAGACGGATAATTAGTGATCAGCAATATAAAGCTTCGCTACACTTCCATAGAATCCACAAGCAGTCGTTGTTTCCCTCGACTACCAATTCAAGGGTTCTGCCTGATAATAGCTGTCCAAGTTTCTTTTAGTTACTATATTCAGTTAATATACATCAGTGACGGATAAAAATTAGAAATTTCTATAATATTAGTCCTAAACTTTTATAATTTTCGAAAAATTATTGTAACTTTTTAGTCAAGGCGCCAGCAATGTTAAATGCATCCAAAAATTTTTTCAGCACTAGAATGGATGCACCTCATTAAAACTTATGTATTTTTGGTCGCTGAAACCGATTTTGAAGGTTTCATCCAATTTCGGATGGCCGGTTTTGAGTAATGGACGCTATATACTAAAAAATCGGCGAAAAATTAGCAAGATTGGTAATATCTTGAAAACAATAGCTAATTGAGCCTATTTTGGGTACCCCAATAAGGTTTTCGGGGTCGCTGATCACGATTTTGAAGACAGATTTATAAAAAACAAAATGGCGGACTCAAAATGGCGTGTTTCTAACCTCAGAAACGACGATTTATGCTGTTTTAAGCATATTTACGTTGTCTAATAAGTTTTTCGGACCAGTTATAAAAATTCTGAGGTCATATTTTTAATTTTCTAAATAGCGGGCTAAAAATGGCCAATTCATAACCTCAAAATCGCCAATAAATGCTATTTTAAGCATTAAAACGTGTTACATTTTAAGATTTTGGGGTCGGTGATCACGATTCCGAGGTCAGATTTTTAATTTTTAAAATATCGGGCTAAAAATGACGGATTCGTAACCTCAAAATCGACAATAAATGCTATTTTAAGCATTTAATCGTGTTGCATTTTTAGTTTTTGGGGTCGGTGATCACGATTCTGAGGTTTAAATGCTTAAAATAGTTCTTATTGTCGATTTTGGGGTTAGGAATCCGCCATTTTTAGCCCGCTATTTTGAAAATTAAAAATATGACCTCAGAATCTTTATAACTGGTCCGAAAAACTTATTAGACAACATAAATATGTTTAAAATAGCATAAATCGCCGTTTCTGAGGTTAGAAACACGCCATTTTGAGTCCACCATTCTGTTTTTTATAAATCTGTCTTCAAAATCGTGAAAACCTTATTCGGGTACCCAAAATAGGCTCAATTATCTATTGGTTTCAAGATATTACCAATCTTGCTAATTTTTCGCCGATTTTTTAGTATATAGCGTCCATTACTCAAAACTGGCCATCCGAAAATGGATGAAATCTTCAAAATCGGTTTCAGCGACCAAAAATACATAAGTTTCAATGAGTTGCATCCATTCTAGTGCTGAAAAAATTTTTGGATGCATTTAACATTGCTGATAGAGCGGGTATCATTGCGCCGCTTTATAAAATGTGCCGCTAATTTTTTGCCGTTTCATTAAGGTGCTAACACAATGCGAAATTAAAAAAAAATAATAAACAATAAGAAAGGTTATAATATAGAAAAAAATTAAAAGAAATGTTTACATAAAAAAGAACGTATAAAAGTATTAGGTATAATCTGGTATAATATTATTATAAGATAATTGGGATGAAAATAATAATTATGAAAAATAAAAAATAAATGTTGAAGATTATAGAAACAAAAAATTGGACAATTTAATATTTATTACGTCCAATTAGATAATTTTTAATTAAATTTTGTTATGACCTTGTTGGACAAAATAATAATATATCTTTTTGATTTATAAGTGTTATATTATTGGCGCATGGCCGGGGGGGCCTTCGGCCCCCCAGCCCCATTTGAGGTCTCTGGATCATATTTGGACTATATATATCGTGAAAATTCACCGTGGATATCGTTCTTAAATTAATAAATGTTTTGTTTCATTGATCACTACAAGTAAAGTATTTATTTAAAAACGAATTGACTACTTTCACCGGAATATCCACGATATCCACGGTAAATATCCACAATATACATAGCCCAACTATGACCCAGAGAACTCAAATGGGGCTGGGGGGGCCGAAGGCCCCCCCGGCCTTGCGCCGATACAAATAATATAACGGGAATATCGCGGATATTCTATCCGTGGACATCGTGGACATCGTGGATATCCTGGATATTCTCCGTGCAGTCTCGTCGTAATTAAAACATTTATAAATCAAAAAGATTTATTATTTGTCCAACAAAGTCATATCAAAATTTAATTAAAAATTATCTAATTGGACGTAACAAATATTAAATTGTCCAATTTTTTATTTTTATAATCTGCAACACTTATTTTTTATTTTTGATAATTATTACTTTAGATTACTACCAGATTATACCTAATACTTTTATACGTTCTTTTTTTAAACATTTCTTTTAATTTTTTTATCATAACATTTCTTATTGTTTATTATTTAATCTGCCTTACCGACAAAATTTTATTATTTTTTATTTAATTTCACATTGTGCTAGCACCTTTATAAAGCGGCAAAAAATTAGCGGCACAAAATAAGCGGCACATTTCATAAAGCGGCGCAATGATACCCGCTCAATTTGACTATTTGACAGATCGAGCCGATCGCCTTGAAAATTTAGATAGATACGTAAAAAATATATCCAAATCGAATGAAATTCTTTTTGATAAAAAAATTTTTCCTCGGTTTTCAGTTTTTTAAGTTTTTTTTTAAAATTTGATAAAAATTTTATCCTTGGAAATCCAGTTTTTTTCGCATAAGAAATATTTGTCGTTATCAATCGAAACGAAACCTAGCCTATGTTTTGACCGGTAATTTTTGCCAACTTTTGCCGTAAACCCCGCGTCTGTAACTTTTATCACGTTCTAGTTTACCCATTTCGGACAAACAAACAAACATACAAAATTAAAGATTTATATATATATAGGATAGGATGTATCAAATTATTGTCCATGTTGGGTCAAGAACAGAGGTAGTTTAGACAGTATTAAGAAATTTATAGTTCTTAAAGTATTGATTAAGAATTATTTAACAAATTAAAATTAACATTATAAATTTTTTGATGTCTCTATCGCCCGTAGTTTTTTGAATATGTAAATATTGGTTTATATAAATTTACCTGTTCTGGGCTAAAGTTATACAAAAAAAATTTTCTTAAACTTTAATTTTGAAAAAGTATATTTAACTTTACAAAATGAAAGTTTTTTAAGAAATTTTTTGTCTGCAATCTTAGCCCAGTACAGGTCAATTTAAAGAAATCAGTAGATATATATTACAATATATCTTGATATAACAAACCGAAAAACTTGGAGGTTAAAAGAACAATTAGTTACAGAATATTTAGTGTTGTTGTTTTTTTCAGTCCTGCTGTACATTTTTTTTCTAGTTGTTTGATGTTATTTTATACAAAGCAACAAGTTTTCAAAATAACATTGATGTCTAAAATCTTATCCTTGACCCTGCATAATATTTTAAATGTTTCTATTTTGATTGATTATCTCTTTAACTCATATTTTATTGGATATAAAACTTTCTTGTAGTTTAATGAGCATATTATTTTACGAGATTCATCAATTGGGATTCAAAAATTAAGAAAAAAGTTTTAAATTAAAATCAAAAATACTTTTTTGCATTAAATTTTTGCGTAATTCTCAAGCAAGAAATTTTAAGAATTGCTTAAACTCAAGCACTTGTTATTTAAAAAAATATTTTGCGCATGATTTGCCTTCTTTAGTTTTTATTAAGAATTGGAAGGTTATAAATGACTTGTAATTTAAGAGAAAAAATAAGAAAATTGTAAAAAAAAAACATTTTACGAATTCATTGAAAATTTTATATTCACAACTTGCTATACGGTTTATGATTTTTGCTTATAAAATATTTAGTGAAGTGTGCTTTTGCTGTTTTATAAATCAAGGGATAAATTTTTATCAAATTTTGGTAATGTTTTTATGGTATTTGAAATTTAATGAATTCATATTAGTATTTTAATCAAAGTTATTGTTTTATTTATTGTCATACAATATAAGCATAAATCATAAATTTCACTATTGAAGAAGTTTTAACTCTAAAAAGCTATTCAAATTGTTTTTGAACTCACTGTATTAGGGTTTTAGTTAAATTAAAACTAAGTAAATTAAAGTTTTTTTAACTTAGAAATTTTTATAATTTAAGGTTCCTGAGTGAATTGTTGTTCAAATTGTCAGATTTTAATATTTTTGTGATGATTAAAAAAAAAAAAGATTTTTTCTAGAATATTGCTGGATTGTTGTTGAGTTAATTTAGTAAAATTAATTTCAAACACATATTGAATTAAAATTTTAAGTGTTGTAATTATTTAAAAATATTTTTACTGTTACTTGTTATTAAAAATTAACGTATACCAATTGAAATAATATTCTTAACATAATATAGACCTAGGTCTATCCGGATAAACCTTGGACTATCCAAGCGTAGTTGGATAAAATCCGATTCTTGATTTTTTTCATCTTTTTTGTTCAACCTTATCTGGTACCGCTTGGATAGTTAGGTTTATCCGGATAGACCTAGGTCTATCCAGAGATCGGACTCTACCCGTAACATATATAAGGAAGCCGATGGCGAATTTACATCAGCGTTTATGGCACATACTCTAACACACAGCCATACTGATGATGCGTTTGTGTTGATCAAAATCCTAGGTACCATTCGTACCAACATTATAAGAAGTGCGAATTTTCAAATTTTCAAATAAGTTTAAAAATTGTTTAATACCACCATTCGATATGTTTAATAAAAAAAGAGGTGCGAAAAGCATCCACATATTAAGGTATACGGTGAAAAATTTGTAAATTCATTTAAAAAATCATGTACTTGAAAAAAGTTCAAGAATATAAATTGTTATTTAAAAATTTGTACGATTAAATAAGTTTTATTCTGCATATTTGAAATAAAAATGAAACTATTATTATATGTTCTGTCTTTATTTCTTTTCCCTTACTTGTTATGTGCATTACCAATGTATAAGTGTTGTGCGGGTGTAGGTGTGAGATGTATGAGATGTGTCTGAGCGTCAATGTAATTTTTTCACCGAGAAATAAAGAACTACTTTTTTTTTTATTCGACGTAATACCTAATTTTTTCTCACGATAATTCTATAGTTTTAGGAAAATAATCATTATTTTCTTTTTTCTGTACCTAATCTTTATTTTTTTCCATTGGAGTTCTAATTTTCAGAAATTCTTTATTACTCAATTTCTTAAAACGGATGCCTAAATTTCGGAAAATTTTTTTTTTCTTCCATAGTAAATCTAATTTAACCAAATATTTTTCTATTTTCGAGGAACTTTAGTGCCTATAGTTTCGCAGTATTTTTATTTTTTAAATTGCTGTTCATTTTGATGAACAGTAACGCAAAAAATATTCCTAAAAATTGATACGGATTATCTTAATGCCTGAGTTTCCAAATATAAATATCTTCAATCTTGTATTTAATATTGTGAAGTATAAAAATGATCAAGTAAATAAGCTCAAGAATTTTTAATTATTTTTTTTATGAAGTAATTTACGAAAAAAAAATAATAATAATAAATTAAGGTATGAAGATACAATTTATTGGGTACTGAATAAATAAAAAAAAAAAGTATCAAGTATTAAAGACCTTTTTTTTATCTATTAAAATTTAATATATATTTAAAATTTTATTGATAATCAGAAGAAAAAAATTTTTTATTTTTAATTTATTACTCATACTAAAATTGGATAATTTATACTTTATAAAATTTTTAACAACTTTGTAAATATAAAATTTATGTTCATTATTATTATTATTATTTTTTTTTTAAGTACTTAATTTTCATGATTTTTTACAAATTTTATAAAACTACTCTCCATAAGGTATACTTAATTAAGTACTCTACTTATTTTTTTTTTTATAGGAACTACTTCAAACCAATAAATTATAAAATTAATGTGCCAAAAGGAGATTAAAAAAAAGGATAACAAAAATTGTTTCACACAAGATGTTTTAATTTTTTATATAATAATTTCACATATTAATTTTGATATAAAATTTGTAATTTTTATTTCGTTTTTTTATCTTATAATTAAATTAAATTTACTATTTACAATTTTTCAATTACTATTATAAATGCGAGCTTGGAAAATTAAGTGTATAAAGAAAGGAATATAGATAAATAAATGGTAACTCATTGAAAGCGTAAATTAATCTCAAAAAATTTAATTACTATTTAACTTCAAATAATTATTTAATTTTAGAAAATATTTAATTTGTAAAGCAAAATGGATCTTGTATTAGTGTTCAGCGGGTTAAAAAAACATAAATAATACCTATTTTTATACTCGGAAAAAGAAATTTAATTTTTGGCCGTGATTAGTATTGCTGGCAACTGCGTCATCTTTAGATACAATTTCAGAAAAACCAAATACATGAATAGTTTTAATAAACTGTTTTGAAAAAGTATCATTACTATAAAGCAGAAATTATGGCTGCTTATAAAAAATTAAAATTTCTACTTGCATTTGAAAAATTAAATTTATCAAAATTTCGACTATTAATTAATTTCGTAAATGGTAAAAGCAAAACTTTACTGTAAATGATTGGGGGCAATCGAGTATTTAAAAACATTAGAAAACGTAAACAAGATAGTAAGATAAATTTATATATAAACATTAATATCCAAAGATTATTCACAAAATGAATTACAGAACTATTTATATACTTTTAAAAGTACATTTCTCTTTCGAGAAAGGAATAAAGTTTATTAGACTATAATGAGTTTATGTAATGTTTAAGTTTAAAATTATAATATAGGTTTTAAATTTAGGCAAATTAATTAGAAAAATAATGAAAATATAATATACGTCTTGTATTAATTTATAAAAATATGAAATATCATAGAATATATCTCGGAATATATAATAAATCATAAATTCTTTTATATCACACATTTTAATTTTCAATTTTTACAGCCCTTATCGTGGCAATTATATCTCCGTCATTAAAAAAATTAAAATAATCTTTAGAAAAAAAGTTTTTAATATTTTAAAAAGTATAAAAAATTTCCTAGAATATTAAACACAAAATTTTTCCTACTTTTAATAAGCCACTATAAAATAAAAACTTTATTAAGTCATAATTAGAAAAATTATTATAACACATAAAAATATTACTTTATCACTTTATAATTTACAGTTATTTTGAAGAAGAAAAAATTTTTACAGTTTTACATATAATTATCACCTATTAAAAACTTGTTGATTTATTAAATAAATTATCCCTAAAAAAAAAGAAAAAATTAAAATCAACATACCTAAATATTTTTTAAATAAAATATTTTTGTAAAATAAAATATAATTACCAAAAAAAACAGGTGTTTATGATGTAAAAAAGGGTTAAATAAAATATATTAGATTGTTGGTAGTTGCAGGAAAAAAAAAGAAGCTAAAAATAATTTCTTTTTTTGTCGTTACACAGAAAGAGGTTTGAACCGTTCAAGTCGGTTATAGTAGGAACCGAATATAACTCTTACCATAAGAACGGAAAATTTTTATGCCTAGAACCGAGATTCACGGTTCTAAACCCTAGCTAAAAACCTTCTCTTAAAAAATTATTCTTTTTTTCAAAATCAAAATTAATTACAAATATGTTTTTTAATTTAATGTACGCGATTCATAAAAGAAATATGAAAAATATTCTTGCAACTAATTTTGATTTTGAAAAAAATAATAATTTTTTAAGAGAAGGTTTTTAACTAGTTATTTAGAACCGTGAATCTTGGTTCTAGCATAAACATTTTCAGTTCTTATGGTTAGAGTAATATTCGGTTCCTACTGTAATCGACTTGAACGGTTCAAACCTCTTTCTGTGTATAAAACATTACAAAGTATTTTTTTTTTTATTTAACATAAAATATAAATTCCATTTAAAAAAATTTGAAAAAAATTTCACAAAATTCTTGAAAAAAAAAGTTATATAAGATAAATATCGATATCTATAAAACACCATACGAGATTACTTAAGGACACGAAGTCTTAACATGTTAAATAAATTTTGGTAGTTTTTTTCAGTTGCAAAACATTATATGGAATTACACACACACACACACAGTTGAAAAAAAGGAAATTTGTATAAGATTTTAAAGAGATTAAAGTACTTAATCAGAGAGGATACAAACTTAGTGTTAATTGTAATTAATAGCTCTTAACGAACTGGAGTTCAAAAAAAATAAAAAAATTTATTCATGAAAAAGAAATTCAATGGTTTTTTACTCCTGCTGATGCAACTGCATATCATATGGACTCTGGGTTAATTTAGATATATATACTAAAGAAGAAATCCGTTTCTCGCCAGCGGAAATATTCCGTGGTTAGCTTAATTCCGCTTTTGGTTAGCGGGATTCCGCTTGTAGCTAGCGGAAATATTTTTCTTGCTCAAATGATTGCAAATGACTTGAAACGTAAAAAAATTTTGTTTGCCGGAAATGGATTTTTTTCAGAGTATAGATGAGTGGAAAAGACTAAAATTAGCTAATATTTAAATCTTTTCGACCTGAGTTATTAGAATACAATTCAAAGTTGTTTGGGTAATATTTGAAAAATTTTTATAGGAACCTCATTTTAACCTACTCAAAACATTTTAGAAGTATTTAAAGACATCTCCGAAATTTCAAAAAGTAGTTGCATGTTGCCCCAAAACAGGCGAAGACCCAAAAGTAAGTGTCAATAATAATTAACAATAATTTTATTACTGAAGTTAACCATATATATTTATAAATTAAAAAACAAAATGCAATTTTATTTATTTGAAAATTACACAAAAATATGATTACATTTAATTCGTAACAACTTAAAATAATATTTACTTTATCATCATCTTTTTCTTTTTTTTTTTTTAACAATTATTAAATTATCTTATATTTTTATGTACCTATGTTTTCTTTTTTTTTAGTAAATATAAAAATACATGAAAGAGATTTTATCGAAAATTTTAATCAGATAATTATAGCTATTATTTTAATTGTTTTAAAAATTATATATCTTTTTGATGTCTTTATTAGTTTGTTTCTTTAATTTAGTTTTAATGTATAAAGAATTTTAAAAAAACAAATATTTATTTTACTTTTGTGATTATTGATATAATAATCCTTTATTTGTAGCCACAAAATCGTAAATACATATATATTGAACTATTTTGTTACAAAAGTAAGGGAAAGATGATTAAAAAATGAATTAAAATTTGTTGCTTTTGGTTAAAAATCTTGAATACAATTTGGTTTTGAGAGCACAAAAAATTAATTTGGTTATTTTTATCACAATTTAATCAGAATTAATGTTTTTTAATTGTAAAACCCAAGCTGGCTGGCCTTGGTGTATAATGGAAGGTAATATTATTTCTAGATGATCAGGTTTTTGTAACCACTAAAAATTAAAAGAAAATAATTAGGACCTTATTTTTCTTTTTTAAATGTTTATACTTCTGTGATTGAATGGCTTGAAGTTTTAAGTATTTGCGCATTTTAAGTAAAATTCAAGCACAGCAATTTAACAGTATAGAGAAAGAAAAATTTTGGAAGTTTTTTACATAATATTATAAATTTGCAAAAATTTTTTTAAGTCTTTAAAGCTCAGGTTTTTAAAAAACTTACGTTAACAGTTGTATCAGCACCAAGAACACGTATTTTACTTTCGGGTGCAGTCACAACGGAACCTAACTTTAATCTATTATTTACAGGCCAAGAGAGAAATGTTGCAAATAAATCATTATGTGTATTAGTCGTGTACCAAACATCACCAGTTAAAGTATCATTTTGTACTTTCCATGGTTTTGTGTTGTAAATAGCTTTTCCATTTATTTTCAACCATTGCCCTTAAATAAAACTATGAATTAATTTATGCGCTTTTTATTATCTATTTCATTTAATAATATAATGCTTACCCATTTGTCTCAATCTTTCTTCAAATATTGGTGATATTATTCCATCTTTAGTTGGTCCTACGTTCATTAATAAATTACCACCACAACTAACAGTAACAACTAATTCCTTGACAAGTTCTGTAATGGAAAAATAATCTTTTAAATGCGCATTTCTTCTGAACCCCCAAGATCTTCGATCTATCGTCATACAATTTTCCCATTTATGTTTTTGCAGGATACCTAAAACCATGAGCCCAAAAATTATTTATGAAACTATAAAATTAATTGCAAAAATAATAGGCCAAAATTTACCTGGATTATAACGATCTGTACAAGTGTAAAAATCTCCATGATGACAAGGAATATCTGATCCCCAACGGTCATTAGCTACAACAGTATCCCTTACTGGACTTTCATTGTACAACCAAGCTAAAAATTCTTTTGATTTCCAATAAGTATCCTTCGCTTCCCAGTCACCATCAGACCAGACTACTTCAGGTTTGTAAGTTTGAATTAATTCTTTTAATTCTGGTAAAATTTTATGACTCACAAAAGTATGTGTTGTGAAATTATTTTTTTTATCATTTAGCCATAAAGGATTAAACCATTCATACAAAGAATGGTATAGTCCAAATTTAATTTTTGTATTTTCTCTTATTGCTTTTGCTAATTCACCTAAAAAAAAGACATAGATTAATTTTAACCCAAATATTAAGTATTTGAATAACTTACCTACAATGTCTCTGTGTGGGCCAATATCTAATGAATTCCAACTATAAGAATATTTTGATGGCCAAAGAGTATACCCTTCATGATGCTTGCTCGTTAACACTATGTATTTAGCACCTGAAGCTTCGAATAATTCAGTCCATTCAGTTGCATTGAAAAATTCAGCTGTAAAATCTTTTGCAAACTCTTGATATGTGAATCCTGGCTTATATAAATCATTCATAAATTTTACTACTTTTGGAGATGGGTCAGGATCTGTAAAAAAGTTTATGTTTTCAAAAAAGTAAAAAAAATTATATTTGAGAAATTAAAATTTGAATACTTTTCCAATTGCTCCAAAACCATTCGGATCCAAAACTAGGAACACTAAAAACACCCCAATGAATAAAAATTCCAAATTTTGCTTTATCATACCATGCAGGAAGGGGTCTTTTATCTAAATCTTCCCAATCTGCTTCATATTTCTTAACAGTGAATCCTGTATCAAATTCCGCAAAAGTGCAATTGATAAAAAATAATACTAAAATTGAATAATTTAACAACCCAAATAAATAAAAGCCTTTATTTCGTAACATTTTTAATTAATTGTCAATATTATCATTAAAATAAACGAATTTACGAATTAAAAAATTTAATATAAAAAGAAGCAAATATCAGTTAAACTTATTAACTGCAAATATTAACGTGCACTGCTTCTTTGAAAAAAATAAATTTAAGTATTATCAAATATTGTAAATTGTACATTATCATGAAGTTATAAGAGAGGGAACAGCAGTAGAATATTGATAAGTATGCGCATTAAAAGTTTTTTAAAATACAAAACGAACTAAATATTTTTCTTTTCTTCATTTTCAATCAAAATATAAAGATGAAATATTTTAAGATTAAAAATTTCTTTAAGGTATTAGGATAGTGATACGCCATTTTGTTGGTATTTTGTTTCGATTTCTGAATTATCGGCGCTACATACATATGTAAAATCGTATATGTATTAGTATAATACTAGGTTATTTACATACTTTTTATTTAATTATTTAATAATTATGCAATGAAACAAGTAAAACAAATTGGAAATATAATCTTTGGGCTTTTATTTACCATATATTTAAGTTTCATTAATCTGTGTAATCGCAATCATACTTTTCACAAGCTCCAAAGATGATTTTCCATAAGAGCAATGTTAAACTACCTACACTTTTTTCTTGATTAAATAATAATTAGGCAACCAAAGTTGTAAAAGAAAGTTTATTTCATTTTTTAAAGACTTTATCTTTATATTTTATAACTTTCATTCAATTCTGTTATCAAAAATTTTCACTATCCTAATACCTTAATTGCGTTGGCAATGCTTTTTACATAATAAAGTTAAAATTCAAATAATAAAAATTTTTTTATAATTTAATATTTGTAATTTGACATGTTATATCTTTATGAACAGAATTAAAACAAAAATAATTTTATTTAAAAGTATTAACCTCAAAATAATTCCTCCCCAAAGAATTAAATAAATATTCATTCCTTTCTGGGTAACGAAAAATTCTTTTAGGTTTAGTGTATAGACGTGGAAAAATTTGTATTTTTGTTAATAATTACAAGTACAGTAAAAAAAATATACTCAAACTATACACACGAATTTTCTCAATCTATACACTGTTTTGTCTCAAACTATACACCTTTTTTAGAGATTGGCTCAAACTATATGCTACACTGAGACAAATATTCCATTAGTTTAATAGGTTTAATTTCATTAAAATATAGCAATGAAATATTCTATTAAATTAATAGTATAGTTATTGAATCAATGAAATATTTCATTAAATTAATAATATTTTAAATTCAGTAATTTTAAACTGTACTGCGCAACTCGGAATTCACTGAGAAAGACGGCGCCACGGTATACTTTAATATATGATAGAGAGAGTTGACGATA
Source organism: Anagrus nilaparvatae (assembly GCA_022575985.1). Classification (NCBI taxonomy): domain Eukaryota; kingdom Metazoa; phylum Arthropoda; class Insecta; order Hymenoptera; family Mymaridae; genus Anagrus; species Anagrus nilaparvatae. The sequence continues at coordinate 8,799,278 of JAKSXM010000165.1, forward strand.
TGCATCTTGTCATTCATAGATTTAGAATGTTGATATGATTTTCTTTCCATTTAATTTAATCTTTGATACATAAAAAAATAAATTAATTAATTATTTAAAAAAATTAACTGTTTGTAATTTTTTTATTTAATTATATATTTTTTTTTCACAAATTTTATATTCACCTATACTTTTTTACTAATTTCTTTTTTTAAACAAAATTTGATAAATATTAAAACTAATTAAAAAAATGATATTCAATTATTAAAATTTAATTATTTACTTTAAAATTTTGATATAATTGTTATAAGCAGATGTCGCTCTAGGAATATCACTCTCGCAAGTCATAAAATTGACTTTCCTTTACTATATAAGAAACAAAATTAAATTATACATAGCGAAATAATAATAAGCGAATACACGGGGGATACAAATTAAAAACTAAATAATACACATATGCGGTCATCGTAACTTTAGTCGATTAAAACAGCGTTTAAAATATTAAATAAAAAAATAACTGACTCACATGGTTAAAAAACTTAATATTTTATTTTCTTTAAAAAAAAAAATAATAAGTCATTAAACTAAAGTTATATTTCATTAAAATAATTTTAATAATATATATATCATTAAATTAATGAAATATTTCATTGCTACATTTCAATGAAATCAGTTTATCAAATTAATGATATATACCATTGAATCAAAGAAACGTTTTTCTCAGTGTACCTTAAAAATAAGAATGTCTTCAAATTTATTTTTTATTATTCTTTAATTTAAACTTAAACGATCTTATTATTTAAAAAAATTTTTTAAATTAGAAAAATTCTTTATAGTAAATTTTGGAAATAATTTATATTCATAAATTGTAAGAATTTCTGCTGATAGGCTACACTGAAAAAAAAATCCGCTTGCGGCAAGCGGAATTCCGCTTGCCGCAAGCGGAATAATTCCGTTTGCCGCAAGCGGATTTCCGCTTACCGCAAGCGGAATTCCGCTTGTAGCAAGCGGAATTTTTTTTCTCGTCAAACGATTGCAAATGACTTGAAACGTAAAGAAAATTAAAAAAAAAATTTTTTCCCGCTTACTTGGGATATGCGTATTTCAGTATGACGAGATTTGAGAAAATTTTGGAAAAAGAAAAGAAAAAATGTTTTTTTTTAATTTTCTTTACGTTTCAAGTCATTTGCAATTGTTTGCAAAGAAAAAAAAATTCCGCTTGCCACAAGCGGAATTCCGCTAGCCGCAAGCGGATTTTTTTTTCAGTGTAGTCTTGACATTACATCTGAAGTTAAAAAGACTTTTTTTTCGAGTAATAGCTATTTTCCTAAAATTAAGACTTACATGAAGAAAAAAAAATTGGTTAATAATATACTGTAAAATATTTAGAAAATAATGTTATGCATATTTTAAGTAGCCGCAAAGTATCATGGAAGAATTGGAGAGAGGGTGGTTGAAGAGAGTTATTGGTCAAGTTGGAAAACCAAAGAAAATGAACTGTTTACGTTACCAGGGGGTATTTGAGGTTGAGAAAAACAAAAAAAAAGGTGGAAAAATTTCGATTTTCACCCTAACATATTTTCAGATTTTTCAAGAGGGTAGACTTAAAAATATAGGAAAATGAACTTTCTACCGATATTAAAAATAAATTCGTCCCCCCGGTAAAGTAGAAAGTAAAATTTTTTTTGCTTTTTGTCCGCTATCTTGGAAAATCGAAAAATATGTGGGTATGAAAAATTAAAAAATTACAATTTAAAATTCGTATTTCTCTACCTCAAAATCCCCAGCTCTGAAGAAAATTCATTAGTTAGTGCATTTTTTTTCACCATTTTGACAAACTTTCTACCGACGATATTAAAAATAAGTTCATTTTTCTCGACTTTCAAAACTCCATGAATTTAAAAATTTTATTTTCCTTTTTTTTGTTCACTGTCTTGGAAAATCAGAAAATATGTTGCGATAAGAAATTAAAAATTTTACATAAAAAATTTATTTTCACCGAGTTCCCAATTCCCTCTATTATTCACTTTCGCCATCTTCATAAATCGGAAACAGGGTGAAAAATTTTCCACCTGAAATTTGTTTTTTTTTACCTCAAAAACCCCCTTGTAAAGTAAAAAGTTCATTTTCCTATGTTTTCCAACTCAATCATCAACTCTCCCAACTATTTACCCACCCTTCCTCTCATTCTATTATGATACTTTACGGCTTCCGTAATATCGATATAATATATTATTTATAATTTTACATTTGTTTTTTTTTATTTTTAAAGACTTTTTAAGCTATCATCACTACTGATGATAAACTATTTCAGACTATCGATATTATAAAATTACTATCGTAATCAGTAATTAAAATTAAATCATTATCTAATACCGAAAAAAACTAGTTTTTTTTTTTAACATTATCGTTATTTTTTTTCATGATTTTCAATCTACATTATAATTTAAAAAAATCATGTATTTCGATTAAATTTTTATGATAACTATCAGTATTAAAATATAGTATAGAGACATCCCTGTATTCTAGATATAAGTTAAAACAACCCTTACTATTAGCGAGTTTTTTATTCGCAAAATTTATGCATTCGTGATTTATCTTGTGACTTAATTTCAGTAATCGCAGTGCTAAGTCAAAATCGATAAATTTTTATTTTCTTTTAACATGGAACATGTTTATAGGTATGGGGCACCTCAAGAATTTGAAAATTAAGAGGAGGGGGTCAAATTTTTCCGATTCAAGAGGGAGGTGGGGTAAAAACGGGACTTAGAATAATTTAAACTTTGGGATTTATTATAATTCAGGTTTAGGGACTTATAGATCAATTTCGATTTGGGGACTTGCAATATCCCGGGGGATCTCTCAGCTGCAAGGGAACATGTTCATTGCATTTTAGTTGTGTTTGCACAAACAAGTTATAAGTTTTTTGTAGCTTTTCATCGAAAGTTTAAAATTTATAAGTCTATAATTTATAAACAGAATTATTATAATTGTTATATTTTTATTTTATTTTTTTCTTATTATTATTTTATCTTTAAATTTTTATATTTTGTTAAATGTACTCCGTACTTATATTTTATTATGAGTTAATTGTATCATGTTGCGCATCGGCCTTGCCTGTGCCCAATATTTTCTAAATTCAATAAATAAATAAGTTGGGTTATTTGCGGTTTTTTAAGGTGACTGTTTTGCAACCAATGTGATCAGTCGTTAGCATAATTTAAATTTGAAATTTATTGACCATATTTTATTACTAATAATTTTATGTAAAAAAAATTACTAAAAATCACAACAATGATAAAGAAGAAACCAAAAGAACGTAATAAAATAATAACTTTAAAAAAATAATGGATAATAAAGTTTTTTTGTAAAATATTATTCAGAAACATACAATATTTACTCTGTGATAAAAATATTTAATGTTAAATTCAAAAATTATTTTTTTAGTTTAAAAATAATTGTTAACTCTATTGCTATTATAATTAAAAGTATAAAAATAAAAACATTAGAGAAGCAATGAATATGGTATGTATTTTTTAATTTTTCAGCACAAATTTAACAAATAAAAAATATTACTTTTTATTATGCTGCTTAATTTGTTTTATAAATAATTAAATTATGATTGTTTTTATTCAAATTTCTCATACGTTTCAGGCTAGTTCAAAGCAATTTTTTGTCATTTTTTGTCAAGTAGCAGTATTATTTATCGTCATCAGCTTAAGTTCTGGACATGAGCTTGATAAAAATGTAAATGACGCAATACATAAGTCTAATTTAACAAGTGTTAAATTTGATCAAAGAAAACTGATTGAATCCAATCAAAAAAATGGAACAATCGTTGATCCTTTTGATGCGCACAAAACAACGGAAATAATTTGCAATAAAAATTGTTCTTCTTTGAGCGAGATTAGTCTCTCTACATATCCAAATTTAAAAACTCTGGATATAAATTTTAAAGAATTAAATTATGTCGAGATAAAAAAAAACCTTTTAAATGGTAAGAAACGATTTTTTTTAACAGCTGATTATTTATTTAGTACTCAAATAATATAAAACAATTTTTATAAACAAATGAGTTAAAATCATTACATTTGTGCTTATAAATAATTTAAAAAGTGATTTTAATTGCAGGTGTTATTAAGCTAAAAAATTTCAAAATAATTGGTAACTCTATAAGTATACCAGTTTATTTTTTTGAAAAATCTAAGTATCTCGTTAAGATCGACATTGAAGCTGATAAAATTTTAAATTTCAAATCAGAAATATTTTTTGGGCTTCATAATTTAAAATATTTAAATTTAACAGTCAAGATTATGGAATTGAAATCTGGAATATTCTCTAGCTTAAAAAATCTTCGAGATTTAACTTTATGTAATATGAATAAAAATTCACTTTCAAGTGAAACTTTGCAAGACCTTGATCGTAATATTGAATATTTTAAGTTGTCCAACAATGCACATCTTACAAAACTGCCATCAAAATTTTTAGCTAATAAATTTTTGCTTCAAACTGTTATTATACAATCAAATGAAATAAAGGATTTACCTCAAGACTTATTCATGAATTCAACTGTGATTGAAACAATTATTTTAAGCAGAAATAAATTAATTAGTTTACCAAAAAATATTTTTAAAGGACAATTGAGTTTACGAAGAGTTGACTTGAGTTTTAATTATTTAAGAGAATTGCCGGACTTTATTTTTACTCGACTGGTCTCTTTGAAGATTGTAGATTTATCATACAATAAAATTACAGCTATTAATGAGTAAGTATTGTTAACTAATATTTATAAATTATTAATAAGTATATTATAGAAAATTTTATGATCCTATTAAGTAAGTCTTTGTAAATGCGCAAAAGAATTTGTTCATATGCGAAAAATTAGTAAATTTTGTGATAAAATCGACAATTTTTTTCTAAATTTTCGTTTTTATCGAAAATTCAATAAATTTTTGCAAACAATCAATTTTATTTTTAATTTACCAGTTAAAAGAAGCATTTTACGTACCGAATTCGCAAGATAAAATAAAACTTTTCTTATAGCATGTGTAAACTACTTTTTCGTAAGAAAGCGACATAGTTAAAAAACTAGTTTTTAAGATAAACTTTTAGTTAAATAAATGTCAAAGTTTCAAATCTATATGAAAAGTACTTTTTTTTAGGAATACGTTTAGAGATGCGTACATTGAAAATCTTAACATGTCTAAAAATCATTTAGCATACATGGATAAAAATGCTTTTCGACCTTGCAGACTTCAATCAGTAAATTTCACATTCAATGAACTTTCATTTAATGATGAAAATAATGAAAACTTTTCACCGTTCCGATATTGTTCTGGTCTTACACATTTAAGATTATCCAATAATAAAATTTCTAGGATATTTAATGATTGGAAAGAGAGTAAATCTATAAACTACTTATTCTTGAATAATAATCCAATGAAATATATTCAGGTAAATTATCAAAATATAGTAATAACAATTTAGAAAATAAGTTAACTAATGTTATTAAATGAATTTAAAATTTTTTTTAATTATAAGGCGCTTATACAGACCTCCATAAATGCAAAACCACAGCCGCAACGCAATGCACTCAACAGGACCAAAAACAGAACACGCATGCGCACATACGAATATCGTTTTGTGCGCAATGCGTTGGGGCTGTGGTTTTGCGTTTAGGGTGGTTCTACAAACGCCATAAATGGGGGTCGCAACCGCAACGCAATGCGCACAACACGATTTTGGTTTTTGCGCATTGCGTTGCGGCTGCGCTTGCGGTTGCGTCTCCCATTTACGGAGTTTGTAGAACCACCCTTTAACAACGCAAGACGCAATGTAATGCACAGAAAAAGATTTCTTTTGCAGTAAACGAAAATTTGTATCTGCGTACTGCGTTTCGTTTTGCGCTGTTCTATTTTGCGTTTAAATAGATCCAGCCTTATATTATAATCATAAGGCCCCATATATAGGGCTCCATCTACAGAAGCCGTAATAGGGGGTTGCAACCGCAAGCGTGAGCGCAACGCAATGCACAGAAACGAATTTTAGCTCCTGCACAACTCCAAAAACACAAAATCTGCTACTGCACTTTGTGTTACGGATCCGCTTGCGATTGCGACCTCCTTGATGGCGTTTGTAAAATTAGCCTGAGGAGTGTCTCTGATTTAATCTATAAGTATACATATATAAACTGGTTTATCATGCGACGGTTTCTCGAGTCAAGGGGGATCATTATCATAGGGAATTATTACACATAGGGAATAATGACACATAGTTGGCCCAATGAAACACCAGTTTTTGTAGAAATTCCTGGAAGATTCAAAATTTTAAGTTTAAATTTAATATAAATATATTTAGGACTCTTTCAAGAATTACTTTAAAAAGTAAATCAAACCAGGAAGATTGTTTTTTATTGTATTATAAATCTTTTCAGAGTGAAGATTTAAAATTTTCTACAAGTTTTATAAATTTGCAACTTCTTAATTGTGAAATCGCTCATGTAAACATGTCTAATGTTAATAATGTGATAAAGAATCATCCAAATCTTAATAATTGGATTACACTTGACAACAACCCAATTCAATGTGATTGCAATGTTTATGATTTTTTAAAGTATATAAATGGAGACGAAAATAAGTCGTTACGAGAAAAATTTAGGATAGTTTTTGAGAATTTAATTTGCAATGGACCATCTGAATATAAAGGAACTTTCGTTAAAAAAATAAATATTACTTCCTTTACTTGCAAAATTGAAGAATTAGAATATTCAGCAAACCATCCATGTGGAAGTAGAGGCATTTGTAAATGCCGTTTCAGACCTTTTGATAGAGCTTTGATAATTGATTGCTCTGCAAAAAATTTAAAAAGTTATCCAGAGTTAATAGATTTAAGAAACATCCGTAAAGTCGAATTATATCTTCAATTAAATAACTTGAAACGATTGCCAGTTATGAGTAAACCAGGATATAACATAATTGAAATGATTGATTTATCAAATAATCAAATATCAGAAGTCACAGATGAAATTTTAAATGATAACTTCAAAGTGAGTATATGTAACAAAAGAATATAACAAATACGCAAGCTCGTTCAAAAACCAAATTGCAAAATCATTGACTAGACCATGTTTACCCAAAAGTTTTTCAAACGCTAGTCATTGTGTATTTGAACTATTTTTTAATTACTGTAAAAGCCTTAAAAAAATTTAATTTAATACATCAAAATCACTTATTTTTGAATACTTTTTTTTTACGTCTTTTACACGCTATGATGTAATTGGTCATTTTTAGCCTTCACGTACTTCAGACAACTACATCGTAATTTAGATCCAAAAAATTTTTCAAGTAAATGCAGTTTAGTCAATTTGTCTGCAATTGGTTAAAATTTTAATTAGCTAATTAATTTAATTTTTACAGGAAATTCTATTGAACAACAATAACATATCAAATATTGACTCAAAAATTCTTATGAAATTTTTTAATAATAGCAGAAAATTAAGAATTAACAATAATCCATGGGAATGCAAATGTCAGACATTTGATTTATTATTAAGTGTGATTGCAGATATGAATAATAAAACTGAAGTACAAATGTTTACTTGCTTTAATTCAAGAATTCCTTTAATTACACAGGAAAAAGAAACTTTATGCTCTGATAATACGAATTCATTGATAGTTGGATTGTATATTATAGCAACTATCGTAGTTTCTAGTTTAGTAATTGGAATTTTAAATAAATTTCTTTTTAAATTATGATTAATATCCTAGTATTATTATAGCATGCAGTTTTTGCATCAAGTCCATCAAAATGTTGGCAATTTTTATTGTTATAAAAAAAAAATGTGTTCGCTATTTATGTATCAAACTACTATTTGAATTATTTGAGTGAATAGTAAAATTTGTAATATCTGCTGATATGTAATATTAATACGTTTTTAATTTATGAAAGTAACTGTATTCAATAAATTGAATTTATATTGATCAGGAATGCTGATTAAATAACTACAAAAATTAAATTTTGTGTTTAATAAATTTTATATTTAATTTCTGATATTTATATGCACTGAAAAACTTGGAAAAAAACTTCATGAGAATATATTTTATGAAAATAAGTTTTGATAAATGAAATAAATTATAAAATAAAAATTTTAAACTTGTATTTATTTAGAGTTGAAACATAGTTTGTTGTAGGCTAAACCTCAAAGACTTTTTTCCTTTTGTTTTTAGTTCTCCTCAACTTTTTAACTCTCTTATAGCAAATCTGCCTTATTTAGTCCCAAATTACGTTTTTTGGGAATTTTCTACTGTTTTTGTTAATTTTGTTAATTTCCCTCTTACAAGGGGAGACCGGAACCTTTGGGTCGCCAAATTACAATCTATTGTTATGAATGACTTTAATATGTTGAAAAAACGCCCAAGAAACACCCTCCGTTTATTCCAACGCGCCTTCTGGGCTTAGAAATGCAAGGCTTAATGTTATAAAATAGGATTTTTAGACTATTTTCAAAATGACGCTGTAACCTCAAAAATTAACCAAAACACTTCCGGTTACTCTAATTTTTTCCGTATAAGTACCATCTTTTTACTCCCGTCAGCCGCAATGCTCCATAACCTATTATCACAGCGCTATAGTCAATAAACCAAATGCCCATTTTTGGACCAAAATGACCAATTTTTAAATTGCTGCAAAAATTGCAATTTTCAATAAAAATAGGTCTTGAAGGTCTCCTACAAAAATCCTATTTTATAACATTGAGCCCTGCATTTCTAAGCCCAGAAGGCGCGTTGGAATAAGCAGGCAAGGGATCTGTTGAACACAAAATTATTCGACACATCAATGATTCTACACAAAAAAGTTGTGCGGAATCGTTCTACACCAAAAACCGTTGTGTTGAAAGGTTCAACACATATTTTTTTTAGTCAAAGTATTCAACACGCCATTTTAAATATTAAATAACTTATTTCTTTCGTATACTAGCATAATTAAATATCACTTAATACAGTGTGTTGAATATTTTGATTAGAAAAAATTTATGTTGATCTTTTCGATACAAGGATTTTCGGTGTAGAACGATTCCGCAAAACTTTTTTGTGTAGAATTATTGATGTGTCGAATAATTTTGTGTTGATCAGATCCCTTGCCAATAAGCAGAGGGTATCTTGGGTGTTTTTTCAACATATTAAAGTCATTCATAACAATAGATTGTAATTGGCTTGTAATTAGCTTCCGGTCTCCCCTTGTTAGTTCGAATTTCATTATGGTCTTTCAAAATTTTATCTCTGGATGGCAGTATTCACTATTTTTGGCCCAAATTGCAAAAATCATTTGTTAGGGAAAACTCTTGGTGGCTAAAACATGGATAAAAAAGTTATACGCATTTTAGTGGCTTCATAAAAAAAATGTAAAAATCATAAAATTTGAAATTAAAAGACCTATAATTTAAAATTCTTTTAACATAAATTTAATTTTGTTTACCAAAAGTTATTTTTTGGGAAATCCGAATTTCCGATCATATATTGATTTGGTAGTTAATTAAAAATAAACTTACAAAATTAGAATAATTATATATAATTTATGGCTAGATGTTACAAGATTCTAAACCTAAATTAATCTGATTCCCTAAACTCATATTATTATACTAGGTCCCTAAAATGAAAAAATTCTAAGTTCCTTAACCCGATTTATCACAAGTCCCTAAATCAAAATAATTCTAAGTCCCTAAACCCAGATTACTCTAAACGTAAATTATTTTATGTACCTAAATTGAAATTATTCTGATTCCCTAATACCGTATTACTTTAAGTTCCATTTGAGCTCCCTTGATTTTCGGATTCCCAGTGTACTCCTCCCTATAAAAATGTTCTATGTTAATAACCATGATATTCAATAATAATTTTTGGAAAACCCTTAATTTAATTGAATAAAAAGAAAAATTGTATCTAAAACAATAAGAATTTAAAAAAAATCTTAAATAAAAATATGATTTTTTATTTCAGATAAATTGTAAATTAAATTAAATAGTAATAAAATTTAATCTCTAAAGTAAAGTTTGCTAATATTTCTAGTCAAGCCTAGTCTCTCGATTATACTTCTTGATAGCTTACAAAATAGCTTCAAAATTTTTATTTGATTTACAAAGCCAAAGACGTAAAAGAATTAAATTTCAAGAGAACATGATAAGTAAATGATAAAATTATATGCATTAAACTGGATTATTTTAATCAGTTACTTTGATTACTTAAATTCTTCTTAGGCACACTGTAAAAAGTAACTTTCTTAGATTTACAAAAAAAATAGAATTATTTCGAAAAATTAGTGAATTTTCAAAAATTTTTGTAAATATTCGATAAAAATCGTAAATTTACTAAATTTAGTAAATTAACAAAAAATTCGAGAATTCTCAATTTTTTTTTGTGATTTTACGAAAAAAGTTGTAAATTCACAACTATTTTTCGGAAATTTACGACTATTTTTTGTAAATTTTCGAAAAAAAGTTGTAAATTATCAATTTTTCTTGCGAATTCACAAAAAAAAAATCGAGAATACTCGAATTTTTTGTTAATTTACTAAATTTAGTAAATATACGATTTTTTTCGAATATTTACAAATTTTTTCGAAAATGTTCTAATTTTTTTGTTAATATAAGGAAGTTACTTTTTACAGTGCAACTTATAAATATTTATAAAATTAATCTAAAAATTAAACTCTAGATTATTTTTAATTTGAAATCAAAAGATTATTTTTGCTGAATAAAATTGTTTTTACAAAAGGATTTTTCTGACAAATAGAAAATACTTTGGCAAAAAATTAAACAAACACGTATTTAAAAAAATAAATTTTTTTATTCAAATAGATGTTTTGTCTTGTAACAATAATTCTTTTTTTTTATATTTATTTATACATTTTGAGTATTTTTGTTTTTAACAAATTAATGTTTGAATGAAAAAAGGTTTTTTTGAGTTTTTTGTTTTAATTAGTAAGTTTTTAACGTAAATATTATGATAATACAATTTCATGATGTATATAACAGAAAAAATATTTTGTTAAACGTTTTTTTATTTTTTAATATTATTTTATTATTTATTTTATATTCGAAAAATTGTCCAAATTTTAATGATATCAAAGGTAATAACTTCTTTGTAAGTTCTTGTTCGATTGGAACAGTGTATGAACAATTTTTATGAAACAGAAACTCTAAAATATGTGTATCTCCTCTTTTAGTTTTTAAGTCATTTACATTTTTATAAAAAAAATTACTGAAATTACACTGACCGTACAATTTTAGTTTTTCCAAATAAATAAAATTAGTTATTAATTTGACGAATCTTAACATATTACCTTTTCGAGGATTTATAATTAATTCTTTTAAGTTTATGCAATAAGCTACAGCGTTCAACATTTTTTCTGTATTTTGATCAGTACAATCAATTTCTAAAGATTCTAAATTTTTAAACAAACCAAAATTCTTCTCTCCTTCTATAGTTAAACGAACCGTTGTCACTGATATGCATAATTTTTTTACATGAAAACATTTTGATAAATTTTTTAAAATCTCATCATTTAAGCATAAAATTGCACAATCAATATTTATTAAATTTTGAAACCGGCTTAAGCTTTGAGAGTTTCTATTATTTATAGTCAGTTCTATTTCTTGGAATAAATCAACTGGCAAACTATCTAATAAGTCTTTTTTATATGAACCTATAAGTTTTTGTAAATTTTTTTGCTTTGCTATAAATTGGGACAATTGAACAAAATTCCTGTATGGTTCCACATGAATCTCACGAATGCTTTCGCATGTGCTTTTATTTAAAGCAAGAATTAATTCAGAAGTATTAGATGTTTGTAATAATTTTAAAATGTTTAAATTTTTTAATTTACTAAAAAAATCATACAAGTATACTGTTTTATAGAAAGTACAATCTTTTATATGAATTTCTTTGATTAAGTCTGCATTTAACTTTGATAAAAAACTACCATTTACTTTCATTTTATCAAAACTTATGCAAGATATTTTTTGATTATTGTTAAACAAATTTGCAAGATCTTCATCACAATCTAGAGTGCTTCTTTTTCTCTCCAAATATAGGTTAGTTAGATTTTGGCATCTCCTTGTAATTTCTTTAAGTAAATCTCGATTGCATTTTATATCATTTATTACCGTTAAATGATTTAAATAAGGACCAGCCCTCTGCAATACATTAAAAATCAAATTTTCTTTTTCTCTCCAATCAAAGGAAATTTTATCAGCACGTTCTATTAAAGAGATCATCTTCTGACTTATTTCAAAACTCTTGTTTTTAATCCATAAGAATTCTTTAAGATTTCTCCACCTTTTACAAACTACTTCTACAGCTAATTTTTCCCTGAGTGGTAAATATCCAAAAATATGTAGCAAGCAGTCGTCATGAAGGTAATTATTAATATTAATTATATTATTGGTTGCTAAAATGTCATTTAGTTCTAATTTTTGTTTTTTTGTACCTGAAATAATTAAATACTAAGTATATATCATGCTTTTCTCTTAAGTTGTCTATTTGAAAAAAAACATTTCTAACTTTTTAAAGAATGATTGACACCTTTAGAATTCTTTTCACAAAAGTAACAAGGAATTACTTTGTCTAGATTACCAATGATATGCGTTCCACTTTTGTCCTCACTTTTGTCAACAATATAATTTATACCCAGGCTATTATCTTCTATAAAAAATATGGTTGTTCTTGTTCCAGTGCTAATTGACACCTGTTCTAATAAATCTTGAACAGTGGTGGCATATACCCCAGATATATCAAAAGTTATTAACCTTTGTTCATCATTTGTTAATAAAACTAACATTTTTACTTCATTGCCTTGAACTTGGTTGTGAATAAAAGTAGTCTCTGGATTTTTGATTTCTTGTCGAAATTGTACATAACTTTCTGATCCAATTGATTCAGGTTCAGACTCCAAATCTAGGAATATGAAATTATAATTAAATTAAAAAGCATTTTTTAAAAACAAACTGTACTTTTTGTACAATATTTAAATTTACCTGAACTCATAATAATATCTGTTCCAATAAATAATATTATTTGAGTGAAAAAAAATTAAATGCTTCGTTACGCTAAAAAAAGTTAGATAATTTACCTTTATTTTTCTTTTATTGATGAGATTTGAGAAAATAAATTTAAGCTGACTGCTAAATGCACTTTTTTTCCAATAGGCAAAATTATTTTTACAAAAATAAATGGCTGCGTCTATTTACCTAGAAATTCTAGATAAATAACCTCAAAATTTCAGGAACATTTTTTCAATGATTTCACTCATAATGATTAAAATTTTTTAACAATTTTATTTAAATCTTATAAAGTAATAAATAAAATAGTTAATTTTTCAAAAAAAATTTTAATATTCAGTGCAAAGTGCAGAAAACCAAGCAATACAAACCTCATTCCGAGGTTCAAAATATTTTTTTTTATAAATGAGAGTGCATTTTACGTAAATAGACTTATTGCGAAAATAAATTGATGATATAACTATAAATAGATATTTAAAATATAATTGTTATAACTTCTTACATGAACCTTTCTTAAAAAAAGAATGCATTAATACAGAAACAAACAATGGAAATGAAAAAATTATTGGTATAATTGGTAAACTTTTAACCTAAAAAATTGTGCAAGTACTCTGTACGGTTAAATTACTTATTTATATTTAATTAATATGCAGAAGAGTACTAATGGCAGAATTTACAGATTTTTTTCTATTTATTTTTTATTAATATAATTAATAATTAATTGATTAATATTTAAGTATATGTAAAAACTATTCTTCAAAAAATCAAAACAAATACTTTATGCTGCTAAAATACTATTTACTATATATCTTCGATTAACCGATGTTTTTAGTTTTTACAGTGTTGCCGTTACATCATATTTAAATACTGATTTAGATTTTTTAGCGGCATAGTAAAATAAGAATATGAAATATAGTTTTGTTAATTTAATAGCCCAATAAATAAAGCTTCAATCTCAGAAACTATGTAGATATTATGATTTTTAATGTAACAAAAGCAAATAATTTTTGATGATCCTATTATGCATATAATGGGGTTGCAGAGGTTAAATAAAAATTTTTGTGAATTTTCAGCACGCGTTTTAGGCCCAGTTAGGCAAAAAATAGTGTAAGCACCATGGGCGCAATACTTTAGACACTAGCGTGAGCACTAGCACGAGTGCTCGGCGAAGCCCCCTAAAAGGGGTATTTTTGCTTATTTCACACTTTGAACATCCAGGATATGCCCATAAAGATTTTTTAGGTCCCAAATCAAGACATTCGACTTCTTTTTCATAAGTATTAAATATTTCACCCTTAAAATAACTAAAACTACCCCTAAAAGGGGTGTTTTTGTTATTTTCGCACTTTGAAAGTATTGAGGATATGCCCATATAGGTTTTTTTGGATCGCTAATCAAGAATTTTTACTCCTTTTTTGTGATTAAATATTGATTAGTTATGAAAAAGAAGTCGAAATTCTTGATTTAAATATCATTTCTAATGCCCCCCTTTAGAAGTCCCCTCCCATCGAAACAACTTTTATATGAAACATTTTTCATTATTTTGTTTTGTTTTTAAGATATTTGAGTGTATCGTTTAAAATAATCTTTATCTATAATATACTAACCCAGTAAATAAAAACAATATTGTTAATTTTTAATTATTACAAATTTATTCTTTCATATAAAATTAAATCTGTGATTACATCATGATATAGAAAATTACAATATCAAAACGTTGCTTATATTTTTTAAATACAATTGTATTTGTTAAAAAATTTTAAATTTCAAGCAAAATTTTTTTTTTAATAGATAGGAAATTTTTGACAGCGCTGATTTTTGAGGGGTTAGAGATACCTAAGTGATTATAATTATTTATAAAAATTAAAAAATTCAAGGAATCCATAAAAATTCCAATTCTTCTAGATATTTTAATTCTATCTTCCTTATTCAAAGTTCTCATTATTCACCTAAGTAACCACATAATTTTAATGATATTAAGGGATAATCATCATTTGAATATTTTTTAAAAATTGTTTCAGCGTTTGAACAATGCCGATTAAGAAATATTGTTAAAACACGTTTATCACCTCGTTTAATTTTTGCATCACTTATTTTCTTCATTGTATAATCATTTAATTTACTAGGACCTAAAATTTTAACTATTTCTAATTTTGGTAAATCAATTATTATATTAATTAATTTCTTAAAACTTTTCTTAGTGTTACTTATTTCTAAAATTTCAAAATTTTAAATTTTTATGCTTGAGAATACTTTCTAAACCAACATTTGTATACTCCTCATTTTCAATTTTCAATTCACTTAAGTTTTTATAATTTGTTATAGCTTTCAACATATCATCAACGATTGATATCCCTCTTAAAAAAATTGAATCACAATCAATTATAAATGATTCAATATTTTTAAAACAACTAAAATTTCTAATGCCTTTCTCTGTTAATGAAAAATTATTGATTCTCCAAAATTTAATTATTTTTAATTTATCACAATTTGTTAAATTTCTTATAATTCGATCTGTTAAATCATCGATAGTTAAACCAAGAACTATTAAATTTTTAAAACCACTCAAGCTATAGGACATGGCATCATTCATATGAGTACTTAATAAAAGAATTGAATCTTTTGGTAAATTATCAAAAACCAATTCATTAAGAGATTCTGAGAACATACAGATGAACTTCTGTAATTTTTTTTGCTTTGAAATTAACTTTGCAAGATCATTAACACAACCTTTAAACCAATAAATTTGAAAATCTTGAATATTTTCACAATCACTTTTATTCAGAGCAGATATCAATTTATCAAAATTAACACTATCGTCTACTACAATGAATTTTAAATTTTTTAACTTGGAAAATAATTCATACAAATGATCTTCAGAGGTAAATTTACAGCCGTACATGATAATACTTGTTAACGAATTTGGATTTAGGCTCAAAAGCTTTTTGCAATCTAATTTTACACAACGTAAAGTAATACTTGATATGTTCTGGTTGTTTTTGAACACAGAATCAAGATTTTTATAAGTCCAAAATTTTGAATGATCAACTTTAACGCAGTCGCCTAAAATTTTTAGAATTTCAATATTTTGGCAATTATTTGAAACTTCTTTGAATACAGTTAAATATCTTACATCAAGATTTGCTGATATGGATACATAATTCAAGTAAGGTCCAGATCTTTTTATTACATTTATAACGTTGTTTACTTTTTTTTCTGAGAAAACATCTATAGTTTTTACGTTTCTCCACGAACTTTTGCTTAGTCGCTGCCATCTTTTGCAAACAGTTTCAATTTTTAACCTTTCGGGTGATGACAAGTATTCAAAAATGCCAATTAAAGAATCATCGTTGAGAATATTGTTGATATTATTTTCCTGAAATTCGCCCATTGCAGAAATTTCTATATCTAATTTTTAAACCTTATTTTGTTTCAGTATTGATAACCTTTGAAATTCTAAAAAATAAACAAACGAAATTTAAAAATTTTATGAGTATTTGTACAGTAAGGGTTTTCTGGTTGGTCGCGTGATATGGTGGGTTTTTAGTGAAGACTGCCCCAACTTCAGCATTTAAGCATAGGAGTTGGCGTGGTCTTCCATAAAGAATACTCGAGGAAACAAACTGTTTTCCATGCCAGGGGGGGAAGCGTTGTTTTTTACAACGTGCACTAACCTAATTTTTGTTTTCCGTTTTCTAGTATTTTTTAGTTTTCTGTCATACCAACTTCATTTAAATAATATTACCTCGATATGACAGAAAGCCACAAAATACTAGAAAACGGAAAACAAGATTAAAAGGTTAGTTCGCGCAGTGAAAAACAAAAATTCCACCCCACTCAGCTGCATAGCTTATACGCAGGGTGGTCGTTTTTTCGCTAAAAAGCTCCAATGTCACGTTACCCACCTGAAAACTTAGAAACTCAGCCAGAGGACGAAGTGTAGTGGGTTTGCTTAACCGGCAAGAATTTATAAACTTGTAATTCTGTTTTATATAAATAATTTTTAATGTTCAAATTTTATGCTCGGGTTAAATATAACAATTCAATATGAACACGTAAAAGCAAAATAATTTTTAAAAAAGCATCATAATTTTCAATAGCACAAAATTTATATTTCAGTATACATGTGTGAATCGGTGTAATGCACGCATACATGTATTCGTAAAACGTTTATATGTTTGAATGCGTTGGTTTAAAAACCGACCACTTTAGCGCCACGAAGTGGCTGAGTTTCGCAGCAGCCATTCTCAATTTTGTTTTTTAATGTGAATAACTAATGAATTTACATACAAAATATTTTGAATAACTAATACAAATTTTTTTTCCTCATATTTATTACCTTATAATATTAGTTTGGTCGAGTTCATGATATCTTTTACATAATATATCTTGAAAACCCACGATACTACGATAGTTGAACGTTATTTTATTTAAATAACCACGTGTATGCGTTAAAAACAGATTGTTAACTGATGGCTTATATCCATTGCTTATATCAGGCTTATACAAGTTTTTTGAATATATTACGATTCATAGAATATATAATAAGGGAACAGTCAGAAGAGAAAAAAAATTTTAACCACCACCTCCAAAATTTACTCCCACTTTTTATTATTGAGCATGCTAGAATAAGACGAGGGGGTAGGTAAATATCGAAGATATGGGTTGAACATTTTTTTTCGTCTGAATGCTCCCTAAAAATAGACGGGCGTGTAATTAACGCCCCCGCAACTTGGGGGGGGGGCGCTATTTTATATAAAAAAATTTATTATTTTATAATCAAAATAAAATGAAAATAATTAAAGGAGTAGCAAAAATTCCAGAAATTACATAAAAATTAAAAATTGATTTAAGGATGATAACTACCAAGCTGGGGATAATAGAAATAAGAAACTATTACTCTCTCTTTCTATCATATTACTATAGAAGCGAGAACCTTGCGCGCGCACAACTATACGATAGCATTGTTAAATAAATAAAATTTTCGTTATAAACAAACCACCCTAGTCTAAAATAAATTGAATAATTATATTCTACGATATGTTTTTTATATGTTATAATTTTTTTATCAAAAACTGTACGCAAAAAATACTTTAATTTTTTATTGTAAAATGTCGTCCCATAAGAGTCACGTGTATAAGATGCTCGGAGAAGCAAAATTATTTTTAATTATTTAATAATGAAGGAGTCACCCTAGGTACCATAAATTTAAAATTTTTAACAGGCGCGTATCATAGAACAATAAAAGTAACAAACCTTAATCCGTTTATTATTTATATATAGTAAGTATAATATATTATTATGTGAAATAGATCTTTCCAAGTTTTATTTTAATTAGAAATATGATTTTTAATGTATGTTATTTATTATAATAATTAATTATTGATATCGGTCTATTACGAACATAGAGATGTCAAGAAAATTATTGAAATTTTTATAACAACTTAACATAAAGAAAATTAAATAATAATTCTTTTCATATTTTAATTTTTTATAGTGAAAATTTTTATTCTCCAATTTATTTCTTTCAGCTCGAAAAATAAAAAAATCTGAATAATCAAAATTTAAGCTAATTATTTTTGATAAAAACTTTTTCTTTTTCATTCTTTAAAAAAATTTTTATCAGTTGATGAACATTTAATAAAAATTTTAAACCTATTTATACTTTTTTTATAAAACAAAAAGTTTATTTTTATTTTTTAGGCAATTTTGATAATAATTAACAACTATATGTTCTAATAATTAATATGAAAGCGTTTATTTATTTTATTCATTTAATATTACAATAAATATTAACTTACGATTTTAATAATTTTTATTAAATAAAAAAAAGTTTGAGTTTCCCGCTTGATTTTTCGCTTTTCGGTTTTCGTTTTCGCTCCCAAGTGTTGGCGCTACGCACCTTAGACCTGTATACCTTCGCATTTGGCGGAATAAACGCTCAGTCTGCAAACCAGTTAGAAATCTTTGGAAAAAGGATTAAAATTAAAAAACTATAATTTTAGATTTTCGCATGTTTTATTTTTGCAAGGCCTTGTTTGCCTCCATAGAAATGCTTTGCCTTAACCTCAAAAAACACTTTGTTTCATTTTCAAATTTCCAAGAAAGTACTTAGAAGAGGGTAAAAACTAAAGTACTTTGGGCACTATAAATATCAATATGTATGCAATATTAAATATTTGACTCTATTTTGTAAATAAAAATTACAAAGTATCAAGATTTTATTGAATAAGTTAATAATAATTAAAATGTATATAAAAACTATCCATAATTTGAAGTTTGCTGAAAAGTAGTTTCATCACAGTAATTGGTAACCTTACAAAGTAGTCCTTACATAGTGAAGTTACCTAGCTAAGGTTTAATTTAAATTTTGGCTGACAAATGAGTAGGTCTAAATGATAGTTTACATTAGAGATTATTATCCTTTTTTCAAAAAGCATTAGACTAATTTACATTTAATTCAACCTCAGCGTTAACGATACTTAATAATTTAATTCATTTAAAATTAGAACATATAATAATGTTTTTAAAAATTCTAGTAGCTTTTGTAACAACGAATTACCACCAGATAAGCAAAACTAATTTTATCTCTTAAAATTATGTATTCTTAAGACTTATGCCCTGAATTGAGCCTTGACAGTAAGATATCTACACTATAAGGGCAATTTTTTTGCAAACAGAAAATTTTTATAAACCTTCAAAGAATGCACATAAATTGAATGAAATCAATGAAAATTTAATTGAAAATTCTTTAGTAATAGTTTCTGTGTTTGAAAGGAATTTATTTAAAGAAATTTCTAAAATATGTTTATCACCACGTTTAACTCGACGTTTAATTTTAGCATCATTAATTTTTTTTATAGTATAATCATTGATTTTATTTGGACCTAAAATTTTAAATTTTTCTAAATTTGGTAAATCAATTATTATATTTTTTATTTTTTTTAAATTATCTTTTGTATTTTTGATTTTTAAAATTTTTAAATATTTTTCATTTCAAATACTCAATTCTTTTAAATTTTTATAATTTGAAATTGCTGTCTATGAATTGTAGTTTTGTTCTTTGATAATCAATACTAATGCTCGATTAACCATCAAGTACGAATAATTCGATGTTTTCAAAACAAGCAAAATTTTTAATACCTAATTCTTTTTAATTTATAACATTTTTTTAAATTTCTTGCAATACGATCTGTTAAGTTATCAATCATCAAATCGAGATGAGTCAGATTTGTAAATTTAGTTAAGCTATAGGAAATTTCCTCGTTTGTGTAAGTGATGATTCTTGAACTGTTTTTCTTGATAAATTTTCAAATAATTTTTCGCTAATATTTTCTGAACCTGCACATGCTAATTTTCTGAATTTTCTTTGCTTTGATAAAAAATTAAGCAAATCTTCAGCTGAGTATCCTTCGAATGAAAGTAACAAAAATTCTTGTATTAAATAAAAATATTTGATTTCTGAGCTAACAATTTTCTTTATTTTTTCAATAAATTGCCCACGTTTCGAAGACCTTCAGTCTTCATTATTTTCAAAAATTTGACTGCGTTTGTGAATTTATTAAAATCAATACTGGCGTCTATTATAATTTTGGTCATATTTTTTAATTTATTGAAAAATTCATACAAATAACTGTCAGAAATGAATTCACAACCTTGCATGTTTATAATTGTTAATGGTTCTGGGTTCAAATTTAATAGCACTTGACTATCTAATTTTGCATTTTCATAAATAATTGTTGATATTTTCTTGTTATTTTTAAAAATATTTTTCATTATTGAACCAAATTCAGTAACCCAACAGTAACC
This sequence comes from Anagrus nilaparvatae, assembly GCA_022575985.1. Taxonomy (NCBI): domain Eukaryota; kingdom Metazoa; phylum Arthropoda; class Insecta; order Hymenoptera; family Mymaridae; genus Anagrus; species Anagrus nilaparvatae. The sequence goes on from JAKSXM010000165.1 coordinate 8,820,120, forward strand.
TTAATGTTAAAAAAGTATCCACCTAAATAAAATCTAGCACACTTATAAACGCTGACTATCTCCGCACGCGCTCGTTATGTTTATTTATAATATTAAAATATTTTAATTTATAATATTTTTAATGCTTTTTAATCCTGGAACTATTAAATTCCAATAAGCGTCGATATTGACGTGATTCAACGAAGTCACTAGATGGATTTCCAATAGATATGCAATAGAATCACTTACATAAATATGCACAAAATTGAAGATGATATTAAATCTTATCTTTATGCAAAAATGAGAGCAACTGGAATTATTTAGCTCACTAGAACGTGTAGGATATGAAGGGTGTTTTTTCAAATATCCTAAACTTTTAAATATTTGCTTGATATTTTATAATTTTTAGAATTATTATATTTTGCTTAGGTTACTGCTGATTGTGCATTAAAACCAAATATGTAAAAAAAATTACCGTATTACTGTTTTGAAGAGTTATAGTATACGGCTTTTGATGTTTGCACAAAAAAAATTGTTTAATTTTGCTTTTTGCTTGAAATTTTAAGCAAATGGTTTTTTAAGTATAGCAAAATAGCTGAAAATTCAAGTGCAGAAACTTAACCATGTGTACTAAATAATTAATCTTCTTAACGTGTTTCCTAATCAGTCAACACTTGACTTGTTAGTGTTAGTAAAATCTAAATTGCTGGCAATAAAATAATAAAGTGACAACGCGAGAAAAAATAGATACGCAAAAAAGTAATTAAAAAATTTCTTTTTTAATTTAAGAACATTAAATAAAATATTAGATTTTATTATATGATATAGCTAGAAGGCTAAATAAAAATTTTACAGAAATTTACTGTTTATAAAAATAGTTATGGTAAGATATATGTTGGAAATTTTTTATTTTATAATTATTGAGTGTAAATTAGTACTTGCAAAAATTTATATAATATTATCAACGTGTTTTAGGCATTTTTTGGAAACGCCTTGGTTTCGCATAATTTATTTTTCATATCTGTGCTGATATTATTTGAAACTCTTAATATATGTAGTGGGAAAAAATTCATAAAAAATGAAGAATCAAAATTGTTTGAAAATAATTCAATTCCTAGAAGAATGTTAGAAATAAATAATCGAAAAGATATGATTATTTCATCACACAATGCTAATGAAATTGTAGAAATTGATTGCAAAAAAAATTGTATTTTTTTGACTGGTCATAAATTGTCAGGATATCCAAATTTAGAGAATATCCGCTTAAGCTACAAGGATATTAGCCACGCCAACATTAGTAAAAGTCTTTTGATTGGTAAGAAAATATATAATTTATTTTAATTTTTTTATACATAATTTTTTTTGTATTTTAAGACAAAAATTTTCAAATAATTAATCGAGTGATAACTGAAAAAATGACCGGGTTGTTCAGTAATTTTGTTGACAACGATAAAAATATTATTCAAAAAAAATTTTAATTATAGTTAGGAATGTCGGTACGATAATTGTGTTTTAGCAATATCGCCGGTATACTCGTATGGCCGATGTTCAAAGCCGATAATTTCGGAAATTATCGATATTGCCTTTTTTGTGAATTTATTAATTTATTTAAACTAGATTTGTGTTTATTTTCAAAGTGAACCTGAAGGAAGGGAGTGATTTTTCTAATATTAAATACTGAACGCTGGCTGTTACCAAAAAAAATTTGGGTAATAAAAGTTAAGACCAACCTTTAAAAAGAGAAAAATAGTTTTTTTTAAAGGGATCTGAAACCCGGAAAACCCGTTTTTTTTTCTTTTTAGAAAACTTCATTGATTAAATTAAAATAAAAATGAGTCTCATTCCATCCGCAATAAAAAAATACATTCAATTAAAAAAAAGTTAAGAATATCATGACCACTTTAAGAATTCTTGGAAATTCTAAATTTTCTCGTGTTTTTTTTGTGTAGTGCATGAAACTTATTTATGTCATCATTAATTTTATATCATTTGACACTAATTTAAAAAAATGTGCAGATTTGATAAAATTTTGATAAAATCACTAGTAATTTTATAAAGTCACTGATTTCACCAAAGTGACTGCGATATATACAAATATAAAGAAATTTAATTTTAGATATACCAAATCTTCAATTTTTTGGAATAGAAGGAAATAAAATAAACATACCATGTGGATTATTTAAATATTGTAATAAACTTAAAATTTTAAATATTTGCGCTACTGAACTTACTAATATGCAACCAGACATTTTTAATGGATTAAATGAATTAAAAGTTTTAAGAATATCTACTGAAACTTCATTATATTTGGATCCAAATGTTTTTCAAAGCTTAGACAACCTCAAGAAATTAGCTTTAATTGGAGTTGTTGAAAAATCTTTATCGAATAAAATATTTTTAAATTTTCTCAATATTAAATTTATAGAATTGTCAGAAAACTTAGAATTTAAAGATCTTCAAGAAAATTTAATGTCTAATTTATATTTTATACGAAAAATTCGAATACAACACAATGATATAGAAAAATTACCAGAATGTTTTTTTATGAACTCTACTAATTTAAGATCCATAAGATTAAAAGGAAATAAATTAAACAATCTGTCAAATAATGTTTTCAAAGGTCAAATGAGACTACGAAACCTTGATTTAAGTGAAAATAATATAACAAGTTTACCAGATGACGTTTTCAAGGATCTTATTTCTCTAAGAAGAATCAATTTATCCCATAACAAAATCAAAAGTTTAAATGAGTAATTTATTTACTAAGTTTATGCTTAAAATAAAGATAAAAATTTGATCAAAAAAATAAAAATTATAAAAGCTTTGGTTTTGGCCTTGATAGATGTAGTTCATGTTTGCTTCCTGACCAATCTTTTTAATAACTTTTCCCTAACTGAGTCTCAGTGTGTTTATTTTGATTTAAAATTTAATTGTTCTAGAAGGAAATATATTAAAAGTAATTAATTATTTTTGAGACTTTTAAAAGATCTAGAGTATTTCTTTACCTCTCTTTGTAAGTTTTGTATTTATATTTGAAATAAGTAATGAATAGTTTTCAAATTTTGTACTATTAAAATTTTTTTGAATAAAAATCTAAAAATTCAGTCACCCCCTTTTGAGTGCAATTTGACTAAAATAAATTACGGAAAAACCCCATTACCCACAATTTAAAAAAATGGGGTTTTTCCGTAATTTATTTTAGTCAAATTTTTTTAAATTGTGGGTAATGGGGTTTTTCCGTAAGATACTAAGATAATTTCCTAAGATAATTTTTTATATAATAATTAATGATTGTAGAATTAAAAAAAAAAAAAATTTTTTAAATTGTGTAATGCTGGGTTTTTCCGTAATTTTTGAATTTTTGAATTTTTGAACAAAAAAATTTTTAAATTAAGATTGAGAAACGCTGAAAAAGTTTGATCAGATGTAATTCGGTCAACTTGAGTCCTAGGACGCTGAAATTTGGTGAAAATTCATATTTTCCATCTGCTAAATATAGAGCAATTTTGAAAAGTCATCATGGAAAATAGAATCCATTTCACGAATTTTACTTATTTAGAGTATTATTTCAGAATAAATTAAAAATTTTAAACTTTTCCTCGTTATTGGTCCTACTCAATTCTTGTCTAACAAGGACCTCTGCTACAAAGGTTAGTCAATAACTTTCATTAAACCCTTCTGGATAAATTAAAACCGTTTCACAAAATTATTTTTTTAATTTTTAGTTTACTAAAAGTAAAATCTAATTCCAAATATCAAGCTATAACCACAAGCTGATTAATTTTTCTTTTTTCATTTAAAATACAAGTAATATTATTTGTGTTAAAAAAGCAAGTAACATTTTTATAACTTTTTCAGTAAATTATTCAGAAAAGTTCCATTGGTACAGTTTAACATGGAAAACTCCAGTTTAGTTAATATTCATATTGATACATTTCAAAATTGTAAATTGGAAGAAATTTATATGAATAATAATATGCTCTCATTCAATTATGAAGATAATAAAAATTTATCTCCATTTCGAAATTGCCATAAAATGCGGAAAATGAATTTATCATTTAATAATATCAGCAAAATATGTAATGATTGGAAAAAGTTCAAAGTTTTAGAAGTATTAAATTTACCCAATAACTCCATAAGCTATATTGAGGTAAAGTATGCTTTTCTTATTGTTTTTAAACTGGCCATGCGGTGTACGATTTTTAAAAATGAATGAGTATTCGCGAGATTACATGAAAGAAAAAAAAATAGCTTTTCAATTATGAATTATTCAACATTTAATCTACTAATTTATCATAATACACTTCCTCGAAAAAATTAGTCGAACTTAAAATCAATAATAAAAAAAAAATTTTAATTGCATAATTAATCGACCAAATCGAAAAAAATCGATTATCAAATAGATGATAAATAAATCATAACCCATCCTCAAATGCTGTACTAGGTAATGCCTATCCCTAGAATAAGCTAAATTCCAGGGGTCAAAAGGGTGAAGCCTCCCGTGAGATATAGGGGCGAAGGCCCCACATAAAAACTATAAAAAATATATAAAAATTAAAAAAAATTATATAAACATTTTTTTTGCATTTTTCCCACTCAAAACTTATTGCTTAGTTCCAGCAAAAATATTAGCGATTTCTGTGAGGGGGGGTGGGGGCGAAGAAGTGCCATCAAATATAAATTGATGATGCAGGATTTTAACTTTGTGAGAAAAAATATCTTGTATTATTACTTGTCATCGCCCATGAAAACTTTCTTTGAAATCTGATAAGAATTCATAATTAATCCTCATACTAATTAAATTAAACAATTTTTCAGAGCGAAGACCTTAATTTTTCCTCGCATGGAGTTAGAATTTGTATTGAAAGTAATAAAATTACTCAGATCAATTTATCAAATTTGGAAAACATGATGGAAAATAATAGAAATGTAAATAATTTAACAACAATTTTAATATATAATAATCCAATAACTTGTGATTGCAATATCTATGACTTGTTACGTTACATAAATGAAGATATTGATATATCAATTACGAAAAAAGTGCAAATAAATTATTATCCTCTGCATTGCAAATCGCCAAATTATCACCAAAGGAAAGAGGTTAAAAAATTTATAACTACTTCTTATACATGTAAAATGGACAAATCCAGTTATCTACCAGGAAATTCTTGTGGACAAAATGGAAAGTGTGATTGCTTATTCAGACCATTCGACAAAACTTTATTTATTAATTGTTCTAATAAATATCTGAGAGAAGCGCCAAACTTTAATGGTTTTGATGACATAAATAAAATAGAATTAAATTTAAGTAATAATAATTTGAAAGAAATGATTGATCTAAACAAGCCAGGATATAATAAAATTGAAGTTTTAGATTTATCAAATAATCAAATTTCAAGTGTTTCAAATAACATTTTGCAAAGTGAACTAAAGGTAATATAACAAATAAAACTACTTTGGTGTTAATATAATTAATTAACGAGTTAGATCTTAGCAACCATGCATTTTGCTTACACTATAATTTGGTTTGAGGGTTTTTAGTTTGTTATTTCGTTTGTGTTTGTAATTTCGATTGTTTTTATGTAATAACAGCAGATAAATATTAGTATTGAATTATTATTTATAATCATGATACCTATAAATTTATTTTGCTCTTTAATAACTAGTAGCTGTTTTAAAATTAATTAATGGTCTAATTGGTTTATTATTTTCATGTAATTTAATTAGTACTTTCAATTTTAAAGCTAATAATTTGTTTATATTTTAAACTATTTTTGGTTTCTCAATGAGGAACCATTGTGATAGGTCAAATTTCGATTTTTTGGCCGTTTTGAGACCCCAGGAAGCTAAAAAACTGGTTTTTAAAAAAAGTCTTTGTGTGTGTATGTATGTAATCGGTGATATTTCACAAACATTATGAAGTTAAGACCTAATTTTTTTTTCAAAAATTTTTTCACCAAAAAAGCTCGAGGTACTTTTTTTTTTTTAATTTGGATGTAATACCTCATTTATTTCCACAAAAGTACTTATATTTGAAAGTATGGTTTTTACTCGATATCTCGAATCTGATACTTAATTTTTTGAAAATTTTTTTCACGAAAAAATACAAAAAACACCAATTTTTTTTTTCTTTTTGGACGTAGTACCTAATTTATTTCTATGAAAGTACTAGTTTTAGAAAGTTCGTTTATAGTAATTTTTTGGATCTAATACCGATTTTTTTCAAAATTTTTTTCTCAAAATTAAAAAAACTGCAATATTTTTTTTTTTTGGTGTAATACTTCATTTAGTTCCATGAAAGTATTTATAATCGAAAATATTGTTTTTACTATATATCTCGAATCTAATAATTAATTTTTTGAAAATTTGTTCAAAAGTTTTTGATTAATAAAAAAAACTTTTAAAAGTTAATAGAAATGTATGTATGATTGCATGCTTGTAATTGATGATATCTGTGGCATATTGAATATTAAGCTCATTGTTTGAGGAACCTTAGTGCCAGCTAGTTGGCAGGGTATTTTTATAAAGTTAGGCATGTGTTTACTATCTTTCTTTATAATACTTTTTATGTAAACGCAATATACTTTGGACTTAAAAGTTGTCAACAATACCATGCTGCACAAAATTAATCATTTATATTTTCAGGAACTTAGGTTAGAAAATAATGAAATATCAACAATTGATGAAGAAATCCTTAATTCTTATTTAAATAATTCAAGAAAACTAAACTTATTTAAGAATCCTTGGAGTTGCGACTGTCAAACATATAATTTACTACCACGCATAGTTTTGGATATTAGCAATGAGACTGAAAAAAAATTGTTTACTTGTTTTAAGAAAAAGCAGGCCTTAATTGAACTTGACAAATCAAAGCTGTGTCTTACGCATACTGATTATTTAATAATGAATGTTACATATTTAGTTTCAATTAGTAGTATAATTTTTGGTATTTTAATGGCATTATTTTTTAAATACAATCTGCAAATTAAAATTTTCCTGTATTCAAGAAATTTGTGTTTATGGTGGGTCAAAGAAGATGAAATTGATAGGGATAAAAAATATGATGTATTTCTTAGTTTTTGTCATGAAGATGAAGATTTTGTTATGTCAGAAATCGTTCCTAAACTTGAAGAAGGGGATATACCATTTCAAGTATGCATACATTTTCGCGATTGGGAAATTGGTGAATGGATTTGTAACAATATCATTCAGTCAGTTAAAACTTCAAGACGAACTGTCATTATTTTGTCAAACAAATTTCTTCGTAGTGAGTGGGCAATGATGGAATTTAAAACAGCTCACCAACGAATGATGAAAGAAAAGCGTGTGAGATTAATTATTGTTTTATATGGAGATATAGGTTCTATTGAAAATCTTGATTCAGACTTGAGGCAATATTTAAACACAAAAACTTACATTTCATGGGATGATGAAAATTTTTGGAATAAATTTATTTTTGCATTACCTCATAAAGTAGAAAAAATACAAGTAAAATAATAAATACAGGCTTTTGTAATAAAATAAAATACTTAGTTATAACTTACAAACTCTGTTGGTTTGCAACCCATGTAAAAAAGTTGGTACAGATAATATACAAATTGTATATAGCATTGTATACTAAAAAGCTGTATACAAAAATGATTCTATACAATTTATCAATTGTATACAATCAAATGTGATTTGCCAAAATAGAAAGAAATAAATTCGAAAAAGGGAAATAGAAAATAAAATAAAAATTTCCGCTCCAGCTACAGATTGCTTGTTTCACGGCTCCAGGAATCCTGTAGAAACCTAAATATAAAAAAAACACATCCATATTTTCTAATTTTTCCAAGACTTTTTTTTCCATGTCTTAATTTATGCACGCACATTCTTTTTCACGAATAATTTTTTGTTTAGGCATTACTTTTTTCAAATACAATTTTAATCACTCTTAAAAAAATGGAAAGGTCTCGATCACTTGAATCTACAAAACAAGAAAATAACCTTAAAATATTATAAAAATTTAAATATTTTTGAAATAAAATTCTCCAAAATTATTTAGGAACTCACCTTAGGTATTCCATTCCAGTAATCAGTGTAGAAAAGAAAAATTAGATAAAATTTTTGTCAATGAAAGGATATATTTTATTTTCAAATGATTTACGACGGTCAAACATGGCTAAAAAATCTAACAAAAAAATAAAACTGCAAAACGTAGGTTAAAAAATTTTTATTAGGAGCGCGCGACCGATTAGTTTGACTTCACGCGATCGACTAATTTTTTTTTGACAATTGTTTTTTAATATCACCAAGCAACGATTTAATTAATAAAAAAAAAGAAGTCATAATTTTACTGCGTTGCTTGGTGACATTAAAAAACAATTGTCAAAAAAAAATTAGTCGATCGCGTGAAGTCAAACTAATCGGTCGCGCGCTCCTAATAAAAATTTTTTAACCTACGTTTTGCAGTTTTACTTTTTTGTTAGATTTTTTATTAAGTATGAGCCATGTTTGACCGACGTAAATCATAAATTATTTTATGAAAAATCTCAATGCATCCATAAATCAAAACAAAATTTGAAAATAAAATATATCCTTTCATGGACAAAAATTAAATTTTTTTTTTTTTCTACACTGATTACTGGAATGGAATACCTAAGGTGAGTTCATCAATAATTTTGGAGAATTTTATATCAAAAATATTTAAATTTTTATAATATTTTAAGGTTATTTTCTTGTTTTGTGGATGGATCGAGACCTTTTCATTTTTTTAAGAGTGATTAAAATTGTATTTGAAAAAAGTAATGCCTAAACAAAAAATTATTCGTGAAAAAAAATGTGCGTACATAAAATAAGACATGGAAAAAAAAGTCTTGGAAAAATTAGAAAATATGGATGTGTTTTTTTATATTTAGGTTTCAACAGGATTCCTGGAGCCGTGAAACAAGCAATCTGTAGCTGGAGCAGAAATTTTTATTTTATTTTCTATTTCCCTTTTTCGAATTTATCTCTTTCTATTTTGGCAAATCAGGTTTGATTGTATACAATTGATAAATTGTATAGAATTATTTTTGTATACAGCTTTTTAGTAGACAATGCTATATACAATTTGTATATTATCTGTACCAACTTTTTTACATGGGAAAAAAATAAGATATGTACATTTTAATATTTTTCAACTATCTACATGATATTCGTAGAAAAATTAAATTAATAAATAAATCATTTAAAATTATTATAGTAATATCCTGTTGTAGAGTTATTTATCATAAACCTTTTATGAAATTGTTACCCTGAAGACCATGGTGAAGCCAAATACGCTTCTTGTACTGCTTTGTACAATTGAAAAATGTAAGAAACTTAAATTCTTTGATACATACTTTGAATGGGCTCTAAATCAATTTATTTTCGTTGTAGTTTTTATGTTATACAGCAAACAAACATGTTTAAAGCATTTTTTAAAGATATTAGCTCTTTTAATTAAATTTAATTAAATTTATTTAAATTGAATTCGATGAATTTTTGAATTCAATTTAATATAATTTTATAAGACTTAATAAAATTTAATATTATCGAATTGAAATTAATTCAGGGAATTTCTCCCCGGGTTTACCCACGTAGAAAAGTGACAAATTCGTAACTTTTGTACAATAAGTTAAATTTCTACAAAGTTTTTTACGAATTTGCTGATTGAGATACTTTAGACTTTGTAAAATTTTATTTTACACTGGATTAAGTTTATACAAACTTAATCACAGCTGATTACGTTGTTTTTTGAAACCTGATGTAGATAATCTCAAGTTTGTATTAACATTTGGATAAACTCTGTATGAACTCTGTATAATTGATATCAAAATCACAAGATCTCCCAAAATCTTACACAAAAATATCCATAAGTTTGTCGAAACTTAGGATTAATTTGGTGTTAGACTTTATTTTATGTCTTCAACTGTAGATCGATGATACCAATTTATCAAAAAGTTGATATTTCTTAGAAATTTTAAGTCGAATAATGCGCTCTAATTAACTTTGTATTTAATTAGTACAAAGATAATAAATTAGTTTTTTTTAACACAAAATTTTAGAGTCAACAATACTAAGTTTTTAGTAATTTTTAATCAACTTTGTTAAAACTTTATATTTTGGACTTTAAAATTTCAAGCAAAAAAAAAGTTTTAATAACTTTTTATTAGTTTCGTAAAAGCAGCTTTTTTTGCTTAAAATTTCAAAGTCCAAAATATAAAGTTTTAACAAAGTTGATTTAGTTTACTAAAAACTAAAAACTTAGTATTGTTGACTCTGAAATTTTGTGTTAAAAAAAATTATTTTATTATCTTTGTACTAATTAAATAGAAAGTTAATTAGAGTGTATTATTCGACTTAAAATTTCTAAGTTAAAAATATCAACTTTTTGATAAATTTGTATCATTGATTTACAGTTCCAGACATAAAAAAAAGTCTAACACCAAATTAATCCTAAGTTTTGACAAACTTATGGATATTTTTGTGTAAGATTTTGGGAGATCTTGTGATTTTGATATTCTGGTGTCAGGGCGCGCGACTAAGTTAAGTCACTAAACTTAGAAGCACTAATATACAGGAAATTTAGGTTTCTCTCTCTAATTTTGAGATGATCTTCAAGAGCTTTCGACCGAATAGCTCGAAAAGCTCGAATTTCGATTATTATGTTCTTCAACACTGGTATGTATAAAAGGGGTATAGAGTATTGGTTATGGCAAAAAGAAGAAGAAGAAGAAAACATTATAATAGGTATATAGAGTATAGCGCCTGCTCTCGCCCGTTACAAGATATTATCTCTATATTATAAATATAAAACTAATAAAAGAAAATAGTAATAATTTTGAAAAAATCTCGTAAACTTAAACAGCCTTTTTAGTATTATTTTGATAGTTAAAATTATTTGTGTGTATCAAAAAGAATTTAAAAATTATAAATAAAAAAGAAACAGGAAATATTTGTGTTAAGTTTTATTTGTGTTTTTATTTTTCATTCATAATAACCTTTCAGAGGAACCTGACTTTAAATATTGAAATCTTAGGACTTTTTTTTGGCTATATTGACTCTAATTGTTACATACATACATACATTAAACATTATTTTATTTATTATATATAAAAAATAAAATAAATAAATGAACAATTTTTTTCTTTTAGGTTATAAGCTTTTAACTAAGGGATTAAAAAATATAATTCAGTTCAACTTTACATTTACAGTCTCATGTATTACTTAAGTATCATGAAATCCATGGCTGGAGCAAACACTGCTCCATAAACACTATTCTTTCGATGAATGCTCTGCAGTTTAAAAGCACATTAATTGCAGAAAACATGTAATCAGTATATAAGAACGACAAGACTCATATGGTGTAATAGCTAATTCCTTTTGAACTCCAGAACATTCATCGTAAGAACAAACACTACTCCAGTAATGGATTTCTTGATAGTTAAGTAAAACTTGAAAAAAATACAAACTTTATGATTCGTACTATTCAGGTTTCTAATTTTATGCAGAAATTAAGCTAAAAGTAACATCTTCTTTCGGTTATTGATAATAATATCTATAATTATGAGAGCTGTTGTTCCAGAACCAAAACAAGAACTGTATTATTTGTATTAGTTGTGTTGCTTTTATGAAGTTCTATTTATTCATTAGAACCTGCAGAGAAATAATTTTGGCCTGTATCTGGTTCAGAATTATTAATTCTGATTATATAGAGTCTTATATGAGCTATACGAAGATTTTATTTATTTTAGTTATTATTGATAATCGAAATAAGATGTTACTTTTAGCTTAAAAGTTTCTGTATCAAACTGGGTTCCTGTAATACTGGAGTGTTAAAGTTTGTTTTCCCTAGTTCTATTTACTTATTAAAACTAAAAGATACAAACTTTATGTGTAATACTATTCAGGTTTTTAATTTTAAACAGAAATTTTTAAGCTATAAGTAACATTTTGTTTTGGTTATTGATAATATATATAAGGGTGATCGTTTAGATTACCGAAACGTTGAGCAAAAATATATTTAAATTGATTTATTTTTTAAAATACATTAATTTAATTATTCAACTGAATTGTCTGTAAAGTTGTAGAAAATTTTAAAAAAGCATTTAATTAAGAACAGACGTATTAATAATCCAAAGATAATATATAATTATAAGAGCAAATACTCCAGAACCAAAACAAGAAATGCATTAATTAAATTAGTTGTGTTGCTTTTGTGTAGTTCTATTTATTCATTAGAACCTGTTGACTATAATTATTCATTAATCTTAAATTATAACCTGATCAGGTTCAAAACATCTAATATTAAAAATAACTAATCTTCGGATAGCTCGCATAAGACTTTATAATCAGTATTAATAATTCTGAACCAGATATAGGCCAAAATTATTTCTTTGCAGGTTTCAATGAATTAATAGTACTACAAAAAAACAACACAATTAGTGTAAATGTTGCGGTTCTTTTTTTGTCTCTTTATATTATTTTTATTGAATATTAAACAAAATATAAGTATGTGTTAATAACTATATTCACCTAGTTAATTAATTTGAAATTAATAATAAAAAACCATAATTATTTAAAAAATATAAATTTTATCAATTATGTAAATATTTTTTTTTTAAATAGAATTTTAAGAAATTAAAAATAATTTTTTTTTAATTTATAAAAGTAAAACCGCGAATTCGCGAGTTTTTATCTGCGAATAATGAGTGATGGTATCAATTTAAAAACCGCGAATCCGCGAAATCGCGAATACGAAGTACCGCGAATACCGGGGGATTCCTGTAGTAAGACCGGTCATAATAATAATAAATATTAATATTTGCCACTAATTCCTGTTAGTGCTGTTAATGATTCAAACACTCTAATTTACTTATTTTGAAATATTTTCGATAAATTTTCGATTGTAGATAATATTATGGTCTAACATCATGTGTTTTTGGATGTTCAACCCTTAATACATATTTTTTGAAGGGTAGGTTAAAATTTACTATGAAACTGAAATGCTAGTGAGATTTTTGGTTCCTCAAAGAGGAATCATTGTGTTAAGTCAAAATTTTTTTTTTGAGTTTTTGGCATATAAGCACGTTTTGGGACCCCAGGAAGCTAAAACACCGGTTTTTAAAAAAAGTCTGTGTGTGTGTGTGTGTGTGTGTGTGTGTGTGTGTGTGTGTGTGCTTGTACGTATGTATGTAATCGGTGATATTTCAAAAACATTATGGAATTAAGACCTAATTTTTTTTTCAAAAATTTTTTTACCAAAAAAGCTCGAGGTACTTTTTTTTTTTTTTAATTTGGATGTAATACCTCATTTATTTCCACGAAAGTACTTATATTTGAAAGTATGGTTTTCACATGATATCTCGAATCGGATACTTAATTTTCTGAAAATTTTTTTCCTAAAATTTTTTTCTCAAAAAAATACAAAAAATATTAATTTTTTTTTTCTTTTTGGACGTAGTACTTAATTTATTTCCACGGAAGTACTAGTTTTAAGAACCTCGCTTATAGTAATTTTTTGGATCTGATACTTAGTTTTTTCAAAATTTTTTTCTCAAGATTAAAAAAAAAGAAAAATAAAAAAAACTGCAATATTTTTTTTTTTTTTGGTGTAGTACCTCTTTTAATTCTATGAAAGTACTAATATCTGAAAATAATGTAACCAGTGATATTTCAAAACCATTATCTAATTAAGACCTATTTTTTTTTCCAAAAATTTTTTTTTTTTTTAAATTTCAAACCTCCTTTTTTTTTTTTTTAATTTGGATGTAATACCTCATTCATTTCCATGAAAGTACTTATATTTGTTAGTATGGTTTTTACTAGATATCTTCAATCTGATATTTAATTTTTTGAAAATTTTTTTCCTAAAATTTTTTTCACAAAAAAATACAAAAAATACCAAACTTTTTTTTCTTTTTGGGTGTAGTACCCAATTTACTTCCCTGGAAGTACTAGTTTTAAGAACCTCGTTTATAGTAATTTTTTGCATCTGATACTTAGTTTTTTCAAAATTTTTTTCTCAAGATTAATAAAAAAGAAAAATAAAAAAAACTGTAATATTTTTTGGTTCCTCATAGAGGAACCATTGTGATCGGTCAAAATTTTTTTTTTGATTTTTTGGTATATAAGCACGTTTTGAGACCTCAGGAAGCTAAAAAACCGGTTTTTAAAAAAAGTCTGTATGTGTGTATGTGTGTGTGTACGTACGTACGTACGTTCGTACGTACGTATGTAATCGCTGATATTTCACAAACATTATGGAATTAAGACCTAATTTTTTTTTCAAAAATTTTTTCATCAAAAAAGCTCGAGGTACTTTTTTTTTTTTTTAATTTGGATGTAATACCTCATTTATTTCCATGAAAGTACTTATATTTGAAAGTATGGTTTTCACATGATATCTCGAATCTCATACTTAATTTTCTGAAAATTTTTTTCCTAAAATTTTTTTCACAAAAAAATATAAAAAATACACATTTTTTTTTTCTTTTTGGACGTAGTACCTAATTTATTTCCATGGAAGTACTAGTTTTAGAAATATCGTTTATTGTAATTTTTTGGACCTAATACTTAATTTTTTTTTAATTTTTTTGTCAAAATTTTTGTCGCCAAAAAATACAAAAACGCCAAAATTTTTTTTATTTTAGGACGTAATACTTAATTTTTTCCTATGAAAGTACGAATATCTAGAATTATCGTTTGTAAAGGATTTCTCCATCTGATACATAATTTTTCGAAATTTTTTTTTAAAAATTTTTTACATAAAATAATTAAAAAAATACCATAATTTTTTTCTTTTTGGACGTAGTACCTCATTTTTTCCCATGAAAGTACTGATATCTAGAAGTATCGTTTTTACTCGATATCTCGAATCTTATAATTTATTTATAGAAACTTTTTTTCACCAAAAAATACAAAAAATACCAATTTTTTTTTTCTTAATGGACGCAGTACTTAATTTATTTCTGTGGAAGTACTAGTTTTAGAAATATCATTTATAGTAATTTTTTGGACCTGATACTTAATTTTTTCAAAATTTTTTTCTCAAAATTTTTATCGCCAAAATTTTTTTTATTTTAGGACGTAATACTTAATTTTTTCCTATGAAAGTACGAATATCTAGAATTATCGTTTGTAAAGGATTTCTCCATCTGATACATAATTTTGCGAAATTTTTTTTTTCTTAAATTTTTTACATAAAATAATTAAAAAAATAGCATAATTTTTTTTCTTTTTGGACGTAGTACCTCATTTTTTTGCATGAAAGTACTAATATGTAGAATTATCTTTTTAACTGGATATAAACAATCTGATACCTAATTTTTTTTCAAAATTTTCTTTTAAAATTTTTCACATAAAAAAGTTAAAAAAATATCTTTTTATTGATGTTTGAAAATTTTTTGGGTATCAGGAGAAAGTTTACCCACTTTCTTTATTAAATTTAGAATATTTGGCACAATTATTCTAATATTTTAATTTTTTATTTGGTAAAATAGAATATTGACAACATTTTGTAATTGCTAATGAGGAACCATAGTGCCAATTACTTGGCAGGGTATTTTACTTTAATTCTAAATTCTATGAAATTTAAGGAAGTATCTGCATATTCATCCGGGCGGCCCATAGTGCTCCGTAAGCTAGTAGCGCCAACTGAAATAAATGATAAATAGAAATAAATATGTACTAGCTGATTGGCCTCGCGATGCTCGGCTTAACCAAATAAAAACTCTTGTGCATTAATTTTTTTATATTTTAATCATATGTAGTTAATTATAATAAATTTAATTATACGTGATTAAAATGCAATTTAATTTTATTTAAAAATGAATGAGAACAGAATTAATTTTATACCTCCAAATTTATTAACAAAAAAATTTTATAATTCATATTAAGAAAAAGGTACATGATTATTTATAAATATTTATAACTAATGAGGTATATTTTATAACATAAATAGTTATTGATAATAAATAATAATTGAAAATAAAATATAGTAATGTGCAGTTTTTTAACAAAATTTTCAGTTTTTTTCATACTGTAGACAATCAATATTTGAATATTTTCAATTTTCATATATACACCACAACTGATATTGTAGACAATCAACATGAATATGACTATAGAATGAAATTTTCATAATTTTTTATTGTTTATAAATAGGACAGGCGATATCCATTTCAGAATATGGTGAAATTTTTTTACCTTTTTCATAAATAAAACAGCCAGCAATATAGATTGAAAATTTTGAATTTTTTTCATAATGTAGACAGCCAATATAAATTTTACTATAGAGTGAAATTTTTATAATTTTTTATTTTTCAATTAATAGCACAGCCGATATCCATTTTACTCTATGGTGACATTTTTGGGATTTTCCATATATATAAAAAAAAAAACAATATAGATTGAAATTTTTGCTGTTTTTTTATATTTTAGACAATCAATATGAATTTTACTTTGAAGTGAAATATTATTATTATTTTTTTTTTTCATAAATAGGACAGAAGATATCCATTTTACTCTATAGTGAAATTTTTTGGGTTTTTTCATATATAAAACCGTCAACAATATAGATTGAAATTTTTTCAGTTTTTTCATATTGTAGACAATCAATGTAAATTTTACTATCGAGTGAAACTTTTATAATACTTTTTATAAACTTTTATAATTTTCATAAATAGGACAGCCGATATCCATTATACTCTTTATATGGTTAAATTTTTGAGTTTTTTCATATATAAAACAACTAACATTATAAATTGAAATTTTTGCTGTTTTTTTATATTGCAGAGAATCAATATTAATTTTACTCTAGAGTGAAATATTTATGATTTTGGTTCTTCATAGCGGACCCATTGTTTTAGGTAAAATTTTTATTTCTGATTTTTTGACATATACGCACGTTTTGAGACCTCAGGATGCTAAAAAACCAGATTTTAAAAAAAGTATGTATGAATGTGTGTAAGTGTATTTATGTATGTATGTAGAACTGTCACCGGTGATATTTCACAACCTGTATGACATTAAGGGTACTTTGAGGTAAATATGACGCTTTTTTAGGTAAATATTGTGAAGAGACGGTTTTAGATTTTGGAGTAAATGTTTGTTTATTATTTTATACAAGTCTTAAATTTAACAAAAAAATTTTTTTTTCTAATTTTCATGACGTCACTTCCGCATTACACGTGCGTGAAACAGGCAGTATGCCAAAACTGTGTACAGGATATCTCCAGTTTGAATTATCTAAAACAAAAAACAAAAAAATGGGTAAGAGTTTAAACCAAATGTCAGGGGCTGACTTCGAGTTTTTTCAAAAAAATTAATTACAAACAAAATGGCGGCTGTTTAAAGTTAAAGTGCAAAAAAAGGCCTAAATTTTTAGGACTAAAGTAGCTGTAAAAACTTTTTGAGAACTTTTTTTAAAAAAAACTCGAAGTCAGCCCCTGAAAAATATATTTTTTTAACTACACAGCAAATATGAAGTCAATTGCCAGAATATAGTTTTAGCTTAATCGTGTACACAGCTAGCGAGAAACGCGTTTCGAGATAAACGCGTTTGAAGTTTCAAAACAAGTTTTTTGATACTTTGAATTAAATTATTTTTTTTTTTTTTTTTTTTTTGGTTAGAGAAACTTAAAACGAAAAAATCTAGACCATAAGCATTACAATCGGTTAATAATTTTTGCAGAAATATTAAGTAGAAAGAATAAATACGTGTTTTAAAAAAAAACAAAAATTTTTTTTTGTTGATAAAATGAAAAATTATTTTTTTTTTTTCAACTTACCAGTCGTCTGCGATCCCGGGTCAATACAATAACCCATTTGGCTGGCTCATATTCTACTACTACTTGACTTTTTTCGTTTTTTTGGTCAGAATTTCGTTTTTTGGCCAACTCTGCTTATATAGTGAATTAAAACTTGTTACTGATGGAAAAATCCGTAAATATACACATTCTATGAGTATTCAATAATACAATACATATTAATTAATATAATATAAATAATTTGAATGACCTAGGAAGGGTTGCGAGGACAATATGGATATCTATTCAATTTTAGAAAAAAAAAGAAGTTTGACGGCGCGCGAAAAACAGGCCAAAAAGTATACTTAGAGAGGGGATTTAAAATAAAAATTTTTTTTACACACTCTTGAGACATATATGAAGTAATTTATGCAAAAAAAAAATGAGATTTTCAAAATCACATTTACCTCAAAGTACCCTTAAGACCTATTTTTTTTATAAAATTTTTTTCACCAAAAAATCTCCAGGTACTTTTTTTTTTTTAATTTGGATGTAATACCTCATTTTTTTCCATGCAAGTAAATTTTTGTAGTATTTTCATATTGTAAACAGCCAGTATGAACTTTACTATACAATTAAATTTTTTAAATTTTTGTTTTTTTTATTCATAGGACTGCCGATATCTATCTTATTTCATAATGAAATTTTTGAGTTTTTTCATATATAAATAGCCGACATAATATATGGTAAATTTTTTCGTTTTTTCATATTGTAAACAGCCAATATGAATTTTACTATATAGTTAAATATTTCTAATTTTTTTTTCATTCTTAATTTTTCATATATAAAACAGCCAGAAATATAAATTGAAATTTTTGTAGTTTTTTTATATTGTAAACAGCTATTTCTAAAGCCACTTTTTTTTTTGTTTTTTATTTAATGTATTCATTAAAAAGATATAGCAAAAAAAAGACTTAGCGTCCGATTTATTGAGTTATTGGTTTTATTCATTAAAATAATAGTATTGAATTTAGCAGAAACTATACTTCACTTTAATTTTTTTTTCTAAAACAATCCTGTTTTATTGAGTGTTTTATAGAAATGTTGTAATTTAAATTGTTTTTATTCAATAATAGCATTAAATTATTAGTATTGAACTTAGCAAAATATAACCAACTTAAATGTATTCGAATATTGTCAGGTTTTATAGAAATCTTGTAATTTCAAATATTTCAAATATTTTTCAGAAACTATACGCCATTTTAAATTTTTCCGATCATTTTCCTGTTTTATTTAAAAGTTGCGACTTTAAATATTTTTGTGCAATGATTGCATTGGAATATTTTTATTGACTTTAGCAGAAACTATACATCATTTTATATTTTTTTCTAATAGTGTCCTGTTTTATATAAAACTTGCAACTTAAAATATTTTTTTGCAATGATAGCATTGAAAAATTTTTATTGACTTTAGCAGAAACTATACGCCATTCTAAATTTTTTTCGATTAGTCGTTCTGTTTTATATAAAAGTTGTAATTTCAATTATTCTTTTGCAATTATTGCATTCAAATATTTTTATTGACTTTAGCAGAAACTATACGCCATTCTAAATTTTTTTCGATTAGTCATCCTGTTTTATATAAAAGTTGTAATTTCAAATATATTTATGCAATTGAAATATTTTTATTGACTTTATCAGAGACTATACGCCATTCTAAATTTTTATCGATTAGTGTCCTGTTTTATATAAAAGTTGTAATTTAAAATGTTTTTATGCAATGATAGCATTAAAATTTTTATATTTACTTTGGCAGCAATACGCAACTATACGCTATTCTAAATTTTTTTTTAATAGTCATACACTTTTATGCAATAATTGTATTGAAATATTTTTTTAATCTCAAAAATTTTTATGCAATGATAGCATTGAAATATTTTTATTGACTTTAGCAGAAACTATACGCCATTTAAAATTTTTCCGATCAGTTTCCTGTTTTATATAAAAGTTGCAAATTGAAATATTTTTGTGCAATGATTGCATTGGAATATTTTTATTGACTTTAGCAGAGACTATACATCATTTTATATTTTTTTCTAATAGTGTCCTGTTTTATATAAAACTTGCAACATAAAATATTTTTTTGCAATGATAGCATTGAAAAATTTTTATTGACTTTAGCAGAAACTATACGCCATTCTAAATTTTTTTCGATTAGTCGTCTTGTTTTACATAAAAGTTGTAATTTCAAATATTTTTATGCAATGATTGCATTGAAATATTTTTATTGACTTTAGCAGACACTATACGCGATTCTATATTTTTTTCTAATAGTGTCCTGTTTTATATAAAAGTTGCAATTTAAAATATTTTTTTGCAATGATAGCATTGAAAAATTTTTATTGACTAGGGGAAGAGCGGGTCTTGTGGCGCGGCAGGTATTCTGGCGCACTCTTATTTCTATATGAGGAAGAATTTTTTTTTTTTTAAATTGTAAGAAATTTTTAATTTTTTATAAGCTTATTTAACATAATACAAAAAAAATATATTTTATCTATTTATAATTTAGAAATTTGAATTCAAAAATTTAGCATGAATTCTTATAAGAAATCACGTTACAAGACTAAGGATTTAGGTAAAATTATATATGCTAAAGTGTTTTTTTTTTTAATTAGTTATAAAATTACAGATAATATTTTGCAATTAAAAATTTAATTTTCTTATTTAAATAATTTTTTTTTTTTTTAAATTAAAAATGTGACGCTGTAAAAAAAAGAAAAACAAAATTTATATTCGCTGTTATATACGCTGTCCGGTGAGGATCGTGTTTTCGGCATAGTGTTTAAAAGAAAAATTGAATACTATGTAGAAAACATGTATCCGGCTGTTCTTGGCATAGGTTTTCTGCAGTTTTCCTATGTCACGGATATTGTCAATGAATACTAATGAATAATTGGTTAATCATTGACAGTGTTCGGGTGAATACAAGTTCAGTTAACATCTTAAAAGTCGGCTGCCCCAGCACAGGCTTAAGCCTCCTTGGGATACCCTACGTCGGTATATGTCAGTTCAAAAAAAAAAAAAAAAATAACCTGCTAAAATCAAAAAAATAAACAGAATAAAAAAATAGCAAAATTTAATTATGTTTAATTATGTTTGATTTTAGCAGGTTATTTTGTTTTTCTTTTTTTTACAGCATCACAAAGGCCTCTAAAATTTTACCCAGGAAGGTTTTCAATGTAAAATTTCCCGAGGAATCCGAAAATCAAGTCAGATTTTTTATTTTCTATCAGGAAAAGCGAGAAAATTGGAAAATTCAGAAAATGAACAATTTTTAAAATCATTTTTTTGAGCCTAAAATTGATTTTTAACTACTTAAAAGGCAAATGGGACAAAAAAGGAGGTTACCAGCATGAAAAGTACGGGAAAACACATGTAAAAAAAATTAAAAAAAAAAAAAAAGTGACGCTTTTTGAGAAATTTGTATTTTCCAGTTTCCTTTAGTTTTTCCGATTTTCCGGCTTTTCCTGAGGTTTTTCCTAAAAATTATGGTCAGATTCGGATTCTGCGGGAATTTTTACTACCCGCCGTTATATAGAAAATATTTTTTAGGCTTATTTAGGGCGTCCAGAAAATAAAAAGCAAACGGGTGGCTGAGAATTCGAAAAAAATCAAAATTGGAAAAACAGCTGCTAAATCGCAACCAAGCCACCTAGAGCCTTAAAAATTGGCCAGTAACCATATTTTTACATACCAAACACAGTGCAATTGGTATTTTTTAAATCAAAGACATCGACTTCAGACTTGGGTAAAAATAGCTAAGAACTACCGATATGCTAATATAAATTTATGTAAATTATAAATAAATTTATTTCTAACAGTCACCTGTTTTAAAAAAAAGTTGGAATTTCAAATATTTGTATGCAATAATTGCATTGAGAAATATTTTATGCAATGATTGCATTAAAATATTTTTTTAATTTAAAAAATTTTTTTGCAATGATTGCATTAAAATTTTTTTATTTACTTTAGCAGAAACTATATGCTAATATAAATTTGTGTAAATTATAAATAAATTTTTTTCTAACAGTCTTCTGTTTATAGAAAAGTTGTAATTTCAAATATTTGTATGCAATAATTGCATTTCAAAAATTTTTATGTAATGATTGCATTAAAATTTTTTTTGTATTTGTCTTGTTTTATAAGAAAATTGTATTTTTTTATTGACTTTACCAGAAACTATACGCCATTATAAAATTTTTTCTAACAGTCTCACAGTGTAGTAAAAAAAAAAAGTGGCCAAAAATCGGCTTTCACGCCATTTCTTATGAAAAAAAATTCTGCTGAATGGAAAATGACCGTATTTGTATATACTAAATGATAGGCTACCAAGATCAAATTTTTTTTTTTTTTTTAATTTTTTTAGCTGCTGAATGAAAAAAAAAAATCTATTTTTTACCATAAAAAGGTAAAATATTTATAGTTTTAAAATAAAAAAAAATTTTTTTAGGTACAGTTCTGTATTAAAATATGTACATTAATGATAAATAAACCTAAAAAAAGTGAATTAGTATAATTATACATGGTTGTATGCAGTATAAAGATGTGTTAGTCAACATTTGCAAGTTAGTCAAAAAATT
The DNA here is from genome assembly GCA_022575985.1 of Anagrus nilaparvatae. NCBI lineage: Eukaryota > Metazoa > Arthropoda > Insecta > Hymenoptera > Mymaridae > Anagrus > Anagrus nilaparvatae. Next base: position 8,842,491 of record JAKSXM010000165.1, read on the forward strand.
TAAAAAAAAATGAAAAATTTGATTTTTCTATTTTTACTTATATTTTAAACTTAAATTAAATAATTTTTTTAAGTTTTTATATAATTTATATTTTTTATATATTATTTAAGTTTAAAATATAAGTAAAAATAGAAGAATCAAATTTTTTATTTTTTTTTTAATTTTTTGATTAAATTGCAAATGTTCTAACATTTAGTATACACAAAAACGGTCATTTTCCATTCAGCAGAATTTTTTTTCATAAGAAATTGCGTTGAAGCCGTTTTTTGGCCACTTTTTATTTTACTACACAGTGAGTCTCCTGTTTTATAGAAAAGTTGGAATTTCAAATATTTTTTCAAATATATCGTGACTTATTGTAAAATGCCCCTAAAACAGGTTAATTTTAGATATTATTTTTAATATAAATTGAGAAAATTTTTATGCAATGATTGCATAAAAATATTTTTTTGATTTCAAAAATTTTTATGCAATGATTGCATTGAAATATTTTTTTAATTTCAAAAATTTTTATACAATGATTGCATTAAAATTTTTTTACTTACTTTAGCAGAAACTATATGCTATTATAAATTTATATAATTTATAAATAAATTTTTTTCTAATATTCTCCTGTTTTATAGAAAAGTTGGAATTTCAAATATTTGTATGCAATAATTGCATTGATAAAATTTTTATGCAATGATTGCATTAAAATATTTTTTTAATTTCAAAAATTTTTATGCTATGATTGCATTTAAATATTTTTTTAATTTCAAAAAATTTTTAGCAATGATTGCATTGAAATATTTTTTTAATTTCAAAAAAATTTTTTAGCAATGATTGCATTAAAATTTTTTTTGTATTTGTCTTGTTTTATAAGAAAATTGTATTTTTTATTGACTTTACCAGAAACTATACGCCATTATAAATTTTTTTCTAACTGTCTCTTGTTTAATAGAAAAGTTGGAATTTCAAATATTTTTATACAATGATTGCATTTAAATATTTTTTTCATTTTATATATTTTTATGAAATGTTTATGATAGCATTTAGGTTTTTTTTAAGAAAATAAAATATAAAATATATAAAATCATATAAAAAATGGATATCAGCTGTCCTAAATATAAAAAAATAAAAAATTTCAAAAAATTAGACTCTAAGTCGTTTTTTTGATATTTCTCTTTAACTAATAAATGAAATTAAAAAAAAATAAAAGTGGCATTAGAAAAGTGTTTAATAAATACAAAGAAACTTGGTTTTTATATTTTGACACAATCCATTCCGAGATCTGAAGTGATGAAAATGTCCACTTTTTGATTTTTTTAATTTTGAAGTTCTTAGCTTCAAACAGTTGTAACTCTGAACCATGATCTCAAATTAAAAAAAATAAATACGTCAAATTGATAGCATTTTTTCCAAGGAATAATTTGCACTAAACCTCGTCTCAAAAAACCTCTTAGATCCTGAGAAAAATTAGTTTTAGTGAAAAAAAATGAAATTATTTAGCGTTTTCGACCACTAACTTCTGATATTGATTTCTCGAAATCTTTTAAATATTTTTTAAAAATTAGAAAAAGGTCTGGAGATATTTCTTTAAAGATTACTTTAAAACCACTTTCATGTATTTTTGTCTGTTCTTTATAAATGCGAGTCCAATAAAATCAAAAATAGTCAATTTTTTAAATTATTTCATTTTAATATATATAGGATATTTTTTGAACAGTTGGCAACATTGACTTGTAGAGTACTGAATTACGATTGTCTCTAAGCTGCTAGGTATCACGTTTTTTCAACCTGCGCGCTAATCGGTTAAATGACTAAATTACGGGTAATAAAATAAAGGGTAAAAATTAATTGTATAAAAAACAAGATATGAGATAATATCTATTCAAGTAATAAAAAGTAAATAAATATTCTTTTATTGTAATAAAAAATGTCTAATATTTTGGGTAATATTTATCTGAAGTAAGCACTAATAAAAGTTATAAAAAACACTACATTTTGGATAATTATAAAGTTTATAAAGTACACATCATAGTTTCTTTGGGATTTTACAATGAAGGTAGTACGATAATATATTATAAATTATAAATTATAAATGATATTACAAATTATATTTTTTAAGAAAAATTTATTTTTGTATTTAAAAATTGATAACTTTACTTCAAAATAGTAAAACAAATATTTTATTAAGGGGCCAAATGTCACGTACTCAATGCAGAAAATCATTGCAATTTTTTTGCGCTATAGATTCCAAAAAATTATGCATCTAAGGTGTATCAAGATGGGATTATTTTAAAACTAAGAATCCATAGGACCACATAAAATTGCAAATTGTATATGAATTTTTTGCTTGAAATTATTCACTTTGTTTGTACGACTGTGTTGACAATCAATTGTTTGTTTTTTTCGAAAAAAAAAATATTTTTATAATTTAAATCTATTTTTAAGGAACAACTTTTGAAAATAATTGTGTATCAATTTTCAGTTTCAAAATAACCCCATCGAATAGCTTTAGGTAGGTAGGTACACTGAAAATCTTTTTAGTTTTCTGACCAATTGTATTAAGTCGTTACTTTACTGATTATTTGTTGATTTTGAAGCCAAATTTTGGGGAACAATGGCCCAAAATAAATGTCTATTTGCCTTAAATAATCAATTGCTTTTGTTTTTACTTTTTTTTTACTTTTTTTATAACCTAAAATTCAAAAAAAAAATTTTAATAAATGTGAACAGTTTATCGTGAACCTAATTTCGTGTTATAGAGTTCTCAAATTTGGGGCTATACCCCCGAAAAATTTGTAGTGAATCAAGCTAAAGATTTGGAGCTTTGACGCACTATCCAAGTGATCAGAAAGCCAAAAAGAATTTTAGTGTAGGTATTCTGAGAAATAGAAGAAATTTTGTTAATTGATGATGATTTTTTTACGAAGTTTTCTCTTTTGATATTTGATTTTTGATAAACTTTACTTATTAGTGTGTACAAATTATTGTTTTATGTAGTGATGCGTGTTATTAATCTGTTACATTCTTACATTTTAAACTCGGCCAACTGTTTTTATTAATGGCCCGCAAGAATTAGTTATAAAATCTTTACTCTTTTCGAGGCCTTTAAACATACATTATAATGAACTGATGTGACTAAAAGAATTTTTTAGTTTGAAGTTTTTTAAATTTCCTTCTTTCATATAGTGGAAACAAATAAGTTTAAAAACTCATTGAAAAATTATGTAAAAAAATCTTCAACTTTTCTTTTTTCGATAGTGAGAATATTCAATTTTTTCCAATTTCTAACATCAGCTTCACCAAAAAAAAGGCCAAAAACTGTTTTTTAATGAATTTTCAATGCATTGCTTGTCTACGATTCCAGATTTTTCATGCATTAAATGGCGCTAATTGCCATTTTTTTTGAAAATGCCAATTATGATTTAACAAATGTGACTTTTTTTAATTTTATCCGAATATTTACTAGATATACAATATAAAAAGAACTCTCTCTTTCGGTGTTTATTCAAACGACTCAGATATTTATAGCCATGTAACAAGGGGAGTTCAATATATTTGGAACGCCAAATTACACCAAATGGTTATGGATGAGTTTGTTATGTTGAAAAAACATGCTGATTACCCTCCGTTCATTCCAATGGGCCTTCTGTGCCTAGAAACGCAGGGCTCAATGTTAAAAAATAGGATTTTTTGGTAATTTTCAATGAAACGCCAAAACCTCGCAAACTATCCAAAACTTTTCTGGTTAGTCTCATTTTTTATTATTTTGGTTTAAGTATCGCCTTTCATACGCCGTAAACCGCGATTCATTATCACTAATTCTCTCATCACCATAGCCAATGAAGCAAACGGTCATATTTGGCTAAAAATGACCAATTTTTAAAATGCTGCCAAATTTGTAATTTCTGGCGAAAATGGGTTTTATAGGTCTGTAAAAATTTGTACAAGCTTTAAGTTTCCAAAAATTTTTTACTCGTTTTATTTCCTTGATTCGTTTTTAAGAAATGGCTCTTCAAAATTAACATTAAAAATGCGTTTTTTGAAAAAATCGTAAAATTGGGACTGTGACTTCAAATTATCATATCTGGTTAACGAATAATTTAAAAAGTTAAAGACAAAAAGTTTTGATAACTTGAAGCTTGTACAAATTTTTTCAGACCTATAAAATCCATTTTTGTCAGAAATTGCAAATTTGGCAGCACTTTAAAAATTGGTCATTTTTGACCAAAAATGACCGTTTGGTTAATTGGCTATTGTGATGGTAGAATTAGTAATAATAAATTGCGGTTTACGATAAGGTGATACTTAAACCAAAAAAACTTATAACCGGTTTGTGTACACACAACCAAAATGCATGGAACATTGAGACCGCCATTACTTACATCTGTAATCTTACAGCATAGACACACAAAAAACAATACAATTTCCTATTTTTATAATTTGTAATTATCACCTTTACTAAATGTTAAGATTCTAAACCCAAACTATTATGATTTCCTAAACGCGTATTATTCTAGGTCCCTAAATCAAAAAAATTAAGTCCCTAAACCCAAATTATTCTAAGTCCCAAAATTGAAATTATTCCAAGTCCCATTTGACCCCCCCCCCCCCCTTAAATGGGACAAATTTGACCACCCTCCTTAAATGGGACATATTTGACCCCCCCCTTAATTTTCAAATTCCGAAGTACCCCCTCCCTATAAACATGTTCCATGTTAAAATGAGACTAATCAGAAGAGTTTTGGTTACCTTGCAAGGTTTTGGCGTTTCATTGAAAATTACCAAAAATTCCTATTTTATAACTTTGAGCCCTTCGTTTCTAGGCCCAGAAGGCCCATTGGAATGAACGTAGGGTAGTCGGCATGTTTTTTCAACATAACAAACTCATCCATAACCATTTGGTGTAATTTGGTGTTCCAAATGTATTGAACTTCCCTTGTAAGTTATAAATAAAAGTTACGTTTATTAAGATTAAGTTTGTTCGTGTTTAATAAGTTCTGTTGGCTCATTCTAATTGTCAATTTTTTTTTATACAAAATATTAAAAGTTTATATTAAAAGAGTATGTCATGCGTCAGAATTTGGAAAAAATAAAATTGGCAAATTTTTTAGAGTAGCATAATCTAACATACATTAAAAATTACATAACATAAAAAATTAACATACATTCAGGCTAAAGTACGTAGAAAATCTATTTTTGGTCTCAAATTGGGACATTTTTGTCAATTCTGACCGTTAAAGAAAAATATCTTTCTTAAAAGTTTTATGACTTGATCCTACAATTGAAGTACCCATTTCCACCAATTTTATTTTTCGCGAAAACTTTAGCATACTAAAATTGCTTCATTCAAGTACCTAGCCTACATAACAACTAAAAAAATAAAACTTACGAAATTTTTATTTTTTAGGTTTATTTATTTAATGTATTACTTGAACTGGTATTAATTACTTTACATTTGGCATCATTTAAAAGCTTGGGTTCATGTTTGGATAATAAGCTTCAACAAAATATTGATTATGATAAGCATAACTGCGAAGTAATTGAAATTAGTACCAATATAAAAACATTAATAGAATTTTGTTATGATGAAAATGGTAATAGTATTACACTACCTGAGGCTGATTCAATAATAGAAATAAACTGCAAAATAAACTGTACTTCTATTTCGTACATTGATATTTCAGCTTTTCGAAGCTTGGAAATTCTTCATTTAAGTTTTATAAATGAAATTGCTGTTAACATAAATTCAAATTTTTTAAAAGGTGAGACTTAGTATTTTTTACAAACATATGCAAAAATTTAAAAAATTTACGATTTGATAAATTCTAAATATTTAATTATAGAAATTCAAATTCCATTGCTTCACTAATGAAATAATTTGAATTTTCGCTACCCAGTTCATGAATTAGAATTTTTTTTTAAATTTATCTTTTGCGTAAATTGACAGATAGTTTTTCAGTTCATTAGCTAAATAATTTCACTATTGGAACGTAAAGTATACATTAGATAATGTGAATTATTAATAATAAAATTAAATAGCTTATTTTTAAAAATTTAATATTAAATCATTATAAAAAAATTTATAATTTCAGGTGCAACCAAATTAAAAGAGCTAAAACTAACATGTAAAATAATGAATCTAGCAACTAATGTTTTCGGAAATTGTAAGCAACTTGAGAAAATTGAAATTGAAGCTTTCAAAATAACAAATTTTAAAGCAGAGATATTCCAAGGACTCTATAATCTTCAACATTTAAATTTATCAGCTAACTTTATCGTAGACTTGAAACCAAATATTTTTAGAAATTTATTTAATGTTCAAGATTTTTTTTTGACTTGTTTAAATATCGATTCATTACCATCTCAAATTCTTCAAGGTTTAAAAAATTTAAATTTCATTCAGTTATCTAAAAATGAAAATCTCTCTGAATTACCATCAAAATTTTTGGCTAATTTGGGTAATCTAGAAGCCATAGAAATAAAATTTAATGGAATTAAAAAAATGCATCAAGACTTATTCATAAATTCAACTGAAATTGAACATATTGATTTAAGCCATAACAAACTTACTTCATTACCAGCAAAAATTTTCAGTGGCCAATTTAATTTGCGGAACATCAAATTAAATTCAAATTGCTTAACGACGTTGCCCGATGAAATTTTTGCAAATCTTGACTCTTTGATAGATGTTGATTTATCAAAAAATAAAATTAAATATATTAATGAGTAAGTTTTTCTCAATAATGAAAAAAGTAAAATTATAAAAGTTGCAATCGATGACCTTCAATCTTTGTTTATTTGCAAAATTTGAAAGCTCTTGGCAATTAAATTTTAAATATTTCTGTTAAATAACGATAAGGAAATTTTCTTTAGATTTACGGTTCTCTGATAACGATTTTTGTAATCTTGCAACTAAAATTAGAAGAGCGAAAAATTTTCCTAGTTAGAGTTTTTCTCATTATACCTATTTTTTGATAACTTATAGTGGATTCGGTATCCGTTACTAGGGTAATACATAGGTAATAATATATTGCAAATAAATTCCTTTTTTGCTAATTTTGGAGTACAATCCCCATTTCCATTTGTGGAACCAAAAGATTGTTGATAAGCCATCCAAAAAACTTATTACAAAGAAAATCTCATTATAGTTGGAAATATCAGCCCTTTTTACTGTAATATAAATGCTTAATAATATAATCTGTGCCAATTAGTTAAAAAAACGTTTTTAGAACATGGGATCACGAAACGTGTTTCTAGAAAAAAATAGAAATCAAAATTTTACCAATAAAAATAGTTTAAGACAATAATAACTCTCAACCAGTATCGATTGATTCAGATTAAAAATTTTTAAGTTATTTTTGTAATTAATAAGTTATTAAGACCAAATAGAAAAAAAAATTATTTTTGGAATGTTATTTAAGTCATCTGACAAAATTTAAAAGCGTAGACTAGTAATTGAATACTCTAACTTAAAATTAAAGCAAAACAACTTAATCGTTTATGATATTTTAAATTAAAATTGTTTTTCAGGAGAACATTTATCAATGCTTATATTGAAAATATTAACATGTCTTTCAATGGTTTAATTTATGTGCACAATAATGCATTTCGAAATTGTAAATTAGGAGTAATCAATTTCTCATACAATCAACTTTCATTTTCTGATGATGAGAAAGAGTCAAAAATTTCGCCATTTCATAATTGCCATCGACTTAAAGAGATTTTTTTAGTAGGTAATAACATCAGTATAATATTTGATGATTGGAAGGATAAAAAAATGCTTGAAATATTAGATTTAGATTATAATCATGTGAATAATATACAAGTATGACGAATTTTATTTCATTGATCTTTTTAAAATGTACTTTTCATTTACTAAATTTTTATTTCCGGTTTCAGAGTAATGATTTGAAATTTGACTCAAAAAAACTGCACATATTTTTAAATAGCAATAAAATCACTTACATAAATATGCCAAAAATTGAAGATGATATTATTAAATCTGATCAGCATTTATCAATTTCTTTTAACAGAAACCCAATACAGTGTAACTGCAAAATTTACGGTTTCTTGCAATACTTAAATCCAAATCCGAAGGAAGCTTTAAAAACCAAATTTCAAGTATACTTTGAAAATTTGGTTTGCAAAGGACCCTCTGAATACATCAGACAAAATGTTCGAAATTAAAATTTTTCTTCTCATACATGTGAAAGTGAGAAAATAAATTACCCCTCTGACACTGCATGTGGTGTTAAAGGAGATTGTACATGTCGTTTCAGACCATTTGATAAATCCTTAATTATTGACTGTTCGTCCAGAAATTTAATGGAGATTCCAGAATTAATGATATTAGAAGGAATAGATAGAGTTGAATTAAATCTTCAATCAAACAATATAAAGCAAATGCCTGATATGAAGAAACCTGGATACAGTAAAATTGACGTACTAGATTTATCAAACAACCAAATTTCAGAAGTTTCAGACAATATTCTTCATGGTAATCTAAAGGTAACTATTGAAAAAACGAAATTGGTAGAATTTTTTTAATTTAGAAATAATTGTGTATTTTTTAGGAACTTATATTAAATAACAATAGTTTATCAAACATTGATTCACTTATTCTTGATGAATATTTCAAACGAAACAAAGCGCTAAGAATATTTAATAATCCTTGGAAATGTCAATGTAACACATTAAAATTTTTACGAAACGTGATATCAGATTTGAGTAATAAAGCAGAAGTAATGAGATTTACCTGTAATGGTTTAAAAACCCCTATAAATAATCCTGAATTGGAGGAAAATTGTTTCTCAATTTATAAACAATGGTCACATATTATTAGTTTTGCTCAGTTAATCAGTAGTATACTTTTTGGATTGGCATTGACATTTTACTACAAATATAATCTGCAGATAAAAATGTTTTTGTATTCAAAAAATTTATGTCTTTGGTGGGTCAAGGAAGATGACATTGATAGGGATAAGAAATATGATGTATTTCTCAGTTTTTGCCACGTGGATCAAGATTTTGTAATGTCAGATATCGTTCCTCAACTTGAAGGTGGTGAAAAACCATTAAAAATATGCCTACATTTTCGAGATTGGGAGGTAGGAGATTGGATTTGTAATAACATACATAAATCAATTCACGAATCAAAACGCACTCTGATAATTATGTCAAAAAGTTTTCTTAAAAGTACTTGGTGTATGTATGAATTTAGAACAGCATATCAAAAAATGTTGACTGACAAGTGCGTAAGAATGCTTGTAGTTAAGTATGGGGAAATAGAGGCAAACGATTCTCTTGATTTTGAACTTCAACATTATCTTGAATCAATTACTATTGTTGAGTGGGGTGATTATTATTTTTGGAGAAAGTTATTATATTCATTACCACATTCTGTAAATAAATTTTAATTAAAATTTTTTAGAATCTTTAATTGGTATAATGACATTATTTCATAATTAATAGAAAAAGCTATTAATAATTAAAATTAATTAGAATTTTAGCTGAGAACATTTCTTGAGATCTTTTCTTGATGTCATAAAACTCCCATGGAAAGAAAATGAATGTATATGTTAAAAATAAAAACAAAAAAAAGGCAAGAAAAATTATTTGCAAAATTTTTAAATTTTTATTTATACATTTACAGATTTATATTTGAGTGATTCTTAGTGAATTCAGCAAAAGTTTCCAGGTCATTTTTTAGCAGTTTTTTTGAATTTTCCAGCTCTAAATGACTCCGAACGATTTAAACAAAGTGAGATTCGGATTCCCAGGAAAATTTTACATATTTTCTTTATTTAAATCATTTTTAGGCTTTGATGTAAACGACCTCACACCAAATGCCTTAAATACAAAATTTTGATTTTTATCGTTTTTTAGCAGTTTTCTTGAATTTTCCCGCTCTAAATAACTCCGAAAGATTTAAACAAGGTGAGATTCGAATTCCCAGGGAAATTTTACATATTTTCTTTATTTAAATCATTTTTAGGCTTTGATGTAAACGAGCTCACACCAAATGCCTTAAATACAAAATTTTAATTTTTATCATTTTTTAGCAGTTTTTTTGAATTTTCCCGCTCTAAATGACTCCGAACGATTTAAACAAGGTGAGATTCGGATTCCCAGGGAAATTTTACATATTTTCTTTATTTAAATCATTTTTAGGCTTTGATGTAAACGAGCTCACACCAAATGCCTTAAATACAAAATTTTGATTTTTATCGTTTTTTAGCAGTTTTGTGTGTACTTTATCTGTTTAAGGTTCCTAATTAGATTTATTATATCGTATATAATAACAACTTAATAAATATTATATTATTAAAGATGTAAATTACTAATAATCTTATTTCCGAAAAAAATTTTAAATAATTTAAATTTAGCGCTAAAAATAATAAACATTGTATATAAAAAATTTAAAGCTATGTGGCGTGGTAATCGTCAATGTTTACAAGATTTATTATTAAATAAATGAGTTACATTAAAAACATTTTTATTGTATTCATATCATTCATTAAAACAATAAGATACGTAAATTGTAAACATGACGTAGTAGCAGTTCAGGTTTTTCAAAAATATATTGTAAGGTACATAAAAGAAAACATGCCTCAAATTAAGAAAATTGAGTATGTTAGCGATGGTTGTCCGGGACAATACAAAAATTGTTCCAACCTATACAATTTATGTCAACATAAAAAGAATTTTGGTATTGATGCTAAGTGGATATTTTTTGCAACTTCTCATGGTAAATCAACTTGTGATATCATTGGAGGTACGATAAAAAGAGATACAAGCAAAGAAAGTTTACGTCGTGAATTTGATAATCAAATAATGAATGTAAGCCGCATTCATGAATTTTGTGAACATCATTTACCTACAATAAAAACAATAATAATAAGCAGAGAGGAGTTAAGCCTGGAACGTGACACAACATCATCAATGGCGCATACCATTCCAGGAACACGAAATTATCACGACTTTACTCCATTATCAAATACAATAATTGGCTGTAAATATTTAAGTTCAGATGAAAGTTATTCCTTAAGATTTAATTTGTTGAAAAAAATAGCTTATAAATTGTCAGCAAATACTTATGTCTCTTTCGTAATCTCAAAAACTTGGGCGGTAGGTGTAACATACCAGATGCATAGGACCCTTATACTACATATAAAATGCACTTTAAGTGACTATACAAGTGCGCGTAATGTGTAATTCACGTATATAAAATACATATAAAATACAAAAACCACACATATACGCGCAATGTATACATACTCATGCATGCGCCAAAGAATAACATATAAATATACACAAGCATATATGCGCTAAAGATAATGTAAGAGAGAGAAGACCGCGCGGGAAAATAATATATAGGTATCATGACAGGCGCCGGTCATGATGCTCTAGATAAATACGGACACGGAACGAATATGTCGGGGGAACGCTGCTACTTTTAATATTTGAATATTTTAATAATATATGTAGGTGGCAGCATTTCCCAGGCAATAATTTATTGATATCGAATAAAAAGAAAATTATCATTACCAATAAAATAATTAATTAATTTATTAAAAAACCTAATAAGACGAAATAAATAATTGAATAGCTTCTCAGCATTCAATTATTATGTATATATGTATATAATTGTAAAATAATCATTTTTTAGATATATTAGAATAAAATAATTAGATTATAAGTATTATAATAAAATACCCCTTTCTTATCTATAAAATATATAATAATCATTAAAGATAAATTAAAAGTATTTAATAAAATAATTAAGATAATCAAAAATAGACATAACGGTCAAAATGTATTTTATTAATAAAAAAGGGTTATTTATTAAATTAAGTTGTAAATAAAAATTAGTAATAAATAAAAGAATGATCAATGTATAAAATATAATATAAAAAAAATATTAAAAACAATTAAAAATAATTAAATTAATTAAAAAACTAAAGAGAAGGATTTCGCGCCAAAAGCAAAAATCCTTCCAGAAACTTCTAGAACAAATATTTATGTAAAAATCTCAAACATGTGTGAGTGATTCGCAAAAAGGTATATAAGAAAGAGCACACCTATATCACGCTACACTTGTTTGGGATTCCTCTAAGAGCTAAGTTCGCAAGAACGGTCCTCTTTGTAAAAGCACACTCAATAAATCTTAACGTTGATCTAATAAATTAATGTTCTTATTTATGCAAAGGAATCCTAAAACATTCATCAGCTTCGTTAGGTGCAGAAGTGCACCGACCAATTACTAGAGGTGCAACCTCGACTTTATTTTAGAACTCTGCCGTTCGAAGGGCTCGATACCCTCGTTTCAAAGAGGAAATTAGGCGGTTAGGTCAGTGTTCGTTATTAGGAAATTTAAATTATTGTGACCCCTCCTTCCGAGGGATTACAATTGGCGATCCTGCCAGGATTTAACTTGGCTAGATTCTATTCGATTCGCTAAAGATCACGCACATTTTTTCTTTTTTAAAAAAAATTTTTTTTCTTTTCTCGTAAAAAATAAAATTTAGAATTTGCTTTTTTTTTCTCTTTCTCTAACTTACTATGAGTAACGATAGGTTAGAGAATAACGAAAATCCAAATTTCGCAGAAAAATGGATAAGATATGAATTGTCTAGTAAGCAAATAGAGGATAGAATCCAGTGGCTTAATTGTTTGACAGATGAGCAATGGTGGACCGTTGGTCACATTGTAAAAGACTTTGATCATTTAAAAAAAAATTCTATGACTGAAAAACAATTCAGGAAAGAAATTAAAAAACTAAACGATGAAAATATTTGGTTGTCTAAACAAGTTAACTGCTTAAATAATAAATTGAATGATCAAGACCAAGCAATAAGAGTCTTGACAGAACAGATAGAAAAAATTACGGGAGAAAAGGTGCTTGATCTGAAGGAATCGGGTAGAAGATTTTTACCTTAATAAAATTTTTTTTTTCCAACCAAAAAGAATGAAAAAATAATCATTCTGAAATTTTTTTTAAGCCAATTGGGCAAAAAATCAAAAAATGCCCTAAAAATTAAACTCAATTTCATTTTTATTTTTTTTTAAAATTAAAGGGCAATAGAATTTTTTTTTTGTTTTAGAATGCCACTTAGGCAATAGCTGGCTAAAAAATATTTTTTTTTAGAAATGATTAGGTTATAAAATTATATTTTATTTTTCTTTTTATTTTTTCATAAAAGCTAAAATAAGCTAAATTTGAATTTTATTTTTTTTTAAGAAAAGCTAAAATAAGCTAATGTAAAATTAAAATATTTAAAACTTTATTAAATGCCAGTTTTTAAATAGAGTCAATAACCTAATACATTTCAGAAAGTTCAATGTCCAATGTCAAGGCCATCAGCCGGGCATTTAAATAATAACACAACATACTTTTGCTCTTTCAAATTGTGTTAGAAAATAAATTTTGGTATATAATAAAAGAAATAATTTAAATGTATAAAAAATTTAGAATTAAGATAATCTTAAGAAAATTCTTTTTTATGTCGATAATTAATGCATAATAAATTAATCTTCTCCTAAAGAAGAAATAAAAATTTTTTTTTGATATCGACATCAAATATTTAAACATATCATCAAAAAAGAAACGCGCGCTTGATGCGTGTAACATAAAATTCTTCTGTCTCTCTCGTTTACACTATACTGTTATATATGCGCGCGCCACCGGATCTTCTGCGCGCCCGATTACCATAGAATCCTCTGATCTGTAAACATACACTGTCAGAGAACGGAAGTTAACAATTGTATGTATATATATGGGCGATTCTCAAAACTTTTGATAATTTTAATAAAATTATTTCATTCTTTAAACTCATTTTGCACTGTAAAATATTTTTTTTATTATTTATGTGTGTTGCACATGTATATGCATACAATAATTTCTTTTAAAAATGCAATAAATGAAAAAGACCTTACAAAGGTAAAATATGTGATAAAATTTTTTCTTTTTTTAAATAAAAAACCTTATAAAGGTAATGATTGTGATAAATTTAAAAATTTTAAAATAAAATAACGTTAAAATTAAATATAAATTGTAAAATTGATGTAAAAATTAATAAAGGCTAATTAAAATTTTTTTTTTATCATATACGTTATAAACTTAAAATATTTTTTTTTACAATTAAAAAACCTTTATTAATTTAAAATAAACAATAAAAAACGGTTAAAAAACTGTAACAAAAAATTTCAAAATGTCTCTTCCTGAATTAAGCATAGGCGAACTATTACCAATAGTTAAAGCAAATTCGAAACAAGTTTTGCAAAACGCGATGGAGAAAAAGCCGGATTTAGATATAACTAGTAGCAACCTGGCTGAAGATGATTTAGCGGTAAAAACAATCGTTGACATGAGTACCTTGATATTAAAAATGGCTAAAGAATGGCAAACAAAATTCCAAGAACAAAGAGACTTACAGAATCAATACTCTGATCAATTAAATATTTTAACAACTCAAGTAACGAGTTTTGAACAACAGTTACAAGGGATGGCAGAAAGAATATCTCAAATGTCCGATGATTTTAACCTAGTGGAACTCGAAGTCCATCGCATGAAACCTAACTCTGAGAAAATAGAAAAATTAGTGGAAAAAATTGAAAAAATTGATCTAGATAAATCAACAGAAAACTTATCAACTTCGTCGGAAATTCCAATACCAACTAATGGAGGAGCATTACCAAAAATAAAGCCACCAGTGTTCAGGGGTGAACTAACAGAAAAACCTCTACACTTCTTATCTGATTTAAAAAAATATGTAAATGCCTATAAAGGTAGCAACTCCGATAATGTAAGAACACTAATTAGCCAATGTTTAACTAGATATGCAAGGACTTGGTTTTATCTAGTAGAAAAAGAAATTGATAATTATGAGAAGTTTGAAGAACTTTTTAAAAAAAGATTTTGGAATATTTCGGTTCAAGATGGTCTAAGAAGAACTTTAGCTTCAGGTGCGTACATAGAGGGCGGAAACCTTTCAAGGGTTAACTATGCAACAAGACTTTTTGGTATAGCCGAAGATTTAAAAATAGCGGCAGAGGAACGGTCATTAATAGATACCATTTTACAGCAATTTCCTATAGAAGTGACGCGAAAAACCAGGGATAAAAGAATATGTACTAGAGATGATTTTTTAGAGCTATTACAGCAATATGATGATGACGATCTATTCTTAAAAAATAATAAAAAATCCCCAGAAAACAACCGTAAAAGAAGAGATAACAATAGACAAAATTTTAATAGTCCTAGAAATTATGAAAATAGACCATATAATCAAAATCGTAATAATAATAATAGTAATAATTATAATCAAAACAGTTATAGAACCAGTGGAAATAATGGCAATCAGCAATATACTCCAAAACAGAATAATAATCAACAATATAACTCAAATCAAGCAAATTATAGTAGAAAAGAAAATGAAAATTCTAAAACTAATAACAATTATCAGAATCCTAATCAAGTTAGATCATCCTACAATTTACGATCTGGTTCTCAAAACCAACAATTTCAAAACCAACAACCACAAGGTCAACAGTCAGCAAGAAGAAATTTTCAAAAACCTCAACAGCAAACTAATATAAATCAAATAACCACTGAAGCCGATATTATAGAAACTTATGAAAGCCCTATAAAAGATAAAACAAAAAACGATTAAAGGTTGTTCCACAAACAAAAAATAAAGATTTAAATTGTGAAACAACCAATGATTTTAATGTAAATACAATTTTTTCCGATATAAGGGATGATTTTATAGACAGTACGGGCGATGAAAACAGTTATAATAATAATATACGTAAAAACATTACATGCCCGGAAATTATATTAGAAATAGAAAATATTTATGAAAACGCGCTTGTAGATACGGGTAGTATGATAACAGCTGTATCTGAAAAATTTTATAATCAGAATAAGCAAAAATTTAAAAAATGCCCTCATTTACCTTTAAGTGGCCAAATTGTTAGAAGCGCCATTAATGAAAAATCAATTACGCTAAAAATGCAAATATTTTGCAACATAAAAATAAATGAATTTCAAGACGATGTAGTCGTCATTATTGTACCCCATTTGAATAGAAATTTTATTTTAGGTTATGATTTCTTAAAAAATTATTCCGTAATAATTGATGCAAGTAGAGATATACTTTATTCAGAAAAATTCAAATTAAAAGCCGAGTTTATAAAAAATTCTCGCGAAAAAGAAATTAGTAGTATTGGTCTTTATGTAATAAATGAAATACAAATAAATGATATCGATTATTATACTGATGACGATATAACCGAGTTAGAAATTAATCAAAAAATTAATGAATGCGAAATAAGTGATTCTCAAAAAGAAATTTTAAAAAACGTTATATTAAAAAATAAACAAGTTTTCAATAAAAGACCAGGATTAATTAAAGATTTTGAATATAAATTACAAGTAAAGGACGAGACACCATTCGCTACAAAACCTTATCCAATCTCATTAAAAAAAATAGACAAAGTCTTAGATTGTATTGAATTAATGTTAAAATATAATATAATTAAAAGATATAACACGGAATATATAAACCCAATAGTAACTGCGCCAAAAAAGGACGATTCTGTGCGAATTTGTCTGGATGGGAGGAATTTAAATAAGAAATTAAGGGTAGATAGAGAAATACCCCAAGGTATAGATGAAATTTTTCAAAGATGTAAAGCCAAAAAATTCATTAGTTGTTTAGATTTAACTTCATCTTTTTGGCAAATTAAATTGGCCGAAGAAAGTCAAAAGTACACGGGATTTATGGTTCAAGGCCGAGTATATGTCTTTTGTGTAGTAGCTTTTGGTTTATCGTGTGCAACGAGTGCATTACTACGGGCGCTTGAAAAAGTATTGAAAGACGTTCGTGAATTTACATTAAATTTTATTGATGATCTTTCTGTGTTATCAGGAACGTTTGAAGAACATATTCAACATTTAGATACAATTTTTAAAACTTTAATAGAAAATAATATTACGTTAAATTTTAGAAAATGTAAATTCTTTAGAAAAGAAGTAAAATTTCTTGGTTTTATTTTATCAGATAAAGGTTTGAGTCAAGATCCTGACAAATTAAAAAAAATTCGGGAATATAAAAGGCCTAAAAATGTAAAACAGCTTCAAGCATATTTAGGGACAATTAATTTTTATTCAAAATTTTCAGAAGAATACGCAAAACAAACATACCCTTTATATCAATTATTAAAAAAAGACGCGAAATTCAAATGGACTCCTGAATTAGATGAGGCCTTTGAAAGAACAAAAAACTTATTTATTCAAGAAAGGACTTTAGCGTTTCCTGACCTTGAAAAAGATTATTACTTAACAGTAGATTCGTCGTGTCATTCGATCGCTGGAATTCTCAGCCAATATGACGACGACGGCGTTGAAAAAATAATAACAATCGTTTCACGTACTTTAAAGGGTTGCGAATTAGCATATACGGTTTCTGAATGGGAACTTTTAAGCATAGTTTTTTGCATGAGCCAATATACTTATTTATACGGGTCAAAAGTAATAATTAGATGCGACCATAAAGCAATTTCATTCATGAATAAAGTAAAATATACAACAAATCGCATTTTAAGATGGCTTATGTGTATAAATGATTTTAACTACATAGTACATTACATAAAAGGTAGCAAAAATATAGCCGCCGACGCGTTTTCACGAGCGTATGATGAAGCTTATATATATGAAAAAAAGAATGAAATTAGTATAAATACGATAATTAAAAGCACCGAGAATAAGCAATTAATAAACAAATTAAAAAATATACAAAATATACAACAAAATGATAAAGATATTTCGTTAATAATAAAAAAATTAGAGGACGGAATTGATGATAAAATTATTAAAAAATACGCGATAAAAAATAATATTTTAATGAAAAAAATGCATGAGAATAAATATAACATAGTAATAAATAAAGACTTATTAATTGATTTAGTCAACGAATTGCATACGCTATACGTGCATATAGGTACGGTAAAAATAGTGAAAATGATTCTTGAAGATTTTTATATAAAAGGATTAAGATATCACGTGGCCGAAATATTGCAAACGTGCCATATATGTCAAACTACAAAATACGAACAAAAAAGTAAAAAATTACCTTTAAAAATCATTACGGCCGAAAGAGTTAGACAATTAATTTCGGTAGATTTTTACGGTGAACTACCCGCGAGTAGGGGGGGATGCCGGTATATATTTACTTGCATTGATGTTTTTTCTAGATACGTGCAGCTTTATGCAATAAAAAGAGCTAATGCTGACACAATTTTAAATAAAATTTTTAATCATTTTGTACCTACGTACGGTCTCATAGAAGCAATAATCTGCGATAACGGGACACAATTTTGCTCTAAAAAATTTAATGACAGATTAGCTAAAAATAAAATCAAGTTATATCATTCTCCTTATTATACGCCTTCTAACAATTTAATTGAGCGCCAGCATAAGGAAATGAGCAAATTTTTTAGAATTTTATGCGAATGTAGCCATAAATCGTGGGCATGCAATGTTGAACTTATACAAAATATTATAAACCAAACTTATCATAGTACTACGGAGTTTTGTCCAGTAGAATTATTTTTAAATAAATTACCAGATAGAATTTGGAAAAAATATATAAATTCCAACGAACTAAATATTAATAAAGTCATGCCCTATGAAGAAAAATTATATATGGCAATAGAAAATGTAAAAAAGAACAGAAAAAGGGCAAATGACCTAATAAATAAAAATATTGAAATAAAGGGTTATAACATAGGTGACCTTGTAACTGTAAGGGCTAAAAATCAGTCGGACGCATTTAAAGGCATAATTTCAAAATTTTGCATCGTATTCTACGGTCCCTTTAAAATAAAACAAATTATTGGAGATTACTCGTACATACTTGAGGATTTAGACGGTGTTGAAAAGCCCGGCAAATATAATTATAAAGAATTAAGGAAATATTATAAGAAATAAAAACAAAGATATTAAAACAAAAGAAAAGGGGATGAGTAAATCTCACTATAGCTTAACTAACACATTGAAATTACAGATACAAAAATTCTTTGAAATGACCATAAATGGCAAATAAACAAAGTATAGGTAAAACACATACATTAAAATTCATAATAAAACTAAAATCTCAAAAATTGATATAGTTTAGTGACAGTTTGTCAGTTTAAGGAATCATACCTAAACACGTGCTAAATTAAAATTTATAAATTAAAAAGTTAAAAGTGATTTTTTTTTAAATAAAAAAAAAAAATGCAGAGAATAACGATGCAGACACAGTGCTCAATGCCTGCTCTAAAAAATAAAATCCTAAATAGCAGTCCCATAATAACCTTTAATTCCAAAATTCAAGCTACCGATATTAGATTTGAAAGAAAAAGCTACATAGAAGGTCAAAGTTTAATACAAAATGAAGCGTTTCGAGTTAAGAATGGTGATAATCTTTTTTATACTGAAGGATATTTAAGTGAAATTGTGGCACCAGAAGAAAGAATTGAAAAAAATATAAGCCACGAACATACACAAACACTTAGAGAAAAAAGCTCAAGAAAGAAATCGATAGGTATTGAATGTAAGTTAAACAATGATGTATTATTTTATCAGGAAAGAGACAAATTTTATTTACAAGAGGAAATAATTAAGCGAAGAAATTTGAGGTATAAGAAAGTAATAATAAAACATCAAGATGGAAAGGTCAGTATAAGATCGGTAGATTTGAAAAAATCAATTGCAAAAAAAGGCACTCCACAGTCTAAAAAATTTAAAGTATATAATAATGATGGAACAGTGGCCTTTGAACTTGACAGACTTAGGAGAAAAGCAGAGAAAGATAGTATAAATACAATTAGAATGCTAAAAATACAGGAGAATCGATTAGAAGATCAAGTAAAGAGAATGAAGGAAGAGAGAGATAAAATTTTAAATAAGATAAAAGAGAATAATAAAAGAATGAGAAAGGGATATGAGGACAGTGGATTCTTTATAGAAATTGAAGAAAGAAAAATTAAATACAATAAAATCGCAGGATTAATGATAAGAAAGAGAAAAGAAATAGAAAAATTAGAGGAAGCCATGCAGTTAAATAAAAAATCAAAAAATATTTAGAATAAATTAATTATATAATGTAAGCCTGAAAGGTATAAATACCCAAGCAAAATGCTACGCTTATAAAAAATATTAATAAAATAAATAAATCCATATAAATAAATAAAATATATTCTATAAAATTTTTTTTTGTTGTTTCTAATTATTTACCAATAAATATAATAAAATTATCAAAAATAAATCTTCAAAATAAATAAAAGAGATAAAATTCTCTATAGATAAAATGATAAATAAATAAGAATGATAATGTATAATGAAGCATGCAAATAAAAAAAAAAAAAAATAATAATAAAATAATAAAAAAAAAAAAAAAAATCTTAAATTTATAACTGATAAAAAATATAAAAGGGACCTATGCATCCGTATGTACATAGAAATCAAATTTTTACAAGTATGATAAAATTTTGAGGGGGGATATTGTAACATACCAGATGCATAGGACCCTTATACTACATATAAAATGCACTTTAAGTGACTATACAAGTGCGCGTAATGTGTAATTCACGTATATAAAATACATATAAAATACAAAAACCACACATATACGCGCAATGTATACATACTCATGCATGCGCCAAAGAATAACATATAAATATACACAAGCATATATGCGCTAAAGATAATGTAAGAGAGAGAAGACCGCGCGGGAAAATAATATATAGGTATCATGACAGGCGCCGGTCATGATGCTCTAGATAAATACGGACACGGAACGAATATGTCGGGGGAACGCTGCTACTTTTAATATTTGAATATTTTAATAATATATGTAGGTGGCAGCATTTCCCAGGCAATAATTTATTGATATCGAATAAAAAGAAAATTATCATTACCAATAAAATAATTAATTAATTTATTAAAAAACCTAATAAGACGAAATAAATAATTGAATAGCTTCTCAGCATTCAATTATTATGTATATATGTATATAATTGTAAAATAATCATTTTTTAGATATATTAGAATAAAATAATTAGATTATAAGTATTATAATAAAATACCCCTTTCTTATCTATAAAATATATAATAATCATTAAAGATAAATTAAAAGTATTTAATAAAATAATTAAGATAATCAAAAATAGACATAACGGTCAAAATGTATTTTATTAATAAAAAAGGGTTATTTATTAAATTAAGTTGTAAATAAAAATTAGTAATAAATAAAAGAATGATCAATGTATAAAATATAATATAAAAAAAATATTAAAAACAATTAAAAATAATTAAATTAATTAAAAAACTAAAGAGAAGGATTTCGCGCCAAAAGCAAAAATCCTTCCAGAAACTTCTAGAACAAATATTTATGTAAAAATCTCAAACATGTGTGAGTGATTCGCAAAAAGGTATATAAGAAAGAGCACACCTATATCACGCTACACTTGTTTGGGATTCCTCTAAGAGCTAAGTTCGCAAGAACGGTCCTCTTTGTAAAAGCACACTCAATAAATCTTAACGTTGATCTAATAAATTAATGTTCTTATTTATGCAAAGGAATCCTAAAACATTCATCAGCTTCGTTAGGTGCAAAAGTGCACCGACCAATTACTAGAGGTGCAACCTCGACTTTATTTTAGAACTCTGCCGTTCGAAGGGCTCGATACCCTCGTTCCAAAGAGGAAATTAGGCGGTTAGGTCAGTGTTCGTTATTAGGAAATTTAAATTATTGTGACCCCTCCTTCCGAGGGATTACATAGGTTTTATTACAGATATAATTGAAGATGAATTAATAACTAAAATATCTGTATTACAAAGTTTTTCAAAAAATATCTACAAATGGCCTGATACTGAGACCCGTGTTAAAGTAGGCTTTAATGAAATTTTATACAATGTATCGGCTACAAATGAAGATGATAAAATAAAAATAAAATTAGGGCATACTCATTCCAAATACACTCAATATCTAAAGAATTTGGATTCTATTTGTGAATAAATTATCTAAATTATAAAAATATTTTCTGAATACATTATTGTAAGCTAAATATTATGTAAATATCAATAAAAATTTTTTTAATAGAATAATTTTCTTCTTATTAAAAAACTCATTCTTTTAAAGATTATCAAAATATGTATTTCATTCATTATTATTTAAAAAATTTTTTTTCTCTAAAGAATAGCTATATTTTATAGAATGTAACTCCGAATTCTACCTAGTGACCAATATAGAGCTAAAAAATAATTTAAATTTATAGAATTTTCTATGAACTCTTTTACACTAAAGCCAAAAAATTATTAAAGTATAGAAAAAGTTTAAAATTTTACTGCAAACCCGAATTTGACATTAATTAAATCATACAGGGTCATGTAGTACGGCAAAATTCCAAAATACTGCTAAAAAACGATAAAAATCAAAATTTTGTATTTAAGGCATTTGGTGTGAGCTCGTTTACATCGAAGCCTAAAAATGATTTAAATAAAGAAAATATGTAAAATTTCCCTGGGAATCTGAATCTCACCTTGTTTAAATTGTTCGGAGTCATTTAGAGCGGGAAAATTCAAAAAAACTGCTAAAAAACGATAAAAATCAAAATTTTGTATTTAAAGCAATTAGTGTGAGCTCGTTTACATCGAAGCCTAAAAATGATTTAAATAAAGAAAATATGTAAAATTTCCCTGGGAATCCGAATCTCACTTTGTTTAAATCATTCGGAGTCATTTAGAGCGGGTAAATTCAAAAAAACTGCTAAAAAATGAGAAAAATTGAGGAAAATTCACGATTTTTCGGTTATTTTAGGGTCTAGGAAGTTCGATCGCATCTAGGTTGATATGGCATCCGAAAATATATATAAAAACACGCTTTTCCTGAGAAGCTGAATAAAAAATTCGGATATACAATTTTTCTGTAGTTTCCGTAATATACCCTGTGAATTTATCGATTTTCTGGCTCCCCGTGTAGGAATTTTCAAAAACTAATGGCATGACTGGATTCCTGAGGAAATTTTACTATAGTACCTCTTTTTTCATTATTTTTAATGATTTCCAGAAGGAATGGCACATAAAAGAAGAATGGGTGGCTGAGGAAAGATGAAAACGTCTTTTTTTTTCAAAAATTCGCCCTGGGCTTAGTTTTCAATATTAAGGGCTAAAATTTGGGGACATAGTCCATTTTGGATAGATAATTAGCAAAAAAAAGTTTTTAGCCGGTTTCAGCGACCCGACCTGGAAACTTTTGCTGAATTCACTAAGAATCACTCATTTTCATATACAATATTTTAAATCTAATTTAAAAATAATTAAAAACTAAAGCCGATATTTCATAACACGAATATCTATAAGTTAATTCATTTTTAAAATCAACCGGATATTATAATTAGCAATTTATTAAAAAGCTTAATGACTCATTAATAAAAGTATTAGTGATTAGATTTGCATACTTTTGAGAAATTCAAATTAAAAAAAGGGGGGTTTAGCGATATTTTAGCAATTTCTCGCGCATGCGCAGCTCAAAAAAATTTTTTTGACCCCAGAATTGGATTCTGCGGGAAATTTCCTATCCGGGCCTAAGAGGAAAAAATTTATAACCGGTTTGTATAACTACACAACCAACGAGCATGGAACATGTTCACTTATAACACGGATAATAAAGTATCTATTGTGTTCATAATATAAATATTTATATGCAAATATTTATATTTAGATTTTTATTATAGAAACCATGCTGCTTCGACATCAAAGTGAATAAAATTAATTAAATTTTCAAATTATTATAGATTTTTAAATAATATGAATTTATTTTTTATTAATTTTTACAATAAATTCTTTAAAAATTCTGCACCAATGGTCCCTAGGTACTTCTGCAACAAAGGCCTTTAGGGACTTCTGCACCAAAAATTCCTACGTACTTCTGCACCATAGGTCCCTAGGTATTTCTGCACCAATGCTCCCTAGGTACTTCTGCACCAAAGGTCTTTAGGGACCCTAAAAGCGTCAATTTTTGACCCCCCCCCCTAAAAACGCCAATTTTTGACCCCCCCCCCTAAAAGCGTCAATTTTTGACCCCCCCCCTCCTAAAAGCGTCAATTTTTCACCCCCCCCTTGCCAAGCCAGACTTTTTCAAATACCCCATCCAATGAACATGTTCCATGTTAAAATTTTTCATGTAAATGTGTGTTTTTTACAGAAAAAATAAGAAAAATTTTTTCTAATTTTTCTTACTTTTTTTATAAGAGTCTAAGACGCAAAAATGGTCGCCAAAAATCGAGGACTGCACCTTAAAAGCTGAAAATTGGCATGGAGGCTTATTTTAAGTAGTACTTTTGGAAAAAAATACTTTGCAACCGATTTGTAGACCCGACCATGCATCTTGTGCCGGTTTGGTTTAAATTTAGCCATATAATTAAATCAACTAATATAATACATTTACTATTTAGAATTTTTCAATTACTATTATAAAATGTGAGTTCGGAAAATTAAGTGTATTAAGTAACGAATATAATTTTTATTGCTACCTATATAGCAGGAGAACGTTAGTTCAGCAGGTATATCTGGTTATCCTTTAACAGTAGAAAAAACGAATTTTACATTAGATATTAAAAATTTTCTTCGCTTAAAAAAATTAAATAGTTTTTTCAGTAAGAATAAAGCCTTTTATGAAATTTTGATTTTCCACCCCTTTTTACCTTAAGTTTTGATTGATTGATTGGAAACTTTATTTACACAAAATTGTACAAAAATATATACATAGAAATGTAGTACAAAGAATAATTTGTGCGAGCACGTTATTTACAAATTATGAATAAAAAATAAATAAATAAAAAATTTTTTTAATTTATAAAATTTAATAAAGTAAAAAACAATAAAATAATTTAGTATATTTTTTAACAAAATTTATTAAAATTGAATCAGATAAAAATATTTACAAAAGGAAAAAGGGAAGGAAAAAAGAGAAAAAAAGTATGAAATTAAAGTTTTAGAGTGAAGGAGTTAGGGATTTGTGAGAACTAGAGAGGAATAAGAAGTAATCAGGGTTGGGACCAAGGGAAATAGAAACAATTTTGAAAAGTGAATTGAAATTATAAAGAGATAGAGAGGGGGCTAGACGGTTGGATTCAGGAAGGGTATTCCAGAAATGTATCATATGAACAAGGGGGGAGTTATTAAATTTAGAGCATGACGAAGTGGGGACGGAAAAATGAGGACGTAAATGTGGGCGTAAGTCTTGGGCAGGCACATAGACATTGATTTTGTCCTTTAGGTATACAGGGAGGCAATTATTGAGGGTGTTATAGATATATATGGCACTTATGTATTTCTGACGAAGCCTAACATTAAGCCAACCTAATTTTAGTCTAGCATGTTCTGTTAGGAAATTTGATGTCAGCGACATATGTTACTGTGGCATTCTGCAGTTTTTGTAAGCGGTCGTATTTATACCCTAGCAGCTTGCCCATTGCAAAAACACGTGTATAAACATAGGTCTGTTCTTTTTTTCTCAAAAAAGTTAACCTGGAGCAAGACTGGGGTAAAACTAAACAGAACGCGGGTTCTTTTTAATGGCGGTAATTCAAAAAGCAAAACGTTTTTTTGGGATAAAATTCTTTTACTAAAAATTAAATGTCAAAACATGTTTAATATAGCCTTTTATCATTTAGCAGTAAATAATCTATTACTTAAAATAAAAAAAATTAATAAAAATTTAAATAAAGTACAATCTAACCTACAAAATGTTTGTAATGAGCGCGCATTTTTTTTCTCTGTTTAACTCCAGTTCTACTTTTTTGGGGAAAAAAGAACAGACCTCATGTGATTTAATTGGGTGTGCCAAAACATATCTGAGTCAAGGAAAAGACCAAGATTATTGACTGATTTTAAAATTGGTATGTGACTGCCACTGAAATAGAATGTAGTATTGTTTGTATAAAGCTCCTGAAAATTGTTTCCAAAGACAATAAAATTGGTTTTTTCTTTGTTGAAGTGGAAATTATTATTGGAGGCCCAGATTTCGATATTTCTCAGATCATTTTGAGGGAGAGAGATACCCAAGATGTATTCTTTTTTGGGAACTTGAAGGTAGATTTGTAAATCATCGGCAAAAAGTAGACGTTTGGCATATGTTATGTGAGAACATATGTCATTCATGTAAATTAAGAAGAGTAACGGGCCCAAAACTGAGCCTTGGGGTACTCCACTTTTAACTAATTCCGCCGATGAGATCTCTTCGCCTACTATTGTGGATTAAGTTCTATCTAAGAGATAGGTAGCGAACCAGTACACTACGTCTTTGGGTAAACTAATGTTAAGTAACTTGGAAAAAAGAAGGTTATGGGATACTCGATCGAAAGCCTTAGAAAGGTCAAGCATTAGTAAGATAGTGAGATTCCCATTGTGGTAGCCCCTACAAATGTCATCAACTAAATTTGTCAAAAGAGCTTGGGTGCTATGTAGCTTTTGGAATCTTGATTGAAAATTGTCGAGAATATTATGCTGAACTAGGTATTGTGATAGTTGGTGATGAATTATTTTCTCAAAAATTTTTGATAAGAGAGATAAGATTGATAAGAGAGATACCGGACGATAATTGCTTAATGAGAGGGAATTAGGTATTTTTTTAACTGGAATAATGTGGCTATGTTTCCAAGCAGACGGAAATATTTTAAGGATTAACGACTTATTAAAAAGTGAAACAAAAACTTTTGAGAGAGATGGATAAACAAAGTTTAAGAACTTCTAGTGAGATGCAATCAGGTCCTTTAGATTTGGTGGTGAATTGTTTAAATGCCCAATTTTAGTCGGCTAACGTAATGTTGGTAAATTTTAAAGGGGTCGATACTAGGGGGGGGGGGGGTTATTAAAATGCAGAGAGGAATCGAAATTTTGAGTGGACAAAAAGTATTTATTATGCTCGTTTGAAGGAAAACGAGGTTTAGTGATGATAGAGGAACTTGCAAGACCCAGATGCTCTGCAGTTCACTCCATATAACAGCAGGGGGATTGTCAGTTGATAATTTGGTTGAGTAAAACTTTATTTTTTCTGCGGAGATTTTCTCATTTAGAGTATTTCTAAAATTTTTATAGGCATCCAGGCAAGGCTGAATACGTTTCCGTCTATAACGCCGATATAAGTAATCTAGGTGTTTTCATTCCTGTCTTAACTCAGGATTTAGCCATGGTAGATATTTCTAGGTAATTCTATATTTTTTAAGCGGAGCTACAGAGTCAAGGACAGATATTATATTTTTAGCGGTTGTATCCCAGATAAGGTCAACATTTCTGCTTTTAAAGGCAAATGACCAATCAAATTGACGTAGACGAATGGTAAACCTTTCGGGGTTGATGTTTTTTATATTTCTGAAGGAAATATTTGTATTTAATGTATTGGAAACGAAGATATCGAGAGTAGCGTATGTTAAATAATAATTATTGATGAATAGCTTTTTGTCGAATGAAATAATCTTATAATTTTCATCAATGATAATGAGATCTTTGAAAGAATTCGAGACTGGGCCCCGGTGAGTTTCACCGTGAAGGATGAGATAAAAATTATTATCTATTATATAGTCATACATTAAATTAGAATAGACTGGCGATGAAAAAATAACATATTGACGTTAAAATCGCTAAGGATTATTTTGTTACTGTAATTAATGGCTAAGGAGCTATGTCATCCAAGAAATCCATATTATAAGAGAGCGGATGGTCAGGGGGTCTATAAACTACCGCAACCATGATCTGAGTGTTTAAAAAAGAAACCTCACATATCAGGTATTCCGGGAGCTTATCTGCCCCTGTATCTTTGCTGGTGGATAAAACTTTAAATGGAAGATTAGATTTTATGTAAAAGGCAACTCCTCCTGAGATTCTTCCCTGCCTATCATTTCTAACTAGTGAATGGCCATTGATTTCGGCCATTTTATCAGTAAAGGCTGGGTGAAACCAAGTTTCAGAGACGGCAATAGTTTACATCACTAGATGAAATTTTATGATTTTTTTGATTTCATATTTGAAACCAGTAACCTCAAAAACCCTTAGGTATCAATTTAGAGCTAATAATATAAAGAAGTTTCAAAATTATAATAAAGTGGAACGTTTTGGCTACACCGGTGCTAATTGGTTAAAATAATTAATTATTAATGTGGCGCACGGTATTAGGTCCGTATATTTTAGGGTGACATCAGATGGGGGCATAACTAATTCATTAAATTTTATTATTTATTTTGTAGATATGTGAATATTTAAAAGTTATTATTAATAATTATGCATTTTCTTATATAATGAGTGCGGTGTAAACAAAATTTTTAAAATACAAAATATTTTATTGAATGGGGCCCGCGACTAAAATTATGTGTTTATAATTTGATCGGCAACTATTGTATTTTTTTCTTGGAAAAGTTTCTATTTTTGTTAAATAACAAGTGTGTACAATTTTATCTAAAAAGATTCGTTTTTGAATTAGTACGAAGTACAACAATATCAACTCCCATAAGAACGCGGTGTTAACCTTAAAAATTTTCAGTTACTTATTTCTTTCTTAATTGATCGGGAACCTGAGTATTTTTTGGGATCAATGGGTTTTTTTTTTAATTATCTTCATCTCCAGTAAATTTTGCTTCATATTATTCGTTTTTCATAAACTCCGTGAGCCACCTTAATAAAATTTTGTGTAATAATTATAATCAGTAAAAATATTAAAATTATGAAAATAAGAAACTCAATAAATTTCTCGCTTTATTATAAAATCTAAAAATTTCATAATCGATTTCATCTTATTGTATAAATTTATTGATGCTCTGTAGAATTTAAAATTTTGTAAGACAATTTTAAATATTATTTTTTTAATTTATTGTAAACCGTAAATATTTAAAAATTTTAATAAAAAAAACAGAACATTAAATAAGTAGATGCGACACACTAAATATAAAAACTCATTCAAGTATTTCGTCATCCGATTATAAAATTTCGCACTTTATTTCGCAGTTTTTTGTCCTGGACTAACAAAATTTTACAATAAGATGACGAAAAAATTGAATTTGTTTTCAAATATTAACCTAAATAAAAACTTTTATTATTTTTATTTTCAAAATTTACCTCAAGAAAAAAATATTTAATATTGCATCTGAATGCAAATACTATTTGATTACTGTCCCTCAAAATTTTATTTTTCTTGGACTATCAAAATTTTACAATAGGATGACGAAATACTCGAATGAGTTTTCAAATATCATAAATAAAAACCATTATTATTCTTATTTTCAAAATTTATCACAATAAAAAAGTTTTCTGGTCAGCGGCCAGAAAGCACGTATTTCCCGGCCGCTGCACGTCAAAGACGCGTTTTCTCTCCACTGATGCAGAAAAATCGTATACGACCCTGGGACATAAAATAAGAATGCCCCAAATCGCAGTTTACCAATCGTAATTTACGTGCAGTTTGGGCCATTCTTTATTTTTCTGGCCATGGTCGTAATATACTATTTTATTATCGCATCTGAATGCAAATAATGGCTACTGTCCCTCGGTACTACGCATCTCGATCCAGAACCCTTTTCGTCTCTCAAAATAATTTTTGTTGTCCTTAACGACGAAATTTTACAATAAGATGACGAAATACTCGAATGAGTTTATGTAGCATCTACAGATGTAATGTTTTAGTATAGTTTAAACATATTTTATTATATTTTATAATTATTTTTACAAAAAGTTGACCATTTCATGAAATAGTCAATACACATTTGAGGTGTAACATATATATCAAATGTTACGTCCACCCCAGTGCTAATCTGTTAAATTGTTAAATTGCGGGTAATAAATAAAGGATAAAAATTAATTGTATAAATAAGATAGTAGGCAGCCATTTAATTAATAATAAATTAAATAATTATTATTTTAACATAATAAAAAATATTATATTATTTTTAATGTAGTTTTAAAACGTTAACATTCTGGTTGACTATAAAATTTACAAAGTGAAAATCTTAGTTCTTAGGAAGTCATAATGAAGGTAGTACGAGAATTTATTATAAGTTATGTTTTTGAAGTAAATTTATTTTTAATCTTATAATAGAGATAATGAATTCTTTAAAAAGTAAAATAGATTTTTTTGCGGGAAACTATTTGTTTTTTAATGTTCAAACAATTGCGAATGAGTTAAAAATAAATTTTTAAGACTTGTTAAGTGTAGTACGAAAGTTTGAGTACTAATAAATAATTATTTTTTAATCATAAAAAATCGTTAGCGGCAAGCGGATTTTTTTTTCAGTGTTTAGTAGACCAAATTTGGTGGGGGCTGAAAACTTGACACCCTAGACCATGTATTAATTATTGATACGTATCAAACTATATTAATATTAAAAATTAAAATTAAATTTTTAAAAACAAGTATTTAATATGAACTCTTTTATTTAAATCCTTCCATCATCTTATTTCAACTAATTCTATTAAAATGTACGAAATTCTATCCAAAATGAATGAAATTTTTAATTTTTTAGGTTTATTTAATTAATGTATTACTTGAACTGGCAGTCATAATTTTATATTTGGTATCATTTAAAACCATGGGTTCGTGTTTACAAAATAAGCTTCAAAAAAATTTTAATTATGCTGAGAATAATTGTGTATTAATGAAAATTAATACCAATATGAACAAATTAATAGGATTTTGTCGTGATAAAAATGAAAGTATTATTACACCTGAGCGAGCACCTGAGGCAGAATTAATAGTGAATATAAACTGTAACAGAAATTGTTCTTCTGTATATTACATCGATCTTTTACCTTTTCCAAACTTAGAAATTCTTCATTTAAATTTTACAAATGATATTGCTGTTGAAATACAGCCATACTTTTTAAAAGGTAAGACTTAATACTTTTTATGCTTTTAAGTAATTAAATATAGTACATTATGATCTTTGGCCAGAAAAATAACCGGTGGCCCAAATCGCACGTAAATTACTAATTCGATGGTAAATTACGATTTGATAATCAAGGGTCCAATATTATTTTTCTTTCTAGCGGATCGCCCCGCTAACAAGATCGAAAACAATGCGTTATCTCGCCACTGAGAAAGAGAAATTTCGTTTTGTTCATGGTAGCAAAAAAATTGCAAAAAAAAGAATGCTTCAGATTGCAGTTTACCATTAACGTGCGATCTGGCCATTCATTTTTTTTGCTGCTTTGGTTAAAAATGTACTATTTCTTAATCAATGAAGAGAAAGATTGAATTGTACATCTAGAAAAAAAGTTTTCAGCTACATGTTTTCATTATAAGTTTAAATAAGATTAATAATACACGACAATAAAAAAATTTAAAATTTTAGGTGCAATCAAGTTAAAAGAGCTAAAGTTAATAGGTAACATAATGAAAATGTCAACTAATGTTTTTGGAAATTGTAAAAAGCTTGAAAAAATTGTACTTGAAGCTTTCGAAATAACAGATATTAAAGGAGAAATATTTCAAGGACTTGATAATCTTAAACATTTAAATTTAACAGCTAAGTATATCATAGACTTGAAGCCAAATATTTTTAAAAATTTATATAATGTTCAAGATTTTTTTTTGAGTTCTTTAAATATTGATTCATTACCATCTCAAGTTCTTCAAGGTTTAAAAAATTTAAATTTCATTCAGTTATCTAAAAATGAAAATCTCTCTGAATTACCATCAAAATTTTTGGCTAATCTGGGTAATCTAGATACAATAAAAATAAAATTTAATGGAATTAAAAAAATACTTCAAGACGTATTCATAAATTCAACTGAAATTGAACATATTATCTTAAGCCATAACAAACTTACTTCATTACCAGCAAAAATTTTCAGTGGTCAATTTAATTTGCGTAAGATCCAGTTAAATTCAAATTGCTTAACAACGTTGCCCGATGAAATTTTTGCACATCTTGTCTCTTTGACAGATGTTGATTTATCCAACAATAGAATTAAATATATTAATGAGTAAGTTTTTCTCAATAATAAAAAAAGTAAAATTATAAAAGATATTCAACCAATAACCTTCAATCTTTCTTTATTTTCAAAATTTGAAGGCTGTTGGTATTTAAATTTTTAATATTTCATTTAAATAACGAGATTGATGTTGATATTTTTAACCCTCAAGACATTTTCTTTACTTTTAGAATTCTCTGATTACGATTTTGAAAAAACTTATCATCGGTTTATGTAAACACAACCTATATGCATGGAATATTTTTACTTCTAGCTAAGGACTAGGTATACTTATTATAATGCATAAATGTTAAGCAACATTACAACATCATACAATTTTTTAAGGGGGGAAGGCTATGAAATGCTATGTTTTTTTCAGATAAGATTTTTTTTATGAAGGAGTTGAAATAAATAAATAAAATTTTAGGAGAATATTTTTTAAGTATTAAATTTTAAAATTCTAAATTTTGGAAAAAAAATTTTCCAATATGGCGGAGTTACAGCTGTTGAAAGTCTGCGTGTTTTGAATTTGGCGTGACATTATCTGGAGCATCCAATATAAGTCTTAAAAAAAAAAAAAAAAAAAAATGTTGTTAAAACACGTATTTTCTAGATAAACCTAAAAAAAAAAAGAAATTAAATGATTTTTCAAAAATGGGAATGTTTTTACTGATGATAATTTCACTCAGGAAATTGGTTTCGAACGAAAATAGTGAAATAATCGAACCGCAAATACTCTCGGTAAAGTGGCTATAGCTTCCAAAGTATTTAAGATAAATACCTAAACATTTTTTTACATTCTTTTGAGGTGTTATACTAACTTTTTAAATACAAAAAAAATTTTAATTTTGGATTTCATTTTCATAGCCTTCTCCCCTTAATTTTATAATTTGTAATTACCACTTTACTGGCTGTTAAAATTCTAAACCCAAAATATTTTGATTCCCTATACGCATATTATTCTAGGTCCCTAAATCAAAATTATTCCAAATCCCTAAATCCGAATTATTTTAATTCCCTAAATCAAAATTATACCAAGTCCTTAAACCTAAATTATTTCAAATCCCTAAATCCGAATTATTTTAATTCCCTAAATCAAAATTATACCAAGTACCTAAACCTAAATTATTTTAATTCCCTAAGTCGATATTACTCTGAGTTTTTAAACCTGTAATATTCTAAGACCCTAAGCCCAGATTTTTCAAAGTACCTAAATTGAAATTATTCTAAGTCTCATTTGACCCCCCCCCCCCCCCTAAATCAGAAAAATTTAACCCCTTCTTAAATCGGAGAAATTTGTCCCCCCTTAAAACGGACAAATTTGACCCCCCCTTGATTTTCAAATTCTGAAGTACCCCCTCCCTATAAATATGTTCCATTTAGTCGCTTATTCCATATTCGGTATCCCTTACTAAGGAGTCGTAAGGAGGAAAGGCTCCTTTAAAAACAAACTGCCTTTTTTCATATGCGGAACCAAAAGATTGTTGATAGGCGATTCAAAAAACTTGTTACGAAGAAAATCTCTCTATAGTTGGAAATATCAACCCTTTCTCCCCTGATTTGACTGTAATATAAAGGGTTAACTAAATTACAAAACATGTTTCTAGAATAAAAGTGAAATCAAAGTTTGAGCAATAAGATTAGTTTAAGAAAGTAATATTTATATTTCAATACACACCAAATTTTTTTAACACGGTTAAGGCTGATTTGGTTGAAATTTCAATCAGGATCGAAAATTTGCTTAAAATTAATTATTTGAATTATTTTAATTAGTATTAACACATTTGCTGCGGCAGATCACGTGACTCCATTTAAAATACATGGGATCATGGGCGCATTTCGCCCATGCCGCAGCGAATGTGTTAAAAGTTATTCACGCCAAAAATGTAAAAAAAAATTTTTTTTGAATGTTACTGAAGTCAAAATAAAAAGTGTACCTTAAAAATTCAATACTCCGTCTTAAAATTCAAGCATTTGCTTCAAAATTGAAGCAAGCTGCATGAAATTTCAAGAAAAAATACTTAACCGTGTGTGATATTTTAAATTAATAGTATATTACGGCTCGTGCCCAGGAAAGTAAAGAATTGCCCAAACCGCACGTAAATTACGTTCTGAGGCGAAGCCGAGGATTGTAAACTGCGGTTCGGGTCATTATTTATTTATGGACAAGGGTCGTATATGATTTTTCTTCGTCAGTGGCGAGCGAAAACACGTTTTTTCGAAAATACGTGCTTTCTGGCCGCTGACAAGAACAAATATTTTTTAGGAGAACATTTATCAATGCTTACATAGAAAATCTTAACATGTCTTCCAATGGTTTAATTTACGTGCACAGTAACGCATTTCGAAATTGTAAACTATTAGAAATCTATTTCGCTTACAATGAGCTTTCATTTACTAATGATGAAAAAGAGTCCAAAATTTCACCATTTTATAATTGTCATCGCCTTCGAAAGATGTATTTAAAAAGTAATAACATCAGTAAAATATTTGATGATTGGAAGGATAAAAAAAAGCTTGAAATATTAGATTTAAATTATAATCATTTGAAGAATATACAAGTATGCGAATTTTAATTTAAAATGTACTTTTCATATTCTATATTTTTATTTCCGGTTTCAGAGTAATGATCTAAAATTTAACTCAACTCTAAAACTGGACTTATTTCTAGATGCCAATAGAATTACTTACATAAATATGCCAAAAATTGAAGATGATATTAATTCTTATCCACATTTATCAATTTCTTTTAACAAAAATCCAATTCAGTGTGACTGCAATATTTACAATTTCTTGCAGCACTTAAATAAAAATCCAAGAGAAGCTTTAAAAACTAAAATTAAATTGTTAATTGATAATTTGGTTTGCAAAGGACCTCCAGAGTACATCAGACAAAATATTCGAAATTTAAATATTACTTCTCATACATGTGAGAGTGATAAAAAAAAATTTTCCTCAGATACTGCATGTGGCCTTAAAGGGAATTGTTCGTGTCGATTTAGACCATTCGATAAATCCTTGATTATTGACTGTTCGTCCAGAAATTTAATGGGAATTCCAGAATTAAATACATTGGAAGGGATAGATAGAGTTGAATTAAATCTTCAATCAAACAATATAAAGCAAATGCCTGATATGAAGAAACCTGGATACAGTAAAATTGAAGTACTAGATTTATCAAACAACCAAATTTCAGAAGTTTCAGACAATATTCTTCATGGTAATCTACAGGTAACTATTGAAAAAACTAATAAGATAAAATATTTTTAAATTAGAAATAATTGTGTATTTTTTAGCAACTCATGTTAAATAATAATAGTTTGTCAAACATTGATTCAATTATTCTTGATAAATATTTCACAAGAAATAAAAAATTATACATTTTTGATAATCCTTGGAAATGTCATTGTAACACATTAAATTTGTTACCAAACGTGATATCAGATATGAGTGATAAAACAGAAGTAAAAAAGTTTACCTGTGATGATTTAAAAGACCCTATAAATATTCCGAAAATGAGAGAATATTGTTTCCTATTTAACAAACAGTGGTCGTATATTATTGGTATCGTTAAATTAATCAGTAGTTTAATTTTTGGATTGGCACTGACATTTTACTTCAAATATAATCTTCAGATAAAAATGTTTTTGTATTCAAAAAATTTATGTCTTTGGTGGGTCAAGGAAGATGACATTGATAGGGATAAGAAATATGATGTATTTCTCAGTTTTTGCCACGTAGATGAAGATTTTGTTATGTCAGAGATTGTTCCTCAACTTGAAGGCGGTGAAAAACCATTTAAATTGTGTATTCATTTTCGAGATTGGGATGTAGGAGACTGGATACAGAATAACATACATAAATCAGTTCAAGAATCAAAACGCACTCTGATAATTATGTCAAAAAACTTTCTTAAAAGTAGTTGGTGTTTGCATGAATTCAGAACAGCATTTCAAAAAATGTTGACTGATAAGTGCGTAAGAATGCTTGTAGTAAAGTATGGAGAAATAGAGTCAAACGATTCTATTGATTTTGAACTTCAACATTATCTTGAATCAATTACTATTGTTGAGTGGGGTGATTATTATTTTTGGAGAAAGTTGTTATATTCATTACCACATTCTGTAAATAAATTTTAATTAAAATTTTATTATATTGATAAAATATCCCTTATATCCTCCGTTTATTCCAGTGGACTCAGAAACACTTGGTCATTTCTGTTGTTATACATCCATGCCAGTTCTCAATACCTAGAGTACTAAATTTTTCAAAAACATATCAATAAATTTCTTGTGCAACAAAATGTTCTTGTATTTGATTTTCAGGGTTCTAAAAACTGTCACGTGTGTGTGTCAAGGTCTTAACGACGACAGTATAATCAAAGAAGTTTATTATCTTCTGTGGTATAATGATAAGCGCCCAATCATAAGGAGTGTTATAAGGGACAGAGAGAGTTGAGACAGAGATATGACATGGTAATATCCGTTACTAAGTCGGGTAATGGAGTCCCATATATTATTTATGAGCTAGTTAAAGGGTTAATGGCGGGTCTATGGCGTCACTTTTCCTGGGTACGTTCGAATTAGAGAGGAATTACCACGCTATCTTCTAATTTATAGCCTATAAACTAAGTTATAATTTTTTGTTTAAAATATCAAATTTTTAATTTATAGGCATTTCTTTATATACGCGGCTTCCTTAAACGCGGATTTCACTTTACGCGGTTTGGTGCTTTTTTCCTGTCCCTTTTTTATGCGGGGTTTCTCTGGTTTTACGCATATCATAAATCATTCAATTTTCTTTTTTTAACATGGAACATGTTTATAGGGAGGGGGTACTTCAGAACTTGAAAATTAAGGGGGGGGGGTCAAATTTGTCCTATTTAAGGGGGGTAGTCAAATATGTCCTATTTGAGGGGGATGGTCAAACATGTCCTATTTAAGGGGGGTGGTCAAATATGTCCTATTTAAGGGGGGTGGTAAAAAATGTACTATTTAAGGGGGTAATCAAATATGTCCTATTTAAGGGGGGTGGTCAATTTTGTCCTGTTTAAGTGGGATGGTCAAATTTGTACTATTTAAGGGGGGTGGTAAAATTTGTCTTATTTAAGGGGTGGGGGGTGAAATGAAACTTAGAATAATTAGGAGACTTTGAAAAATCTGAGCTTAAGGACTTAAGATAATACAGGTTTATAAACTTAAAATAATATCGATTTAGGGTCTTGGAATAATATTGATTAAGGGACTTAGAATCATTCAGATTTAGGGAATCAAAATAGTTTGGGTTTAGAATCTTAACAGCTAGTAAGGTGATAATTACAAATTATAAAATTAGCAAATTGTATTGTAATGTTGAGTAACATTTCTATTATACCTAGTCCTCAGCTGGAAATAAAAATGTTCCATGCATTTAGGTTGTGTTTACACAAACCGGTTATAAGTTTTTTTTTATTTGAGAAAACACAACAAATTCTTTGCTTGTAAATATTACAGATTTTTTTGCTCTAAATTGAAACCGCATCCAAAAGTCATGGCTCCATTGAAAAAAACTTTTCCGATTAATACGAAGGCTTTCATGTTCTGCAGGTGAAAGAAGTGTTGAAATTTTACAGGCCGGAACTAGAAACTTGGCCGAGGATAAAAGGCAGATGATTCAATTTATTGACCAGGAAAAAACAATTATGCCACAGCCTTAAGAAGAATTATAGAGAAATGTTCACTCTACAAGGTTAAGCTGCTTTGCTTGAAATTTTGTTGCTGCTAGAATATTCAAGCAAACTGTTTGAATTTTCAAGCAAAGCAGCCTGGCCGTATAAATCTATAATAAAAATCATTGACATGTACAATAAATTCGTCTTCGTATACGCGGTACTTTTTTGGAACCATTCCCTTGCGTATAAGGAGAGACTATTGTACTGCTAAATTAGCTATTGATAAAATTAGGCTTTATAAGTCTCTAACATTTTGAACAAGCTTCAAATTTTCAAAATTTTTTACTCATGTTAATGACTCAGTAAAGGTAGTGATAAAAATTAATTTTTTTTTTAAATCTTTAATTGTGACTTTAATTTAAAATAATTATATCTTGCAAAAAAATGATGAAAAAAATAAAAATTTGAGCCTATACTAAATTTTTGAGACTTATAAATCCTATTAAGGCCCTTCCGCACTTTAAAAGATAATTGGAGCTGTGAAACGGCGGTTTTT
Organism: Anagrus nilaparvatae; assembly: GCA_022575985.1. Classification (NCBI taxonomy): domain Eukaryota; kingdom Metazoa; phylum Arthropoda; class Insecta; order Hymenoptera; family Mymaridae; genus Anagrus; species Anagrus nilaparvatae. Next base: position 8,880,690 of record JAKSXM010000165.1, read on the forward strand.
ATAACTTTTGGTCCAGCTTGAATCGAAAACAAATAATATAACGTATCCTTCGTTTTAAAAATGTGAGTTGTTAAAATAGATATTTTAAACCGTTACTGTAATTAAAAAATGGTTTTTAATGTTATTTATTATATTTTATGGAAAATTTTTACTTATTTTCAATTTAATCCTGACCTTAAGTTATAAATATCGCCGCTTTACAGCTCCATTTTTCTTTTGGAGTGGGGAAGGGCTAGACTCAGTAGCTATTAAATATTATCATTTTGGGCAACAATTTAAAAAATGGTCATATTAGACATTATTTAATTGATTGTAACGGAGATAAAATTATCAACATAAAATTCCCTTTTTAGGAAAGGGGGGTCAAAGTATGTCACTTGCGCGAAAAAAGGAAAAGGTAGCATTATTATCAAAAAGCCCAATAATTTTTATCTAATAAAATACAGTATTTTATTTAAAGGTCCAGATGGTGAATTAGAATAATCGAAGAAAAAATGATTTAGCGTCCCAAGTGGGATATTTTTGCTTCAGAAATATAAAATGACAATTTTCGTGACAAAAACTTTATATAATTTTGAATTTAGTTTTAGAATAATATATAAAAAATAAAATAATATCGTGAGAAACTAATAGATTGTAAAAATTTGTAAATATAAGTTTTATGTTTTTAGATAATAGTTATTTAATTCCTAAAAAAATATAAATTTATTATACACACAATTAATAAAAATATATCTTCTGTAGTTATTTTTAAAACTTTTATATTATTCAAGTGTAAAACATGATAATGTACTAAAACATAACAATTTTTGAGATTTTTCGTACAGAATAACAAAATTACTGATTTTTATTTTATAATGCATATGGTAAGTACTTAATGTTTGTTAAATATGTGTTGTAAAAAAGTTTATTTTTTCCAAAAGCGAAGGTTTGCGGGTCAGTAATTGCATTCGATTTCATAAACTTTTTAATAACAATTTTGGAACAATATTTTTTACAAATAGGGTTAATAAACGTCCCTTCCAAGTAAGAAAATAGTTTTTTTCTGTTCAAGTTGTGTAAAATGTTGTAAAATAGAAATAGTGATATTAGCTACTTTTTAATTTTAAGTTTTAAACTTAAGGAGGTTCAAGGGTAGAAATAGTACACTTTTAACCAAGGGAGCAAAAAAAAAGAATGGCCCAGATCGCACGTCAATTAGCATCCGAGGCGAAGCCGAGGATGGTATTAAACTGCGATCTGGGGTATTTTTTTTTGTTCCCATGGACAAACCGAAATTTTTCTTTCTCAGTGGGGTGAAAACGCGTTTTTTTCGATTTCGTTGCGGGGTGAAAAAAATGTTTTCGGCCCGCTAGGAAGAAAATATTTTTTAGTAAGAATCCTTTTTAATTCAATTTTATACAGCACCTACTACAAAAATTTTTCTTGATAACTACCAAAAAGCAAGTACTGAACGGCCATCAAAAAATGATTTTTTCGCCACTAACAAAAAAATAAATCAATTGCAATCCTAAGTCGTAAAAAAATGTCCCAAATGACAATAAAGTAATCGCAGTTCTTTCATCTGATGAGGAAAATTTTTTTTCTATTCAACGGTAGGAAACATGTATTTTCCTCCTGCGGGGCTATTGAAATTTCACATTATTTTTGTAGTAATGACTTAAACATTTTCATTATTTTTACTTTTTTTATCAATTTTTTAAAACCCTAAACATATTTAATAAGACCTTCAAGCAAACATTTGATTTTGTCTATAAGATATATTATATTTTTAATATAATGAGTAAAACATGATAATTTGTTTTAGATTTACACCAGAATTATTTCTCTAAGAATTATAATCATTTATCAGATTATTACGTTATTTAAAGTTCCACACTTATGTTCTGGGTCTAGTAATAATGGGAATTTTCATTTTTTGAAATATGGATGTGAATTACTAGATACTGATTCAAACTCGAAAAAATTGAAAGAATTTTGTAGCAATAATGGTACCATTATTTTTCCACCAAATCCAGAAGAGATAACGGAAATAAATTGTAGTAGCAATTGCGTTTCTTTAACCAGAGATGATTTATTTGCTTACCCAAATTTAGAATATCTAAGTCTGAATTATAAAGATGTTAGTAACATAAAGATAGATAAAAATCTTTTAATCGGTAAGAAAATATTTTTTAAATTATTTTATTACCAATTTTTACCGAGATTTTTACAATACTAATAGTTTTAATAACAACAAATTAAATTTTAGGTGTGGAAAAACTTCAATACCTCAAGATTACTGGTAATGAAATTGACATACCCCCTAATTTTTTTGAAAATAGCAGTCAACTTAAAAGTATTGAAATTGATATATTTAAGTTTACAAACTTTGATCCAAAATTATTTTTTGGACTGAAGAATCCTGAGTACGTATATTTAAGAATCAAACATATCGATGACTTAAAACCAAATAGTTTTAGAGATTTATTTAAGGTTAAAGATTTTTTATTAAATGATTTCAATATCAAGTCATTACCATCAAAAATTTTTCAAGATCTTAAGAATCTAGATTTCATACAATTGTCAAAAAATTTACATCTCACTGAATTACCATCGAATCATTTGTCTAATATGGCTCATTTATCAACAGTTGAAATTAATTTTAATGGAATTGAAAAGCTACCCCCTGATCTATTTACGAATTCAACTGATATTGAAACTATTTTATTAAACGATAATAAGCTATCTTTTTTACCAGCAAATATATTCAATGACCAATTAAGTTTGCGAAAAGTCAACTTAAGTTCAAATTTCTTAAGTAGCTTACCAGATTATATTTTTGCTAAACTTGTTTCTTTGACAGACGTTGATTTATACAACAATAAGATTAAATACATTACTGAGTAAGTATGTTTTAATAATTGGAGGTTAATTATTATTACTTCACAAGTTTCTTAACCTCGTCTTAGAAAATTTTTAATTTGCCAAATTTACATAATTTAAAGTCACGGATCACTCTCGTAAACACATTCGATAAAATTTTTAACACGAGGTTAACAAATATTTTTCTTCATAGGTCTATAAAAATAGGAATATAGGCATTCTTATTCACAAACAGAAAAAAATAGTTATTGATATAAATTTAAATGTAAATAATTTTTTTTTAGAAATGTTTTTAGTAATGCATACATTGAAAATCTTAATATGGCAAATAACGAAATGATTTCTTTTTTTTTTTTTTTTTTTTTTTTATTAAATTTATTTATTGTATAAATATTATACAAAAATTGAGATTACATATGATTTAGCATAATTACATTGCACATGAAGTTTAATTATATAAAAAGATAAAAAAATTTTTAATGAAAAACATAAATATATAAAAAGTAAGAATAAAAATAACTGAAAAAACATAATAATATAATATATAAATTCAAAATAAAAATATAATAAGTATTCAATCTGTAGTGTTGGTAAGTGTAAGGATGAGTAAAAGGAGGAAACAGTTTATAAATAATTTCTTAAAAAATTATGAAGGAAGTTAAAGATGGGGGGACAACGAAGGAATACCCGATTCTCGTGAATCAATTTCTAGTAAGAATTTGTGTAAATTTGCTTTAAAGGAGCTAATTGAGGACGAGAATCGAATATTTTCGGGAATTGAATTCCAAAAGGAAATCATATAAACGAGGGAAGAATTACTGTAAAAAGGATTTTTCGTGAGATCAACTTTTAGATGGGGCCTGTTTTTTGGACGCAGCTCTCGGGCTGGCGTATATATATTGATTTTAGATTTTAAATAAGTAGGTTTACCATTTTGAAGTATGTTGTAAATATATGAAGCACAAAGATATTTAGCCCTTAATTTAACTTTTAGCCAACCTAGACTTATCCTAGCAGGAGAGGTCCTAAGAGGATATTTAATATCACAGACATATCGAACTGCCGCGTTTTGCAATTTTTGTAACCTCACATATTGATGTTCAGGAAGATTACCTATGGGAAACATACAATAATCTAATAAGGGAAAGATAAGAGCAGAAACTAACTGCTTACGAAGGTTTTTTGTAATTAAATTTTTAAAATACCTTAATTTATAAAGGGAATAATTTACTGTTTTGACAACATGATTAATGTGAGTACTCCATTTCATGTCTGAATCGAAGAATATGCCAAGATTGTTAACTACTTTAGAGAGTTTAATATTTACACCACCAAAATAAAATGAATTATCAGCGTTATAAAAATCATTTACATTTCTCCCAAAAAGAATTATTTTAGTTTTATCTTTGTTTATAACAAAATTGTTTAAAGAGGACCAGGCTTCTATTTCCTTAATATCATTTTGTAATAGAGAAATACCAAGATCAAAATCCTTATAGGGAGTTTGAATATAAATTTGAAGATCGTCAGCATAAAGAAGCCTTTTAGAATACACAATTTTAGTACCTAAGTCGTTTAAATAAATTAGGAAAAGAAGTGGGCCCAACACCGAACCCTGTGGAACTCTACTTATAATTTTTTTATGGAGGAGGCCTTATCATCATAAATCACTGATTGAGTTCTATCAGAGAGATACTCAGAGAACCAGCCTATAGCACTATCAGAGAAGCCGAAAACTGAGAGCTTCTTTAAGAGGATTTCATGAGAGACCCTATCAAAAGCTTTTGACAAGTCAATCATGACTAAAATGGTTATTAGATCCAAATGATGGCCACGACAAATATCATCAGTAAGGTTGGTCAAAGTGGTCTGAATGCTGTGAAATTTCTGAAATCCTGATTGAAAACTATCTAACAGATTTAGTTGATTTAAATAGTCAAAAATTTGCTTATGCAGAATTTTTTCAAAAATTTTAGATATTATACAAAGCAGTGATACAGGTCTGTAATCACCAAGAGAACTAGGATTTGGAACTTTAGCTGTGGGAAGAATATTACCATGTTTCCATGCTTTGGGGAACTTGTTCAATATAATTGATTTATTGAAAAGGGCTAAAAAAACCCTTGAAAGAGCAGGAAGACAAAGTTTCAGTACCTTTAAGGAAATGCCATCTGGACCTACGGATTTGGTTGAGAACTGTTTAAAAGCCCAATCTAAATCTTCCATTTTTATGCGTTTAAATTTAAAATTATTTGACCTCGTTGGGCTTGTTGAATTTTGAGTAAGAGAAACAGAGGGAAAAGCATTTTGGGTAGTTAAGAAATAGTTGTTAAATTCATCAGGAGTGAAAATTGGTTTTTCTTTTATAGAAGATTTAGTAACACCCAAATGGTTTATTTCTTTCCAAAGTGTATCTGATGAGCAGGTTGTATTTAGCTTCTCTATTATTATTACTTTATCAAGTTTCTTAACCTCGTCTTAGAAAATTTTTAATTTGCCAAATTTACATAATTTAAAGTCACGGATCACTCTCGTAAACACATTCGATAAAATTTTTAACACGAGGTTAACAAATATTTTTCTTCATAGGTCTATAAAAATAGGAATATAGGCATTCTTATTCACAAACAGAAAAAAATAGTTATTGATATAAATTTAAATGTAAATAATTTTTTTTTAGAAATGTTTTTAGTAATGCATACATTGAAAATCTTAATATGGCAAATAACGAAATGATTTCTATTGATAAAAATGCGTTTAGAAGATGTACTTTAAGAGAAATTAATTTTTCTAACAATAAACTTTCATTAAATCACGGAAGCCTGGAAAAACTCTCACCATTTCGATCGTGCCATAACATAAGAAAAATTTTCTTAGCAAATAATAATATCAGCGTTATTTTTAATGATTGGAAAAGGTTAAAGAAACTTACAGTTTTGTTATTGAATAAAAATCAAATAAAAAATATCCAAGTAAGTAAAAATAACTTTTCTTGTCAGCGGCCAGAAGGAACGTATTTCCCGGCCACTGCGCGCCGGAAAAGATGTATATTCTCGCCACTGACGAAGAAAAATTGTTGACCCTTGTCCATAAATAAAGAATGACCAAAATCGCATATTACCAACCTCAACTTTACCTCGAATTGGACCATTCTTTAATTTTCTGGACAGGGGGTTCGTAATATACTATTACATTATTACTGGGTTTTCCCCCCTCTAAAATTTTACCTAGGACAATTCTCCAACCGGTAACTGTAATATTTGATAAAAATAAATAATTTTATAAATATATATTAGACTGGTTCAGATTCTTATTTTATACTAGCAAAGTTAGAATGTTCGCATTTACTTTTTATTTCTGTTGCTCAAAATGTTCTGGAGGAAATTTTCCAGACGGTAATTGTCCGGGATAATGTTGGGGAGAGGGAATGCCTGGTTACGAATTTTCTGATCAAGTTTATTTTCATTATTTTACTCAATGATTATTTACTTTCGTGATATTAATTTTTGGATTTTATATTTTTAGAGTGATGATTTGGAATTTCACCCTGCAGAACTAGTGCTGTTTATAAATCTAAGTGAAAATTTAATCACTCATGTAAATGTATCTAATTTTGATAATAAGATTAATCCACTTTTAAAGTTATGGGTCAATCTAGATGGAAATCCGATTCTGTGCGACTGCAAAATTTATGATTTTTTACAGTATATGGATAAAGAGGGGAATAAGAGCTTGAAAAAAAACAAAGCTAAATTATTAATAGAAAATTTGGTTTGCAAAGAACCTTCAGAGTACATCAGACAAAATGTTCGAAATTTAAATTTTACTTCTCATATATGTGAGAGTGAGAAAACAAATTTTCCCTCAGATACTGCATGTGGCGTTAAAGGAAATTGTTCGTGCCGATTCAGACCATTTGATAAATCCTTAATTATTGACTGTTCTTCCAGAAATTTAATGGGATTTCCAGAATTAAATACATTAGAAGGGATAGATAGAGTTGAATTAAATCTCCAATCAAACAATATAAAGCAAATGCCTGATATAAAAAAACCTGGATACAGTCAAATTGAATTACTAGATTTATCAAACAACCAAATTTCAGAAGTTTCAGATAATATTCTTTATGGTAATCTAAAGGTAAATATTGAAAAAACAAATAATATGTTAAGGTAGACTTTTTTAACTTTAAAAATAATTGTGTATTATTTTTAGGAAATTTGGTTAAATAATAATAGTTTACAAAATATTAATCCAGATATACTTTATGATTTTTTTAAAGAAAATAGAAATTTATGGTTTTTCAATAATCCCTGGAATTGCGAATGCAGAACATTAATTTTACTACCGTATCTAATATCTGATATAAGTAATACAACTAGAGTAGAAATGTTTACCTGCTTTGATTATAAAACTCCTATAAATATTTCTGCAATCGAAGAAAATTGTTTCTTAATTTACAAGCAGCGCATTTCTGTTACTGGTGTCGTTATATCAATTACTATCTTAGTTTTTGGTCTATTAGCTGCACTTTATATCAAATATAATCCTCAAATTAAAATGTATTTACATTCAAAAAATGTATGCTTTTGGGTTAAAAAAGACCAAAGTAAAAAATGCGTAGAGGTAGAATATGCAATAAAAGATGCGCTAAGGTAAAATATTTTTTTCTAGCTCAAATAATTGTAAATGACTTGAAACGGATTTTTTTCTCATTGTTCTGCTACGCGTATGTCCTATATGAGCAAAAATAATTTTTTTTCTTCAATTTTCTTTACGTTTCAATTCATTTGCAATCGTCTGAGCAAGAAAAAAAGTCTGCTAGCCGCAAATGGATTTTTTTTCAGTGTAGATATGGAAAAGTCAAATAAACTAAAAACTTGAATTTCAAACAAAAAATTTTTTTGTGTTTAATTTTTTTCCCAGAGTGGAAGAATCCATTTTCATACTCCTTAAAAATTTGTAAACTCCTTATATTATTTTAAATAAAGAAATGAAGACTGGATGTCTTCGAAATGTAGGCCAATAATTGTAAATTTATTTACTAAAGAAAATGTTTAGCTCAAAAAATTGTTTTAAATTTTCACTAAAACAGGATTTATAAAAATCAAAAATTTTGTACATATATAACACTGTGAAATTAGTATTTAAAATTAATGATTCATCAGTGATTCATAAAAAATACCTTCAATTGGGAGACGCGGCAAATTTTGTACACGAAAAAAAATGAACATTGGTATTGGGACTCTGGTGCTATTATCATGTGTCTTATGAGTCATTCGATCAAATCCAATCAAAAATCCAGATTCTGCGATAAATTTTACATAGTGATAGCAATTAAATTTCGGCATCTTTTTCAAAAACCGATAAGAAGTACTATATTAGAATGGATATCCCAGTGTTTCTAGAAAGAGGTGTATCTAGAAAAATTGTGGGTTTGATAGGTGTTTTTTCAGCTACCTATTACTTTTAAGAAACTGGACCTGAACTTTTATATACCCGACGAATTTTCGATAGATCTCTTTAGATCTCCAGAGATTAAAAGAGATCTCCGGAGATCTCTTTAGATCTCCCCAATTTTTCGATCTATTTAGATCTCTGGAGATCTAATGAGATCTATCGAAAATTCGTCGGGTACTTACTTGATATTTTGTAATTTTTAGAGTTATTATTTATTAATTTTTTTGTACTCTTTCCCAGATCTCTTTTTTTCATCGCATATTAACGAAAAAATCAATTATACATTTTTTTGCCCTCCCGGGCGTAAAACTCGTGCGTAAAAAATTTACTGCACTCTTTCTACGCCTAGGTAGGCAAAAATTAGTTTAAACACCATAGGCGAAATACTTTAGACACTTGCGTGCCAAAACTTTTACGCCTTTGATACTTAATATACTATTTCAAAGATCTCCATATAAAAAAGTCTTATACATTAAAAAAAAATGCCCGACCTAATAAAAAATTTAACTAAATGCTTAAAAATTAGTGCCAAATTAAATAAAAACAATTTCTACTTAAAAATTTTTTCATGTTTTTATGATATTGGTTCCTCCTAGAGAAACCATTGTAAAAGGTAAAATATTAATTTTTGATTTTTTGGCATATAATCACTTTTGGCAAATAAACAAATAGACCCCAAGAAGTAAATTTTCTTTTTTGGAAGTACTAGTTTTAAAAATGTCGTTTATAGTTGAATTTTTTGATCTGATACCTAGTTTTTTAAAAATTTTTGTCACAAAATTTTTTCCTTTAAAAAGTAAAAAAAAAACAGCATTATTTTTTTTCTTTTTGGACGTAGTACCTCATTTATTTCTATGAAAGTACTTATATTTGAAATAATGGTTTTTAATCGATAACTCGAATCTGATAATTAATTAAAAAAAAATTTTTTTTTTACAATTTTTACCATCAATAAATACAAAAAACACCAATTGTTTTTTTCTTTTTAGACGTAGTATATAAATTTTTTATATTGGAGTATTAGTTTTAGAAATACCGTTTTTACTTGATTTTATGGATCAAGCAAGTTGGCTGAAAATTCAAGCTCATAAACTTAGCAATATGTACTAAGTAATTGAAAAAATTGTTTCCTAATCAGTTGACGACCCCCACCCAACTCCATAAATTATAGGCAATAAAATAATAAAATTATTCTGTGAGAAAAAATAGATAAGAAATAAAAATAATTTAAAATTTGCTTCTATAATTTAATGGAAAATTAAATAAAAAATTAGATTTTATTTTATAATTAGTTTCTTTTTTATATTTAGTATAACTAGAACGCTTAAAATAAAAAAAAAATATTATTTGAAATGTTTTCAGAAATTTATTGTGTAAAAACATTTATGGTAAGAAATATGCTGGAAACTTAATAGATTTTTTATAATTATTGAGTATAAATTAACAATACTTGCAAAAAGTAACATTTATTAATAACGTATTTTAGGAATATTTTGGAAACACCTTGATTTTGCGTAATTTATTATTCATATCTATGCTAATTTCATTTGAAATTCTTAATATATGTACTGGAACAAAATTTACAAAAAATGAGGATTCAAAATTATTTGAAAATAATTCAATTCCTAGAAGAATGTTAGAAATAAATAATCAAAACGATATGATTATTTCACCATATAATCCAAATGAAATAATAGAAATTGATTGCAAAAATAGTTGTATTTTTTTATCTGGTCAAAATTTATCAGGATTTTCAAATTTGGAGAATCTTCGCTTGAGCTACAAAGATATTAAATACGCCAATATTAGTAAAAGTCTTTTGACTGGTAAGAATATATATAATTTACTTTCTTGATTAAATTGCCTAAAACTGTTTTGGAATTCTACTTTTTTTCAAAAGTAAGCACATTGTTTGAAACAAGGGGCGGTCCACTTGGATTGATTTCGGGGCTTGTACTTAACATATAATATGAAGATATTTAATTTTAGGTATACCAAATCTTGAATTTTTTGAAGTAGAAGGAAACATAATAAACATACCATTTGGATTATTTAAATATTGTAATAAGCTTACAATTTTTAATATTAGCGCTACTGAACTTACTAACATACAACCAGGCATTTTTCATGGATTAAATGAACTAAAATTTTTAAGAATATCTACTGAAACTTCTTTATATTTGGATCCAAATGTTTTTCGAAGCTTAGATAACCTCAGAAAATTAGTTTTAATTGGAGTTGTTAAAAAATCTTTACCGGATAAATTATTTTTAAATTTTCTGAATATTAAAACTATAGAATTGTTAGAAAACTTAGAATTTAAGGATCTTCAAGAAAATTTATTGTCTAATTTATATTTTATACGAAAAATTCGATTACAAAACAATAATATAAAAAAATTACCAGAATTCTTTTTTCAAAACTCTACTAACTTAAGATCCATAATATTAAGAGGAAATAAATTAAGCAATCTGTCAAATAATGTTTTTAAAGGTCAAATGAGGCTACTGAACCTTGATTTAAGTGAAAATAATATAACAAGTTTACCAGATGACGTTTTCAAGGATCTTATATCTCTAAGAAGAATAAATTTATCCCATAACAAAATAAAAAGTTTAAATGGGTAATTTACTAAGTTTATACTTAAAATAAAAATAAAACTTAAAACCGGCTTGTGTAAATACAACCTATATACATGGAACATGTTTCGTTACAACAGATGGCTAAGTATAATGCATAAATGTTATACAATATTACAGAACAATTTTCTATTTTTATAATGTTGTTTATAATTTGTATTTATCACCTTTACTAGATGTTACGAATCTAAACCCAAATTATTATGAAAAATATTTCATGTCCCTAAGCCCGGATTTTTCTAAGCCCCTAAACTCGAATTATTCTACGTCCCATTTGACCACCCCCCTGATTTCGGATTTCCAGGATACCCCTTCCTAAAAACATGTTCCATGTTAAAAATTATAAAAGCTTTAGATACGGCCTTGATTTGGCCTTGATAAAAGCAGTTCGCTAAATGAATATGTTTGCTTCTAGACTAATTAATTTTAAAAAGCTAACCTAAAAAATAGAACCCATTTCACGAATTTAACTTATTAGGGTATTTTATCACATTAAACTTTTGGTTTATCTTCGTTATTGCTCCTACTCAATTCTTTTCTAATAAGGCACTCTGCCACCCACAAAGGTTAGTCAATAATTTTAATTAAACCATCCTAGATAAATTAAAATTGTTTTACCAAATTATTTACTTAATTTTTAGTTTACTAACAGTCAAATCTAATTCCCAATATCAAGCCAACCATCAAGCTGGTTAAGTTTTCTTTTTTCATTTAAAATGCAAGTAATATTATTATTTGAATTAATATAGGAAGTAAAATTTTTATAATGACTTTTTCAGTAAACTATTTAGAAAAGTTCCATTGGTAAAATTTAACATGGAAAACTGCAGCTTAGTTAATATTCATATGGATGCGTTTCCAAATTGTAAATTAGAAGAGATATATTTTGCTAAAAATAATATTTTTTTTCAAGATGAAAATAATTTATCTCCATTTCGAAAGTGTCATAAAATGCGATTGATGAATTTAACATTCAATAATATCAGCAAAATATGCAACGATTGGAAAGAATTCAAAGATTTAATAACATTAAATTTAGCGAACAATTCCATAAAGTATATTGAGGTAAGATATGCTTTTCACATTGTTTTTATATAACTAGTGGGCAAGCCCCCTGCGCACTGAAGCGCGCCAACCCCCGCAGATCATACTTCATATTCAATCACTAAAACAATTATACAGTAAGATTTCAATTGCAGATAATGATCTTTTTCCACAATTTTAAAAAACCATTATTATTTTTATTATCAAAATTTATCTTCAGAAAAAAAGATTTGAGAAAAAAGGATGACGAAATACTCGAAAGAGTTTTCATATGTTATATGAGGCATCTACACATGTAATGTTCTATTAGTTTAAAATTGTTTTATTAAAATTCATAATTATTTTTACAGTTTACAATAAACTAAAAAATTAATATATATTATTATTAAATAACTAAAATTTAATATTAAAAAATTAATATTTAAAATTGTCTTGCAAATTTTTAAATTCTACAGAGAATCAATGAATCGACCAATTAGATAAAATCGATGACGAAAACTTTAGAAGATTGTATAATAAAATTAAGAAAAATTTTTTTGTTTCTTATATATACTTATTTTTTTATATATTATATTATAATTATAAATAAACGTTTGTTTAATAATCAAGTATTTTAAAAAATAACAAAAATTAAATAATCCGCGTTAGAACGTGACCGAAAAACTCCTTGTATTTTACACCGCTAGCGTCAAATAAAAAATATGAATCACGTACATGACAAAATTAGAGCGACCAATCAAAAAAAGAATAAATGCTTTGAGATATTATTCTTTTAATACTTTTAAATAAAATGAAACCAAAATAAGAATCTTTCAAGCGCTAAATTTTTTATCGAATTTTCCATTTATAAGGATTTTACTCAGTTTTACTGAAACGATGGCGTCTTTTGCATAAACTCGAAATAGCCGTGAACTTATTAATTTGAATTCATTTTTGGTAGAGATTTTGTCTAAAATATATTACTTTAATGGAAAGTCATAGGTTAATCTGTAAAATCGTGATGATATTTTAAATTTTGTATAAAATAATAAAAAATTATGATAAATAATTTACAATCCGGTCTTTCACTGAAGGCCGGTCATTCACTGGTTCATTTATCCTACAAGATAATTGAAGGGGCGCCATTCACTGGTCATAACATAACTGTCGTTGTCCATCTGCGTCAATTCTTAGAACTCAGAAAACTATATTTTTCCAATACATTTTTAACCATAAATAAATTTTTCAGTTTGTGATAATGAAATACGACCTTTTCCAGACAAATATTTTTTTATTTAATTTTTAAAAATCCTAAATTTTGCAGAAAACTTCAATTTCGAATTTGTAAAATCAGAATCCATCAAAGCACAGAATTGGATAAATTCTGTAAATCATTTTATAAAATCTAATATTTATAAAGGAATTTGTTTTTTCACAAATAATAACTTCTGATATTTTATCAAGTCTGCACTGGTTTTTAGGAATTTTGATATCTCTATATTTAAATCTTTCTAGTTTTTATTATTTTAACATAAAATATTCTGATAATTGATTTTGGGGAATCAAGAAACTGACAAAGATTGAGAACAGCAGTTATGATCAGTGAATATGCTATCTTAGTTAAACTTTACTTGGTGTATCCGACGAGGTGATTATACTAGAATAGAGTACGATCACATTACACTGAAAAAAATCCATTTTTGGCTAGCATAATTTTAGTTTTCTTGCTCAAACTTGCAAATGACTGAAAGCGTAAAGCGTATCCTAAAGGCTCACACACAAACTCATGGGCACGAGCAAAAAAGCACACGAGCACGAGCAATATTGAACAAAGTGGGATTAATATTTTTAATTTCTCCTCTTTAGCCCCTCCATTCTAACTCCCACTATATACTACTTTTGCTGGTGCTCGTATGCTTTTTGCTCGTGCCCATGGGTTTGTGTGTGAGCCTTAAATGAGCGAAAAAAATTTCCGCAAGCAGACTTTTTTTCAGTGTAATATACCATACATTTATTTATTCATAGTAAACTATAATTTATAAGGAAAAATTTTAAATGAGTTATACTAATTAAATTAAAACAAATTTTCAGAGTGAAGACTTTAATTTTTCTTCGAATGGAGTTGAAATTCGTATTGAAAATAATAAAATTACTCAGTTCAATTTATCAAATTTGGAAAACATGCTGGGAAATTATCGAAACGAAAATTATTTAACAAACATTTTTTTATTTGATAATCCAATAACTTGTGATTGCAATATATATGACTTGTTACGATACATACATGAAGATATTGATGTATCAATTACTAAAAAAATGCAAATAACTTATTATCCTCTGAATTGCGAAACGCCAAATAATCACCAGGGGAAAGAGGTTAAAAAATTTATAACTACTTCTTATACTTGTAAAATGGACAAATCCAGTTATCTTCCAGAAAATTTTTGTGGAGAGTATGGAAAGTGTGATTGCTTACTTAGACCATTCGACAAAACTTTATTTATTGATTGTTCTAATAAAAATCTGTCAGAAGCGCCAAATTTTAACGGTTTTGATGACATAAATAAAATAGAATTAAATTTAAGTAATAATAATTTGAAAGAAATGATTGACCTAAATAAGACAGGATATAATAAAATTGAAGTTTTAGATTTATCAAACAATCAAATTTCAAGAGTTTCAGATAATATTTTGCAAAGTGGTCTTAAGGTATTATAATAAATAAAACTATTTTGGTGAAAATATATAATTAATCAACAAGTTAGCTTGCCGGTTTTCAGTTTGTAGAGAGTCGTTTTTTCTCATTCGCCATTCAAAGAGCTGCTTAACTTTTGATAAATGCTTTAAATTTAATATCCAACTATTTCTCCCCTAGACCGATTCTAGAGCAATGCAGAAGAGCAGCTAATATCAGGTTACGTGTGTATTCCCTATACCTTTTTTTAGGCTAAGTCCAGACGGGACTCTTTACGTGCGGTAATTCAAAAGCATGCGTTAAAATATAGCAACTGCAACACAGGCTGCTGCCTTAGGCTCCATCTAGAAACACTGTAAAAAGATGTACAAGCGCAGCCACAACGCAATGCGCAGAGAACAAAAATTGTGTTATGCGCATTTCGTTGCGGCTACACTTGCGGTAGCGACCCCCTTTTATGGTGTTTGTAAAATCAACCTTAGACACATTATACAATCATCTGATGAACTCTTGCGGTACCACAAAAGAGGACAGCAAGTAAGTGGTACCAACTTTACGTAAAATAAATACGCACATTTTAATTTATCATTTATTTTCGGTTGGCGTCACTATTTTGCAGACTTCTAGCGAACGACTTCAAGAGGTATGTAAGTCAGTGGTGAAAACTGTGCCTAAAATAAATAAACATATTTATTTTAATTGATCATTCATTTTCAGTTGGCCCCAATACCTTACGAATCTCTAGCAGACGCACAGTGTGCCGATTCAATCAAAAATATGCTGACTCCTTAGAATTTAATTTTTTCACCCACTTATTTTTTTAAATCCTTCGTATACTATTCAACTTTTATGGAAACCTGCTACTTTTTAAAAATTTTTACTCTTTGACTCAACAAAAAGGCAATAGTGTCCATAAACAAGGTTTTTTTAATTGCAAATAAAATTAGTAACCCTGTGAATACAATTTTTGCGTATACACCAATGTATAAGGGGTGAATTTAAATTGTAAAAATTTAACAAAGTAGCAGGTTTCTATAAAAGTAGGATAGTATACGAAGAATTTAAAAAAATAAATGGGTGAAAAAATTAAATTCTAAGAAGTCAGCAGATTTTTGATTGATTTGGCACACTGTGAGACGTCTGTAAGGGTTGGGAAAATATTTGTTTGACATAAAAATATTTAACACAAAATAATGAATACAAAAAAAATTTGCGGAGTATTTTTACACCAAAAATCGTTGGGTCGAAAAGATCAACACAATTTTTTTTAGTCAAAATATTCACCACACTTTTTCAAGTCTTATTTATTTATGCTAGTATATAAAAGAAATAAGGGTGGAAATAAGTTAATTAATATTTAAAATGGCGTGTTGAATACTTCGACAAAAAAAAATTTGTGTTGAACTTTTTGGCACAATGATTTAGGCAGAGTCCAGACAGGACGCGTTTAGCAAATCGGGTAGAAAAATAACATTATAGTTACCTTTATAACATTATAGTTACCATTATAGTTATCTTTACTAAAATATTCTGCACTTATGAGAAAAAAAATAATCAATTATATTTTCAGGAACTTAGATTAGAAAATAATGAAATATCAACAATTGATGAAGAAATCCTTAACGCTTATTTAAATAATGTGAGAAAAATAATTTTATTTAACAACCCTTGGAATTGTAACTGTCGAACATATAAGTTACTAGAAATCATAGTTTCAAATAATAATAATAAGACTGAAAAAAAATTGTTTACTTGTTTTAAAAATAAAACTCCCTTAATCGAACTTGATACATCAGAAATATGTTATACATATACTGATCATTTAATAATGAATATTATATATTTAGTTTCAATTATTAGTATAATTTTTGGTATTTTAATGGCATTATTTTTTAAATACAATCAGCAAATAAAAATGTACCTTTATTCAAGAAATTTGTGTTTATGGTGGGTCAAGGAAAATGACATTGATAGGGATATGAAATATGATGTATTTCTTAGTTTTTGTCATGATGATGAAGAATTCGTTATGTCAGAAATCGTTCCTAAACTTGAAGAAGGGGATAAACCATTTCAAGTGTGCATTCATTTTCGCGATTGGGAAATTGGTGATTGGATTTGTAATAATATTATACAGTCAGTTAAGACTTCAAGACGAACTGTTATTATTTTATCAAAAAAATTTCTTCGTAGTGAGTGGGCAATGATGGAATTTAAAACAGCTCACCAACGAATGATGAAAGAAAAGCGTGTGAGATTAATTATTGTTTTATATGGAGATATAGGTTCAATTGAAAATCTTGATTCTGACCTAAAGCAATATTTAAACACAAACACGTACATTTCATGGGATGATAAAAATTTTTGGAATAGATTTGTTTTTGCATTACCTCATAAAGTAAAAAAAAATAACAGTAAAGTAATAAATACATGTTGTTAAAATAATTGTTATATTAAAAGTCTGTTAGTTTGCAAAAAAATAAGATATGTATTATTTAAACATTTTAATTTTTTTAACTATATGCAGTGTAATAAAATTTTGTTGACAAAATAAATAAATAAATAAATAATTTTGAATTATTAATGAGTTTTTCTATAATTATTATTTATCATAATTGTTACTTTGGTTGAGGAAAAATAAACTTCTTGTTGTACTTTGTACTACATATTTTTTTTTTTTTAATTTTAATTGATTTTTGGTCTCATAAAAGCTTAGAAAAATTAAGAAACTGTTTGAAAATCTGCTAGAAATTTTATGTACTTTATTTTTACAGTATATTTTGCGAATTCGAAATCAGATTGTGTTTATAAATAATAGGTTGCAAGATGCCTTTGATATTTCTCCAACCAAAGTCTTCAGGGTTCAATGGATTATTTGGGGTAATCATTCCTGGGCTTGGTAATATACTCTTTTAATTTGCTCACCTAGAGCATTAGCTGTCGGAGGTAACTTAGCAAGATCTAAATTTTTTAATTTTTTTTTCGAAATTTTTTTTTTTTTTTGGTTTTTCTGTTGGAATAAGATCTTTTGCATGGCTTGTGGTATCATTTGCTGATTTTTTTTTTCGGTTCTGAATAATTAATTTTTTCGGTATTGTTTTTTTAAAGTTGTGTATCTGAAATAATTCAGTTTATCCGGATAACTTAAATTCATAGTTTCTGTATCTTCTAGGCTTTTGTATGATGTTAGAATGCATATCATTTCGACTTCAATTAGCTTATCGATATCTATATTTTAAAGCTTTAAAATTTCCATCAAAGATATATATAAATTTCAAATATTTCAAAAAATAATTTTTTTCCTTTTTTGCAAAACGCACCGGTTATATCGCCACCAGTTAATGCGTGCAAGAATAATAAATGTTTGACGCACTCTTTTAATTTAAAAATAATCGTAAAATATTTCATTTCTGGGATTGTATACACTGACAAAGGTACGGGGAAGCTCATTCGGGAATTAATCTTCCCATAAATTAGTATAAAATCTTTCTTATGTTTTTGGAGCGCTGCTATCTCAAAATAAGAAAAATACCTCCCAAAATAACTTCCGCCGATAAAGAAGATTGCAGTTTTTACTATTCTAATTCTATTATTTAAAAATTTGGGGAAGATTCTTTCCCAAAATAAAAAATATTTCACCCTAAAAGCTTGAGAAGGTAGAGACATAAAGTACAAAATTGTACTTGCATCTGATGTAATGACATTTTCCGCATGCGCATTGAAGTAAAAAACTGGCCCCACCATCAAAAAATGCCCAAGAAACTTATCCCACCACTTAATTTATTTGAAAATTACCTAAATGCGCATGTGTAAATGTCATTACATCGGATGCAAAGTACTTTATGTCTCCACCAAGAACTCTGTTGTCTTAACTGAGGGAATGAAGCGTTCCCCTACTACTGTCAGTGTAGCTTCTTTGCGAGACTTATACTATACGAAGAAAAAAACCTGACTCAACCTCAGGACTAGACTGAGTAAAAAAATTGGCTCTATGCTTGGAAAGTTTATGAAATACGTTTTAATAGTTTTTTTTTCGAATTTAGAAGTAGTTTTCACTACTT
Source organism: Anagrus nilaparvatae (assembly GCA_022575985.1). NCBI lineage: Eukaryota > Metazoa > Arthropoda > Insecta > Hymenoptera > Mymaridae > Anagrus > Anagrus nilaparvatae. The sequence continues at coordinate 8,899,433 of JAKSXM010000165.1, forward strand.
AAGTGGGGGGAGGGGGTTCATAATTATTTGAACGGTAAAAACTGTTAGTTTTCACGTGTCATTCGAAAAGTTTTACAAAAAAATGTAATTACATTTTTTCTGTTCTTTTTTTTTTTTAATTAAGGGTTAGTTTTCACCCCCTAAATAATATTATAGTCAAAAGATTTTCAATTACTTTATTCAAAAATAAAAAGTAAGAAAAATACTCTCATAATTTTTTTTCAATTTTTTATTATTTTAGGGGTAGTTCTAACCTCTTTTTATTAACCCACTTGACCCAATTTTGGCATATAATTAAATACATTTTATTTCTTCTTAAATATTCTTGAAAATTGCATTTATTGATAATCTTCGCTTTAATTCCAAAATATTGCAAAAAATACCCTAAAAAGGGGTAGTTTTTGTTATTTTAAGGGTCTTCCGGAAATATCCAACATTAAAATCGTAATCAGCAACCCAAAAAACCCCCGACTACCTATTTTCATGAAAATTCATTAACTTTTTCCCAAGTAAATTTTTAAATAAGTGAGCAAAAAAAAGAATGGCCCACATCGCATATTAATTAGGTAAACTGCGATTTGGGGTATTTTTTTTTTGCTCCCATGGATAAAACGCAATTTTTCTTACTAACGAGAAAAAGCGTTTTTTTCGATCACGACGTGGGTTAAATGTACTATTTCGACCTAATAAGAAAATATTTTTTATTTTTGGCCAAAATTCCAAAAATTGGCCACTTTTGTATCAAATGCGCAAACCAAAAATTGTTTAAACAACTTCTAAATATCTTTCTTGGCAAAGCCGAGGGCAAAGCAAAAAAGATCTGATACTATACATTTACAGCAAAATTTACTTCCTTTCTTGTATTGATGATAGGTATAATAATAACTTATTCTATAAGATATTCAAGTTGTTGGTTGAATTATATTAAATTTTATTTCAAAATTCAATTTAAAATTATTTTATAAATAGATTTGTTTTTTGAAGTATTTTGAAATTATATTTGACGGTTGTAAAAAAATTAATATCTTAAAAAAGATAATAAAAAATAAATAAATTTTACAATGTAAAAGTATGTTGAAATTATTTTTATATGATTTATTTTTATATAAAAAACTAATATTAGTATATACTTTAATTAATTAACAAAAAAACGTTTAAATTTTTGGGGCATATTGATAGTTACAAAGCAAAGTCTGGTATTCTTAGTAAGATATAGCTACTATAAGCGATAATGAAGGTAAGAATTGAATTAAATTATCTAAAATTATTTATAAAGCTCTATATTTATAAATAATTAATTAGAATTTCATAATTTTTTATTTCTATTTTCAAAATTAATAATTTTTCGACATTTCTGCTTACTTTTTGATCAACATAATCACATTTTATATTCTAGGCGAACTCAAGAAAATTATTGCTGACATTCATAATTTTATACAATACAGCATGGTATCAAATTTCTTGCTTATCTTCTGATTTAAATTTTAATTACAAGGAACATAAATGTATAATAATTAAATCTAATAACTCTAATTTAACAAAATTGATAGAGTTTTGTCGTAAAGATGGCAAGATTATCCGGGCACCTGACGCTGAAGAAATAGTTGAAATAACCTGTAACAATGATTGTTCTTCTGTAAGTTACGTTGATCTTTTAGCTTACCCAAATCTGGAAACTCTTCAACTAAATTTTACAAATCCTGATAATTTGGAAATAATAAACTCAAAATTTTTATTAGGTAATAGTAACTAATTTAACTTATTATTTTATATTATGGATATTAGCAATAAATATTATTAAATAGTAATTAATTTAAGTTCAAAATGAAGAAGATTTTTTGTCAAAATGATTATGAATATCGTATAATTAATAACAGTTTAAATCTGAATTTTATATACAACAAGTTTTAGCATGCAGACCCTGTTTTGGAAATGAACAATTTTTTTCTTTTTTAATGGGAGCCTTGTAATTTTTTTTTTATATTAGGTAGGGGCCTGCGACCTAATAACTAATATAATTAATAGATTATAAGGACCTGTTTTTGTCTTCATTTTATAGGTGATATTTTGTAATGGAGCCTGAAATTTAAATAACTCTGTACTGTAATAGCTTTAGACTTAATTTTTGAAATCATAAAATCTTTACAGCCTCCGCACCCTAGTTCAATAACCAAAAAAAAAAAAAATAAGATAACATATTTTAATATGATTAATTTTACTTATATCATTTTCTAAGGCAGATCATATTTTTTTCATAATCATTTGTACAAAACTATTCTTCAATTTAAATCAAAATTAATTTTTACTTTCTAATTGAAATTACACTTTTAACTTTGATCGTAATTAAAAGTTGTTTAGAGCAGTTTTTGATTAATTTTTAAAAACTTGATGATTTTAGGAGTACCAAAATTAAAAAATTTGAAACTAATTGGTTACGAAATCAGTTTGCCAGCTTATTATTTCAAAAATCGTAATCAACTTGAGGAAATTGAAATTGAAGCTTGTAAGTCGGTAAATCTTAAACCAGAATCATTTTATGGGCTAAATAATCTTAAGCATTTAAAGTTAGCAGCCAAGTTGGTTGGTAGCTTTACACCAAATATATTTAGTAGTTTATTTAACCTACGAGAGTTTACTTTAAAGAGTTCAGAAATCAATTTATTACCATCTGAAATTTTTCAAAATTTAAAGAATCTTGAATTTATAAAATTAACCGAAAATGCAAATCTCACTGAAATACCATCAAAATTTTTGACAAACAAAGAAAATTTAGCACATGTTGAATTAACATATAACGGAATTGAAAAATTACACGAAGATATATTTTTGAATTCAGATAATATTGAAACTATTTTATTAAATAATAACAAACTGAGTTATCTACCACAAAATATTTTTAAGGGACTAATAACATTGCGGGAAGTTAACTTGAGTTGTAATCATTTAAACAGTTTGCCTGATTACATATTTTCTAATCTTGTTAGTTTGACAAATGCTGATTTATCGAATAACAGAATTAAACATATCAATGAGTAAGTAATTTAATATTTAAATTTTTTATAATAAGCAAAAGTTTTATATTAACCTATTAGCACTGGCGCTTGCAAAATGTATGATTTTAATTTTAATAACATTTCATCAACAAACGATTAAAAACTTATCAGCAATTAAGTTTTAAAGTCAAATTTAACTTAGTGCCCTATAAAAAATAAAAATTAAGGGTTGAACAAAGCAATTTTAGGCACAACAAATTTTTTTATGTTAATTTTTAAATTTTGCAATCTCAAAAATTCTCAGGTATTTGGGGTAGAAAATAAAAAATGATGAATAACAAGTTTTTTTATCACAGTGGCACGATTTTTCCACAAAATAGGCCTAAAATCGCTTGCATTTAGACTTTCCACCCCTTGAAACATATTTTATGAAAGGTTGTAGGTTAAAATTAACTAAAAAACTGAATTACTGATAATTTTTTAGTCCTTAAACGATTATTTGGTATAAAATTCTATAAAAATACAAGCTACTAGATATCAAGTAGCACGTTTGATCCAAGAGATAAATTTTAATATTTGGAAAAACGTTAAGATTAATAACATTTTTTTAAATATTTAAATATTATCTACCGTATCACATAAAGTATTCTATCGAATAAAGACAGCCCTTTTTTATTTTTGAATGCTTTGATTCAATTTTTTATTTTACTTTTTAGAAATGTCTTTAGTAATTCTCACATTGAAAATCTTAAACTGGGTAATAATAGTTTAACTTACATTGACAAAAATGCATTTTTGAATTGTAAATTACGAAAAGTAAACTTGACTTTCAATGAAATTACGTTTAAAAATGAAGATGAAAACAGAAATATTTCACCGCTTCGATACTGCCAAAATCTTAAAAAGGTATATTTAAGAAATAACAAAATCACCAAAATGTTTGATGATTGGAATAAATACAAGGAATTAGAATATGTAGAATTAAATTACAATCTTATAGAAAATTTACAAGTAATATACAAATTTTTTACCAGATTTTTATCGCACGTATATTTCTAAATTATAATTTTTACTTTTATTTTTCAGAGTAAAGATCTAAAAATTTTCTTGGATCATGTAATGCGTTTAAATTTGAACAATAACAAAATCAGTTATATTAACATGACTGAAAGTGTAAAACCTTTATCAGATATACAAATTTTTATAAATGGAAATCCAATCGAGTGCGATTGTAATGCTTATGAATTTTTGCAGTACGTTAATGAAAATTCAACGAAATTTTTAAATAATAAAATTAAATTTTATATGAAGAATTTAGTTTGCAAAGGACCTGAATTTAATGGAACAACTTTTCAAAATTTGAATGCAACTTCTTTCACTTGTAAAAGTGAAAGCATGAAGTTTACATCTGGCGATCCTTGCAGTAATAATGGAAACTGCACTTGCCAATTCAGGCCATTTGATAAATTTTTGACTATTGACTGTTCAGCTAGGAATTTAACAGAAATTCCAGATTTTCATAACCTTAAGAGTGTTGATAAAGTTGAATTGAATCTACAGTCAAATAATTTGCACCAAATGCCAGATATGAAAAATCTTGGATATGATAAAATTGAAATTCTAGATTTGTCTAATAATCAGATTTCAGAAGTACCAGAAAATATTTTACGTTTACCTTCATTAAAGGTAATCAACAGAAGAATCTGTTAACAAATTTATATTTCATTGATTTTTTTTAATTTTTAGGAGATCCGGCTAAACAATAATAGAATAGAATATATTAATTCGAGTATTCTCAATAATTATTTCAAGGAGAGCAAGAAATTAAAAATTTTCAACAACCCTTGGAAATGTGAATGTGATACACTAGATTTGATTCCGAACGTGATATCAGATATGAATAGTAAAACGGAGTTGCAAATGTTTACCTGCTTTTATTCAAGAACTTCTATAAATATATCCGAATTAGAGAATTCTTGTTCTGATAGTAATTTTCTAATTTTTGTTGGTTGTTTCATTTCGTTAAGTAGTCTGATTCTTGGGATTTTAATTGCTCTTTTTTATAAATACAAGCTTGAAATTAAAATGTACTTATTTTCGAAAAATTTATGTCTATGGTGGGTTGCAGAAAAAGATACAGACACAGATAAAAAATATGATATTTTTTTAAGTTTTTGTAACGAAGATAAAGAATTTGTCATGTCGCAAATTATTCCACAATTAGAAAAAGGTGAAAATCCATATAAAGTTTGTTTAAATTTTCGTGATTGGGATAGTAGTGAATGGATTTTTAATAATATAATTAAATCAGTTAAAGAATCAAAACGTACTGTAATTATAATGTCAAGAGATTTTCTTCAGAGTCAATGGGGTTTATTAGAATTTAAAACTGCTTTTCAGCAAATGTTAAGTAAAAATATTATTATTATTAAATATGGGGATATTGAAGTAACTGAAAATCTTGATTCTGAAGTTAAATCTTACTTACTGTCAGAATCATCTTTTGAAACAGATAATTCATTTTCTTGGAAAAATTATTTTGGTTCATTAGATGAATCTGAAAAAAATATTTGTATTTGTAAGGCAAAAAATTAATTTAAGATATTCACATATTTTACGTATGCTATATTTTTTAATTTTAAGGATTTTAATTTAAGCGATTTTAAAAATTTTGTACATTTTATTATATTGAAGAATTATGAGTAAATAAATAAATAATCTTGATAACCTTTGTTGAAAAATTCAAAAGAAAAAATTGTTTATATTTCTTTACTTACCTTATTTGATTCTTAAATATGAATATATCTGGCAAGCTTTAATAATGATTATTAATGAAATTTAAATTTTTATGATTCTATCGAATAAAAAATTCAAATTAAGTGACTTACAAGTAACACTACCCAGTTGTGACCCGCCGATTTCTTTGAAACTTTGTGTACAAGTAGAACATCGAAAAATATTCGACACGTATTTTTTTATTTCTGCCACCGCTTAGTTTTAAGGGGTAAAAATTACCCTTGAAATTTACCCTCAAAATTCAATTTTTTTTATATTTTGAAAAGTATTCATGATTTTAGCATAAAACCAACGCGGTTTTATTTTTTATTAGAAAAACGTTATTTCAGGAATATTTTGGTCTCCAAGGGGCGATATGCAAATTTTTGGGATTATTTTTATTGCCAAGAATTCCATATTAACAGTAGAATTACCAAACCGGTCGAATTCATTAGAGAATTATAGAATTTAGTTGGGATGTTTCAGGATATTTAAAAATATTTTAAATATTGGGGTGTATTTTGGGAGTTTCAACCCCTACTCAAATTTGGAGTATTTTTGCAATTTTTCTGTTTTTTTTTTATTTTTCTTGCATTTAAACAGCGAATGAATCAATATTGAGAAAAATATGTTTTTCGAGAAAAGGGGTTGAAAACAACCCTTAAAAAATTAAAAATTAGAATCTTAAATTATCTCAAAATCGTAAATTTATGAATGGTAATGACAAAATCAATCAATTTTTATACAAGTGCAACAGCATTTGGATATAAGTATTAATTTTAAAAAAGGGGTGAAAAATACCCTTAATTTTTGGGGATTTCAACCCCTACTGAAATTTGGGAGTATTTTTGCCATTTTTATACTTATTTTTTATTTTTATAGTATTCAAGTAATGAATCATCGGTTTTTTTAAAAAATCAATCTTTTCGATTTTAATTTACTTCAAATCTATAAGTCCTTCAATAAAGTGCTATTTCACAAATTTCACTTAAAAAATACAGAAAATGAGAAAATTTTTATTTTTTTTTTGCAAATTTTAAACATTAAAAAAAAAAAATATGTAGGGCAAGTGTGGTATTTGTGACGCAGCATTTTCGCTGGCGCACCTTGATTTTTTAGTGAAGAAATAATTTTAAAAATCAAAATACGATTTTGTTTCAATTATTATAATAATTAAAGATTATTTTATAGAAAAAATCCAATAAATAAATCGTTATTCGTTAAGTATTTTCATGAAAAAATTTCGACCCAATACCTTATAAGAAAAATAATAAAACAATAATAATAAAACAATAATCTTTGAATTAGGAATTCAAACTGAATAATTAGTTTTTATGAAAAAAACTTATTGAATTATTAATTTATATTAATTTTTTAATAGATCCAAATTTTAAAAATATTATTATCGACTCTTTTATTTTAAATAATAGCTGTTTAAAAAGGTATTAGGCCATTCAAGGAAGTGGGTTATATATGAAATTGAGTGTCATAAATACAGAATACTTTATCCTTACGTTTTTTGGGTCTCCGATTCCGAATCCAGGCATAAAAAATCCCCAAATTTGAAGCGTCTTCCCTTAATGGGAAGAAAACTGCCCTTTTTAGGACTTTTTCAGGACGATTTTCGTATAAACTTTAAGTAAACATTAAAAGTAACGTTACATATGTTTTTGGGGTCGCTGATTATGAAAATTTAGGTCTCCAAGTCCTAGAATTGTGTCATCTGCCCATAAAGGGCAAAAAATGCCCTTTTTAGAGCTTTTCAGAATGATTTTAGTATTAACTTTAAATAAACATTCAAAGTACCATTAAATACTTTCTTTTCCAAACATTTTTTTATCAAAAAATCTCAAACTGTTTTTTTTTTTAATTTGGATGTAATACCTCATTTATTCCCATGAAAGTACTAGTATTTGAAAGTATGGTTTTCACATGATATCTCAAATCGGATACTTAATTTTCTGAAAATTTTTTTCCTAAAATTTTTTTCACAAAAAAATACAAAAAATACCAATTTTTTTTTTCTTTTTGGACGTAATACCTAATTTATTTCCATGGAAGTACTAGTTTTAGAAATATCGTTTATTGTAATTTTTTGGACCTAATACTTGATTTTTTCAAAATTTTTTTCTCAAAATTTTTGTCGCCAAAAAATACAAAAACCGCCAAAATTTTTTTTATTTTAGGACGTATTACTTAATTTTTTCCTATGAAAGTACGAATATCTAGAATTATCGTTTGTAAAGGATTTCTCCATCTGATACATAATTTTTCGAAATTTTTTTTTTTTTAATTTTTTACATAAAATAATTAAAAAATAGCATACTTTTTTTTCTTTTTGGACGCAGTACCTCATTTTTTTCCATGAAAGTAATAATATGTAGAATTATCTTTTTAACTGGATATCAACAATCTGATACCTAATTTTTTTTTAAAATTTTCTTTTAAAATTTTTTACATAAAAAAATTAGAAAAAAACAATAATTTAACAATTTTTTTTACTTTAGGACGTAATACTTAATTTCTTCCTATAAAAGTACGAATATCTAGAATTATCGTTTTTAAAGGATCTCTCCATCTGATAAGTAATTTTTTGAATTTTTTTTTTTCAAAATTTTTTACATTAAAAAGTTAAAAAAATATTATCTTTTTATTGACGTAGTGCCAATTTTATTTCTCTGAAAGTATTAATACCTGGAATTATGAGTTTTGTAAATTTTTTGGGTATCAGGGGAAAGTTTATACACTTTCTTTATTAAATTTAGAATATTTGGCACAATTATTCTAATATTTTAATTTTTTATTAGGTAAAATAGAATATTGACAACATTTTGTTATTGCTAATGAGGAACCATAGTACCAATTACTTGGCAGGGTATTTTATTAATCTGCTCATAGATTAGGCAACGGTTAAAATTATTATTAGGTATTTCATTAAAATATAATATATTTGCTAAACAAAAATATTATTATTTGTTTAGAGTCATAAAAATTTCAAAATTAGTTATTTAAAGACCAAAAAAATACCATAAAAAAGCAATAAAATATTAGAGTTATTCTGTGAGAAAAAAACAGATAAGAAATAAATTAATTTTATTATTAGACCAAGCAATAAATTGTGAATTTATATTATTTTTAAATTTAGTTTATTTTTTATCTAGTTTAAAGAAAAAAATATTTTATTTTAGAACAGTTACTCTTTATACCAAGAATAGTATTAAATAATTTAACAGCAATATTTTTTGGATCATACAAAAAAATAAACATGGTGAGATAATCAGTGGTACTTTTTAAACATTAATTTTCGTAAAAATAATTCAGTTAAAAATTGCTTAAGCAAGACATTTTGTATACTCGTATTTATTCAGCTATTTTGTTTATCAATATGTTTCAGATATTTTTGAAAAATAGTTTGCTCTGGCGTCTTTTATTATTATATATTTTTATTTCGTTCAAATTTTTGAACACATGTTCTGGATCAAACGATTTTGATTATAAAGATGATAACTCAGGATTTGCAGTTGAAGAGGACTCATTGCCCAAAAATATATTACAAATACAACGAGAAAATGGAAATATTATTTCAACATCCAACGCAACAAAAATTACGGAAATTTTTTGTAAAAAAAATTGTAATTTTTTATCTGGGGAAGAGTTATCAAGTTATCCTAATTTACGAAATTTGTATTTGAATTACGAAGATTCTGATCATGCCAGCTTCAATAAAAATATTTTAATCGGTAAGCAAATTTTTTAAGAAGTACCTATAACTTAATTTTAGCTTTTATTATATTAGTTCTTAAAGACTCCATATATATAGTGGTATTATTTCTTTAGTATTTTTATAAAACAATTTGACTTCTATTAAAACTTTCTTGTTATCATATTTATTTCTACTTTAAATATCTTATAAGACGATTTATTCTGAAATTAAGTCTTAATTTATGATCTAAAAACCATAAAAAAAATTTTTTGAAATTTTGAAATTTTTTTTTTTACATATTTATGATCAAGAGGTGGTCAACTTGGCGCACAATTCAATGTGCGCCACGGTGCGCCAGTAAGAATTCGCTAAACAATTTATATTCTAAGTGTAAAAGTGTGTGCTCCATCATAAGTTTGAAATTCTATAACCAGAGCATACTTTCAATGTGGATTTTTTAATGGAATTATCACTGGCGCACTTTTAATTATTGGAATCATTGAATCATTATTGGTCTGTAGGGCAAAATTTTTTATCCTTGAGACTAGTCAGCACATGCTTTTTTGGCAAATTTAAAAAAAGAGATTTAAATTTAAAAATAGAATCCAAATGAGAAAAAATTATTTCCCGACCAACCGCTAACGATTTTCCCATCAAAAGTTTTTATTCTAAAACCCGCCAGATTAGTCTGCCCATTATTTTTCATTAGTTTCTTTAAAGATAATTAAATTCAGACGGCCTCTGGTTTGAATTCTCGAGAACGTCATAAAAAAGTCTTTTGGGGCATATTGGGCCATATTTTTTTTTTTTTTTTTTTTTTTTTTAAGAGAAATATGTGAATCTTGCATCAGCCATGGAGTGTTTGCGGGCCTTAAAGACCCGCAAATTTCCAAATTTCCTACGCTCCAGATTCTTACTGGATAAACACACTTTAAACCCATATTGGGCCATATTACTTTAAACATCTTTTTAAAAAACATCCTGGATATTATTTACATTATCCTAAGTAATTCGATAAAAATTTATTTAATCAGGAAAAATTGGAAAAATAATATATTTTAAAAAGTTAGAAAAAAGTAGAAAAAGATAGAAAATTAATAAAAAGTATTGCAGTTTAAAAAAAAAAATCGAAGTACGGGTTTGGTTGTATTTTTACTGGCGAACACGAGATTTGCTCTACTATAGGTTTTTTGGATCACTGAACACGAAAATCGGGGTCATTTCGTAAAGAAATGGGGGCTTCACCCTAAAATTTGCAAAAACTACCCCCAAAAAGGGTTTTTTTTACATATTCGCACTTTAAGCACTCAGATTTGCACCATACGGATTTTTTGGGTCGCTGATCAATAATTTCAAATTGTTTTTCATAAATAATCAATATTTCACCCTTGAAATAGCTAAAACTACCCCTAAAGGGGTGTTTTTGCTATTTACGTACTTTTAGCACCCAGGTTATGCCCATATAGGTTTTTTGGGTCACTAATAAAGAATTTCGACTTTTTTTTCATGAATGATTAAAATTTTACCCCGGAATTGTCTAAAACTACCCCCGAAAATGGGATGTTTTTGATATTTTCATTCTTTTAGCATCAAGGATATGTCCATATAGCTTTTTCGGGTCGCTAATAAAGAATTTCGACTTCTTTTTCATAAATATTCAATATTTCACCACAAAAAAAGAATTGAAATTCTTGAATAGTGACCCAAAAAACCTATATGGGCATATCCTGGATGCTCAAAGTGCGAAAATAGCAAAAGCACCCCTTTTAGGGGTAGTTTTAGCTATTATAGGGGTGAAATATTGATTATTTATGAAAAAAAAATTGAAATTATCGATCAGCGACCCAAAAAACCCGTATGGTGCAAATCTGAGCGCTTAAAGTGCGAATATGTAAAAATAGTATATTACGATCCATGGCCAGAAAAATAAAGAATGGCCCAAATCGCACGTAAATTACCTTCCGAGGCGAAGCCAAGGATGGTAAACTGCGATTTGGGGCAATCTTTTTTTATGGCCTAGGATGGTATACGATTCTTCTGCATCAGTAGCGAGAAAACACGTCTTTGCCGGACGTACAGCGGCCGGGAAATACGTGCTTTCTGGCCACTGACTAGAAAAAACCCTTTTTGGGGGTAGTTTATGCAAATTTAAGGGTGAAGCCCCCATTTATTTACAAAATGACCCCGATTTTCGTGTTCAGCTACTCAAAAAACCTATAGTAGAAAAATCTCGTGTTCGCCAATGAAAATACAACCCCCCCCCCCCCGCCCCGTATTTTGACTGGAATATATACACAAAACTTTTCGTTCGGTATAGAGTGTGAACGCTCCAGCCTAGATACTTAGAACCAACACAATACCAGGAGTTTCCGTGTTATTAACAGATTTTGGAGGGAGTTTTTATGAGGTGTTTTTGTTCACTTATATTTCCTTTGCACATTTATCTCTTAATAAATATCAAATTAATTATGCAAATATGGGACGTACGTTGTTACAGTTAAATGAACTCAATACTCTTTATCTCGTATAATAATTTTTATTATCCTACAATTTAACATCAGATTATTTGTAAGGAAAAATTTGTTAGCAGAGAAAGAAACTTTGAAGGTTATTTGTTTCAATCAAACTCTCTCCAAATTTTCAAGCATATTTTCATTTAATTAACTGATTTATTAATTTATTAAAATAAAAAGAATGTGCTCAATCATTTAAAGCAATTTTTTAATTGCTAAGCTAAACTTTGAAATCAAGATGTTGTTCACCGCGATATCTCACCTGTTCTCATTCGTTCCAGCAGCGGCACATCCAGAGGGAACAGATCTTCCTGGGAACCAAAAATGTACATGCTTTTTAATATAATTTTGTATAATTTTAAAAAATTTAATAAAAACTCCCTGAGAAAGTTTCTGGATCCACCGCTCTGTTCCAGGGATAAAGTTTTTGATAAATTTCCCAGGACTTCCGGTAATTCGCAGGTGTCGTCAATGTATGCTTTGTGTTCGGTTGGTTGAAACATTTTCATAATCGTCGATAGACAAGCCCAAAAAGCCCATTACAGCGAATGTCCATCGAATACCTAAAAATAGATGAATCTTATCTACATTTAAAATATAGGAAATAAATCTTGAATTTATCAAAGATAATAAAAAAAAAACGATTTATTATTTTAATAACTGAGACGTATTGTATTTATACAACATGATTTCCATGCAGTTGATATGCTTGTTGATATTTTATTGATCGCAATGAAAAAATATTTAAAGTCTCTGAAGCTATTTAACTGGACATAAGAACATTTATTAAATTCCACTTTGCAAAGAATTTGAAATTTTTTGGTAGTCTAATTTTTTTAATTTTTTAGTTCTATCGTAAAAAATTAATAAAATCAAGCATTTATAAATTGATTTTCGTTCACTCTGTGTATATTTTCCTGAACTCAGAAACAAAATATGATAAAAGAAAAGAACTACTCTTGTTGTGCACGAGGAGCCTGAGCGCCACGCAAAGTATATTTTAATTCAGTTTACGATATTTACTCAGATTTTATCAAAATTAATATGTACCTTAGAATAATCTATCTGTTTAATCAATTACACTTTTATATATTAAACCGATAGTGAAGAAATTTATTTTATTTCTTGTGCAACGAAAACGTGGCCTACTTTGATTCATTCGAGAGTTCTAAAGTTCTGCGAGTTTTTTAGCTAGCGATCGAATCTATTTCAGCTAATGAAAGTTAATTGGCAAAAAGGTCAATTTTATTTAAAATTGATTCTTAACCAAGTCAATATATGCGTTTCCTAGTTTACTATGATTTTATGAGATAAGAAATCTTGTGCTCGCCGTAAAACGATAATAACGATAATAAGGATAGAAATTAATTAAATTAACTTAGCGTAAATAATTTACAAAATTAAGATATCATGTGTACTAAATCTATAGTACAACTTCACCAAAAATTTAAAAAAATAAAACCATAAAAAATATTCTTTTGTTTTTATTTATAACACCTAATTTTTTCCAAGAAGGTCCTAGTTTCAGGAAATTCGTTATTAGTGGATTTTATGGATTTGATAACTAATTTTATGTATCAAAAAAAAGATTATTTTTTTTTCATTTGGAGTTCTAGTTTTGAGAAATTCATTATTTTTTAATTTCTCGTTTTTTGTATTTAAATTTTTTCCGCCAAAAAATAAAAAACTCCATTCTTTTTTTTTGCTGACATAATGCTTATTTTTTTGCACGGGAGTTCTAGTTTTAATACATTTGATATCACTTTATTAACATGGAATATGTTCATTGGATGGGGTATTTGAAAAAGTTTGGCTCGGCAGAGGGGGGGGGTGAAATGGACTTAGAGTATTTTCGATTTAGGGACAGAATAATTTGAAGTGGGAGTCAGGACCTGATCAGGCCCTGATAACAACAACAACTTAGAATACTTTAAGTTTATGGACTTCGGATACTATAATTATATTTCAGAGTTTATTGTAATTTCGGTTTTTGGATTTATTACTATTATAAGTAAACATGTTCCATGCTCGTTGGTTGTATAATTACACAAACTTTAAATTACACAAACAAGATGTAAATTAAACTTGTAAATTACACAAACCGGTTATAAATTTTTTATTGGCTAATATCAGAAAAAAATTTTTTGAAAAATCATCATTGATTGTCATAACTTTTTGCTAAATAAATATATCCAGAAAAAGTTGTACCAACATAAAAGTTACTTTCATAATTGTCGCTGATTCCAGTTTAAACATAGAGACTCTAGAATACCAGAGACAGCCAGAAGCGCACGTGGTCCCGCTTTGCCAAATAATCACAAAAATGTTGCTAGTTAAGATGGCGAATTTCCCATTTAAAATACATGTATTTTTTTGACCAATCAAAATTGTTCTCCGTATCTGGCCTTCTCTGGGTAATCTAGGGTCTGCATTTAAAAATTGTCGGAGGTCAAATTTTACATTTATCTTTTGAATGTATTTTTTTTGTACAACTGGTCGTCGGTTTTATAAATATATTATCAAAAACGCCTAAGAAAATAACATAACTAAATAAATTGCAAAAAATTTAATCTAATTTGGATCATATTTCGTATATAAAAAATCACTGCGGCTTAATTGCTATATTAAAAAAGAATTTCTCAAATAACGATGACCAGTCTTTTAAAAAAGTATAACAATTAAGAGGTTCCAAAAAATAAAATTATCAAATAATTTTACTATTATATTTCTAGCTAGAGTTATAAAAACTAATGAAATATTTGACACTCATCTAATTTCATTGACAATTAATTATAGCAATTTCAACATTAAATTTATATATAACTACAAGTCAGAAATTCGTTAAATAATTTTTATTTTTAGTAATTTAGTAATCTATTTTTTTTTTTTATTCATTCAAAAGTATAAAAACTACAAAACTTTTATTTACAAAAATTATTTAATTATTAATTTTTTATTATACTAAGTATTATCAAACCTATACAAACTTTTGCTAACTTAATTTACACTAAAACCTCATCCAATAAATTATAAAATAAGTAGATTGCTGTAAATAATAAAAATTACATTTCTTGCTTTTATTTATACGTCACTGCTTTCTTGGTTTTTGATCTTCTTCGTCGTATTTCTTTTGCTTGAAAAATTCGGATCATTCCAATACTCAACTTCACCGCTACCCCAAATTAGGAAAACAATATTTGTGGACACCGACATAGCAAGAAGAATCAAGAAGACGAGTCTCCATTCATCCAACGTTTCGTTTGTCGTTAATATCCCAATGATGTATGGCGAGAATATTCCTGTAAATGCAGAACTTCCGTTGGTTAAGGCCATTAATGTCCCCGCAAAATTTGGACTCAGGTCGAGTGCGTTTATCATGACACTTGGAAATGCAGTGCCCAAAAGTGTCATTGCGATCACAAACATGCTGACTACCAAAACTCTGTCGCAGCCAGCAAAGGATGCCGCGACAATAAATAATCCCGAAATGGTTAATGCTGAAATCGAAAGGAGCTTTCGAACCTTCGTTATTGACATGATTTTCTTTGTTATCAAATAATCGGCAACCCATGAGCTAATGGTTCCGCCAAACCACATACAGAAAAATACCAATGATGTTATGTATCCATTTATTTCAACAGGGAATTTCAATACTCCGCTGAAGTATTTCGGTAAATCTGTAACTATAGTCAATATTGACCAATTGAAGCCTATCAATGCTAATATCACTGCCATTACTGGCATCGAGGTCAATATGCGACTCCATGGGACTGCTCCTGTCTGTTCGTGGGTATGTTCTGCCATCTTTTCGTTTAAATAATTAATTTCTTCCATAGAAATGAATGGATGCTCCTTTGGATTATTATAACAGGTGATCAACCAGATCAAAAACCAAATGACGCTCGTACCGCCGATGACGTAAAAGACTAATGGCCATTCGCCAACGTAATATTGCAAAATCCATCCAGACGCTGAGGTCGCAAATATCGTCCCTATTAAAGCTCCAGCGTACACAAACGAACCAGTTCTCGATCTTTCTTCTGGTGGGGTCCACTGAGCGAGCAAGACATTGATAGCCGGGTACGTTATTCCTTCACCCAAGCCCATGAAAATTCTTACTGCAATGAGTGCGTAGTATTCACCCCATTCAACCGCTAACGGAGTCAAAATGGTCAATATGGCTGTTATCAAAATTCCTATTCCCAGAGTATGCTTTCCACCATATTTTTCAGCGATCATACCACCTGGTATATGAGTTACTACGTAGCCCCAATAAAACGACGACAAAATAATACCCTGAAACAAACAGTGGATTTGAAATAATATATTTGATTTATAAAAAATGTAATTTACCTGTTCATATTGGTCCCAAGAATAATATTTTCGAAGTTTTTCAACTGGTTGGTGAGTTTCAGTAACATTATATTTGACAGTAGGAGCAGTGAATTCAAGATTGGGACAAGTATTTTCTAGTTTTGAAGGTTTCTCTTTGGGTTTAGGAACCATTTCTGTAATAGTGATGGAAAGGCAAGAGCGCATCGCGTATGCATTGAACAATGCCAAGAAGCACATGAATGCGAAAATCCATCTCTGGGGTATTCTGATGCCTGTAATTTTGAGTTAAAAATATAATAAAAAGCACGTTTTAAAGTTTAAAATAACATTTTTTATTAGAACTTGTACATTCTGACGCAACTTAAAAATTCTTGGTAATTATATTTATTATTTTAATAAAAATCAGTGAAATAAAAATAAATTTAATTCTTTGCATTATATTAAGCCTTAACCTTTATAAAAAAGATAAGAATGAGAATTTCCTCGTGTTGTGTCTATGATAAATAATGTAAATAAATATTAACGAGATAAGAGGATAAGAGAAGGTAAAAATTAATTTAATTTTAACATTTACATATTTTTTTCGTTTTCTACAGCACTTAAGTACACACACGCGCACATACACAGACAAATTGCAATAATAATTTACAATAATAAATACTCACAGCAATTTTGTAACTGACTCCTCATGGTTTGAAAAAAAAAAATTTAGTTATTAAACTCACGATGTATCGCGATCGAAGCTCGTAGTTAAAGTGACAACAAATTATAGTCATTAAATTTAACTGTTTTAACTTCGGAGAGAGGGAACATTTAAAATTAAGTCTAATGTAATTCTTATAGGGCAACGTTATTGCGTTCTTGAAACTTATATCTTCGAATTATCATAATTGTTTGAATATCTATGAAAATATCTTACGATAAGAATTTTATTGCCTTCGTTCAGGCTTGGATCCGAGGGATCTAAATTCGTCATTAGGTTAAAACATTTTCTTTTATTTTTTTTGTCTTATGCATTTTCTAAGTTCAAAAATGGTTTAAAAATGATTGAAATTATATTGAAAAAATCCTGATTCTGAACATAAAATATGCATCATTTGCTTAATTTCCAACATAAAATAATAGATTTTTTTTTTTAATCAATTAATTGTTCTCTGGTTTCATTTTTGCAAAAAAAAATCATTTTTATCGACCAAATTTCAATTTTTAGATCACAAAACTTTGAAATTTGTGAATAACAAAATTTGTTTAAGACAGTTTTTGATTAGGTTTTGACATAGAAATTTGGTAAAAAAAAAATGATGATCAAAAATGATTTTTTTTTTTTTTTGAAGAAATGAATACTCATGGAAAAACTAATCGATTTAAAAAATAAAAATTATCATTTTACGATGAAAAAATGCATATTTTAAGTTCAGAAACAGGCTTTTTTAATAAAATTTCAATTTTTTTAAGACAAAATTTTAATTGGCTAAATTTCATTGTAGAAAGAAAAGTTTTAAGTTTTTCTTTTTTTAAAAAAAGAATGGGTTTTTTCTGGCTATCTACAATTTTAGCTGTTTTTAAAAATTTTATTTATTAAAAAAGTTATTTTGAAAACATTGGTTTGCTCAAATATGAAAAACGCAGTTTTTGACATACAAGTTGAAAAATCTTTCTGGCATCCATCGCCGATTTCATGTTAACATTTTTTTTTGCATTCTATATGGTTTAAACTACCAGAAAATCATATATTAAAACTATTTTCTGGTAGAAATGCTCACATACGTACAAACATACATACATATATATACACACGCACACACAAACAAGCTTTTCTTAAAAACCTGTTTTTTAGCTTGCTGGGGTCTTAAAACGTGTGTTTATGCCAAAAAATCAAAAATAAAAATTTCACCTGTCACAATGGTTTTTTATACATTTTTAATAAATTACCTGTGTATTCGCTCCATTCATAAATACCGCTATTCGAAATGGTTGATACTTTTTTTTGAACATGTATCATCAATAAATTCTTCTGAGTTGTTTACAGGTATGAGCATTTCTGTGATCGCTATCGATGGACCCGTACGCATTGCATAAGCGTTAAATAATGATACGAAACCCATTACCGCAAATATCCACCTTTCCTTTACACATACACCTGTAGAAAAAAAAATATTTAACAATAATCTGCATTCAATTTTTGTCACTTGGTCAAAAACTCAAAAATTTTAAATGGAATAAAGCTTTTTTTTTAAATTTAAATCATTTGTAATCGCATTATCACACTGAAAAAAAATTTTATTTATCTTTAAGTTTCAAGTCATTGGCAATCGTTTGAGCAATCTTTTTCAGTGCAGGTATTTTAGATTTTAAAAAAATAACTGGAAAAATTATTCAAAGGTATAGACTTCTAGAGAAGCAAGTTATAAAAATTTTAACCTGCGACCAATTGAACTTTTTATCCATTTTGTTTACAAACGGGGACATATTGAATCGATTTTTTATACAAATATATTAAGAGAATTTGAAAAAAGTTGCGAAATTAAATTTAAAATTAATTACCCTTTTGAGAACGCTTTTTAAGGTCCATAATCTTTTTATTTGACTAGAATTTTGCCCAGTAATTAAATAGCGTAAGGAAATAATTACAAATATTTGAGATGATGTTTTGAAATCCAGATATGCTTTTAGGAAATTAGCAAATCATGCAATCAAAAACCGTGAATCGATATTCGAATTCAAGGCATTGTATTTTAGTATTTAAGGAGTCAAAAAAATTTTAAAACCAGTTTTTTTTATTTTTCACAAAATTTATTGACTTTATTTAAAGAAATGAGTCTCATGCCCTAAATGCAATAAAAAAGCACGTTAAAAAAGTCTTTAAAAAATTTTTAATATTTCATCCCTTTGAGAATTTCTGGAAACTCACCAATCTAGAATTTTTTCAAATTTACAAAATTTCTCGAATAGATGATAATATTAAAAATTTTTTGTAAACTTTTTAACATGTTTTTTTATTGTGGTCAAAGATAATGCAGAATGTCGAGATTTTTCGCATGCATAAGCTTTCACTTAAACTCGTATTCATTATAAAGCCTTAATCTCAAGATTATACCACAAGGATTAAAAATGATAAAACGATAGTAACTTTTTTCTTGAAATATTTTCGAATTACTAAAAATGGTGTCAAAAATTTTTTGATTTACAAATATCAGTCGATACTTACAGTAATTGAAGTACGATGACAACATTTTTCTTAGAGTTACAATTTTAAATTCTATAGGGACGTCTTGCTGCTTCTCTTGGTTATAAAATAATACTGCGAGTGCTCAACGCGTGTAACGTACAACCTTGACTGCATTCATTTAAATCTCACAGACAATTATGCTATTTGATTTTTTATTGCTCTTTACTTGTGTATTAAATAAATTGACGTTCTGCTTTTAAATGAGTTTAGATTACAAATATTTACGCATTCCTTTTTGTTTTAAGTTATTATACATTTACATTCCTTCTTGTGGGTTTTTTGTATAAACGTTAAATTTCGAGTTTACTGCTTTGGAGGTGTGGAAAAAAAATCACTACTTTAAAAGTGCGATGGTGTGGATTTTAAAACAAATTCGCACTTTTCACTTTAGAAAGATAACAAGTTCCTAAGCCCAGATTATGCTAAATCCCATTTGATCCCCCCCATGATTTTTAAATTCCCGGGGTATCATTCCCTACATAAACATGTTACATGTTTAAATAGATATGATTGCATTTTACATTATTTGCCCCTTGATTATTTGAGAAATTTCACGCCAACTGTACCCAAAATCTCACCATTTTGTTCAAAAATACAGTCTTTCATAGTAAAAACCGATGCTGTCCGCAGACTTTCGGTTGGGCGTTATTAGGTTGAAATGCATGATGGGACTTAAAAAACAATTTTTCAACCAAAAAAATTTATTTTTACACTTTTCTTTAGGATTTATGTAATTCAAAATTTCAATTGCCACAACCGGAATTTCAGTAATGGCAATCAGATTATTTTTTCAGTGTCGCAATTTCAGAATTTTAATTCTAAGATTCAATTAATATAATATTTGAAAGAATTAACCATTTAATAAAATTTAATTTTAGGTTTATCAAAACTTGATTTATTGCAAATAGTCAGCAACGAAATAAATATACCATATGGACTATTCGAAAATTATAATCAACTTGAAATTTTGAAAATAAAAGCCAAAAAACTTGCAAACATGGAACCAGAAATTTTTAATGGACTAAGTACACTAAAAGTATTAATAATTTCAACTACACCCGTTAAATTAAATCCAAATATTTTTCAAAATCTAAGTAATCTCAGAATAATAAGTTTAACTAATATTGTTAAAAAATACTTACCAGTTGAAATATTTGCAAAACTTGTCAAAATCAGAAACATTGAATTGTTTAATAATACACAACTCGAAGAATTACCAGAAAGGTTATTAGCTAACTCACCGTTGATTCGACGTATCACTTTTCAATACAATGGTATTAAACAATTGCCTGAAGATTTATTTTCGTATTCAAATAAATATAGATCGATCATATTAAGAGGAAATCAGCTAACACAACTTTCAAAAAATATGTTAATTGGTCAAAAAAGTTTGCGAAATATTGATTTGAGTGAAAACTTTTTAACTAATTTACCAGATGAAATATTTAAGGATCAAATTTCATTAAAAAGAATTAATTTATCCTTCAATAAAATCAAATACATAAATGAGTAATATGAAAAAAAATTTTATTTTGATTTATAGTACTAGAAAAATATATTTTGCTATTTAAAAAAGTAGTCTAAAAAAATTCAATTTTAGGTGATAATATTATTTGAGTAACAAAATTATATTCTATATCATTACATGGATAACTTAATTATGTTTCAATAACTTATTCTAATTGGCCTTTTGAGCTTAAAAATACAGGGCTTGCTAATAAGCAAAGGTCCTTTATAAGCCAATAGGTTGTAATTTGGTTTCTCAAATATTTTAGTTCGCCCTTATATTAACTTTTTAAATGCAAAATCTGAATATTTTTCAAGTACTACAATTTTTAATTATGCAAGTATTATAATTTATTTAATTTTAGTAAGCTGTTATCACATTTGCCCTTGCAAAAATTTAATATGGAAAACAGTAGCCTAGAAAGAATTCATGAAAATGCATTTGAAAATTGTATCGACTTGGAAGAAATTTATATGAATAATAATTCATTCTCATTTAATTATGAGAACCAAAAAAATTTGTCACCATTTCGAAACAGTCGTAAATTAAAATTATTGAATTTATCTTTTAATAATATCAGCAAGATATGCAATGATTGGAAAGAATTAAAAGAATTAGAAGTCTTAAATATAAATAATAATGCTGTCAAGAATATTCAGGTAAAAAATTTTTTTTTATAATTTTAAATTATTATACTTATAACATTATAAATTTTTTTCAGAGTGAAGACCTAAATTTTATTGCATTTAATGCCACCATTGATCTTTCGACTAATAAGATTAATAAAGTCAATTTATCAAATTTGGAAAATATGATGGAAAAATACCGTAATAAAAAATATTTGATAAAAGTTGGAATAGCTAACAATCCAATTACGTGCGATTGTAATATCCATGATTTATTGAGATACATGAATGGGGAAATGGAGCCATTTATAACGAATAAAATTCAATTTGGTTTTAACTCCTTGCAGTGTAGGTTACCCATCAATTATAGTAAACAAAAAATTCAGGATTTGAAAACGACTAATTTCGAATGTGAAAAAGACAAGTCCAGTTTTCCGCTCAAAAACCCTTGCGGGCTAAATGGAACCTGTGATTGTTCCTTTCAACCATTTAATAAAAAATTATCTATTAATTGCTCTAACAGAAAACTTACAGAAGCTCCAAACTTTAGCGACTTTAATGATATTAATGAAATAGAAATAAATTTAAAAAATAATAATTTGAAAGAAATGATTGATCTAAGTAAGCCAGGTTATGATAAAATTTACTCGATTGATTTGTCAAGTAATAAGATTTCAAAGGTTTCTGAAAATATCTTACTAGGAAAATTAAAGGTAAATTGAAAAAAAATTTTTTTTGATATATAATTTTAAGCTGTGATGAAAAAATTAAATAAAATTTACTTTCAGGAACTAAAGTTAGACAATAATAAAATATCAACAATTAAATCAGAAATTCTTGATAAATACTTTGATAAATCAAGAAAATTAAGTCTTCTAAGGAACCCATGGAATTGTGACTGTGAAACTTACAAATTATTAACAAAGGTAGTTTCAAATAACGAAGCTGAGAAGCAAATGTTTACTTGTTTTAATAAGATGGAACCTTTAGTTGATTTGAACAAATCTGAAATATGCTCCAATAATGTAATGACGATAGTTACCATTATAATTTCAGTCAGCAGCATTGTTTTAGGATTAGCAATGGTTATATTTTATAAATACAACAAAGAGATAAAAATATTTTTATACTCAAGAAAGTGGTGTCTTTGGTGGGTTGTTGAAGACGAACTTAATCAAGATAAAAAATATGATGTATTTCTTAGTTATTGCCTAGATGATGAAGATTTTGTCATGTCTAAAATCTTACCAAAGCTTGAAAAAAGTGGCAAATCATTTAAATTATGTTTGCAATTTCGTGATTGGAAAATCGATGATTGGATTTCTAATAACATCACACAATCAGTGCTTAATTCAAAAAGAACAGTGGTTATTTTGTCCAAAAATTTTCTCCGAAATCCTTGGGCATTAATGGTATTTAAAACAGCACATCAACATATGATTCAAGAAAAATGTAACAGTTTAATTACAATTATACATGGAGACATTGGATCAACTGAAAGGCTTGGATCAGATGTAAAAAAATATATAAATAAAAATACGTGTATTTCAAGGAATGATTCTAATTTTTGGAATAAATTTTTTTATGCGTTACCTCATACGACAGAGAAGAGTTTGTAAAAGAAAAAATAAAGTACATAGTTTCATTTGTTATTACCTAAGTTGATTTTAAAATGTAATAAAGAAAATAAATAAATTTAAATAAAACGTTTTTGAATTATTACTTTTTAATAATATTCAAAGCTGTTTAAAAAACTATCAAAACCTCTTCTGAAAGTTAGAAGCAAATCAGCTTCCCAAACAGTCGACACTCTCCTTTTTAGTGGTTTATTTATAAACTGATTAGACTGTGGCTTAATGAGGTTAACTCTTAATTTATAAAATATAAAAAAGATAATTAATAATAAATTGCCTAATAATTTAAATAAATAATAAAAATTTTGTTTAAATATTTGTTCTTTAGTATAGTTTTAACTCCTTTCTAGATCATAAGAACAATTAGATTGTGAATCACTTATACATAGTAAAATAAGATCTAAGAAATCAGCAAAAAATAATGTTTTCGTTGAGATATTATATATTTTTTTAATTATTAAATATTAAAATTTTTTTAAAATTAAAATATCTATTTTGCAAAAAAATTATAAATTTAAAATATTTGTCTTCGAATTTTTTGTTTAGATTTACGTCTGATGAGAATAAATAATTGTAGGTTTAAAAATTGACCAAATTCAGACAAAATTTAGATGTTTTATTCTTTACCTTTACTGCGCAAACAATGTGGGCATATTATATGTATATGCTGTGCTCACATATCTAATAGAAAATAGAAATATAATGATAATTATAATTTAGCAATAATAGCTTTATAGGAATCTTTTAATTTATCACAGTCTGTGTTAGAAATAAATGCATTG
Organism: Anagrus nilaparvatae; assembly: GCA_022575985.1. NCBI lineage: Eukaryota > Metazoa > Arthropoda > Insecta > Hymenoptera > Mymaridae > Anagrus > Anagrus nilaparvatae. The sequence goes on from JAKSXM010000165.1 coordinate 8,923,530, forward strand.
CAACCTTGTTTGTTTATGTAAACCAATAAAGCAAAGGATCTTTTAAAAAAATTTGTTTCTCTATGGAGAATTTGTATATTGGTGTAATCAAAGTTATGTTCATGGTTGTGCTTCAAAATGTGTTTGGTTATTACATTGTGATATGATTCTTTAAGCTTGATTTTGTCTTTGTGTTCTTTGGTTCTGGTTTTTAAAAGACACTTAATCTGGCCCACATACGTTTTATCACAATCTTTGCAATCGATTTTGTAGATACGATTTTTGTTGTTTTCTTTTTGTAACGGATCTTTATTGGGTTTTATAATGCAATTGGGTTTGAATGGAGCTCTAGAAACTGTGTTGATATTGCATTTGGATTTTAAAGTATGTTTTAATATTTATAAGAAATTGTGGGAAGTAATGGAAGTACTATTGTGTTTTTGAAATCTGGTTTTGAATTAGAGTTCCTAGTGTTGATAGTTGATTAGAAAAACTATTGAAAATTCTATTTATGAAATGTTTAGGGAAATTATTAAGTACTAAATCATTTTTTAATTGTTGGAAATTTTTTTTATGTAAACTGAGAGCTTTACTATTTTATGACAAAAGTTTTCATGATCCCTATTTTTGTTGACATGGAGTGGTGTAAAAGAAAGTTCAAATATCTTCTGGCTTTTTGTAAATGTCTGATGTTATATACCTAACTGTGTTTTTTATGAGTAAAATGTCTAAAAAATTTAAAACATTATTGTTTTATAATTCATATGTAAATTGGATGTTAGGATGAAAACTGTTGAACATATCTAAAATCGGATGTAACATGTTTTTTTTGGCTATCATGATGGAATCGTTAACATATCTGGAATATGATATAATGTCTGTTTTGAATGTGTTGAGAACTATCTCCTCAATGTCTTGAATAACTAAATCAGGGAAAGAATAAAACATCTAAATTTTGTCTGAATTTGGTCAATTTTTAAACCTACAATTGTCTTCGAATTATTCAAAAAATACTTAATGGTGGTTTGTGATTCAAATTTTTTATATGACTGCAATTAATTTTAAATATTTATATGCAAAATTAATTCAAGATTTTCATTCTTCTGGCCATAAATGCAAACTAATAGGTAGAAGTCAGGAACCTAATGAATAAAAATTCTTAATTTTTTCCTTCTTTTTTATTATTTTTAATATTGGATCTAATTCTTAAACGTTTTTTTTTCAAAATGACGTTTTCTGCTGGAAAGCGATTTACGTACCAGGACCCTCGCGTAAAAATGTTGAGCAGTAAGTTTCAAGCATATGAAGCGTCTCATTTAGTATGCAAACTTGACATTTTAGCCCTAAATAGAGGATCTATCTAACAACTTCGTGACCGTCGAATACGCCACATTGATAGGCAATTTCGCCCAGAATTAAAAGTTCCTTGGGATGATTTAGCAGATGTGAGGTTGACGAAATGCTGTATTGGGAAGTTACGTGACCAATGTGACTTCTAGGAAGTCAATGTTAATTTTGTATTCAACTAAAGTTAGAGGGTCATTAAAAAATCTTCTAACTTTAGTTCAATACAAAATTAGCATTGACTTTCTAGATGTCTCTTTTCTCACGTTACTTCCCAATACTCTTAGCGCCTTAAACGCAAAAATATCTTTTGACCCACCGTGACAAAGAAGCTATTAGCTCATGCATCTAGCCCATCAGGAAGTACTACAAATACAATTGCTGTAGTGCAAAGCCGTACTCCCTCATTTTTCTTATCAGTGATTCTCTTACCTCTATAACCAATAAGCGGAATTCCCACTATAGGGCAACGTGACCAATTGTTGCTGACCAAGTTCCTGACTAAACTGCTGACCAAGTTTCCAAAAATGCTTTGCTTACCACTTTTCAATTATTTTATTTGCAGGATATGATATTTTAAAATCAGAGTCTCAATTTTAGGTTTTTTAAAAATGTCTATTTTGATGTCTATACTTGTAGAACAATATCTCAAAAATAACTTAAAAAAAAGCAAATGAATAAGGATCAAAAAATTTTGAAACCTTTTTTCATCGAAAAAGGCAAGCAGCAATTAATAATTGGTTTATGGACCACAAGGGTAAGATAATTAGCATTTGAGATTTATGAGGCTTGAAAGGTGCAAATTACACCCCAAAAATAAGACTAACCAGAAGTGTTTGGGTTATCTTTTGCGGATGCAGCGTTCTAGTGAAAATTAACAAAAAACTCTATTTAATAACATTTAGTTCTACGTTTTTAGACCCAGAAGACCTATTTGCACGAATGGGGGGTGGTAGGAATGTTTTTTCTACATAATAAATTGATCTATAACCATTGTGTGTGATTTACTGTTCCAAACATATTGAACTCCCCTTGTTAGAAAACTCAGAAAAGGTCTAAAATTTCTTTTTTCCATAGTATGTTAAACAAATTAAAATTTTTAAGTTTTATTTAAACTAAAAGAAAGAGAAAGTAAAGTCAATTTGAGTTTGTCGCTGCCAGGATTGGACCCTGAGCATGCAACGAATAATTTAATTAATTTGCCTAATTTCCTAACTATCACGATGCTCGGCTTTTTCGCCGGACACCCTTAAAGCCAGAGAAACAACAACCAGTGTTGATCAAAGGCAGCAATATTTGTTAGCTGTGAAACTTACTAAAAATAGAATAATTATTGAGACATGAATAATTAACACAATTGTTAAACAACTGGTCTTTATTAATTCATAAATGCTTTACAAGTAGCAAACCACTAGAAAGCCAAAGAGCGTTTCAGCTTGTGGCAAAATGCGTCCTCGTATTTATACCCGAGAGATGGATTTTGCACACTGTGACGTATTTGTTTCTAGAAAATTCGTGATGTTTCTTAGAACTATTAAAATTATATTAATTTGCATATTTGCATTATTTTAAGTTACAATGCATTTTAATTGTTCTATTACAGTTTGCTTTTATATTTGTTGCGGCCAATAGCTTAAAATTCTTTTCTTTCTTATTTTTATATATTCGCGGTAAATTAATTATTACGCGATATTGTAGTTGTTTGATTTATCGGCCCCCCGTTTTAGGGCCCCTTCTCTCACGTTAAACTTTCACCGGTTCTATAAAACCGATTCATGCGCATTAGAGTGGACCTATTTTTGGACTTTGTGGAAAAACTTTGCTCCCCGAGTTTTTTTGTGAAGTTTTGGTCATAAAAAGTTCCCAGTTCCAAGCATTTTATTTTAGCCTTACAAAAACACGTGCCTGTAACCACGTCAATTTTCCCATTTAAATAACATGGGAATTTTGAGTTTTTAGCTATACAAATTTTCACAAAAGCCACAAAGCGTTTTAAAATGCTAATTTTTACTGGAAAACATACTTTTATATGTTGTAAAGACATACAAACCGCCCTGCATTCATCCTAAAGGGAATTTTGGGGCTAGAAAAGCAAATTTACATTTTTGCTCAATCTTATAAAACAGGGTTTTTCGGTAATTTTCGATACAAAGCTAGAACCTCAAAAATTAACCAAAACACTTCTGGTTGATTCACTTTTTTTTGTATAAGTGTCACCTTTCAAACGACGTAAGCCGTATATTTTAATCACTGTTTCTCTTAGCGCTATAGTCAATTAACCTACTGGTAATTTTTGATCCGAAATGACCAATTTTTAAATTTATTTAAATTGCTGCCAAAATTGTAAATTTTGACGGAATTGAGTTTTAAAGGCCTTAATAATTTTTTACAAGCTTCAATTTTCCAAAAATTTTTTATTCGTCTCTTTTCATAAATTAGTTTTTAAGATATTACTTTTCAAAGATAATGATAAATATTGACTTTTTTTGAAAACCCTGAAATTAGGACTCGGTAAATTTGCGTTTCTAGCCCCAAAATTCCCTTTGGAATGAATGCAGGGCGGTTTGTATGTCTTAACAACATATAAAAGTATGTTTTCCAGTAAGAATTAGCATTTTAAAACGCTTTTTGGCTTTTGTGAAAATTTGTATAGCTGAAAACTCAAAATTCCCATGTTATTTAAATGGAAAAACTGACGTGCTTACAGGCACGTGTTTTTGCAGGGCTAAAGCAAAATCCTTGGAACTGGGAGCTTTTTATGACTAAAACTTCACAAAAAAACCCGGGGAGCAAAGTTTTTCCACAAAGTCCAAAAATAGGTCCACTCTAATGCGCATGCATCGCTCTCATTCTGTGGTCGGTCGTCGCGCCTTCAAAATCATTCTTAAAGTTCAAGTTCTGTGCTAACCACGTGCCGCCCGGCTGGTTAAAATCAATTCAATATTTTTATTTTAATTAATCTAAAGTGCCAAAATACAGTCCATTATTCTTTTTATTTAATATTTATGAAATTCTATCTATTATTCAATTAAATTCACGGGAGTGTTAAAGACTTTACAATTATCTTAAACTGCCAGATTTTAATTATTAGCTATAAGTTAATTATTAATAAACTCGTGTGGCAAATTCAACGCCTCACGTGATATAAAAAAAAATCTAAAAAGTGTAAAACGTTATTTATTCATTAAAATTTCCACTCCCTGAATTTCCCCATATTTTCCAATATTTCCATTCGAAAATATTACAATATTTTACATTGTTTTTAATACTTTTATATTTTTATAATTAATTAATAATTATTTAATTATGAGTTAATACTTAATCTAGAATGTTCTTAAATTACTATTTTGCTTAATTCTACTATTACCTTTACTATAGACAGTATTTACATTGAAATGGAATCTTATCATTATTGAATAGATTCACTTGGCATCGATGAATATTCCGGATTATGCATCGTTGCATTTTTATTTTATGTTTAACGTTTTTCTAATAATTTAAATTTCTAAGTCTGAGAGGTGGCGACCTCTGAACTACTTGTGCAAGATTTTAATCAACCGGTAAATAGAAATGATTTATATTTAGCGGGCTCGATTTTATCGATTTATATGACTTTCTCATTTTACCCTTCATACACGGATGTACCCCGTTTCTGTACCCTACAAGTTCTACCTATTTAAGAACAGTAGTTGTAACTATTTATTGATAGATTTTTACATCTTATTCACATTTTGATATTAAACTCAATCCAATCAAAGCTTTCAAAACCCCAAAAATAAAAAAATATTTTTTTAAAAATGGTCAGCTTCACTCTACCGGTTATTATGTTGATACTAGTGTCTAGTATACTAGTATCTAGTATCTACATCATTAAATCGTGTCTATTGTCCTAAAAATAATATTTATTTACGACAATTGTCTAATTATTAATGAATTCAAAATTTAAGTAGGCAATTTTATTTGGTTTGTCACAAATTATAATAAATTGCAATAAATTAAAACTATAAACTCGAGTTATTATTAATTTTGGTATTTATTTTAAAAATTTGTATTTATTTTTTAATAAAATTAAAATAGCGGTAAAAGTAATATAATTTAAATTAATTTATTTAAAATAAAATAATCAGTACAAAATAAGTAATGAAAAAATTCAAAAAATTTTATTTGTTTTGAAAATGACTTTTTATATTTTGAAACTGTAGAACCCAAGCTGGTTGACCATTATGAGCAATTGAAGGTAGTAATATTTCAACGTTATCTTTTCTTTGATTCCACTGAAAAATAAAAAATAATATTACACAAAGATTGAACATTGTTCAATTATACACGCTAAAAGGTGCTTTAAAGTATGTTTTACAATTGAATTACGAACACAAAAATGTTTATAAATTTTTTAGGAACATAATCCATAGGTATTCAATTATCAAAGTATCTAATTGTAAGTCTCATTATAACATCGTCGTTTTATTATTATACTTTTTAATTATCTTTCATAAAAACTATGTTAAACTACACTGTTAAAATTTTTGCCAAGGTTTATCTAGGTAGTATATTTACTGTCATGATAGTAAAAACTTTTAAGAATTTCACATATAATAAAAGTAATCGCAAAGTCTTACACAGAAGCACGAAAACATATCACTTGTACCCGGCTTCACCTAAACAGCTTCGCCAAACTTTGATACTTAAATACAATAAAGCATAAAGTGAATTTGAAAACTTTTGATTTAATTTTATTATATATTTAAACTAAAGTTAATTAAAAATGGTTTTAATTCTGTTCTCTTTTAAACGCGTGAATTAAAATTTGAGCAATTCAGGTGAGCTAATGAGTATTAAATAAAAAAATAGTAAATATTTGTTCTATCAATTCATTACATTACTTCAAACATTTTAAATAATCATTGAACATATAAATTATATGAGTTACTTACCGAAACAAATGTATCTGAACCAAGTATGTTAATTTTAGTCTCAGGGGTAAACGCTGTAGAAACGGAACCCAATTTCAATTTTTCATCTGTTGGCCAAGATAAAAGTGTTGCGAATAACTCATTATTTGAATTCGTTGTATACCAAACATGCCCATTCAAAGTATCATTTTGCACTTTCCAAGGTATAGTATTATAAATAGCTTTACCATTTATTTTTAACCATTGCCCTGAATGAAATTCGAGATTAAATTTAAATTAGATCAATTCACCATAATTTTTAAATTATAAATTAAACTTACCCATTTGCCTTAATCTTTCCTCAAAAATTGGTAATATTATACCATCTTTATTTGGTGCTACATTCATCAATAAATTACCACCACAACTAACTGTTACGACTAATTCTTTGACAAGTTCTTCAATAGTCATGAAATCTTCTAAATGTGCATTTCTTCTGAATCCCCATGATTTACGATCAATTGTCATACAATTTTCCCATTTATGTTTTTTTAAAATACCTATGAAAATTACGTAAATATATTATTTAAAGTTATTTAATTTCGCAGGAAAAGTGATTATTTAATTCTAGTAGTTGATGATTAATTATTAATCATAATATTTCAGAATGACTATTGTAAAGAGTGCGTATGTTGGCCAATTTATCGCAAAAAAAATCTTGGTTCTGTAGGGGAGTGCGGGCCATTGAAGTCTAGCCTTTTACCAGTGACTTTATTTTAAATTATAATAATAATAATAATATATTATTATTATTATTATTATTATTATTATTACAGGATATATGATTTTAGGCGTAGGTAACTGATAAAACTTCAATAGCCCAACTTACCAGTCTGAAATCCAGATATCAAATAATGTCGAATATAAACTTAGAACGTTTTGGCCAAATCTAAAAATAATTATATACATAAAGGAGCGTCAGTAGCTCAGAGGTAACGCGCCCGCTTCTTAACATAAAGATTGCAGGTTCGAGACCCAGTCCCAGCAAACTTTTATTTATATAAAAATAAAAAAATTCTTATATAAATGAAAATTGTCGTTGCGCGCTACTGAACTCTAGGTGGCGTGTTGATGTAGAGGGTTCTGACCTTTCTACATGGCGCCACCGTATGTCATGCATAGAGGGCGTTTTTTCTAAGGTTTTTCGCGCCTCTTTTAAAGCATAGAGTTGTAGAAATACAACTCTGCACTTTAAAGACGGAATTGTCAGCATGGCTCCTATAAAAAGTCGGACCTTGGACCGCAATTGGCCTTTTCAAATCCTAAAAAGGTTAAGAGTTAAGATAAGAGTTTGAGAAACGGTTGTTAAAGTTCCACCAATCCTGTATATTCCTTCTAATCCTACAGATACACTAACAATTTATCCGCATACGTCTCCAAACCTAAAAATTATTTCCATTAAAGGAAAAAGCGGTATATATCTCAATATGTATATCGACTTCCGAGGAAATAAAAGCAAAAAATGCGGTTTGGACCGCTTGTGCGAATTGTTGGTGACCTCCGTATAACGAATTGTTCTAAGAGGTTAAACAAACGCATATACATAAATTTAGGCTATTTCGAGGCAACCGTATTTTAATTTTTATTTTCCGAAAATTGCCCAACGTTTTGGACCCTTAACTTTTTCCAGAAACTGCTTCCAAACAAATTTTCTATAAAATATGTGTATGTTTTAGTTTTGGCTATCACTGTGCGAAAATTCAGCTGCCATATCACACGTCTTTTTTACCATAGCTATTTCCGAAACTATAATGCTAGGTTAATAATTTTAAAGAATAGAAATTACATTGATAAAGTAAGTTATTAAAAAATAATAAGAATAGCTAGAGCAAGGGAGTTGTGTGCATAAGTTTTTACTTTGCTTAAAATTATTTGATATAAAAATTAATAATACCTGGGTTGTAACGATCCGAGCAAGTATAGAAATCTCCATGATTGCACATTATGTTTAAACCCCAACGATCATTAGTGACAACACTATGTCTTACTGGACTGTTGTTATATAACCAACTTAAAAATTCTTTTGATTTCCAGTAAGTATCTGTTGCTTCCCAATCTCCATCAGACCAAATTATTTCCGGTTTGTAAATCTCAATTAATTCTTTTAATTCAGGTAAAATTTTATTTGTAACAAAAACATCAGTTGAAAAATTATTCTTTTTATCATCGAGCCATAGCGGATTATACCACTCATATAAAGAATGGTATAGTCCAAATTTAATTTTTGTATTTTCTCTTATTGCTTTTGATAATTCACCTAAAAAAATTTAAACGATAAATACTTTTCCTAATATTTCAAATTACATAACATACCGACAATATCTTTATGAGGTCCAACATCTACAGAATTCCAGCTAAAGGAATATTTTGAAGGCCAAAGAGTATACCCTTCATGGTGCTTGCTAGTTAACACTATGTACTTAGCACCTGAAGCTTCAAATAATTCACTCCATTCAGTTGCATTAAAAAATTCAGCTGTAAAATCTTTTGCAAACTCTTGATATGTGAATCCTGGCTTATAAAAATCATCCATGAATTTCTTATAAGTTGGCTCTAAAATCAATTTCAAATTTCTGTTGTTACTATATTTTTTAAAAAAAGCACGAATTAAATAAAATAGTAATAAGAGTGCCAATTTTTAAATTAGTTATTGAAGTTAAAACAAAAAAAATTATTAAATAACTTTACAAATATGAAAGCATTTGAACGGTTGTTGAACCCTGCACTGTAAAAGAAAACTTCATTAGATTAACAAAAAAAAAAATAGAAAGCTTTCGAAAAATTAGTAAATTTTCAAAAAAAAATTGTAAATGTTTGATAAAAATCGCAAATTTACTAAATTTAGTATACTAGAAACAACTGCGCTTCGCGCAGAGAATGATTGCCTTTTATTCATTATCAAACAATTATTTATTAAAAATATTTTAAATTATTATTTGAAAACAGATAAAATATTGTAAATGATAAATTCTAATTTAATAAATGACCCTAATTTTTTGCGGTGACATTTAATTATTATTTTTAGTAATTTCATTTACCTAGTAAAAAGTATAAAACTAATTAATTTTTGTCCAAAAAATAAGTTATAATTGTTTGAAATTGGATTCTTTTAAATGAACTTTTGCACAAAAAAAAACAAATTTAATCGTTTAAACCATTTGAACTAAAAATTGGTATGGAAACTTATCATTAGTTGTACTTTTGAGAAAAAATAGTTTGGACCCATTTCTGAGACCCTTCATTTAAACTTGGGCCCAATTGGCGTGGAATCCCTCATATAGTTGTTTTTAATTTATTTTTTTGTTATTTATATTTAAAAACTTACAACTGGTTCGTGTTCTCACACAACCAACGATCATGGAACATATTTATTTATAACAGTTTTAACGTATAGCCCCTAATTATTATAAGTCCTAAAACAAAAATTACAATAAATCCCGAAATATAAATTAGCCTTAGTCCATAAACCTAAAGTATTCTAAGGCCTTGTTCTTATCAGAGCCTGATCAGGCCCTGACTCCCACTTAAAATTATTCTAAGTCCCTAAATCGAAAATATTCTAAGTCCATTTCACCCCTCTCCCTAAAAACATCAATATTTCGACCCCTCCTGCCGAGCTGGACTTTTTCAAATACTTCATCCAATGAACATGTTCCATGCTAATAAATTGTTGTGATAAAAGTGTATAAGAGTAGTAGTTAAACGAAATTAGTATATTCAGAAAAAATAGCTTCCGCAAGTAAATAAAATTTACTTGATCAGTAAAAGAGCTACTTCACAGTGATCAGAGAAGTCTATTAAAGATAATTAATTTTTATTCTAAGAATTTTAATATTATCACAAAAAAATAGTCATTTTTACTCTTTGGTACTGATTATTAATTTTAGCTAGTTATATGTATCTTTAAAAAGCTACATTTACTTGTTTTATCATTAATGAAACTGCCTTTCTGCTTTTACCCTACAGGTATTTATGAACCACCAAATTTTAGTCTTAGTTCAAAAACCTTTTTTTATTCATTTAGCTCTCATGGAATCTCTTAAACAGTCACCTATTTTTTTCCATTGCCTAACATGCCCATTGCCCATTATTTTTGGTATAAAACACAGAGTTCAATTATTCGATGCTTGTTTCACACCGTCATGGAAAGTTAAATAGACCTATATTTTTTTACACGTTTAATAAATAGACATTTTTTGCTTTTTCAGAATTTCTATCCAACAAAAATAATTTTTTCTGTACAGTAGCCACGAAAGTACGATTTCCTGGCCGCTGCGCGGCCAAGGAAATCCAAGTTTCTTGCTGCTGACGCAGAAAAATTTTATACAGCCATTGTCCATAAATAAAGAATGACTCAAATCTCGGCTTCGCCTCGGAAGGTAATTTACGTGCGATTTGGGCCATTCTTTACTTTTCTGGACATGAGCCGTAAATATACTATTACCTATAAAAGATCTAATTTTACAACCGGAAATCCATTTAGGTCTTTTTTCTTTCCACAATTTATCTACATTTTTGTTGGTATAATCTATCTTATTAAATTAGAGAGGCTGACCCCGAAAATTTTTGAATAAAAATTACTCAAACATGCTCAAGTAAAAAATATTCTAAACCGCGAAATAATTTACTGGTTCCTGGAAAGGGTAAACAAATTTTTATTAATGATTTGTTTTTATGTAAGTGCATTTTGATGCTAAAAAACCGATTTTTAAAAGAGTCCGTATTGTGTGTATTTTTGGGGATCTTGTTACAATTAAAACAAAATTTTAGCCTTATAAAAAGTACGAAAGCTACCCTTTTTTTATTCCTAATTTTTTTTATTAAAGTTTTAGATTCCATTTAACTGGGTTTTTCGTATCCGATACCTAATTTTGAAAATTTTAGACAAAAATAATATCCCTTTCTTTTTCTATGAGAGTTCTAATTTTAGAAATTTGTTAATACCATAGAAGTTAAGGTTAAAACATTACTTATTTTTTTTTTTTTTGTTCGTGCAATACATTTTAAACCATTTCAGCTATTTAAAGATGAATAGTTAATTAATTATTTATCTTTCGAGTATCATAACCTATAGTACCAATAACTTGGTGACTTATTAATTCTATTTAAAAAAGGTTTTTTAAAGTGCCCTATAAATAAGCACAGGTACCTAATTTAATTTTTATATTTTATACAAACTATTTTATTTGGTATAATAAATTTAGAAGGATCTGATTTTTTAGCTTTTTTTAATTAACCGCACATTTTTTGTATTAAAAAATAGTTTTATTATTAAAACATTTAAAAATTATTTTTGGTATTTATAATAAAACATATATATGACTAAAAATTTTGAGGTTTTATATTTAAAATTTTGTTTTTATCACAATATTCATGCTATAACCTAACTTCATAAAATTATAAATAAATTTTCAAATTTAAAATAAAAACATTTGAGAAATGCATTTTTATTAACCAATCAGGAGAGGTTTTTAGCTATAACAATGTACATAGTTACTGTATCGAAGACATGTACTTTTTAGGATAGGATTATTGAAAAATTCGAAAATTCTCATTTTTTTTTGTGAATTTACGAAAAAAGTATTAAACTCACAAATATTTTTCGTAAATTTACGACTATCCTTTGTAATTTATATTCCTGTAATTACTTTTTTATTCCTTAAAAAAATAAAATTTACGAGAAATTCTTTATCAATTATTAAATAAAAAAAATGTTTATCATAAAATTCAATTCTTAAATATACTAATATTTTTCCATTTTCAAAAGACCCGTGAAGAATCTCAGTTTTTTTTTTTTTAATTCCATTTTCAAAACACCCATCAAGAATCTCGGTTGTTTTTTTTTAATTCCATTTTCAAAACACCCGTGAAAAATCTCGATTGTTTTTCTTATTTCATTTTCAAAATAACCGTGAAAAATCTCGGGTGTTTTTTTTGTGTGCATCAGTACTTAGAAAAATAGTATCTTGAATAAAAATTAACTTAAGCTTTTTATTATTGTTTTTGTAAAAATATAAATTGGGATCAATTACTATTTTTTAAGAAAATGACAAATTTAAAACAGTAAGTATATTAAGTATAAATGTTAAAAAGAGTGCATATTATTTATTTCCTTATTTAATTTACATAAAAAAATAAATAATTACTTATAGGTAATAAAAATTATAATTTTTTTCTAGTAAGCTTTTTTTTACTATTTTTCATGTTTTTTAAGCGTGAACGAAAAATTCCCGGCATAAGATTCATGTAATCATAATGCCAACATTTATATTTACACGCCGGAGAATGACTAATATTCTTTACCATGTCTAAGTAAGTATCTATTATATTTTAGTACTAGCGGGCAATATTGACGGCCTCTCAAAATTGGAGTTTAGTAATTATTAGCTGCTAGTAAAGAATAAACATTCTAAAACTCATATTTTGGAGTTATAATCAGTCGCATTTGCCAAAAAAAAATTTCTTATGCTCGTTTGAGAATGTACAATCATTTATAAATATACAATTTTAAATAGATTTTACCTTTCCAATGATTCCAAAACCATTCATTTTTAAAACCTGGAACACTAAAAACTCCCCAATGAATAAATATTCCGAATTTAGCTTCATCATACCATAAAGGCAGAGGTCTTGAATCTAAATCTTCCCAATCAGGCTTATATTTTTTATCTTCTAAGTTTATTTGTTCAGAGAAAACATGATATTTTACAAACAAATTAAAAAATAAATATATCAACAAAAAATTTAACTGTAACATTATAATTAAAATATTTAATTCTTTTAAATATAAAAATAAGTAAAAAATATTTATAAAAAAATTTATATTAAATATTTAAATAAAAAAATTTAATAAACGTTATGATATATTATTCTTAACAAAAATGCAAACTGTAATTACGATGTCTTCTGTACTAACTGATACTATAAGCGTTTACTTCGATTTTGTTACAGTCACGTAGTTATACAGGCTTAAATATATTGATTAGATTATATCACAAAAAAAAATTTCTTGGTAAGGCTAATTATTAGCATGTCTTACACTGAAAAAAATTCCACTTGCCGTAAGCAGATTTTTTCCGCTTGAAAAAAATTTTAATAACTTAGAATATTTTTTAAAATTTTAAATAATGAGTTGTCTAATAACTGCATATATGCATAAACTATAACATAATCTATATTGTAATTTTTTCTGTAAAAGTCTATTTCCTCTGTGGGTAAATTTTGAAGGAAAAACAGTAGATTTTAAATTTTCCAAGGAACAAAAAATATTGATTTTGACTTTGAAAGCGATTTTACGAGTGCAGACAACATGTAAAACAGCATGTAAAAGTTGAACCTTAAATTTTTTTACGTGATTTAAAACATAGTTTGGCATATAATGGGCAAATAAACCGTCTCCCTAGGGTAGAAAATAAGCTTCTTTAGATATGTAAAGTATATGTATCTATTTATTAAACCCGCGATTTTTTGGCTAGTTTACAAAACGTTTTTCTCGAAAAATGTATCTTCAAAATAAAAAAGACATTTTTTTCGACTAATTAGTAATAGCAATATCCAAAAAATTTTTTAGCTTTTATAAAAGACTTAAAACAGGAAAGGAAAAAGGCTACTTCCGGATAAGTGATTTGGCTCCTGGAATCATGACTTGTGCCTATTCTTATTTTAATTTAAAATTTTCTTGAGATTCCTAAATTAAATAAGGTGAATTATTAAATCTGAAAATTGAAACTGAAAGATTTTAGATATATATCAAGCAACAATTTGAATTTATATATTTTTATAAATAAATTTTTAAAATAAAGCAAATATAATACATGGATAATCGTTATGATGAAATATTTTTTTTAGTTCACAGATATTTGCTAGATGTTTGAATTTTTATTTTTCTATTTTAAAATTTATTTTTAAAATTTTTATCTTAATAGCTGTTAAAATAAATAGATAAGAAAAAATATTCGTACATTAATATGGTTTTACTTAGAGGAAGCCCGCATATATTAAGGTGTATGACAAGAATATTTAACTTCAAACATTTTGAAGAATCTTGTCAAATTTTTAATTTTATTCAGACGTTTTTAGCTAATTATTTGTTATGAGTGTATATTTCAAATAATACTTTTGTTATATTATGTTAACTTTTAAATAAAAAACGTGGATTTTTTGGAAAAGGTATCAGGTATTAGGGACTTATAGAATTATCTGATAAAATCTTGCGGTGTCCTAAAGGGAAATGAAAAAAGAATAATAAATTAAAAATATTTAAAAAATGCAGAATGAACTTCGCCGATTGCCCCCGAATTCGCACATATTTTTGTACATATCAAATATGATCCTGCCCAAAATTTTAACTCTCTAGGTGCAAATATGCCTAAATTAGGCCAATTTAATTTTTTTTTGAATTTTGGAACCAAAATATTATACTTCGCTTCTAGGGGCTGTAACTGCCAAATGATGCATTGAAAAATTTTTGTCCACCTTCTGAAAAAAAAATACCCCCCAAAAGAAGAATACCAGATCCCAAAGAAGTCCATCCAAAGAATATTGATATGTCACATTTTGAATTGGAGCCAAAATGTAGTGAAAGCAAAAAGTAATTTCATTCAAACCATGAAAAATAACTAAATATCTCAAAATTAGGTAATTTTTTCTTCTGCACAGCAATTAATTATATAAAAGTTAGCATTAAAAATAATTGAAACAGTATTATTACGCTACATTATTTATTGATTTATTATGTAAACTATATATATTTACTTTACAAATGTATTATGCTATTATTTACTATAATATAACGCTGCGCGTCCGGCAAAGGCGTATTTTCTCGCCACAGTCGCAGAAAAATTTTGTACAATCCTCCCTCGGCCATAAATAAAGAATGACCAAAATCGCAGTTTACCATCCTTGGCTATGCCTCGGAAGGTAATTTACATGCAATTTGGGCCATTCTATATTTTTCTGGCCTAGGACCATAATATACTATTTTCATGTATCCTTACAACCATGAGACATACTTTGCAGTACATTTCAAGGTCCAACCATGCAAAGCTACATACACTGTAAAAGGTAACTTTCTTAGATTTACAAAAAAAATAGAATTTTTTCGAAAAATTAGTGAATTTTCAAAAAATTTTGTAAATATTCGATAAAAATCGTAAATTTACTAAATTTAGTATATTATCGAAAAATTCGAGAATTCTCGATTTTTTTTGTGATTTTACGAAAAAAGTTGTAAATTCATAAATATTTTTCGGAAATTTACAACTATTTTTTTTACGAATTCACAAAAAAATCGAGAATACTCGAATTTTTTGTTAATATACTAAATTTAGTAAATATACGATTTTTTTCGAATATTTACAAATTTTTTTGAAAATTTACTAATTTTTCGAAAATTTTCTAATTTTTTTTTTAATATAAGAAAGTTACTTTTGACAGTGTACGCTTCACAAATATTGACCCATATATTTCAAAGATGAATGCAATGATCTACTTCATCAATTTTATTTTAATTTTAAATAATAAAGTTTTAAAATATCTAAAATCAATCAAATCCCTTAACCTCGCAAACACAGTCATTATTAACATGAAACATGTTCATTGGATAGGGTATTTGAAAAAGTCTGGTTCGGTAGGGGCGGGGGGTGAAAAATTGACGTTTTTAGGGGGGAGGTGAAATGGACTTAACTCCCTAAGTCCATTTCACTCTTGAGTGAAATGCAATGCTCCTTGGAGCATTTGGACGAGGAAAAAATTTAACCACCACCTCCAAAATTTACTCCCACTCAGTGGTGAGCTATGCCGTGAATTTTTAACGTGGGTTGGCTACAAAATTACCATAAGATAGAAAAGGAAAACTCGTTCTGTCTTGTTTTATCTTATAGTATTTTCGTTGCCAACCCTTGATATATTTCACAGCATAGCGCATCACTGCTCCCACTTTTTATTATTTAACATGCAAGCTCGCATGCAAGTATTGGTCAAGAAAGAGTAAATATCGAAGGTGGGAGTTAAAATTTTTTTCTTGAATGCTCCCTTAGAATTTTTTTGTCTTAGGGATCTTTCGTACAGAAGTACCTATGGACATTTGGTGCAGAATTTTTAAAGAATTTATTAATAAAATTTATTAATAAAATTAATTTATTAATAAAAAATAAATGCATATTATTTAGAAAACAATAACAATTTGAAAATTTAATTAATTTTGTTTACTTTGAAACGTAAGCAGCATTTTAAATTTATATATAAATATTTGGTTATAAATATTGATATTATAAACACATTAGATACTTTTATTATCAGTTTTATAAGCGAACATGTTCCATGCTCGTTGGTTGCTTGGTTACACAAGCTATAAGTTATAAATTTTTATTTTTTATGATTTTGGTGTATATAAAGAGCCTGAGAAAATATTTTACGAAATGCTCATTTTTATCAAAGATAAGCTAAAATTATACTTCAAACACGTATTAATTTAACAATATAAGTTACCTAAAAATAATTTTTAAATTAATACTTACAAAATAAAAATGAAGCTTATAAGTAACATAATATATAAGGTACGTAATTTATTAATATTTATATAATAATATTGCAGTATTAGGTTTCTCGGCATGCCGGTTTCTCTTTTTAAATTTTCAACCGAAATTAAAGCAGAGCAGCTTGACAGTGTATATAATGCATAGCTGAGTAGCTGCTAAATACAAAATTTGTTAATAAAATTAATTTATATTGTCTTTGAAAAGATAAATTTTGTTAATGGTAAATGTGTGTTACGAATCACATTTTACTTTCATAATATTTTTTTTAATTATATGAATTAATCGATTCGCGTCGGAACGGACACTTAAACTATAGCCTTTGACTTAAAGGAAATTTGTCCCAGACCTAATAATATAGAATTTTTATCAAATTGAAATTTTCACCCTCTTCTCTTTATTGAATTTTTAACCCTATAATTTTTTTTATTTTGATTTATGGATTTAGCAACTGCAAAAACTCCCGGGAATAAATTTAGAGTAAAAAATAACAATTTATTTTCAAATAATAAACTTTTTATAAAAGTGGAAGGTTT
The DNA here is from genome assembly GCA_022575985.1 of Anagrus nilaparvatae. NCBI lineage: Eukaryota > Metazoa > Arthropoda > Insecta > Hymenoptera > Mymaridae > Anagrus > Anagrus nilaparvatae. The sequence continues at coordinate 8,940,876 of JAKSXM010000165.1, forward strand.
TGTTTGACCTAACTCTAATATTCTGGGGGTACCCAAGATACTTATGAAGTTTTAGAGACTGAATTAGAAATATAAGGCTGAATTATAACTTTTTCTAATAAAAAGTATTTTTGTTATAGATTCTGTCCAAGGATATGTCTTTTATTTTTATATTTTTTACAATAACATTACATACATTTATTTATTCATGCTGTGGATCAAATTTTGATAGCTTGGAATCTAAAAGTCAATTTGTTAAGAACAATGAGTCAGCGAAATCGAAAGAGTTTCTTAACAGGAATGACTCTTTTAATTTTTCACTAAATTGTAAGTCAATCCTTCAGATAAAGTCTAAGAAAGAATGCGATTCTTTATCTAGTTTAAAACTTTCTGACTATCCACAATTAAAACAGCTTCATATGAGTTGCAAAGATGTTAGCTATTTGAAAATAAATAGAAATCTTTTATCTGGTATGTACAAAATTAATTTATTTATTACGAATCATTAGTGCATGCCACTTGTTTCTACATAGTAACAAAACTTATTTCTATGTTTCGTTTAAGTTGACTTACAATAAGATCATTTGAAAAATGATTTGATGTGAATTCCAAAAAAGACTTCAAAAAAATAACTTTTTAATAATGAAACTGATCTTTTTTAGAATTAGGGACCGGAAGAATGCTTAAATTTTGCTTATTTTTCAATCTTTTAAATTTAATTAAATTTTTTACCGAAATCTGCATGTAGCAAACAGAAAAGTAGCTTGAAGTACGTATGAGCTAAAAGATCTTATTGGTTATACGTTTGTACCTTTGTAGCAAGAAGAAATTAATTTAGCAGATTTAGTTGTCAGTGGATTTTTTTTTAATGTAATACATTCTGATACTTTAATAAAATTTGAAATCTTAGATTGAGTTCAGCTATAAATTTATCCAAACTCTGAAAATTTTTATTACGGTCAAAACATGTGGTTCACTAGTCAAAAACTGCAAAATCTTTTGCTTGAAAATAAATATAAATTACTTAATAATTCCATTAAAAAGTTTTTTCATGCAAAAACTACCTTTTTAAAGGAGATGTTTATAAGTACGTAATTTATTATTTCAATTTTTTAACTGGAATGTAAAATCTATTTAATTTCATGACCGATTCATGACCTCAATTTTGATTTTCTAACCTGTTTGATTTTGGATAATTATTTTAGAAATAGGTGGCAAAATTATTTTAAACAATAAATTATTTTTTTAATTCATACTTGTTTGAAAGTGCTGCCATTCGAGGTTCGTTTTCGCACTCGAAAACTATACATTTAGTCCCGCATAAAATATAGGGTGCGCTACAAGCGTCAGCGGGATGAAAAATAAACAAATGAAAAATAAGGACGTCTGCAAGTCGAGAATCTCGCAAGCCGAAGATGTGTTGTGAATTGTGTAATAGTAAAATTAAAAATATACTGCTGATAATAATTGCTAGATAAATATATAAACAGTGAAAAAAATTGATAATTAATATTTAAACAATGGACCCAGAACTTTCCTCAGATGATTCGACAGACGAGTAAGAAGAGGATAGAAATTTCGATGAAATAGTAAAATCAATTAATCGATACACTTTATTGCGAAGATTTTCAAGATTATTTTAGTGTACCTGACTTAACTTTTCATTCATCTAAACAGCTATATAATATTGAAACACCTAACCCATCACAAGTTCCTAATAATCAAATGTTATCTTTTACGATTGTAGTCCCACATCAACATATATCTTTGTTTAATGTTAAGTTACTGAGCTCATTTAGGAATAGCTACGGCTTCAACATCTCATAGTAAGCATTATCAATTAACTTCTACGATTCAAATTCCAAAACAACCTCCTTTGCAAAGAAACTCTTTTGTAACGCATACTGCTAAATCAAGAAATATGCTAATAAGAACTCCACTTTATCCGATGCAACCCTTTTATGCAAAAAATCCAGTTACATTACACTTTGAGAACAAAGAATCTGTTGAAAAAACAAAAAATGCTCAAGCAGATTCATCAGTATCATGAATTAACATCAGAGTCAACACTTAAAAAAAGAAAACAAGCAACGAAGAATCTGGTGAAGCAAAAAAAATATATCGGTTTCTAATAAGCAAATTACTAAAAATTCAATTCTTGATCTTAACTCTAATATTAAATATGAAAATTGTGTTTTTAATAACTGCACTTTCAAAATAATTACATGTACATGTGAATCTTCTAAAAAAGAACCGAATAATATTTGATGTGTTTGTATTAATTTGTTATTTATTTTTTTTTTTTAGATTTTAATTTAAAAAAAATAAACAGTTATAAAAAATAAATATATTAAATGTTGAGTTCTAATTTTAATTATGATTAAAAAATAATAAATTTTAAAAAAATTTTGATGAATAAAATTTTAAAAACTTCTAATACGTATTATTTTGCCTTTTTATTATGCCTTTTGCTCATTCTATTTCACTCTTCGTTAACCTTTTTATTTTTTATCTCTCTCTCTCTCTTTTTAGTATCTCCAATAAATTAAATAAACATAGAATAATAACAATAATGTGTGTATATGTTTTGTAAATAATATCTGAATATTATTTATTAAAACTCCTTTTTAATGTATAAAATGATATTTTTTGTAACTTTACATGATTTTGCAATTCTCGTCGACGGCCAGAATGCCCTCACTTCGTTCGGGCTTCTGCGGCCTCGACGAGAATTGCCGAAAACAAAGACAAACACAGACATAGCAAAGAAGTATGTAATATTACATATTCTTTGAGAGTAGGTATAAAGAAAAAAAATTTTGATTTAATTCAATTAAATAACGCACTTTCGACCAAGTATAAACAAAAAAAGTATACACAATTCGGGACGAAAGTTCAGGTTTCGTCCCTAATTATGTAATGTACTATTTTTGATGCAGCTTTCAAAATATTTTTTCCTTGTCAGCGACATATATTTTAAATTTATTTAATTTTATAGGTGCTTCAAAACTTGAACAACTCATGATTATTGGTAATACAGTTTACTTGCCAGATTATTTATTTGAAAATTCTACTTGTCTTCAAAAAATAGATATTGAAGCTTTGGAACTGGTCAATTTTAAGCCAGAAACATTTTATGGATTGGAGAATCTTAAACACTTAAACCTGACTGTTGATAATGATCTAAATCTTCACCCTCAAACGTTTTCTAACTTATTAAGCACTAGAAAATTAATTTTAAATGGACTAGTAAGAAATTTAACAACTCATACTCTGAAGAATCACACAAACCTTCACTACATCGAATTATGCAATAATATGAATCTGAAAAAATTGCCATCAAAATTTTTAGCGAATAAACATTTTCTTGAAATTATTAAAATAGAATCAAATGGAATCATCGAAATACCTGAAGATTTATTTATTAATTCAACTAATATTGATACAATTTCATTGATTAAAAATAAGTTAACGAGTCTACCTAGAAAAATTTTTACTGAACTTATTACTTTGAGTCGTCTTAACTTAAGCAGAAACTATTTAACGAGCTTACCCGACCACATATTTACAAGTTTGGTCCTTTTAAAGGATATTGATTTAACACACAATCAAATCAAAGTTATTACTGAGTAAGTATTATTCAAAAACATCATGCACTCTTTAGCGAAATAATGGTAATTTTTATTAAATCTTGAACTTGGTTTTTTTATATTTTCTGATAGTTTAAAAAAATTCGCGTTTAGATTTGATTTTCGAAATGAATTTTTTTTTATAGAATAAAACAACGGTTATTAGAAAGTGATTTATGGGATTACTGTGTATATGCACAGAAACTCGAGGTTTGTGCGTGGGTAATATTAATTTAATATATGAGTAATATTACTAACATGCCGTAATATTGATTTAAATTTTTTTTGACTGTGTATTAATATAACAAATAAATAAAATTGAAGCCTATACTTCGATATAAAGTATACGAATTATTTTATTGACTGTGTGCATTTGAATTAACCAAAATTGATATAACATTAATTTTTAATTAGTAAAGAACCAAACGATGGAGGAAGGATAGAATCACATACAATTTAATTAATTACAATTTTCTGTGCATTCAACAAATATTTTATAAAATTTTTCTAGAAACACTTTCAACGATGCAGCCGTAGAATTTCTTTATATGAATAATAATAACTTAACTTATATAGACAGCAATGCATTCCGAAACTGCAAATTACGAAAAGTATATTTACAGTTTAATAAGATTTCATTCAACAACAAAAATAATGATAACCTGTCACCATTTCGATATTGTCGTGACCTTACAGATCTTTATTTATTCGTTAATAATATTAGTAGAATATGCGAAGATTGGAAACAAAGTACAAGGCTTAACTACTTGTATTTAAATAACAACTCTTTCACTAACCTAGAGGTATGTTTGTTTTTTTATAGATCAAAATTTCAAAAATATTTTAGGGTTAGAGTTTACAAAACACTTTTTGTATTATAACGCAATATGCATTTCAACTGACTTTTAGGAAAATTTATTTTGCCAGATGTGAAAGTTTAATCTGCTATAATCGCATTTGGTGTAACTGAATGAAATTTAAATATTAAAGATACTATAAAGTGATTTTTCTTTTAGGTTAAAGATCTGAAATTTTCTACGGATTTTATTGATTTGAAGCTTAGTGACAATAAAATAACTCATTTAAATGTATCTAACTTTGAAAATGTAATTGTTAATTATTCAAAAGTTGATCACTGGATTTTCTTTGACAGAAATCCAATTCATTGCGATTGTCATATTTACGCATTGTTAAAATATTTGAATAAAGATACAAATGAAAATTTGCGTAAAAAGTTTCGATTGTTTGCTGAAAATTTAGTTTGCGATGGACCACTTAAATATGCAGAAAAACATGTTAGCAGTATTAATTTTACTTATTTTACATGCAAAAATGAAAAATTGGTAAATTCAACTGATAATATATGCAGAAGTCAAGAAAATTGTGAATGTCGTTTTAGACCTTTTGATAGCGCCTTGATAATTGATTGCTCAGCTAAAAACTTAACAATGGTTCCGAAATTAATGGGATTGGAATACATAAATAAAATTGAATTGCAGCTTCAATCAAATTATATAAGGCGAATCCCAGATATGAACAAACCGGAATTCAAACAAGTTGAATTTATTGATTTATCAAATAACGAGATTTCAGATGTATCAGACAGTATTTTACACGGAAATTTAAAGGTAAACAATTCAATAGCATTAATAAATTTTGGCATTAATTAAGTTTTTAATTCTGCAGGAAATTTGGTTAAATAACAATTATGTTTCAAGCGTCCATTCAAATATTCTCAAGAATTATTTTAAACAGTCAAGAAAAATAAGTCTATACAACAATCCCTGGGAATGTGAATGTGAGACATTTGATTTATTGACATCAATGGGACTCGATATAAACAATCAAACCGAAGTAGAAATTTTCACTTGTTTTGATCAGAAAATTTCTTTCAAATCTTTTAAAAGAATGGATTTATGTTTCTGGTACGATAACCGGTCATCATTTATTGTTGGATCCGTTATTTCAATATGTAGTTTAATTTTTGGGTTAACACTAACACTTTTTTTTAAATATATTCGTCAAATCAAAATTTTTTTGTATTCCAAAAATTGGTGTCTTTGGTGGGTTAAAGAACATGACATTGATAGGGATAAGAAGTATGATATTTTTCTCAGTTTCTGCCATTTGGATGAAGAATTTGTTTTGTCGAAAATAGTTCCCGAGCTTGAAGGAGGTGAAAAATCTTACAAGATGTGTATACATCTACGAGACTGGAAGTTAGGCGAATGGATTCACAAAAATATCATTAGTTCGGTAAAAGAATCACGAAGAACGCTTATAATTATGTCACAAGGCTTTTTAAATAGTATTTGGGGCTTAACAGAATTTAGGATGGCGTATCAAGAAACACTGAATGAAAATCGTGTAAGATTGGTCATTGTAAAGTACGGAGATATTCAATCTTATGATAATCTAGAAGCTGATCTTAAACATTACCTAGAATCAAATACAATTGTTGAATGGGGTGATCCATATTTTTGGAGTAAACTTAGATTTTCATTGCCCCATTCTTTGGAAAAACAAGATATAGTTTAATAAGACTTATAAAACAAATAAATAATGTCTAGATTTTAATTTTTTTCAAATAAAATTACATGATAAAGAAAACTTGAAAATTAATGTAATTAATTACACAGACCCACAAAAATAGTCTGAACCCAGAAATTATACCTAACTGACTATACGTTTTTTGGTGTTTTAAAACTATATTTGCAAAAATTTGATTTGATTGTCCAGTTTCCCCACAGTACGCCCCTGTATGCTCATGTAACAAAAATAATTTTTGTTTAAGGGGGATCATTGGGTACGGCGCTCGAATTTCGAGTGATTTTTAAGTGGGTATAAAAAAAGAACGGTTGGAGGTAATTTAATGAAATTGTTTTTATTTAATAATAATGTATTTATGAATACAAAAATAATTTTTTTTTTGTTTCTATGACGTCATACCGGTGTATGAGAGATTATTGAGAGGCACTAAAAAAAAAGGTGACTTGCGCCGTGCAGCATAACCCAACTTAGGATCATCTGAAAAAAAAAATATATATATTATTTTTCTTAAGGCTTAAAGCCAGGGATCAACGTAAAGTTTTTTCAAAAATTTTCAATTTTTACGCTGTGGCGGAAAAAATAAAAAAAAAGTCAAAAAAATGCCCTGTTTTTTTTTTGTAATCGATCCTAACAATTTTCTGGGGCAGTTATAAAAAAAAACGATACGTCAATCCCTGGTAAATATGTTCTTTAAGCAACTGTGAAAAGGGCAAATTAATCGGTTGTGTAGTTTTCCTGTTATCGTGCACGGCGATTTGAAAAAACACGTTTCGAGAAAAACGCGTTTAAAGTTTGAAAACAAGTTTTTCCATATATAAAATTAAATTTTTTATTATTTTTATTTTTTTTCTGTTGGTATAAGTTATTAGGAAGAGAATAAAATAAGAAAATTGAAAATCGGTTCAGTAGTTGTTTTCAGGAGTTATCTCATTCAAAAGATTGAAAAACGCGTTTTTAAAAAATGAGCAAAAATTTTAAACGTCGAAAAAAACAAAAATATGAGTTGAAAATTACTTAAATACTTAACTTACCAATCTTCTGCGATTCCTGAACCATACAGAAATCCTTCAACTTCCTCAAATTCCATCTCTTAAGCAGCATTTTCTTCTCTTAATTCAATTTTCCGGTTTTCAGGTAACTCGGTACTTAAAATACTGTTTGATGCTTAATTTTGAATATTTTTAACACTAATACACAGTTTATGAGTTTGTATATATGTATAATATCAATATAATATGATAATATAACAAAAAGAATTAAATTTTAGACCTATTAACGGTATTCAAGCAGTAGCTGCGTTCAAATTTTAAAAATATACGTCTGGCGGCGCGCGCTATTATGCCTCATAGAATCAAAAATAAAGCGAATTTCAAAACAAAAATTTTTTTCCATATTCTTGAAACATATGGGTCAATATTTGTGAAGTGTATACAGTTTGGATTTTCAAGTCTCAGAATGTACTCCAAAGTATGTTTGGTCGAAAGTATATATAAAAAATATAATTTTTCCCAATTTTTAGCTTTTTAGATCAAGTCCTCTATTTTTTACAGCGATTTTTGTTTTTTTCAATTTTTTGAAATTTTTAATTTTTGAGAAATTTATGTTCATTAATTTTTCTCGCAAACGCGCAATTTACAATAAAATTTTTTTTCCTTATAGTAACCCATAGGAAATTTCCCGTAGAATTCGATTCTGGGGTCCAAATTTTTTTTTGAACTGCGCATGCGCGAGAAAATCAACTTTCTTGCTTTGCCTTTTCTAGCTTATATGCCTCAGCTGCAGACAGCTCAATTTTCATCCTGTTGGTCTCAAATCGTATGTTTTTTCATATACTTTCAGCATATGAAATCATTTTTTTGGGTAAATTTATTTTAAAAGCACTAAAATTGAAAAATAGCAATTTTTTAAAAATCATTTTTCACAAATTTTGAATTTTCCGCCAAGTCACGTGACCAAATTAAAATCTGACTGAAAATTCGGATTTAGCGAAAAATTTTACATAAGCATACCAATTTTCGTCTTATTTAATTAAATAGTTTCTAAGATATCCCATTTTAAAGATAAAGATTAAAATTGACTTTTTTTAAAAAACCCTAAAAATGGGACTCTGACTTTAATTATCATATCTGTTAAACAAATAATTATAAAAAGACGAGTAAAAATTTTTTGGAAACTAAGGGCTTGTAAAAAATTTTTGAGGCCTATAGAACTCGTTTCTTTTAAAAATTAGAATTTTGTCAGCAATTTCAAAATTGGTCATTTTGGGGTAAGAATAGGCATTTGGTTTATTGACTATCGGCATGAGAGATTTAGCGACAAATAATTGCAGTGTGCGGTAACTGAATGGTGACACTTATACCAAAAAAATGAGACCAATTGGAATTATTTTGGTTAACTGGCAAGTTTGCAGCTTTGTATTAAAGATTACAAAAAAATTCTATTTGATAACATTGTGGTATTTTGTAGTTATTTAGTATTTTGCAATTTCTTTTATTTCTATAGCGTTACGGAAAGTTCCAAAACTTTTCCAAAAAGAGGGTCTTTTGTAAAATTTCTCGAGGAATCCGAAAATTTTGTCAAAATTTTCATTAGGTAACTAGAAAATTCGGAAAATTGAGAATAAGATAGAATAGCTACAAAATACGACAATGTTATAAAATAGGATTTTTTTCATAATCTTTAATACAAAGCTGCAACCTCGCCAGCTAACCAAAATACTTCCAATTGGTCTCATTTTTTCGGTATACGTATCAACATTTATTTACCGTACACCACATTTATTTGTTGTTAATTCTCTCATGGCGATAGTCAATAAACCAAATCCCTATTCTTACCCAAAAATGACCAATTTTGAAATTGCTGCCAAAATTCTAATTTTTAAAAGAAACGAATTCTATAGGCCTCAAAAATTTTTTACAAGCCCTTAGTTTCCAAAAAATTTTTACTCGTCTTTTTATAATTATTTGTTTAACAGATATGATAATTAAAGTCAGAGTCCCATTTTTAGGGTTTTTTAAAAAAAGTCAATTTTAATCTTTATCTTTAAAATGGGATATCTTAGAAACTTTTTAATGAAATAAGACGAAAATTGGTATGCTTATGTAAAATTTTCCTCTGAATCCGAATTTTCAGTCAGATTTTCATTTGGTCACGTGACTTGGCGGAAAATTCAAAATTTGTGAAAAATGATTTTTTAAAAATCGCTATTTTTCAATTTTAGTGCTTTTAAATTAAATTTACCCAAAAAAATGATTTCATATGCTGAAAGTATATGAAAAAACCTACAATTTGAGACCAACAGGATGAAAATTGAGCTGTCTGCAGCTGAGGCATATAAGCTAGAAAAGGCAAAGCAAGGAAGTTGATTTTCTCGCGCATGCGCAGTTCAAAAAAAAATTTGGACCCCAGAATCGAATTCTACGGGAAATTTGCTATGGCATACTATAAGGAAAAAAAATTTTATTGTAAAGTGCGCGTTTGCGAAAAAAATTAATGAACATCAATTTCTCAAAAATTAAAAATTTCAAAAAATTGAAAAAAACAAAAATCGCTGTAAAAAATAGAGGATTGGATCTAAAAAGCTAAAAATTGGGGAAAATTATTTTTTTTATATATACTTTCGACCAAACATACTTTGGAGTACATTTCGAGACCCACCCATGCAAAGTCATATACAGTTCACAAATATTGACCCATATACGAATACATTAAAAGAAAAAAAAAATTTTCGATAACGGAAAAAAAAATTACCCAATGATCCCCTTAAAAATTTAAAATTAGTGCATATTATTAGATATTTTCGGTATAAAAAAACTGAAAATATTTTTTGCCCTCCCGGGCGTAAAATTCGCACGTAAAGAATTTTCTGCGCTCGTTTTACGCCTAGGTAGACACAAAATATTATAAGCACCATGGGCGAAATACTTTAGACACTTGCGTGAACACATATCACGGCTTTGCCGAGCACTCGTGCTAGTGCTCCCGCTAGTGCCAAAACTTTTACGCCCTTGATACTTAATATACTATATGCTAACTGTTTTCGAACTCAATATCAGGCACCCCTAGTATCGGTTAAATAAACCCCCTGGGGGTCGAAAACTAGTTTTTAGTAAAAATTTAAAACTAATGTTTATTCTTTGGTTTTCTTTTGTAGGTAAACAAAAAATATTTATGAAAAATATTTAAATATACAAATTTTTTTAAACCCCGGTGAATCCCCAAAAAACCCCTAGTATCATTTTCCTTATTAATAACCAATCGTCTTTCATATAAGAATAACATGGTATCAGACATAAATGGCGAGTGAAAGAAAATAAAAAAACATTTTTTAAAGTAACAATTGGATTTTAGGTATACCAAAACCAAAAGCTGCTTGAAATAACTTGCAAGCAAGTTCATTTAACGGATGAAAATTTTGAAAATTATAAAAAAATTACAATTTTAATCATTATAACGTCCCAACTTTTAAAGGTTTCCTTTGTAAACCCACTTATCGATTCTACGAAACCGGATGAACGCAGCTGAAACCAAGTGAAATCTTCTCAGGAAGACTTCAGGAAAAAGTACTGGAAAACAAATATTTCCGCAATTTAAATGGGGTGAAAATACCCCCAATTTCCCCCCCCCCATTTACTTAAAAAATTAAAAATAACCTTTTTTGCAATTTTGAAGAGATATAGTAGGTATTTTGGGTCGCTAATTCTGAATATGACGTTAAAAATCAAGTTAGAGGAGTGTAACACCCCTATTTTAACCCTTTCAACCCTTAAAATTCAATATTTCTTAAAAACCGAATTTTTAAAATATGTATTAGATTTAGTAGGTATTTTGGGCGGCTAAATCCGAATCTAACGTCAAAAATCAAGTTAGAGGAGTGTAACACCCTTATATCTAATAAAAAATTTAAAAAAATCGGTTTTTAGGAAAAAATTAAATTTTAAGGGTTGAAAGGGTTAAAATAAGGGCGTTACACTCCTCTAACTTGATTTTTGACGTTAGATTCGGATTTAGCGACCCTAAATACCTACTAGCTGCAGTAAAAATTTAAAAAAAATCGATTTTCAAGAAATATTGAATTTTAAGGGTTGAAAGGTTTAAAATAAGGGTGTTACACTACTCTAACTCGATTTTTGACGCCAGGTTCGGATTTTGCGGCCCAAAATACCTACTAGATCTAATAAAAATTTTAAAAATTCGGTTCTTAAGAAATATTGAATTTTAAGGGTTGAAAGGCTTAAAATAAGGGTGTTAAACTCCTCTAACTTGATTTATGCAGATTCGGATTTAGCGACCCAAAATACCTACTATATCCCTTTAAAATTGCAAAAAAGGTTATTTTTAATTTTTTAGGTAAATAGGGGGGGGGGGGAATTGGAGGTATTTTCACCCCATTTAAATTGCGGAAAATTTTTTTTTCTGTACTTTTTCCTGAGGTCTTCCTGAGAAGATTTCACTTGGTTTCAGCTGCGTTCATCCGGTTTCGTAAAAACCTCTGCCCTGACCTTTTTTGTTACTCAGGAGCCTTGACTATTATAACGTTCCAACTTTTAAATTTCAACCCAGAAACATTAAGTGGACTAAATAATAGGGTGTTTCTTATTTCAGAAACTGCCCGTAGAGAAAAATACTGGCTTGAATATGATACTTCAGGTCATAAAACTATTATGTAAAAAAAAATTTTATATACAACTTGAAGTAGTGTGCCAATTTTTTTAATTTTTAATATTTTTCATTGGTTGTAGTTCATATTACCTGCAAAAACTTATGTACTTTATTGTGTGTGTTTTTTTTTTTATTTCAAACGATCCCAAACCAAGTTATGATGTGGGCCGATTTAGATCTTTTTTTTAGGCACCAACTTCAGCGCCATCTCATCACATGTAAAAAAAAGAAAATAAAAAAATTTTTTTTTTGTGTTCATTATAAGTGCATAAAACAGCTGTAAAAAAATATTTGTATTATTCAATAAACTTTTTGAGAGAATTAATCAGAAAAATAAAGTTATTTTTACTTAAAACTCAGCGAATGTACCCTTAAGGTGAAAATTTTTAAATTATCATCAATATATACGGTTTTCTTAACCGCTAAAACTCGCAGAAAATGTTGAATTTTTTTTTTGGTCCGTGGAAAATTGGAAAACGTGTCAGGGTGAAAATTTGAAAATTTTTATCAATATAAATGCCTTTCTAAACCTCGAAAATCCCCAGGTAATGTTGAAAGTTCCTTTCTTGGAAAATTTGGAAAATACGTTAGTGTGAAAAATGGAAAATTTTATAAAAAAGTATTTATTTTCTTTAATAAGATACTAATTATTTTCTAATTATAAAGCAAGATTCATAATCTTATAAAACAAAACTAAAATAAAAAAATATTATAACCATTCGCGCGCATGCGTAATCAGTTACTGATGAAAGAGCATGACATACTGATCAGTTTATTATCCGTTTGGCCCGTTCCCCCAAAGTTTTCCAGTAAGTTTTAAGGATTTCATTTCTACCTGGGATCATTTACAGTTTTTTCTAGACATTTTATCACTAATAAGCTTTTAAAACATTTTAAGAAAAAGTTTTTAGGAAGGTTTGGAAAAGCTTTCTAAAACATTTTTAAAACCTTTTTCCTGGTTTTTACTGATTTTCATTTGCAAATCGGCACACTGCATCAAGATTTTTGTAAAAAAATTTTTTTTAGATAATAGTTTTCTGACCAGTTTATTCGAGCCAGTATTTTTCTCTACGGGGACTTTGGGAAATAAGAAACACCCTACTATATAATTTAAACGAATTCTCAAAACTATTCAGAATTCGGCAAAATAATCACAAAGAACTGTTATATTTATGTTACAAAGCTTTTTGAATAGTACTTCAGGACAAAGCATAAAAAAACGTTTTTAAATGAAAAACGTATGAGAATAATTGTTATTTAATCCGGAGACATTTGCTCCAGTCAAAATAAGGGTTTGGTTGTATTTTCACTGGTGAACACGGGATTTGCACTACTATAGGTTTTTTGGGTCGTTGAACACGAAAATTGGGGTTATTTCGTAAAGAAATGGGGGCTTCACCCTTAAATTTGCACAAACTACCCCCAAAAAGGTTTTTTTTTACATATTTGCACATTGAGCGCTCAGATTTGCACTATATGGATTTTTTAGATCGTTAATCAAAAATTTTGACTTCTTTTTCATAAATAATTAAAATTTTACCCCTAAATTGGCTAAAATATCAAAAACACCCCGATAAGAAGGTATTTTTGATATTTTCGTACAGGTGTCTTACACCGCGCGAGTGTTAACATAAACAATTTATATATTATAATGTGATTTTGTGTATAAATATGTGCGTATATTTTATAATAAAAGAAAAATATGAAGTGTTTATAAAACTTTGTGATTTTATTAATCAAATGTTAATATATGATCTAAATCATCTGATGATGACAACTATGTTGTTGAAACGCGTCATGTAAAATTATTTTTTACTACGTTTTTAATTTAAGTCCACATTGACGGAATAATTTATGACATAATTTGTATAAATAAAAAATTTTTTCAACATAATCTGTGTAAAGAATTATTTTATCCATAAAAACAAATACTCATTCATAAAAATTGAAGTAAATTTAGCCACTAAACCACTAGTTAAGGTAGATATATTTCACGTTCCTTTAGCAATTACAATTAAAACACAAGTTGTTTAAAAAAAAATAGAAAGAATTGAAATTTTTAATTATAAAAAAGCCAATTATGAAAATATTTATGAAACTTAGTGAAATTAACTGGAATAAAAAACTTAATAACAAAGATATTGATATCAATACAAATACTTTCTATACGATATTAAAAAAATAATTCATGAAGAAGTTCCTAAAACATTGTTAATCAAAGATTTTTTTCCAAAATTCTTTTCTAAAAAACTAAAAAGGCTAATAAAAATAAAGAAAATATACCATAAAAAATTAAAACTTTATCACTATAAGAAATTTAATAAACACAGGAATTACTGTGAATACATATATAATATAGAGTACAATCAATATATAAATGATATGGAAAATAACCTAAAGAATGATCAAAAACCCTTCTGGTATTACATTAATGAAACCAAGAAAAACCAGATTCCGGTTGATATGTTTTATAAAGACAACATTGTTGAAAACGATACAGATATAGCAAACTCATTTGCTACTTTCTTTCAAAGTACATACACTAATAATGAAAGAACGTTATATACTAATAATATTCCGATCAATAATACCAGAATGGATGCATTTACGATCACTGAAACGGATGTTATAAAAGCTATAAGAAGACTAAAACCTAACAAATCTCCAGGCTATGACAAAATTCATCCATCCTTTTAAAAAATTGCTGTAGCTACTTATCATTACCTCTTAAAATCTTATTTAATCAATCGATTGAACAAGCTATAGTACCAAACATCTAGAAATACGGGTTAATTATTCCCATATACAAAAAAGGTGAAATAAAAAATATTGAGAACTATAGACCTATAACCATCTTATCCTGTTTTGCTAAATTATTAGATTATTTAATCAATGCTAAACTATCTACTTATATTAGTGATAAAATCATTTACGAACAGCACGGTTCAGTTAATAAAAGGTCTACTATCACAAACCTCTTAACCTTTAAAGAATTTGTCTCTCAAGCATTTGGTAGCGGTAACCAAGTACACGTACTATACACTGATGTAGCAAAAGCATTCGATTCAGTCGATCATAAATTATTAATAGATAAATTAAGTAAATATAATGTAAATGATAAAATATTGAAATGGTTCCAACCAAATCTAAGCAATCGCAAACTATTAGTTAAAATTAACCAAAAGGATCCAAATACTCCTACTTCAGGGGTACCACAAGGTTATAATATGGGAGCTTTATTATATATTATTTATATTAATGACTTAAAACATGTAGTATCTAACTCTAAATTTTTAATCTACATAGATGATTTAAAAATCTTTAAAGAAATAAGTAATGATAGAGACATCAATGCTTTCAAATTAGATATCAAAAGATTTCATGATTGGAATTATTTTAATGGCCTCAGATGTAACTTGTACAGACAAATGTACAATAATGATTTATGATAAAAAGAAAACAAAAGATAAAATTTATACCAAATATAAAATAGGAAAATATGAAATAAGTCATGCATCTATATTAAAAGATCTTGGAATTTTCTTTGAAGATAATTTATGTTTTAATGTAACATATTGATAATTATTGTACAAACTATTTAATAATCAAATAGATGCAAATGATATTAAATCTGTTATAAATGTTTATTGTTTATATACCAAAGAAAGAAGGTTTAAGAACAAGATATCTGTCATTTACTAACCCTATTGAATTTAAAAATAATCAAAAAACTTCTTCTTCATTTAGAATATTGGAAAATTAAAACACAAACAAAGATAAAATTGATATCACTACCACAAGTGAAATCAGTTTCTATAAAAGTCTAAAAACTCACATTGCTAAATATACATAAAAAACTATCACTGTATAAAATATTAATTATAATGATACCACAGCGCTATTATTGTTATCAAAACATATATATTAATTTTTACCATTAAATTTTTATATGTAAAAATTAAAATTTTTATTCTTAAATAATTTCTGTACTTTTTTATTTAAAGGGTTCGTCCCGTCAATTTCTTTAATAAAAAAAAATCAATATTTCACCAAAAAAATTCTTGAATAGCAACCTAAAAAACCTATATGGCTATATCTTAGACGCTCAAAAAGCGAATTAATAAGAATTAATAAGCGAAATATTTTAAGGGTGAAATATTTATTATTTATGAAAAAGAAGTCGAAATTCTTGATTAGTGACTCAAAAAGCCTACATGGCCATATCCTAGACGCTCAAAACGCGAAAATAACAAAAACACCTCTTTTTAGGGTAGTTTTAGCTAATTTAAGGGTAAAATATTGATTATTTATAAAAAAAAAAAGTCGAAATTCTTTAACAGCGACCCAAAAAACCTATAGCAGTGAAAATACAACCCCCGCTTCCCGTATTTTGACTGGAGTTATTGAATCTTGTAATGATTTAGAAGCTAATCTTATGCATTACCTCCAATCAAATACAATTATTGAATGATGTGATCCATATTTTGGAAAATAAAAATTATTACAAAACTCTAAATTTTTATATCTTTTGAAATAAAATTGATATATGATAGGTAGAAAAGTTTTTAATTTGTAAATCACAAAATTAGTAAATTCAAAAATGCATTTATGAAATAAAAAAAAATATATTTTAACGATAAATATGAATTAGAAGGATAATATATATTAATTTGGTCAATATGAAACAAATTGTTGGTTCTTGTAATATTCTTTTTAGGCACATTCATAAAGGATGTCACGTTCTTGGGGGTACGGGGGGGTTAAGAAATTGTGACAGATTGGGACAGACGTCCCGTCTACCGTCCCGGTAGGGGTAATAGAACGCTGGATGTCACAAAATTAAAACATTTTTTACAAAAAAAAAAAAAATAATAATGATAATATTATTTAAAAAAAATATATATTTTTTGATTTATTATACTTAATTACTACTTTATTTAGTAGAATTAAAATAGAATTTCATTTAATATATTAAATATATGTTTTATTTGCTTCAAAAAAATTTTTATGATATAGTACATATAATAAAAATATAAAATATACCATCGTCTTTTTTTGTTTGAATTTTTGATGTAGAGAAACCTGCAACATTTTTATATATTGCGTAACAATTTTTATAGTTTTTCACACCTTCTCTTGATATTAAAATTCAAATGGAAATTTTGATTTTTTATAATATTAAATTTTATTATTGAGTCTATTTTAAATTTAGTTTGATAAAGACTCTTGTTAAGCATATATCAATTCTGTTAATAAAATATTTTCGTTAAAAATTTTGCAGAAAAAATTATAAACTATGCCTCCTGCTACGAAAAATTGATTATAGATTATTTTTCAATTTATAAAATAAAATTAATTTATAAAAAAAAAATTTTTTGATAAATAAGAGGGGTGCGACATTGATATTGTGATATCCATTTCGGGGGAAGGGTTGTATCTTTGTAACAACAAAAGACAAGGGGGTAGAAGGGTAGTGAAAATTTAAAAATTTGCGTGACATCCTTTATGAATGTCATCTTATTACATTCGTCTAATAAGCGACAATTAGATTATTGTCCTTTTCAAGCTACAAAAAAAATATAAAATTCTACAAAATTATTGTTGAATGTATCACCAAGTCTATTTATATATCAGTTTATTATCATATTAAGTCATAATTTTTTACATTAAAAAAAAAACATAGAGATGCATTTTAATATCTAAACAGAATCTTTTAACAAAGTTTCTTTAGATTACATAATAAAATTTTTAAATTCAGCATTAAATAACTTTAAAATCAGCATTAAATAACTCATTTCTTTGTTATTTTTTTTTTCAGCACCATTCTGTTATAGTAACATGTATATAATTTTAAATATAAATTTTACATTGTCCCGTGTATGCATTATATAACTTGTATACACCCACGTGAAACGTAGACACGGACTAGTACAAAGTTAATTCAGCAATTGTTAACATTTTTCTCATTAAATTGATAGAATTTTTATAAACAAGTTTTATATTGTTAGTGTCTTCCACCCTGTTTATCGTATTAGCATACAATTGTAAATTAGCCATCTCATTAAAAAGTCCTTTATGCTTATTTTTTTCTACCCCTAATATTTTAACATTACTAAGATCAAAAATATGATGATTGTCTCTTGAGTGTTCGATCAAAGCTGATTTCCAGTTATTAGTTTTTATATCATATATACGATTATTTAATCTAGAACACAGGTTTCTACCACTTTGACCTATGTAACACATATTACAGTCCATGCGATTTATTTTATAAGTGACAGCCTATTTTTCTTTATCACTCAACAAATCTTTTCCTAATCTAATCATATTATTAAACTTATTAGTAATTTTATTTATAGGTTAGAAATCTAATTCGGGAAAAGGAATAGGAAATCTAAAAAGGAATTAAAATTATTCTTTGTTTCATTACATCAGAATTTTTACTGTAATCAACAAATTGGCTCAGACAGAAATCTTGAGTCAGGTAATTTGGCAGATTTATCCACTAAATTATAAAAAATAGCTTTCTTATGATCTATTACAATGATACATATGAGGTGTAAGATGTTGTAAAAAACATTTTTTAGTTCAAAAAAAAGTTATAAGAATATTTTAAAGAATTACTTTTCATATATAATATTACAATAATTAGTAATATTTTAGACCCAAATTAAAGGTGCTTTTCTAATCAGTTACGAGATTGAATTCTGCCAAAAAATTTGAAATAACAAAAATATTATTAAACAAATACAGTAAAATGATCAAATTTAAAGTATGATAAAAATATAGATAAGAAATTTTTTTGGAATATTTCCAGATAAAAAATAATTCTTATATGTATTTCATAATAATTTTAATCACAATAATTTTATTTTTCTTCATTTGAAACTAGTTTAATTTGAGCATAACTTAGACAGTTCGTTAGATAATCATTAAATATTCTTTATTAAAAAAATTTACCCAGGAAATAAAATAATTGATTTTGCTGCAATAATGAAGAGGGTATAATATTTTTGTAAAAATTAAAGAAAAGTAAATTAGCTGTTAAACCAGCATTATTGCTGTTTCTAATATATTTGTAATTTAAAAAACTCTATATTGCTAGACGAGGTTAAGAATATATACTCCAGTAAAGAAAGTATAATCTGGAAGGGCTAATTAGAGGAAAGATTTGCAAATTGCAGATACTTGAAGTAACTTGAATTTTGTTAATAAAGGTACCCAGTACCCGAGTAAACAACTTCCGTTACTGGAAAAAAGCACGGGGGTGGGGGATGGAACTCCTTGGATGGGGGGTTAAAAAAAAATAATAATAATAATCGATAAATTATCATTTTTTAACATGAAAACATTCATTGCAATTTTTCATAAAAATGCACCCCTTTAGAGTAATAACGCGAGGAAAAGTGTGATTTTTGCAAAAAAAATTTAAAATTTTTGAAAGTTTTTTTAAATTTACTGAAAATTTGTTAGTATGACAAAAAAAATTATGTTACTTATATGAAGTATTTGTAGTTGACAAATAAAGTGTTTTTTTTTTTATTTTTATACGATTAATATTAAAGGAGATTTGACATGGCAAAAATGGTTGCTTAACGAAAAATGAAGAAATCGTTCTGGAGCAAATATCTCGAAAAATATTACTTTTACAAAAAAAATTATTCCTATCATTTTGTAAAATGACAAAATCGGGAAAAGTTTAAGACCAACCAGAACTGTTTAAAATAAGCAGAAAAAAAGTTACGGGCAATTAAAAAATATCACTTTCTTTGTCAACTAAAATACTTCATATAAGAAATATATAATTTTTTTTTTGTAATACTAACAGATTTTCAGTAAATTTAAAACAACTTTTAAAAATTTTAAATTTTTTTGCAAAAATCACACTTTTCCTTGTGCTATTACTCGAAAAGGGTTCACTTTTATGAAAAATTGTAAATGACCAATCCAATTGAAATTTTGAACATGAAACATGAAATTTCGGCGATAACCTTAGCTTTAAAATGGTTCATTGTACATAATACTTCATATAAGTAATATATAATTTTTTTTTTGTAATACTAACAGATTATTATCAGTAAATTTAAATCAACTTTTGAAAATTGCAAAAATCACACTTTTCCTTGTGCTATTACTCGAAAAGGGTTCACTTTTATGAAACATTGTATAAAATGCAATTATGTTAAAAAATGATAATTTATTGATTGGTTTTCTTTTACCCCCCTCTCCCAAGGAGTTCCACCCCCCCCCCCCATGCTTTTTCCAAGTATTGGAAGTTGATTACTCGGGTACTGGACACCTTTCTTGACAAATTCCAAACAATTTATAGTTGATCTGAGTTGCCTCTAATTAGTCCTTCATTTTACTAAATAATTTACTTCCATTATTGGAGTAATAATTTATCTAAATAAGGAAATTATAATGGTGGTAACTCAAAATTGAAATATAAACATATTACGATTATGTATAGAAATTAAAGTTTCTAATAATATTTGGTCCCAATATAAATTGGAAAATATTCATATAAATTTTTTCAATCTATATCTGTATTTCTTGTTCATAAGATTTGCTGCCCCTTAAAAAAATTTAGTCTCTTAAAAAAAATTAAATTCTTCAATTGTTTCTTTGCGAGAAAATCGCAAAGCAGCAAAATATATTATTAGTTCCTTGATTTTTTAAAAAATATATTTTTTTATCTGTTTTTTAGGTTTATTCGAATATTTGGTTTATTTTTCTGTGTGGCAATATCGGAATACTTAAATTTACATCATTTTGTTCAGGATCTGAACGAAATAAGAACTTTAACTATGCAGAACATAATTGTGAGTTAATAGGAAAGAATTCTTTAAAGAATTTTTGTAGAAAAAATGGAAAAATTGTTAATCCACCTAATGCAAATGAAATTACGGACATAAATTCTGTATATTTTGATTCATTAACTGGCCAAGATTTAAATAATTACTCTAACTTAAAAATTCTTCGCTTAAATTATACAGATATTGGTTACGCTTCTATAAATCAAAATTTATTTAATGGTAAGTATAAATTTGTTACTTTTTATTTTTACAAAAAATATATTTTTCATCTTTAATTACTATTTACTAAAAGTCGTTAAAAAAGGATAGAACGAATTAAACCATCTGATAAGCATATAAGCATGAGTTTGAACATTTTTATTCATAGGCATAAAAACAAAGAATGGCTTAGGTCAAGAGTAAATTACCACCCAAGGCAAATCCGAGGCTGGTTAACTAAAATCCGGGTCATTCTTTTCTTATGCTCATTGATAAAAAATAATTTTTCTTTGCCATTCACGAGGATACAAGCCTTTTTCGAGAGCACTGCGGTAAAAAAATATTTGATCTCTTGATTTGAATAGGAAGAAAAGTCATCTACTATTATTCCTCAGCTCTTATCCGTCTGTTGTGGCCATCAACGCGGTAAAATGTAACACTTAAATTTTTTTCAGGTTAAAATTTTGTAAGTTATAATGGTTTCCAGATAAAAAACTTATGAAATATTTAGTTTTTTAGTCATTTATGGTGTACAAACTTTCATAAAAGGTCTACAGAGGGTAAAATCTAAACATTTTTCAACCAAAACGTCCCAGTTCCTGATAATTTTTGAAATTTATTTGTATTTTTTACCTAAAATTTACACTCGAGAATTATGGAGGCTGCTGATTTCCAATATGATACTAAAAAAATTATAAAATTTAATCTTGGAGTGTAAATTTATATAAATAAAGGTTGTTAGTGGTGAAAAATTATAGTTTAGAGTATGCAACTATTTTTATAATAAAATAAAAATACTAGAAGCTTTTCTTTTCTTCCCCTTGATAAGTTTTTTTAATTTGAAGTAATTGGCCTAAAAATCCCTGGTGTCTGATTTTAAAAGTCGAATTGTTATGACAAAGGGTGATTATTTTTGTTTGATCACAATTAGTGACCGAAGTTTTCATTTTATTGACCAATCGACTTTCATAAAAATAACATGGTAATGGACATAATTGGGGAGTTATCATTAATTGGTGCAGTCACCATACATTTATAAAAATAATTAAGAAAAGAAAAAAACACTTTTTTTTAACTTACAATTTGATTTTAGGTATACCAAAACTAAAACTACTTGAAATAACTGGTAAGCAAGTGCGTTTTATGGATGGTATTTTTAAAAATTGTACAAAAATTACAATTTTAACCATTAAGACGTCAAAGGTTTTAAATTTCAAACCAGAAACATTAAATGGACTACATAATCTAAAAAGTTTGAGCATGAATATTGAAGCACCTATTAAACTAGATTCAAATTTATTTAAAAATTTAAAAAATCTTAAAATATTGAATTTGATTGGGAATATTACCAAATCATTGTCTGCTAGTATTTTCCAGAACGTGCTTAATTTAAAATTTATAGAAATATCAAAAAATGTTAATCTAATTAAGCTACCTGATAGATTACTTGCAAATTTTCAATTTATCAAAGAAGTAAAAATAGAGCTTAATGCACTAGAAAATTTACCTGAAGACTTATTTATGGGGTCCACAAATATAAAAACAATTTCATTTAGAGAAAATAAATTGAAAACTCTTCCAGAGAAAATTTTTAAAGGTCAAGCCAAATTGGAATATCTATATCTAAGCAAGAATAACATTACTCACTTACCAAATAATACTTTTAAAGGACTTGTTTCATTAAAAATTTTAAATTTAAATGATAACCAGATTAAATATATAAATGAGTACTTTAAAATTTACATTTTAATCTAACTTAAAAATTCAAATGAATATTTAAAAATAATTTTTTTTTTTTAGCAAACTATTTGAGAATCTCCCATTGATTAAACTGGTTATGGAATATAATGGATTATCAAGAATTCATAAAAACGCATTTTTGCATTGTACATTAACAGAACTGTACATAGATAACAACAATATTTCATTTGACGATGAAGACGAAGAAAGTCTTTCACCATTTCGAAATTGCAAAGATATTGTATCAATGAATTTATCCTTCAATAATATTAGCAGAATATACAGAGATTGGAAAGAATATAAAAATATTTTTGTACTTAATCTAAGAAATAATTCTATCAAGTATATCCAGGTAATGACTTTTTTCGCTTATGAATTATCATTTTTACAGTATCATTACCCACCTAGTTAGGTGGCTTTGTTTGAACTGCTTAAATTATCAATTCAAGGATTTTGCTTGAGATAACGAGCTATTGCTCGAAAATTGAAAAACAGTATTTAATTTTTTATCACAAGTATAATCTTTTTTAGCAAAAAACATTGATCATTTGTTATAAAATCTGCCCCCATTTCCAGCATTTTTAAAATAGCATTTTGATTGAAACTTCCTAGTTTTAAAAAAAAAACTTATCAACATCGACTCATTATTGTTTTAGAGCGAAGACCTAAATTTTTCTGCATTGGGCATTAATGTTTTCCTTATAGATAACAAAATCTTAATTTTTCTAATTTGGAAAGTATGCTTCGAGTTTATAAGCATTCAGAATATCGGGCAAAAATTTATATATCTACGAATCCCGTTAAGTGCGACTGTGATGTTTTTCACTTAATTCAATACATAAATGGAAAAGTCAATAATACAATCAAATCAAAATTGGAAATTAACTATCAGCCTTTAAATTGCGAATCACCTCTTGAATACAAAGGAAAAGCTATTAAAGACTTGGACTCTACTACTTTTAAATGTGAAAAAGAAAAATCAGAATTCCCACTTCATCATCCTTGTGGAACAAATGGATCTTGTGACTGTCTTTTAAGACCTTTTGACAAAACTTTATT
Source organism: Anagrus nilaparvatae (assembly GCA_022575985.1). Lineage (NCBI taxonomy): Eukaryota > Metazoa > Arthropoda > Insecta > Hymenoptera > Mymaridae > Anagrus > Anagrus nilaparvatae. Next base: position 8,964,508 of record JAKSXM010000165.1, read on the forward strand.
TATAGACTGTTCAAATAGAAATCTTTCAGAAGTTCCCCTATTCCTAAGTCATTATGAAGTTGACAGAATAGAATTGAATCTGCAAGGAAATAATTTCAAAGAAATCATTGATCTAAGCAACTACGAACATAATAAAATTCAAGTTCTTGATTTATCTAATAATAAAATTACAAATATTACAAAAAATATTTTACTAGGAAATTTAAAGGTAAAAGAATAAATTAATCATTTGAAAAAATTAATTTTATTTTAAATTTTAATCCATTTTATCTTTAGGAACTTTATTTAGAAAATAATAATTTAACAAAAATCGGTTCCGGAATTCTTAGTCAGTACTTGAATAATTCAAGAAAGATAAGCTTATTTAATAATCCGTGGGACTGTAACTGTGAAACTTATGATTTCCTAGAATTTGTAGTACCAAATGTAAACAGCGTTTCTAAAAATGAGTTATTTACTTGTTTCGATGTTAAGGTTCCTATATTTATACTGGATAAATCCAAGATATGTCCAAGATTAATTAATCCTACCATAATGACTTTTGCGTATATAATTTCATTTAGCAGTATAATGTTTGGTATCACAATGGCACTGTTTTTTAAATACAATCAGCTAATAAAAATGTATTTATATTCAAGAAACTTATGTCTTTGGTGGGTCAAGGAAGAAGACATCGATCAAGATAAAAAATACGATATATTTCTCAGTTTTTGTCACGCTGATCATGATTTTGTTATGTCGAAAATAGTTCCTAAGCTTGAAGAAGGTGAAAAAAAATTCACAACATGCATACACTTTCGCGATTGGGAAATCGGTGAATGGATTAGCAATAGTGTAGCTCAATCAGTTCAGTGTTCGAGGAGGACCGTAATTTTTCTATCTGAAAAATTTCTTAATAGTTATTGGGGAATGCTGGAATTTAAAATAGCACATAAGCAAATGATGAAAGACAGATGCCTTAGGTTAATTTTAATTTTACATGGTGACGTTTGTTCGATTGATAATCTTGATTCTGAGCTTCAACAGTATTTCAAAACAAATACATACATTTTATGGGATGATCCTAATTTTTGGAAAAGATTCTTGTATGCACTGCCTCGTAGATCAGAAAATATTCGAGATGAATTAAAAAATTGAAAGACTAATGAATGAACAGTGTTTTAAAAACATTACTTAGAATTCTCAAACATACTTTTTTTTTCTTTATATTTAAATTAAATTTTTATTTTTTTTTTACTGCACTGAATACTGGAATACTTAAAGTAAGTTTTTAAATAATTTTGGAAGATAATATTGTAAAAATATTCAAATTTGTATATTTTTTTAGGCGTGGATTAAAGGTTATTTTTTTTTTTTGTATATGAATTGAAACCTTTCCTAATTATTAATTTTATTATCTTGGGATTTTTTATTTTTATTTAGCCCTAGTTTTTTTCTTCATTTTTTTTTAAATTATATTAAACTGTATCAAAACTAAAAGTAATTTAAATAGTACACTCTTACGAAATATTTTAGGTTAGAAATCAACTTTTTAACCGTATTAATAGGGACAAACGTTAATATTTGGTACGAAATATTACATTTAAAGATGATAACTACCAAGCTGGGGATAATAGACATAAGAAACTATTACTCTCTCTTTCTATCATATTACTATAGAAGCGAGAACCTTGTGATTAAGATTTAGTTTTAGATTACATTACATTAAGATTTAGTTTTTGTAATAAAAATTTATATATCTCGTTTTTGGGGGGGGGGGGGGGGAGTGCATGAGACCACTGGGGTAGTTTACAGGGCCAAAAATTAAACATTTTCTATATTCATTTTTGGTTTCACCGTCCCAAAAAATATAAGAATTCATATTAAGTTTTAATTTTTGTACTAAACATAATTTTACCCGTTTGAGGGGGTATGAATGGGGGCAGTGGGGTCGTCTACAGGGCCAAACGTTGGTTAAAAACATTTTTTGTATACATTTTTGGTATAAGCATCCCAAAAAACATGAGTATATAGTTCAATTTTCATTTTTCGAAAAAAATTTTTTTTTCACTTTTTGGGGGGACATATGGGGGCGCTGGGGGCAAATTGGCTAGTTAAATTGCATTTCTATGGCCATATTCGGTTTTAGCACCACCAAAAACCTTCATTCCATGGAGTCTACCTTCTTGCACATGCCTTTTTTTTGTGTGCTTGTGTTATCTTAGCTTTAGTCCCAAAGTATTGCAAAAAAGCCCGTAAAAAGGGCTAGTTTTTTCCCATTTAAAGGTGTTCCCCAATTGTTAGCCAGATTCGGACCCCGGGTTCGGATTGAGCGACCCAAAAAACCTATAATAAGCCGTTTCTCAAGCCGCTTATTGGTGCCAGATTCCCTTTCAAGTAATATTTCTGATTTTGACCATTTTGAACCTTCCAGGGCCCGACTCCCTCCTTAAAACTCCAGATACCAAAAAATTTCAAATGTAAACCTCGTTCGTTTTGGCTTTATCTAAAATATTATACTATTCTGAGGTGTCTTAACTTCACTTTTTTTTTGCCCAAAATTGGCCAACTTTAGCAACTCAACTTTTTTCAATACCGCTGTCGAAAAAAACTTTCCATAGAAGGTTAGTACGTTTTGGTGTTTTCTACGTCTGAACGAAAATTCAAGTGTCTTAAATACACGCCTACTTTACCATAGCTAACTCTTAATCTACTATAGGTATTATGATGTATGACAAGAATATTTAACTTCAAGCATTTTAAAGAAATTTGTCAATTTTCAATTTCTTTCAGACGTTTTTAGCTGATTATTTGTTAGGAGTGTATAATATTTCAAATGATACTTTTGTTTTATTATGTTAACTATTAAATAAAAAACGTGGATTTTTTGGAAAAGGTATCAGGCATTAATACAATTATTTGATAGAATCTTGCGGTGTTATAGAGGGAAATGAAAAAAGAATGATAAATTAAAAATATTTAAAAAATGCAGAATGAACTTCACTGATTGCCCCAAAATTCGCACATATTTTTGTACATATCAAATATGATCCTGCCCAACATTTTAACTCTCTAGGTGCAAATATTTTATATGCAAATATAAATTAGGCCCATTTAATTTTTTTTTGGAATTTTGGAACGAAATTATTAAACTTCGCTTCTAGGAGCTGTAACTGGCAAATGATGCATTGAAAAATTTTTATCCACCTTTTCTTCATAACATCAAAATATTAACCTATTCGTAGTTTAAAAAAAAAAAAATATCCCCAAAAAAGGAAAACCAGATCCCCCCTCGGATGTCCATCAGAAGTAAATTGATATTTTATATTTTGGATTAATACCAAAATGAGGGGAAAGCAAAAAGTAATTTTATTCAAACCATGAAAAATACCTAAATACCTCAAAATTAGGTAATTTTTTCTTCTGCACAATAAAGCATAACATTCAATTATATAAAAATTAACATTAATATTATTTGAAACAGTATTATTACGCTACGTTATTTATTAATTTATTATATAAACTATATATATTTAATGTACAAATGTATTATGCTATTATCTCTCTATATTATAAAATTCTAAACGCTGCCGCCGCCGCCGTCGACATGGGTCATTTGGACACCCTCATTTGGGCACCCTCATTTGGACACCCCCATTTGGACACCCCCATTTGGACACCCCCATTTAGACACCCCCATTTGGGCACCCTCATTTGGGCACCCTCATTTTAACACCCCCATTTAGACACCCTCATTTTATCACCCCCATTTGGGCATAGTACATGTGGACACAATACTGTCAGGCACTTCTAAATTTTTTATTATATTAATCATTAACTGTATTTGATTTATTTATTCATTAAAACAGACTACAATGGCAGCGGTCTGATTGTCAATTAAATAGAGTTAATAGATTTCATACGTTACACAATAATACATCAAATCTATAGTTTAGAATTTTATAATATAGAGAGATTATATTTTTATTTACATGGTCCCAAAATATGGTACCAATATAAATCTATATATTTAAATTATTAACTGAAGATGGAGTGATTATTCCGAAACGTCTTTAAAAAACTAAAACTATTTTCTAATAAAGATCTTCACTTGAAAAAATTGTACCTATTCATTTATAAAAAAATTTTATTTATCCTTTATATAGTAAGAAATAATTAGTTAAATTTAACAATGGATTTCATATTATTGCAATTAAAATAAATATTTGTGAAAGAAAAATTAAATTATTTAAATTAAAAAAAAAATTATTGGCAAATAAGTTTAAAGTTTTATTCTTTCTAATTAATTGTCTTTTAATGTCTAATTCTAAACATGGGCCTTTTCACCACGCTCGACGTTTTGCGGGGGTTGGCGCGCGGAGCGCGCAGGGGGCGGAGCCCCCTAGTTTACTATAAACTTTTGACTAATTTTAACGCCATACTTTTATATGTACTTTTACTTTTGTTATTTTAAAATATTCTAGTAAATATCGCTGATAGTCGAATAGAATCGGATCCAAAAAATATTTTTATATATTATTCTGCATGCAATTTTCATGTGCCAACATATTTTGGTGGTCAACTTTTCTGCTGAACTCTATGTGGCAAAATCTGTGGTGACGCATTTTTTTGGTGGCGTAAGTTATATCTTCCAAAAGTAGGGAAAAGTAAATTTTTTATGTATCCTTTCGACCATGAAACATATTTGGAGTACATTTCAAGGTCCAACCATGCAAAACTATATACAGTTTACAAATATTGACCCATATATTTCAAAGATGAACGCAATGATCTACTTCATCAATTTTATTTTAATTTTAAATAATCAAATTTTAAAATATCTAAAATCAATCAAATCCCTTAAAAAAAAGTATGATAAAATACTGATAAGGCTCTTGCCTCACAAACACAGGCAATATTAACATGGAACAAGTTTATTGGATAGGGTATTTGAAAAAGTCTGGTTCAGTAGGGTGGAGGGTGAAATGGACTTAGCTCCCTAAAGTCTCACACACAAACTCATGGGCACGAGCAAAAAAGCATACGAGCACGAGCAATATTGAACAAAGTGGGATTAATATTTTTAATTTCTCCTCTTTAGCCCCTCCATTCTAACTCCCACTATATACTACTTTTGCTCGTGCTCGTGTGCTTTTTTTTTTTTATTAATTAATTTATAGTATAAATATTATACAAAGCTATGAATTACAATTGTTTTTACATAAATGCATGACACATGAAGCTATATAAATCTATGGAATAGAAAAAATAAAATTTAATTAACAAACATAAAAGTATTAACTGAATAAATTCAATAGAACATAAAGTAATCCAGTAGTGGAAAAACTAGGGCAGAAGCTAGCTGCTTCTGAAGGTTTTTCGTGACTAGATTTTTGAAGTACCTTAGTCTGTACAGGGAATAATTAACCGTTTTTACTACATGGTTAAGGTGGGTATTCCATTTCATGTCAGAGTCGAAGAAAATACCAAGGTTGTTTACTGATGTAGAGGGTTTAATATTTGCACCACCGAAGTAAAATGAGTTGTTAGAGATATAAAAATCATTTGCATTTTTTCCAAAGATAATTATTTTCGTTTTGTCTTTGTTTATGACGAAATTGTTTAGAGTGTGCCTGTAAGCATCTCAATTTTCCCATTTAAATAACATGGGAATTTTTACTTTTCAGCTTTCTAATTTTTTACGAAGCTTGAAAAATGTTTTGAAAAGCTGCTAATAATTTTGGAAAATACTATTAGTGGAAGCAAATTAGACAAAAAAGTCACTGAAAAAGGATGTAAAAGGGAAGTGCAATGTTTTTTTTTTGTGTGTTTAATATACATATGTAAGAAAGAATCTGATTTTTTTTGTTTCCCGGAGGAATGCTTCGCCAGATATGGGGCAAAAACTACTTTTTTGCTAAATTTTAAGAAGTTTGCTATCGAATTTTGTCATATCTCTGGTTAAAATGGTCATAAAAAAAAAAAAAAAATGGAAAATTTTCGTAATTGGACAGAGACTAGAACTAATTGGGTGGGGTTACTATTAAAATACATCCTAACCTCCAAAAATCCAATTTTGTCCAATTTTTTAATTTTTTTTAATAATTTGGGCAAAAATAATCAGATTTTTATTAAAATCTCAGGAAATATGTATTTTAATGACGGGACCATGAGGTTAAATTTTTGTAAAAAAATATTTTTTTTTTTTGGCCAAAAATCAAATTTTTTCGCAAAAATTGAGCAATTTTGAAATTAGCGCCATTTTATGCAAAAACATGCTAGGGTAATTTTCTTTTTATTAAAAGTTGCCTTTTTGTATGTACATTAACCTCAGTACCCGTAAGTATTCGTTGGCTCAATTAAAATGCCCATTTTAGGAGCAGGAATGAAAAATACCCTATTAATTTTTAAATTTTTTTAATTTTTGCCGTATTTGGTGTAATTTGCGCAATTTTTTGTGCTGTTTCTTACGTATTTTATACAAAATTTAAATTTTCCTTTTATTTAGCCATAATATTTTTTTTAGAATTTGGCCTAACCTCAAAAATAACGTTTTTTTTGGTCCTGTCGTCAGGCATGATATTTAATGCCATAAAAGCTGCATGGCAAAAAATGGCTGGAATTTATGTTTTTTGACCCCCTAAACACGAATCCGAAATCCGTTTTGCAAAATTCGTGGTCAATTATTTGTTATTAACAATTTATTGCAAAATTTGATAACAATCTAAATGTTAAATATCCTGTAGCTAAAACAATTCAAAATTTTGATAAGTACCTGATTTTATTATACATATTTTGACTCACTGAATCCGAATTTCTAATTTATAAGGTCATATGATTAATTTTTTAAACAATATTTAATTGTTAATAAATTGTTTAAACAAATTTTTCTTGAAAATTAAGTGTGACACCTTTTTTTATGTATTTTTTGACCCTTTGATCACGGTTTTCAAGTTCTTTTTTGCAAAAACCTTACTTTTAATAATTGTTTAAACAATTTTATTTTGCTTATAAGCCAAAATTAGTATGTTGCTACGTAAAATTCGACAAAAACATGAATTCCGTAGCTTACAGTTTTCGTGATTTCGAAAATTGATCACCAATTTTGTATAATTTTTAATTGCTGTATACAAATTTTTAATTTTCATTTGGTTGGGTATCGTTTTTTATATGTTTAAATAGTGCTTTCCATCAAATGCCAGCTTTTCAAAACATTCTGCAAGCGCTGTAAAAAATTATAAAGCTGGAAAGTCAAAATTCCCATCTTATTTAAATGGGAAAATTGAGGTGCTTACAGGCATGCTTTTTTGAAAAGTAAAAGCAAAATTCTTGGAGCTGGGCACTTTTTGTGACCAAAAGTTCACAAAAAAACCCGGGGAGCCAAGTTTTTGTTAAAACTGCAATTTTAGGTCCACTCTAATGTACATATACTATACACCATTGAATAAAGGCTAAATTAAGGGCAAACTTGGACAAAAATCCTCCAGAAATGAAAAGTTGTGGAATGTATTGGTTTTGAAAGGGAAAACAGAATCGGACATTCCAATCCAGTGCTCGGCCATCCCAGGGGGGGGGGGGGGGGCAAAAGCTGGGGCAAAACAGTTGTTTGCATATAATTCAAAAAGTAAGCAAAATATTAAAAAAAGTTTGCAATTAAAATTGTAGCTGAAGAAATTTCCGACGAAAATGGTTCTTCGAAATTTTTCAGTCGGACGCACTGGGACCGAGCTATAACCGGTCAAATTTTATTACTAAATTTTCAAAAATCAATATTCCACGAAAGAAAAAAAAACGCGTTTTTTATAAGTTTTTTTGATTTTTTGGTAGTTAAAAGTGTTAGATATGGGTATGTAAGGTTTTTTACATATAATAGTATGTTTGTAGATGTAAAATTTTGCATGTATATGTTTCTGCATCCCCACACATAGACGTTGCAACCCCTAGAACGTGCATTTTTTTAGCGTCCATTTTTTGATGTATTCAGCTAAAAAATCTTATAAATATGGGCAAACATAGTATGGAACTACTTATTAGAGATCCATACTATGTTTTCAAATCAAAATATTATTATTATTATTTTTTATTATGCTTACTTTTACCCAGCTTTTGCCCCCCTTGGGGGGGCCCAGCACTGGATTGGAATGTCCGATTTTGTTTCCCCTTTCAAATTAGCCCAAAACCAACACATTCCACAACTTTTTATTTCTGTAGGATTTTCGTCCAATTTGAGATCTTTATTCAATGGCCTACTATTAATTTTGTTAATCTAAGGGAGTTACCTTTTTACAGAGTGGATAAAACGCAATTTTTCTTTCTCAGAGGGGAGAAAACGCGTTTTTCAAATCAAAAAGAGTTTTCGACCCGCTAGTATGAAAAATTATAAAAATTTTAGGGCGCCGTAAGCCTATTTTTGGGGCGCCTGACCAAAAATTTTAAATCGCCCCCTCCAAAACCAATTGGCTACGCCCCTGAATTTTTATTTTTTATGATTACGGTGTACATAAAGAGCCTGAGAAAATATTTTACGAAATGCTCATATTTATCAAAGATAAGCTAAAATTATACTTCAAACACGTATTAAATAATTTAATAATATAAGTTACCTAAAAATAATTTTTATATTAATACTCACAAAATAAAAATGAAGCTTATAAATAACATAATGTATACGGTACGTAATTATTTAACTTATTAAATATTAATATTTATATAATAATATTCAGTATTAGGTTTCTCTTTTTAAATTTTCAACCGAAATTAAAGCAGAGCAAATTGATAAAGTATATAATGCATAGCTGAGTAGTTACTTAATTTGTATTGTCTTTAAAAAGATAAATTTTGTTAATGGTAAATGTGTCTTACGAATCACATTTTACTTTCATAATATTTTTTTTAATAAAAACCCTTTCATAAAAAAGTTTACTGTTCAAAAAATATGAAGAACGAATGGTTATTTTTTGCAGTTGTAAAATCTAAAAATCCACAGAAAAAACCTAATAATTTAGCATTTTTATCAAATTGAAAGCTTCACCTTCATCTCTATTTTATTGGGTTTTTGGCCCTATAATTTTTTTTATTTGATTTATGGATTTAGCAACTGCAAAAACTCCCGGGAATAAATTTTGAGTAATAAATAACAATTTGTTTTCGAATAATAACCTTTTTTATTAAAGTGGAACGTTTTGTCCGCCCCAACTCTAATATTCTACGGATATCCAAGATGCTTATGAAGTTTTAGAAACAAAATTAGAAATATAAAGCGGGATTATAACTTTTTTTAATAAAAAGGATTTTTGTTTTAGATTCTCCCGAAGAATATGTCTTTTATTTTTATATTTTTTACAATAACATTACATGCATGCTGTGGATCAAATATTGCTAACTTGAAACCTAAAAGTGAATTTGTTAAGAACAACGAGTCAGCGAAATCGAAAGAGTTTCATAACAGGAATGACTCTTTTAATTTTTCACTAAACTCTAAGTCAATCCTTCAGATAAAGTCTAAGAAAGAATGCGATTCTTTATCTAATTTAAAACTTTCCGACTATCCGCAATTAAAACAGCTTCATATGAGTTGCAACGATGTTAGCTATTTGAAAATAGACAGAAATCTCTTAGCTGGTATGTACAAAATTAATTTATTTATTACGAACCATTAATGGATGTTACTTGTTTCTACATAGTAACAAAACTTATTTCTATGTTTCGTTTAAGTTGACTTACAATAAGATCATTTGAAAAATGATTTGATGTGAATTCCAAAAAAGACTTCAAAAAAATAACTTTTTAATAATGAAACTGATCTTTTTTAGAATTAGGGACCGGAAGAATGCTTAAATTTTGCTTATTTTTCAATCTTTTAAATTTAATTAAATTTTTTACCGAAATCTGCTTGTAGCAAACAGAAAAGTAGCTTGAAGAACGGATGAGTTAAAAGATCTTATTGGTTATACGTTTGTACCTTTGTAGCAAAAAGAAATTAATTTAGCAGATTTAGTTGTCAGTGCAGTGGATTTTTTTTTAATGTAATACATTCTGATACTTTATTAAAATTTGAAATCTTAGATTGAGTTCAGCTATAAATTTATCAAAACTCTGAAAATTTTTATTACGGTCAAAACATGTGGTTCACTGGTCAAAAACTGCAAAATCTGTTGCTTAAAAATATATATAATTTACTCGATAATTTCATTAAAAATGCAAAAACTACCTTTTTGAAGGAGATGTTTATAAGTACGTAATTTATTATTTCAATTTTTTAAGTGGAATGTAAAATCTATTTTATTTCATGACCGATTCATGACCTCAATTTTGATTTTCTAACCTGTTTGATTTTCGATAATTATTTTAGAAATAGGTGGCAGTATTCTTTTTACAAACAATAAATTATTTTTTTTTGAATGCAGCTTTCAAAATTTTTTTTCCTTGTCAGCGACATATATTATAAATTTATTTGATTTTATAGGTGCTTCAAAACTTGAACAACTCATGATTATTGGTAATACAGTTTACTTGCCAGATTATTTATTTGAAAACTCTACTTGTCTTCAAAAAATAGCTATTGAAGCTTTGGAACTGGTAAATTTTAAACCAGAAACATTTTATGGATTGAAAAATCTTAAGCAATTGAACCTGACTGTTAAGAATGATCTTAATCTTCACCCTCAAACGTTTTCTAACTTATTAAGCACTAGAAAATTAATTTTAAATGGACTAGTAAGAAATTTAACCACTAATACCCTGCAGAATCACAGTAACCTTCACTACATAGAAATGTGTAATAATAAGAATCTGGAAAAATTGCCATCAAAATTTTTAGCGAATAAACATTTTCTTGAAATTGTTAAAATAGAATCAAATAGAATCATCGAAATACCTGAAGATTTATTTATTAATTCAACTAATATTGATACAATTTCTTTGAGAGGAAATAAGTTAATGAGTCTGCCTAGAAAAATTTTTACTGAACTTATTACTTTGAATCGTCTTAACCTAAGCAGAAACTATTTAACTAGCTTACCCGACTACATATTTACAAGTTTGATCCTCTTAAAGGATATTGATTTAACACACAATCAAATCAAAGTTATCACTGAGTAAGTATTATTCAAAAAAAGCACGCACTCTTTATAGCGAAATAATGGTAATTTTTGTTAAATCTTGAATTAGGTTTTGTTATATTTTCTGATAGTTTAAAAAAGATTCGCGTTTAGATTTGATTTTCGAAATGAATTTTTTTTTATAGAATAAAACAACGGTTATTAGAAAGAGATTTACGGGATTACTGTGTATGTATACGCCCAGAAACTCGAGGTTTGCGCGTGGGCAATATTAATTTAATATATGAGTAATATTACTAACATGCCGTAATATTGATTTAAATTTTGGTTCCTCATAGAGGAACCATTGTGATGGGTCAAATTTTGATTTTGGATTTTTTGGCATATAAGCACGTTTTGGACCTCAGGAAGATAAAAAACCGGTTTTTAAAAAAAGTCTGTATGTGTGTGTGTGTGTGTGTGTGTGTGTGTGTGTATGTATGTAACCGGTGAAATTTCACAACCATTATGGAATTAAGACCTAATTTTATTTTCAAAAATTTTTTTATCAAAAAATCTCAAACTACTTTTTTTTTTTTTAATTTGGATGTAATACCTCATTTATTTCCACGAAAATACTTATATTCGAAAGCACGATTTTTACTGGATATCTCGAATCTGATAACTAATTTATGAAAATTTTTTTCTCAAAATTTTTTTTACCAAAAAATACAAAAAATACCAATTTTTTTTTTCTTTATGGATGTAGTACTTAATTTATTTCTGTTGAAGTACTAGTTTTATAAATATCATTTATAGTAATTTTTTGGACCTAATACTTAATTTTTTCAAAATTTTTGTCGCTAAAAAATACAAAAAACGCCAAAATTTTTTTTATTTTAGGACTTAGTACTTAATTTCTTTCTATGAAAGTATGAATATATAGAATTATCGTTTGTAAAGGATTTCTCTATCTGATACGTAATTTTTCGAAATTTTTTTTTTCAAAATTTTTTACATAAAAAAATTAAAAAAATACTCTAAATTTTTTTCTTTTTGGACGTAGCACTTAATTTATCTCTATGAAACTACTAATATCTAGAATTAACGTTTTTACTAGGTATCATTTTTATTCCTCAATTTAAATATATCAAAAATTTTTTCTTTAATTCTATAGCTGGTGTAATTAAAATTTAAAATTAAAATTTATTAAAATTAATTTATTAAAATTAATTAAAATTTACACCAAAAACTGTCTATCAGACATAATTATCATAAAAGAAGATTATATACTAGTATAGAAAAATCTTCTTTTTTTTATGTAAAAAACCTAATTTTTTCCATGAGATGTTAAAATTACAGTATCAAGGATAAGATCATTCAAAGATCATTCTTAGTTTTTCTTTTGACGTTATACTTTGTTAGGTAAAATAGACCATTAAGAACATTTTGTTATTGCTAATGAGGAACCAGAGTGCCAATTACTTGGCAGCGTATTTTTAGACTGTGTAGTAATATAACAAATAAATAAAATTGAAGCCTATACTTCGATAAGGGGCGTTCATAAATTATATAAGACAATTTTTAAGATTTTTTTACGCCCTTGTACCCAACTGTAAGATATTGTAAGATTTGTCCCTCCCCCCACCCTGACTTTTTATAAGAATTCAAAAATTTCTTTCGTAAAAATATTTTGCAAAATATATTATTTAAAGCTAAGGCTTCATAAATACAAAAACTATAATTTTTGTTATTATTTTTATTTTTTAATTTTTGATAAGTATTAAAACTAGTATTATATTACAATGCTTTGATTTAGAAATTCGAATATCTTTCTCCTTTCCAAGATTACATTATAAATATTATATTTAAAAATAATTTTTTTACCCTCCCGGGCGTAAAACTCGTGTGTAAAGAATTTTCTGAACTCGTTCTACGCCTAGGTGGACAAAAAATAGTGTAAACACCATTGGCGAAATACTTTAGACACGAGCGCGAACACATATCACTCGTGCCGAAACTTTTACGCCCTTGATACTAAATGTACTAATACAGTTTATTTTTCTTTGCAAATAATTGCAAATGACTTGAAACGTAAAGAAAATTTAAAAAAAACATTTTTTCTTTTCTTTTTCCAAAATTTTCTCAAATCTCGTCAAAAATTTTTTTTTTAATTTTCTTTACGTTTCAAGTCATTTGCAATCGTTTGACGAGAAAAAAAATTCCGCTTGCTACAAGCGGATTTTTTTTTCAGTGTAGTTATGAGAATAAATATAGTTAAATTTTAATTGAAATTAAAATACTTGAATCATGTATACAAAAAAATTTGAAACATGAGAAATATTTTTTGATAAAAATATTTTTAATGAGTAATTTTTTAAAACTGATTCTTTATGTAAGATTCAAAAATACCATGCCTTCCCTCATCGTAAGAAATCGAAAGAAATTGATTGACCCCCCGTTCCCAAATTTGTCTTACGTAATTTATGAACGCCTCCTAAGTATACGAATTATTTTATTTACTGCGTGCTATAACATTAATTTTTAATTAGTAAAGAACCAAACGATGGGGGAAGGATAGAATCACATAGAATCTAATTAATTACAATTTTCTGTGCATTCAACAAATAATTTATAAAATTTTTTAGAAACACTTTCAACGAAGCAGCAGTAGAATTTCTTTATATGAATAATAATAACTTAACTTATATAGACAGCAATGCATTCCGAAACTGCAAATTACGAAAAGTATATTTACAGTTTAATAAGATTTCATTCAACAACAAAAATAATGATAACCTGTCACCATTTCGATATTGTCGAGACCTTTCACATCTTTTATTATCCGTTAATAATATTAGCAGAATATGCGAAGATTGGAAACAAAGTACAAGGCTTAACTACTTGTATTTAAATAACAACTCTTTCACTAACCTGGAGGTATGTTTGTTTTTTTATAGATCAAAATTTCAAAAATATTTTAGGGTTAGAGTTTGCAAAACACTTTTTGTATCATAACGCAATATGCATTTCAACTGACTTTTAGGAAAGATTATTTTGCCAGATGTGAAAGTTTAATATGCTATAATCGCATTTGGTGTAACTGAATGAAATTTAAATATTAAAGATACTATAAAGTGATTTTTCTTTTAGGTTAAAGATCTGAAATTTTCTACGGATTTTATTGATTTGAAGCTTAGTGACAATAAAATAACTCATTTAAATGTATCTAACTTTGAAAATGTAATTGTTAATTATTCAAAAGTTGATCACTGGATTTTCTTTGACAGAAATCCAATTCATTGCGATTGTCATATTTACGCATTGCTAAAATATTTAAACGAAGATAAAAATAAAAATTTGCGTAAAACATTTCGATTATTTGCTGAAAATTTAGTTTGCGATGGACCTCTTAAATATGCAGGAAAACATGTTAGCAGTATTAATTTTACCTCTTTTACATGCAAAAACGAAAAATTGGTAAATTCAACTGATAATATATGCAGAAGTCAAGAAAATTGTGAATGTCGTTTCAGACCTTTTGATAGCGCCTTGATAATTGATTGCTCAGCTAAAAACTTAACAATGGTTCCGAAATTAACGGGATTGGAATACATAAATAAAATTGAATTGCAGCTTCAATCAAATTATATAAGGCGAATCCCAGATATGAACAAACCGGAATTCAAACAAGTTGAATTTATTGATTTATCAAATAACGAGATTTCAGATGTATCAGACAGTATTTTACATGGAAATTTAAAGGTAAACAATTCAATAGCAATAATGAATTTTGGCATTAATTAAGTTTTTAATTTTGTAGGATATTTGGTTAAATAACAATTATGTTTCAAGCATCAATTCAAATACTCTCGAGAATTATTTTAAAAAGTCAAGAAAAATAAGTCTATACAACAATCCCTGGAAATGTGAATGTGAGACATTTGATTTATTGACATCAATGGGACTCGATATAAACAATCAGACTGAAGTAGAAATTTTCACTTGTTTTGATCAGAAAATTTCTTTCAAATCTTTTAAAAGAATGGATTTATGTTTCTGGTACGATAACCGGTCATCATTTATTGTTGGATCCGTTATTTCAATATGTAGTTTAATTTTTGGGTTAACACTAACACTTTTTTATAAATATATTCGTTAAATCAAAATTTTTTTGTATTCGAAAAATTGGTGTCAGTAGTGGTCTAAAGAAGATGACATTGATAGGGATAAGAAGTATGATATTTTTCTTAGTTTTTGCCACTTGGATGAAAAATTTGTTTTATAATAGTTCCTGAGCTTGAAGGAGGTGAAAATTCTTACAATATATGCATACATCTACGAGATTGGAAGTTAGGCGAATGGATTCACAAAAGTAACATGAGTTCAGTAAAAAAATCACGAAGAACACTTATAATTATGTTACAATATTTTTTGAATAGTACTTGGGGCTTAACAGAATTTAGGACGGCGTATCAAGAAACACTGATTGAAAAATGTGTCAGATTGGTCATTGTAAAGTGTGGAGATATTGAATCTTATGATAATCTGGAAGCTCATGATCTTAAACATTACCTCGAGTCAAGTACAATTCTTGAATGAGGTGATCCATATTTTTGGAGTAAACTTAGATATTCATTGCCCCATTCTTTGGAAAAACAAGATATAGTTTAAGACTTATAAAACAAATAAATAATGTCTAGATTTTAATTTTTTTTCAAATAAAATTACATGCTAAAAAAATTTGAAAATTACTGTAGTTAATTACACAGGCCCACAAAAATAGTCCAAACCCAGAAGGTAGACCTAACTGACTATACGTTATTTAGAAAATCTTACATAAGGATATATCTTTTCATATTTTCAAAACCTTTATGTTAAAACAGGGAAATGATAAAAAATTTTCTAATTCATTTAAAATAATTAAGTAGTATATAAAAAATAAAAAAATTTCTTTAAATTAAAATAATCTTTCAATTTAAACGCTGCTTTAACATAAGCGCTATTAAAAATATGAAAAGATATATCCTTATGTAAAATTTAACGCGGAATCTAAATTTTTGGTCAGATTTTTGATTGGTCACGTGACTTGGCGGAAAATTTAAAATTTGTAAAAAATGATCTTTTGTAAGCTGCTATGTTTTTATCTACAGTTCCCAAAAAACAGTGTCCCATAGAAATTTTTTTGCCAAAAATATAAGGTTTAAGGAAAATTTTAAACCTGGTTAGAAGATTTTTCACTAATAGGCATTTGAGAAATCGACTTTTGAAAAAAAACAGCCTATTTTAGCGAATCCTCGCGCATGCGCTACTCAAAAGAAACTTTGACCCCGGAATTGGATAGCCAGGAAAATTTCCTATCCGGACCTAAGAGGAAAAAAATTTTCATGCTAATGTAATTTTTTTACAGCAATAATAAAAAAAATTATGACTTATTTTTCTTAATTTTTTTTACAAAAGTCCATAACACAAAATGGCTGCAAAAAATCGAGATTTTGCTCTGGGAGGCTAAAAATTGGGCTGGTGACTTATTTTTGGTAGTACTTTTAGGAAAAAAAACGCTTTGGGGCAGTTTTGAAGACCCGACCATACAAGTCGCCCCCACTTCATTTAAATCTACCCATTAAAAATATGTTTTATTTGCTTCTAAGAAAAAAATTTTTATGATATAGATGTCATTGAAGTCTGGAACGTTCATGGAAAAATTCCCAACCTAAAAATGAAAAAAATAATTATTTTTAAAGAGAAAAATTCGCAGTAAATGATTCCATGTTGCAAAAGCTACAAAATAAAATAAGAAATATCATTTTTGAATCCCGGCAAACGGTATTAAATGTAAAAATAAAATTTTCAAGAATTCTTTGTATTTCGTTTTTTCTTACATTAGGAATAATATGCAAAAAAATCATTTGCGATAGTTTTCTCTCACAAATTTAGAATAATTTGATCACAATTTTTTATGATTTTAAGTCTGGCAAAGATATTTTAAGTCTTTCGTGCACTTCTAGCATATCAATTAAATTGTAATAAAAACGCATTCCAGGCTTGTGCATCCGTATAACTTGGTAGAACGAAGTATTTATTAAAAATACTCCTGTGGATAAGAGTTTTTTTTACAAAATCCCTAATTATTATAAAGAAAAATTTTTAAAACATGATTCTAACCTTCTTAAGAATTCTTTAAAATTTTATTTTTACATTTAATACCGTTTGCCGGGATTCAAAAATGATTTTTCTTTTTTTATTTTGTAGCTTTTGCAACAAGGAATCATTTACTGCTAAAATTTTAAGCAAAAATCTACTTAGGAATTTTCCTCTTTTTAAAATAATTATTTTTTTCATTTTTAGGTTGGGAATTTTTCCATGAACGTTCCAGACTTCAATGACATTGATATAGTGCATATAATAAAAATATAAAATATACCATCGTTTTTTTTGTTTGAATTTTGATGTAGAAAAAGCTGTAACATTTTTATATATTGCGTAACAATTTTTTTAGTTTTTCACACCTTCTCTTGATATTCAAGTTCAAATGGAAATTTTGATTTTTTATAATACGAAATTTTATTATTGAGTCTATTTTAAATTTAGTTTGATAAAGACTCTTGTTAAGCATATATCAATTCTGTTAATAAAATATTTTCGTTAAAAATTTTGTTGAAAAAATTATAAACTATGCCTCCTGCTACAAAAAATTGATTATAGATTATTTTCCAATTTATAAAATAAAATTAACTTATAAAAAAAAATTTTTTTAATAAATAAGAAGGGTGCAATATTGGTATTGTGATATCCATTTCGGGGGAAGGGTTGTATCTTTGTGACAACAAAAGACAAGGAGGTAGAAGGGTAGTGAAAATTTAAAAATTTGCGTGACATCCTTTATGAATGACATCTTATTACATTCGTCTAATAAGCGCCATTTTGACAATTTAATTATTGTCCTTTTCAAGCTACACACCAAACCTAAAAGACTTTTTTGTTACGCAGAAAATATTGAATGTTTATTTAATTCTTTAGAGAGGAATTATTTTGAGGTTAATTCTTTTAAAAAAATTTATTTTTGTTATAATTATTTTTGAACAGAATAAAAACAAAAATAAATTTTTTTAAAAGAATTAACCTCAAAATAATTCCTCTCTAAAGAATTAAATAAACATTCAATATTTTCTGCGTAACAAAAAACTCTTTTAGGTTTGGTGTGTACAAAAAAAATATAAAATTCAATATAAAATTCTACAAAATTATTGTTGAATGTATCACTAAGTCTATTTATATATCAGTTTATTTTCGTATTTAGTCATAATTTTTTACATTAAAAAAAACATAGAGATGCATCTTAATATATAAACACAATCTTTTAACAAAGTTTCTTTCGATTCCATAATAAAATTTTCAAATTAAACATTAAATAACTTTAAAATCAGCATTAAATAACTGATTTATATGTTATTTTTATTTTTCAACACCATTTTGTCTGCTGTTATAGTAACATGTATATAATTTTAAATATAAATTTTACAATGTCCCGTGTATGCATTATATAACTTGTATACACCTACGTGAAACATTCACACGGGCTAGTACAAAGTTAATTTAGCAATTTTTAACATTTTTCTCATTAAATTGATAGAATTTTTATAAACAGATTTTAAATTGTTAGTGTCTTCCACCCTGTTTATCGTATTATCTTATAATTGTAAATTAGCCATCTCATTAAAAAGTCCTTTATGCTTATTTTTTTCTACCCCTTAACTTATTAGTAATTTTATTTATATGTAATAAATCTAATTAGGAAAAAGGAAAAGGAATTAAAATCATTCTTTTTTTCATTACATCAGAATTTTTACTGTAACAACTAATTGGCTCAGTATCTTTAATTAATTTTAACTTTTTTCTAATATGTAAGTTTATAAAATCTACAGGATAATTATTAGCCAATAAAAATATCTTTAACAATTTAATATTATTAGACTGAAATCTTGAGTCAGATAACTTGGCACATTTATCCACTAAATTATAAAAAATAGCTTTCTTTTGATCTATTACAATGATATAATTATATGAGGTGCAAGATGTTGTAAAAAACATTTTTTATTTCAAAAAAAATTTGTAAGAATATTTTAAAGAATTACTTTTCATATATAATATTACAATAATTAGTAATATTTTAGACCCAAATTAAAGGTGCTTTTCTAATCAGTTACGAGATTGAACTCTGCCAAAAAATTTGAAATAACAAAAATATTATTAAACAAATACAATAAAATGATCAAATTTAAAGTATGATAAAAATATAGATAAGAAATTTTTTTGGAATATTTCCAGATAAAAAATAATTCTTTTATGTATTTCATAATAATTTTAATCACAATAATTTTATTTTTCTTTATTTGAAACTAGTATAATTTGAGTATAACTTAGACAGTTCGTTAGATTACTAAAATATTTTTTATTTAAAAAAAATAACCCACAAAATAAAATAATTGATTTTGCTGCAATAATGAAGACGGTATAATATTTTTGTAATAATTAAAGAAAAGTAAATTAGCTGTTAAACCAGCATTATTGCTGTTTCCAATATATTTGTAATTTAAAAAACTCTATATTGCTAGACGAGGTTAAGAATATATACTCCAGTAAAGGAAGTAAAATCTGGAAGGAATAATTAGAGGCAAATTGCAAATACTTGAAGTAACTTGAATTTTGTTAAGGATGGTACCCAGTACCCGAGTAAACAACTTCTGTTATTGGGAAAAAGCGTGGAAGCAGGGGGGTGGAACTTCTTGGATGGGGGGTTTAAAAAAAAAATAATAATAATCGATAAATTATCATTTTTTAACATAAAAACATTGATTGCAATTTTTCATAAAAATGCACCCCTTTCGAGTAATAACGCGAGGAAAAGTGTGATTTTTGCAAAAAAAATTTTAAATTTTTTAAAGTTTTTTTTAAATTTACTGAAAATCTGTTAGTATTACAAAAAAAGTTATATATTACTTATATGAAGTATTTTAGTTGACAAATAAAGTGGTTTTTTTTTTAATTTTTGTATGATTAATATTAAAGGAGATATGACATGGCAAAAATGGTTGCTTAACGAAAAATGTAGAAACCGGATCGTTCTGGCGTAAATATTTCGAAAAATATTACTTTTACAACAAAAATTATTTGTATCATTTTGCTAGATGACAAAATCGGAAAAATTTTAAGACCAACCAAAACCGTTTAAAATAAGCAGAAAAAAAGTTATGGGCAATTTAAACTTTTATCCAATTTTTTTCATGCCAAATTTTTAGTGCCATCTGGGCTGAGGTGCTTGAAAAAAAAATCCTTTAATGAAAAGTCACTTGTTCCTAAATATGTCCAGCCATTTTTGGCCTTATCGGGTGTTTATTTTTATCAAGCCAAAGCGTTAGCTTTGGATTTATGGGATTGAGGGGGGACGGTCACGCGACCCTCCATCGCAAGCAAAAGCTAGCTTTGCTTATATATATCTCTTTTTTTTCTCTCACTCTAAATTCATTGCTTCTAAGTGAGAGGGACATATTTTTACATTTAACTCACGATCGGAGACGGCTGAGATATCGAATTTTGGTTTGACTTACGTTTTTTTTATCGAATTTTTGCGATTTATCGCATTTTTTCGATTTATATCGAAGTTTTCATTTCAGTTTTTTGATCCAGTAGTTATAAGTATAGAAGACCCAAGTAAAAAAGTGAATATATTATCAATATATTGATTTTGAAATATATTGTCAATATATTGTGAACAATATATTGTGTACAATATATTGGGAAAAAATCAAAATTTTTATGTTAAAGAAATGATTAATTTAAAAGAAAAGATTATTACCTTAATTTTCATTATTATATTGTCTGCCAAATTATAATTTTTTATATATTTTATAATTTTTTATCTATAATTTTTTATATTATTACAATTCGTCAGACAAAATAATAATGAAAATTAAGGTAATAATCTTTTTTTTTAAATTAATCATTTTTTTAACTTAAAAATTTTGATTTTTTCCCAATATATTCTTCACAATATATTGTTCACAATATATTGACAATATATTTCAAAATCAATATATTGATAATATATTCACTTTTTTACTTGGGAGAGGTATCCTTATAATTTTGAATAAAAATATTTTAAATAAATTTAATAAGGAAAGGGGATTTTTATTCTTTTCTGTTATTAGGTAATAATAACGCAAGAGTAGTATACATATAATATTGGTACATGAATTCCTTAAAATATTTTGAATTTCGTATATCCAAATGTATCAGGAGAACATGAATAAAAATAGATATTTAAAAACGGGCCCGTACAGACCTCGGTTAACTTAGCCCCCCAAAAAAATTAATTTATATTTTTTATAGCTCAAATTAATCCTTTTTAATTGTACTAAATGTACATCGAATTTATTTTTTTGTGCAAAATTGTGCTTTTCTGCAAAACGTATAAAACAGGCGGGGGGCTAAAAAGTTAGCCCCCCAATTGAAAAACTTATTTTTCTGCTGAACTATACAATGCACAGTTAAAAGCTTTAGTGGAATAAATGTACAAATAATTGTGCAATGGGCTTGTGAAAAAATATTCACTAAATTGTTGACTAATAAAAAGTTATTAACAATTAAACAAATTATTACATTTAAAACGTGTGCACCATACTACTGCCATCTTACAGAAGACTTGGAAGTATATAGGGCGCTTGTTTTAAATATTTTTAGTTTACTATATATGTTACGCCCAAAAAGTTGGTATTTACTTAACTTGGGATTCGACTATTGTCGAAAATATTGATCCCAAATTATTTAACAATAAGTGAGGTTTTATAACTTTATTTTTATTATTTATTGTAGCCGATTGACCTCTCAAAACTTAACTCGGGTCAAAACTTATCCGTGGGTTTATGGGGAAGGAAACAAAAAAGCTTTGCCTCGGACGGTAATTTACTTGCGATTTGGGGCATCCTTTTTTTGTGGCCAAGGACAAAACATAATTTTTCTTGCTCAGTGTCGAGAAAATGCGTTTTTTCGAATAGCGCAGCGGCCAGAAAACACGCACTTTCTGGACACTAACAAGAAAACATTTTTTCAATTAAGTCGTTAGTAAAATTTCCTGCTGAAGCCATTCCTGACGTTATTTTTTCGAAAAATACTCGTTAAACCCCAGAAAATTGGAAAAACCAATGAAAATCAAGATATTAAAAAAACGTGATAAAAAAATCAAAGAAACTGTTAAACAGAGAGAATGGAAAATGTACAATTTTGAGAAATTATACTTTTTCTTCAGAAGAAAATTAATTTTCTTTTTTTTTTTTTTTAAAGCTCTAAAGTTGACGCATTTTTACGGATATTTTATTTTTTAGTTGAGTTGAAATCAACCTTGCTGGACAAATTATAAGGGAAAATTTAAAATACTTTGATTTTCTCTCTTGTCAATATTTCGTTCTCAATCCGAGTCTCAATCTGACGAGAACCTTTTTAAGACCTTTATTTATTAAAACATATTTTTACATATTAAAAAATTACAAAGAAATATTTTCAAATTACATATATATATTTTGAACAACCCATTTAAAAAATTTAATTTAATATAATTAAAAAAAAAGCAACTCTTAGTACCAACTGTATTTGGAAGTTCAAAAAACTTATTTTTATATCGATTTTAGTCAAGAAAATTTTCGAATAAATGCATTCAGGCACTTATTATTTTAATGGGTTTGTATTTTGCATCGTGACTTTCCAGCATTTACCCATATAAACTTTAAGTATTTTAGCAAGTGGGCTTTAGTTTCCCATACTTAAATTTTCTTACTATAAATTTGAGTAAATTGAGCCAAGGCTAACTTAAATATTGGCTAAAAATTCATATTAGGTACTAGAAACTCAATCCATAGTTGTTTTGAAGAAAAATTTTTTAATGATATCCTATTATTAATAGTAGGTATATATCATTAACTCGTACCCAGAAAATTAAAGAACGACTAAAGCCCAAATTACAATCTAAGGCGAAGCGTTTATATATGGAAACGGGCCGCATACGATTTTTCTTTGACAGTGTCGAGAAAACATATTTTTCCGGACATTTAGCGGAAATAGTGCTTTTTTACCTCGCGGTTTGAGCGCGCTGACAAGAAAAAGTAATTTAATATAGTTTTCCTTTACGCAAACTTTAAAATCGTGTTTTATTTATTAAATTCGAAATATTAAGAACTGCAGCGATTTCGGGCATTTTTTTATGGAGAAGGGTTGTTTTAGATTTTTCTTTGCCAGCTGCGACGAAAAAAATTTTCCCTGATCATTTTTTATTTTTTTGTGAGATATATTAACCTATTTATGAGGATAATCTGGTAACAATTAAAAAACAATAAATAATATATTTCTGTGGAAACATATAAATCCAAAACCACAAAAAGTTGGCTAATATAAGCAAAAAAAATTTTAAATAAAATTTTGGCCTAATGAAATAAGCTGGACTTAACCATATTCCTTATAAAATCTATACACAAGGTCGTATTTACAAAACAATTTTCTGACCCTTTTTACTATTTTTTAAAATATAGTTGGGGTCTAGGTATGTATATGTATTTAAAAAAAAATTTTAATGTATAGGCTATTAATAGAAATTAAGTATAAAATTTTGAGAATTTTTTATTGTTGTATATACGCTACGGTTAAAGTATAAATTTAAATATATATATATTAATGGTTTTTGGCGAAGCCTTAGGTTCAATCATGATTAAGTTTATGTTATAGTTAAGTTCATGATTTAGTTTTTCAATGGCTTTTTCTTTTGCTTTCATTATAATTAGAAAAAGCGCCACAAAAATAAAAGCAAAAAGTATGAACTGAATAAGTTTTTTTAACCATGACATATATACTAAACTATTAATTATATTACTGTTACCAGATGATGAAATTTCACACGAGAATTTTTTTATGATGTTCTCATAAAATTTCATGATATTATTATGTATATACACGGCTAATTCGAAGCTCATTCTGCGATTAATTAAATATTTTTACAAGGAAAAGAACTAAAAAAATGATTTAATTTGGAACTTTTCTCAGAAATTACAAATTTTTATATTTTAACAAATTTCTTATTTCTCGATGGCAATAGAGACTAATAGTAAAAATTGAAATTTTTTTAAAAAAATTAGTATTTGCAATATATCGGAGAGAGCATATAAATTTGTCCACAATTTATTAAAAAAAAAAAAAAAAATTCAATTTTTACAATTAGTTTCTATTGCCATCAGGTGAATAAGTTGTTTCTGAACTCAACTGTAAAAAATAAATTTTTTTAAAAATGGAAATTATTGTATCTTCGGTTTATTTACATTAACTTTGTATTTTATATTTTATTTATAATCGATCACTTAATGCAAACTTTTATCATTTTTACATATCTTATTTAACATCAAAACTTTTCCCAAAAGTTAACCGAAATACAGAAGTTTCAACCTGCATTAATTGTTTGATGTTTTATTTTTTAATTAATTTAATCAAGTTAGCTTTTTTGAAAAAATTGGAATATTTTACTTGAAATTTAACTTTCATAAAGTATTATAAATGTTTTTGTTAAAACATTTTAAATAGTAAAATTAAAAATTTGTTATTAAATTTTATATATTATATACTTTTACTTTTCAATTAATTTATAAATCAATCGTATAATAATTTATATTACATTTTTAAAATTTATTACAAAAGTCATAAATAATATATTTTTTGGCATAATCTGAAAAACGAACACGTATCCCGTAATATTCTATAATGCTGATACTAATGTTTTCTATCCTGATTTTTTACAAAACTTTATAATAATAGTTATTTTCCAACAGTTTTCAGCCCTAGATTAGGTACAGACTAATAAACTCCTTTTTTAACCATATTTAAATATTTAACGCTATGATTTATTTACTTTGTTTCTAATAATTAAATTAATTTTAGAAAAAAAATTAAAATAATTTTTAATATTTAATTATTTTATTAATAAATATTTAAATTATACGCTCTTGTAATAAAGCCGAAATTCCGGGCAATTTTTATCACGTTTTTTTAACATCTTGATTTTCATTGGTTTTTCCAATTTTCTGGGGTTTAACGAGTATTTTTCGAAAAAATAACGTCAGGAATGGCTTCAGCAGGAAATTTTACTAACGACTTAATTGAAAAAATGTTTTTAAAGCTTTTGTGTTTCCTTCCCCATAAACCCACGGATAAGTTTTGACCCGAGTTAAGTTTTGAGAGGTCAATCGGCTCCAATAAATAATAAAAATAAAGTTATAAAACCTCACTTATTGTTAAATAATTTGGGATCAATATTTTCGACAATAGTCGAATCCCAAGTTAAGTAAATACCAACTTTTTGGGCGTAACATATATAGTAAACTAAAAATATTTAAAACAAGCGCCCTATATACTTCCAAGTCTTCTGTAAGATGGCAGTAGTATGGTGCACACGTTTTAAATGTAATAATTTGTTTAATTGTTAATAACTTTTTATTAGTCAACAATTTAGTGAATATTTTTTCACAAGCCCATTGCACAATTATTTGTACATTTATTCCACTAAAGCTTTTAATTGTGCATTGCATAGTTCAGCAGAAAAATAAGTTTTTCAATTGGGGGGCTAACTTTTTAGCCCCCCGCCTGTTTTATACGTTTTGCAGAAAAGCACAATTTTGCACAAAAAAATAAATTCGATGTACATTTAGTACAATTAAAAAGGATTAATTTGAGCTATAAAAAATATAAATTAATTTTTTTGGGGGGCTAAGTTAACCGAGGTCCCGTACAGTCGTAAAATAAAAAAAAAATCACAGCTGCTTATAGTATAGATATAATTATGTAAATAAAATTCTCGCCGTGATACCGGATACGCGTATACACTCGCATACATATCAACTCATATTGAATATTTGTCATTGCTTGAGGAATCTTAGTGCCCATAATTTGGCAGCGTTTTTTATTCATTATTTATAGTTTTATTAAATGCTTCACATAGTTTTTTTTTAAACCTTGCGACTGTTATGATATCTTTACTTACTTTACCTACTTTTGAAAAAGTATAATATTTTATGGGATTGACACTATATTTTCCTTGCAAATTTTCTGTTATATTTTTTTAAGGATACTTTTTCAAATTAGGCTAAAGAATTTATTGATATCTGGAATTAGCCTGGGATGTCTATTTTTTTTAAATATATTTTTTCAAATAAGTCTAAAGAATTTATTGATATCTTGGATTAGCCTGGGATTCCTAAGATTTTTTTATACATTATACATCTCAAATTTACATTACACCTTTTGTTGCTTTTTTTCTATCCCTGCCGGGTCTGTAAGCCAATATTTTTAATAAAAAGTTTTAGCATTTTGATAATATTTATTATGCATAATTTAATTATTGCCTTACGAATCCGGCAGGGATAGAAAAAAAGCAACAAAAGGTGTAATGTAAATTTGAGATGTATAATGTATAAAAAAATCTTAGGAATCCCAGGCTAATCCAAGATATCAATAAATTCTTTAGACTTATTTGAAAAAATATATTTAAAAAAAATAGACATCCCAGGCTAATTCCAGATATCAATAAATTCTTTAGCCTAATTTGAAAAAGTATCCTTAAAAAAATATAACAGAAAATTTGCAAGGAAAATATAGTGTCAATCCCATAAAATATTATACTTTTTCAAAAGTAGGTAAAGTAAGTAATCGTTTATATTTTGGCCTGATAAAAGTTGGATAAACTCGTATATTTTGTAAGGCATTTTCAGTTTTTGGCCAGCAGCGTGAACATTATTTATTTTAAACAGCCTAATTTTTTAGCATTTATTCCAGGATATTTTTATTTCAATTTTTTGTTATTATTTTTCATCTTTGGCCGTTTAAAATAGCCTATTTTATGTTTATAACGGTAAATGCTCTTTTTGTCGGTCGAAATTTAAAAAAAATGACCAATCCTATTGAAATGTTGAACATGAAACATGAAATTTCGGCGATAACCTTAGCTTTAAAATGGTTCATTGTACATAATACTTCATATAAGTAATATATAATTTTTTTTGTAATATTAACAGATTTTCAGTAAATTTAAAATAACTTTTAAAAATTTTAAATTTGTTTTGCAAAAATTACACTTTTCCTTGTGCTATTACTCGAAAAGGGTTCACTTTTATGAAAAATTGTAAATGACCAATCCAATTGAAATTTTGAACATGAAACATGAAATTTCGGCGATAACCTTAGCTTTAAAATGGTTCATATTGTACATAATACTTCATATAAGTAATATATAATTTTTTTTGTAATATTAACAGATTTTCAGTAAATTTAAAATAACTTTTAAAAATTTTAAATTTGTTTTGCAAAAATTACACTTTTCCTTGTGCTATTACTCGAAAAGAGTTCACTTTTATGAAAAATTGTATGGATTGTATTTATGTTAAAAAGTGATAATTTATCGATTGGTTAAGTTTTTTTTTTACCCCCCTCCCCCAAGAAGATCCACCCCCCCCCCCCCGCGCTTTTTTCCAGTATTGGAAGCTGTTTACTCGGGTACTGGGCACCTTCCTCTTGACAAATTGCAAACAATTTTTAGTTGATCTGAGTTGCCTCTAATTAGTCCATCATTTTACTAAAAAATTTACTTAGTATAATAATTTTTCTACATAAGGAAATTATAATGGTAGTATCTCAAAATTGAAATATAAACATATTACGATTATGTATAGAAATTGAAGTTCCGAATAATATTTGGTCCCAATGAAAATTGGAAAATATTCATATAAATTTTTTCAATCTATATCTGTATTTCTTGTTCATAAAATTTGCTACCCCTTAAAATTATGCGGTTTTCTAAAAAAAATTAAATTCTTGAATTAGTTCCTTGCAAGAAAATCGCAAAGCAGCAAAATATATTATTAGTTCTTTGATTTTTTAAAAAATATATTTTTTTATCTGTTTTTTAGGTTTATTCGAATATTTGGTTTATTTTTCTGTGTGGCAATATCGGAATACTTAAATTTACATCATTTTGTTCAGGATCTGAACGAAATAAAAACTTTAACTATGCAGAACATAATTGTGAGTTAATAGGAAAGAATTCTTTAAAGAATTTTTGTAGAAAAAATGGAAAAATTGTTAATCCACCTAATGCAAATGAAATTACGGACATAAATTCTGTATATTTTGATTCATTAACTGGCCAAGATTTAAATAATTACTCTAACTTAAAAATTCTTCGCTTAAATTATACAGATATTGGTTACGCTTCTATAAATCAAAATTTATTTAATGGTAAGTATAAATTTGTTACTTTTTATTTTTACAAAAAATATATTTTTCATCTTTAATTACTATTTACTAAAAGTCGTTAAAAAAGGATAGAACGAATTAAACCATCTGATACGCATATAAGCATGAGTTTGAACATTTTTATTCATAGGCATAAAAACAAAGAGTGGCTTAGGTCACGAGTAAATTACCACCCAAGGCAAATCCGAGGCTGGTTAACTAAATTCCGGGTCATTCTTTTCTTATGCTCATTTATAAAATATTAAATAAAATATAATTTTTCTTTGCCATAAACGAGGATACAAGCCTTTTTTGAGAGCACTGCGGTAAAGAAATCTTTGATCTCTTGATTTGAATAGGAAGAAAAGTCATCGACTATTATTCCTCAGCCCTTACTCGTCTGTTGTGGCCATCAACGCCACTTAAATTTTTTTCAGGTTAAAATTTTGTAAGTTATAATGGTTTCCAGATAAAAAACTTATGAATTATTTAGTTTTTTAGTCATTTATGGTGTACAAACTTTCATAAAAGGTCTACAGAGGGAAAAATCTAAACATTTTTTAACCAAAACGTCTCAGTTCCTGATAATTTTTGAAATTTATTTGTATTTTTTACCTAAAATTTATACTCGAGAATTTTAGAGGCTGCTGATTACCAATATGATACTAAAAAAATTATAAAATTTAATCTAGGAGTGGAAATTCATATAAATAAAGGTTGTTAGGAGTAAAAAATTATAGTTTAGAGAATGCAACTATTTTTATAATAAAATAAAAATACTAGAAGTTTTTCTTTTCTTCCCCTTGATTAATTTTTTTAATTTGAAGGAATTGGCAAAAATCCCTGGTGTTTCATTTTAAAAATCGAATTATTATGATATAGGGTGATTATTTTTGTTTGATCACAATTAGTGACCGAAGTTTTCCTTTTATTGACCAATCGCCTTTCATAAAAATAACATGGTAATGGACATAATTGGGGAGTTATCATTAATTGGTGCATTCACCATAGATTTATAAAAATAATTAAAAAAAGAAAAAAAAAACATTTTTTTAACTTACAATTTGATTTTAGGTATACCAAAACTAAAACTGCTTGAAATAACTGGTAAGCAAGTGCGTTTTACGGATGGTATTTTTAAAAATTGTACAAAAATTACAATTTTAACCATTAAGACGTCAAAGGTTTTAAATTTCAAACCAGAAACATTAAATGGACTACATAATCTAAAAAGTTTGAGCATGAATATTGAAGCACCTATTAAACTAGATTCAAATTTATTTAAAAATTTAAATAATCTTAAAATATTAAATTTGATTGGGAATATTACCAAGTCATTGTGTGCTAGTATTTTCCAGAACGTGCTCAATTTAAAATTTATAGAAATATCAAAAAATGTTAATCTAATTAAGCTACCTGACAGATTACTTGCAAATTTTCAATTTATCAAAGAAGTAAAAATAGAGCTTAATGCACTAGAAAATTTACCTGAAGACTTATTTATGGGGTCCACAAATATAAAAACAATTTCTTTTAGAGAAAATAAATTGAAAACTCTTCCAGAGAAAATTTTTAAAGGTCAAGCCAAATTGCAATATCTATATTTAAGCAAGAATAACATTACTCACTTACCAAATAATACTTTTAAAGGACTTGTTTCATTAAAAATTTTAAATTTAAATGATAACCACATTAAATATATAAATGAGTACTTTAAAATTTGCATTTTAATCTAACTTAAAAATTCAAATGAATATTTAAAAATAATTTTTTTTTTTTAGCAAACTATTTGAGAATCTCCCATTAACTAAATTGGTTATGGAATATAATGGATTGTCAAGAATTCATAAAAACGCATTTTTGCATTGTACATTAACAGAACTGTACATAGATAACAACAATATTTCATTTGACGATGAAGACGAAGAAAGTCTTTCACCATTTCGAAATTGCAAAGATATTGTATTAATGAATTTATCCTTCAATAATATTAGCAGAATATACAGAGATTGGAAAGAATATAAAAATATTTTTGTACTAAATCTAAGAAATAATTATATCAAGTATATCCAGGTAATGACTTTTTTTACTTATAAACTATCATTTTTACAGTTTTATTACCCACGCAGATAGAGTGCTTTGTTTTAAATACTTAAATTATCAAATCAAGGATTTTGATTGAGATAACGAGCAATTGCTCGAAAATTGAAAAAGAGTATTTAATTATTTATTACAAGTATAATCTTTTTTAGCAAAAAACATTGATGAATAGTTGAAAAATCTGCCCCCATTTCCAATTTTTAAACTAGCATTTTTATTGAAACTTCCTAGTTTTAAAAAAAAACTTAACAACATCGACTCATTATTTTTTTAGAGCGAAGATCTAAATTTTTCTGCATTGGATATTAATGTTTTCCTTATAGATAACAAAATCTCAAAATTTAATTTTTCTAATTTGGAAAGTATGCTTCGAGTTTATAAGCATTCAGAATATCGGGCAAAAATTTATATATCTACGAATCCCGTTAAGTGCGACTGTGATGTTTTTCACTTAATTGAATACATAAATGGAAAAGTCAATAATACAATCAAATCAAAATTGGAAATTAACTATCAGCCTTTAAATTGTGAATCACCTCTTGAATACAAAGGAAAAGCTATTAAAGACTTGGACTCTGCTACTTTTAAATGTGAAAAAGAAAAATCAGAATTCCCACTTCATCATCCTTGTGGAACAAATGGATCTTGTGACTGTCTTTTAAGACCTTTTGACAAAACATTATTTATAGACTGTGCAAATAAAAATCTTTCAGAAGTTCCCGCATTCCTAAGTCATTATGAAGTTGACAGAATAGAATTGAATCTGCAAGGAAATAATTTCAAAGAAATCATTGATCTAAGCAACTACGAACATAATAAAATTCAAGTTCTTGATTTATCTAATAATAAAATTTCAAATATTACAGAAAATATTTTACTAGGAAATTTAAAGGTAAATAATTAAATTAATCATTTTATGAGTAAAAAATTAATTTTATTTTAAATTTTAATCCATTTTAATTTCAGGAACTTTATTTAGAAAATAATAATTTAACAAAAATCGGTTCCGGAATTCTTAGTCAGTACTTGAATAATTCAAGAAAGATAAGCTTATTTAATAATCCATGGGACTGTAACTGTGAAACTTATGATTTCCTAGAATTTGTAGTACCAAATGTAAACAGCGTTTCTAAAAATGAGTTATTTACTTGTTTCGATGTTAAGGTTCCTATATTTAAATTGGATAAATCCAAAATATGTCCACGATTAATTAATTCTACCATAATGACTTTTACGTATATAATTTCATTTAGCAGTATAATTTTTGGTATCATAATGGCACTGTTTTTTAAATACAATCAGCTAATAAAAATGTTTTTACATTCAAGAAACTTATGTCTTTGATGTGTCAAGAAGGAATACATTGAAGAAGATGCAGCGTATGCATTTAACAATAAAATAATTAAAAATTCATTAAATAGAAAAGCGCAATATCTGTATAATTTAAGTAGCAAAATATGAATTTAAGTTATATAATTTCAATACATCCATATTAAATAAAATTTTAACTAATACACGCAAATAAAATTTATATAAAAATTATGTAAGAAAGTACACACCAAACCTAAAAGAATTTTTCGTTACCCAAAAAAGATTGAATGTTTATTTAATTTTTTTAAAAGGAATTACTTTGAGTTTAATTCTTTTAAAACATATGATTTTCGTTTTAATTCTTTTCGGAATTTATTTTGACAACAAAACCTCAAAAAGAATTTCTGTTAAAAAAATAACTTTCAAAAGGCTTAGTCGGAATTAAAATTGAAAGAAAATCATTTAGAAATTAATTTATTTATAACCAATTTAAAATAGGTTATAAACAACGAGTTTTTATTTGAATTATAATTATTGCTTAAGGGACATTTTACTATATTTTGTAGTGTTTTTTAGGTAAGGATTCTGAAGAAACGGTTACAGATATTTGAGTAAATATTTTTTTATTAGTTTACATAAGTATTAAAATAGAAAAAAAAAAAATTTTGAAGTTTTCTGTGACGTCACTTCCGCGTGACACGTGCGTAAATGAAGCAGTAAAAAAAAACGGTGTGCACGCTGCAGAGAAATCATGTTATCTAAAAAAAAAAAAAAAAATTTTGGTAAGAGTTTATACCTTAATGAAGAACTTGACTTCGAGTTTTTTCAAAAAAATTAATTATAAACAAAATGGTGGCTCCGGAAAGAAAAAAGTCAACAAAAAGCCTAAAATTTTTGGACAAAAAGAGCTGTAAAAAATTTTTAAAGACTTAAATAAAAAAAAACTCGAAGTCAAGTTCTCAAGTTTATATTTTTTTAATTACTCAGCAATTTATGAGTAAATCTGTGGGGTAGTTATTGCGCAATCGTGCACACCGGTTTGAAAAAACCTATTTCGAGAAAAACGCGTTTAAAGTTTCAAAACAAATTTTTCGGTACTTTTTTGTTAATTTTAATGATTAAATTAATTTTTTTTTTAAATTTTTTTTTAAATTAATTTAGAAAAACTCATAACAAAGAAATATAGAGCATAAGCATAAGAATCAGGCAAGTATTTTTGCAGATGTGTTAAGTAGAAGGAATAAAAACCTTGTTTTTCAAAAAACCAAAATTTTTTTTTTGTTGATAAAAATGAATTTTTTTTTTTTTTTTTTTTAACTTACCAGTCGTCTGCGATCCCGGGTGCATACAATAACCCTTCAGTTTCCTCGTATTCATCTTATTTTTGACTTTTTTATTATATTTAAGAAAAAAAAAAAATTGACCGCGCTCGCAAAATACGCTAAAAAGTATACTTCGAGTAGGGATTTTGAAATAATAATTTTTTTGCATACTTTTGAGACATAAATGAAGTGATTTATGCACAAAAAAAATTTCGTTTTCCAAAAAAAAAAATATAGTAAAATGTCCCTTAAATGCTAGCAAAAAAAGAAGTTTTGGATCTTAATTAATAAAATTGTTATTAAAATAACGTATTTAGTGGACGTTGTGTTTCTAAAAAAAATTAATTAAAATAAAAAATCTTATGGCATTAACTTTTGGAGATGTAGTTTGGGAAATATTAATACCCAGTTTGGTAAGCATATTACTTTTAAATTAATTTTTTAAGCACATTACTTTTAATAGGTGAATTTTTAAAGTTCATAAATCATTTTGAATATTAAAAACTAAAAGTAGTATGCTTACCAAACTGGGTATTAATATTTCCCAAACTACATCTCCAAATGTTAATGCCATAAGATTTTTTATTTTAATTAATTTTTTTTAGAAACACAACGTCCACTAAATACGTTATTTTAATAACAATTTTATTAATTAAGATCCAAAACTTCTTTTTTTGCTAGCATTTAAGCAATAATTATAATTCAAATAAAAACTCGTTGTTTATAACCTATTTTAAATTGGTTATAAATAAATTAATTTCTAAATGATTTTCTTTCAATTTTAATTCCGACTAAGCCTTTTGAAAGTTATTTTTTTAACAGAAATTCTTTTTGAGGTTTTGTTGTCAAAATAAATTCCGAAAAGAATTAAAATGAAAATCATACGTTTTAAAAGAATTAAACTCAAAGTAATTCCTTTTAAAAAAATTAAATAAACATTCAATCTTTTTTGGGTAACAAAAAATTCTTTTAGGTTTGGTGTGTAGGAATAAAACAATTCCCACTCAATTAAAATCGAAATATTCAAAAAATATGTAAATAAGTCTATTCTGCAACTATAATAAGAGAGGGAACACCGGGGCCTCACAAAACCGAGGTGATCTAATAAATCGATACACGAAATATGATTATTGGGGGAATAACTAAAAATGTAAAGGACTCGCGTCGCGTCTCTCTCATTATAAGCATAATAGACTTATACATTTTAATAAAAATATTGATTTGAACTTAGAAAATTGTTGAGATATTTACTAAATCTAAGGGGACTTAGTTATCTTTAATTAAATTAGGGAACTTAATTTTTAGGCACGATCACCCTATGTATGCAATACATAGATGAAATCGTGCCTTATAAGTTTGTCAGGTCAAAAAACGGAAAAGTTTCTAAATTGTCTAATTCGTGGAGAAATTTGGTCCCCAGGTCATTCCGATGCCTCTAAATGCTTATATTGCCTTGGTGTGTGTAGGGATGTATGTTCGAGAAAGTGTATCCTCAAGATCTCAGAACCTACTCGATCAATCAAAAATCCCTTAGACCACATTTTTTGAAACCAGATCTAGTTGCAGGGTTTTCAATTTTTAAGTGATTTCATCGAGTCCTTGCAGAGAAATGTCCAAAAAACTGATTTCCGTTACCTAAACATGACCTAAAAATAGTAAACTTCTGGAACAACTCGATGAATAAAAAATCCCTTAGACCAAATTTTTTTAAATCAGATCTAGTTTCATGGATTTCAATTTCAAGTGATTTCATCAAGTCCTTGCAGATAAATGTCCAAAAAACTGATTTCCGATAATACCTAAAAATTAACTAAACTAGGTAATTTTCTAGAACAACTCGTTGAATAAAAAAGAAGCTTGGTTCAAAGCTTGTTTTACAGCATCTAGTTGTGCTTTCTTCAATTCATCTAAGCTTCATTCTGTTGTTGTCAGCTAATCACAAAAATACTGATTCCTGGTGCCAAAAAATGAACTTAAAAACCCTAAAAAAAAAGCAAATATCAGTAATAACTAGAGAAATAAAAATAAAATTTAGTACATATACACACTTAAAATATTACTTGAAAGGATAACTTAAAAAAAGTATTTGGAAACATCATTTTAATCATCACTTGTATAATATGTATTGCCATAAACACAATTCTAATGCTGAAAAATAAAAACAAAGAAATTACGTTCTTTACATAAATTAAAAAAAAATATTAAAACTTTTTATACTTATCTGAATCAAACTTTTGTTTATTTATCTATATCAACCCAAAGAATTAAAAACATATCTGAAAAAAATAATAACAAATTTATAAACACATAGCCATTAACCTAGCGCAGTCGACTAGCAGACTAACCCTGGACTAACCTAACTATACTACTTAAAGTCTTCTAGTTTAAATTTAAGCGCGTAATTTAAAACAACTTTTTAAACTTTTTTTACTATTTTTTTAAAAACGTGGATAAAAATAATAAATAATCTTATATAAATTTGTAAATTTATATTATTTTTAATTATTATTTTTATGCAAAATTTTTAAAAAGATGATACAGTAAGTTCTATTAAATTAAGTACTCAAATTTAAACTAATACTTGTTTTTCAGCAGTATTGACTTTTAATTACCCTACAATAAGCATAAATTTCTGTTAACAAATTTGTTATTATCTTTTTATTGATTTTTTTCAGAATTAAGAAAGATTAATATATATTTGAAGATTCAGATATTTTAATCAAATTTAGAAACTTAAATTTTATATTTTCTCAGCATACTTTAGTAAATTATTATATAAGAATCTTTAGCAAACGATCTTGCTATGGTGAAAAAGAAATTAAAATAATCTAAAACCTATTATTTTTATTAATGCAGATAAAAACTTTTATTTCTTTATTTCTTTATTTCTTTATTATATATAAATAACGGGCTAAAACCCAATACATGCTTTTTAAAAATAAATTGTACATATAAAAAATAATTTATACATTGTCATTAATTAAAGAAAATTATTACTCTGATTAAGAAAAATTTAACTAACTTACAATTTTAAAATATTTAATTATACATCAAATAATATAAGTCCTGAAAATAATATGCATTAATAATCAAATATAATTTATAATTCGGATACAATAAGATTAAGACACCATTAGTCTAAATGTCTAATCTTAATTTAATTTTTGCCTATATGACTAGAATAAATGACCATAGCAGGCAACCAAAACCAAGCCAACCCAACAGAGACCAAAGTGAATTATTTTATTTAAATAATTATTTATGAATACTGTAAATAATAAATAATAGTTTTCAATTTATGAGAATGTGGATCCCATCAATGTTATTAAAGAGAAAATACTCAATAAATTTGATCGTGCCTGAAATAAAAAAGCCTTAGCTTTTTTATAATTCTTTGCGATTTTTTTTTTATTTTTATTTCTTTTTATGTTTTGAAGATTATAATTTAAAATTTTTCTTTTTTAAATTTCAATTTATTTAAATAAAATAAATTTCTTATTTACATTTAATAAAGCTCGTACTGATTCGTCCAGAAAGTCCCTATTAATTTAAATAAATGATATGATGCATGTAATTGAACATAAATAAAATAAATAAAGTTTTTAAATATTTTTTTTTTAAATTAATTCAAATCAATTATGTTCGAAGTTGGATGCTATAAGTAGGGGTTGCCGGACGTAAGGTTAATTGAGCAAGGCGTCCCAATTGACCTTTCGATTTGACCTTGAGGCTGTCGGAAGGTTTCATCTGAACTAACCCTGAGAAGCTTCTCTCTGAGATCATAAATTAATATTGCTAACCTACTAATTTATTTTTGAATTTAATATATTAGTTACTAACATTACTCGTATGTGGTCTGAGGTAAGGCATAAAGTACTAACTTCTGATCGTCCAGTAAAGAATTGAATAAACTTGTCTTAGTAGTCACTTACAACCAACGCGTATGATTTAATGAGAGCATAACGTCTCAAGCTGAAACTTGCTTTGGACTTTAGTCATTCGACCTATCCTATTACAATAAGTTTAAGTGCATGATAATTAATCCTAAAATTCCATTTCAGGAGTAACAAATAAATTAAATAGTGTTCAAAGCAAATTATAATTAAAGTTGTAGCGATAAGTCTCGTTTTTTCAGTGTGAATTTCGGTATAAAAGTGAGCCGTTTTACCCCGTGTAAACGTGCACGTTGCAAAGATAAAATATACAATATGACATATCTCCGTTTTTGTCATGCTGATCATAAATTTGTTATGTTGCAAATATTTCTTAAGTTTGAAGAAGATGAAAAAACATTCAAAGCATTCTTACATTTTCGCAATCTGGAAATTGGAGAATGGATTAGTATTGCTCAATCAGTTTAGAGTTTAAGACGGACCATAATTTTTTTATCTGAAAAATTTTTTATTTATTGGGGAATGATTGGATTTGAAACAGCACATAAACAAATAATGAATAGAAATGTATTTGGTTTATAATAATTTTTTATGGTGAAATTGTTTCAATTCAGAATCTTGATTCAGGGTTCAAGCAGTATTTAAAAACCAACATGTATAATTTAGACTGACAAAAAAAAATCGACTTTTCGATTTTTTAAGGTGCTCAAGCGTTTTTGGGTACTACTTTATGAAAAAAAAGCCCCAGGTAAACCACATCTAAAAATATTTAGTCGTTGGACAGCGACAAAGCGTTTTCGATTTTTGAAAATTGGTTCAGGAGCGTCGGGGGAGATTACAGCTACTAAATTTAAAAGGCAACAAAAAAATAAAACTTCGGGGGGTATTTCATAGTTTTTTTGGTCACTAAAAACGATGGAATCATTTATTTCGAATTATTTCTTTAAGGCAAAAAGTTATGAGCTAATTTCGGTCTTAAAAATATCAAAAATTGGACAGTTTTTGACGTCAAAAACATGCTGCGGACTAAAAAATGTTTAGAAATTATTTCAAAAGGGCATTCCGAACGTTCAATGGGTCACTAAAAACGATGAAATCGGTTATTTTTATTTATTCTTGACGGATTCAGAGTTATGCGCCAAATATTGTAGCTTGATTTTCCAAATTTAACATTTTTTTAAGTTAAATGACTGTCAAGCGTAAAGAACTTTTCTGAACGTCTAGAAAGGTAAATTATCATATTTTTGTGTTTTTCTAACTAGCGCAGAATTAATTGCTTAGATTTTCTTTAAGGGTGCTAGTTTAGTTCAGTGTTACCACAATGTCATAAAATATGGGTTTCAGGCAAATTTGCTGATAATGCTGTCATCTTACAATTCAACCAAAATACTTCTAGTTGGTCTCATTTTTTTGTATAAAATACACCTTTTAATCCCCGTAATCCGCAATTTTTCATCACCGATTCTTTCATCGTAATAGTTATTAAACCTAAGGCCCATTTTCGGCCCTAAATGACCAATTTTTAAATTGGTGCTACAATTTTAATTTTTGATAAAATTGAGTTTTATTGTTCTCAACAACTTTTTGTAAGTTCAAAAGTTTCAAAAATTTCTTACTCGCCCATTTAGTATTTGATATTTCCGAGATATGATTCTAGAAATTTAATTATAAAGTATGATTTTTTTTAAAAAACCTCAAATTGAGACTCTGTCTTTAAAATTAACATATCTGCTAAACGAAAAATTGAAAAGAAACGAGTAATCAAATTTTGGAAACTTAAAGTTTATACAAAATTTTTGAGACCTATAAGACCTATTTTTAATGAAAATTTCAATTTTTGCTGCAACTTAAAAATTAGTCATTTTTTGCCAAAAATGGGCCTTAGGTTTAGTAACTATTACGATGAGAGAACCGGTGATAAAAAATTGCGGATTACGGGGATTAAAAGGTGTATTTTATACAAAAAAAATGATACCAACTAGAAGTATTTTGGTTGAAGTGTAAGATGACAGCATTATCAGGAAAATTGCCTGAAACCCATATTTTATGACATTGTGGTAACACTGAACTAAACTAGCACCCTTAAAAAAAATCTAAGCAATTAATTCTGCGCTAGTTAGAAAAACACAAAAATATGATAATTTACCTTTCTAGACGTTCAGAAAAGTTCTTTACGCTTGACAGTCATTTAACTTAAAAAAATGTTAAATTTGGAAAATCAAGCTACAATATTTGGCGCATAACTCTGAATCCGTCAAGAATAAATAAAAATAACCGATTTCATCGTTTTTAGTGACCCATTGAACGTTCGGAATGCCCTTTTGAAATAATTTCTAAACATTTTTTAGTCCGCAGCATGTTTTTGACGTCAAAAACTGTCCAATTTTTGATATTTTTAAGACCGAAATCAGCTCATAACTTTTTGCCTTAAAGAAATAATTCGAAATAAATGATTCCATCGTTTTTAGTGACCAAAAAAACTATGAAATACCCCCCGAAGTTTTATTTTTTTGTTGCCTTTTAAATTTAGTAGCTGTAATCTCCCCCGACGCTCCTGAACCAATTTTCAAAAATCGAAAACGCTTTGTCGCTGTCCAACGACTAAATATTTTTAGATGTGGTTTACCTGGGGCTTTTTTTTTCATAAAGTAGTACCCAAAAACGCTTGAGCACCTTAAAAAATCGAAAAGTCGATTTTTTTTTTGTCAGTCTAATGTATATTGCAGAGAACGATCTCAACTTTCAGATGAAATGCTTGTATACACTGCCTCGTAGAACAAAAAATCTTCGAAATGAAAATTAAAAAATTGAAATACTAATGAATGAACAATGTTTTAAAAACATTACAGTAGAATTCTCAAACATAATTTATTTAACAGTCAATAAATAACCTAAAAAAAAACTTTTATTTCTGTTTAGCATTTTTTATTACTCCGAATGTTTGATCAGCCCCATTACTGAAATCAAATAATAATACAAAAATTTTTATATTAAAAAATACAAAAAGTTTAACATTATTAACCTTATAAAAATATCAATATCAAGTAAAAATTAGTTTTAAGATGTTATTATTTTTTTATAATTTAAACATTATAAAATATATTGGCTTAATAATAAAATTAATATTGGCTTATTAATAATAAATTAACTTAAGGTGGTAGATCTAATTAAAACTTTTTCAAAATCAATTTTTTGTTTTTTGTTTTTTTGGGTTCAAAACATCTTAAGAATATGGAAAAAAAAATTTTATAATGATATCTTGAATAATGAGGAAGTTATAGAAGATTAAGCGAGACACCGCTAAAGAAGTTATACGTTTCACCGAAACTTTAAACGCGTTTATCTCAAAATAACGCCATTTTGGAAAAATAAAAAAAAAAATGTTTAACAACTCATAATCAAATAAAGTGCCAATTTTGAAAAAATTATCTCAATTATTTCCACCCGAAAACATATCCACAAAAAGTCATGTTCTTTTTATTTCTAATTAGATCTACCACCTTAATAATAAAATTACTTTTATTTTAATTTTTTTCCACCTTATTATTTTACAATTCACTAACAACTTATTTATTTATTTTATAAGTTATCTCATGGTTTGTAGCATAAAAATACGTCTCATAATATCAAACGCATACATCACAAAATAATGACAGCGTTTATTGTATTATTATTGTTTACTCAAAGTCTTAATAATAATTATTTTGCAACTAGAAATATTGGTTTAAATTTATTAAACTCTGAATTTGCCTGTGCACTTCCAAACAGTAAGATTTTTTGTAAACGAAATATTTACTTCTTCTCATAGTGCGCCTAAAAAATAGCCCTGGAAATCTCTCAGAAATCATATTGGAAATCACTCAGAAATTACTCGAAAATGCCTCGCTAATAACCCAGAACGAGTTTTATCCGAGACATTTACGAGTTTTTTGTGGGCCTGATTTGATGAAGAAAAATTCAAGCTTTCCCGAGGGATTTTCAAGTTTTTGCTGAAAATAAAAAAAAATTTTCAAAACTTTCCCAATCATTTTTCAATTTGTTCAGAGAAAAGGTTTTTAACTCTCTCTCTCTCTCTCTCTCTCTCTCTCTCTCTCTCTCTCTCTCTCTCTCTCTCTCTATTTCCAAAAACTATACTCTGTTTTTTAGAGTCAAATTTTGAGTGGTTTTTGAATATGATAAAAATGCTTGAGATGAACTCTTTGGAATTTTGTAAAATAGTTTTTAACTTTTTTAAAAACTTTAAAAAGGCTTACTCATAAATCTTTTAGTAAAAACTTTTTTTTAACCGTTTAATTTAAGCAACCTTGGAACAATAGTTACTTTTTTATGAGCCATCGGAAAAGAAAAATATTATTGAATCCAAATTAATAAGACTAAATGTAAAAGAGGGGGGTTATGAATTTTTGTAAAGGGAAGTAACCTTAACAAAGTAAAAATATTTAAAAAGATAGTAAATACATTCATTTCAATTTATCTATCTAAATTTATCTAAATTTTAATATTTAATCTAAATTTAATTTCACTATTAACCAATCCTGATTTCAAACAATTATTATATTATAAGCTCATAAATTTTATTTTTTACAAATTTTATTACATTTTTCTTCTTAAAAATTTTATTTTTTAGTAAAATTATTTTCAAATCAGATGATCAACAATACTTAGAAAAGATTGAAGTTTTAAACTATGGAACATTCAAATTGTAGGAATCTTAAATGAATAAGAAGAATAAGAAAAACAACGTTAAAAACTTTCAGCCAAATGCTTATTCGAAGTGGATTCATCAGTAGAGGATGTTCCTCCTCAGATTTTTAAAAAGCCTGCAAAAAGTGAACCATCTACTTCAGCACGTAAGAATAAATGCCTTGATTGCAAAAAAACGATATCAGGATAATTTATTGAATTTATATGAATATGTTATGAGCTGGGTGGTCTTAATTTGAAAGACTTAAATTAACAGATACAAAATTCATTTTTTACAAATTTCCTGCTGAAAATTTTCTAAGTCACGTGAGCAAATAATAATCATGATAAAAATTTGGATATCGCAGAAAATTCAACATCAGTATATAAGTTTTGACATTTTTAGAATGGGTTCACTTGACAATTACCAAATATTAAAGTTAAAAGTTTGAAAAATATATTTTTAAATAATTTTAACATGGAACATGTTCATTGGATGGCATATTTGAACAAGTCTGGCTCGGCGGGGGGGTGGTGAAAAAGTGACGTTTTTAGGGGGGGGGGGGTTACTTAGAATATTTTCGATTAAGGGATTTAGAATAATTTGAAGTGGGAGTCAGGGCCTGATCAGGCCCTGATAATATCAAGAACTTAGAATACTTTAGGATTATGGACTTAGGATACATTATATTTCGGCTATTATTTATTGAAATTTTGGTTTTTAGATTTATAACTGTTATGAGTGAACATGTTCCATGATCTTTGGTTGTGTGAACACACAAACCAGTTATATTATAACATGGAACATGTTCATTGGATGGGGTATTTGAAAAAGTCTGGCTCGGCAGGGGGGGGGGGGTGAAAAATTGACGCTCGTTGGTTGTGTAGTTACACAAACCAGTTATAAATTTTTTTTTTTACTTTTTGTTTTTTTGAAAGGCACTAATAACATCATATCAATATTAAAATAATTACGAAATCAACATGGTTAAATTATTAACCAGTCAAAATTATTTTAAGAAAATATAATAATAACGATAAGCAATTTGATAAGAAAATTTTTTATAGGGTTATTGTTTATATTTATTTACTGATTTATGATTTTTAAGGAATAATGATTTGAATTATGATAAAAAATAAAATTTTTTAAAACACTTAAAACATATTGTACTTTTATTTCTAGTTATTAATTTAATAAACTTCGAAATAAAGTTCGAAATACTGAAAATCAATTAAAGTGTTAATAAATTGAAAAAAATGGTAAGTAATTTTTATAAAGACTTTATCTTTTAATGCTACATGCAAAATTTTCTTTAATACTAAATAATTTTATTTTTAATTTTCTTATATTTTAGATTAATTCGAAAAATTTTATCTTTACACTCACTATTTTATTCATAATAATATCAATTTTTGGAAATTTAAGTACTGGATTCAAACGTGATAAACATTTAAATGACACGAAATTTGAATGTAAACTAATAGACGCTGGCTCAGGATGTATAAAATTGTTAGAATTTTGTCGCCAAAGTGGTACAATTATTATTCCATCAAATGCAGAAAATATAACGGAAATAGTCTCTAGCAAAAATAATACTTTCTTATCCAATACAAACTTCCTTGTTTATCCAAATTTAAAGAGTCTCAGTCTCAGCTACAAAGATGTTGAATATATTCATCTAGATAAAAACCTATTAGATGGTAAATTTTTTTTGCTTTTTCTAAATTTTTTATTTAATTCAAGTTTTTTTATACCATAAAAATCTGGAACTTTAGGTAGCCCAAAAATTGAACATTTCAAAATAACTGGCAACAAAATTAATATACCACCTTACTTTTTCAATAGTTCTATTTATCTGAAGACTATAGACATTGAAGCCCTCGAAGTTACAAACTTTAAGCCAGAAATATTTTTTGGACAACACAATATCAAAAAATTAAATTTAAATGTCAAAGTAATTTCTAATTTAAATTTTAATACTTTTAATTATTTAAAAAATGTACCAGAAATAGTATTGAATGGACTAGAAGAAAAATTTTTGCCATTTGGAATTCTTCAAAATCTCAATAATCTTGAAAATTTGGAATTATCTAATAATTTAAATTTGACTAAACTTCCAGAAATTTTTTTATCTAATAAAATCAATCTTGATACTGTCAGAATAGAATTTAATGGATTAAAACAGTTACCTGAAAATTTATTTATAAATTCAACTAATATTCAAACTATTTTATTAACAAATAATCAAATAACTAATCTTTCATCAAAAATTTTTAATGGACAAATAAGTTTAAAGGAATTAAACTTAAGCTCTAATCACTTAAGCTATTTACCTGATTTTATTTTTATGGAGCTAGTTTCTTTGACAAACATAGATTTATCTCACAATAAAATAAAATCTATTAACGAGTAAGTATATTATTCGACTCTTTTTTTAGATTTTTAAAAATATAAAAATTTTTTTTTCAGAAATATATTTAATGACATTCCTGTCGTAACTCTAAATATGGCTTATAATAACTTAATTCATGTAGACAAAAATGCATTTAGATATTGTAAATTACAGACAGCCAATTTTGGTTTTAATCAGCTTTCTTTTAATTACAAAAATAATAGTAATATTTCACCATTTCGATATTGTAATGAACTTGGTAAATTGGATTTATCACAAAATAATATTAGTAAAATTTTTGAAGATTGGAAACAATTAAAGAAGCTATATCATCTGATTTTAATCAATAATTCATTCACATACATACAAGTAAAATAGATTTTTCTTAAAATAATTCGTTGAACTGGCTCTTTTTTTGACGGCCAATTCAGGACCAATTCAAATCATATATAGAAAATATGTAATATCAATAATTTTATTTTTTTATATTTTAGAGTGAGGATCTGACATTCATTACAAATTTTGTTAACTTAAATTTTGAAAGTAATGAAATTGCTTATTTAAATTTGACTAATTTTGAAAAATTAACTAAATTTTTGGATAAAAAGCATTTTTTGTATTATATATTTCTGGAGGACAATCCAATTCAGTGTGATTGTCGTATTTATGATTTACTACAGTATGCTAATGGAAAAGATAGTTTAAATTTGCGAAATCTTCTGAAAATAGACGTTGAAAACTTATCTTGTAAAGGACCATCTAAGTATGAAGGATATAAAATTGAAAATTTAAATCACACTTCTTTTACTTGTGAAATCGAAAAATCAAAAT
Organism: Anagrus nilaparvatae; assembly: GCA_022575985.1. Lineage (NCBI taxonomy): Eukaryota > Metazoa > Arthropoda > Insecta > Hymenoptera > Mymaridae > Anagrus > Anagrus nilaparvatae. The sequence goes on from JAKSXM010000165.1 coordinate 9,009,375, forward strand.
ATGCGACAAATGATCCATGCGGAAAAAATGGATACTGTAACTGCCACTTTCGACCTTTTGACAAAACTTTATTAATTGACTGTTCAGATAGGAATTTAGAAACGTATCCAGAATTCTCACATTTAGAATTCATAACAGAAATCGAATTGTACCTTCAATCAAATAATTTAAAAAATATACCAAACATGAACAAAACTGGGTATACTAAAGTGAAGGTAATTGATTTGTCCAATAATAAAATTTCAGAATTGACGGACAATATTTTGCAAGGGAACTTAAAGGTAATTTCAAGAAACCAACTAATCTAAATATTTAATAAATTTTTGACTATTTTCTTGTACATTTGCAGAAAATTTTATTGAATAATAATTCTATATCAAACATCGATTTAAATCTTCTTACTAAGTTTTTTAAAAAAAATGGAATATTAAGAATTTTTAGCAATCCTTGGAGATGTTCATGTGATACCTTTGATTTATTACCATTGGTAGTATCCAATATCAATAATCAAACTGAAGTGGAAATGTTTACCTGTTTTGATTCAAAAACTCCTTTCAAAAGTTATCAAAGAAGTTATTTTTGTAATTTATTCGATAATAAACTATCAATTTTCATAGGATCAGTATTATTGATAAGCAGTTTAGTTTTTGGTGTATTAATAACACTTTTCTTCAAGTATAACGTTCAAATTAAAATCTATTTGTATTCAAGAAATTGGTGCCTTTGGTGGGTTAGAGAAGATGATATTGATAAAGATAAAAAATACGATATATTTTTAAGTTTTTGTCACGAAGATGAAAATTTTGTTTTGTCAGAAATAGTTCCTCATCTTGAAGGAGGTGCAAAACAATTCAATGTGTGCATTCATTTGCGAGATTGGGAAGCGGGTGAATGGATTCATAAAAATATTGAAAAATCAGTTCAAGAATCAAGAAGAACTGTAATCATCTTGTCAAAAAATTTTCTTAAAAGTCCGTGGGGACTAACTGAATTTAGAACTGCATATCAACAAATGTTGAAAGAAAAACGGGTTAGATTGATCGTAATTAAGTATGGAGATTTTGTATTATCAGATGATCTTCATATTGAGCTTAAGCATTATCTTCAGTCAAACGTGTATGTTGAGTGGGGTAATACTCATTTTTGGAATCAGCTATTGTATTCGTTGCCTCATTCTGTAAAATAAATTATTTTTGTTTTATTAAAAATATTTCAAATCGTTCCCATTTTCAATATTTGCAATAACTTGCACTTTGAATTAAAATCGTTTCAAGCCTGCCGCGTATTACTCTTAGCAAATGCATTATGCACCAATATAAATCAGGATCTTTAATTTTGAGCACGATCCACGTCTTAAAATAATTATACATTCTTTTATAAATTTTTTATTTTTTTGAATTTTTAAAAATAAATTAAGCCTGTGTAAAAATTATTTTTTTAAATAAATTGGTACATTGATAATAAAATTTTATTTAATATATAAAAATTGTATTTTTTGTTGTTGTAATGAATATAAAAAAATTTATTAAGGCACTTTATTTCAAATAATTATTTTATTTTTTTTTTGTATATCTAACATAAATATTGGTAAATATTAGATAAAAAGTTTCAGAACATACTTTAAAATAGTTTTATCTTTCTTGATGTAGTAATTATTTACAGTCAATTGCTTTGAAGTATATTCAATTTGTCAACTATGAAGGTAAGCTTTTTGTTTATTTCTTAATTAGATGGAAATTTTTTGATATTTTTATTACATTTTATTTTATAGGGTTTTCTAATGAAATTAGCTTTGATTCTTTTAATGTATTTTTTAATTTTTACGTTTATCATCAAATCTATGCTCTTCTGCAACGGCTTAAAAATAAATGAAGTTTTCAATTACAAAGAACATAATTGTGAATTGATAGGAAATGTTTCAAAATATAAATGGTTAACAAATTTTTGTCATAAAAATGGCAGGATTATTTGTCCACCAGATGCAAAAAAAATAATAAATATTCATGCTGAAAATAATTACTCCTTAATATCTAGGCAAGACTTTTCATGCTATTCAAACTTAAAACGTCTTAAGATTAAATACACAAATGTCAAACAAGTTAATATATCTGATAACTTTTTAATGGGTAAGAATAAATGAAACATTATTTCAATGATAACATTATATTCACTCTAAAATTCACTCTTTATTTACTCTAAAGTTTAAAATTTTGACATTCGTGGCACTTTTAGCAGTTGGTCGCGAACTCAATTAATTTACTTTTCTCTACGATAATTTTTGTGTTGCGATAAGGAGTGTGTAAAGTTTTGCATGAAATCTAGAAAATATATGATGGATATTAAATGTATTCTACAATTATCCAGTAGTTTATTGCAATTACTCCAGTAAAATCACGGTTTTGGTGGTATTGTTTGTGGCCGCTACCAGATTCGGTCTACTATAGGTTTTTTGGGTCGCTGAACACGAAAATCGGGGTTTTTTCTATGCGCAATTGGGGCTTGACCCTTAAATCGGGCAAAACTGCCCCTAAAAAGGGCATTTTTGCTGTATTCATTGAAAGCCTTTGAAATTTGGTATACGGGGGTATTTTGGGTCGCTGATAACAAATATTGCTGTTATAACTATGAAAAATTACCCCTTCACCCTTAAATCGGGCAAAACTGCCCCTAAAAAGGGCATTTTTGCTATATTCATTGTAAGCCTTTGAAATTTGGTATACGGGGATTTTTCGGGTCGCTGATAACGAATATTGCAGTTGTAACTATGAAAAATTACCCCTTTACCCTTAAATCGGGCAAAACTGCCCCTAAAAAGGGCATTTTTGCTATATTCATTGTAAGCCTTTGAAATTTGGTATACGGGGATTTTTCGGGTCGCAGATAACGAATATTGCAGTTGTAACTATGAAAAATTACCCCTTCACCCTTAAATTGGGCAAAACTGCCCTTAAATAGGGCATTTTTGCTGTATTCACTGTAAGCCTATGAAATTTGGTATACAGGGGTTTTTCGGGTCACTGATAATGAATATTGCAGTTAAAACTATGAAAAATTACCCCTTCACCCTTAAATTGGGCAAAACTGCCCTTAACTAGGGCATTTTTGCTATATTCAATGTAAGCCTTTGAAATTTGGTATACGGGGGTTTTTTGGGTCATTGATAACAAATATTGCAGTTATAACTATGAAAAATTACCCCTTCACATTTAAATTGAGGAAAACTGCCCCTAAAAGGGGTGTTTTCGCTACTTTCAATCTAGCCCTTCAAGATTTGGTGTAATAGGGTTTTTTGGGGCACTGATCACAAAAATCGATGTCTTTTCAATTAAAACGTAACTCTTCAACCTTATATTAGCCGAAACTACTCCTAAAAGGGGCACTTTCGCTATATCCGTTATAGCCTTCTAAGACTTAGTCTAATAGGGTTTTTTAGGTCGCTTTTCGCAATAAACAGGATTGTAGAGCTAGAACGAAAGTAGAAAAAACACCACTTTTAGGGGTACTTTTGGCCAATTTAAGGGTTGAAGGGGTTATTTTTCATAGTTATAACTTCAATATTCGTGATCAGCGACCCCAAAAACCTTTATTAGACCAAATCTTGGAGGGCTAGAGTGAAAGTTGCAAAATTACCCCTTTTAGGGGTAGTTTTGGCTAATTTAAGAGTGAAGAATCAAGTTTTAATTGAAAAGACAACGATTTTTGTGATCAGCGACCCAAAAAACCCTAATAGGTCGAATCTTGGAGGGATAGAGTGAAAGTAGTGAAAACACCCCTTTTAGGGGTAGTTTTGTCCAATTTAAGGGTGAAGGGGTAATTTTTCATAGTTATAACTGCAATATTCGTTATCAGCGACCTAAAAAACCTCCGTATACCAAATTTCAAAGGCTTACAGTGAATACAGCAAAAATTCCCTTTTTAGGGGCAGTTTTGCCCAATTTAAGGGTGAAGGGGTAATTTTTCATAGTTTTAACTGCAATATTCATTATCAGTGACCCAAAAAACCCCCGTATACCAAATTTCATAGGCTTACAGTGAATACAGCAAAAATGCCCTATTTAAGGGCAGTTTCGCCCAATTTAAGGGTGAAGGGGTAATTTTTCATAGTTGTAACTGCAATATTCGTTATCAGCGACCCAAAAAACCCCCGTATACCAAATTTCAATGGCTTACAATGAATACAGCAAAAATGCCCTTTTTAAGGGCAGTTTTGCCCGATTTAAGGGTCAAGCCCCAATTGCGCATAGAAAAGACCCCGATTTTCGTGTTCAGCGACCCAAAAAACCTATAGTAGACCAAATCTGGTGGCGGCCACAAACAATACCACCCCCCCCCCCCCGTGATTTGACTGGAGAATAGTTGACGGGATACCTGTATTTACTAGATGATTGTAGAATACATCTAATATCTGTCCTATATTTGCGGTTGTTTATAAAAATTGACGGAATTTATGCAGAGTGCATCTGCATATAAGTATATAGAGTAAAACAAAACCAAAAATTGTATAGTCATGCAATGTTTTTTTAATTCCTCATTAAGGTTGTTGTTCGGTACAGCTAGCGAACCTAGCGGATTATTTCGCGAAGTTCAACAAAATTTAATATTATTATTATTATAAGTAAAAAAAAAATAAAAATATTTGCTTATTATTAATTTCAGAAGAAAAATTATGACTATTTTTATTGATGAATACTTTATTTTTTTTATAAAAATTAATAAAAATTAATAAAAACTTAAAATATTATAAATTTACGAAAAAAAATTTTGTTTTTTTTCAACTTTGGAGCTTAATATTTCTGATACAAAATGGTGAATTCCCTTGAAATTTTAAAATGACATTCTAATGCTATTCATTAACTTTAAAATTAATTTTCATTCATATCTGACGTCTCGTTTAGAAGCTTTTACAAAAAGACGCTAGATTTCAATGCATTTTCACGCATCTTCCTATCCTAACAATGTATAAGAATTGAACTTTGGAGTTGAATAACTCGTAAACTAAATGGTGAATTATCTTAATTTTTTAACAGTAAACGTATTTTAATGTAATTAATCCCCTGTTAAAATTATATTCAATTCTGACGTTGACGCATGTACCGAACAACAACCTTAAATTAAATACCTCTGGCTTTGAACAGTGAAAAGAAAAAAAAGTTCTGGGTTTCAAAGCAACCAAAATTCTGGTAGCAGCAACCAGTTTTTTTTCAGTGTAGGCCATAACCTATATTTATTCTAAGCATATAGTATATAAATGAGTGTTTTTTACAGGAAACTACATACATTCGAATGTATAATTTTTCAAGAGCGTCCCTACAACATTTCAAATACAACGTCATACAAAATTTCAGATCAATCGGAACAAAATTAACGAAGTTATGGGCATAGACTTTTACAAAAATGTTACAAATCTATTTACAAAAAAAAACTTTAAACGCGTTTTCTAAGGAATTTTTTTTTTCAAGTCGGTGAGACAAGTTACTCGAAAACTACTTTACCAATCCTTAAGAAATTTTGCATACTCTTTCTTTAGACAATTTACAAGGTATTGACGTCGAGATATTTTTTTTTTTCAATTTTTTTGTATTTTTATTTTTATTAAGGTCCAAATACCTAAGATTTTCAGTAGTACTGCTATAAATGTAAAAATAAATTCTACGTGTTATTCTTATGGGATATTTTATTTATCGGACGGTCGCGACATTTTGGGTGTATTATTCAAAAATAACGCTGTATTGAAGCTATCAAATGTTCTTAAACTTTGGGTACCTTATTTTCCCATTAAAACACATCATTGAACAAGATATAATAAGTAAAATATACCATATACTTGGAGAAAACGACATGGACGGTTGTAACATTTTTTTTGTAAGGGCGTTTTAAAAAATTCATAGTTGTAATTTACATAAGCTTTCATGTTTAAAATTTTAATTTTTTCAAGTATATAAATATAGAGTATAAGTATATAAATATAGTGTATAATATATAAGTATATAAATATAGTGCGCACCCATAAAAGGATAGAAGCTTAAAAATAGGTAAAATCGAGGGACAGACTTATATGTGCCGGTAAGCTAAGAGGATTGCATGAAAATTTATTTTCAGAAAATAAATGAGTTTTTGGGACCTAAATACGTCATATTCATCATACAGAAAAATTTAAGTTCAAATTTTAAGCCATATATGTTAATACTCAAAGTTTATAGCTAAGCAAAAGAACTGCGGACGGTCGCGACATTTTTAGCACATATGCCTAACAAAATTTGTTTGTAACCCTAGTTAAATATGCGCAGTAGGTTCTGATTTTAAAAAAATATTATTTACCAAATAATTAAAAGAAAAACAAGTGCAAAAGAACTCTCGTTTCAGATATAAATGGGGGGGACTATGTATACCGTTCCTGTGAAAAACACCCATACCCGCACGGCGCAGCCCAATGATATTGATATAGGCTTACGCTTGCGGCGTCACGTGACTCCTATACCAATAGCATTGAGCTGCGCCGTACGGTGCGGTTATGTAGACTCGGCCTTATATCTTTGATATTTATAATGCGATTACTTTCAGTTGGCACCACTAAGTTACAGACCTCTTGTGCCGGACTGCAAGAGTTTACCGGATAATTATTGTAAAATGTGCCTAACTTAGAACCCGCGTTGTTAAAGAAATTAGCAGTACGCTTCACTTCCCATTAGTTAATAATATAAATCATAAAAATTACATTTTTTTTAGGTACACCAAAACTTCGAATATTTTCTATCAGTGGAAATGAAATATTTTTGCCACCTAATTTATTCAAAAATAACTACAAACTGAAATTTTTATACCTTAAAGTTAACAAACTCTTAAATTTTTCACCTACTACTTTAAATGGACTTGATGACCTAAGAATATTAAGCATTGACACGAAAAAACCTATAGATTTTCATCCGAAAGTTCTGCAAAGTTTAAAAAAACTTGAAAAATTAAATCTATTTGGTTGCTTTTCAAAATCAGTACCAGCTGATATTTTATTGAATCTTGTTGACCTTAAGTTTATAGAGATATCAAATAATCCAAATCTAATTAATTTTCCGAGAAAACTATTTGCAAACTTAAAAAGTATTCGAGAAATTAAAGCAGAAAACAATGGCTTGGAAAAAGTACCTGAAAATTTATTTACAAATTCTACTCAAATACGAACAATAATGTTAAGAAAAAGTAAATTGACGACTCTACCAAAAAAACTTTTTGAAGGTCTGACCAAATTGAATGAGCTCAATTTGTATAATAACAGCATAAGTATACTGCCAGACGAAATTTTTAATGGACTTGTTTCTTTGAAGATATTGGAGTTGGGCATGAATCGCATTGAACACATAAATGAGTATTTTTAATTTTATTCTATGTAATAAATAATTATCTATATGGGTGAATATAAAATTTATGAAGAATTTTTTTTCTTTTAAAAGAAAGCTTTTTTTTCTTATTTTTTTCATAATTTTTTTCGTTTTAAATTCTAATGTAAAATTTCTATTTTAAAACAAGATTCCAAGGTTAAAATTATTTGAAGCACGCACTCGCGAGAAAACGGCAAAATTCGTTTTTTTTAAATAGTAATTTCCCAAATACTTGTCGTTTTAAAATATTCTATTGGTTTATTTCTCAAACTCTCAAAATTACATAAAAATTTACTTTAAATAAAATAATACTATTGCAGCAAACTTTTGGAGAACTTAACACTTAATAAATTTACTGCAAATAAAAATAATATAACAACAATCCATAAAAATGCATTTAAAAAGTGTGACTTAGAAATTATCTACATGGCATATAATAAAATTTCATTTGATTCTGATGAAAATCAAAATTTATCACCATTTCGGAACTGCAAAAAACTAAGAGATCTGGAGTTAGCTTACAATAAGATCAGCAAAATTTACGATGACTGGAGAAAAATAGATACTTTAAAAAGATTAAATTTGTTAAATAATTTGATTAAATACGTAGAGGTAAACAAAATATATTGATATTACATAACAACAAATTCTCAATACGTTTCCGTCGAAACAAAGTTAGAGATTTTGTTTTTAGGTTTTATTTTTAAAATGAAAATAATGATTTACTTAGTCGCTAATTTATAAATCATATTTTATTTATTTAGAGCGAAGATTTGAATTTCTCCGCATCTGAACTGATGGTTCATTTATGGAACAATGAAATAGCTGCGATCAATTTAACTACACTAAACAATCTTAATGAAAGTGTTATTGAAAATAAAAACGTAAATACAATTGATATAAATAAAAATCCAGTTATATGTGATTGTAATTTTTACTATTTACTGAAATTTATGAATGATAAAATTAATGGATTAATTAATGTTAATTTTCGCATCACTTTTGAAACTTTATACTGTGCAGCATCCTCCCGTTATAATAAAACTGACGTTAAAACTTTAAATTATAATTCTTACATTTGTGAGGAAAAAAAATCAAATTTTCCACCCAGTAATCCATGTGGTTTAACTGGAAAATGCGATTGCAGTTTTCGGCCAGTTGATAAAACTTTGTTGATGAACTGTGCAGGCAAAAATCTAAAAGGATTTCCAAAATTAAGTGGCTTTCATAATGTTGATAGAATAGAATTAAATTTGCAGAAAAATCAGATAAAAGAAATAATAGATTTGAACCAAACTGACTATTTCAAAATTCAAGTTCTTGATTTATCAGACAATCAAATTTTGACTGTTTCAAAAAATATTTTGCGAGGTCAATTAAAGGTAACAATAATATGATTTTATTTTTTACTCAATAAACGTAGTATTCTTCGGTAATAAAAAAAATCTTTAAATTTATTTAAAAAAAACGAAATCTGAATAAAATATATTTTAGACTAAATAAAATATAATTAAAATAGAGTTTAAAATAAAGTTTACGTTTTCATTACATTTTCAGGTTCTCCAATTAAATAACAACAGTATTTCCAATATTGCTCCAGAAATTTTAAATAATTATCTAAGAAATTCGAGAACATTGAGTCTTCTAAACAACCCATGGGAATGCAACTGTGATACATATAAACTTCGTCCTTTCATAGAACCAGATACTAAAAAGAAGACTAAAAAAGAAATGTTTACTTGTTTTGCCACGAAAACTCCATTGGTTCAATTGGATGAGTTGAAAATTTGCCCCAAGTTAACTAATCCAATAATAATGACTTTAACAACTATCATTTCAATTTGTTGCATCATTTTTGGTGCTATCATGTCTCTATTTTACAAATATAATCTGCAAATAAAAATTTATTTATATTCAAGAAATTTATGCCTTTGGTGGGTTCAAGAAGATGACATCGACCGAGATAAGAAATACGATATATTTCTCAGTTTTTGTCATAATGATGAAGATTTTTTGATGTCTCAAATAGTGCCCCAACTTGAAAATGGTGAAACACCATACAAAGTGTGCATACATTTTCGTGATTGGGAAATTGGTGATTGGATTGCCAATAACATCGTGAGATCTGTTAAAGAATCAAAACGCACTTTAATTATTTTGTCAAAAGATTTTCTTAAGAGCCCTTGGGCGATGATGGAATTCAAAACAGCTCATGAACATATGATGAATGAAAAATGTGTTAGGTTAATTATAGTTTTGTATGGAGATATTGGACCAACAGAAGACCTTGATTCTGACCTTAAACAATATTTTAATACGAATACTTATATTAAATGGGGTGATCCAAACTTTTGGAAAAGACTTGTGTTTGCTCTACCTCATACTGCAGAAAAAATTTAATATTTATATGCTTTTTTTCAAAGTAGAATTTTTGAGAATGAAACTTATATAAGTGTAATGCCTAATACTCCAGTCAAAATACGAGTTTGGTTGTATTTTTACTGGCGAACATGAGATTTGCTTTACTATATGTTTTTTGGGTCGCTGAACACGAAAATCGGGGTCATTTCGTAAAGAAATGGGGGCTTCACCCCTAAATTTGCAAAAAACTACCCCAAAATGGGGTGTTTTTTACATAGTTGCCCTTTGAGCGCTCAGATTCGCACCATACAGGTTTTCTTGGGTCGCTGATCAAGAATTTCGACTTCTTTTTCTTAAATAATTAAAATTTCACCCCTAAATTGGCTAAAATTACCCCAGAAAAGGGAGTTTTTTTTTGCTATTTTCGCACTTTGAGCAACCAGGATATGTTCAAATAGGTTTTTTGGGTCGCTGATTAAGAATTTCGACTTATTTTTAATAAATAATTAAAATTTCACCCCTAAATTGGTTAAAATTACTCCCGAAAAGGGGGTGTTTTTGCTATTTGGGCACTTTGAGCAACCAGGATATGTCCATATAGGTTTTTCGGGTCGCCAATTAAGAATTTCGACTTATTTTTCATAAATATTCAATATTTCACCCTTAAAATAGCTAAAACTATCCCTAATAGAGGTGTTTTTGCTATTTGTTCACTTTGAGCATCCAGGATATGTCCATATAGGTTTTTTGCGTTGCTAATCAAGAATTTCGACTTATTTTTCATAAGTATTCAATATTTTTGAGCATGCATTATAAAAAAAAAATAATATTAAGTTTCATTTATTCATTTTTACTTTCACTATAATAATTTATTTTTCAGGTAAGTATTAATTTTTTATAAAAAAATAACAAATTTTTATTGATCAGCGACCCAGGGACCTGAATGGACATACGGGATGCTCAAAGTGTGAAAATAGCAAAAACACGCCTTTTAGGAGTAGTTTTAGCTGTTTTATGGGTTGAAATATTGAATATTTATGAAAAAGGAGTCGAAATTCTTGATTAAAGACCCACAAAACCTATATGGACATATCCTGGTTACTTAAAGTGCCCAAATAGCAAAAACACCCCTTTTAGGGATAGTTTTAGCTAATTTAAGGGTAAATTAGAATATTTATGAAAAATAAGTCAAAATTCCTGATTAGCGACCCAAAAAACCTATATGGACATATCCTGGTTGCTCAAAGTGCGAAAACACCCCCTTTTCGGGGGTGATTTTAGCCAATTTAGGGGTGAAATTTTAATTATTTATGAAAAAGAAGTCGAAATTCTTCATCAGCGACCCAAAAAACCCGTATGGTGAAAATCTCAGCCCTCAGAATGCAACTATGTAAAAAACACCCAAATAGGGTGCTATTTTGGGGTAGTTTTTTTGCAAATTTAGGGGTGAAGCCCCCATTTCTTTACGAAATGACCCCGATTTTCGTGTTCAGCGACCCAAAAAACATATAGTAAAGCAAATCTCATGTTCGCCAGTAAAAATACAACCCCCCCCCCCCCGTATTTTGACTGGAGTATAAACTTATTGTATACGAATAATTATTCAATAGGGATTTTTTTTATTATGTAAAATTCTTAATGAGCGAGAGTGTTTTTATGTAAGAATAATTTTTTGTTTTTTATTAAAAAATTTTTAAGCTGAAAAAAAGATATTAAGCCACTTTAGTGCGTATTTTATTATCTTATATATTGGAATATAATCACCTTGGAATAATCATCAACCAAAATCATGTAGAAAAGCCTCTCAACCAAGTTGGATCATTTTAAAAATTTTAGGTTTTATAGATTACTAAAAGACTGCAAAAATCACTTAAAAATCCTGAAAACCCTAATTTTTTTATAAACAACCATAAAGATGTATTTTTTTTTCACTGACAATGAAAGATAGCACCTTCAACATAAATCTGACCATGTGCCTTAAAAATACCCTGCCAACTAGCTGGCACTTAGGTTCCTCAAACAATGAGCTCAATACTTAAATATGCCACAGATATCACCGATTACAAGTATTCAATCATACATATTAAGTGCAGTTTTTTTAATTTTTTTGTTTTTTTAAATTTAAGAAAAAAATTTTGAAAAAATTAAGTATCAGATTAAAAAAATTACTATAAAAAAAGTTCTTAAAACTGATACTTCCATGGAAATAAATTAGGTACTACGTCCAAAAAGAAAAAAAAAATTTGTATTTTTTGTATTTTTTTGTGAAAAAAATTATAGGAAAACAAATTTTTAGAAAATTAAGTATCCGATTCAAGATATCATGTAAAAACCATACTTTCAAATACAAGTACTTTCATGGAAATAAATGAGGTATTACATCCAAATTAAAAAAAAAAAAAGGAGTTTGAAATTTTTTGATAAAAAAATGTTTGGAAAAAAAAATTAGGTCTTAATTCGATAATGGTTTTGAAATATCACTAGTTACAATATTTTCAGATATTAGTACTTTAATGGAATTAAATGAGGTATTACACAAAAAAAAAAAAAATATTGCAGTTTTTTTTATTTTTCTTTTTTTTTAATTTTGACCAAAAAAAATTTGAAAAAATCAAGTATCAGATCCAAAAAATTACTATAAACAAGGTTCCTAAAACTAGTACTTCCGTGGAAATAAATTAGGTACTACGTCCAAAAAGAAAAAAAAAATTTGTATTTTTTGTATTTTTTTGTGAAAAAAATTTTAGGAAAAAAATTTTCAGAAAATTAAGTATCCGATTCGAGATATCATGTGAAAACTATACTTTCAAATATAAGTACTTTCGTGGAAATAAATGAGGTATTACATCCAAATTAAAAAAAAAAAAAGTACCTCGAGCTTTTTTAATGAAAAAATTTTTGAAAAAAAAATTAGGTCTTAATTCCATAATGTTTGTGAAATATCACCGATTACATACATACGTACACACACACACACACACACACACACACACACACATACAGACTTTTTTTAAAAACCGGTTTTTTAGCTTCCTGGGGTCCCAAAACGTGCTTATATGCCAAAAAATAGAAAATCAAATTTTGACCTAACACAATGGTTCCTCTTTGAGGAACCAAAATTGTGATCGGATACAAAAAATTACTATAAACTAAATTTCTAAAACTTGTACTCTCATTAAAATAAATTAGATATGTCCAAAACGAAAATAAAATAAATTTGGTGTTTTATGTATTTTTTTGTGACGAAGATTTTGGAGAAAAAAATTTTCAACAAATTAATTATCAGATTCAAGATATCGAGTAAAAATCATAATTTCAAATATAAGTAATTTCATGGAAATGAATGAGGTATTACATCCAAATTAAAAAAAAAAAAAAGTATTTTGAGATTTTTTTAATAAACAAATTTTTGGAAAAAAAATTAGTCTTAAGTCGATAATAGTTTTGAAATATCACTGGTTACAATATTTTAAAATATTAGTACTTTCATAGAATTAAATGAGGTATTACACAAAAAAAAAAATAAATATTGCAATTTTTTTTATTTTACTTTTTTTTTAATTTTGAGAAAAAAATTTTGAAAAAATTCAGTATCAGTTCCAAAAAATTACTGTAAACGAGGTTCTTAAAACTAGTACATCCATGGAAATAAATTAGGTACTACGTCAAAAAAGAAAAAAAAGTTTCGTATTTTTTGTATTTTTTTGTGAAAAAAATTTTAGGAAAAAAATTTTCAAAAAATTAAGTATCAGATTTGAGATATCAAGTAAAAACCATACTTTCAAGTATAAGTACTTTCATGGAAATTAGGTCTTAATTCGATAATGCTTTTGAAATATCACTAGTTACAATATTTTCAGATACTAGTACTTTCATAGAATTAAATAAAGTATTACACCAAAAAAAAAAAAAATATTGCAGTTTTTTTTATTTTTTTTTTTTTCTTGAGAAAAAAATTTAGAAAAAACTAAGTATCAGATCCAAAAAATTACTATAAACGAGGTTCTTAAAACTAGTACTTCCATGGAAATAAATTAGGTACTACGTTTAAAAAGAAAAAAAAAATTTGTATTTTTTGTATTTTTTTGTGAAAAAAATTTAAAAAAAAAAATTTTCAAAAAATTAAGTATCCGATTCGAGATATCATGTAAAAACCATAATTTCAAATATAAGTACTTTCGTGGAAATAAATGAGGTGTTACATCCAAATCAAAAAAAAAAAAGTACCTCGAGCTTTTTTGGTGAAAAAATTTTTGAAAAAAAAATTAGGTCTTAATTCCATAATATTTGTGAAATATCACCGATTACATACATACGTACACACACACACACACACACATACAGACTTTTTTTAAAAACCGGTTTTTTAGCTTCCTGGGATCCCAAAACGTGCTTATATGCCAAAAAATAGAAAATCAAATTTTGACCTAACACAATGGTTCCTCTTTGAGGAACCAAAAAACTTCTGCATCTCATTTGAATGGGTTGAGAGGGGTTTAAGAATTTTCATATTTTATGCAGGGGAAAAGATTATTTATAAGTAATAATACATATAATATAAGCCCTTTCTAACTAGCTTAATTTTTTTTAATCCTTATGTGTGCTTTAACTACATTTTGTTTAATTGACATTAACTAGGTCAATCGTTAATTTTTTTTATAATTCGAAGATTTTTTTGGTCAGTAATAAATTAATATTTGTTTCATATATAAGAAGTAGATCAAATTTAATGGAAAATAGAAATTGAAATCAGCTTTTTATAGAAAAATTGTACACAAAACTATAATTTTTTTTATTTATACCTAAATACAAAGTACAGATTAATCAATAATATACCTAATAAAAATTCAAATGATATGTTTTTTCTTTTAATCTTGTAATTATTTTTAGTTTACATTTTCATTTTGTATACTTATAAGAAAAATATTTATTTTCCCTTGTAATTAATTGTTTTATCAAACAGATTCTTTAATTTCAATTGTTTTAGATAAAAAATCATTTTGGTTCCTCAATGAGGAATAGACCTTCACCGAGGTAACGAGGTGGCCTCGCTTTGAGCAAGGCGAGGCGAGACGAGCCCGAGGCGAGATCGAGGCGAGATCGGAAAATTGAAATTCTCGTTATACCGAGGCGAGGCTGAGACTGTCTTTTTGTGAACCTCGGACTCGACTCGACTCGCCTCGCCTCGCCTCGTTCTGCCTTGCAACAAATTCAAAATATTTCGCCTGTGATAATGCAAACATTATTGATAATGAAGTAATCAGTTTATTAACGCGAGTAAGAAGTATTAGTAAAAGATATCATCATATCATATTTACAAATTTTTAAACAAGTAACAGATCTTTTATTAGCTGAAAAGTACCCCACGCTTCCCACTGCAGTTTTAGCATTCAAAATTTTACTTGATAAAGTCGAAAAGATTACGTCTGATTTAAACCAAAAAAATGATCGATCGTGATTAGATAGAATTTTAATAAAAGCTTTTCAGAAAGGTCAAAATAAACTTTTAAAGTTCTATAGACAATGTAATTGGTACTACAGTGCTACCCTTATTTTAGACCCAAGACATAAAAAAAAAAAAATTGCAAAAACTTCTTGGGGACAAGAATTAGAGAAAGAAAGTTTCAAATGTTATAAAAAAATATACACAAAATATTATGATACGTTTAAACAATGCAAAGATGTGAAAAATGAACCCCCAAAAAAGGAAGTTAATAATAATAAAATGCTGGATTTTTCAGTTATTTTTGATGAAGATGAGGAACAAAACTGGGAAGAAGAGTTAAACAACTATTTAGATGCACCACGTGCTCCCGGATATACAAATATATTAAATTGGTGGAGAGAGCACAAGGATTTTTACCCAATTTTATCAAAAATTGCCAGAGATAAGCTGTCGATCATGGCCACGTCAGTTCCCGTAGAACACTTCTTTTCAAATGCTTCTTTGATTGATCAGCCTAAGAGGCGATCATCGAAAGATGATGCTTTAACTAACGAATTTTAATTGTTTTTTTTTTTATGAAACCTCGGGCGAGGATCTCGGCCGAGACCGAGGTAATGATTTTTCGACCTCGGCCGAGTCCGAGGCGAGGCGAGATCCATCTTTCGCCTCGGTCTCGGTCATTTATATCAAACCTTGCCTCACCTCGGCCTCGGTGAAGGTCTAATGAGGAACCATTGTAATGGGTCAAATTTTGGTTTTTGATTTTTTGGCATATAAGCACTTTTTGAGACCTCAGGAAGCTAAAAAACCGTTTTAAAAAAAAGTCTGTATGTGTATGTGTGTGTGTGAGTGTGTGTATGTATGTAATCGGTGATATTTCACAAACATTATAGAAGAGACCTCAGGAAGCTAAAAAACCGTTTTAAAAAAAAAGTCTGTATGTGTATGTGTGTATGTGAGTGTGTGTATGTATGTAATCGGTGATATTTCACAAACATTATAGAATTAAGAGCTAATTTTTTTTTCAAAAATTTTTTTACCAAAAAATCGTGAGGTACTTTTTTTTTTTTATTTGCATGTAATACATCATTTATTTCCATGAAAGTACTTATATTTGAAAGTACGATTTTTACTCGATATCTCGAATCCGATAATTAATTTTTTGAAAATTTTTTTCCCAAAGTTTTCGTCACAAATAAATACAAAAAACACCAAATATTTTTTTCTTTTTGGACGTAGAACATCATTTATTTCTATGAGAGTACTGGTTTTAGAAAGTTCGTTTATAGTAATTTTTTGGATCTGATGCCGAATTTTAAAAAAATTTTTTTCTCAAAAATAAAAAAACAAAAAAATTAAAATAACTGGAATATTTTTTTTTGGGGTGTAATACTTCATTTAGTTCCATGAATGTACTTATATTTGAAAATATGTTTTTTATTCGATATCTCGAGTATGATAATTAATTTTTTGAAAATTTGTTTGTGATATCTGTGGCATATTGAAATATTAAGCTCATTGTTTGAGGAACCTTAGTGCCAGCTAGTTGGCAGCGTATTTTGGTTTATACGTAATAATATTTGATTATTCTGATATATTGCCTGCCAAATGTGAAAATTGATTGCTATTTTTAATTCAAGCACAATTTGAATTTCCTGATCGAATTCAGCAAAATACTTGGGGGTGATACTTATTTAGGCTAAAAAAAATCTTGAAAAAAAAAAATAAAATAAGATATAACTAATGAGTGCTTTTAAAACACGCGTTATAGTTTTATTAAGTTTAATGCGAGGTTTAATGTTCATAGTTGATGATATAGTTTTAATATATAATTTTTTAATCAATAAAAACTTATTCATATAATTTATAAGTAATACATAAAAACCTTGAATTATAACATGGCCATTTTTTAAGTTTTGAATAATTAATTATTTTGAATAATAAATAAAATAATTACTAGAAAACTTTGAAATTAACGTAAACTAGCAATAATTTTATGCAATACATAATAGCAATTGTGCTAAAAATTTTATTTTTATTCACAGCCCTAACAGTAATTGCATCCGACACAATAAACGTTTTTTGCAAAAAGTTTAGTTAAAAATAGTCTTTTTCTGTCCTAGATATTTTATATTTTTATCCGCGATATTTACTGGATATCGCCAATGACTGGTAGAGCGAAGCTGACCATTTTAATAAAAAGTTAAAGAAATTTTTTAACTTCGGAGTTTTTGTAAGCTTTGATTGTATTAAGTTCAATATTACGGCTTCACCTTCACGAACCTGAGGGGGCTATGTAACACAGGGACGAATATTCGACATTCTTCCCTAATTGAGTAACATTCAAATTTTTGCTCTTAAAATCTACTAAATCTGTTTTTTTTCTTCCTTTAGATAAGAGCGCTACTTTATAACTCATTCCTACTGTATCAGATAACTTTTTAAAGGGTCAGAAAAAATAAATCATTATTTCAATAATTACAGTGTATTTAGTTCGCGACCAATCAATGAAAGCGCGGCGAGCGGTTATTTTTAAACTTGAAAGCTAGATAATGATATGCTTTTGCTATTATTAATTTACATAAATGACTATAGTACGTGCAAATTTAACCTTATAACATGTTACATTTTTATGAATTTTCTGTTTTTAAAATTCTTTCAATAAAGTTTTTCTTTTTTAATTTAATTTTCATAATATTCTAGATTTAAAAACAATAATTTTTTACTCTAATGCATAATTTTTATCAAAAATACTTTAAAAAATTCAATCGTTTCCATGTAAACGTTAATATTTTATTTGTGCTAAAGTTTAAAAATTTGCCATTCATGACGCTTTTAGCAGTTGGTCGCGGACTCAATTAATTACTTAATAACAATTACAAATAGATTATTTTAAAAAACAATTATACATACTTGGACTTTCCAATATTAACAATTTTGAGGAAAAAAAATTTATAGTTGTTACTTTTCCTACGATATTCCTATGATAATTTTTATGTTGCGATAAGGAATGTGTAACGTCCGACGTGAGATCTAGAATATATATGATGGATATTAGATGTATTCTACAATCATCCAGTAAATTCTTGCAATAGTTTATAGTATCCAATTTTATTTAAAAAAAACGAAATCAAAGGAATTTCGTAGGAAAAGTAACAACTATAAATTTTTTTTCCTCAAAATTGTTAATATTGGAAAGTCCAAGTAAGTATAATTGTTTTTTAAAATAATCTATTTGTAATTGTTATTAAGTAATTAATTGAGTCCGTGACCAACTGCTAAAAGCGCCATGAATGGCAAATTTTTAAACTTTAGCACAAATAAAATATTAACGTTTACATGGAAACGATTTAATTTTTTAAAGTATTTCTGATAAAAATTATGCATTAAAGTAAAAAATTATTGTTTTTAAATCTAGAATATTATGAAAATTAAATTAAAAACGAAAAACTTTATTGAAAGAATTTTAAAAACAGAAAAATCATAAGAATGTAACATGTTATAAGGTTAAATTTGCACGTACTATAGTCATTTATGTAAATTAATAATAGCAGAAGTATATCATTATTCTAGCTTTCAAGTTTAAAAACAACCGCTCGCCACGCTTTCATCGATTGGTCGCGAACTAAATACACTGTTATCATTGAAATAATGATTCATTTTTTCTGACCCTTTAAAAAGTTATCTATAGTAGAAATGAGTAGGTTCATACCTTAACTAATTTATATACATGCATATAAGCAGTTAAATTTAAAATAGATAATAATATTAGGTTAATTTAATTTAATAATGATAGTAGGTCTTTGACATATGAATAGGTAGAGAAGCTTAAATCGTAATTTATGAAATTGAGAAATTAAGAGTAAATGAGTAAACATGAATTTATAATAGTTGATTAGATTAAAACTAAATAAATAATTAATTTATGTTAAATTAGCATAATCAATGGTTATAAAATAATTTCAAATTTTAAGAAGTTAATTAATTCCACCTACATACCAGTCGGTATAAATTCCTTAAAATAAGAGACATTAAAAGTCATTGTAAAAATTTTTTAACGTATAATTTGAGAACAAGTCAATACTTCCATTACATATGTGTACAACTCCATAAGTGGTAGGTATAATAGTTACAGCTCTCATATGATCATTAGATTCAACATTATATTATTTAAAAATTTATTTATATTCAAGAAATTTATGCCTTTGGTGGGTTCAAGAAGATGTCATTGATCGACATAAGAAATACGATGTATTTCTCAGTTTTTGTCATAACGATGAAGATTTTGTGATGTTTCAAATAGTTCTTCAACTTGAAAAAGGTGGAAAATCATTTAAAGTGTGCATACATTTTC
This sequence comes from Anagrus nilaparvatae, assembly GCA_022575985.1. Classification (NCBI taxonomy): domain Eukaryota; kingdom Metazoa; phylum Arthropoda; class Insecta; order Hymenoptera; family Mymaridae; genus Anagrus; species Anagrus nilaparvatae. Next base: position 9,028,909 of record JAKSXM010000165.1, read on the forward strand.
TTTATTGGGAAAATGGTGATTGGATTAACAATAACATCGTAAGATCTGTTCAAGAATCAAAACGAACTTTAATTATTATGTCAAAAAATTTTCTTAAGAGTCCATAGGGGATGATGGAATTCAAAACAGTTCATGAACATATGAATTATTTAATCTTTTATCTATCAATGAACAATCCTCTTACAACTTCAGGCTGATTAGAAAATTCTCATTGAAAAATTTAAAACCAAATTATCTTAATAGAGAGTGTTTATACAGAATTTGTTCATTGTATAATAAAAATCTTAATAAATTTTCAAGCTTATTAAAATTGGCTCATCAAATTGATACTCTAGCATTTCATTTAAAAAATACCCTGCCAAGTAATTGGCACTATGGTTCCTCATTAGCAATAACAAAATGTTGTCAATATTCTATTTTACCTAATAAAAAATTAAAATATTAGAATAATTGTGCCAAATATTCTAAATTTAATAAAGAAAGTGTATAAACTTTCCCCTGATACCCAAAAAATTTTCAAAACTCATAATTCCAGGTATTAATACTTTCAGAGAAATAAAATTGGCACTACGTCAATAAAAAGATAATATTTTTTTAACTTTTTAATGTAAAAAATTTTGAAAAAAAAAAAATTCGAAAAATTACTTATCAGATGGAGAGATCCTTTAAAAACGATAATTCTAGATATTCGTACTTTTATAGGAAGAAATTAAGTATTACGTCCTAAAATAAAAAAAATTGTTAAATTATTGTTTTTTTCTAATTTTTTTATGTAAAAAATTTTAAAAGAAAATTTTTAAAAAAAATTAGGTATCAGATTGTTGATATCCAGTTAAAAAGACAATTCTACATATTAGTACTTTCTTGGAAAAAAATGAGGTACTGCGTCCAAAAAGAAAAAAAAGTATGCTATTTTTTTAATTATTTTATTAAAAAATTAAAAAAAAAAAAAATTTCGAAAAATTATGTATCAGATGGAGAAATCCTTTACAAACGATAATTCTAGATATTCGTACTTTCATAGGAAAAAATTAAGTAATACGTCCTAAAATAAAAAAAATTTTGGCGGTTTTTGTATTTTTTGGCGACAAAAATTTTGAGAAAAAAATTTTGAAAAAATTAAGTATCAGGTCCAAAAAATTACTATAAATGATATTTCTAAAACTAGTACTTCCACAGAAAAAAATTAAGTACTGCGTCTATAAAGAAAAAAAAAATTGGTATTTTTTGTATTTTTTGGTGAAAAAAATTTTGAGAAAAAAATTTTCAATAAATAAATTATAAGATTCGAGATATCGAGTAAAAACGATACTTCTAGATATCAGTACTTTCATGGAAAAAAATGAGGTACTACGTCCAAAAAGTAAAAAAATTATAGTATTTTTTTAATTATTTTATGTAAAAAATTTAAAAAAAAAAATTTCGAAAAATTATGTATCAGATGGAGAAATCCTTTACAAACAAAAATTCTAGATATTCGTACTTTCATAGGAAAAAATTAGGTATTACGTCCTAAAATAAAAAAAATTTTGGCGTTTTTTGTATTTTTTGGCGACAAAAATTTTGACAAAAAAATTTAAAAAAAATTAAGTATTAGGTCCAAAAAATTACAATAAACGATATTTCTAAAACTAGTACTTCCATGGAAATAAATTAGGTACTACGTCCAAAAAGAAAAAAAAAATTGGTATTTTTTGTATTTTTTTGTGAAAAAAATTTTAGGAAAAAAATTTTCAGAAAATTAAGTATCCGATTTGAGATATCATGTGAAAACCATACTTTCGAATACTAGTACTTTCATGGGAATAAATGAGGTATTACATCCAAATTAAAAAAAAAAAGCAGTTTGAGATTTTTTGATAAAAAAATGTTTGGAAAAGAAAATTAGGTCTTAATTCGATAATGGTTTTGAAATATCACTAGTTAAAATATTTGCAGATATTAGTACTTTCATAGAATTAAATGAGGTATTACACCAAAAAAAAAAAAAAATATTGCAGTTTTTTTTATTTTTCTTTTTTTTTAATTTTGACAAAAAAAATTTTGAAAAAATTAAGTATCAGATCCAAAAAATTACAATAAACAAGGTTCTTAAAACTAGTACTTCCATGGAAATAAATTAGGTACTACGTCCAAAACGAAAAAAAAAATTGGAATTTTTTGTATTTTTTTGTGAAAAAAATTTTAGAAAAAAAAATTTCAGAAAATTAAGTATCCGATTCGAGATATCATGTGAAAACCATACTTTCAAATATAAGTACTTTCATGGAAATAAATGAGGTATTACATCCAAATTAAAAAAAAAAAAAAGTACCTCGAGCTTTTTTAGTGAAAAAATTTTTGAAAAAAAAATTAGGTCTTAATTCCATAATGTTTGTGAAATGTCAGCGATTACATACGTACGTACATACGTACATACGTACGTACGTACGTACGTACGTACACACACACATACACACATACAGACTTTTTTTAAAAACCGGTTTTTTAGCTTCCTGAGGTCTCAAAACGTGCTTATATACCAAAAAATCAAAAAAAAAATTTTGACCGATCACAATGGTTCCTCTATGAGGAACCAAAATATTTTTAAAATTTTAAATACTACCTTAACTTTCCTTTGTGAATATTCAATTTATTTTAAGATATATTAAAAATTTTATTTTAGAAATGTATTTGAAATTTATTATAATTTCTTATTTTACTTATCTGCACATTTTGATAGATTTAAAAAAAAAAAATTGTATACTTGTATTATTAATTTATTTGTACAAAACTTTTTATTTTTTTAAAAAAAAATAACATCTAGTAGTATATTATTGTAATTGCCTTCGGCCGTAAATAAAATGAAATAAAAAAAAAATAAAAAAAATATGATGAATGAAAAACGTGTTAGGTTAATTATAGTTTTGTATGGAGATAATGGATCCATAGAAAATCTTAATTCTGATCTAAAACAATATTTCAATACAAACACTTACATTTTGTGGAATAATCCCAACTTTTGGAAAAGACTTGTGTTAGTTCTAACTCATACTGCAGTAAAAATTTAATTTTTAGATGCTTCTACTAAAAGACTCCAAAAATCACTTAATCCCAAAAATCCTAATTTTCTTATGAACAACCATAAAGATGTATTTTCTTTCCACTGACAATGAAAGATAGTACCTTGGACATAAATCTGGCCATGCGTCTTACAAAAAACTAAAAACTTTTGCGTTTTATTTGAATGGGTTGAAAGGGGTTTAAGAAATTAAATAATTTATGCAGGCGAAAAAAGGAACAAAACAGAAGGACAAAAACAAACATGATTCATGCAGATTATTTATACATATAAAAGCAGAGTTGGGCAAATATGACAGATATGGATTTTTTTTTCATATCCATATTCCATATTTTTTCATATATGGAATCCATATTATGGCACTCATATTAATATGCAGAAAAAAAATGATCATATTTGGATTTCATATTAACATGATATGGAATCCATATTAATATGATATAGATATGAAAAAAATATGGAACCCACATGGGGGTATAGGGCCCATATTAATATGGTAAGCACGAATTTCATATTGACTTTATATATGAATTTCATGGTAAGAACTTTTCTTCCAGGGTGTTTTCAGGCCATATTTTTTGAATTTTGTGAAAAATATCGTGAAAACACTTGGGAGCAAAGTTCTTACTATGAAATTCAAATACAAAGTCAGTATGAAATTCGTGCTTACCATATTCATATGGACCCCATACGACCCCCGTATGGGTTTCATATTTTTTTATATCCATATCATATTAATATGAAATCCAAGTATAATTATTTTTTTCCATATTAATATGAGTGCCATAATATGGATTCCATTTATTAAAAAATATGGAATCTGGACATGGAAAAGAAATCCATGTCCGTCATATTTGCCCAACTCTGTATATAAACCCTTTCTAGACTAGTTCAATTTTTTTTAATCCTGTGTGTTTTGACTATATTTTGTTTAACTGACATTAACTATTTCAATTGTTAATCTTTTTTAATTCAAGGATTTTTTCGATCAATAATAAATTAAAATTTGTCCGTACAGGAGAATTAGATCAAATTTAATGGAAAATACAATATAAATTCAACTTTTTATAGAAAAATTGTACACAAAAATATAATTTTTTTATTGATACTTAATTACAAAGTACAGATTAATCAATAACTAGCTGTAATGCCTCGCGATGCTCGGCAGAATATAACAATAATTCTGTGTATTTAATTATTTTATTGGATATAAATATAAAAGTATATAATATTTTAAAAATTATTCATTTTAAATATTTAAATAACTGGGTACTTTATATTAATTATTATACCAAATAATTTTTAGTGCCGTATAAAAATATTACATATAAAAATAAAATTTTTATTGAAACTCTTGTTAAATTAACTAAACTTTAAAGTGTATTCATAAATCAAAGAAAGAAGAATAAGAAAATAGAAGTATAAGAAGTATAGTAGTATAAGAAAGTATAAGAAAAATAATTGTTTTCCCTTGTAATTAATTGTTTTATCAAACAGATTTTTTAATTTCAATTGTTTTCTATAAAAAATCATTTTTATTTTTTCTGTACTAATTTTATCTTCTTTTAGGAAATGAAAGAATACATTAAAAAAATACTGTTTTGCAATTTTAACTTAAGTATTTTTTAACTGCTATTACAAATATTTTTATCTTTACCTATTTTATTACAGTAATTAAAAACAAATAACTGTGATCGCATGATATTACTAGGTGTGGTTGCTTTGCTTGAAATTTCAAGCAGACACGATTTCATTTGAAACATCAAGCAAATTGATTGAAATGTAATTTTAAGCAAAGCAACCTAACCATGTTTGCTAAGCCTAAATTTGAAACATTAAAAGAAGATTTAAATTTAAAATCATGACCCTTGTACAGAAAAATAAATAACAAGCCAAATAGCACATTATCTAGCGCCTACCACGAAGATAGAGTAGTATATTATATATAAGTAATTCTTAGTGAAACTAACCTAAGTGACTGATAAAAGTCTGGGATCTAAGTAAAACAATTGGACTGGTGTAACATACCAAATGCTTAGTACCCTCTTAGTACCCACTCTTAGTATCCACAATATACAAACCACACATATGCACGCAATGTATACACAAGCATATATGCGCTAAAGATACTCATGTATGCGCTAAAGATATAGAAAGTAAGAGAGAGAGAAACCGCGCGGTAAAACTATATACAGGTATCATGACAGGATCCGGTCAGGACGCTTTAGGACACAGAACAAAAATACCTAAGGAATGTTGCCACTTTTAATATTTAAATATTTAAATAAATTATGTAGGTGGCAGCAGTTCCCAAGCAACAATTTATCATCATCGAATGAAAATAAATTATTATCATTAATTAAATTAATTAATTGATCTATTTAAAAACCTTATTAAATTAAATAAATAATTGAATAACTTTTCACTATTCAATTATTATGTAAGTATGTATATAATTGTAAAATAATCATTTTTAGATATTTTAGCATAAGATAATTAATTCATAAGTATTATAATTAAATACCCCTTTCTTATCTATAAAATGCATAATAATCATTAAGTATTAATTAAAAGTATTTAATAAAGTAAATAAAGTAATTAAGATAATTAAAAATAGACATAACTGTCAAAGAACATTTTATTAATAAAAAAGGGTTATTTATTAAATTAAGCTGTAAATAGAAATTAGTAATAAATAAAAGAGTGATCAATGCATAAAATATAATATATAAAAATAATAAAAAGCAATTAAAAGTAATTAAATTAATTAAAAAACTAGAAAGAAGGATTTCGCGCCAAATGCAAAAATCCTTCCAGAAACTTCTAGATAAAATTCTTTATGTAAAAATCTCAAACATTTGTGCGTGAGTTGCGAAAAGTATATAAGAAAGAGCGTTCGCACATTACGCAACATTTGTTTGGGATTCCTCGAAGAGCTAAGTTCGCAAGAACGGTCCTCTTTGTATAAGCACACTCAATAAATCTTTACATTGATCAAATAAATTAATGTTATTATTTATGCAAAGGAATCCTAAAATATTCATCAGCTTCGTAAGGTGCAGAAGTGCACCGACCAATTATTAGAGGTGCAACCTCGACATTACTTTTAGAACTCTGCCGTTCCAAGGGCTCGGTACCCTCGTTCCAAAGAGATACAAGGCGGGTAGGAATAAGTGCTCGAACGTAGGAAAAAACATAACAATTGTCGACCCTCCCTTTGAGGGGTTACACTGGGTACAGTATACATAAAAATTTATAGCATGCTAGATTATAAGGTTCAAAGTTCAATGTTTTCGGAATGGCAGCTCTTTTTTGATTTTTTTTTTGTTTGAATTGGCTACAAAAATCTGAGCTAATTTTTCGATTTTAATATAGGCCTATAAAAAGATAAAAATAATTTTCAACTGTAGGGGGTATGTAAAATTTTTCGCTGAATTAAAAAAAAGGATTTTTTCTGTTCTTCTCTTTGGTCTTAAAAGTTGTGCCTTCCCATGTAAAAGTACACGTAAAAAAATTCTATGTTGTATTGACAAATAACTTTGTTGAAATATGCCAACAAAGTATTCGTTCAATTGTCGTAGTTACTTAGTTGATTGAAACAGAGTGAAAATTTTGTTTAAAAATAATTATTTTTTTATTTTATTTATTTATTATTATTTTTTTTATTTATTATTAATTATTTTTTTTTTTTTTATAATTATTTTCTTATATATAGGTACTTATATTTATTAATTTAAAATCTGTTAAAAAAAACCGAAGAAAAATTTTGACTCATATCGGGATTGAACTCGGGCCCGTGGCTTCCAAAGGCGGCGACATTATCCATTGTGCTTACAGGACACTTCGAATTAATAAAAAAATTTAGATAATAATTTTCTAAATTATATGCAGAGTAAATTATGCATATCCAGTAAAATGAATATTTAAAAATAACAATAAAAACTAAAATAAATAATTTTCAGGAAATTCCATTTCTTTATTTTAATAATAAATAATAACTAATAATATAAAAAAAACGCGCCGCTGAAAGACTTGTTATAACTAGCCGTGGTGGTAAATACAGATAATAATAGAAAGAGAAAGAATGAATAAATATTTGAAGTCATTCATAATACCAACAGGACACTATCAATTAATAAAAAAATTTAATTAAATACTATATTATATGATAGATAATAATTTTGCGACAGATTTTTTTAATATGCAGAGTAAATTATGCATATCCAGCAAAATTTATATTTAAAAATAATAGCTAAAACTATCATAAATAATTTTTAGGAAATTCCAATTCTTTATTGAATAATAATATAAACAAAAGCTCGCTGCTAAAGAACATGTTCCGACTTTCCGTGGTGGTAAATACATTAAAAGAATAGAAAGAGAAAGAATGAATAAATATTTTAATATAAAAGAAAAAGCATTGAACTAACTATTAAAATTAATCATATAAAGAGGGCGCTTGTCCAACTTCTATTACCAGCAATATAGTGGGAAATCTAGGAAATATGGCCTTTTCTCCTTTCAGAGATTCTAAAGCGAGAAAGCATTAAATGAATATTTTTTTTAGCAAATACTGTTTATTTTTGCGAGTACTATTGCGTTATCGGCTTATTTTTTTGAGTTGTGTTAATTTTTTTGGAAAAATGAATTATTTTGAATCGGTAGCGAATAGTGTCGTACACGGTAAGAAAACAGCTGACCACTCTGTTTCTGCTGAGTGTGCATTTTGTTTTTATGTACTTTGCAATTATTAGAAAATTTTATTGATAAAAAATAATAAATAATAAATATAACATAATTAGTTTAAAAAGTAAAGTACAAAAATACTCAATCTCTGTAGTTTTAATAAACAGAGAAAGTGATCAGACAAAGATTTTTTTGGTAAATATGGAGCCCCTGTATAAAAATTCTTTCTAAAAAACATATTTTTTTCTATAAAATTAATTACAGGTTTATGCAAAGGTGTCTGCTTGAGTGTTTATTTTCCTGGGTTTTCTTTTTTGCAACATATGCTTCATATAGCAGCTTTATCAAAAGCAAAGGTATTTTAATATTTTCTTTTACAAATAATTTTAGAATATTTTGAAAATATTTATGGTTTTCGTACGTTACTAAATAAGGAGTTGATACACAACCAGGACGAGTAAAAGTAGCTATCATACAATCATTAATGCGAATAATGTTAAAAAGGAAGAATTTACTTCAAAATTAGAAAGAGAAATGGCTAATGATTTATTTTTAAACAAGAAACGCAATGAGAGAGTTCATAGAAAAATTTTATATAAATACTCTAAGAACGCAGTATCAGCACTAACAGCATCAGCAATAGCTAATAGATCATCATTTCTTTTGCGCACAAAAAAAATACAATATCGATTATGCATTATCGTTCAACTTATTAATTATTTTTCAACAGGTGGATTAGACAATTCAAAAGAACATAGAGAAGGTGTACTGAGACAGTGTAATTTAGAATGCAACTGTATTGCCTGTGTTAATAACTGGCCACCAGTTGATGATGTAATTATATATTGAATTTTTAAAATTCATATTTTTTTTTTTTAACGATTTAACGGGACGAACCGTTAACCGAAATTAAATATAAATTAAATTGAAAATTTTATTTTTTTAAAAATTGACTGCATCTTTAAAAGTTTTTTCAAACAAAACAAAAATATAAAGATATTTATAATACAATTAAATTATATATGGACTTAGACTTTTCAAAAGATTACGAACCAACTGACTAGTCTGCTTCTGCTATATAGAACGCACTATAGAAAGGTACGTAACCTCTGAGTATGTATTATGAAAAGGTTGTCACCAGGCATAGATATTTCAAAAGCATATCCAGAATTACAGTCTTTGGTAAAAGCCGATGCTCTAAACAAAATTTTAGTAAGATATTTAATAGTTGGTCTTTGCGCAAAACCAAGTGATGAATTAATTTATAAATTAAAGGATGAATCAACAGCTGTTACGTCAAAAAGTTCTGATAACGAAGCAAAATTATTTTATTCATTAATTCAAGAAGTTAAAAATAAAGAAAATTGGATACGAGATATAACAATAAAGTCAAATTTAAATCTAACTAAATTAAAAAATAAAATTTTTAAGACTTGAAGCAATTAAATTCATTAAAGCTGTCAAATCTGTTGCTGCGAGAAAAAAAAAGTCAACATGCATTTTAATTTATAATTTAGAACCTGATCGTTCATTAACTTGTGGAGCTTGGTATCAAGATCAGGATTTTGAAACAGAGTTTGTCGATATTAAAAGTGACAACAAACAATATTCAAATGGCCTAATCACAGAAAAGAATGTTACATACGCTTCAACTAATGATGTTTTGAAATATATTTCAAATTTAGGAATAAAAAAATGGCAAAGTTTTTTTTTTAAATAATAAATAATCCATTTAGAATTATACAAGTTCCACTGTATATAATTTTATACTCTTTTGTACACACAAATAAATTGTATATAAATAAATTGTATATAACTGCTATGTTGAAAAATAAATGTATATAAAAATTGATTCACAGTTTTGTTTCTTTATCCTAATAATTACTTTTTGCAGCTACTTTATTTTATTGTGCAGAAAAAAAATTCATGGTCGCAATCAACGCAATGCTTCTCACAATAGCGCTAACTATTTTTTGGGCATTGGAACCTTAAAATTCGGCAACTATATTTTTTATTATTGGTTTCATAAACCACGATTTAGCAAATGCAGAAAAAAATCCAAAATACAGCAAAAAGAAAAATAATCCAGCAAACACATAAACAAACCAATAATAAGAAAACATAACACAAAAATTAAGGGTTCGGAAATACAAATAAAAACAAACACATTATTATTTATCAGGAAATTTAAAGGTTTTAAAAATTGTAAAGCATTTTATATTTATGAAAATAGCACCTGGACTATACTATGCTTAGGCCCAACTATGCTTTATTTTATTGCGCGTCAGCTTTTTTCTTACCGTGTACGACACTATTCGCTACCGATTCGAAATAATTCATTTTTCCAAAAAAATTTAGTACTCGCAAAAATAAACAATATTTTCTAAAAAAAATATTTATTTATGGCTTTCTCGCTTTAGAATCTCTGAAAGGAGAAACAGCCATATTTCCTAGATTCCCCACTATATTGCCGGTAATAGAAGTCGGACTAGCGCCCTCTAAATGTTGTAGGTTGTTGGTTTATCTAACACTATGTTGATTCAACAAAGATTTAACTGATTAATTTAATGATTTTAATTTTCCTTGAATCAACAAAGTATTTGTTGGTCTAATGATTTATTTGACAATTCAACGTTTAATCTTTCCATCCAACAACTTAAAATGTTAAACTTATTTCAGCAAAGTGAATATGCTTAGTACAACATAGAATTTTTTTCCGTGTACGTAAATACTTAAAAACTCAATGAACAAATTTTCATAACTATCCAGTTTCTGAATTTTTCTGTAATCTAATTCAAAATTCTAATTCAATTTTCGGATTTCAACAAAAAGTGCAAGGAAGAACACAACTTTAAGGCTAATTAAAAGACGAAAAAAATCCCGAAGGATTCGCGTTTGAAATTTTTTTGTATTTTTTCCGACTTTTCTTGATATTTTCTGAAAAAATGATGGAAAACTCAGATTCAGCAGGAATTTTCACATAACCCCTAAAATTGTAAAATATATTTTAGTTCTTTTTAGAGCCTAAAAAAATTAAAAACGATTAATTAGCTCGCAGATTTTGAAAAAATTTGATAATCGAAAAACAGTTGCCATTTCAATAACTTTGAATCTAAAACCTCAAAATTTGGCATGATATCATACTCTTGTATATTATACTAAACCCAGTTCAATCGGTTTGTAAGAGCCCAGATCTATCTCTTAGGTCAATTTCACTAAGAATTACTCATGTGGTTTTCCAAAAATTGCGAAAATAATAATCGTCTGAAAGTAGAAAATACAAATGAAAAATACTTTACGGCTCTAAGCCGTAAACTAGAATGACCGAAAATACAGTTTACCTACGAAAAGGTTACTAATTTACAAGTGATTCGGAGGATTGTTTATTTTTCTATCTAAAGGCTGTAATATTTTAATAGATATAAATTTTATAGAAAAATAAAAACGAAAAAAAACGATTCTTACTAATAACTGGACCAAAAACCAAATTATTCTTATAATCCGTTGGCTTGGAAACCATTATGCATATTTTTGTTTTTTGCTTTTACTAAACCTCTAATTTGATTAAATTTTTATACTAATGATTATTATTGACAAAATTTAGAGTGATAGATTTCTACATTTGTTTAAATTTATGTTTTTGCACTGAAAAAAAAGCTTACACGCAAACCCAAATTTTAAATTGTAACACTTCTTAGCATATTAAAAACAGTGTAAGATATTTTCACAACCTGAAACCAAAAATAAGAAAGATTTAATTCATAAAAAGTTCATTTAAAATTTTTTACCTGATATTACAAAATTTACCTGAACAAATGAAACAAATGTCAAAACTACAAAATGGTGAGTCTTTATCAATAAAGGCTCAGCAGAACGTAAAATAATAAATTTTATTAGATGGCATGATTTTTGATTGAAAACTGTCCAATCTGTTTCTAGAATTTGTAAGTAAAAATTTTCATTCTGCAAAAAGAATTTACTATATATTTTTATATAGCCGGACACATTTCACACTCTTCCTCCCCCCAGTAAATATATAAATAAAACCTATACCTTTGATGACAATTCTTCTCCAAAATAACAATACAAGAAAAATTGTGTCAAAGATGCTGTTAAAACCACTAAATTCATTAATAGAACAGAATAACTGCCATACATGATAGCTAATCGAAAAACAGCTCCAGACATAGTGAATCCACAAATTAAAAATTGTAAGGCTAGAATGTTTCCAAAAGTTTCGTTTATACTTTCCACGTAACTAAAATAAAAGATGATATGTACCAAATTTCTAAAATTATTAAATTTTACCTTAATAAGAAAATATGACACAAAAGCAACAAAATTTCTGGGATCTAAGGTTTTTTTAGCAGATTCTGGCTCTAATACCCGGTCACTGAATAAAAATTATGACTCAATTTTTTTTGATTTAGTGCCAAAATTATTAATTATTTAATGATTTATTAAATATAATTAAAAAAAAATAGTAAAAAAGGAATATAATAATTATCGATCTATATACCTCAATATTTCTTGATGATGCTTTATTATTTTATGCAAATTAATTTGTTCGTAATTAATTAATTCTTGTTTCTTGAATTGTTTATTCTTTGCAGATTTGAGAATTTTAGGTAAATTTTTGAATCGTAATTTTAAATTATCTAACTGAGCGCTCCCATAAATTATGAACCCTATAACGACACAATCTGATCCACAATTTATTACAGCACCAAAACTTGAAATGTACGCCGCCCAAAAATAATTAACCCAGTATGCCACATTTTTATTTTTAATTGGTAACCAAATTTTAATAAAAAGTTCTGGATTTTGAAAGCTTTGAAAAAATGGTATATTATTAACTAAAAATCCAGTTAATAATCCTAAAAATACAAAACTAATAACAATCCATCTATAAAAAAATTTATATTTAAAATATATTTTAAAAAATGTGTAATTCAAAGAAATAAAACACCGTTACCTTATTTTTTTTGCATGGGCATTGCATACAAGGTTTTCATTTTCATCAGTTGGATAAAATAAAGGGTTGAGTAACAACTTGCCTAATTTAATAATTTTTTTTCTATTAATTAACGCATTGTTTATCTTGAAACAAATGGACATAACTGTAAACTGACATAAAAATTGTTCATTAAATTCATCAAAGCCATTACACTCTTTAATTAAATAAACCACTTGAAAGAAGCAAAAAAAATGGAACAATAACCATACGATTGTGGTATAAGCCCGATAAATGTATTTAAAATTTCGATTATCATTGGTTTCTGGTCTCCATATTCCGCAAATCTTGAGTAAATTAAAAGCTGTTGATGAAGTGTACATTTTTTGTTTAAACTTATTTTTTACGTGTACTTTCTTTTAATCTTTTAAAGAAACTAAAACTGACGCTAGAAACTTTTAACTTATACCTTCGTTTTTATTGATCTTTAATTTATGTACTCATATTTTTCGTAATTGTAACATGGTCAATATGTTAATAATTAACCGATTTTTAAAATGACGTGGATACCATTCATACAATGTGTAGGAACGACAAAGAAAATTTTTTCCAATAATTAAACGAATAGTTTTAATTAGATGTTGCTGATTCCGTTGTATATTTTAATCAATAAAATTATTTTTAAAACTGGGTTTTACATTAATTATCATACAACGTGCCTATATTAGTTTGAAAAAATTATTCAATGCATAAAAAATATAGAATTTTAAAACAAATTATTAAAATTAGTATACCTGATCTAAAAAAAGTCTAATTATGATAGCTGCACTGAAAAGGAATATGTTTAAAGCAGGAACTTTTTTGTCACTTTTCTATAAATTTAAAGTTATTTGCAATTGTTTAAATTATTTAAAAAAATCTTGTCTCCAACAGAATTATGTTTGCCGTAAGCGAAAATTTTGTTAAAACCCATGCTCCTAATGTCCAAAAAACAAGGGTTTCCATAAAATACTCAACAACTAATCATCAAGACAAATTATGTGAACCGAAATCTATTATAGCTCTAAAAATATTGATAAACATTTTTTCTATTTTCAGTTGTTTAATCAAAGTTGTATGGCATAACTGCTCAGGACATTCTATTTGGATTTTTGAAAAATGTTATAACATACCAAATGAATAGTACTCTTAGAACTGCATAAAACGCATAAAAAACTATACACGTGCGGGCAGTGCGTATGCACGCATGTAAATTACATATAAAAAATAATTAATACAGAAAGCTTATGCATGCGCGCAATGTATTGAACACACGTGTAACATAATATATAGAAAAGACAGTACTGTCCGAAAGAGAGAGAAAACCGCGCGTTTAAATGACAGGCGCCGTCACGATGCTTTAGAATTTACGTAAATGGAATAAAACTGTCTAGGTAAGGAACGCTGTTTTTTTTCTTTTTTTTGGGCCCCTTCAGAGAAGGGGCCTTTTTCGTAGGACGAGGAGAATGCTTTTACGCATACCATACACCGCGTGGTGTATGGTTATGTGGGACTCAACCTCAAATTTACGGTTGCCCAGATACTCAGTATAACTGAGGAATTACAATACCCACTAAACTCCCCACCCTCCTGCATTTATGACAATATCATAGAATCCGGACCGGGACTCCCTGTTTAGGTATTACTTTGGTCCGGAAAAAATACAGCCAAGGCATTTCTTCGCCATACCCTGTCAATAAAGGAGGAGAGTTTCCTACGAGAGGAAACCTTCCTCCTTTTTTCTAATCAGTGTCGCCCGTACGTACTCTGCCACACTGTACCAGTTCACGGTACTGCGCAGCATTTCCGGGACGACTCCTTCTGGCCTCCATTCATCAAAGGGCGGTCGTTGTTACTTTTAATATCAAAATATTTAAATCAACTATATAGGTGGCAGCACTTCCCAGACAATAATTTATGATCATCGAATAAAATAAAATAATTATTACTAATTAATAATAATTGAATGCCCTTTTTAGGATTCAATTATATTGTATATATGTATATGTCGCAGTGTTATAGAATAGTTTGTATTATAGGCTATAAAACGGATTATAGTAAAGTAAAATTTTTAAAATCATTACTTTCCTATGATACTGGAATTTTAAGTGTCATAGCCTATACAACCCGCATTATAGCCTATAATACCCACTAAACTCGAATAGGTAAAAAAGGCCCCCGGAATGGGTAAATCAGTAGGTTTTACTCATTCACATTGGTTAAAACCAAGTAATTTACCCAATGCGCTGCCGAATAAGTAAATGAAACAGCATTTACTCATTACAATAAGTAAAATAGTATAATTTACCCATTGGCTTATGTCACGGAGGATTTAACTTATTTAAGTAACCTTAAAATTATTATTTTTACATAAAATTACTGAAGCAAATAAAATAAAAAATATTAAAACGAAAAAAGCAAATTTTAATATGTTGTTAAGTTTATAAGAAGCGATAGGGTAAAATAAACTGCTTTTATTTTGTTGACATTTAATTAATTCAATAAATTAATTTTAATTAATATTGATATAAACTCGAAAAACTCTTAAAACTATGAATTATATTTGAATTAAAAATGATGTTTAATTACGCAAAAATAAGTATTTATGATTTTAATTTAAAATTTTATAATTTTTCAATGAAAACAATTTTTAACCTACAAAACTTAATTTAAACTTTGCATTAAGATGTATTTTTTTTCTAATTTTATATAAAAATAATAATTTTAAGGTTACTTAATAAGTTAAATCCTCCGTGACATAAGCCAATGGGTAAATTTTACTATTTTACTTATTGTAATGAGTAAATGCTGTCTCATTTACTTATTCGGCAGCGCATTGGGTAAATTACTTGGTTTTACCCAATGTGAATAAGTAAAACCTACTGATTTACCCATTCCGGGGGCCTTTTTTACCTATTCGAGTTTAGTGGGTACTAACGCACTTTTATATTATAGAAAAATGAAATATAAAATCGTTTTATATCATGTCACTACCATTCAATTATTTATTTTTTATACTACCTACATAATTATATTAACTTACAATGAAATTTTTAATTGTTTTATTTTAATTATTTATTTATTTATATAAATTTAAATTATTCATCTCATTAATGGTCAATGTAAATAACAACAATAATTAATTATAGAATAATAATATTATTAAGATAAGAATAATATAATTTTATATTTGGTTTGTTTTGATCGCGACTTACTTATAGAATCAAAATTGGTACTATAGCATTCAAAATTATTATACATAGATATCATCTGTAGTATTTCAATTTCAAACAGTATTCTTCTGTTTTCAAATTACAAAATGACTTTGCATGCCAACAGTAAAACGAGGTTCCTTTGACTTACCTAATATATGTGGTATTATTATGAAAATAGAAAATAAGATGTACCAAATAGGTACAAAAGATGGTATTATCAAAGGTTGGTTCCCAAGGACAGAACAGAAAAGATGCGAATCAACATTCATTTGTAAAAAAGACGTCCTGAGAGACAGTATAATCACGTTAAGAGAAGCTGCAGCTAAACAATCTCTAATAAAAATAAATAATTGAATGGCAGTGAAATGATAAAAACGATTTTATATTTCATTTTTCTATAATACAAAAGTGCGTTAGTATTATAGGCTATAATACGGATTATAAATGACACTTAAAATTCCAGTAGTGAAAAGAATTCATAGAAAAGTAATGATTTAAAAAATTTTACTTTTCTATAATCCGTATTATAGCCTATAATACAGACTATTCTATAACACTGTGACATATATATTTATAGAATAGTAATTTTTAAGTATTTTAGAATACGATAACTAATTAATTATAGAGCCAAGCTCTACCCTAATGGATGCAAAAATCGACACCTTGTGGGCACGATATAGCCTAAAGGATCAAACGGATTGCTTTCATTTCTTAAAACTGAGATTTTTTTATCGAGTTAATGAAACCTATAGTTTTTGGGCCCAATCTGGTACTTCTAAAGGCATGTTTATTCCTGTACTTTTGCTTCATACAGGTGAAAAACCTTCTGAATGTTATCCGCGCGTAAAATTTCATTGCTTTTGCATAAACTTTGCATCCGTGAAATATCATGAAAATGCAAAAGAACACTAGATATAGTTTTATTAATTATTAATTAATCCACAATTTATTGAATTAAACGTTTGACGCCGAAAAGCTTATCTATCTATGTGTAGTTTTGTTTTTGCATACTAAATTAATTTCAAAACCAAAATTTATGTATTTCAAAATGTATATCCCCATGTCAAAAAGTATCAACTTTCAGAATCTGATGTTAAATTTGCGATCAAATCAACTGCAAATTCATTATTTCGGGTCAAAGTTGTCCACAAAAAAAAATCGACAAGTTACTTATCAGTGTTGTAAATAACATTAATAAAAGGTATATTTAATGAAAAATCATTACATTTTTATTACTTGTGAGTTTTCACCTTTTACCTCAAGAAATTCACCTTTTTTATGCTATTTACAATGCTGATAAGTAAAGTATCGATTTTTTTTAGTGGCTAACTTTGACCCACAATAATGAGTTGCCGGTTAATTTTATCGTAAGTTTGGCTTCAGATTCGCAAATTGAGACATATTTACTTAAAGATACAATTTTAGATATATTAATTTTGGTTCTAAAATTAATTAAGTATTCAAAGACAGTTAACCATCATATAATTGCAGCTTATGATAGTATCTTATGGAAATAAAAAATTTTAAATCTTAAGATTATATTGTTTTGGGCTAAACCCAGTTCAAAGAAAATGTAATTTTATCCACATGCATTATATACGTAATTCCATTGTCGTTGAATATATGAGAATTGATTAGAAACTGATAAATTATAGGTTTTTAATGCTTCTGAAGTAGCTGGTTGACAACGGATTTTTTTCATTAGTTTAAACTTTTGTATAAAAGTTCTAGAGGCTAATTTTATTAAATAAATAAAATAAAGAATTAACGTAATTGCAATTTTCGCAGCAACTTAAGTTACTTGTTTTTTAGATTCTATCGGTGAGAGATTTCTTTTTAAATTGGTCATGAAAAATTTACAACTGAAAAAAAATTTGATAGGATAAGAAAGTAGGCTATTATTATGACAACACCCTGAAAACAACAAAAACTACCCGATTTTAAGGGTTTATTTTTGCAATCTTTAAGAAGAAGAGCCAAAAATATCTAACTAATTACATTTTCTGAAGAAAAATTAATGAAATATTAAGATTTAAATGTCAAAAATCCGAATTGGACTATGAGGGCTAAGTACAAAAAGTTTATACTTTCTACGAAACAGAAAAAAAACTTTTACATGATAAAGGTTTTTTTTTTGCTTCTTTTTTAAATAAAATTTTGGTAACTACTAAACCGTATTTTGGTCATTAAGGAGTTAATTAATTTAAAATTAATTTTAAATTAATTTAAAAATACTTTTAAAGAACAAAATTTTAATTTAGGAGGGGTATTTAATAATTTTGGAACACTAAATAATACAAAATGGTTATAGATCATTTATTTTGTTGAAAAAACGTGCCAAACACCCTCCGTTCATGCCATTGGCCTTCTTGGACTATAGAAACGCAGAGTTCGATATTTTTAAATAGGGTTCTTTGGTAATTTTTAATAGAACGCTGCAATCTCATTAGCTAATCAAAACACTTCTGTTTGTGCCTATTAACATGAAACATGTTCATTAAATGGGGTATTTGAAAAAGTCCGGTTCAGCAGGGGGGGGGGGTGAAATGGACTTGGGGTATTTTCGATTTAGGGACCTTTGTTGCAGAAGTACCTAGGGACTATTGGTGCAGAAGTCCCTAGGGACTATTGGTGCAGAAAGGCCTAGGGACCTATGGTACAGAAAGGCCTAGGGACCTATGGTACAGAAGTCCCTAAAGACCTTTGGTGCAGAAGTACCTAGGAACCTTTGGCGCAGAAGTCCCTAAAGACCTTTGGTGCAGAAGTACCTAGGGATCATTGGTGCAGAATATTTAAAGAATTTATTATAAAAATTAATAAAAAATAAATTCATATTATTTAAAAAACAACAATAATTTGAAAATTTAGTTAATTTTGTTCACTTTGATGTCTAAGCAGCATGATTTCTATAATAAAAATCCGAATGTAAATATTTTGATATAAATATTGATATTATGAACACAATAGATACTTTATTATCAGTGTTATAAGTGAACATGTCCCATGCTCGTTGGTTGTGTAGTTACATAAACCGGTTATAAATTTTTTTTAATATAATTCTATTACTGTTATTATCAACAGCCCAGATACCCATTTTCTGTCAAAAGTGGCCAATTATGTGCTGCCGAACTTGCAATTTTCTATAGAGAATAGGGTTTAGGTCTCAAAAATTTGGCTCCATAAAAAAATTTTTTTCCTACCTCTCTTCAATTATTTATTAGCGAGATATGATAATTTATAAACTCCCAAATGTGGTTTTTCAAAAAGTGTCTATTTTAATCTTTATCTTTGTAAAACCATAACTTAAAAACAACTCAAGGAAATCAAATAAGAGAAGATAAAAAAATGTTGAGGTCTAAAAGTCTTTATTATTAAAAATGGCATTTTTGGGAGCAATTAAAAAATTGATCATTGTGGACTTTAATGAACTTTAACGGTATGAGAATTTGTGATAAAAAATTGCAGTTTTTGGAGCATAAAAAGTGACGTTTACACCGAAAATTGGTGCCACCCAGAATTATTTTGGTTAATTGACAAGGTTACAGAATTCCAGTGAAATTTACTAAAAAACACTATTTAATAGCATTAAATTCCTGTTGGAATAGACGGAGGCGCTTCGGCCTGTTTTTTCAGTAAACTGATGCATTAGAATTTTGAGTTATAATTTGGTGTTACGAATGTATCGAAAATCCTTTTTTAATTATAAAACTCAGAAAAAATCAAAAACTTTATTTTTGCAGTAACTAAGTGCATTATAAAATACCCTGCCAACTAGCTGGCACGAAGGTTCCTCAAACAATGAGCTTAATACATTAATATGCCACTGATATCACCGATTACAACCATGCAATCATACATACATTTCTATCTTAATTCTATAATAGTTGTGAATTATCACCGTTTACAATATTACAATATTTTCAGATATTAGTATTTTCATGGAATTAAATCAGGTATTACACTAAAAAAAAAAAATATTTAAATAAATGTTAAAATTTGTCATGCTTCTATTGTTTACAAAATGTCAACACACACTGTACAATTCTATATCAATAACTTATGTATAATATGTACAGCTGTTTATTATATAATATACACAAACACAAAAACACAAAGTAACTTATCACCATTTATATACACGGTGATATTACTGCATGTACTCTAAATATTTTTTGATATTATTTATGGAATTTTTAAAAACGTATTGTAAACCATTGCAGTTACTTATTCTGTTCATTGTATTATCATGGAATTCAATATTAAACATTTCAGAAAACAACCTTTTGTTCCTGTTTCTTTCTCTATCAATTATTTTAACATTTTTAAAATCCATAGATTTACACTTATTCTTTTTTATATGTGAGTAAATAGCAGATTTTTTATTACAATTTTCAACATCTTTTTCATGTTCTTTTACTCGTGATCCAAGTTTTCTTTTGTTTTGGCCAATATATGTACAATCACAGTCATGATAATTTATTTTATAGACAATATTAGAAATTTCTTCAGTCTTACACTTTTTTTTTCCCAACCTAATTAAATTATCAAACTTAGTATTCAAATTATTAATTGGTAATATATCTAAGTTTTTTAACATATTATTCAGTTCAATAGTATTATTTTTATAAAAAGGTAAGACAAACCAAGATTTTTTTCTTTTTGTTTGCACCCGACTACCATTACCGTTTTCTAAGTTATTTTTGTTTGATATTAATTTCAATGAATTTTTAATATTTTTATCAATAAATCTTTCAGGATAATTATTTTTTAACAATAATTCTTTTATTAAAGATAAATTTTTTTGTTTAAATTTTTTAGTAGCTAATAATATACTTAGCTAATAATATATATACTAATAATCCACTAAACTATAAATAATTGCTTTTTTCTGTGATATTGGATGTCGTGATAAAAAGTTAAGTGATAAAAAGTTTAAATATCTTCCAGAAAAAGTTTTCTTTCTAATCCAATCAGTAATTATTATACTACTATTGTCATTCCTTATCAGTAGTAAATCCAAAAAACTAATTTCTTTATTTTCATTTTCTTCTTCAATAGTAAATTGCAGGTATTTATTATAATTATTAAAAGCTTTTACTATAATATCTTTTTTCTCTTTATCAACCACCAATATACAATCATCAACTTATCTTTTATACAAAATAACTGGATTATTAAAATTACGCAATTAAATATGCTAAAAAAGTAAATAATTCCAAAATTAGAGCTCTTTATTTTCAAACAGCTTTGGATTACAAAAAAATTTCAAAAGACAAAATAAATTTGCCTTCAGGAATTAAATTATATTTGAGTTGTAGGGAACAAGTTTCTGAAAATATCAAGGTTATTAATTTAAAATTTCTTTTTCAGCAGACATAATAAGATAAAATAATAGCATAATAATTTTTTTTTATACTCATAGAAAGCTCAAAATTTTGAACCTAGTTCTACCGATACCTCTCACCAATCTGAAAGTCAAAAGTCTGAATCTTCCCAACACTCGAATTCCAGCACTCCTCCAATTGATGTTAAAAATGATCTTAATTCTATATTTTCTGCTTTGAAATTACCACCGATACAAGCACTATTAACTGTAGAATCTAAAAGAAATAATTACGGAAGAAAATGATTAGGAGACTTAATAACAGTAGTTGCTCCAAAAATGAGAAAAGTCTTAAATGTAAATGAGAAAAGAAAAAATATCACTATTAACTTTAAGTCTGTATTCTTGGAGTCATAATAAAGCAGCAAATTTTTTTGGTGTAAGTATAGATCAAGTTAGATAAGTCCGACAATTAAAAAAAAAGGAATACTTGCAACTCCTGGTACAAGTCGTCAACAAGAATTTTCTGCATAAGTAGCAAAAATAGTGCAAGATTTTTACTATTTAAATTCTCGTATTTTGCCTGGTAAAATACTATATAAGCGTAAATCATGTTCATAAACAAAAACAGTTGATTTTGGTAACTTTGAGAGATTTTTACGCTTTATTTAAAATTAGGATACTGCATTAAAAAATAGTATTTTCAAAAATTTGAACATTATGTCCTTCAGAATGTGTAAGTGCCGATGCATCTGGTACCCATGTGTTACCAGACACCAGACGTGTGTGTTTCACACATCAAAATTTTGACCTCTCATTATGGGCTTTCGATAAGGCTTTAAGATCGCGAGACATCGTATCTGCTATAGCTTGTGATCCTTAAAATTCTGACTGCGTAGTGAGATTATGCCAAAAATGCTCCAAAAAGGAATATGTTGAGAGAAAGCTCAATGATTTATTAATAAAATATGATCTTGAAATTGATCCAGATGTAATTGAAGAAGATGAATGGAAAGACGGTGGAGTACAAGCAGTGGTCAAATCAAGATTGATCTCATCTTGAAACCAAAATCGAAAAAAAATTTGAAATATTTTCAAAAATTGTTGATGACATTGAAAAAGTATTTCAACATCATTATATTGCCAAACAGCAATCCTTACATTTGTCACAACGAAAATCTTCACTAAAATCAACTTAAGCACTTGTTTTAATGCATTTCGGAGAGAACTTTACTTTTATTATTCAAAGACCAAGTTCAAAGTGCTCTCTGGTCTAAAAAATATTGTACGATTCATCCAATTGTTATTTATATTAATGGAAATGGAGAATGTGTGCTGAAAAGCTTTTGCGTAATATCTGACGACTTGAAACACGATTCATCTGCTGTACAAGTAATAATTACAAAAATTATATCATATATTAAAGCAAATTACCCCCACATATTAAGTATTGAATATTTTACTAATGGCTGTGCTGGTCAGTACAAGTACTGCAATATGTTTGCCTTTTTATGTCAACACAAAAAAAGGTTTGATATTCCAGCATCTTGGTCTTTTTTCACCTCATGCCATGGTAAATTATCTTGTGATGGAAACGGGGGTACTCTTAAAAAAGCAGCTGCTAAAGAAAGCTTGAGGAGACCTGTAGATAACCCCCATGACATATGTTGCTTTTGTTGTTTATGAAAATCGGCTTCTGACCCATAAGGTCAGATAATTTCTGTTAAGGGGGGAAGGCTATGAAATGCTATGTTTTTTCAAATAGGTTTTTTATTATGAAGGAGTTGAAATAAATGAATAAAATTCTAGGAGAATATTGTTTATATATTAAAATTGAAAATTGTAAATTTTCGAATAAAAATTTTCCAAAATGGCGGAGTTACAGCTGCTGAAAGTCGGCGGGTTTTGAAATCGGCGTACCATATGTAGCATTCAATATAAGTCTAAAAAAAAAAAAATGCAATTAAAACACGTGTTTTTTTTCTATATGAACCTAAAAAAAAAAAAAAAAAAAAAAAAAAAAATTTTGCAAAAATAGGAACGTTTTTTAAAAAATTGACCATTTTTTCGGACTTTAAAATAGGCCAAAAGGTGCCTTAAACTTAAAATATTTTAAAACACATTCATCAGTTCATATAGAAGGTAATAGGTATATAATGTTGTAAAAAAAATTTCAGGCAGATCGGATTAGCCGTTTTTGAGTTAGGTGTCACGCCAGTTCAAAAAAAGTAGTTTCGAGAAAATGAGTTTAAAGTTTTGAAGAGTAAATAATCGTACCACGACTGCTCTCAGTGAAGTAGCTATAACACCAAAAGTATTTAAGATAAATGTCTAAAAATTTTTTTACATACTTTTGAGATGTTCTACTAACTTTTTATAAAAAAAAAATTTTTTTGATTTTGGATTTAATTTTCATAGCCTTAATGAGGAAGAAAAAACGTCAGAAATATTAGCTATGCAAATAAACAATGAAAAGTTGGTTAGATCAAAAGGTTCAAGTACTTATGAATATTTTGAGTGGTCAGAAACTCCAGCTACGCTTAATATGCTACATTGTAATATACTGTGTACAATAAACAATTATGTTTTCGTGGTGGAGAAATTTATAAATTAAACTGTAAAGAAGTATTGAAAAAGTGGGACTTATATTTAATGGACAAATAAGTAGTTTCCTGTTAAAAGTATTTAATTATTCATTCTTCTGGAAAAACATGTAATATTTTTATTTCATAATAAGTAAAAAAAAACCTGGAATGATAATTTTATTTTTAATTTTATGTATAATTAGACTGAGCGAAGCTCAGAGCGAAGCTCTGAGCTGAGCTCAGTCTATTCCCTCGAAATAATGTCGAGTTTGTAACCACGATAACTCTTTAACGACATTGCCAATTGACTTCAAAATTTCACAGATGACCTCAATTGAGACAAAGAGGATCTGATTAAATTTGTGGCTCATTGGGTATGCACGTTTCGGAATAATACCGAAAAGACTGAATGCTAATCAAAAAATTACATTTTTAAAAATTTTTCTAAACGATAACTCTTAAACAATATTGCCGATTGACTTCAAAATTTCACAGATGATCTCAAATGAGACAAAGACAAACTGGTTAAATTTCTAACCCATTTGGTACACACGATAAAAAATAATAGAGAAAAAACTAACTCCACATAAAAAATAGCATTTTTTTAAATTTTATATGGAAAATTTCGATGTTTACGAAAAAAAAAAAAATTTTCACATTATCTAGGGATATTCAAGAAAATTTAAAAACATTTAAAAAAAAAAATATTGATTATATCACTCGCTGAATAAATAAATATCTTATATATGTTACCGTTAGAGTCCGCTCTCCCGATAAAGTTAACATTAACCAGTTAAAGTTAACTTTAGCGAAGCGTTTTCGTTAAAGTCCATGAAGACGATTAAAATGAATAAAAATATAACATTTGCGGCATCATGTTCGTTAAAGTTAACTTTAACCAATCCTTGTTAGTTAAAGTCCATGAAAGCGGTTTCATATAAGAGTTCGAGTTTGTATTATATTTTATATACGACTCTCGCTATAAGGTACTCTCAGGGCTTAGGTTAGGCTCATAAAGATATTGTGAAACATCTCTATGGTTAGGCTACTCTTTTAAAAATACATTTCTTAGGATCAGTAACCAATCCTAGTTATAAGACACCCCAAGGGTTAGGTTAGGCTATTTTTTTTAAAGGAATTGTCACAGTATTGTTTACAAATTTGCGCATGGGTTCTTAAGTTCACCTTGCCCTAATTCTAGGGAATGCCTTACTGCGTGAAAATGCCTTTAAAAAAAAATAGCCTAACCTAACCCTAGGGGCGTGTTATAACTAGGATTGATTACTGGTCCCAAGAAATGCATTTTTAAAAAAGTAGCCTAACCTAAATCCTTGGATGCCTTATAGCCAGAGTCGTATATAAATATTATAATACAAATTTTTTTTAGTATGCTAAACCGCTTTCATGGACTTTAACTGACAAGGATTGGTTGAAGTTAACTTTATCGTATACACACCCGTTAATGTTGTATTTTTATTCATTTTAATCGTCTTCGTGGACTTTAACGAAAACGCTTCGCTAAAGTTAACTTTAACTGGTTAATGTTAACATTATCGGGAGAGCGGACTTTAACGGTAACATATATATTAAAATGAAATAATTAAAAAAATTGACTATTTTTTATTTTATTGGACACGCATGTATAAAGAATTGTACGGACGAAAATACATGAAAGTGGTTTTAAAGTAATCTTTAAAGAAATATCTCCAGACTTTTTTTAATTTTTAAAAAATATTTAAATGATTTCGAGAAATCAATATCAGAAGTTAGTGGTCGAAAACGCAAAATAGTTTCATTTTTTTTCACTAAAACTGATTTTTCTCAGGATCTAAGAGGTTTTTTGAGGTTTAGTGCAAATTATTCCTTGGAAAAAATGCTATCGATTTAAAGTTTTTTTTTTTTTTTTTTTAATTTGAGCTCACGATTTACAACTGTTTGAAGCTAAGAACTTCAAAATTAAAAAAATCAAAAAGTGGACATTTTCATCACTTCAGATCTCGGAATGGATTGTATCAAAATGTAAAAACCAAGTTTCTTTGTATTTATTAAACACTTTTCTAATGCCACTTTTTTTTTTTTTTTAATTTCATTCATTCATTAAACAGAAATAACAAAAAAACGACTTAGAGTCTAATTTTTTGAATTTTTTATTTTTTCATATTTAGGACAGCTCATATCCATTTTTAAATGATTTTATATATTTAAATTTAAAAATTTAAATGCTACCATTGCATAAAAAAATATATAAAATTAAAAAAATATTTAAATGCAATCATTGTATAAAAATATTTGAAATTACAACTTTTCTATAAAACAGGAGACTGTTAGAAAAAAATTTATAATGGCGTAGAGTTTCTAGTAAAGTCAATAAAAAAGTACAATTTTCTTATAAAACAAGACAAATACAAAAAAAATTTTAATGCAATCATTGCATAAAAATTTTTGAAATTAAAAAAATATTTTAATCCAATCATTGCATAAAAATTTTCTCAATACAATTATTGCATACAAATATTTGAAATTCCAACTTTTCTATAAAATAGGAGACTGTTAAAAAAAAATTTTTAATGGTGTATTGTTTCTGGTAAAGTCAATAAAAAAATTTCAAAGTTATCATTGCATAAAAAAAATTAAAATTACAATTTTCATATAAAACAAGACAAATACAAAAAAAAAATTTTAAAGCAATCATTGCATACAAATTTTTGAAATTACAAAAATATTTCAATGCAATCATTGCATAAAAGTATTGAAATTACAAAAATATTTCAATGCAATCATTGCATAAAAATGTATGAAATTCCAAATTTTCTATAAAACAGGAGACTATTAGAAAAAAAATTTATAATGGCGTATAGTTTCTGCTAAAGTCAATAAAAAATTTCAAAGTTATCATTGCATAAAAAAATTTAAGAATAAAATTTTCATAGAAAACAAGACAAATACAAAAAAAAAAATTTTAATGCAATCATTGCATACAAATTTTTGAAATTACAAAAATATTTCAATGCAATCATTGCATAAAAGTATTTGAAGTTACAAAAATATTTCAATGCAATCATTGCATAAAAGTATTTGAAATTACAAAAATATTTCAATGCAATCATTGCATAAAAATGTATGAAATTCCAACTTTTCTATAAAACAGGAGACTATTAGAAAAAAATTTATAATGGCGTATAGTTTCTGGTAAAGTCGATAAAAAAATTTCAATGCTTTCGTTGCATAAAAATATTTAAAATTACAACTTTTGTATAAAACAGGAGACTATTAGAAAAAAATTTAGAATGGCGTATAATTTCGGCTAAAGTCATTAAAAAAATTTCAGTGCTATCATTGCATAAAAAAATTTAAAGATACAATTTTCATATAAAACAAGACAAATACAAAAAAAAAAAATTTACTGCAATCATTGCATAAAAATTTTTGAAATTACAAAAATATTTCAATGCAATCATTGCATAAAAGTATTTGAAATTACAAAAATATTTCAATGCAATCATTGCATAAAAATGTATGAAATTCCAACTTTTCTATAAAACAGGAGACTATTAGAAAAAAATTTATAATGGCGTATAGTTTCTGGTAAAGTCAATAAAAAAATTTCAATGCTTTCGTTGCATAAAAATATTTAAAATTACAACTTTTGTATAAAACAGGAGACTATTAGAAAAAAATTTAGAATGGCGTATAATTTCGGCTAAAGTCATTAAAAAAATTTCAGTGCTATCATTGCATAAAAAAATTTAAAGATACAATTTTCATATAAAACAAGACAAATACAAAAAAAAAAAATTTACTGCAATCATTGCATAAAAATTTTTGAAATTACAAAAATATTTCAATGCAATCATTGCATAAAAGTATTTGAAATTACAAAAATATTTCAATGCAATCATTGCATAAAAATGTATGAAATTCCAACTTTTCTATAAAACAGGAGACTATTAGAAAAAAATTTATAATGGCGTATAGTTTCTGCTAAAGTCAATAAAAAAATTTCAATGTTATTATTGCATAAAAATATTTAAGAATACAATTTTCATACAAAACAAGACAAATACAAAAAAAAATTTTAATGCAATCATTGCATAAAAATTTTTGAAATTACAAAAATATTTCAATGCAATAATTGCATAAAAGTATTTGAAATTACAAAAATATTTCAATGCAATCATTGCATAAAAATGTATGAAATTCTAACTTTTCTATAAAATAGGAGACTGTTAAAAAAAATTTATAATGGCGTATTGTTTCTGGTAAAGTCAATAAAAAAATACAATTTTCTTATAAAACAAGACAAATACAAAAAAAATTTTAATGCAATCATTGCATAAAAATTTTCTCAATGCAATTATTGCATATAAATATTTGAAATTTCAACTTTTCTATAAAACAGGAGACTGTTAGAAAAAAATTTATAATATCGTATATTTTATGAAAAAAATATATATGAAATTATATATAAAAAAACACAAAAAATTTCACTATGGAGTAAAATGGATATTTTCTGTCCTTTTTATATCAACAAACAAAAATTATGAAAATTTCATTATATAGTAAAATTCATATTGATTGTCTACAATATCAGTTGTGATGTATATGAAAATTGAAAATATTCAAATATTCATTGTCTACAGTATGGAAAAAACTGCAAATTTTGTTAAAAAATCTGAATATTACTATATTCTATTTTCAATTATTATTTATTATTAATAATTATTAATGTTATAAAATATACCTCATTAGTTGTAAATATTTATAAATAATCATGTAACTTTTTCTTAATATTTATTATAAAATTTCTTTGTTAATAAATTTAGAGGTATAAAATTAATTCTGTTCTCATTCATTTGTAAATAAAAATTAATTGCTTTTTAATCACCTATGATTATAAATAAATTAATGCAAAAGATGTTTTATTTGGTTAAGCCGAGCATCGCGAGGCCAATCAGCTAGTAAAAATAAACTCCACATAAAAAATAACATTTTTTTAAATTTTATATGGAAAATTTCGATGTTTAAGAAAAAAAAAAAAATTTTCACCTATCTAGGGATATTTAAGAAAATTTAAAAACATTTTAATAAAATAAAATATCGATTATCTCACTCGCTGAATAAATAAATATAAAAATAAACTCCACATAAAAAATAGCATTTTTTAAAATTTTATATGGAACATTTCGATGTTTACGAAAAAAAAAAAATTTTCACATTATCTAGGAATATTCAAGAAAATTTAAAAACATTTTAATAAAAAAAAATATCGATTATCTCACTCGCTGAATAAATAAATATAAAAATAAAATGGTTCCTAAAATATCCTATTAGAAGCCACTACCATCGAAAAAAATAATTGTGATACGCTTAACGCACCCATAGAAATAATTAAACTAACTGTTTAGCTATTAACCCAAAACATGATATATGTGTTTCTCATCAATCTAAAGAGAATTTTTCAGATATAAAAAAGGATCAATTGACAAATGATTTAATACATTTATTAAATCGATTGCAAAGACATACAATACATGGCAAACATTGCTTACGTTACAAATATAAATCAAATAAACTTACATGTCGTTTCAATTTTCCGCAACCTCTAAAAACAAAAAGTTGCATAAACAATTAGACAATTCAGATGGGTATTTCAGATATCATCCAAAACGAAATGATCCATTAATACAACGATATAATACAATAATAACATCGATTTGGCGAGCAAATACAGATTTCTCACCGATTGTCTCTGAACAAGCTGTATATTATTACATCGCCAACTACGCATCAAAGGGTGAGAAAATTTCAAAAAATTTACAGGAATGTTTGAACGAAATTTGCCAATCGATGTCAGATAATTTACACGCAAAAACAGCAATTCAAAAATTATTTATTTCTACTTTAAATGAACGTGATTACAGTGCACAAGAAGTAATACATTTACTCATGAGTTGGCCTCTTTACCACAGTTCACGAACATATGTTACATTAGTTATACAAGATGAAGAATGGAAATCAGTTAAGGTATTAATTCAATATATATCTATTTAAAATGTATAAATATTAATTGTTAAAATAACTTATTTTAAAATTTTGTTCATTTTAGATATGCAACGAAACTAAAGAAATTATGGAAGCAAATGATTCAACATTAATTGAGACATATAAAATAAGACCACCTGAACTTGAGGATTTAAATTTGATAAATTTTTGTAAACACTACAGAGTTTACAACAATAAATTTATAAAAAGACGAAAAGAATGCATTGTAAGAATATTTCCGAAAATAAACCTTGTTGACAATGAAACAGAAGATGAAAAATATTATAAGTTACATTGTATTTTAAATGTATCATTTATAAATAATAAGAATGATATTCTAATTAATAATGTGAATCATGATTCATGGAAGGAACTATATAATTTTTTTTTTTTTTTATTAATTAGATTATCATGCAAGATTGTATAAAAATTAGAAATACATTAAGAATAAAGTTTTTTTTAGTTGCAACACAATTAATTAAAAATTTTTAAAGAAAAATATAACAAATATATACAATAGAGTTTAAATTTATTTGAGAAGGGATTTAGTGGATAGTAAGGAGAGTAGAGGCTAAGCTAAAAAGTGGAGGATAGGGAATGTGAATGGATTAAGTTTAAGGGAGGTTTGATTCGAGTCTGTCAATCTCTAGGAGGTGTTGATGAAGACTAGATTTGAAAATTTCCACTGAGCTTGACAGACAGATTGCTTCGGGGAGGGAGTTCCAGAATGAGATCATAAAAACCAGGGAGGAATTGTTATAGGTGGGATTAGTGGAAGTTTCTACAACTAAGTGAGGGCGATTTTTGGGACGTAAGTTTCTGGAGGGAATGTAGACTTTTATTTTCTCCTTGAGGTAGTTTGGCATTTCGTTGTTTAGTACATTATAGATGTGGACTGCACTAAGGTATTTTGCTCTTAGTTTAACATTCAACCAACCAAGCCTTATTCTGTCAGGGGAAGTACGTGACGGATATCTGATATCAAAAACATATCTTATGGATGCATTTAAAAGCTTTTGAAGACATTTGTACTGCTGATCCGTTAAATTTTCCATAGGGAAAACACCAGAGTCAAGGATATGGAAGACTAGAGCAGCGACTAGCTGCTTTCGGAGATTTTGATTGATGAGGTGCTTGAAGTGTCTAAGTCTGTACAGGACATGGTTCACCGATTTAATAATATGATTTACATGAGATCTCCATTTCATATCCTGATCGATAAAGAGTCCAAGATTTTTAACAGTTTTAGAGAGTTTAATATTGGTACCGCTGAAGTAAAAAGAAGTATTTGTATCAAAAAAGTTTGAAGATTTTTTACCGAAAATCATAAAATTAGACTTATCAATATTAATTTTGAAATTGTTTGCTGAAAACCAATTTTCTATTGCATGAAGATCAGTTTGAAGAAGGGACACTCCTAAGTTTAAGTCCTTATGGGGCACTTGAATGTAGATTTGCAGGTCATCTGCAAACATGAGTCGTTTAGAGTAAATTAATAAATAGTAGAGGTCCTAGAACCGACCCTTGAGGGACTCTACTGACTACGTTGAGCACTGAGGAGGACACATTATCTATTATGACTGACTGGGTACGGTTACTTAGGTACTCACTGAACCACCCAACTGTTTGGGGGGAAAACCCGATAGCAGAGAGTTTGTCCAAAAGAATAGGATGGGAAACTCTGTCGAAGGCTTTTGATAGATCTAACAAAAGTAGTATAGTGATGCGGTCTATATGGAAGCCTTTGCAAATATCATCAGTTAGGTTAGTGAGCAGAAGGTTAGTGCTGTGGTTTTTTAAAAAGCCAGACTGAAAAGAATCAAGGATTTTATGTTGTAAGATGTAATCAGTAATTTGTCTATGAAGTATTTTTTCCAGTATTTTTGATATAATGCATAAAAGAGAGATAGGTCTATAATCGGCAGTTGTGGTTGGGTTTGAAGTCTTAGCTACTGGAAGAATATTACGATGCTTCCAAGCTGAGGGAATTCTATTTAGTATTATAGACTTGTTGAAAAGTGATATAAAAACTCTGGAAAGAGCTGGGAGACTGAGTTTCAGAACTTTTAGTGATATACCTTCAGGGCCGACAGATTTATTGCTAAATTGCTTAAATGCCCATTGAAGGTCATCATTTGTGATGTTTTTAAATTTGAAGTGAGGCCTAGGTGTAGTATTAATTGGAGAGTGAACAGTATTTGTTGAGCTTGACGCATTTTGCGTAGAGATGAAGTAGCTATTTATTGCGTCAGCTGAGAGGAAGTGTTTCCGATTTGGAGGAGAGTTTGTGAGACCTAAATGGTCAAGATCTTTCCAAATAGTGGCAGGAGAGTTTTTAGTTGAGAGTTTGTTAGAGTAATAGTTGGTTTTGGCTGCCGCAGTTTTTTCAAGTAGCTTATCTTTGAAGTCCCTGTAAGTATTTAAGTTTTGAGGGTTTCTCTTATTTT
Source organism: Anagrus nilaparvatae (assembly GCA_022575985.1). NCBI lineage: Eukaryota > Metazoa > Arthropoda > Insecta > Hymenoptera > Mymaridae > Anagrus > Anagrus nilaparvatae. The sequence continues at coordinate 9,061,261 of JAKSXM010000165.1, forward strand.
TATAGCGTAAATAGAGCTTGTCAAGCTTAGCAGTTTCAGATTTTAGTTCAGGAGTTAACCAGGGAGATGATTTATTGTCAATAGTGAACTCTTTTATCGGAGCTAGGGAATCCAGGACATTAATTATGTGGGATGCAGTGGTATTCCAGATGAAGTCCAAGTCTGAGCTAGTGAACGCAAAAGACCATTTATATTTGAGAAGTCTTAGAGTGAATTCACTCATAATCAATTCATTCATTTTGATTTATATTGTCGATGTTTCTATAAGAGATTTTGGTATGAGGAGTTTTGGGAATAAAAATATCTAGGGTGAGGTAAAGGAAAGTAAAGGAAAGTATGCGGTCATTTTCATTAATGATGCAGAGATCAATGGCCGAATCATTTGCAGGGCCTAGGTGGGTATTACCATGAGGTACAAGATATAGTTTGTTTTTGAAAATGAAGTCATAGATCCAATTTTATTTTTGTTTGAAGTAGCTCATATTAGCATTTAGGTCGCCAAGGATCAATTTATTGCTATAGTTTGCGGAAGTTTTAGCTAGGACATCTAAGAATTTTATACCTCTATGAAATGAAGAGTCAGGAGGTCTGTAGGTAACAGCAACCATAATAAGAGAATTTGCAAATGAAATTTCGCATATTAGATATTCAGGGAGTTTCAAAGGGCCTGTATCCTGGCTCATGTCAATTATTCTGTACTTTAAGTTCTCCCGGATGTATAGAGCAATACCACCTGAGTTTCGACCCTGTCTATCATTCCTAATTAGGATATAACCTGGGATTTGTGCCATTTTATCAGAGAAGGCAGGGTTTAACCAGGTTTCTGTAACAGCTACTACATGATGTTTAAGGGGGGAGAAATAAGCTCTGCAAAAATCTAATCGCTTAGGCTTGCATAAAGAAGAGGCGTTGAAGTGGCAGGCAGAAAAAGATTTAGGAGACGGTTTTTGAGGTTTTTGGGGATTTTGGTGAAAAGAGTTAAAAGAAACAGAGTAAAGAGAATTTGTGGTTTTATTTGATACAAAATTTGATTGCTATTGAGATTGAGAGGTTCCGTTTTGGGTTAGGATGGAGGCATCAAATTGACTCAACTGGGATTGGGTAAAATTTGTAGGGGATAGGGGAGGTGGGTTTGCTGGAGCTGGGATTAGTGGGATAGAGAGGGAAGATTGGAATAGGTAGAGGGGGAAATTGAAATTGATTTTGAGAAAAGGCAGGAGGCTTAAGTTGAAAAAGTTTATTTTGGTTTTGGCGAGTTTGATGGTTTAAAGGAGAAGGGGCAGCTGGACGGAAAAAGGATAGATTCCTATTTGATCGTGGATTCTGGAAAGAGTTTACATTTCTAAAATTATTATTATATGTGTAATTATTGTTATTATTATAGAAACGAGGTTGACCTTGATTTGAGTTAAAAGAAAATCCCTGGTTTGGCGGTGGCCCCTGAGGTAACTGAGAGAAATTTTGCTGGTTCATTTGATTTTGATTCCAATTTTGGTGCTGAGTTTGAAGTTCGATTGTTGATTCTTGGAGATTGTTTGACGTAGAAAGAGATTCAGAGTAATTCTTGTAAGTCTTTAGGACTGTTGATGGAAATAGCTCTTTCATTTGGCGTTACTTGAATGAATATTTGTCCGCTCTTGTGCCAAGTTTTGTAGAGGCCCATGGATTTTTTTAAATTTCGGGCAGCTCTGAAGAGTTTATGCACATCCTGAGGTAAATATTCATTGATGTAGATTTGGTTGTTGGACATGGAGTGTTTGAAGACATCGCTGTTAGAAATTCTACCATAAGATCTTTTTAGGTCTAGAAGTTGAAGACAGTGAGCCCTAGAATAGAATGTGACTTGTACCATGGAGGAGTTGTTAGGATGCTTGACTACCCGGGCTTTCCTGATGTTTTTAGATTTTGTGATGTTGAGATTGAGATAGTTCCCAAGAATGACGACCTTACATTTTAGATCAACATTAGGGTTTTCAACGTTGTCAAGACCTGAGATCATGAGGTTACTTGAATAATCAATCTCAAATGACCTGAGACGGAAGTTAAAGTCTTCTAATTGGCCTTCGTGAGTTTTGAGTACGTTAGCGTGACCACTGATGGTTGAAGAGCAGTTCATGATGAATTGTTGTTGGATTTTACAAACGTTACTGAGTTGATTAAAGTCCTCACGTAATAACTCGAAATTTTTGAAAAAAGTTTCATTTATTTCCTGGAGTGAGGATAGTTCTTAGATAGTTCTTAGATAGTTCTTAGATAGTTCTTAACAGGATAATTCTTTAAACATTAGTGAAGAAAATAAAATAAATTTACATGAATATGAAGAAACAGATGAAATTCCTGAATCCTTAAATGATGACATGGTTAGAAATCCATTTTAATATTTATCTGGATACTGTGAAAATATTGATAACATTGAATTAGGAAAAAGACAAATTGATATATGCTACGATTCGAATATAACAGACAAAAATATACCATCTAAAGATGATATTGAAAATTTTTAAAAAAATTATAAATCAGATAATTCAAACAAACAAAATTCAGATGACGAGAAAAAAAATATACAATTTACAGAAGATCAACAAGAAGTTTTAAACTGTTTAAAAGGACAAATAGACGCGATTAAAAATAATACATTAACATCCAATATGATCAAAAGAGTAATAGTACAAGGAAAAGCAGGATCAGGAAAAAACACAATAATAAAAGAAATGGTAAAAATGATAACATCTGCTTTCGGGGAAGATGCAGTCAAAATCGGAGCACGTACTGGCATGGCTGCTGTAAATGTATATGGAAAAACATATCACTCATTACGATATCACGATTACCTTTAAATTATAAACAATTTGGTTCATTAGAAAATCAAAATGCCAAAAAACTACAAACTAAATTAAAAAATTTGAAATTTCTATTTATTGACGAAATGTCATTAATAGGTTTACGTACTTTATATCAAATAGAATCACGGTGTAGAGAAATTTTTGCTAACGAAATTGATGAACCTTTTGGTGCAATAAAAAACTTATAACCGGTTTGTGTAAACACAACCTAAATGCATGGAACATGTTTACTTCCAAATGAGGACTAGATATAATACAAATGTTACTCAACATTACAATACAATTTTCTATTGTTGTAATTTATAATTATCACCTTACTAGTTGTTAAGATTCTAAACCCAAACTATTTTGATTCCCTAAACCTGAATTATTATATGTCCCTGAACCTGAATTATTCCAAGTCCCTAAATCGATATTATTCTAAGTCCATAAACCTGTATTATCCTAAGTCCTTAAGCCCATATTTTTCAGTCTTTTAAAAGTATTTTATTTATTTATATATACTTCCCCAATTATTCTAAGTCTTATTTGACCCCCCCATTAAATAGGACAAATTTGACCCCCCCCCCCCCTTAAAAAGGACAAATTTGACCCCCCCTTAAGTAAGACAAATTTGACCCCCCCCCCCCTTAAATAGGACAAATTTGACCCCCCCCCCCTTAAATAAGACAAATTTGACCCCCCCCCCCTTAAATAGGACAAATTTGACCCCCCCCCCCTTAATTTTCAAGTTCTGAAGTACCCCCTCCCTATAAACATGTTCCATGTTAATAATATACTTATTCGGAGATTATAATCAATTAACGCCGGTAGGAGATACGGCAATATTTAGTCCAAAAAAATTTACTGACAAAATGCAATCGCAAGAACTTGTTTTTAAACAATTTCAGAAACATTTCTGTTTACAAAATGCACACCGAAGGAAATAAAACCCCATATTCAAAATTATTAGATGAAATAGCAAATGCAGAATTGTCGCAGGAAAATTACGAAGCACTGCATAATAGACGAGAATCTATAATACCTAAAAACGAATTGGATATATTTGAAAATGCAATACATTTATACCCGAAATGCATACAAGTAGCTCGAATTGTAGCCACAAATGCACCTAATGTAGCCATTCGTTGTTCAGACGAAAAAGCATCAGGGTTACAAAATGTTTTTTACTTATCTAAAAATTGTCGTGTCGTTACGGGCAAACTTATGGACTGAAGGAGGTTTAATAAATGTTACTTTAGGATATGTGAGAGAAATAATTTATGCTGAAAATAATTCACCACCGCAAATACCAGAAGCTATCATGGTAGAATTTGATAATTATAAAGGATCCTATTTATATAAAAATCTATTTCCAATAATACCTCTAAACCGTACATGGACACATAATAAATACAATGCAGCCGAATACAAATACCACTTATGTCATCATATTCAATAACCATACATAAATCCCAAGGCCAAACTATTCATAAAATGTTTCTCCATATTGGAGACAGTGAAAGGTAATTTGGTACCACTTACGTAGGATTAAGTAGAATTAAATCAATAAACGATTTAATTCTAATAAAAGATTACTACAAATATAGATACGACTCTATTCGGCTATGTGCTTCTTTTAAAGACAAACAAAAGTTTTTACACAAATTGAAAAACGATATTCACTAAAATATAAAAATAAAATAAAAAAAATTATATTCAATTTCATACATTAATAATTCAATAAATTATAATTTTTTTCATTTATATGCCTAAATTTATTTTAAAAAACAATACAATTACTCCTAGACAAAATAAACTATATATACGATAAAATAATACTTATACAGATATTTAAATACGAAACTATTAATTTTCAACTTGGAATATTTTTAAATAAGAAATAATAATATAATGATTTAAAAAAAATTATAAAATAAATCAAAAAATTTTCTATAGCTTCGCTCAGTCTTATACTCGTCCCGGGTAATCTAGTTATAGTACATATTTTATGTATAAATAAATGTATTTTTTTAGGTTAATAAAATACCAATAAGTAATTTGTTTATAATTTAAATATTGTCTAATTATTTTAAAAATATTTACATTTATACTTTAATGCAAATACACACATAAAAAAAAAACTTGTAACAGACTTTTATATGTATGTTGCATGGAATATTGTTACTATAAACTATCCCTCGTAGGTATAGTGGGAAAAACTAAGTTCCTAAATCGAAATTATTCTAAATCACATTTCATACCCTCTGACCCCCCCCCCCTTCTTACATGTTAAGTAAATCATTTTATTAAAAATTTTTCGTGAATTAACCACAATGTTTTATTTAAAGTTTTGCGCGTATTATTAAAAAAACCAATTTATTATCAAATTTTCATATTTTAAAAATTTATTAATTTTATAGAAATACAATTTAAATTACCGGCTCGGTAGCACAGAGGTAACGCGCTCGCTTTGTAATATTGCAAAATATTATGAAGTGGGTTCGCATACAGAGCAGTGACAACTTTTTTTTCTGGAAATGAATATTTAATAAAAATTAAATATTTATTTTAAGAAGGGAGAGTAGAGCTAGCTGCCGAGTCGCAGGGGGCAAGATGAAATGGAAAGTGCCATTTACTTGCCTCCGTATGTCATGCATAGAGGGCGTTTTTCTAAGGTTTTTCGCGCCTCTTTTAAAGCATAGAGTTGTAGAAATGCAACTCTGTGTTTTAAAGACGGAATTGTCAGCATGGCTCCTACAAAAAGTCGGACCTTAGACCGCAATTGGCCTCCCAAACCCTAAAAATCCCTCAATCCCTTCATCAATCCTTTAATTCACCTTCTAATCCTGCAGTTTCACTGACAATTTATCCACATGCTTCCAGAACCTAGAGTTATTTTCCATTAAAGGAAAAAGCGGTATATATCTCTATGTATATATCGACTTCCGAGGAAATAAAAGCAAAATATGCGGTTCGGTAGCTGCTTGTGTTAATTGTTGGTGACCTCCGACATAACGTAAGGTTCAAGAGGTTAAACATAAAGCACATACATACAATTTAAATTACAATATGGAAAAAGACTTCTGGGAGAAACTATCACATGAAAGTTATTATTTTTAAACTTAAAAAAAAAAAAAATTTTATCCCATTATGGGCTGAGAAATCGCTGTCGACTAAAAACACAAATACGAATTTTTCCACGAATCAGCACAGAATTAGTAAAATTCGACTCAAAATTCGGATTCCCCGGAAAATTTCCGATAGAAAACCTACTTTTTTTTTTATTTAGAATTTTTTTGTAAAATTTACGGTACTTTTAAAAAAAGATGGCTGAGTACTATAGTTTACATTTAAAATGGCCCACTCAGGAAAAATCTTTAAACATCAATGTAAAGAGCTGACATCTAATTTTGGGACATATTTTTGAGTGAGAGATACAAAATAATTTACAAGAATTGGCCCCGCCAAACCTGGGATTTAGCTATGGAGTTACCCAACATTATTTCGAATATTGCTCCAGAAATTTTAAATAATTATCTAAGAATTTCTAGAAAATTGAGTCTTCTAAACAACCCATGGGAATGCAATTGTGATATTTATAAACTTCGTTCGTTTATAGAACCAGTTATAAAAAAGAAGACTAAAAAGGAATGTTTAATTGTTTTTCCAAGACAACTCCGTTGGTACAATTGGATGAGTTAAAAATTTACCCCAAGTTAACTAATCCTATAATAATGACTTTAACAATTATCATTTCAATTTGTTTCATCATTTTTGGTGCTATCATGTCTCTATTTTACAAATATAATCTACAAATAAAAATTTATTTATCAAGAAATTTATGCCTTTGGTGGGTTCAAGAAGATGACATTGACCAAAATAAGAAATACGATATATTTCTCAGTTTTTGTCATAATGATGAAGATTTTGTGATGTCTCAAATAGTGCTTTAACTTGAAAAAGGTGAAACACCTTATGAAGTATTTTCGTGATTGGAAAGTTGGTGATTGGATTACCATTAACATCGTAAGATCTGTTAAAAAATCAAAACGCACTTTAATTATTATGTCAAAAAATTTTATTAAGAGCCTTTGGGCGATAATGGAATTCAAAACAGCTCATGAACAATTGAACATATGATGGATGAAAACCGTGTATAAGATTAATAATAATTTTTCATGGAGATATTGGATCCATAGAAACTCTTTATTCTGATCTAAAAAAATATTTTAATACAAACATTTACATTTTGTGGAATGATCCCAAATTTTGGAAGACTTATGTTTGCTCTACCTCATACTGCTTTTTTTCAAAATTGAATTTTTGGGGATAAAAAATTATCTAAGTAAGTTAGTGTAATACCTAAACTTATTATATACGAATAATTATTTAATAGGAATTTTTTTTATTATATAAAATTCTAGATAAGCTATAGTGTCTACTTGTAAGAATAATTTATTGTTTATTAATAATAAAATTTGTAAGCTGAAATAAAGATATTAAGCCACTATAGTGCGTAATCCATTCTTATATATTGGAGTAAAATCACCTTGGAACTATCATCAACCAAAATCATATATAGTAGAAAAGGCTCTCAATCAAGTTAGAGCATTAAAAAATGTTAGGTTTTATAGATAACTAAAAGACTGCAAAAATCACTTAAAAATCATCACAAAAACCCTAATTTTCTTATAAACAAACGTAAAGATGTATTTTCTTTTCACTGACAAGAAAAATTGTACATTGGACATAAATCTGGCCATGCGCCTTAAAAAAAAAATTTTCGTCTCATTTGAATGGGTTGAAAGAGGTTTAAGAAATTTTATGTTTTATGCAGACGAAAAAGTCTGACAAAAATAAACATGATTTATACAGATTATTTTTAATCCTGTGTGCTTTGACTACATTTTGTTAACTGACATTAACTAGGACAATCATTAAATTTGTTTTAATTCAAGGATTTATAGAAATTTTATAGAAAAATTGTACACAAAAATATAATTTTTTTTATTTATACCTAAATACAAAGTACAGATTAATCAATAATATACCTTATAAAAAATTCAAATAATAAGTTCATTTTAATCTTGTAATTATTTTTATAGTTTACATTTTCATTCTCTATACTTATTTATATAAATAAGTATACAGAATGAAAATGTAAACTATAATATAACTATAATATATATAACTAAAATATATAAAAATAATTATTTTCCCTTGTAATTAATTGTTTTAACGAACAGATTTTTTAATTTCAATTGTTTTAGATAAAAAATAATTTTTATTTTTTCTATACTAATTTTATCTTCTTTCAAGAATTCTAAATACAGTGAATACATTAAAAGTATAAATTTTTGCAATTTCAAATAAAGTATTTTTAAAGTGTTATTACAATTATTTTCATCTATACCTATTTTATTACAGTTATTGAAAGCGAATAACTGTGATCGTATACTATTACTTTCGGTTGCTTTTTTTGATTTTTCAAATAAACAAGATTTTGCTTGAAATATCAAGCAAATTGATTGAAACGTAAATTTAAGCAAAGCAACATAACCGTGATTGCTAACCCTAAATGTGAAGCATTACAAGGAGATTTAATTTTAAAATCATGACCCTTGTACAGAAAAATAAATAACAAACAAAATCGCACGTTATTTAGCGCCAACCACGGAGATAGAGTAGCATATTATAAATGAGTAATTCTTAGTGAAACTGACCTAAGTGACAGGTAAAGCTCTGGGGTCTAAAAAACCGATTGGACAGGGGAACAGTATGTGAAAATTAATACCACGCTAATTTTTAAGGCTCTTAGTTCAATGGTTTCGCAATGGCAGCTCTTTTTTGATTTTTTTTTTTTTTTCAAATTTGCTGCAAAAATCTGAGCTAATTTTTCGATTTTAATTTTTCTGATGCCTATAAAAAGCTAAAAATAATTTTCAACTACAAAGCGTGTGTAAAATTTTTCGGCTTTTTTGCCCATTATATGTAAAACTATGTTTTAGAACACGGGATAAAATATGGGGTTCGACTTTCGCATGCTGTCTGCACTCCCTCGCTACGCTCCCTCGTGCATACAACTGCTTGCAAAGCCAAAACCAATATTTTAAATTATTTTTAGTTTACATTTTCATTTTGTATACATATAAGAAAAATATTTATTTTCCCTTGTAATTAATTGTTTTATCAACCAGATTCTTTAATTTCAATTGTTTTAGATAAAAAATCATTTTGGTTCCTCAATGAGGAACCATTGTGATGGGTCAAATTTTGGTTTTTGATTTTTTGCATATAAGCATGTTTTGAGACCTCAGGATGCTAAAAAACCGTTTTAAAAAAAAAGTTCTGTATGCGTGTGTGTGTGTGTGTGTATGTACGTACGTACGTAATGGCTGATATTTCACAAACATTATGGAATTAAAACCTTTGTTTTCGACAAAAAATCATTTTTTTTTCTGTGCTAATTTTATCTTCTTTCAGGAAATTCTAAATACAGTGAATAAATTAAAAAAATACTTTTTTTCAATTTTAAAGAAAGTATTTTTGAAGTGTTATTACAATTATTTTCATGTATATCTATTTCATTACAGTAATTGAAAACGATTAACTATGATCGTATACTATTACTTTTGGTTGCTTTGCTTGAAATTTCAATTAAACAGACACGATTTCGCTTGACATATCAAGCGAATTGATTGAAATTTAATTTTAAGTAAAGAAATATAACCGTCTTTGCTAAACCTAAATGTGAAACATTAAAACAATACTTAATTTTTAAATCATGACCCTTGTACAGAAAAATAAATAACCCAAATCACACGTTATTTAGCGCCTATCACGGAGATAAAGTATTATATTAAATATGAATAATTTTTAGTGACCCAAGCGACAGGTAAAAGTCTAGGGTCTAAAAAAACCGATTAGACTGGGTACAGTATGTAAAAAGTAATACCACGCTAATTTTGAAGGTTCTAGGTTCAATGGTTTCGGAATGGCAGCTCTTTTTTGATTTTTTCTTTTTATTCAAATTCGCTGCAAAAATCTAAACCAATTTTTCGATATTAATTCTTCTGGGGTCTATAAATAGCTAAAAATAATTTTTAAATATAGGGGGTATGTAATATTTCTCGCTGAAATAAAAAAGCGGAATTTTTCTTTTCTTTTAATTGGCCTTAAAAATTGTGTTTTTCCATGGAAAAAAGAAAGTACTTAAAAACTCAATAAAGAAATTTTTATAACTATTAACTAGGCTTTCCTATCATCTAATCAAAATTCTAACTCAATTTTTGGATTTCTCGGTAAGTTTTACGATAGGCCCTTTTCTTGGAAAATTTTGAACATTTCTGCAATGCTGTATAAAAAGAAGAAGAAAAAATTTGCATAACATTAAAAAAATTTTGCTAATTTAAAAAATTTTTTTAATTATATTAATTTTATGAATTATTACTAATTTTAAACATTACAGAAATGTTCAAAATTTCTCAAAGAAGAGATTCTTTAGTAAAATTTTTCGAGAAATCCAAATTTACACCGTTCGACAGCCATTTTTTTAATTTATGTAACCAACTTAAGCTATGTTGATTAGAATTTAGATTTTCTATTTAACTTAATAAACTAATAACTCCTTTGACCAATAGATTTTATTTTTTTAGGTATTTCCAAACTGATAATACGTTTGTTAGTATCTTCATATTTATTTAGATCTAATGCATTCAAATTCAAAATTTCTTTTCATTATACGCTGCAAAAAAGTTCTACTTTCTTACTTTCGGGCAATCTTTTTTTCTCTCTTAATGAAAAACTATGTCTTGAACACGGGAAAAAATGTAGGAATTTTTACTTTCAATGCTGTCTTCACTCGTTCGCTACACTATAAAAAATAATAAAATTTTAAGAAGTTAATATTAACTTCGTACCCATTAAGTCCCCGAAAGTGAATAATCCCTTGATTCAAGTTAACGGGGTTAAATCAATGCATCCCAACCTTGAGTCAGCTGACGTATATTTGTTAAAATAGCTGTCTTTTAGACTCAGGTCAACTTAATATTAGGCTGAATCCGGTAAATATATATTTGACTCACGTATTAGTTATAACTCCCTGAAATTTCTATCATCTCCTCGAATACCTTCGGGATCAAAATGGACCGTACGAGGGAAAACTGATATTCTGGAGGAAAAATTTTTAATTTTTCATCCAAAACAATTTTCCAATTTTCCAAGATGGCGGACCAAAAAACATGAAAATAGAAACTTTCTACATTACCTTGGGGTTTTCGAGGTCGACAAAAACGTTTCTATTAATGAAAATTTTAATTTTTTTGCCCCAGCATATTTTCCAATTTTCCAATATGGCGGACCAAAAATCATTTCAGAATAAGCTTTTTACATTGCCAGGGGGTTTTCGAGGTCGAGAAAAACGTTTTTATGAATGAAAATTGGAATTTTTTTGCCCCAGCATATTTTCAAATTTTCCAAGATGGCGGACCAAAAAACATGAAAATAGAAACTTCCTACATTACCTTGGGGTTTTCGAGGTCGACAAAAACGTTTCTATTAATGAAAATTTTAATTTTTTTGCCCCAGCATATTTTCCAATTTTCCAATATGGCGGACCAAAAAACATTTCAGAATAAGCTCTTTTCATTGCCAAGGGGTTTAGAGGTCAAGAAAATCGTTTTTATGAAATTTTATTTTCATGTTTTTTGGTCCGCCATCTTGGAAAATTGGAAAATATGCTGAAGCAAAAAAATTAAAATTTTCATTTATAAAAACGTTTTTCTCGACCCCGAAAACCCCCAGGTAATGTAGAAAGTTTCTATTTTCATGTTTTTTGGTCCGCCATATTGGAAAATTGGAAATAAATTGTTTAGGATGAAAAATTAAAAATTTCGTCTCTAGGATATCAGTTTTCCCTCATACGGTCCATTTTCATCCCGAAGGTATTCGAGGAGATGACAGAAATTTCAGGGATGGCAGAAATTTCACCCAATTTTTTAAAAATCAGGGAGTATATTATATTTACGGGCTTGTACTATATTTTTCTTATGTCTAAGATAAGCTTGAATTTATTTCAATGTTATATTTGGATATAACAAATTCGAATTAGCATAAATTAGCCCAATTACATTTTTTGTATCAAGCTAATATTTTGCTGAAAGAAGCTTGCTTTCAATTGAATCACGGGATCTCCCGTCAAGTCACTGTTTAAGTTGATTCAAGTAAATATTCGCTTCGCCGTATTTACCTTCGCGCTTAGGTTGCGTCAACTTCGCATAGCTTGGCAATACTCTTTATTTTTCATAGTGTACGTTCACTCTTGCATACAACTGCATTGAAAGCCAAATCCTACTTTTTTTCCCTTGTTGAACAAATAGATATTTTTAATAGTAAAGTAATATGTTTCCTTACCTTTGAAATCCAAACTTTCTATATGAGATTAAATTAAATATTGCTATATAATTAACCAACCTAATTTTTAATATTTTTTTTTTAAATTTTCCTATGTTAGAGGTAAGGGAAACGAGTCTGTAGTTTTTTGTTAATTTTTAGTCACCTGATTTGTAAATAAAATGGAATTATCATCACTAATTGCTAGATTAAAAATATAAATCAAAGGTTTTATTATATGTTTAAACAAACATTTGCATACTTTATTACTGATGCCATCAATTGGACCAGCTTTATTTTTGTCAAGCTTATTAATAATTTGTCTGAATTCACTCTCATCTGAAGGTTTCATAAAAAAAGAATAATTGTTATGTTCAGTTTGACTAGTATTATTAATATATTTTTCCTTTTTTTATTAAGATTTTTTTCTATGTTTAAGGGGAGATTGTTATTCGTTTTGGAAAAAAAAAACTATTTTTTGAAAATTTATTGTGTATAAAGTATTGTTTATTTTTACAAAAATATTGTTTTATTACAATTATTAATCCTTAATATTAAAAAAAAAAAAAAAACTTATTAGCCTATTTTGTTTCACAGTAGCGGCGATAAAGGGCGTGTTAAAAAGGTCCAATTTTTGCTTGCGGCACCAATTCTGGGCTTCCTATAATTTAAAAATTTAAAATGTTTGATAGAATTTCTTTATTAATGCTTTGGCTATGGCACGAACCAAAAAAAATTTAATTTTTATCATCCTCTTTCGATTATGTAAGGGTAATATGCCGAAAAAATTTTGCTTTTTTTGAAGATTTTTTATTCTTATTAATAAAACTGTAAAAATACACAAATATAATAATTTTTTAGGTTCGTGTCATAGCCAAAACATTAATAAAGAAATTCTATGAAACGTTTTTAATTTTCTTTCAATTAAATTATAGGAAGCCCAGAATAGGTGCCACAAGCAATAATTGGACCTTTGAATACACCCTCTGTCGCCACCACTGTGAAATAAAATGGGCTAATAAGTTTTTTTTTTAATATTAAGGATTAATAATTGTAATAAAACAACATTTTTGTAAAAATAAACAATAATTTAGTCACAATAAATGTTCAAAAAATAGTATTTTTTTTCCAAAACGAATAACAATCTCCCCTTAAAAAGAATTTATTCATTTCATTGGCAATCATTTTATCATTCTTAATACTCTTATTATTTACAATTAATTTACAAATATTATTTTTATCTTATTTTTTTTATTACCTGTTAATTTTTTATTTACAAATCCCAAAAATTTTTTGGTATTAGTACTAAATGAATTGGCTTCATTATTAAGAGATGTATTTTTGGCTTTATCAATGATGGTTTTCAATAGAATTTTATATTTTTTATAAACCTTGTCTTTCTTTTCATTTTTTTATCTTTAGACCAATCTAAGTAAAGTGTTTCTATTTTCATACATGATTTAGCTATACCTTTAGTTTTGCACTCACTCCTTTTAACAAATTTTTTTTTAATTACAAATTGTGATTTTTCAATAGAATTTTTAAGAGTTTGAATGAAATTATTAGTAGCTAGATTAGTATCATTACAACTATATATATTGTCCCAGTTCTCACTTTTGACTGTATTTATCAATTTTTTGTAATTAGTTGCAATATAACATTTATTTTTGAAAAAATAAGTTATAAAATAAGTGATATTCAAAAGAATTTCGTTAAGTGAAAAAAATTTTCAACGGTCTGAACACTGAACACTGAAATACTGAAAACCAAATTTTAGTGTGAAATTCTTCTTAGCATATTAAATACAGTGTAACATAGCCTCAAAACCTGAAATCAAAAATAAAAAAGATTTTATTTATAAAAACTTAATTTTTAATTTCATTATACCTCATATGATAAAATTTACCTTTGCAAATGAAACAAAACTTAAAATTACAAAATGATGACTCTTTATTAATAAAGGCTTAGCATGGCGTAAAATAATAAATTTTATTAAATGGCACGATTTAGGATTAAAAATGTTTTTAAAATTTGTAAGTAGAAATTTTCATTCTGCAAAAAAAATTTACAATTAATATAAATTTATACTATAAATATATTAATAAAATTTATACCTTTGCTGCCAATTCTTCTCCAAAATAACAATATAAGAAAAATTGAGTTAAAAATGTTGAAAAAACCACTAAATTCATTAAAATAATAGAATAATTTCCATACATTGTTGCTAATCGAAAAACAGCTGTGGACATGGATAATCCACTAATTAAAAATTGTAAGGCTAGAATATCTCCAAAAGTTGCGTTTACTGTTTCCACGTACCTAAAAAAGTAACATATTATAAACAACCCACATTTAGGTTACTGCACTTAAAATTTCAAGCACAGCAAACTAATTTTGCTTTTCCATAAAAAGTATTTGTAATATCTCAAATTAAAAAAATTTTTAAGTATAGTGCTTTAGTAAAGAAATAACATATAAGCAAAGTTTTAATTGTTTCCAATTAGCTATAAATTAGCTTACATTTAAAAATATTTATTTTTAGGTTCTTTTACGAAAGATTTCGTAAAATTCGACTTAGGGGTTAACAAATGTTAATTTATACTATGCGTGTGCCGGAATATCCTTATATACAATTTTTTCTTTGAGCTTAAATATCTTAAAATGTCTCAAAAGGTTCGATTTTTTAGTAATTAGACTTAAAATTCTTGTTTTATAACCAAATGAAAATATGAAAAAAATTCGGATTTTTCAGGAAATTTTACATAGGCATATATGTACTTTTGGGAGCTCTTGAAGGATTTATGTAAAAACGAAAATTTTAAAGCTAAAAGTCATAAATATATTAAAATAATATATAAATTATCCATATATGGCTCATTTTCATTTTTTTTGCAAAAATATATTTATAAAAAATAATATAAAAATCTTGTTTTAGTGCTGTAATTTTTAGAAAACATAAAATAAAAGTGATGGATTATATAGCGAAGAATACTGAACAAATTAATTGTATTTAAACAATTTTTGTCTCTTTCCTTGTTGTACGTGAAAGCTTTTACATAGTCTCCCTTTTTTTTATTATAACGTACCAGATTGACATAAATTATTTTAATAAATCAATTTTTTCAAATTTTTAAATTATCGAAAATTAATTTTTTAGTAATGAATTGATGTTAATTAGGATATTTTTGACTTAAAAAAGTCAGAAAAAAATTTTAGAAAAAAACCTCTCTGGTGGAGAGATCCCCCATCATTAATAAATATTTGAAAAATTGTGAACGATAAATAGAAAAGAAATAATAAAATAACAGATTTTTTTATTAAAGGATCAAATTATTATTGTCATTATAACTTTGTAAAATTAAAAAAATTTTATTATTGTGCTTTAAATCGCATATTTCTTGAGGTATAAAAAAGTAATTTTATGCTTTTGTGAATAAATACGAAATTTTTGGTCATATTTTAAACTAAAATAACATCTAAAACATTAATTTAAGGTTAAATAGCTGTTGGTACATCTAAAATTAAGTGAAATAAATACTTTTAAAAAAGGAAGGTATAAGAACGGTATAGGCTTTTTTGTCATATTTTAGCCACAAATTTTTTTTCGACTTAAAATTTTGTTAATTTTTTTGGTGCATGGTCAACAACTTTTTGAAATACAAACTTTAAGACAAAAAAATTTGTAAATTCTTACTTTAATCGGTATATATATGCAACCACGTGACACTATTTTTGCAAAAAAAATTAAAATGAGCGATATATTATTAATTTATAATATATTGATTATTAACTTTGAAATTCATCATTTTAACATGGAACATATTTATAGGGACGGGGTACCCTGAAAATCTGAAAATCAAAGGGAAATGATAAAATGTGTGTGATTTAAGGGGATAGGGTCAAATGGGACTTAAAATAATTCAAGTTTAGGGACTTTGAATAATCCGTGTTTAGTGACTTATTATTATTATAATCCGGGCTTAGGGATTTGGAATAATGGGGTTTAGGGAATCAGAATAATTTGGGCTTAAAATCTTAGCATCTAGTAAAGGTGAGAATTACAAATTATGAAAATATTAAATTGTATTGTAATGTTCTGTAACATTTAATATGCATTATTCCCAGCACTTAGCTGCAAGTAAACATGTTCCATGCATTTAGGTTGTGTTTACAAAAACCAGTTATTCGTTTTTATACAAATTTTTCAAAGTTTACCAAAATTATACCAAACCTATGTAAAATATCAAACGGAATCCGAAGTTTCGGATAGATTTTGATTTTGTCACCTGACTTGGCGGAAAATTTAAAATTTTGAAAAGTAAGTAATTTAAAAAATATCATTTTATGATATTGGAACTTTCAGGTTAGATTATTCCAAGGGTTTTCATCAGAGGATAAAAATAGGTTATAAGAAAAAAAATTTTAATCCAGTTAGAAGAAAATCAAACCTGCACATTTTAAGATATTTAAACTCCAAGACAAAATTGTAAATAACAATTTTTTGCCCTCCCGGGCGTAAAACTCGTGTTTAAAGAATTTTCTGAACTCGTTCTACGCCTAGGTGGGCAAAAAATAGTGTAAGCATCATGGGCGAAATACTTTAGACACGAGCGTAAACACGTATCACTCGTGCCCGGCTTCGCCGAGCACTCGTGCTAGTGCTCACGCTAGTGCCGAAACCTTTACGCCCTTGATACTTAAAATACTAGTTTTGAGCATGTGCAGTCCGAATCAATTTTTGGGCCCATGGATCGAATTCTGCGGGAAATCTTGTATTATTATCTAAATGAAAAATATTTTTTGGTTTAAAATAAGCTTTTGGCAGCAATGATAAGAAAATTTTACATTGCAATGTCATGATTTACAAATCATGATTTACAAGCCAAAAACACGAAAATGGCTGACAAAAATCAAAAATTGCATCTAGAAAGCTAAAAATAGTATTATTTTATTTGCGCGTTCGAAAAAAAAGTATTATAAATCGATTTCTGTGAAATTTCAGTACAACTTGAGCTCAGTTAGCGTTGAATCGCTTATGAATGAATATTGATCCACATAACTCAATATTTTTTGATGATGCTTTATTATTTTGCGCAGATTATTTTGCTCGAAATCAAATAATTCTTGTTTCTTGAATCGTTTATTGTTAGCAGATTTGAGGATTTCAGGTAAATTTTTGAATCGCAATTTCAAATTATCTAATTGTGCACTTCCGTGAATAATGAAACCCAAAATAACACAATCTGACCCAGCATTCATTACAGCACCACATATGGCAACGTACACCGCCCAAAAATAATTAACCCAGTATGCCAGATTTTTATTTTTAATTGGTAACCAAATTTTAAGTAAAAGTTCTGGATTTTAAAAACTTTGAAAAAATGGTAAATTAACAATTAAAAATCCAGTTAATAATCCTAATAATTCAAAACTAATGACAATCCATGTATAAAAAAATTTATATTGAAAAGATATTGAAACAAACGTGAATTAAAAGAAACAAAAATACCGTTACCTGATTTTTTTTGTATGTGCATTGAATACAAGGTTTTCATTTTCATCATTCGGATAAAATAAAGGGTTGAGTAATAACTTGCCTAATTTAATAATTTTTTTTCTATTAATTATCCCATTGTTTATCTTGAAGCAAATGGACATAACTGTAAACTGCCATAAAAATTGTTCATTAAATTCATCAAAGTCATTACACTCTTTAATTATATAAACCACTTGAAACAAGCAAAAAAAATGAAGCAATGACCTGTGTACTTTCTTTTAACCTTTTAAGAAAACTAAAACTGACGCTAGCAAATTTTAACTTATACCTTCGTTTTTATTGACCTTTAATTTATGTACTCATACTTGTAGTATTTATAACATTGTCAACGTGTTCATAATTAACCGATTTTTATACATAATGTGGATACCATTCATTCATACAATGTATAGGAACAAATATATATACTAGTAAAAGTTAGAGGGCTCCGTCCCTCCTGTTCGCATTTACTTCTATTTCTGTTGCTTAAAAAAATCATATTTCACTGCAAATTTATTTTTATGCAAACACATTCAGATTTTTTAGATACGCTGTGCTCAGCAAGGCCTCCAGTAAATTTATAATTGTTATTTACGGAAAGATATTTAAAAAGGTATTGGAGAGGCTATTTCCAATCCCGGAGATAATTTATTTCTTATGAAGTCAACGTGTGTCTCCCGCACGATCAGAATCTAGCATTTTTAGTACTAGTATTTTGTGTGCTATTTCAGTAAATAAGTTTTATTAACTGGATATGCAATTTTTTTGGTATTTTTTAATCTACAGAATTTAAGGCCTCATAATAAAAAATTATCGAATAATTTTCAGAGGGGTTTCATTATAGTCCTAATATAGTTTATAACGTAAACAATATAAATTGAAAATAATAGTCATTTTTATAGATATTTTTATATTTTTATAGATATGCAACAAAATCTAGTGTTTCAGAGGGCTCTAATTTTTCTTTCATGATAATATTGATAAAATAATTTGTAAACAAATTAATTTATGAAACACCAATCATGTTTTCGTGCATGTTTTTGTTTTCTGAATACTGAAGAATAGAAACATTATTAAATTTTTCATCAGGCTTCTTATTTTTACCGCAAATTGCAAAAAATTTTTTAAATTTTTAAAGGAACTTCCGTTTTTAATAATTTTAATTAAAAATTTAACTGAGTACCGGTAAATTAGTGCCGAATAAATTAATAATGCTGTCAAAAAAAAGGAAACAATTTGCATAAAAATAAAAAAATTGAACTTGATAAAAATTAAAAATATTTTAAAAATTAGCAAAATTTGAATTAGTTTTATTGAGTTTAATGTACATTAGTTGATATAATTTTAATTTGCATAATTTTCAAATCGATAAAAACTTATTTATATAATATAAAATTAATTCGAGAAACCCTTGAATAATAAATAAAATAATATAGTTGAAAAACTTTGAAAATTATGTGAATTATCATGCAATACGTATAATCAGAAGTGTATTTACGGCAATTTTGGCACGCTGTAACTGTATGCCGTATAGGCGGTTTTTGGTACATAAGGACCCATATGTTACTTGAACCGTATACACGATAACCAGTATATGGGAACCGTATACACCCAAGCCGTGTATACTGCCGCGCAAATCATCACGTCTACATCGATACCACTAAAGTGAAGACTCCAACATGCCTTCTCAAAATGGTGAGGCGATGTCAGGTTTTTCCTTAGTAGTATCGATGGAGATTTGGGATCTATGATTTGCGCGGCAGAATACGGTATAATGCTATATGGGAGCCTTATGCAGACACCCTAGTTATAGTTGCAACCCACCAAAAATCAGTTTATATGTTATTTTTTTGGTTTATACGTATTAATATTTGAGTATTTTGATATATTGCCTGCCAAATGTGAAAATTGGTTGATATTTTTAATTCAAGTACAATTTGAAAAGTCCACTTCTAATATTATTTTATGTAATTGAAATTAATAATAGAAATAGGTATTTTTTTGCTAATTTCTCTGAAAATATCCTGAAAAAATTGAAATGCTTGCAGGTTCGGTTTCCCGATCGAATTAAGCAAAATCCTTGGGGGTGGTAGTTTTTTAGGCTAAAAAAAATCGTCAGAAATAAAATAAAATAAGATACACTCTAATGAGTACTTTTAAAATATGCATTATAGTTTTATAAAGTTTAATGTTCATAGTTGATGATATAATTTTAATATATAATTTTTCAATTAATAAAAACTTATTCATATAATTTATAAGTAATACATAAAAGCCTTGAATAATAATATGGCAATTTTTTAAGTTTTCAATAATTAATTATCTTGAATAATAAAAAAAATAATTACTAGAAAACTTTGAAAGTAACGTAAACTAGCAGTAATTTTATGCAATGCATAATAGCATTAGTTGTAAAAATTATATTTTTGACGAATGCGAAGGTTTATGGGTCTGAGGGTCACAGACCTGACAGTAATTGCTTTCGAGACAAAATAAATCTTTTTTACAACAAGTTTAGTTAAAAATAGTCTTTTTCTGTCCTAGATATTTACTGGATATCGCCAATGACTGGTAGAGTGAGAAGCTGACCAAATTAATAAAAAGTTAAAGAAATTTTTTAATTTAGGAGTTTTTGAAAGCTTTGATTGTATTGAGTTCAATATTACGGCTTCAATTTCTCGAACCCGAGGGGGCTATGTAACACATAGACGAATGTTCAACTTTCTTCCCTAATTGAGTAACATACAAATTTTCGCTCTTAATATTAAATCTGTTTTCTTCTTCCTCTGGATAAAAGCACTACTTTGCAACTCATTTCTACTGTATCTATGGTTAGGTAGCCCAAAAACTGAACATTTCAAAATAACTTGCAAAATTAATATAACACCTTATTTTTTCAAATAATTCTATTTTTATCGGAAGACTATAGGAATTGAATCCATCAAAGTTACAAACTTTAAGCCATAAATATTTTTTGGGCAGCACAATATCAAAAAATTAAATTTAAATGTCAAAATAATTTTTAATTTAAATTTTAATCCTTTCAATTATTTTAAAAAGTACCAGAAACAGTTTTGAATGGACTAGAAGAAAAATTATTGCCATTTGGAATTCTTCAAAATCTTAATAATCTTGAAAATTTGGAATTATCTAATAATTTAAATTTGACTAAACTTCCAGAAATCTTTTTGGCTAATAAAGTCAATCTTGATAATGTCACAGTAGAATTTAATGGATTAAAACAATTACCTGAAAATTTATTTATAAATTCAACTAATATTCAAACTATTTTATTAACTAATAATCAAATAACTAATCTTTCATCAAAAATTTTTAATGGAAAAATAAATTTGAAGAAAGTCAACTTAAGCTCTAACCATTTCAGTTATTTACCAGATTTTGTTTTTAAGTGACTAGTTTCTTTGAGAAACATAGATTTATCTCATAATCAAATTAAATCTATTAACGAGTAAGTACATTTTTAGACGGCACTTCGAAATTCAGAACCGCTGATATGCAATCATTGTATAAGGATATTATCATAATTCATTGCATAATTAATATTCTAGGATTCGGTTCGATTTCAAATTTAATAGTATAATAACATTCATGCTTAATTTTTTTATTTTTCTAAAAATATACGTTATAAACTATACAAATTAAATTAATTGTATTTTGAATTTCGTTAAACTGCAACGATTTCATATCAGTGGTTCTGAGTTATTTAGGGCCGCCCATTTTTAAAAATTTAATTTTTACAGCGAGTTTTCTAAATTAAGCCATCTCATATGCTTATACGTATAGGAGTTATCGGTGTTTTCGTTAAGTTTCGATGTATATGCTGCCCTACAGATTAAAAACCTCAATATCTACATTTTCATGAAAAATGAGTATTTTATATGGGCCTAATCGTAATCAAATTCTCTATTAGATGGTACAAAAATTATTCTGTTATCACTTATCATTTGCAAAATTCGATGGCACATCTGCAGGGTTCTAGGTATTAAAAAAAAAATTTATATGGATAAAAAAAAAGAATACAGGAGAAAATGGCATATCTACACGTTTTTGTAGATATTGAGGTTCTTCTCCTGTAATGTCATCGCGCGCTGGCTCGTCAATACCTGAGAAATGGCATTTGTACATATGCCGTTTTTCGTTAATAATGCATCGAGTATTTTGAGACTCAAGACTTAAACAGATTTTCGTTTCTCACTCATTCCTTAAAGGTTTCTTATGAGAAAGGAGCATGTCCCAGCAGCACCCTCAACCGTCCGAAAAAACCCCATTGTATCATCAGGAACTTTGTATTGTGATGAGAGATATGAAGTCTTAAATGATTATCTGCTATCCAGTTCACTATAGCCTTGACATCACTCTGCATTTGTAGTATAGCAGTATTAAATGGGGAAGGCTTACATTGAATGAAAATTTGTAAATCGTCAACAAACAATTCATAATAACAATAATTTATGCAATTTAAGATTGAATTCATATAAATTAAGAACGAAATCAGAAAGTACTTAAAAGGCAAATGGGACAAAAAAGGAGTTTACCACTATGTAAAGTAGGGGAAAAAACCTAAAAAAAAGTGACGCTTCTTAAACAATTGGTATTTGAATGTTTTCTTTAGTTTTTTCAATTTTCCAACTTTTCCTGAGGTTTTTCCGAAAAAATATGGTCAGATTAGAATTGGGCGGTAAATTTTACTTGAGCCTTAAAAATTAGCAAGTAAACATATTTTTACGTACCAAACACAGTGAAAACGGTATTTTTTAAATTCAAGGCATCGACCTCAGACTTGGGTAAAAATAGCTAAGAACTACCGATATTGAATATTAAACAAGGGCAAAAACTTTCTGCACTAGCAGGATCAAAAATGCAAGTGCTTTGCTTCACAGTGGTATTTGATCACGATCATATCAACATTTTTTACCCAACGAGTTCCGAAAATTTGGCGAATTTTATTCACGTACCTTACGTCAAATTTTGCAAAGTGCTGAATAAAATATATTTTAGACTAAATAAAATAGAATTAAAATAAATTCTAAAATAAAGTTTACGTATTCATTAAATTTTTAGGTTCTACGATTAAATAACAACATTATTTCTAATATTGCTCCAGAAATTTTAAATAATTATCTAAGAAATTCGAGAACATTGAGTCTTCTAAACAACCCATGGGAATGCAACTGTGATACATATAAACTTCGTCCTTTTATAAAACCTGATATAAAAAAGAAGACTAAAAAAGAAATGTTTACTTGTTTTGCCACGAAAATTCCATTGGTTCAATTGGATGAGTTGAACATTTGCCCCACGTTAACTAATCCTATAATAATGACTTTAACAATTATCATTTCAATTTGTTTCATCATTTTTGGTGCTATCATGTCACTATTTTACAAATATAATCTGCAAATAAAAATTTATTTATATTCAAGAAATTTATGCCTTTGGAGGGTTCAAGAAGATTACATTGACCGAGATAAGAAATACGATATAATTCTCAGTTTTTATCATAATGATGAAGATTTTGTGATGTCTCAAATAGTGCCCCAACTTGAAAAAGGTGAAACAACATATAAAGTATGCATAAATTTTTGTGATTGGGAAATTGGTGATTGGATTACCAACAGCATCGTAAGATCTGCAAAAATTTTCTTAAGAGACCTTGGGCGATGATGGAATTCAAAAAAGCTCATGAACATATGATGTATGAAAAACGTGTTAGGTTAATTATAGTTTTGTATTGAAATATTGGACCAATAGAAGACCTTGATTCTGACCTTAGACAATATTTTAACACGAATACTTATATTAAATGGGGTGATCCAAACTTTTGGAAAAGACTTGTGTTTGCTCTACCTCATACTGCAGAAAAAATTTAATTTTTATATGCTTTTTTTCAAAGTAGAATTTTTGGGAATGAAACTTATCTAAGTGTAATGCCTAAACTTATTGTATACGAATAATTATTCAATAGGGATTTTTTTTATTATGTAAAATTCTTAATGAGCGAGACAGTTTACTTGTAAGAATAATTTTTTGTTTTTTAATAAAAAAATTTTTCAACCGAAAAAAAGATATTAAGCCACTTTAGTGCGTATTTCATTCTTATATATTGGAGTATAATCACCTTGGAACAATCATCAAAAAAAATCAAGTAGAAAAGCCTCTCAACCAAGTTGGATCATTTTAAAAATTTTAGGTTTTATAGATTACTAAAAGACTGCAAAAATCACTTAAAAATCTTGAAAACCCTAATTTTCTTATAAACAACCATAAAGATGAATTTCTTTTCCACTGACAAAGAAAGATAGCACCTTCAACATAAATCTGGCCATGTGCCTTAAAAAAAACTTCTGCATCTCATTTGAATGGGTTGAGAGGGGTTTAAGAATTTTCATATTTTATGTAGGGGAAAAGATTATTTATAAGTAATAATACATAGAATATAAGCCCCTTCAAACTATCTTAATTTTTTTTAATCCTTATGTGTGCTTTAACTACATTTTGTTTAATTGACATTAACTAGGTCAATCGTTAATTTTTTTTTAAAAAGATTTTAGTAGGAATTTATTATGAATAATAATTGCGATCTTTTTGGAACAAGATATTTCTTTAATGTTTTTACATCGACGTTTCGGAGATCTGTGTCTCCCTTTTCAAGATCTGAAAATACAATGCATACAATTTGTATAAACAATTTTTTACAAAAAATTTTTTTATTACAGAAAAACTAAATTTTCAAAATAATTAAATATATAATAATAAACTTACGAAAATTTAAAAAATATCTTTTTGAATTAGACACATAATATTATACAATAAACATTATAAAATTTTTTTAAAAAAATTTTTTTAAAAAATTTTTTTATATATATAGAAAACAATAATAAACTGTAATTTTAGTTATAAGAGTTTCTGTTCTCACTGCTAATGAAGTACTAAAATCTATTAAATTTAAAAAGTTTAAAGGTTCACCGATTCATACGTTAACAAAAATTTTTTTATTATTAGACAAGGAGAAAAAGGTTTTTTTATATATTGAAAGAATTTGAGTAAGATAAACAAAATTGATATTTTTTTAATTACTAATGTATAGGAATCAAGGGTTAAGAGTTTATAGCTCAAGTACCTAGAAATTACATAAAGTATATAAATTTAAAGATCTTATGTCACAGCTGTAATTTTATGTAGCTCTAATGAGATTGAAATATTTTTTTCTTTGATTTTTTTCTTTAACGTATTTTTAAACTATTTTTTATATAAAAAAAAAAGAAAAAACGCGAAACAAAGTTTTAAAATCGTAATAAAAAAGCAAAACAGCAAAAACAAATTTTTTATTTAAAAATATTATTAATTTATTAAATCATTTATTCGTTTTATTGTCTAAATTTTTTATATATTATCTAATTAGGAAAGTTTTTTATTAATTAAATCTATAGTATTTTTGTAATAGTATTTCAGGTTTTGAGTGTCCTGCATACGGTTTAATGTTGACTTACAGTCGTGTATATGGAGCATTTCAGAAAACAGTCTCCGGTATAACTTTTTTTGTTGATCAAGTATTTTTATTGATTTTAAATTAAAATTTATTTTATGTTTTTTTTTGACTTCCTGTGGATATGAAATATTGAGTCTTTTTTCCGATTTTTATATGCTTTTTTGTGTTCATTAACACGTTTGTAAAGTTTTCTGCTAGTCTGGCCTATATGTAGGCAAATTTACAATCTCTGCATTTAATTTTATAAACTACGTTATTTATTTCAGATTTACTTATTTTATCTTTGCCTAGAGTTATAAGTGTGTTGAACTTGTTAGGGATTTGGTTTACGACGGAGATATTTGAATTTTTTAGGCTCATTATAATATCATCGTTTAAATATTTATAAAAGGGGATCACTAAAATATTTTTGGGAATATTATCAGTAAGATTGACGTTCTTATTAGTATTACTTAAGTGGGCTAATCTTTTGTTTATATATTTATCAATAAATTTTGAAGGGTAGTCATTCGCAAATAAGAAAGTTTTAGCTATGTTGATGTTATCTTGATGAAATTTTTTATCTGACAGTAAAATGCATTTGTCAATTATGCTATAGATTATTGCAATTTTTTGTTTGATTGGGTGATGTGAGACAAAATTAATGTACCTTGCTGAAAATGTATCTTTTCTATACCAGTTTGTTTCTACCAAAGAATTTTTATTGCGAAATATTTTAATATCTAAGAAATTTATGCTATTGTCTGAAGTATTTTCATTTTCCATTGTAAACTGAATATTTGTATTGTAATTATTAAATATAGGGGTTAATTTGTCTAAATATTTTTTGTTGCAAATCAAAAGTATGTCATCTACATATCTTTTATAAAAAATTATTGGAGATTTGCAGTCTTTTGGAGGATTCGTAAAATAATTTAAACTATTATTTAGTACTATACTACTTTTTAATTTATCTAAAGATACTTTTTCAAGATGGTCCATTACTAGTTCACAAAAAAATGGGGAAGAACAGAATCCCATAGGAAGGCCTTTTTTTTGTTTATAGAATTTATTGTTGAATTTAATGTAAGTGGAACTGAGTAAGAAGTTTATACCATTTAAAAATTGTAACTTATTAATAGGGATCTTCTTTTCGATACTTTCCCAATTTCTGTCTAAAGCTTCCAACACTAAACTATGTGGAATGCTGGGGAACATCGCCACGACATCTAATGAAACTAGCTCATATTCTTCAGGAACTACGTTATTTGATAAAAAATTTTTTATTTCTGAACTGTTTTTTACTGAGGAGGAGGGTTTTTTTATATATTTTTGTAAAAACTTAGTAAGGCATTTGTCAAAATTATATAAAGGGCTGTTTATGAATGAAACAATAATTCTAATTGGGAAACCTTCTTTGTGAATTTTTATTAAACCATAAACTAAAGCTAAAACTGTATTTTTAACATTTAATTTAATGTCACGGAAAGATTCATCACTATCGAAAACGTTCCAAAAATCCCATTTTGAAAGGAAATTTGTAACAAGATTTATTAAAGAGACTAAGGGATCTTTATCTATTTCTAGGTACGCATCTTTATTTGTTAATTGCTCCTCAATTTGTTTGTTATATTTTTTTCTATAGGTTATTACTGTTGAGTTTCCTTTGTCTGCTCTTGTGACAAGTAAATTAGGGTGGTCACTTATAAACTTTTTTGTATTTTTTAATTTTTCATCTATAATTTTGTCTATATATTTAATATGTTTTTTATTGTGTAAATTTTTGTTAATTACGCCAATTATTTTTCTTCTGATTTTATCTGAAGAATTTTCGGGGGAGTTGTTTAAATTATGTATAGAAGTTTGAATGCTTTTTAATAATTCAAAATAGTCATACTTTCCTATTTCGCACTTAAAGTTAAATTTTTCGCCTAAAGATAGTATATCTACTACATCTTTGGGAATTACTACATTGGTGAGGTTAGTAAACCACTTTTCTTTAATTTTGGAGCAATTAATGTGAGAGTTACTTACTGTGTCGTTATTATGTTCAGAACGATTTAAATTGTCTTCTGACATTAAAAAATCCGGTAATGCCGACTCTAAAGTTTTATTAAATAATATTTTTAGTTTTGAAGAATGTGTTGCAATTATTTTTGAGTTTTGCCTTTTTAAAAACCGTTTTAATATACTAAAATATTTGTGTAGTAAAGCTGTGTCTAAATTATCTTTTAAAGTTGATTTTAGTAATTTTAGATTTTTTTGTAAGAATTTTACGTGGATATGAGTATCTTCAATTAAATAATTTAAAATTTTTTTACTAATAATTTTGTCTAAATGACTGAATCTATTTTTTATAGACAGACTGTGAACAGAAAAACTTTTAAAATTTTTTAACACATTTAAGATGTGTTTCGGAATTAAATCGTATTTTCTACAATTCAATAAAAATTTTTGGTGTAAAAGTTCAACGGAAACTTTTTTTGAAAGTTTTGTTACCGATTGGATTTTTTTGAACATACCTTCATTATAATTAGATTTAACATATTTATAAACATCATTAATATTTTTTAGGTTTACTAAGCCTACACTATTCGTGATTTAATTAATAAAAAACTTTCCTAATTAGATAATATATAAAAAATTTAGACAATAAAACGAATAAATGATTTAATAAATTAATAATATTTTTAAATAAAAAATTTGTTTTTGCTGTTTTGCTTTTTTATTACGATTTTAAAACTTTGTTTCGCGTTTTTTCTTTTTTTTTTATATAAAAAATAGTTTAAAAATACGTTAAAGAAAAAAATCAAAGAAATAGTAGATTGTTATACAAGGGGAGAAAATAAGCTATTTCAAAGCAGGTTGGAGATAGGGGCACGAGATGTGCAATGACGAGGGTGCACACGAGCCGTAGGCGAGTGTGTACCCGAGTCATTGCATATCGAGTGTAACTATCTCCGACCATGATTTGAAATTGCATTTTTTCCCCATGTGCAACATACTATTTTTTACTCTAAGAGTGAATATAAGCATCTTTTTAACAAATGGGAACATATACACATATAATATAAATATAATATAATATATCGAAAGAAAAAGATGAGTAAAATAAAAAAAAAAACAAGTATTGATGAATAATTAATCCCTACTTCTTTCAAATAATCAAAATAATAGTGAAATTCCTACTCCGACTCTTTTCCAAAAAATATTAATTTGTATATGAAAGAAAGAGACAGTTAAAAATACTCAGGTGAAAGGATGTAACTTTCGAATCTTCTTCGTCCTAACGGTGTCGACAGTCGTTCATAGATTTTTCTACAGAAAGGTATAATTGTCATAAAAGGTGCGTTTTATTATAATTCAAAATGGCATTTTTACTTAATAGTTGTTTAATTTAATTTATTTTATATGGTAAATGCATTTAACCACGCGTAAATTTATTTACGCATTAACAAATAATTTTATGAATAAATAAAAGTGTGTTTTAATTTGTAATATAAATAAATGCGTGAGCACGTGGTACACATCTTTTATTTTGTTTATTAATTTAGCTATAACAAAATAAAAGATGCATATATATATGCTCATTTTTCATCATTTATTTATATAAAAGTTAATTTTTGCATTTATTAAATAAAATAAATTTATATAGAATTAATAACGCAACTATTTCATAAAAATTCCATTTTGAATATTAATGAGCGTCACCTGACAATTTGTCTTCTATAACGAAGAATCAAGTTCGACTAGATTGGGAGGGGTAAGAGGATGTAGGAAGAGTGGGTCGAGTCTCCTCTCAATTCTCTCTTCTGTTTTCTTCTCTAGGGAGGAAAGTGCTTACTTTCCTCCCTAGAGAGAAAAAATAAAAGAGAGA
This sequence comes from Anagrus nilaparvatae, assembly GCA_022575985.1. Classification (NCBI taxonomy): domain Eukaryota; kingdom Metazoa; phylum Arthropoda; class Insecta; order Hymenoptera; family Mymaridae; genus Anagrus; species Anagrus nilaparvatae. Next base: position 9,090,378 of record JAKSXM010000165.1, read on the forward strand.
ATAGAGAGGGATACAAATCCTCACTTTCTCCTTCAAAAACACGTTAAAAAAGATGCTTTTATTCACTCGGAGAGTGAAAAAAATATTTCAATCTCATTAGAGCTACATAAAATTACAGCTGTGACATAAGATCTTTAAATTTATATACTTTATGTAATTTCTAGGTACTTGAGCTATAAACTCTTAACCCTTGATTCCTATACATTAGTAATTAAAAAAATATCAATTTTGTTTATCTTACTCAAATTCTTTCAATATATAAAAAAACCTTTTTCTCCTTGTCTAATAATAAAAAAATTTTTGTTAACGTATGAATCGGTGAACCTTTAAACTTTTTAAATTTAATAGATTTTAGTACTTCATTAGCAGTGAGAACAGAAACTCTTATAACTAAAATTACAGTTTATTATTGTTTTCTATATATATAAAAAAATTTTTTAAAAAAATTTTTTTAAAAAAATTTTATAATGTTTATTGTATAATATTATGTGTCTAATTCAAAAAGATATTTTTTAAATTTTCGTAAGTTTATTATTATATATTTAATTATTTTGAAAATTTAGTTTTTCTGTAATAAAAAAATTTTTTGTAAAAAATTGTTTATACAAATTGTATGCATTGTATTTTCAGATCTTGAAAAGGGAGACACAGATCTCCGAAACGTCGATGTAAAAACATTAAAGAAATATCTTGTTCCAAAAAGATCGCAATTATTATTCATAATAAATTCCTACTAAAATCTTTTTAATTATTTTTAGTTTACATTTTCATTCTGTATACTTATAAGAATAGTATATTAAGGATCAAGGGCGTAAAACTTTTGACACTAGCGTGAGCACTAGCACGAGTACTCGGCGAAGCCAGGCACGAGTTGTAAGTGTTCACGCTCGTGTCTAAAGTATTTCGCCCATGATGCTTACACTATTTTTTGCCCACCTAGGCGTAGAACGAGTTCAGAAAATGCTTTACACACGTCTTTTACGCCCGGGAGGGCAAAAAAATATTTATATTCCCTTGTAATTAATTGTTTTATCAAACAGATTCTTTAATTTCAATTGTTTTAGATAAAAAAGCATTTTGGTTCCTCAATGAAGAACCATTGTGATGGGTCAAATTTTGGTCTTTGATTTTTTGGCATATAAGCACGTTTTTAGACCTCAGGAAGCTAAAAAAACGTTTAAAAAAAAAGTCTGTATGTGTATGTTTGTTTGTGTGTGTGTGTGTGTGTGTGTGTGTGTGTGTGTTTGTGTGTATGTAATCGGTGATATTTCACAAACATTATAGAATTAAAAAAGTAAAAATAATATTTTATTGACCAGAATTGTAGCTGAACTTAATTTTTTATTGTTTCAAATTATTTAAAATAAATAAAACAATACAAATTATTTTGATGTGTAACAATTTTTTTATTTCACAATATTTCACCAACAAGAGCTAATTTTTTTTTCAAAAATTTTTTTACCAAAAAATCTTGAGGTACTTTTTTTTTTTTTTAATTTACATGTAATACATCATTTATTTCCATGAAAGTACTTATATTTGAAAGTACGGTTTTTACTCGATATCTCGAATCCGATAATTAATTTTTTGAAAATTTTTTTCCCAAAATTTTCGTCACAAAAAAATACAAAAAACACCAAATTTTTTTTTCTCTTTGGACGTATTACCTAATTTATTTCTATGAGAGTACTAGTTTTGTAATTTCGTTTATAGTAATTTTTTGGATCTGATACCGAATTTAAAAAAAATTTTTTTCTCAAAAATAAAAAAACAAAAAAATTAAAATAACTGCAATATTTTTTTTTTTGGGTGTAATACTTCATTTAGTTCCATGAATGTACTTATATTTGAAAATATGTTTTTTATTCGATATCTCGAGTATAATAATTAATTTTTTTGAAAATTTGTTTGTGATATCTGTGGCATAATGAAGTATTAAGCTCGTTGATTGAGGAACCTTAGTGCCAGCTATTTGGCAGCGTATTTTGATTTATACGTATTAATATTTGATTATTTTGATATATTGCCTAACAAGTGTGAAAATTGATTGACATTTTTAATTCAAGTACAATTTGAATTTCCTGATCGAATTGAACAAAATACTTGGGGGTGATACTTATATAGGCTAAAAAAAATCTTGAAAAAAAATAAAATAAAATAAGATATAACTAATGAGTACTTTTAAAACATGCGTTATAGTTTTATTTAGTTTAATGCGAGGTTTTACGTTCATAGTTGATGATATAGTTTTAATATATAATTTTACAATCAATAAAAACTTATTCATATAATTTATAAATGATACATAAAAACCTTCAATAATAACATGGACATTTTTTAAGTTTTGAATAATTAATTTTCTTGAATAATAAAACAAAATAATTACTAGAAAGTAACTTGAACTATCAGTAATTTTATGCAATACATAATAGCATTTGTGGTAAAAATTTTATTTTCATTCACAGCCCTAACAGTAATTGCATTCGACACAATAAACCTTTTTTGCAAAAAGGTTAGTTAAAAATAGTCTTTTTCTGCCCTAGATATTTCATATTTATATCCGCGATATTTACTGGATATCGCCAATGACTGGTAGAGCGAAGCTGACCATATTAATAAAAAGTTAAAGAAATTTTTTAACTTTGGGGTTTTTGAAAGCTTTGATTGTATTAAGTTCAATATTACGGCTTCACCTTCACGAACCTGAGGGGGCTATGTAACACAGGGACGAATATTCGACATTCTTCTCTAACTGAGTAACATTCAAATTTTTGCTCTTAATATCTACTAAATCTGTTTTTTTTCTTCCTTTGGATAAGAGCGCTACTTTACAACTCATTTCTACTGTATCAGATAACTTTTTAAGGGGTAAGAAACAATGAATCATTATTTCAATGATAACAGTGTATTTAATTCACGACCAATCAATGAAAGCGTGGCGAGCGTTTGTTTTTAAACTTGGAAGCTAGAATAATGATATGCTTTTGCTATTATTAATTTACGTAAATGACTATATATGTAGTACGTGCAAATTTAACCTTATAACATGTTACATTTTTATGATTTTTCTGTTTTTGAAATTCTTTAAATAAAGTTTTTCTTTTTTAATTTAATTTTCATAATATTCTATAGATTTAAAAACATTAATTTTTTACTTTAATGCATAATTTTTATCAAAAAAAATACTTTAAAAAATTAAATCATTTCCATGTAAACATTAATATTTTATTTGTGCTAAAGTTTAAAAATCTGCCATTCATGGCGGTTTTAGCAATTGGTCGCGGACTCAATTAATTACTTAATAACAATTATAAATAGATTATTTTAAAAAACAATTATACATACTTGGACTTTCCAATATTAAAAATTTTGAGGAAAAAAAATTTATAGTTGTTACTTTTCCTACGAAATTCCTATGATAATTTTTATGTTGCGATAAGGAATGTGTATAACGTCCGACGTGAGATCTAGAATATTATATGATGGATATTAGATGTATTCTACAATCATCCAGTAAATTCTTGCAATAGTTTATAGTACCCAATAGGACAAGCATATAGCTCATTATCGTTTTTTTTGCAAAAGTGGCGTACAGTACGTTTCCGACTAACAGATGTATAAATTTAAAAAAAAATTTTTTTTAAATGTTCAATTTCAACAAGTTTTTGATGTTACACCATAAAAATCGACATAATTTAATGTTTTAACTACTATAAAACATAAAAATATAGCAAAAAAGCCTTTACCGTTCCCTGTCACAAAGGAGATTCCTATACTTTGAGTGTCTGTCGCTCACACCTATCAATTAATTTTCAAAAATTTTTATTTGGGGATTACTTGCTATATCATAAGGTTAAACTTTTTCCATACAGAAAAAATTTAAACATACTTTTACTAATTATTACGAGGGTGAGAAGATGTGTCACACGATTTTACAAAATGTGTACTTTAATTATATTTGGAAAACGTAATTTAATTATATTTGGAAAATTATATTTTTATTATTAAAATTATATTTAATTATATTTGGTAATTTAATTATATTAAATTTGATTTCTCTTCATAAAAACATTTTTAAAACCTTTTAATCGCATAAATGACAACTTAAATACATAAAAAATAAATTCTCACATCAAGAGCACTTTAAGAGGTCGTTAAATAGGAAAACAAAATCAGTTTAAATTCAGAAATCACGAAGGGACAAAAAAAAGCCTTTACCGTACCCCCCTAGATCTCGGATTAAGAAGCGTTGTAATTGAAATATTAAAAACTTAGCAAGTTTTAATCATAAAAATAATTTACATTCCAAACGGAAAAGTTTTTTTGTTCATTTGTCTACGAATTATTATGATTTTTCTATAAAGAAGCCTTTAACGTTCCTCTTTTTTGTTAAGGTGGCAGATACAATTGGAGAACAAAAAAACGTTACTTTTTCTGGATAGGTTTTCGGGTAGAAATAATTGAGATAATTTTTTCAAAATTGGCACTTCATTAGATTATAAGTTACTAAACATTTTTTTTTTATTTTTTTTTTTTTATTTTCAAAATAGCGCCGAATACAGGTGCCCAAAGTTAGGCCTCACTTTTGATTGCGGGCGTGATTGCAGCCTTCAACTTGTTCTGAACCATACCAAATTAAATTTTATATATTTGTGAAACATTTTTCTTCTGGATTGATGGATTCGAATTTCGGAAAATGGAAAATTGTGAAAATTATTAAATTTTTTTCAAAAATTGTAATTTTTTGGGCATGTTTTTTTACAATAAAAAAAAATTGGGACACTTTTTTGAAAAACAATTCCATCAATCCAGAAGATAATTGTATTTTAAAAGTATAGCCAAAAAATTAGGAAGATATCTTAATTATTTTTGAGTTATCGTGCCCGCGAATTCGAAAAACGTTGTTTCGAGAAAAACGCGTTTAAAGTTTAGAATACTGTATCTTACGTCTTTCGCGGTGTCTTCTTCTCTAATCTTCTGTAACTTCTTTATTATTCAAGATATCATTATAACATTTTTTTTCCATTTTCTTAAGATGTTTTTGAACCCAAAAAAACAATAAACAGAAAATCGATTTTTTTCCCTACAATTGTATCTGCCACCTTAAAATTATTAAATACGTTTTTTTAGTACGAATTACTCAAGAATATATGTCATTGTTCTCTAAAATACATAAAACTTAGATAATTTCATATATTAAGGCCGTACATGTAACGATTTTGGTTTTAATAGTTTTAAGCTGTTTTTACCTTATAATTATCAAAAAACGTAATAAATTGATGTAAAAGGTTCGTTATATCATTTTTATGCAATACTGAATAACTATTGGTGAAAAAAGTCTAAAGAGCCTTGTTTGGACTTTAAAAAAGGAATTTTTTATTTTTAGTTTTTGTAAGCTATTTTTTCAAAGAAAATGAAAACTAGCCATATACAAAAATGGGACATAAGCAGAAGAAAAAATTTTTTTAATTCTTTTATTTTTTAACTCATATGGCAAGAATGAATATCATAGCAACAAATTTTAAATTCATTCAAACTAAATACACTTGTTATGCATTATCTATTAGAAAAAATCGGAGCATACTTAGATAAAGGTCACGTATCTCGTGTAAGTACTATAAATAAAAATATTTTCTTTTAGTATCATTTAATTATGCGTAGTACTGTGATTAAGAATAAATATTATGGATTGTTTTCAACCCGGTTAAAATTTTATTTAAAAAAATAATTATTAATAAAAACTTAGGTTTATTACTAAGTTTAAATGTTTATAAATAAAAGAACCAATAATTTATTTTAATTTTCTTTAAGAAATAACCAAAAATAAATAAATAATATTATATTATATTAAATAACGAAAAACTGTATGTGGGAAAATTAATTAGGGACGTGAAAAATCAAATTGCAGCTGCTAATACTTGCTAATATTGCAATAATTTCTTATTAACAAAATTTGCAAAATGGACCCCAGATTCATGTTCAGCGGGTCGAAAAACATAAATACCACCTATTTTTATCCTCGGAAAAAGAAATTTAATTTTTGGGCATGATTAGTATGGCTGGCGCCTGTATTATATAAAATTACAAGTGTAAATACTTGTTTATATTGTATAAAATTTAGCAAACGTTTATATATAATGTTTGAAATTTCGATTTACAGTATTTTATTATATTTTTTAAGTTTTAAATTTAAAGAAAAAAAAAGATGCAGATTTCTTAATAAAATAAATAGTATTTAATAGTATTAAAATTGATATTTAAAAATGTGAATTTATTAAGATTCTATTACCGCAGGGTGCGAGCATAAAATTCACACTTTCAAAAGTGTGAATTTATATTCGCCCCGCTCTAATCTAATTCTGTACAATCCTGGTGTAAACGTTAAATTCGCACCTTTAAAAGTGTGAATTTCGAGTTTACTGCTTTGGAGGTGTGAAAAAAAAAATCTCTACTTTAAAAGTGCGATGGTGTGAATTTTTACCCAAATTCACACTTTTCATTTTAGAGAGATGCAATGAAATAGCTACACTCAATTTATCTACTTTAAACAATCTTAATGAATTTGTTATTGACATTAAAAACGTAAATACAATTGATATAAATAAAAATCCACATATATGTGATAGCAATTTTTCCTATTTACTGAAATTTATGAATGATAAAATTAATGGATTAATTATTGTTAATTTTCGCATCAGTTTTGAAACTTTATACTGTGCAGCACCCTCCCGTTATAATAAAACTGACGTTAAAACTTTAAATTATAATTCTTACATTTTTGAGGAAAAAAAATCAAATTTCCCACTCAGTAACCCATGTGGTTTAACTGGAAAATGCGATTGCAGTTTTCGGCCATTTGATAAAACTTTGTTTGTGAACTGTGCAGGCAAAAATCTAAAAGGATTTCCAAAATTAAGTGGCTTTCATAATGTTGATAGAATAGAATTAAATTTGCAGAAAAATCAGATAAAAGAAATCATAGATTTGAACCAAACCGACTATTTCAAAATTCAAGTTCTTGATTTCTTGGTTTCAAAAATATTTTGCGAGGTCAATTAAAGGTAACTATCATATGATTTTATTTTTTACGTAGTATTCTTCGTTAATAAAAAAAATTTTTTAATTTATTTAAAAAAAACGAAATCTGAATAAAATATATTTTAGACTAAATAAAATATAATTAAAATAGATTTTAAAATAAAGTTTACGTTTTCATTACATTTTCAGGTTCTCCAATTAAATAACAACAGTATTTCCAATATTACTCCAGAAATTTTAAATAATTATCAAAGAAATTCGAGAAATTTGAGTCTTCTCAACAACCCATGGGAATGCAACTGTGATACATATAAACTTCGTCCTTTTATAAAACCTGATATAAAAAAGAGGACTAAAAAAAAATGTTTACTTGTTTTGCCACGAAAACTCCATTGATTCAATTGGATGAGTTGAAAATTTGCCCCAAGTTAACTAATCCTATAATAATGACTTTAACAATTATCATTTTAATTTGTTTCATCATTTTTGGTGCTATCATGTCACTATTTTACAAATATAATCTACAGATAAAAATTTATTTATATTCAAGAAATTTATGCCTTTGGTGGGTTCAAGAAGATGACATTGACCGACATAAGAAATACGATGTAATTCTCAGTTTTTGTCATAACGATGAAGATTTTGTGATGTTTCAAATAGTTCCGCAACTTCAAAAAGGTGAAAAATCGTTTAAAGTACACATACATTTACGTGATTGAGAAATTGGTGATTCGATTAACAATAACATCGTGATATCTGTTAAAGAATCAAAACGCACTTTAATTATTATGTCAAAAAATTTTCTTAAGAGTCCATGGGCGATGATAGAATTCAAAACAGCTCATGAACATATGATGAATGAAAAACGTGTTAGGTTAATTATAGTTTTGTATGGAGATATTGGATCCATAGAAAATCTTGATTCTGATCTAAAACAATATTTCAATACAAACACTTATATTTTGTGGAATAATCCCAACTTTTGAAAAAGACTTGTGTTAGTTCTACCTCATACTGCAGTAAAAATTTAATTTTTAGATGCTTCTACTAAAAGACTCCAAAAATCACTTAATCCCAAAAATCCTAATTTTCTTATAAACAACCATAATGATGTATTCTCTTTCCACTGAAAATGAAAGATAGCACCTTGGACATAAATCTGGCCATGCGTCTTACAAAAAACTAAAAACTTTTGCGTTTCATTTGAATAGGTTGAAAGGGGTTTAAGAAATTTCATAATTTATGCAGGCAAAAATAGGAACGAAACAGAAGGAAAAAAACAAACATGATTCATGCAGATTATTTATACATATATAAGCAGAGTTGGGCAAATATGACAGATATGGATTTTTTTTCATATCCATATTCCATCTTTTTTCATATATGGAATCCATCTTATGGCACTCATATTGATATGAAAAAAAAATGATCATATTTGGATTTCATATTAATATGACATGGAATCCATATTAATATGATATGGATATGAAAAAATATGGAACCCATATGGGTCATATAGGGCCCATATTAATATGGTAAGCACGAATTTCATATTGACTTTATATATGAATTTCATGGTAAGAACTTTGCTCCCAGGGTGTTTTCAGGCTATATTTTTTGAATTTTGTGAAAAATAGCGTGAAAAAAACCTGGGACAAAGTTCTTACTATGAAATTCAAATACAAAGTCAATATGAACTTCGTGCTTACCATATTAATATGGGCCCTATATGACCCCCATATAGGTTCCATATTTTTTTCATATCCATATCATATTAATATGAAATCCAAATATGATCATTTTTTTTTCCATATTAATATGTGTGCCATAATATGGATTCCATATATGAAAAATATGGAATATAGATATGAAAAAAAAATCCATATCTGTCATATTTGCTCAACTCTGTATATAAGCCCTTTCTAGACTACTTTAATTTTTTTTAATCCTGTGTGCTTTGAATATATTTTGTTTAACTGACATTAACTATTTCAATTGTTAATTTTTTTTATTCAAGGATTTTTTTGATCAATAATAAATTAAAATTTGTCTGTACAGGAGAGTTAGATCAAATTTAATGAAAAATACAAATTAAAATCTACTTTTTATAGAAAAATTGTACACAAAAATATAATTTTTTTATTTATACCTAATTACAAAGTACAGATTAATCAATAACTAGCTGTAAGGCCTCGCGATGCTCGGCAGAATATATCAATAATTCTGTGTATTTAATTATTTTGTTGGATATAAATATAAAATTATACAATATTCTAAAAATTATTCATTCTTCATATTATTTATTATACCAAATAATTTTTAGAACCGTATAAAAATATTACATATAAAAATAAAATTTTTATTGAAACTCTTGTTAAATTAACTAAACTTTAAAGTGTATTCATAAATCAAAGAAAGAAGAATAAGAAAATAGAAGTATAAGAAGTATAGTAGTATAAGAAAGTATAAGAAAAATAATTATTTTCCCTTGTAATTAATTGTTTTATGCAAAAAGCTGGAACTCACTTCCATCGGCAATTAGATTCCTCCCATCGATTGACTCTTTTAAATCAGGCCTTTTAAATTATCTAAGAGCATCGAATCATACATATGATGACTCGGCCTTTTAAAATTCAAAATTATCAAATAAGAGTGTTATATCTGCCTATTTATCAAGATTAAATTGTATTAAAGCTACCTATAAATAAATAAAAGTTATCTATTCTATTGCTATGAAATGACTGTGATATACTTTATCGTATTGTTAGAAAGTTAACTAAAGTATTAAATTATTAGCTGCACATTAATTACTGTTACTATTACATTGCTTACTTTTAGAATTTTAATTTTTTCTTTTTTATACACATATAACTTATTTTTAACAAGTTATCTATATTATGTTATATTAAAATTGTTATAAATCGCTATTACTATCTATGTAACCTATGTATCAAATTTTTGTAAAACAAAATAAAATATTATTTACATTTTACATTTACATTTTTTTTTTTATCAAACAGATGTTTTAATTTCAATTGTTTTCGATAAAAAATCATTTTTATTTTTTCTGTACCAATTTTATCTTCTTTCAGAAAATGAAAGAATACATTAAAAAAATACTGTTTTGCAATTTTAACTTAAGTATTTTTTAACAATATTTTTATCTTTGCCTATTTTATTACAGTAATTGAAAACGAATAACTGTGATCGCATGATATTACTAGGTGTGGTTGCTTTGCTTGAAATTTCAAGCAAACACGATTTCACTTGAAACATCAAGCGAATTGATCGAAATGTAATTTTAAGCAAAGCAAACTAACCGTATTTGCTAAGCCTAAATGTGAAACATTAAAAGAAGATTTAAATTTAAAATCATGACCCCTGTACAGAAATAGTATATTTTTACCCATGGCCACAAAAGTAAAGAATGGCCCAAATCGCACGTAAATTACTGTCCGAGGCGAAGCCGAGGATGGTAAACTGCGATTTGGGGCATCCTTTTTTTGTGGCCAAGGACAAAACATAATTTTTCTTTCTCAGTGTCGAGAAAATGCATTTTTTCGAATAGTGCAGCGGCCAGAAAACACGCACTTTCTGGACACTAACAAGAAATCTAAATAACAACCCAAATAGCACATTATCTAGCGCCTATCACGAAGATAGAATTATATACTTATAAGTAATTCTTAGTAAAACTAACCTAAGTGACAGGTAAAAGTCTGGGATCTAAATAAAACAATTGGACTGGGTACAGTATACATAAAAATTTATACCATGCTAGATTTTAAAGTTCAATTTTTTCGTAATGGCAGCTCTTTTTTTATTTTTTTTTTGTTTGAATTGGATACAAAAGTCTGAGCTAATTTTTCGATTTTAATATAGGCCTCTAAAAAGCTAAAAATAATTTTCAAATATGGGGGGTATGTAAAATTTTTCGCTGAATTAAAAAAGCAGAATTTTTCTGTTCTTCTCTTTGGTCTTAAAAGTTGTGCCTTCCCATGTAAAAGTACACTAAGGCTAATTAAAAGACAAAAAAAATCCCGAAGGATTCGTGTTTGATATTTTTTTGTATTTTTTCCGACATTTCTTGATATTTTCTAAAAAAATGATGGAAAATTCAGATTCAGCAGGAAACTTCACATAACCTGTAAAATTGTAAATTATATTTTAGTTCTTTTTAGAGCCTAAAAAAATTAAAAACGATTAATTAGCTCGCAGATTTAATAACTTTGAATCTAGAACCTCAAAATTTGGCATGATATCATACTCTTATATATACTAAACCCAGTTCAATCGGTTTGTAAGAGCCCAGATCCATCTCTTAGGCCAGTTTCACTAAGAATTACTCATGTGGTTTTCCAAAAATTGCGAAAATAATAATCGTCTGAAAGTAGAAAATACAAATGAAAAATACTTTACGGCTCTAAGCCGTAAAATAGAATGACCGAAAATACAATTTACCTACGAAAAGGGTACTAATTTACAAGTGATTCGGAGGATTGTTTATTTTTCTATCTAAAGGCTGTAATATTTTAATAGATATAAATTTTATAGAAAAACAAAAACGAAAACAAACGATTCTTACTAATAACTGGACCAAAAACCAAATTATTGTTATAATCCGTTGGCTTGGAAACCATTATGCATATTTTTGTTTTTTGCTTTTACTAAACGCAAAGTCTAATGGCACGAAAAAATCTTCCACGAGATTAGGGTTATGTCATATAAAAAATAAATTAATTTTAACCGAAACTAATTAAATTACGAGATAATTTATATTTTTTTTTTTCTGCACTTTGCATTTTTTAAATTTTATACATTTTTATATAATTTTTGATAAAATATTGAAGATAAGAGGCACGAACTCTCGTAAAGGCACGAAAAACAATTGTTTTTTTCGTGTCATTAGATCTAGCCTTTACTAAACTTCTAATTTGATTTAATTTTTATACTAATGATTATTATTGACAAAACTTAGAGTGATAGATTTCTACATTTGTTTAAATTTATGTTTTTGCACTGAAAAAAAAGCTTACACGCAAACCCAAATTTTAAATTGTAACACTTCTTAGCATATTAAAAACAGTGTAAGATATTTTCACAACCTGAAACCAAAAATAAGAGAGTTTTAATTCATAAAAAGTTAATTTAAAATTTTTTACCTGATATTACAAAATTTACCTGAACAAATGAAACAAATGTCAAAATTACAAAATGGTGAGTCTTTATCAATAAAGGCTCAGCAGAACGTAAAATAATAAATTTTATTAGATGGCATGATTTTTGATTGAAAATTGTCCAATCTGTTTCTAGAATTTGTAAGTAGAAATTTTCATTCTGCAAAAAGAATTTACTATATATTTTTATATAGCCGGACACATTTCACACTCTTCCTCCCCCCAGTAGATATATAAATAAAAACTATACCTTTGATGACAATTCTTCTCCAAAATAACAATACAAGAAAAATTGTGTCAAAGATGCTGTTAAAACCACTAAATTCATTAATAGAACAGAATAACTGCCATACATGATAGCTAATCGAAAAACAGCTCCAGAAATAGTGAATCCACAAATTAAAAATTGTAAGGCTAGAATGTTTCCAAAAGTTTTGTTTATACTTTCCACGTAACTAAAATAAAAGATGATATGTACCAAATTTCTAAAATTATTAAATTTTACCCTAATAAGAAAATATGACACAAAAGCAACAAAATTTCTGGGATCTAAGGTTTTTTAGCAGATTCTGTCTCGAATACTAATTTACTAATTTATTAAATATAAAGGATTTATAAGTAACAAAAAAATAATAAAAAAGGAATATAATAATTATCGATTTATATACCTCAATATTTTTTGATGATGCTTTATTATTTTATGCAAATTAATTTGTTCATAATTAATTAATTCTTGTTTCTTGAATTGTTTATTTTTTGCAGATTTGAGAATTTTAGGTAAATTTTTGAATCGCAATTTTAAATTATCTAACTGAGCGCTCCCATAAATTATGAAACCTAAAATGACACAATCTGATGCACAATTTATTGTAGGACCAAAACATGAAATGTACGCCGCCCAAAAATAATTAACCCAGTATGCCACATTTTTATTTTTAATTGGTAACCAAATTTTAATTAAAAGTTCTGGATTTTGAAAGCTTTGAAAAAATGGTATATTATTAACTAAAAATCCAGTTAATAATCCTAAAAATACAAAACTAATAACAATCCATCTACAAAAAAATTTATATTGAAAATATATTTTAAAAAATGTGTAATTAAAAGAAATAAAACACCGTTACCTTATTTTTTTTGCATGGGCATTGCATACAAGGTTTTCATTTTCATCAGTTGGATAAAATAAAGGGTTGAGTAACAACTTGCCTAATTTAATAATTTTTTTTCTATTAATTAACGCATTGTTTATCTTGAAACAAATGGACATAACTGTAAACTGACATAAAAATTGTTCATTAAATTCATCAAAGCCATTACACTCTTTAATTAAATAAACCACTTGAAAGAAGCAAAAAAAATGGAACAATAACCATACGATTGTGGTATAAGCCCGATAAATGTATTTAAAATTTCGATTATCATTGGTTTCTGGTCTCCATATTCCGCAAATCTTGAGTAAATTAAAAACTGTTGATGAAGTGTACATTTTTTGTTTAAACTTATTTTTTACGTGTACTTTCTTTTAATCTTTTAAAGAAACTAAAACTGACGCTAGAAACTTTTAACTTATACCTTCGTTTTTATTGATCTTTAATTTATGTACTCATATTTTTCGTAATTGTAACATGGTCAATATGTTAATAATTAACCGATTTTTAAAATGACGTGGATACCATTCATACAATGTGTAGGAACGAAAAAGAAAATTTTTTCCAATAATTAAACGAATAGTTTTAATTAGATGTTGCTGATTCCGTTGTATATTTGAATCAATAAAATTATTTTTAAAACTGGGTTTTACATTAATTATCATACAAAGTGCCATTATTATTTTAAAAAAATTATTCAATGCATAAAAAATGTTGAATTTTAAAACAAATTATTAAAATTAGTATACCTGATCTAAAAAAAGTCTAATTATGATAGCTGCACTGAAAAGGAATATGTTTAAAGCAAGAACCTTTTTTGTCAGTTTTCTATAACTTTAAAGTTATTTGCAATTGTTTAAATTATTTAAAAAAATCTTGTCTCCAACAGAATTATGTTTGCCGTAAGCGAAAATTTTGTTTAAATCCATGCTGCTAATGCCCAAAAAACGAGGGTTTCCATAAAATACTCAACAACGAATCATTAAGACAAATTATGTGAACCGAAATCTATTATAGCTCTAAAAATATTGATAAACATTTTTTTAATTTTCTATTTTCAGTTGTTTAATCAAAGTTGTATGGCATAACTGCTCAGGGCATTATATTTGGATTTTTGAAAAATGTTATAAAATACCAAATGAATAGTACTCTTAGAACTGCATATAACGCATAAAAAACTATACACATGCTGGCAGTGCATATGCACGCATGTAAATTACATATAAAAAATAATTAATACAAAAAGCTTATGCATGCGCGCAATGTATTAAATAATAGCGCGTTTAAATAATATATAAGTATCATGACAGGCGCCGTCACGATGCTTTAGAATTTACGTAAATGGAATAAAACTGTCTAGGTAAGGAACGCTGTTACTTTTAATATCAAAATATTTAAATAAACTATATAGGTGGCAGCACTTCCCTGACAATAATTTATGATCATCGAATAAAATAAAATAATTATTACCAATTAATAATAATTGAATGCCCTTTTTAGGATTCAATTATATTGTATACTAGCAAAAGTTTGAGGGGGGGCTCCGCCCCCCCTGTGTCGCATTTACTTCTATTTGTGTGGCTTCAAAAAATCATTTTTCACTGCAAATTTATAATTATGCAAACACGTTCAGATTTTTTAGATGAGGCTCAGTCCCTCCTGTTCACATTTCCTTCAATATTTTTCTGTTGCTTAAAAAAATTTTGTTTCACTACAAATTTATAATTATGCAAACACAATCAAACTATTCAGAGCAGCGTAGGTAAAAAATTAATGAAAAATTATAGGTTTTGGTTCGGCGGTACTTAAGTCATTAGGGTACAGACAGACAGACAGACAAATAAATTTTTAAATGAATCAATAACTGAATCAAGTAATATTAATTGCGACATTAAAATTTTATCATATTTTTCAGATATTTCACTTTTTAACAAAATTTTCAAAAAATTTAAATTTTCCCAAAAATAGTAAACATTTTTTTATTTTAACACCGGTATTATGTAATTTCTTTCATTATTTCGAGCCTCATAATGAAACACATAGACACACAGGCACACAAATAAATTATTAAAAATACCATAAAAAATAAAAAAATGAAAAAAACATTTTTAACCAGCTTCAAAAATATTTTATAAAATTTTAAAGATACCTCCGTTTTGAATAAAAATTTAGGAGAATACGTAAAAATTGGTGCCGAATCGAATAGTACAAACTTGTGACTGTAAAATTTGTCAATAGTCTCGAGATATTTTAGTTTTTTTCAAAATTTTTCAAAATTTTATCAATTTCAAAAACACTAAAAATTAAATATCTCAAAAACTACGATAGCTGAGCAGAAAATCTATAGCCTATGTCACCCGTGGACTTTTTATCTTTATTTTGACACCGGTTTTATGCAATTTTGTTCAGTGGTTTGACCCTGATGATGGAACACACACACACACACACACAGCACACAAATAAATTTTCAAATATATATAGTAGTAAGATATGTATATGTCGCAGTGATATAGAATAGTTTGTATTATAGGCTATAATACGGATTATAGAAAAGTAAAATTTTTAAAATCATTACTTTCCTATGATACTGTAATTTTAAGTGTCATAGCCTACAACCCGTATTATAGCCTATAATACTAACGCACTTTTGTATTATAGAAAAATGAAATATAAAATAGTTTTCATCATTTCACTACCATTCAATTATTTATTTTTTATACTACCTACATAATTATATTAACTTACAATGAAATTTTTAATTGTTTTATTTTAATTATTTATTTATTTATATAAATTTAAATTATTTATCTTATTAATGGTCAATGTAAATAACAACAATAATTACTTATAGAATAATAATATTATTAAGATAAGATAATAATATAATTTTATATTTGGTTTGTTTTGATCGCGACTTACTTATACAATCAAAATTGGTACTATAGCATTCAAAATTATTATACATAGATATTATCTGTAGTATTTCAATTTCAAACAGTATTCTTCTATTTTCAAATTACAAAATGACTTTGCATGCCAACAGTAAAACGAGGTTCCTTTGACTTACCTAATATATGTGGTATTATTATGAAAATAGAAAATAACGTGTACCAAATCA
The DNA here is from genome assembly GCA_022575985.1 of Anagrus nilaparvatae. Lineage (NCBI taxonomy): Eukaryota > Metazoa > Arthropoda > Insecta > Hymenoptera > Mymaridae > Anagrus > Anagrus nilaparvatae. The sequence goes on from JAKSXM010000165.1 coordinate 9,106,859, forward strand.
GTACAAAAGACGGTATTATCGAAGGTTGGTTCCCAGGACAGAACAGAAAAGATGCGAATCAACATTTATTTGTAAAAAAGACGTCCTTAAAGACAGTATAATCACGTTAAGAGAAGCTTCAGCTAAACAATCTCTAATAAAAATAAATAATTGAATGGCAGTGAAATGATAAAAACGATTTTATATTTCATTTTTCTATAATACAAAAGTGCGTTAGTATTATAGGCTATAATACGGATTATAGGCTATGATTCCAGTGTCCTAGAAAAGTAATGATTTAAAAAATTTTAATTTTCTATAATCCGCATTATAGCCTATAATACATGCGACATACATATTTATAGAATAGTAATTTTCAAGTATTATAGAATAAGATCACTAATTAATTATAGAGCCAAGCTCTATCTTAATGCATGCAAAAATCGACACCTTGTGGGCACGATATAGCCTAAACATCTATTTGACAGCTATCAACTGTCAATTTTAGGAATTTGACAGCAGATTAGAACTCAATGACATCAATAATATAAAATATATTAATAAAATAAATAAAAAGATTGTTTAAAAAGGTTAATAACTTAGTTATAGAACTTTAGCTATTTTGGAGCCACGGAACTTTGGAGCTTGGTGCCCATGAGAACATTTAATCAGGATCACATGATTAAGAACATATCAGAAATTCAGACATTTTCACTGTACGGCCATTTCCTATGTTTTTGTGCCAGGACCTTTTCCTACATCTCCTGGATTTTCTTTATATTGCTTTGCTATTCATTCTGGTTCGCTAATAGCTACCCTTTATTATTTTTTTATTAGAGAATCTATCTTTTTAAGATTTGAAGTTCTTCATCAGGAGCTAGTTCTCTATATTTGTATAGAATAGCTTTATCACTACATATTAATATTTCTATAAGACCATCCAGATCTTCTAGCTTTCTTCCTATTTCTTTTAATTCCTATTTAATTGAAAAAGCAACTAGTATTACTAGCTAGAAAAGCTATATAAGCTTATGAAAAGCTAAACTTACTTTAAGAATAGCAGCTTTGGTTGGTTTTAACAATTTATAAGCTTTGCAATGTTTTCTTAATTTAAGAATATATTATTAAAACTGCTTAGAACTCGCAGATTATATAAACATTCTTAGCACCCGCAGCTAGCTTATAACTCTAAGCTCTGTCTATTTATTTCATAGTCCGGTGCCGCTTTCAAAGAAGGAAAAAGACGGGAGAGATTCTACTATATAGCTCTTTGATATTTTGAACGAAACTTAAAGTTTATTACACTGGAACCTCGATTATCCGGACCTCAATTATACGGATTCTGGATCAACCGGATTGGCATTTTGGTCAAAAAACAAAATTGATTTTTTTTCAATTTATGTAAAAGTTATTTTTAACACACAATAAGAAGCATTGCTAAAATTATACCTTCGCTGGCGGCCTTTTTTAAAAAGATATTATAATTTTATTCAAACAAAAATTTCAATAAAAATTATTAAGATACAATAATAATTTTTTTTACTTTTTACTAAACTTTATGACTTTATTACCGGATATTTCATTATTCTCATAGATGGGTATAAATCTATCATAAAATCATTCTATTAATTTTTTTTATTTTATATGAGTAAAGAATTTTGCCTAAACTTTTATTTGATTGTTTGCTTTTAATATTTTTTTTAGCCGTGACTTTTTTTAAATGTATGCAATTAAATGACCTAATATTTTACGATCTATCGTTATGTATAACATATTTAAATATTTTAATTCTGAGTAATATTTTTTTATTTTTTTTTATATCGATTCTCATTATTCGTAAGCACAACTGCTAGTTATAGTAAAATCATATAAAATTTTTTTAAAATTATTTTTATGGTTTATCTGGAAAGGGAGAAGTATTTTGTAATTTTTATTAAAAAGAATTTAATGTACATAAAAACTTTTTTTTCAACCTTCTTAACGTTTTTTTTATTGTCAAGATTAAGTTTTAAATCTTACGTGTTTTGGTTTTTGTCGTAATTTAATTTGAGATCGATATACATATTAATTGTTTACTATTTTTTTTATTTTATGGGAAAATTTTTTAATTTTTCCGTATTAACCGGATTTTCAGATATCCGGATCGGGGTTAGTCTCACCTAGTCCGGATAATCGAGGTTCCAGTGTATTTAAAAACATGATTCCACGATAGTTCATTCTGAAGATATCAGACTCATATTATGACTTTTTTTACTCTTGGCGGTTCAAGCCCACTTGACATCCAATTATTTTTTCAAAATTTTTTTTTTTAATTAGCTAATGTATTTATTTTAATTTTTTATTTTAAAAATAAGAAAAAATAAATTTTTAAATTGGTAAAAATTGGTAATTACAAAAAAGCTTATTATTTTATTTACAATTAATTTTGGCTGAATAGCTTTTTATTAAACAATAATTTTTTTTTTTTTTTAGTAATTTTCAGCAACAAAACAGCAAAAAAAAGGAAGATGTAACACTAAAGTTTCATGGGTTGGATAGCAAAATGCTAAATGGCAGCAAGTTTAGTTTTATAGAAAGGAATGTTAACATTGATTCTTTCTCAGCGTTTAAGAGAAAACTTAGTGATGTTTTACCTAACGGTACTAGAATTATAAACCCTAAATTTATAGACATCGACAAAAGTCGTTTAGGTAAAAGTTTTAAGATACTGCAACAAAAAGAACAAATACCTATAAAACTTTCAGACATGTTTTTGCTAAGGCTTTGTGAAAATCGAAAATATCAACAACTGTACATTAGAGTGGACCTATTTTTGGACATTATGGAAAAACATTGCTCCCCGGGTTTTTTTGTGAAGTTTTAGTTATAAAAAGTTCCTAGTTCCAAGGATTTTGCTTTAGCCCTGCAAAAACACGTGCCTGTAACCACATCAATTTTCCCATTTAAATAACATGGGAATTTTGAGTTTTTAGCTATACAAATTTTCACAAAAGTCAAAAAGCGTTTTAAAATGCTAATTTTTACTGGAAAACATACTTTTATATGTTGTAAAGACATACAAACCGCCCTGCATTCATTCCAAAGGGAATTTTGGGGCTAGAAACGCAAATTTACCGAGTCCCAATTTCAGGGTTTTCAAAAAAAGTCAATTTTTATCATTATCTTTAAAAAGTAATATCTTAAAAACTAATTAAAGTAAAGAAACGAGCAAAAAATTTTTGGAAACTTGAAGCTTGTAAAAAATTATTAAGGCCCTTAAAACTCAATTTCGTCAAAATTTACAATTTTGGCAGCAATTTAAATAAATTTAAAAATTGGTCATTTCGGGTCAAAAATTACCAGTAGGTTAATTGACTATAGCGCTAAGAGAAATAGTGATTAAAATATACCGCTTATGTCGTTTGAAAGGTGACACTTATACCAAAAAAAGTGAACCAACCAGAAGTGTTTTGGTTAATTTTTGAGTTTGTAGCTTTTTATCGAAAATTACCCAAAAACCCTGTTTTATAAGATTGAGCAAACGTGTAAATTTGCGTTTCTAGCCCCAAAATTTCCTTTGGAATGAATGCAGGGCGGTTTGTATGTCTTTACAACATATAAAAGTATGTTTTCCAGTAAAAATCAGCATTTTAAAACGCTTTTTGGCTTTTGTGAAAACTTGTATAGCTATAAACTCAAAATTCCCATGTTATTTCAATGGGAAAATTGAGGTGGTTACAGGCACGTGTTTTTACAAGGCTAAAGCAAAATCCTTGGAACTGGGAACTTTTTATGACCAAAACTTCAAAAAAAACCCAGGGAGCAAAGTTTTTCCACAAAGTCCAAAAATAGGTCCACTCTACTGTACATGATAGTTTTTGCTAAAAAAGAAGAATTTGATGAAAAAGAATTTTTGGATTGTTTGAGATTTAGGATTTTTGAGGAAGCAGCGTTTGAGCTAAAGAAAAATAACATAGCAGAAAGAAATTCGGCAACGAGTTATATTGCTGGTGACAAAATTATGAATAAAAAGTTGACAATTTACCACAGCAACTGGTTACATTTTGCAGAAAAGGTGGATGAAAAAATATCAATTTTAGAATCGTCTTATAATTGTGCATTGTACTTTTTTACTAACATCGATGGATTAAAGGGTGATATTAGCTCATACGAATGTTTTCTTCAATTAGATACAGTAAAACCCGACTCTAAATCTACAGTGATGTGCCAAATGCAAATTGGCTGTGATTTCAGGACAACAGATAATGCTTTAACATGCGATTTTCAAAATATAGATATCGGGATAAAAAAAATTTTAGGTCAATCTTCATTGATCTGGAACAAACCTGTTGGTTTGATGACTAATCATGGCAACATTGTGTAAGTAAAAAATCTACTTGTATATTAAAAAAAAAAAAAATTTCACTTGCCAGGTCTACATAAATAGCCGCTTACAATACCTGGCAAGTGAAATTTTTTTTTTTTTTTTTTATGAGATCTTAAAATTTTATAATTAATATTTTTTGTTTTTTATTAATCAGCCTCCATAACTTGCGTGAATTTTTGTTTTAGATCTCAAAACTTTCGTAGTGTTAAAAATTGGTGATAATAGAATGTTTAATCCGGTACTTTATATCTATAATAAATCAATTACTTAATAAGTAATATTATTTTTTTTCTTTATTAATAAGCCCACATAACTTGCGTAAAGTTTTGTTTTACATCTCAAAACTTTCGCAGTGTTTAATAATAGTGATAATAGAATGTTTACCTAATAAAATACTAGATAAAATAAATAAGCAGTGACAAAACTTAAAGGCACTTGCGTAACTTTACATGTAAATGTTTTTTTGGGAGATCTCATTCATTTCACATAAGTATATTTCAATAAAATAAAAAAAATTTTATTTTAATTTTTGAAAAGTTTTTAGCAAAAAAAATTTTTTAAGATGATCTTGAGGCATACCTAAATTGTTAATTTTAATTGACTCTCAATAAATAAATAAATAAATTTTAAAATCGTAGCTTCCCCTTTCACGGATTTTTTTTCATTTTTAATTTTAATTTTAAATAGTAGTGTATCCAGGCTGTAAAAAAAATGTTTAATTTAATTTTGATGAACACATTGAATTATTTAATTTAAATTCAATTTATTAATATTTTCAGATATTTTATTTAAAAAATAGAGAAGTGACTAAAAGTTGCATCTGATGTGTGTCTTCTAACAAATATGCCTTTTTGTTGATATTTTAATATTGAAAAAATTTATTGTTAAAAACTATTTAAAAAATTTTTTATTTGCTATATACTTTACCAAAACAAACAAATATTTTATCTCTAAAATACAGTAAAATAGCCTGAGAAGTAAATATACATTGAATCATTTGAAAAAATTTCATTATCAAAAAATAATGAAATTTAATTGAATAAAATATTTTTAACCATAAAATGTATTATTAATTTTCTATTTTAAGCCGTGTAAAATATTACCCTCTTCTTTTTGTCTTAAAAGTTTTTATTTGAATTATTGTTTAAATTTCAATATATTTATTATTACATCTCTTGTACCGGTATAAAATTTTATAACGAAGATAAATTTTTGGAATCTCCAATATTAATAAACAAAGGTTCTAATGATGGCTTACAAGAAGTAAAACTAGTCCACATTTTTTATCTACTCCATTTAAAAATTTTTGCCAGAATATAATAATGATATGAAAACATTTGTTATCTACCGATATAGAGAAAATGAAATCTCTAATATTTTAATAACCAAATGAGATAAAAGCTTGAAATTTTCTCAAAAGATTCTAATGATGACTTGCAAGAAGTAAATCTAGTCCTCATATTTTATCTGATTTTCATATTCTGATGTATATTATAATAATATTAGAGAGAGATGGAAGAAAATCGGCGTATATCTAGGGTCACGCGGGCACTTGCGTCCCGGGGCGACCGCCCCTGTAGATATAGTTAAGAAGTTATAAGCATTTTTGCAAGCGTGCACGCGTAAGTATTAAACTACATATATATTCTTTTTTAATGTATTACGCTTGAATTTTCAAATTTGGAAAGAGATACCGCAATGAGCCTAAGTAGATATCATTGTTGAACATTCGTAAGCACGTAAAAAAAATTGTAGCCAAGAATTATGTCAGATATGGGAGATATTAGCCTCAGACCGAAGCCATAATGCATTCCCGTAAAATATTTAGCGGTCAAAAGTAATCATGTAAATTCTCAAATTTGGAAAGAGGTGCCACAATAAACCTAATTAGAAATCATTGTTGGACATTCGCAAGTACGTAAAAAAATTTGTAGGCCAAAATTCTATCAGATATGGGAGATATTAGCCTCAGACCGAAGCCATAATGCATGCCCGTGAAATATTTAGCGGCCAAAAGTAATCATGTAAATTGTCCAATTTGGGTAGAGGTGCCGCAATGAACCTAAGTAGACATTATTTTTGGATATTCGTAAGCATGTAAATAAATTTTTAACCGAAAAATATGTCAGAGATAGGAGATATTAGTCTTAGTCCATTTTAAAAATATGCATGCACGCTTCACAAAAATGCTTATAACTTCCAAACCATATTATATATTTACATGAAATTTGGAAGGAGACTAGCTGTATATAATTGTAATTGTTATTAATTTTCATATTTTATATTTTTATAGCTGTTCTTTTATTATAATGAATAAATGCGCGCGCGCCAAAATTACGCGCCTATTTTCATGTTACGTTGCCCCTCCTTTTTCTTAAAATTTCAAGGTAAAATTATTAATCTATAGTTTTAAAAGGCAATAATTACATGTACATTCAATTGCTTACTTTAAAAATAAAATATTTTAACTTAAAAAACATTTATTAAACAAATAAACGCAACGTAGTACCCGGGTACTAAGCCGGGTAGTAGCGTAGGGAAAGTAAGCCGGGTTAAATAGGGGTTAAACCCATAAGGGTTAAACGTTTCTTGTAACATTTTAAGAAATTATTTCTTGATATTTAATATTTCTTTAGGATTTTATTGATCAATAATGGAACCAAATTTTTTATTATTAATAAAAAACAATTTTTATTGTATTAACGTTTCGATTACATTAAGTAATCCTTATCAAGATTCTACAAAAAATTTTTTTTTAAATTAGAAATCTATCATAAATATTATTACATAAAACTTACCAAAAAAATTTATTTTTTAAAACATAACCTCAAATTAACAATTCCTTAACATAATAACATTTACATAAATTTTTAACTTTTTTTAACAATAAATTTATTAAATATTTTTTAATATTTGCTTCTAATTTTACTTTCTTTTTGTGTGCGATTATTAAATTTAATTCATTTAAAATAAAAATTTATTTATGTTCAAGAAATTTATGCCTTTGGTGGGTTCAAGAAGATGACATTGACCGAAATAAGAAATACGATATATTTCTCAGTTTTTGTCATAATGATGAAGATTTTGTGATGTCTCAAATAGTGCCCCAACTTGAAAAAGGTGAAACACCTCACGGCCAGGCTGCTTTGCTTGAAAATTCAAGCAAATTGCTTGAAAATTAAAGCAAATGCTTGAAAATTCAAGCAGAAAATAAAATTCAAGCAAAGCAGCCTCGCCGTGCTTATAAAGTGTACATACATTTTCGTGATTGGAAAATTAGTGATTGGATTACCAATAACATCGTAAGATCTATTAAAGAATCAAAACGCACTTTAATTATTATGTCAAAAAATTTTCTTAAGAGCCTTTGGGCGATGATGGAATTCAAAACAGCTCATGAACATATGATGGATAAAAACCATGTATAAGATTAATAATAATTTTGCATGGAGATATTGGATCCATAGAAACTCTTGATTCTGATATAAAAAAATATTTCAATACAAACACTTACATTTTGTGGAAAATACTGCAGAAAAAATTTAATTTTTATAGGCTTTTTTTCAAAATAGAATTTTTGGGGTTAAAAAATTATCTAAGTAAGTGTAATACCTAAACTTATTATATACGAATAATAATTATTCAATAGGAATTTTTCTTATTATATAAAATTCTAAATAAGCTATAGTGTCTACTTATAAGAATAATTTATTGTTTTTTAATAATAAAATTTTTAAGCTGAAATAAAGATATGAAGTCACTTTAGTGCGTAATCCATTTTTATATATTGGAGTAAAATCACTTTGGATCTATCATCAACCAAAATCATATATAGTAGAAATGCCTCTCAACCAAGTTGGAGCATTAAAAAATGTTAGGTTTTATAGATAACTAAAAGACTGCAAAAATCACTTAAAAATCCCAAAAACCCTAATTTTCTTATAAACAAACGTGAAGATGTATTTTCTTTTCACTGACAAGAAAGATTGTACATTGGACATAAATCTGGCCATGCGCCTTAAAAAAAAATTTTTCATCTCATTTGAATGGGTTGAAAGGGGTTTAAGAAATTTTATGTTTTATACAGACGAAAAAGTCTGACAAAAATAATCATGATTCATACAGATTATTTTTAATGCAGTGTGCTTTGACTACATTTTGTTCACTGCCATTAACCAGGACAATCTTTAAATTTGTTTTAATTCAAGGATTTATAGAAATTTTATAGAAAAATTGTACACAAAAATATAATTTTTTTTATTTATACCTAAATACAAAGTACAGATTAATTAATAATATACCTTATAAAAAATTCAAATGATAAGTTCATTTTAATCTTGTAATTATTTTTAGTTTACATTTTCATTCTCTATACTTATAAGAAAAATAATTATTTTCCCTTGTAATTAATTGTTTTATCAAACAGATTTTTTAATTTCAATTGTTTAAGATTAAAAATAATTTTTATTTTTTCTGTACTAATTTTATCTTCTTCCAGGAAATTTTAAATACAGTGAATAAATTAAAAAAATACTTTTTTGTAATTTTAAAGTATTTTTGAAGTGTTATTACAAATATTTTCATCTCTAGCTATTTTATTAAGTTATTGAAAGCGAATAACTGTGATCGTATACTATTACTTTTGGTTGCTTTGCTTGATTTTTCAAATAAACAAGATTTTGCTTGAAATATCAAGCAAATTGATTGAAACGTAATTTTAAGCAAAGCAACATAACCGTGTTTGCTAACCCTAAATGTGAAGCATTACAAGAAGATTTAATTTTCAAATCATGACCCTTGTACAGAAAAATAAATAACAACCAAAATCGCACGTTATTTAGCGCCAACCACGGAGATAGAGTAGCACACTATATATGAGTAATTCTTAGTGAAACTGACCTAGTGATGGGCATATCCTTAACGCTGCGCTAATCCTTAACGCTAAATTTTGACATTATTATCGATAATTTTTTCGATAAGCGATAAAATATTTATCGTTAACGAATTCATTTCTCGATAAGTGCTAATATAAATATCGTTAACGAATTTCGTTTCGATAAGCGCTAATAGAATTATCGATAACAAAAAAAATTTTCGTTAACGATATTATCGTTATCGATTATCGCGTTATCGAGCCTTTTTTTGTCGATATTTCAAAAAATATGAAAAATTTGAATGAAGGAAGGTATCTTGTGATACGTATAGTACAAATCAAGGAACCGATAACGTTTTTTTCCTTCTTTCAGCCTTTTAAGATTTTTCATAAAAGACTACTGCGGAATAAGGTATGGTTTCCGGCTAGCATATTTTTCACATTTTTTTGACTCATTTTGATGGTTTACGATAAAAAATAAGATTCCAAGAGTCGGCCACCCCCCACCCCCTGCGTTCCAGGGGAAGTTAAAACGTGTTTTTGATTCCAAGATTAATATCTCCGGACCGAACATTCGATTGGGGCGTGGTTGGTGTCAAAATTTTTGTTTTGAAAAAATACTCCAGAAAAAATTTCTTTTTTTTATTTTTGAAATCATTTTGAGATTAAAAACTTCAAAAATTGTCATTTTTAGCATCTTTGACGGTCTAAAAATTTAGATATCTCGGGACAGAGTAAAAAATCCTTTTTTTCACTCTCAGGTAAACTTTGCCTAAAACTACTTTTCAACATGTTGTCAGAAAAATGGCAACTGTTACGATGCTTCACTCGCAATTGACGATCGTGTAAAAGAAATCGTGTTTTATTTTTTACTTATTTTATCATACCATCTTGATAATTTATTTTAATTTAAAATTAGCTTTTGTATAGTTTTTTTTATAATTTTCTTTTATTTTTTTCTTAAAAAAACGATATTTCACTTATACTCTACCAAAGAACTTCATTTATTTCATGAAATCTCTTTTAATTTTTACACTATAATGATCAATAGGATGTTTATCTTTTTGAAAAAAACAAAATTAAAGGTACACCTTACTGAAACGTTTCTTCGAGTTCCTTACATAATTATACAGTAGAGTTTTTCACTAAAAAAAAAATGCTCCAAAAATGTTCTTCCTGAAGTATGTTGAAGTCATGGTTGAAGTTTAGGTTATAAAATGATCTCGTGCCAATTTTTAGCTTAATTGAGAACGTTTTAGGGGTCGCACAAACCCAAGATAGCTCTCAAATGGTTGGCCAACACCGATGTTTGGTGTGAACGACGAAAATTTTTTTCAAAGTACGTTTTTTATACTTCCTTATATATTTTCGGTGTCGTTTAACTCGAAAATGAGCATCCCAGTGAGAGGAAATGGTTTAAACACCCTTAAAAAAAAACACAAAACACCCCTTTTTGACCAACAATTTTTGGATTAAATAGCAAAAACCGTATATATTCAGAACATCCGGATCATAAATTACTATGGATAACTGAAATATGTTGAAAAAATGCCCAAAACTCCTTCCGTTTAATACAACGCGCCTTCTGAGCCAAGAAATTCAGGGCTCAATTCTATAACAATGTTATAAGATAGGGTTTTTAGGTAATTTTCCAAATAACGCAGTCATATTGCAATCCTACCAAAATACTACCTTTTGGTCTCATTTTTTTCGCATAAGTGCTACCTTTCATTCCCCGTAAACAGTAATTTTTTATCAACGATTCTCTTATCGCTATAATCAGTTAATAATAAATATGTCAATTTTTCGCCAAAAATGACCAATTTTAAAATTGCTGCTAAAATTGTAATTTTTGATGAAAATAAGTCTTAAAGGTCAAATTTTGCATAAGCTCTAATTTTTGAAAAAATTTTCACTCATTTCTTTTCGATTGTTTGTTTAGCAGTTATAATAATTTAAAAAAAGAGTACTACCCCATAATCTGAATGTCACGTAATTTAAAAATTGGTTAGTTAAGTGAATTTGCACCACTACAAAGAAAAATTTTTCTATTTTTTCCTTCAATATTCATTTATTTAAAAAAATTTCAAACATTTCAAACCCTTCAGGCTCAAATTGACTACTAATGTTAAATATATAATATTGGACAAAACCAGTAAAAATAGAAACAAACGATTTTATGGCCAAGAAAAATTCCGGATGAAAAAACTAGCTATTTCATTGAATTTCAGAGGAAAAATATATAAGTGATTCTTGTAAATATTATTCAGAAAATTTTTTTTTGAAATCTGCGAAACTTTAAAAAATTGGTCCCTTGAAAATTAAAACCATAAAAAACAGAAAAACGGATTTTTTTCCTGAAAAACGTCGTAGGATATTAAAATAAATAGCCAATTCGGATTGTGCGGGAAAAATTACTGTGGAATACGTCTTTAAATTCAGTTTATAACATCATTTGAATCTGATAAATACCAAGTCAGTGAATTTTTAAAAAAATACAATATTTAACATTGAGTTACTCTGAGACCTTGAAAATTGAAAATTTATATTTTTTTGGTCCTAAATAAACTAATTTTAGTAAATTATAATTACAGAACCATTGAAAAAATATAAATCCATCATTAAAAATAATTTTAATTTATTTAAAAAAATTTAGAAATTGGTTTTTTTCAAATATTGAAAAAATGTGATTATGAGCCTTCCGACTCAAAAAAAACTATGGGGAAAGTAAAATTTGTTGGGTTCCTCACTTATTTGTCACTTTCTATGGTTTGATATCATGTTAAAAATGTTAATCAAAAAAAACCTTTTTTTTTTTTTAATTTACCCCCTCTCAATAACCCCCAAATCGGGGCGGTTCTCCCCAAGAGCAGCGGTTTTAATTTCAAGACAAACATTTCCTGACTCAGAAGACCCTATAGAATCAGAAAATTTTTAGGGGAATCGTGGTGAAAGTTTTTTCGTGTTCCAGACCACTGTGCGCAGTAGTCTTTTATTAGAAACCAAAAAAGGCTGAAAAAAGGGAAAAAACGTTATCGGTTTCTTGCTTTGTGCTATGCGCATCACAAGATACCTTCCTTCATTCAAATTTTTCATATTTTTTGAAATAACGACAAAAAAAAAGCTCGATAACGCGATAATCGATAATATCGTTAACGAAAATTTTTTTTCGTTATAGATAATTCTATTAGCGCTTATCGAAACGAATTTCGTTAACGATAATTATATTAGCGCTTATCGAGAAATGAATTCGTTAACGATAAATATTTTATCGCTTATCGATAAAATTATCGATAATAATGTCAAAAATTAGCGGTAACGATTCATTAGTAAATAATGAAATTATCGCGCTATGCCCATCACTGAACTAACCTAAGTGACAGGTAAAACTCTGGGGTTTAAAAAACCGATTGGACAGGGGAACAGTATGTAAAAATTAATACCATGCTAATTTTTAAGGCTCTTAGTTCAATGGTTTCGGAAAGACAGCTCTTTTTTGATTTTTTTTTGTTCAAATTTGCTGCAAAAATCTGAGCTAATTTTTCGATTTTAATTTTTCTGATGCCTATAAAAAGCTAAAAATAATTTTCAACTATAAAGCGTATGTAAAATTTTTTGCTGAATTAAACAAGCGGAATTTTTATTTTCTTCTAATTGGCCTTAAAAGTTGTACTTTCCTATGTAAAAGTACTTAAAGAAAGTACTTAAAAAAAGTACTTAAAAATACGTAAAGAAAGTACTTAAAAACTCAATGAAAAATTTTTTATAACTATCCATTTTCTGGATTTTTCTGTCATCTAATCAAAATTCTAACTCAATTTTTGGATTTCTCGGTAAATTTTACTATAGGCCCTTGTTTTCAGAAATTTTGAACATTTCTGTAATGCTAAATAAAAAAATCAGAAAAAATTTGCTTAAAAATAATAAAGTTTTGCTAATTTTTTTAATTTTAAGAAATGATTACTGTTTTTAAGCATTACAGACATGACCAAAATTTCTCAAAAAAGAGTCAAAAAAGAGTCTATAATAAAATTTCCCGAGAAAATTCAGATTCAGCATGAAATTTCACATATCCCCTATACTGCCGTACAGGAGTAAAAAGGCAATATCTCGAGAATTTATGAAAAATGAGATTTTTATATGTGCATAATCGTGAAAAAAAAATCTATCCAGTGGTGCAAAAATTATGTTGATATCACTGATAATAAAAAAGTTAGCACTGCATATCTCGAAGGTTTCATGTATTTGATAAAATTTAACATGGTATAAAAATAAAAATACATGAAATAAATGCATATCTCGAGATATTGCTTTTCTTCTCCTGTACGGCAGAGCAGCTCGCGTGGAAAAAAATATTTCAATACAGGAGAAGAAAAGCAATATCTCTTTATATGAGTATAGGAATAAAAATGTATATCTCGATATTGCTTTTCTTCTCCTGTATTATAAGCTGATTTGGCGCTGCTATTTTTGCATATCTCTTGTTTTTCATATGAGTCTTTCTTTGCCAAAACAGCAATGGTGGGCAGGTCGGGTCATCGGATCGGCCTCAAATTTTCCCCATGTTTTTATAACATAAAGATAGGAAACCCTGAAATTTTTAGCCTTCTAGTTCTTAAACAGCCCGAGTTATGGCCAATCAAACTCATTAGGCGGCTCTCGACCAGCGTTAGTGCTTTTCGGGAAATTGGTTAAAAATCATAAATATAAGCTTGAAAAAAAATTCTGAAAGAGTATATATGTTGGAAAACCTTCAGTAAATCCATTTCTGCAATTAGTTTTTCGGAAAAACCCCGGGAAATTCCGGAAAATGGGAAAATGCGTTTTAAGAAAAATCGCAATATCTCATTTGCCGCCATTTTTTTTTCAAACTTTTTTTCAACCGAAATCCCATCGATCTGTCCGAAAAAAAATTTTGATATCGGCCATTAAGGTCGATTTTAGCCTGTTTTAGAATAATTTCACATTTTTAATACTTCTTTATTTAATTTTCCATAAAGGGTTAAAATAATTGACTTTTTTGCTTTCAGAATCGAATAGCCAGGGAAAAAGTAGTCCTAAATAAAAAATAAAAATAATTAGTATTTTCGATGAAAATTAACCAAGTTATGGTCAAGTAAAGATACTGTCAAAAACTACCATTTTTATACTAATTCCAATTTTAGGCTCTAAAACGACATTATAACTTAAAACATGCATAACTTGCTTAAATTTTATCGTAAAAAGAAAAGTTTTGGATTATTATCAAGTATTTTTTCCTTGGCTATTCTATTATGCAAGAAAAAAATTAGTTTAGTCGTTAAAAAGTTTTTTTTTGGTCAAAAACTAATGTAACATGTTAAAGACTGTTTATGATTATTATCATTTTTTACCAAAGAAAATAAATTCCTGTCAATAAAATTAATTTTTTTATTGGATAAACGAATAGCCAAGGAAAAAATATTTGATAATAATCCAAAACTTTTCTTTTTAATATAAAAGTTAAGCGATTTATGCATGTTTCAAGTTCTAATGTCGTTTTAGAGCCTAAAATTGGAATTAGTATAAAAATGGTAGTTTTTGACAGTATCTTTACTTGACCATAACTTGGTTAATTTTCAGAAAATAGTAATTTTTTTTTTTATTTAGGACTACTTTTTCCCTGGCTATTCGATTCTGAAAGCAAAAAAGTCAATTATTTTAACCCTTTATGGAAAATTAAATAAAGAAGTATTAAAAATGTGAAATTATTCTAAAACAGGCTAACATCGACATATAAGGAGTGGAAATTTTGGAAAAATTTTTTCACCAATGAAAAATAATTTTTAAAAAAGCATGTCTTAATTACCTTAGAAACATATAAATTTTTTTTAAATTGTATATAAACCTTTCAAAATTAACCGAAACGCGTTTATTTAAATATCTCGAAATGAGTTAAAAGTGAGATATTGCCTTTTTACTCCTGTACGGCAGTATAATTGTAAATTATATTTTAGTTTTTTTTAGAGCCCAGAAAAATTAAAATCGATTAATTAGCTCGCAGATTTTGAAAAAATTTGATAATCGAAAAACAGCTGCCATTTCAATAAATTTGAATCTAGAACCTTAAAATTTGGCATGGTATTATATTTTTACACACTTAACCCAGTTCAATCGGTTTTGAAGAGTCCAGATCCATAGCTTAGGTCAGTATTACTAAAAATTACTCATATGGTTTCCCAAAAAATGCGAAAATAATGATCGTCTGAAAGTAGAAAATAGATCATTGTTTAATAAGCATACAATGGAAAATAATTACGGCTCTAAGCCATAAAAAAGAATGATCGAAAATACAGTTTACATACGCCGTAAAAAGTAACTTTCTTAGATTCACAAAAAAAATAGAATTTTTTCGAAAAATTAGTGAATTTTCAAAAAATTTTGTAAATATTCGATAAAAATCGTAAATTTACTAAATTTAGCGTATTATCGAGAATACTCGAATTTTTTGTTAATATACTAAATTTAGTAAATATACGATTTTTTTCGAATATTTACAAATTTTTTCGAATATTTACAAATTTTTTCGAAAATTTACTAATTTTTCGAAAATGTTCTAATTTTTTTGTTAATATAAGAAAGTTACTTTTTACAGTGTATCTAGGGCAAAAAAAGCCTATTTTCTGTCCTTGGGAGACGGCTTTTTTGCCTTTTATATGTAAAACTATGTTTTAGAACACGGGATAAACTATGGGGTTAGACTTTCGCATGCTGTCTGCACTCCCTCGCTACGCTCCCTCGTACATACAACTGCTTGCAAAGCCAAAACCAATATTTTAACCCTTGTTTAATAAATAGCTATTAGCCACGGCGAAGGAAAGGGTAATAATTAACAAGTGATTCAGAGGATTGTTTATTTTTCTATATCCAAAGGCTGTAATATTTTAATTGTATCAATTTTATTTCTGAAAAAAAAAACAAAAACAAAAATAAACGATTCGTACTAATAAATTGGACCACAACCTAAATTGTTGTTAGAATCAGTTAGCTTGGAAACCATTATGCATATTTTTGTTTTTTGCTTTTACTAAACTTCTAATTTGATTAAATTTTTATACTAATGATTATTATTGAAAAATTTTAGAGAGCTTTTTAATTTAAATTTCTTCATTTGCTTAAATTTATATTATTGCACTGTGAACAAAAGCTTAAAAGCAAACCCAAATTTTAATTTGCAATTCTTCTTAGCATATTAAAAACAGTGTAAGATATTTTTAAAACCTGAAACCAAAAATAAGAAAGATTTAATTGATAAAAAGTTCATTTAAAATTTTTTACCTGGGATATTACAAAATTTACCTTAACAAATGAAACAAATGTCAAAATTACAAAATGGTGACTCTTTATCAATAAAGGCTTAGCAGAACGTAAAATAATAAATTTTATTGCATAGCATGATTTTGGATTGAAAATTGTCTAATCTGTTTCTATAATTTGCAAGTAGAAATTTTCATTCTGCAAAAAATATTTACTATTAAATTATATAACCAAGCACTTTTCACTCTCCCTGCCAATATATGAGTTGCAAGTTAAAATAATACCTTTGATGCCAATTCTTCTCCAAAACAACAATACAAGAAAAATTGTGTCAAACATGCTGAAAAAATCACTAAATTCATTAATATAATAGAATAACTGCCATACATTGTAGCTAATCGAAAAACAGATACAGACACAGATAAACCACAAATTAAAAATTGTAAGGCTAGAATATCTCCAAAAGTTTTGTTTATTCTTTCTACGTAACTAAAATAAAATATTGAATGTACCAAATTTCTAAAATTATTAAATAGTATCCTAATAAGAAAATATGACACAAAAGCAACAGAATTTCTGGGATCTCGGGTTGTTTTTAGCAAATTCTGGTTCGAATACCTGGTCACGAAATAAAAATTATGACTCAATTTTTTTAATTTAGTCCCAAAATTATTTAATGATTTATTAAATACATAAAGGAAAAAAATAATAAAAAAGGAATTTAATAATTATTCATCTATATACCTCAATATTTTTTGATGATGTTTTATTATTTTTTGCAAATTACTTTGTTCGAAATCAAATAATTCTTCCTTCTTGAATCGTTTATTCTTTACAGATTTGAGAATTTCAGGTAAATTTTTGAATCTTAATTTTAAATTATCTAATTGAGCGCTCCTGTCAAATTATGCGTTTTCACGTACAATTTTGAATACTTAAACTAAATATTTATTTTTAGGAGGGTTGTCCAAGTCCTCCAGGGCCTCTGGCTATATTATTCGCAAAACTGTTCTGGATTTTGAAGATTTCTAATCTAATAAAATTATAAATATATAAATTTTGGTTTACTTACTTTCAGAAATTTTTTAGTTGGTCAGAAAAATAAAATAAACTTTAATTTGTTTTAAAAAAACTTGAACTATGTTCTTTATTTTAAAATTGAAAAAATTATTTAAATGAGGAAAACTACACTTAAAATTTTGAACAAATTTAGTTAATAAAAACTTAATTAAAAATTTAAGTTAACAATTTTAAATTTAGATTTTCTTTAAGAGAAACTGAATTCAAACTATACACAAAAACCCGTGCACTGGCTTGAGGTAAAATTAAAAGAGGCCGCCTTTAGGGCGAGCATGGGTATTTAAGCACTTGAACTTTTGATAAGAATATTCCCTACTCTAATTTCCCACCCGCGACCCATCACTTGAGATGTCAATATCTCATTGGCTGATAGTGATATCGCCCGGAACAGTACTCAAGAAGGGGACTACTCTTTTCAAGTTTAGGCCCTCGCGCAAAATGCGTGGAGGGGTACCTGCGTCATGAAATAGATCACCTCATGATGCAGGTGTATATTTTGACTATTTAATCTATAATTTATGGATTTTTAGAACAAAGGTTTTCTATGAATATTTAAGTTCTACACTGAGAATAACCCGTGGTTGAATCAATGTTTTTATACTTTGAACTCAGTTTTTCTTTAAGTTTTCCCATAAATATTTTATGTTTTGAAAATTTTAAGTGCTTTTCAAACTAAGCTACTATTTTTCAAAATCAAAATTTTAAAATATTTAAAGGAAAATTCTTAATTTCCATACTTTCTATTAGTAAGACTTTATGAGGGAATAATTTTCATTCTAAAATTATTTCCTCTGGAAAATCATACTTTGAATTATTAAATTTATTTTAATTACTTATTCTAACAATAAAATTTAAAAATATAAAACTTAAAAATTATTTGAATAAAAATAACTATTTTAATAATAAAAACGAAAGTAGTTAATTAATTAATTTAGTTTGAACATCAGTTTTCCTTTCCGAGCTTTAGATTTTCCTTAAAAACATATGTGTTTAAAACTTAAAAATAAAAACTCGCAAAGGAATTGTACGATCTCTAAAATTGTTTTCATGATTTCTTTCTTTATATTTCCTTTGGCTAATTTTCAATACCCAAATGAAAAATTGTTTTTCTTGCAAATGAAATTTTTGGGTACATGAATATTAGCCAAAAACCTATAATTACCATGTTTTTCCCTAAATATTTCCCAGAGCATAATATTTTTGAAATTTATTCATACACGGGGGAAAAATTTAGAGAGTCTAAGCGTAAGCTACACGGAGAAAAATTTAGAGACGGCACCTGACGTTACACCCCCCCACTTAGAGTGTTGGTAATGCTTCCAATGATGCCTTACCAACCCTATACATAAGGTTAACATTTTATTAACAATCTACTTATATTTTAATTAAACTATGTATAATTATAACGAACTTATAACTATTTCCTCATTAAAATTTTACAAAATCTTAAAAATTTTACAAAGTCTTTTTTTTAATTTTGGATTTTTTTTTTTGATTTTTTTTTTTTTGTTTTTATTTTTATTTTATACCCACTTAAAATTTTTCACACATCTTAAAATTTAACACACAAAAACACTTTCTAAAAAGTAACACAAAACTCAAATTATTATTTAAATTAGTCACACTGTTTTTTTTTTTACTACACTTCATTGAAATCACTGCATGCTAGTTCGATAGATTTCTCTTTATCAATGTTTGGATTCTTTAACTTACTTGGGTTCCAAACTTTTTTCTTCAATTTTCTTAGCCCCTTTTTTTTTATTCAGCAAGGCTTGAGCTTTTTCAGCCGAGTTTCTAACTCTATTACTGACTCTTGGGGGCAGGGGAATAGTTCTTGTAGAAGGTTTACTCGTTTCTGGACCTAAATCATTAACTATTCCAGAGGTTCCTTTGTTGCCACTTCTAGTTATTGTACTAACGCCAGGATGAGCCATGTCTTTGCCTGAATCTAGCATGTAAACCTGCTCTTCCAAATTCGGATCGGTTTTGACATTTCTTTGAAATTCTTGGAAATATTCGTAGCTTTTATCTTCAGTCATTTGTTTTACCATGTCAATGTTCCTTACATTTACGATGTTCACGTACTCGACATACTTCTGATCTTTGGTAAGAATATGGGATAGAAGAACTCCTTTTTCTTCATAATCTAAATTGTGATTTATTTCATACCTTAGTTCAACTTTTTTGTCTGTACTACATTCCATGATATTACTGATTTTCTTTGGTTCCTGAAAAGTGACATTTTTATTGACTGTCAGACATCTTTTAGGCTCGTCTACCTGTTGATGATCTTTCTTAAACGGTATTCGTTTAGTACCTATTACTAACTCTTGATTTCTATAATTAATTTCGCATTTTCGACTGGCGAGAAAAGCTGATCCTAAAATTCCGTGATAAGGTATGGTCATTGAGTCAGAAACTATACTAAATGGAGTTAGTCGTCCGTGGATCAACATTAAAACCTCCCCTATCGTAGGTAAAGGGTCTTCAGTAATGCCCTTTAATATAACTCGTTTTTGCTTGTTTATTGATGCTATAGATGGCACCACTGATTCCTTAATTAGGTTGATTTCTGAGCCACTATCAATCATAAGCTTAATCGTTATTTCGGGGTTCACATTGGTTAATTCAATGTAGGGTACTGTATTAAAAGGTCGCCTTAACCCCAACTTGAGTATTCGAACTCCACCAGCGATTCCGACTGGGAAACTGAGTGGATTGTGAGCAGCTGTTGGACCCTGACCGCTGGCTAGAGTACTCTGCTCCATTCCCGAAAGCTGGCGAGGATTATGCTCGAACCTCTTATTTCGACAGAATTCCTCCGTATGTCCTTTCATATTGCAATAACTACAGTGTTTTGAATAGTTAGATTTTTCATCTCCAATGACATTGCAATTTTCGCAGCACAGTTGGGTGCTAGCTTTCGTAACTTGAGAAATTCCTGGAGTAAATAGCACTGGACAGTTAGCTACCCGATGACCTTCCTTTTTACACCACCTACATAATACGTCACCTCTTGCTTCTCTCGGTCGAGCGTAACAGTTATTAGTCTTATGTCCTTTACGATGGCAGTTAGTACAATATATTTCTTGCTGTAATGTTGTGTTGGTATGTATACTTCGAAAAGGGCTTTGGGAGCTGCAAAAGTTTGCGACGTGACCCCAGCTTCCACATGGGCTGCAGTATGGTGACGTTCTGGATATCGGTGTACGAAAAGAACGGTCTATTTCCAAATGTCTGAATTCTTGACATTCCCAGAAGTGATGACTTCCATTGCAAAATCGACAAATCAATCCGTTATTTATGCCTGGGCAACGTCTTGTAGAGTGATTTTTCGAACCAAAATCTCGACACGGACCTTCGCAATTGCAGCTGCGAAAATAACAACTCACTTCTGTCGGGTTATTGGTGCAGTTTCCAGTACAAGTTTTGTGTTCGGAAGCCTCGTAGGTAGGGAACGCTAGCTTTGCTCTTTCCTTGTTTACGGGATAACTCATTGGTTCGTTTTCCTTTCTCAAAATCCGTACTGCTTCATTTTCTCGCTCTATTCCCGTGGCTTCGCGGACCATGTCTCTAAGGGTTACTGGATTCCCTAACTTTTGCTTGACTTCTTCTTTTAAACCTCTCTTGAAACATTCCATGGCTGAATCATTGGTTGTGTTTCTAAATGTTTCTAAAACTTCTGCGGTGGGAGAATTGCGTATTCTGAAGGTATCGACAATTTTTTGTGCTAACTCTTTTACCCTGTTTGCGTAAGATATTACATTTTCTCCTTTTTTCTGTACTATTACCCCAAGTTCCCCCTGTAGCTCATAAATCGAGCTCGAGGCATGGTAGTACTCTTTCAAATACTGTTTAAACTCCTCAAGGGTATTAAACTGTTCCCCTGCGATAAACTTACGGACTTCTCCTTCTAGCTTGCTCCTAAGAAGCCTTACGAGCACCAACTCTGAGTTTGGGTCTAACATAGAGAAGGCTAAATCACACCCTTCTAAGAAATCTCCTAAAGGAATGTTATAACCATTATAAACAGGGACTACTCCGATTATGTCATGCATACCCACACTCGCAGGTTGAGCCATGCTTCTAGCTGGAAGTTGCTTCTTGTGTAATTTGTTTTAAAACGTTTTTTTTTTTTTGTATTATTTGATTTCCAGGGATAATTGCCTTCCTGGACCAAATAAATCTCTTAGAAGATTGACTAACTCCTCTTCAAATCGCCGGCTGAGCAGGATTTAAACTGTTTTGAGCGAATTGCTTTGTCTGTTTTCTGCGTGTTCTGTTGTTTGCAGACTTAGCTTGTCTGCGCCTACCGGGTATTCAATCTAAATGCTTACTCTCTAAATCATCTTAATTATATTAACATGTTAAAGAACAACTTAAATCTAATTAATATTAAAGTAAGATATAAAAATAAAAGTAAAAACGAATTGTATAATTTTAGACTAACGACTAATAAAATATATGTCTTAAAAATAAAAGTTTGTACAATACAGCTTAACAAACTTAAAATCTAAAAAAAAACTTTTTTCATTCATAAAAACTATATCTAACAAATTGTTAGGTACTCTGCTACAATTTCTAAGTTAAAGACGATGGCGCTACTGCGCCCTCTCAAATCTAGTGATAATCGGCCCTATTTTTCCTCCCTTCGGAGTTTTGAGAAAGTGCGGTAACCTTTGTCAAATTTTTATTATTATTTTTTTTTGCGTTTTTCGACTTTCTACTGATTTGTGTTGACACCTTTAACTTGAATTTGATTAACAAACTTGTTATTTATAACTTATAATTAATTAATAATTTTACTTATGTAACATAATAATATAATACTAAATTTAGAAATTAAAATAAAACGGGATTAATAATTATATTTACAAATTTTACTTATTTATTAAAGATAAATGTCCTAACTTGTAGTTCCTATTGGTATTTAATGGTTTGTGAGAACTAAACAAGGTAAGAAATTATATTTATTTACTAACTGTTTTATTCTATTTTATTCCAATATTTCTTATTTTTATTTTATCTAACTCTAGTACTCAAATAATGTATATTGGAAACGGAGCCAAAACCTATAAAATTTTAGGATTATAATTGGTAAAAAGTAGAATTAGGTAAGATTTATTTGACTATATTGTCTAATATTCTCTAATATGTACTTATAAATTTATTTACAACTTTTTATTTCAAAATTTAGTTATTTCAGGCTACTACGAGCCTCATATAGCCTGGTGACAACTTCTTCCAGTTTAGCGTCTAATATGAGTAATAGATAATCTATATATATTGCTCTTGTTAATACTTTTTGATACTTAATTTATTACTAAAACTTTCAGGTTCAAATCCTGGAACTTAAGCAGTTATTATGTATGGTTTTCACAACTTTCAAGAAATGAACTTGCAAATCAAGCTAAATAACTAAGCGATTTTTTTTCTCGCTAATTTTCAAAGTTAAAGTCAAGTTTGGCTTTTCTTAAGTGTACTATATTGTTTAATACATTAGGAGTGAAAGTGAAAGAATTTTATGTAAATAAAATCTATGTGTACGAATAATTAGTGTTTTAATATTTTTATGTTTAGGTTTTAAACCTTAGGTTTTATTCTTTTTAATAGCTTTTATGGAAAGAATTGAAAAAGTTTGTTATTTTAATGTGTAATCAATTTTTGAAGGTTTTGGTTAAGTTTTAGAAATAGTAAAAATGAGATATTTGGTATTGAATTTTATTATGATTAACGGCAAAAAAAAAAAGAGGGAATTATAGTGGTGAAGAAATAACAATAGTGCATTTAAAGAGAAAGAAAAGAGATAAACAAATTATTACTATTCATTAAAGTCGTTTAGAACTGGAAAAAAAAAATAATTTAAGAGAAAATTGTTTATGTTTGTAAATAAAAATAAAAATTGTTTTGTAAAGTGGAATTTTGTGCTGAAATAAATAAACATTATTTGTTTCTCTATAATTAAAAATCCAAGCATGTGTACTAAAAGTAAATGTTTGTATTAACATCTGATTAACATATATATTTTTATTTTTATTTTATCCGGATCTTAAGCTAAAATATACTTTTCTTTTTTTTTTTGAACTTTACTTAAATACTATCTAATAGCTATTGATTCTACTTTGTATTTAGTACATACTTTCAAATATTATAGTAATAATATCACTGATGTTATTTCTTGATGCGCATAAATAAAAATTTATTTTATAGATACTGTTCTGAAGCTCAAGATCTTATACGTATATATGTTTGTAAAATTTTTATCGATAAATAGGATATCCAAAAATATACATTTTTTTAATAATTAATTAACAAAATGAAATAAAAACAATTTTAAAATTCAAATATAATAGAGGGTTCTCAGTAAATCCCACAAAAATTTAAAATTAAAACATTATAGAGGGTTCTCAGTATATCCCACAAAAATTTAAAATTAAAATGTACCCTTAAATACTGTCTAGGGTAGGTACAAGTTCCCTAGAAGGCTCTTTTAATTTTGGACTAAGTGTCTTTATGTTTAAATGTATATTTTGTTAAATTTCTACGTTAAATATTTTTGGAAAAATTTGAAAGTGTTTTTTTTTTTTGAAATGTATTAGAAAAAATT
This sequence comes from Anagrus nilaparvatae, assembly GCA_022575985.1. Classification (NCBI taxonomy): domain Eukaryota; kingdom Metazoa; phylum Arthropoda; class Insecta; order Hymenoptera; family Mymaridae; genus Anagrus; species Anagrus nilaparvatae. Next base: position 9,131,039 of record JAKSXM010000165.1, read on the forward strand.
TTAGAATGCAGAAAAATGAAAATTAATGAGAATTTTTAAAAAGACTAGGGCTAATTCACTGCACCACCAGTGCGCAGGGTGAAAAACCAAGCTTGTCGTTTTTTAAAAAATAAAAAAAAAGATGAGAAAAATGAATAAAGCAAGTGAAAGATTTTTAAAAAAAATGAAAAATCTTGAACAGCTTATTGAAAATAAGGCCAGATTCGACCACATGGGATGCCAATGTCAAATTATGCGTTTTCACGTACAATTTTGAATACTTAAACTAAATATTTATTTTTAGGAGGGTTGTCCAAGTCCTCCAGGGCCTCTGGCTATATTATTCGCAAAACTGTTCTGGATTTTGAAGATTTCTAATCTAATAAAATTATAAATATATAAATTTTGGTTTACTTACTTTCAGAAATTTTTTAGTTGGTCAGAAAAATAAAATAAACTTTAATTTGTTTTAAAAAAACTTGAACTATGTTCTTTATTTTAAAATTGAAAAAATTATTTAAATGAGGAAAACTACACTTAAAATTTTGAACAAATTTAGTTAATAAAAACTTAATTAAAAATTTAAGTTAACAATTTTAAATTTAGATTTTCTTTAAGAGAAACTGAATTCAAACTATACACAAAAACCCGTGCACTGGCTTGAGGTAAAATTAAAAGAGGCCGCCTTTAGGGCGAGCATGGGTATTTAAGCACTTGAACTTTTGATAAGAATATTCCCTACTCTAATTTCCCACCCGCGACCCATCACTTGAGATGTCAATATCTCATTGGCTGATAGTGATATCGCCTGGAACAGTACTCAAGAAGGGGACTACTCTTTTCAAGTTTAGGCCCTCGCGCAAAATGCGTGGAGGGGTACCTGCGTCATGAAATAGATCACCTCATGATGCAGGTGTATATTTTGACTATTTAATCTATAATTTATGGATTTTTAGAACAAAGGTTTTCTATGAATATTTAAGTTCTACACTGAGAATAACCCGTGGTTGAATCAATGTTTTTATACTTTGAACTCAGTTTTTCTTTAAGTTTTCCCATAAATATTTTATGTTTTGAAAATTTTAAGTGCTTTTCAAACTAAGCTACTATTTTTCAAAATCAAAATTTTAAAATATTTAAAGGAAAATTCTTAATTTCCATACTTTCTATTAGTAAGACTTTATGAGGGAATAATTTTCATTCTAAAATTATTTCCTCTGAAAAATCATACTTTGAATTATTAAATTTATTTTAATTACTTATTCTAACAATAAAATTTAAAAATATAAAACTTAAAAATTATTTGAATAAAAATAACTATTTTAATAATAAAAACGAAAGTAGTTAATTAATTAATTTAGTTTGAACATCAGTTTTCCTTTCCGAGCTTTAGATTTTCCTTAAAAACATATGTGTTTAAAACTTAAAAATAAAAACTCGCAAAGGAATTGTACGATCTCTAAAATTGTTTTCATGATTTCTTTCTTTATATTTCCTTTGGCTAATTTTCAATACCCAAATGAAAAATTGTTTTTCTTGCAAATGAAATTTTTGGGTACATGAATATTAGCCAAAAACCTATAATTACCATGTTTTTCCCTAAATATTTCCCAGAGCATAATATTTTTGAAATTTATTCATACACGGGGGAAAAATTTAGAGAGTCTAAGCGTAAGCTACACGGAGAAAAATTTAGAGACGGCACCTGACGTTACACTCCCATGAATTATAAAACCGAAAATGACACAATCTGATCCACAACTTATTACAGCACCAAAGCTTGCAATGTACATCGCCCAAAAATAATTAACCCAGTACGCCACATTTTTATTTTTAATTGGTAACCAAATTTTAATTAAAAGTTCTGGATTTTGAAAGCTTTGAAAAAATGTTAAATTAACAACTAAAAATCCAGTTAATAATCCTAATAATACAAAACTTATAACAATCCATCTATAAAAAAATTTAAATTTAAAAGATATTTAAACAAATGTGTAATTAAGAGAAATTAAACACCGTTACCTGATTTTTTTTGTATGGGCATTGAATACAAGCTTTTCTTTTTCATCAGTTGGATAAAATAAAGGATTAAGTAACAACTTCCCTAATTTAATAATTTTTTTTCTGCTGATTATCACATGGTTTATCTTGAAGCAAATGAACATAATTGTTAACTGCCATAAAAATTGTTCATTAAATTCATCAAAGTCATTACACTCTTTAATTAAATAAACCACTTGAAAGAAGAAAAAAAAATAGAACAATAACCATACGATTGTGGTATAAGCCCGATAAATGTATTTAAAATTTCGATTATCATTGGTTTCTGGTCTCCATATTCCGCAAATCTTGAGTAAATTAAAAACTGTTGATGAAGTGTACATTTTTTGTTTAAACTTATTTTTTACGTGTACTTTCTTTTAATCTTTTAAGAAAACAAAAGCTGACGCTAGAAATTTTAACTTATACCTTCGTTTTTATTGACCTTTACTTTATGTACTCATATTTTCAGTATTTGTGATATTGTCAATGTATTAATAAATAACGGATTTTTAACATGATGTGGATTCCATTCATTTGTACAATGTATAGGAACTACAAAGAAAATTTTTTCCAATAATTAAACGAATAGTTTTAATTAGATGTTACTGATTCCGTAGTATATTTTAATCAATAAAATTATTTTTAAAACAAGGTTTTACATTAGTTATCATACAAAATGCATATATTAGTTTGAAAAAATTTTGCAATGTATAAAAAAAGTTGAATTTTAAAAAAAATTATTAAAATTAGTACCCTGATTTTAAAAAAAATCTGATTATGATAGCTGCACTGTAGAAGAATATGTTTAAAGCAGGAATTTTTTTGAAACAAAATTCCGTTTGCCGTAAGCGAAATTTTTGTTCCAACCCATGCTCCTAATGCTCACAAAACGAGGGTTTCCAACAACGAATCATTAAGACAAATTATGTGAACCGAAATCTATTATAGCTCTAAAAGAACTCTTAACATTTTTTTTTAATTTTTGATTTTCAGTTACTGAATCAAAGTAGTGTGGCATAACTGCTCTGAGCATTCAATTTGGATTTTTGAAAACGTTTAAATACATTTTACATAGATATGCCCTAAATTGGGAGCCTTTGTTAACCGTGATCAAATGCTTTAACTTACCATTTATAGGGCAATCAAAATGAAATTAATTAATTTTAGAAAGCGTGACATTTTAAAAATGTTTTTATCCTTCCGAATTTAATTATTCTTCTAGACTCTACTCATAATAATGATTATGAGAGGGGGAGGCTTAGTTTCTATCAAATTTTATTTAAAAACAAATTATGCTTTACTTATTAAAACTTTAAACATTAAAATTTAACTTTAAATATTAAAATTTAATATCTTTTTAAATTTATCCAGAATTACGATTAAAAAATAAGTTTAAAAAATTTTATCAATTTGAATTAATTTTAATTGTAATTTCAGAAAAAGAATTCCTTATAAGACTTTATTTCACAAATTTTGGAAATTAAATTGAATAATGAAAATTTTTAATTAATTAATTAATTAATAAGTAAAATTAAATTTGCATGCATTATAGGCTGTATGATTGATTTCTCAAATAATATCCATTCAAGTCCGAAGGCCACATTTATACGCGTCGATTAGTAAATCGCTTAAAATATCTTTTGTGTTTTGTAAAGTAATATTCAGGGTTTTTACAAAATGTTTTTTTCGTAATTTTTGCCAACTTTGACCCGCTATCTCGCCCGCTATACTAACTTTCCAGTAGTCTAAATTGAAAATTTGACTTCTGATTCTTAAAAAGCAACTCTTTTTACTTAGGGGGCCATCATTTTATCGTAAAAGCGGCCTTTGGACTTAAACGGATATCCAAGAAATTAAACAAAAATGTATTTATGAATTTATATGAGAATCAAAATTATTCTATTTGAATAAAATTGCATAACGAAAAGTAATTCAATAACAAAATTTTTTACATGAGTAACTTTTTTTATTTATTTACTATTTATTTATCATTTTTAAGCAATAATTATTTGAGTTATGATAAAAAATGGACATAACTGTAAAATGCTATAAAAATTGTTCATTAAATTCATCTTGAAAGAAGCAAAAAAAATGGAACAATGACCATATGATTGTGGGATAAGCCCAATAAATGGATTTAAAATAATTTTTATTATCATTAGTGTCTGGTCTCCATATTCTGCAAATTTCGAATAAATTAAAAATTGTTGATGAAGTGTAAATTTTTGTTTAAGGATGATAACTACCAAGCTGGGGATAATAGAAATAAGAAACTATTACTCTCTCTTTCTATCATATTACTATCTATAGAAGCGAGAACCTTGCGCGTGCACAACTATACGATAGCATTGTTAAATAAATAAAATTTTCGTTATAAACAAACCACCCTAGTCTAAAATAAATTGAATAATTATATTCTAAGATATGTTTTTTATATGTTATAATTTTTTTATCAAAATCTATACTCAAAAAATACTTTAAATTTTTATTGTAAAATGTGATCCCATAAGAATCACGTGTATAAGATGCTCGGAGAAGCAAAATTATTTTTAATTATTTAATAATGAAGGAGTCACCCTAGGCTCTTCTAATTTTAAATATGTATTTTTTAACATGATTTCTTGTTACATGCCAGTTTTTATTAAAATCTATACTCAAACAAAAAAGGTGAGCAACATCCTTAAACTTATTTTGGTTCCTCATAGAAGAACCATTGTGATGGGTCAAATTTTGATTTTTGATTTTTTGGCATATAAGCACCTTTTGGGATCTCAGGAAGCTAAAAAACCGGTTTTTAAAAAAAGTCTGTCTGTGTGTGTGTGTGTGTGTGTATGTATGTAACCGGTGAAATTTCACAACCATTATGGAATTAACACCTAATTTTTTTTTCAAAAATTTTTTCATTAAAAAATCTCAAACTACTTTTTTTTTTTTTTTAATTTGGATGTAATACCTCATTTATTTCCATGAAAATACTTATATTTGAAAGAGCGATTTTTACTAGATATCTCGAATCTGATAACTAATTTTTTGAAAATTTTTTTCTCAAAATTTTTTTCACCAAAAAATACAAAAAATACCAATTTTTGTTTTCTTTATGGATGCAGTACTTAATTTATTTCTGTGGAAGTACTAGTTTTAGAAATATCGTTTATAGTAATTTTTTGGACTTGATAATTAATTTTTTCAAAATTTTTTTCTCAAAATTATTTTCGCCAAAAAATACAAAAAACGCCAAAATTTTTTTCATTTTAGGACGTAATACTTAATTTTTTTCTATGAAAGTACGAGTATCTAGAATTATCGTTTGTAAAGGATTTCTCCATCTGATACATAATTTTTCGAAATTTTTTTTTTCTAAATTTTTTACAAAAAATAATTAAAAAAATACCATAATTTTTTTTCTTTTTGGAAGTAGTACCTCATTTTCATAAATCATATAATTTATTTTTTGAAAATCTTTTTCTCAAAATTTTTTTCACCAAAAAATACAAAAAATACCAATTTTCTTTTTCTTTATGGACGCAGTACTTAATTTATTTCTGTGAAAGTACTAGTTTTAAAAATATCGTTTATATTAATTTTTTGGATCTGATACGTAATTTTTTCAAAATTTTTTTCTTAAAATTTTTGTCGCCAAAAAATACAAAAAACGCCAAATTTTTTTTTATTTTAGGCGCAGTACTTAATTTCTTCCTATGAAAGTACGAATATCTAGAATTATCGTTCGTAAAGGATTTCTCCATCTGATACGTTATTTTTCGAAATTTCTTTTTTCAAAATTTTTTACAAAAAATAATTAAAAAAATACCATAATTTTTTTTTCTTCACGTAGTACCTAATTTTTTCCATGAAAATACTAATATCTAGAATTATCGTTTTTACTCGTTATCTCCAATCCGATACCTAATTTTTCAAACAATTTTTTTTTTTAAATTTTTTACATAAAAAAATTAGGAAAAAACAATTATTTTTTTTTTTTAGGGTATGAATATCTAGAATTATCGTTTGTAAAGGATTTCTTTATCTGATACGTAATTTTTTTTTTTAAATTTTTTACATAAAAGAATTAAAAAAACACCATAAATTTTTTTCTTTTTGGGCGTAGTACTTAATTTATTTCTATCAAATTACTAATATCTAGAATTAACGTTCTTATTAGGTATCATTTTTAAACATAGCAAAAATTTTTTCTTTATTCCTGTAGCTGATGTAATTATGTCTTAAAGATATAACTACACCAGCTACACCAAAAACTGCCTAGCAGACATAATTATCATAAAAGAATATTATGCACTAGTGTAGAAAAATCTTCTTTTTTTAATGTAAAAAACCTAATTTTTTCCATGAGATGCTAAATTAATAGTATCAAGGATAAGATCATTCAAAGATCATTCTTAGTTTTTCTTATGACATTATACTTTGTTAGGTAAAATAGACCATTATGAACATTTTGTTATTGCTAATGAGGAACCATAGTGCCAATTACTTGGCAGCGTATTTTACGTGTACTATCTTTGACGCTAGAAAATTTTAACTTATACCTTCGTTTTTATTGACCTTTAATTTATATACTCATATTTTTAGTATTTGTGAAATCGTCAATGTGTTAATAATTAACCGATTTTTATACATAATGTGGATACCATTCATTTATACAATGTATAGGAACTACAAAGAAAATTTTTTCCAATAATTAAACGAATAGTTTTAATTAGATGTTGCTGATTCCTTAGTATATTTTAATCAATAAAATTATTTCTAAAACAAGGTTTTACATTAGTTATCATAAAAAGTGCATATATTAGTTTGAAAAAATTATTCAATGCATAAAAAAAGTTGAATTTTAAGAAAAATTATTAAAATTAGTACCTTGATCTAAAAAAAGTATGCATAATTATGGTAGCTGCACTGAAAAAAAAAAGTTGAAAGTGTTTTTTTGACACTTTTCTACAAATTTAGAGTTTTGATAGCTAATTGACAGCTGTCAATTGACAATATCGCCAATCTGACATCGGATTCTAAATCAGCGACCTCAAAAACATAAAGATATACTTTAAAAATAAAAGAAAAAAGGTTATTAAGCAATTTTCTTATGATGGAGCTTTGGAGCTTTAAATCTCCGTAGTAGCCAAAGTTAGGACTTTTGAACTTGTTGTCCGGTGAGACTTTTGTTCAGAATGATGAAACAGACAAACATATCAAAAATTCAACCAATTCGACCGAAACTCCATTTCCTATCCTTTTGTGCGGGATCCTTTAACAGCCACGTCAATATATGAAAGAGGTTGAGGAGAGGCTACGACTTGAGAAAGAATCAATCACATATAATTTTTATTTATAGAAAAATAAAAATATAATTTAATTTTAAAAAAAAAAATTAATAAAAATATTAACGGTTAAAATTATTTACATTTTTTAAAACTATAATACATGCTATCTTATTCTTGGTATATATCACATTTGTTACATTTTGTATATAGTAATATTATTTTAAATATTATCTACCTAGGAGGAATTCACGATATCTGGACCCAAATTACAATTAAGGGTCGAAACAACTATTTCCCAAAAGTACAAATAAAAATAAGTTCTTCCTCGTATTTAGCTTCGCAGTAGAAAATATAGAAAAGTGCGCAAGATGACTTATTTTAGTTGCACTTCCAGAAAAAAATGGAATGGACCGATTTTTGCGATCCCTCAGTGTAACTTGGGCTCAGCTGGTGTCGAATCCCTTTTATACAATGTTATTATAAAAAAATAAATAATAATATAAAAGATATAAATATACAAATTGAAAATTCGATTATTAGCCAATAAAAAAAATTTAATTTCAAATTCTGAGTCAGGTTTTCAATTTTAATTTAAAATGATTATTTGAAAAATAAAGGAATCTAATTTTATTATCTTATTGCAAATTCACAAAAATTTTTCCACGATGGCTTCAAAGTATACTAAATTGTTCAAAATCATTGTTAAATTATTCAACTTTTTCTACAGAATGAGGCAGCGAAAAAAATAATTTTCTCCAAAAATAAGGATCTTTCCATTCAACAATTGTGTTGGACATAAGGTAGTGCTGAAACTCAAAGCTTGATTTTTCAATAGACTCAATATCTCCAAGTTTAACTATAATTATTCTCGATCGTCTTTCCGACAACATTTGTTGATATGCTGTTCTAAATTCTATCATTGCCCAAGGACTTTTAAGAAAATTTTCCGTTAAAATAATAACTGTTCGTCTAGATGCTTTTACTGATTTTTCAATATTATTAAATATCCATTCCCCCACTTCCCAATCACGTATGTGAAGGCACACTTTATATTTTCTTTCATCTTCTTCAAGCTTAGGTAGTATTTCCGTTAAAACAAAATTTGTTTCGGAGTGGCAAAAACTAAGGAAGACATCATATTTTTTGTCTTTATCAATGTCATTTTCCTTAACCCACCAAAGACAGCAATTTTTTGAATACAAGTATGTCTTTATCGCAAGTTTGTATTTAAAAAAAAGTGCTAGTATAAGCCCAAATAGTAAGCTAGAAATTGAAATTGAACAACAAATAATAATCGGAAGCTTGTTATCAAAAAAGAAACACAAATCTTCTCTATTATGAGTACTTAAGGGAATCCTTGTTTCAAAACAGGTAAACATCTGAACTTCTGTCCAATTGTTCATATCTGTAATGACAAACGGTAACAAATCAAATGTTTCACAATCACATTCCCAAGGATTATTGTAAAGTTTCAATATTTTTGACTTCTCAAAATACTTTTTAAGAAGATTCGAATTAATGCTCGTCAAATTGTTATTATCTAACCAGATTTCCTGTAAATAAAAAGATTTAGTACTTACATTAGTAAAAAATTGAAAGAGAATATTTGGAATTTTATTACCTTTAAGATTCCTTGTGAAATATCATCAGGTACTTTTGAAATTTGGTTATTTGATAAATAAATCTTTTCTACTTTATCATAGCCAGGTTGTTTCATTTCAGGAAAATGTTCTAAATTATTTGATTGAAGGTCCAGTTCAATTTTACTTATGTTCCCTAAATTCGTTAATTTTGGCAATACTTTTAAATTTCTAGCTGAACAGTCGATAATTAAGGCGTTGTCGAATGGACGGAAACGGCAATTACATTTTCCACATAGACTATTAGCAGGGTCAATTTTACATGTATGCGAAGTGAAATTTAAATTTAAAATTGGAATTCTATTATATTCAGGAGGGCTAAAGCAAATTAAATTATCGGTGATTAAACGAAAATGGTTTCGTAAAACTTTGTTGGTGTCTCCTTTTAAAAATTTTAAAGTATCAAAAATATTACAGTCACAATGTATTGGATTTTTATTTAAGTAAGCAGAAAAACTATAGGGTTCAATTAAATAGTCATTTAATTTTTTTTCAAAGTTTGACATGTTAATATGAGCTAATTTATTTCGAAACAGGTTCAAAGTAATAACTGGTGAAGAAAATTTAAAATCTTCTATCTAAAACAAAAAAATAAATAAATTAAAAATATTAGTTAAAAGTTTGTAATTTTTTATACTATATTTTAAAATGTTATTTTTTTTTTAATTTAATTTTTCTTTGAACCATGAGAAATCACATGCTTGTATGAACATTTTTTTTTATATTCGTGTACTGATAAAACGCATTAAATTTTATTTTAAAAAAACTTGTTGTTTGTTTTTGAAAGTAAATTTTTTTTTAAAATTATTAATTGACTATTTATGCCCTTAGGCCAAAGATTTGTGTTTCTCTACACTTGCATTTTTCGAAAAAATTGTTAAAAATTTTGTAAAACATTGGCAAATTTGTAAGTCGCAAAAATAAAACTTGATGTCATGATTGAATAGCCAGGGAAATTTGAGTATAAAAAAGTACTTAGAAGTATTTTGAGAAATTATAAACCAGAACGAACAAAAATATCATATATAAAGTATGTAATCATCTCAATTATTTCAATTTATAATATTTAAGGACCTGGAATGCTTAAAAAAACTACCATTAAAAACTACCACTAAAAGAAACATATTCCACACTCAAATTTCTCTGGCTATTCAATTATGACATCAATTTTTATTTTTCGACTTACGAATTTGCTCATTTTTTCCTTATTTTTTAATTATTTTTGCGAAACATAAAAACTTATTAAAAATTAACCATTTAAAATCATAGTCAGGGAAATTTGAGACCTTAATTCAGTATTTAAACGTCATTTTAAGTATTCCGAGTCTTGTGATATCGAGAAATTAAAACCCAAAAATGACTTGAAAAAAAATTCTATTTGCATTTGCGCAAAAAGAACTCAACAGAATGTAAAAACTTTTTGGTTTACAAAACTCTTGAAAAGTGTACTTAAAACTTGAATTTACTTTTTTTTAACATGGAACATGTTTATAGGGAGGGGGTACTTCAGAACTTGAAAATTAAGGGGGGGGGGTCAAATTTGTCCTATTTAAGGGGGGGGGGGGTAAAATGAGACTTAGAATAATTAGGTAAGTATATATGTTACACCCCATCCGTGTAATTGACCAATTCATGAAATGGTCAACTTTTTGACCAATTCATGAAATGGTCAAGCCCCTTGCCCAATTCATGAATTGGTCAAAAAATAGTAAAAAATTTGACCAATTCATGAACTGGTCAGAAATATTCAATTTTTTTACACTAGTTGGTCAATATTTAAAATTGAATAAATATAATATTTTAGCATGCATATAAATTATAGGTATAACATAAAACATTTTAAATGTAAATTATTTATCAGTTTATAATTTTTATTTTACTCTCTAAACACTATTCTGTAAATATATGTCCAAAATTACAGAATAACAGTCTATGGTCGGTAATACTTATTTTATACAGTCTATGCTATGTAAATTTCTGAATTACAGAATAGACGATATATTTTTATATCGAGGGGTAGTTAACTTTTAGTACAATTTACTATTTTTTAAAAAAAGTAAAAAATTATTTTTAGATATAATTACGGGGGTTTTTGGGTACGCTGAGCTCAAATTCGGTTACAAAATTCAAAAATTCCGAACAATGGACCCCGAAACTGCAAAATTTAGTAAAAAAAATATTTATTTTAAAATTTAGTAAATTATTCTTGACTGCAACAGTTGGGGTTTAAAGACACGCTGATCCCGAATTCTTTATATTTTATTCCAAATAATGGACCCAAACACCGCAAAATTCGGTAACAAATAATGTTTTTTCATTCACAGTGTTCAATCATTCACAGGAATAATACAAACATGGTTAGAAAGAAACTGCTTTGAGTCCATCAAAGATGTAAATGTTTTAAAAATAATATGAAATGTAACTCATCTTGTCATAGCAATAAAAGTTGCGCCAATCATTAAACTAATTTGTATTAATTTTGTAATTTTGACTTCAATAGAAATATTGTATAGTTCTGGTTAATATTTTGAAACAATTTTTAATATTTTGTTATTTATTTTAAATGAGAATATATTGAAAAATATTAATTTTCTAACTATATATTTTTATTAGAAATTTTTTACTTAAAAATTATTTTTAACTTAGACTTGTAATAAATTTTTTATTAATATGTATTTTTAATTATTAAAATTATTAAAATTAAAAAATATAATAATGACTCCTGTGTACATAAATGTTATTTTTATTCATTCCAAAATTATTGACCAACTAGTGTAAAAAAATTGAATATTTTTGACCAATTCATGAAATGGTCAAAATTTCGACCAATTCATGAATTGGGCAAGGGGCTTGACCATTTCATGAATTGGTCAAAAATTTGACCATTTCATGAATTGGTCAATTACACGGATGGGGTGTAACATATATAAATAAATAAAATACTTTTAAAAAACTTTGAAAAATCTGGGCTTAAGGACTTAGGATAATACAGGTTTATGGACTTAGAATAATATTGATATAGGGACTTGGAATAATTCAGGTTTAGGGCTTGGAATAATGTCGATTAAGGCACTTAGAATATTTCAGGTTTATGAAATCAAAATAGTTTGGGTTTCGAAACTTAACAGCTAGTAAGGTGACAATTACAAATTAGAAAATTAGAAAATTGTATTGTAATGTTAAGTAACATTTTTATTATACCTAGTCCTCATCTGGAAGTAAACACGGTAGAGCTGCTTTGGTTGAATATTCAACCAATTGGTTGAATTTTCAACCAATTGGTTGAATATTAAACCAAACACTGCGATTTTCAATCAAAAACTGCGATATTCAACCAAAAACTGCGAAATTCAACCAATTGGTTGAATATTCAACCAATTGGTTGAATTTTCAACCAAGACTGGTTTAATTTTCAACCAAAAGCTAAAATACAAAATAAAAACGATGTTTTTACAGTACAGGGTAAGAAATGATCAGGGCATCCATTAAAAGTGAATGAATTTTATTATATTATTGTAATTAGTAATTTTTTATGTACTACTTCTATTGGCTCTGTACATAGTATGATAAATTTTTTTAAACTTAATATTGTATGCTTTAACTTCCTGTCGTTTTACCTTATTTTTTTTTTTAATAATCAAATTTTTTTTTTTTATTAATTACTTTATATATGTCTCAAGAGTATGTAAAAAAAATTTATTTCTAAATCCTTCTTGTTAAATATAGTTAGAAATTATGTCGGAACTGGTCATTGATAGAAATTATGAGCAAAGTTGGCTAATATTCGCGATTGTTTATGACGCCAAATTTAGCCGTGCCAAAATGGTAAAAAATGGCAAATCAAACAAGCAGCAGGGGTAAAATCAGCTACAGGTTCAGTATGAAAACCAAAAAGATAACTTTATGGCTAAAAAATAACTGATAACTTATAAGTCTATACTTAAATATACAAAAAAAAATTTGTATTCTTATTTAGAAAACTATGTTTTTACACCTTCTAATTAAGATTTCTCTAAAACTACGTGACCGATTTTAATTTTTTTGATCTAGAGTTTTCTGTTATAAATTTCTCTAACGAATAAAAAAATTTATAACCGGTTTGTGTAACTACACAACCAACGAGCATGGAACATCGAGGAACATGTTCATGTCACTCATAACAGTAATAAATCCAAAAACCGAAATTACAATAAATCCTGAAATATAAATTATCGTAAGTCCACTTCAAATTATTCTAAGTCCCTAAATCAAAAATATTCTAAGTCCATTTCACACCCCACCCCCTGCCTAGCCAAACTTTTTCAAATACCCTATCTAACGAACATGTTCCATGTTAAAATAGGCAAGGGATCTGATAATCACAAAATTATTCGACAAATCAATAATTCTACACAAGAAAGTTTTGCGGAATCGTTCTACACCGAAAATCCTTGTACCGAAAAGATCAACACAAATTTTTTCTAATCGAAATATTCAATACGCTGTTTTAAGTGATATTTATTTATGCTAGCATACGAAAGAAATAAGTGTTGAATACTTTGACTAAAAAAAATTTGTGTTATTTTTAGCACAACGATTTTTGGTATAGAACGATTCCGAAAAACTTTTTTGTGTAGAATCATTGATGTGTCGAATAATTTTGTGTTGATCAGATCTCTTGCATTAAAATAAATAATTTAATAACTAAAAGTACCGAAAAAATTCATCGAAAACTTTAAAGCCATTTTACTCGAAACAACGTTTTTGAAAAGTAATGCACACGATTGCGCGATAAAATCTGCACCAATTTACTTTAAACTTACTAAGCAACTTAATGAATGCACTAATTTCGGGATGTCGTCGAGTTTTAGTATTTTTATTTTTTAAAAAAAATTTTACAGCTACTTTTGCTCGAAAATTAAAGGCTTTTTATTTCATTTTAACTTTCTCTAGGTAGCCGCCATTTTGTTATTCTATATCGTATGATAACCTTTTTAATTAGTCATTCCTCAGTTTCAAAGCCAAAAGAGGTAGTACATAAAAAATTACTAATTACAATAATATAATAAAATTCCTTCACTTTTAATGGATGCCCTGATCATTTCTTACCCTGTACTATAAAAACATCGTTTTCATTTTGTATTTTAGATTTTGGTTGAAAATTAAACCAGTTTTGGTTGAATATTCAACCAAAAGCTGCGATATTCAACCAAAAACTGCGAAATTCAACCAATTGGTTGAATTTTCAACCAAAACTGGTTTAATTTTCAACCAAAAGCTAAAATACAAAATAAAAACAATGTTTTTATAGTATAGGGTAAGAAATGATCAGGGCATCCATTAAAAGTGAATGAAGTTTATTATATTATTGTAATTAGTAATTTTTTATGTACTACTTCTTTTGGCTCTGAAACTGAGGAATGACTAATTAAAAAGGTTATCCTACGTAGAATAACAAAATGGCGGCTACCTACAGAAAAATAAAATGAAATAAAAAGCCTTTAATTTTCGAGCAAAAGTAGCTGTAAAAATTTTTTTAGAACATAAAAATACTAAAACTCGACGACATCCCGAAATTAGTGCAATTATTAAGTTGCTTAGTAAGTTTAAAGTAAATTGGTGCAGATTTTATCGCACAATCGTGTGCATTACTTTTCAAAAACGCTGTTTCGAGTAAAATAGCTTTAAAGTTTTAGATAAATTTTTTCGGTACTTTTAGTTATTAAATTATTTTCTTTAATGCAAGAGATCTGATCAACACAAAATTATTCGACACATCAATGATTCTACACAAAAAAGTTTTTCGGAATCGTTCTATACCAAAAATCGTTGTGCTAAAAAGATCAACACAAATTTTTTTTAGTCAAAGTATTCAACACTTATTTCTTTCGAATGCTAGCATATTGAATATTTTGATTAGAAAAAATTTGTGTTGATCTTTTCGGTACAAGGATTTTCGGTGTCGAACGATTCCGCAAAACTTTCTTGTGTAGAATTATTGATTTGTCGAATAATTTTGTGTTGATCAGATCCCTTGCCTATTTTAACATGGAACATGTTCGTTAGATAGGGTATTTGAAAAAGTTTGGCTAGGCAGGGGGGGGTGTGAAATGGACTTAGAATATTTTTGATTTAGGGACTTAGAATAATTTGAAGTGGACTTACGATAATTTATATTTCAGGATTTATTGTAATTTCGGTTTTTGGATTTATTGCTGTTATGAGTGACATGTTCCATGCTCGTTGTTTGTGTAGTTACACAAACCGGTTATAAATTTTTTTATTCGTTAGAGAAATTTATAAAAGAAAACTCTAGATCAAAAAAATTAAAATCGGTCACGTAGTTTTAGAGAAATCTTAATTAGAAGGTGTAGAAACATAGTTTTCTAAATAAGAATACAAATTTTTTTTTGTCCACATTAATATTAAGTAGACTTATAAGTTATCAGTGATTTTTGAGCCATAAAGTTATCTTTTTGGTTTTCATACTGAACCTGTAGCTGATTTTACCCCTGCTGCTTGTCTGATTTGCTATTTTTTACCATTTTGGCACGGCTAAATTTGGCGTCATAAACAATCGCGAATATTAGCCAACTTTGCTCATAATTTCTATCAATGACCAGTTCCGACATAATTTCTAACTATATTTAACAAGAAGGATTTAGAAATAAATTTTTTTTACATACTCTTGAGACATATATAAAGTAATTAATAAAAAAAAAAAAATTTGATTATTAAAAAAAAAATAAGGTAAAACGACAGGAAGTTAAAGTATACAATATTAAGTTTAAAAAAATTTATCATACTATGTAGGATAACCTTTTTAATCAGTCATTCCTCAGTTTCAGAGCCAATAGAAGTAGTACATAAAAAATTACTAATTACAATAATATAATAAAATTCATTCACTTTTAATGGTTGCCCTGATCATTTCTTACCCTGTACTATAAAAACATCGTTTTTATTTTGTATTTTAGCTTTTGGTTGAAAATTAAACCAGTTTTGGTTGAAAATTCAACCAATTGGTTGAATTTCGCAGTTTTTGGTTGAAAATCGCAGTATTTGGTTTAATATTCAACCAATTGGTTGAAAATTCAACCAAAAACTGCGAAATTCAACCAATTGGTTGAATATTCAACCAAAGCAGCTCTACCGTGTTGTGTTTACACAAACCGGTTATAATGTTTTCATATGTGAGGTCAAATAATTCATAACCATTTAAAGACACCCATGCCTTGTAATCAGAATTGTAAAAAAAATACAAATTACATACCTGCAAATGTGTTATTTGATTAGATGCTAAAAATATATATCTTAGATTCTTATTTTTTTTCCAATCAATGAATATTCTACTGATGTTATTTCGCATTAACCTCATTTCTTCAAGATTTTCGCAATATTGAAATGGCGAAATATCATCTTCTTCATTGTTAAATGAAAGATTATTACTGGAAAAATCAATTTTTCTTAAATGACAAGGTCGAAATGCGTAATTATCAATCTGGATTAATCCATTATCATATAGGTCTAGATATTCAACAAATGTGCTCCAAAAAACTTTCCTAAAAATTATGTTTAATATTAAAAAAATTTAGAATATTACTTTGTATTTTATGTATATTATGGATATCAGTGTTTACACTGTTTGGGAAACCGAATCGCTTCAAAAAATATCCCTAAATAATCCTCGTGGACTGTTTTTTTTTAAGGTTTTTTTTTTTTTTATCTTTTTTTATCACTGAGGATATGAAGGATACTTTTTAAAGAATATAACCTGAATGCTTGAAGCAATTTGTCTTGCAACTCAATTGACACTTTCTTTGTCAGCGTTACCACAGACAAAACTTGTACAAATGTATGATTTACCTTTAATGCAAGTTTCTTAAAATCTGTCCAGAACCTGTCCAGATCTCAGAAATTCTGTTTATTTATGTTATTTTTTTACCAGGTCGAGCAATAAATTTTTATATTTAGTTCAAAAATTTATTACCCGACCTTTTAAAAATAAAAAATAGTAATTTTTTAAGACTTTAAAATCATACTTACTCATTAATGTATTTAATTTTATTTCTTGAGAGATCAATAGTTTTTAAAGAAACAAGTCCAGAAAAAATATAATCTGGTAAACTACTTAAATTATTTGAATGTAATTTAAGACTTCTTAGATTAAATTGATAATTAAAAATATTTGCAGGTAAAGTTGTAAGCTTCTCATTCCCAATTATAGAAATAGTATCAATACCACTTGAATTCATAAATAAATCTTTTGGTAATTCAATAATTCCATTAAATTTTATTTTAACGGTTTCAAGATACATCTTATTAGCCAAAAATTTTGATGGTAGTTTTGTAAGATTTAAACTATTAGACAATTCCATGTCTTCAAGATTTTCAAGATCTTCAAGAATCTTATTTGGTAATAATTTGGTGTTTAAGCCATTTAAAATTAATTCTCGAAGGTTCAATAAATTTTGAAAAACTCCAGTTTCCAAATTCTCAATTTTTTTTACAGTTATATTTAAATTTTGAAGATTGTGTAATTTATAAAATGTTTTTGGTATCAAATTTGAAATTTCGATGGCTTCAATGGCAACTTTCTTAAGATGATTATTATTTTCAAATAAATTGGCTTGTAGGCAAATTGTATTACCCGATACCTTAAAATTTTTAAGTTTTGGAGCACCTGAAATGAAAATCTAATTAAGAAGGATTATCTAGAATACTATAACTTTTTAATTAAATATCCATGTTTATACAATAAATATCAATAAATTATCAATTCATTTCCAGGTAGTTTTACTATGGTGATACTAAAATCAGGTTCAGTTGTTTTGCAGCGTATACAATAATATTGACTTTTTAAAAAAATATTATTTTTAATTAAAGTACAATATACGCGTAAGCTCAAAAATGGAAGACTGAAATGCTAACAAGGAAAATTTAAAATCGAATTTTATTATCGAATCTATGTAATTTATAAATATTATAAAATTATGGCTGGTTAGCAATTTTTTTAATTTACTTTATGTATAAATGCAAATATGCAATAATATCGTACATTTATAATGTTCAAGATATCATATGAATAAATTGAAATTACTGAAAGAACACGTACCATTAAATAGAGTGTTGCTTAAGTTTATTTTATCAACATCTTTGTAGCCAAGATTAAGATTTTTTAAACTCGGGTAAGAAAGTAGATCTGAATCCAACAATAATGTATTATTATTTTCTGAAATTATTTCTGTTATTTCTTTAGCATCAGGTGGACTAATAATATTTCCGTTTCGACGACAAAATTCTTTTAATATTGTGGTCTCGGAGTCAATTTTTAATAATTCACATTTGTGCTCCGAGTAATTGAAATTATTATTATGAAGAAACCCAAATGATAAATTTTGAAATGAAATGGCCAAAAAACATAAAGTAAAAAACACTTGAAAAAACATCTAAAATAAATTTAATCCATGAATAATTCTTTTATTTAAAAAAAAATATAAATAAAAAATGAATCAAAAAATTACTTACCGTATTCAATTTCGTAATAATATTGTTGAATATTATTATTTGAACAATAATATTATCAAAACAAGCCACAAAAAAAAAAAATATACTGAACTTTTTTTATAGTAACATAATCAACTACAGTCAACAAAATTTTAATCACCACCTCCAAAATTTACTCCTATAGGAAAAGTATACTTTTTATTATTTAACATGCAAGAATGGGATGAGAGGGAGTAAATATAAAAGGTGGGGGTTACACTTTTTTTCTCGTCTGGATGCTCCCTATACAACTCTTTGGCTCCCTATCTCACTATGTGTGCCCCACTCTCTCTCATGATTTTTCTTTTCGAAATATTCGTGTTTTGATTGGTCGCGCTTATTTTGTCATGCGCGTGATTCATGTTAACATAGAACATGTTTATAGGGAGGGGGTACTTCAGAACTTGAAAATTAAGGGGGGGAGGTCAAATTTGTCCTATTTAAGGGGGGGGGGGTCAAATTTGTCCTTTTTAAGGGGGGGGTGTCAAATTTGTCCTATTTAAGGGGGGGTGGTCAAATAAGACTTAGAATAATTAGGGAAGTATATATAAATAAATAAAATACTTTTAAAAGACTGAAAAATCTGGGCTTAAGGACTTAGGACAATACAGGTTTATGGACTTAGAATAATATCGATTTAGGGACTTGGAATAATTCAGGTTCAGGGACATATAATAATTCAGGTTTAGGGAATCAAAATAGTTTGGGTTTAGAATCTTAACAACTAGTAAGTCGATAATTACAAATTACAACAATAGAAAATTGTATTGTAATGTTGAGTAACATTTGTATTATATCTAGTCCTCATTTGGAAGTAAACATGTTCCATGCATTTAGGTTGTGTTTACACTAACCGGTTATAAGTTTTTTTTATTGGTCGCTAGCGGTGTAAATTACAAGAAGTTCTACGGTCACATACGCTCGCGCGTTATTTAATTTTTTTTAGTTTTTAAAATACAATAAATTGCTAGTAAAATTATGCTTATTTGTAATTATAATATATTTAAATAAATGAAAATAAGCAATAAAATAATTTTCTTATTTTATTGTACAAGCTTCTCAAAATTTCGTCATTCATTTTATCTAATTGGTATTTGAATCCAAAAATGATTCCACCTTTTGAGCATGACGAAAATTCGAAGTGCATGAAAGAATAACTTCAATTTCTATGATTCAAAAATTAACTCAATAATACTCAAAATTAAAACTTATTCAAAAATTAACTCAATAATACTCAAAATTAAAACTTATTCATTTCATCTAATAAATAGACCAGACGTGGAGCCCCATTTCATGGACAAATTTTATCCTTAATAGGTCGATGGAATTTTCCAACGGGTTTTTATGTTTAATAAGTCGTTAGACAGGAATGTGATATCGTTTTTTTACCGAATATGGCCCAATTGCCCACAATAGGAATTTGGAGGTTATATTTTGCGGGTTTTTTATCACTTTTATTGGTTACTTATGTTTTTTGGGTCACTGAACATAATAGCGGTTTTTACCGAAAATAGCACTTTTTCATTCAACTGCAAAAAGCATACTCATTTTTTAGGTTAAAAAATTATAAAATCTTAAGGATTATTAGTTACAAAATATTTTTAAAAATTTTAACCTAGAAAATAAGTCTGTTTTTTGCAGTTAAACAAAAAAGCAATCCTTTAGGTAAAAATCGGTATCATATTCGTATTTAGCGGCCCAAAAAACAAAAATACCCGTTGAAAAATTCCAGAAAATTTGTCTACGAAATGAGGCTTCACGTCAGGTGTAAAATCAAAATTCAAGTCAAATTTATTTTTTTCAAATTTTCTAATTTATTAACATACTTCCATTTTCTTCTTACATATACATTTATAAAGATAATTTTATTTTATTACAATGATTTTTATTAAATTTAATTAAAACCTGTTGAAATATTCAGTGGATGCCTATAATTTCATAAGTAATACATTATCACATTTTAATTAAGTTTTTTTTAAATATTTTTGATTTATACAAGTTTCAATTATCCTATATTTCTTATTACAAAAGCTTATTCCTAATGATATTAAAATTTATATTGATTTACGTGTTATAAGAACACTGAAATATTAAATACAGATAGGCAAAGTATTACATTGATTAATTTTATTTACAAATTCGTAATTAGTATTTATTTATTTTTTGAAATAATTTGAAAATAGTTAAAAATTATTAGACGCGTATATTTTTGTTATTTTTTTTTAAATGCGCAAAACTCTGTAAATTTAAACTGAAGTATTGTATTATCATGGTTCTTCATTTTCAATACGAGGTAAAGCAAAAATGAACTTACTCCAAAAATTGGGATCATCCCACGAAACATAAGTATTTGTTTTTAAATACAGTTTTAGATCAGAATCAAGATTTTCTGTTGGTCCAATATCTCCATACAAAACTATAATTAACCTTCTACGTTTTTCCTTCATCATATGATAATGAGCAGTTTCAAATTCCAACATAGCCCAAGGGCTCTGAAGAAAATGTTTTGATAAAATTATTACAGTTCTCTTTGAATCTTGAACTGATTTAAATATATTGTTATGCATTGATTCACCAATTTCCCAGTCACGAGAACGAACACAAACTTTAAATTTTTTTTCACCTTCTTCAAATTTAGGGAGGATCTCAGTCATTAGAAAGTCTACATCATCGTCACAGACACTAAAAAATATATCATATTTTTTATCTGTATCATCTTCCTTGATACAACACAAAAACCAATTCCTCGAGTAAAAATAAATTTTCATCTGTAGGTTGTATTTATAAAAAAGTGCCATAAGTACACCAGAAACAATGCAAGTAAAACATATGATGAATGTAACCGTTATTAATGGATTTTTTATAACAGAACTCAGCTCAGGACAAATGCTTAACTCATTAAGTTGAACTAAAGGAGTTCTTGAATCATAACATGTAAACATTTCTTTATCGCTATTAACATCTGGTACTAAAAGGGGTAGTAAATCGTATGTCTTAAAATCACATTCCCATGGGTTATTTAATAGACTCAGTTTTCTAGATTTATTAAAGTAATCATTCAGGATACCCAAATCAATTGTTGATATATTATTATTATTCAAAAGAATTTTCTGGATAAAAATAAGATTATTGTTATTATTTGTTATTTATATTTTATAAACGTATGTAAATTTAAAAAAAAAATTTTTTTACCTTGACTTCGCCAAATAAAATATTTTTTGAAACAATGCTAATGTTATTATTTGATAAATCAATAATTTGAATTTTATTAGCTTCTGGTTTTTTCAGGTCAATTATTTCTTTTAATTGATTGTTTTGCAAATTAATTTCAACTTTGGCAACATCGCCAAAACCCATGAAATTCGGAGCTTCTGTCAGGTTTCTATTTGAGCAATCAATGAATAAAGTTTTATCATAAGGTCTAAAATTACAATCACACACTCCATTTTGTCCACATGGATTGTCAAGTGGAAAATGTGATTTCTCTTTTTTGCAAACATAAGAATCATAATTCAAATTTTGAAAGCTTATGCCTTGATATTGAGGAACTTCTGAGGATGCTTCACAACTCAAAGAATCAACATTAAATGATAATTTATTTTTAACTGAATCCTCAACCATTCCATTAGTAAATAATAATAAATCATAAAGATTACAATCACATTTTATTGGGTTTCGAAAAATGGCAACTCTTGTTTTATGTTCGTTTTTATCATTCTTCATTATATTTTCAAAGTTAGATAAATTAAAATGGGTTATTTTATTTTCAAGAAGTGAGACGATAACTGCCTTTGCTGAAAAATTAACATCTTCAACCTTAAGAAATTTTAAAGAAAATATTTAGTAAGGATAAAAAACGGTTTACTCAACTAAAAAATAAACCTCAGAAAAGTAAAAGAAAATACTTTACCTCTATGTATTTTATAGAATTACTTTGTAAATTTAAATATTGCAAATTTTTGTATCTTTTCCAATCATTTAATATTTTACTGATGTTATTGTATGATAAATTCATTAAAGTCATTTTTTGGCAATTTCGAAATGGAGACATTTTTTTATGGTTTACGTCATTAAATGAAATTTTATTATTTGCCAAATAAAGTTCATTCAATTTGCAACGTTGGAATGCATTTTCATGTATACTTGTTAATCCATTTTCATCCATGATAAATTTTTTCAAAGGAATCCCATTAAATAATTTGCTAAAATAACGTATAGATATTTGTTAAATCTAAAATAAAGAGACTACTTAATACACTTACTCATTGATATATTTAATGAAATTCTTTGATAAATTAAGAATTTTTAATGAAATAAGTCCTTTAAAAATATCATCTGGTAGATCACTTAAATTATTATTACTTAAATCAAGGGTTTTCAACTTTTTTAAACCTTTAAATATATTTTTTGGGAGTTCAGTCAAATTATTACTTCTTAAACAAACTTCTTTTAATTTAGTACAGTTCATAAACAAGTTTTCTTGAAGATTTTTTTTTAAATTGTTATTTTCAATTTTAATTCCATGAAGATTTTTTAAGTTGGATAATAAATTATTTGGCAAATTAATATCATTTGAATTATCAGATAATTTTATATATTTTAGTTTTTTAAGATTTAAAAAAATATTTGATGGAAATGGTTTTTCAATGCTTCCTGTTATTTTTAATATTCGAAGATTTCTTAAATTCTGAAAAATTTCTGATTTTAAAAGAATTGGTGATTTAACATTTATTTGGAGATATGCTAATTCATTTAATCCATTAAATATCCCTGGCACAAAATTATTAAGTTCAGTTGTTCGAAGACTAAGAATCACAAGTTTATTAGAATTCTTAAAAAATCCAACGGGTAGTTTTATTTTGTTTGCAATTATTTGAAATATTTGCAAATCTGGGATATCTGAAAATTAAGACCTTTTTTTAATTAAATTTGCATTCAAACTCAGTAGGCTGCTGCGAATCAATATGGCACAATATTGTTGCACACTATCGCTCAGCAAATTTTTTAAGGCTCCCTCTACAAAAGCCGCAAAAGGGGAGCGCAGCGGCAAGGGCAATTGCGGTACAAAGCGGACAAACTCTTTTGTAGATGGGGTCTAAGGCCTAAGAAATATTATAAATATCTATCCTATCTCCCCATCTACAGAAACCGTAAATCCGAGGCGCACCGCAAGCGTGAGTGAAACCCAATGCGCAGAAGAAGATTTTGAGTATTTGGAGTTGCGGAGGAGCCAAAATTGGTTTCTGCGCAATGCGTTGCGCTCACGCTTGCGGTTGTGACCCCCTTTTAGGCCCCATCTACAGTTGCCGTAAAAGGGGGCACAACCGCAAGCGTGAGCGCAACGCAATGCGCAGAAGAAGATTTTGTGTATTTGGAGTTGCGCAGGAGCCAAAATTGGTTTCTGCGCATTGCGTTGCGCTTACGCTTGCGGTTACGCCCGCCTTTTGCGGCTTCTGTAGATGGAGCCTAAGGCTGGTTCTACAGACCTCCGCAAACGCATAAACGCAGCCGCAACGCAATGCGCACAAACCAAAATCGTGTTGTGCACATGCGTGTTGTGTTGTGCGCATTGCGTTGCGGCTACGGTTTGCGTTTACGGAGCTCTGTAGAACTAGCCTAAATACAAGACTCAGAATCACGCAGAATTATTTCTGCGCAACCATTTGCATGTAAGGTTGGTTCTCCAAACTCCGTAAAAGTGAGTCGTAACCGCAAACGCCATTGCGACGCAATGCGCAGAGCGCGATTTCCGTCTCTGCGCATTGCGTTGCGGCTGCGTTTGCGGTTGCGAATCACTTTTACGGAGTTTGGAGAACCAACCTAAGGCCCCATCTACAAAAGCTATAAAAGGGGGTCGCAACCGCAACTCAATGCGGAAAAACCAATTTTGTCTCCTGCGCAACTCGAAATACACTATGGGACATTCTACAATCAACCGTTTAACGCGTGCGGAGTTGCGCAGTGAGTAATGCGCAGCACGTAAGGCCTTGCGTAGCTGCGCATTACTTACTGCGCAACTACGCACGCGTTAAACGGTTGATTGTAGAATGTCCCTAAATCTTCTTCTGCGTATTGCGCTGCACTAGCGTTTGCGGTGCGAATGGCTTTTAGCCCCTTATCTACAAAAGATGCAAAAGGGGGCGCAACCGCTATCGCAATTGCGGTGCAATGCGCAGAAGAAGATTTTCTGTTTTTCGAATTGCGCAGGAGTCGAAATTGGTTTCTGCACATTGCGTTGCGCTCACGCTTGTGGTTGCGACCCCTTTTTGCGACTTTTGTAGATGGGGCCTAGAGACATTCTACAATTGAGCGATTGACGCTTGCGATTAAACGCTACGTTGCGCAGTAAGGTTTTTGATATGAGACAGGTTCTACTAACGCCGAAATGGAGGTCGCAACCGCAACGCAATGCGCACAAAATGATTTTAGTTTGTGCGCATTGAGTTGCGGCTGCACTTGCGGTTGCGACCCCCATTTACAGCGTTTGTAGAACCACCCTAAGACTCCATCTACGAACACCGGAAAAGGAGTCCCACGCGCAGCCGCAACGGTATGCGGAGAGACCAAAAATCGAGTTGTGTGCATTGCGTTGCGGCTACACTAGCTGCTGTGACCCCCTTTTGCGGCATTTCTAGATGAAGTCCAAACGAGTATCAGAAACATGCTGCACTTTGACATATTGTTACGATTTTTCATAAGCAATCTTTTCTATGTAAAATTCTACACCCAAATTTGAAATAGCATGTAGAGCTTCCCGCATGATTTTAAATTTGTATAAAGTGATAGCTTATAGATTTAAATAATTATATACTTTTTTATACTCACTTACCATTTAAAAGATTCTTGCCAATATCAACTTTATCATTACTTTTATAATTTAGATGGAGATTTTTCAATTTAGCGTAACAAGAGATGTCTTGACCAGTTAATAAATTGCAATCTTCTTTGCATTTTATATCAAATATTTCTTGTGAATGAGGAGGACAAATAAAATGACCATTTTTACGGCAAAGTTCAATCAAACCTTTAGGCTGTAAATTATTTCCTATTAATTTACATTTATGTTCCGTGTAATTGAAATTGCTGATAATTTTAAGACCATAACTTGAATTTATAAAGTGAAATGCAATAATTGTCCAGAATAATAAATTGGCTGAATAATTCTAAAATGTAAACGAATTAAAAGAGTCAATAAATTAACAATGAGTTATACAAAAGTTTATTTTTCCAAATGCAAAATATTATAGCGTGGAATTGCATTTGCTTAAGTAATTTCTAGTTTAAAGTGAAAAATAATTTTTTCTACCAAAGCAATAATAATAGTTTAGTAAAAATGAGTGCGTCATTGCTCAATAGTAGAAAAATTAGTATGCATAATATAAATGTTGGATTTCGTAAATATAGATTTAAAAAAAAATTGAGAATAGTAGTTATCAATATTACCTTATTCATTTTTAATGAAAAATATAAGCTTTTATGCTTTGTCCGTAGCAGAAAACTATATTTTTGAAAATGGTTATATATAGTATTATTATAAAAATTTGTAATATAAAATTTGTCACAGATCCTTAAAATCAAAATAGATCCTAACAAATTTTTACTAAACTAGATGGTTTAGTCACCATATCAGTTTACGGAAAAAGTAGGAATAACAAATACACACACGTACAATAGGCGGTCTTTACACCAGACAAGATTATATCTTTTTTTTTTAAATTACAGCTTGTCGTAATGGAGGGAACTGTCAATAACTACCATAACTATCAAGAAATTTTCTATAAACTATTTATTATCCTTTTTTTTTACAAATTTTCGGATCCTAAGATAGATACGCCCAAGGATTTTCTGAGAGTACAACACTTTTAAATTTCCTCTTTTGAATTTGTTTTCATAATACTTAAAAATTTTAGTTATCGGTTCCCATATTATATATACAAATATTTTTAGTTACTTACAAATTTTAGGATAGCGGGGATTAAAATGACTTTACCATTTCTAAATTGGCATACCTCTAAAAAAGGAATGTTTTGTAAATTTAAAAATTAATTTCTAAAAATTTGTAATCAGTAACCAAAAAGTATATGCATAATGACGAAGAAATAAGAAAATCTCTATATATTATGGTGGGAAACATATAAAATATTATCTTATCTTATCTCATCTATATATATATCAAACCTATATTTTGATGAATTTTTTTTGTAATAAACAAACTTAATATTAAGAAATTAATTTCTCACGAAGATTACAATTTTAAATTTCAAAATGTTTTTTAATATTTTTTAAATAAAATAGTAAAGAATATTGTAATTCAGAATATCTTTTAAAGTATCTTAGCGTGGTATCCATTGTTTACAAAAAAAGATTAGACGGCAATAATTATAGTAATTATAAAAAAAAAACTTATAATCGGTTTGTGTAAACACATCCCAAATTCATGGAATATGTTTACTTCCAGCTGAGGGCTAGGTATAATACAAATGTTACTCAACATTACAATACAATTTTCTAATTTTATAATTTGTAATTATCACCCTACCAGATGTTAAGATTCTAAACCCAAATTATTTTAATCCCCTAAATGGAAATTATTCTGGGTCCCTAAATCAAAATTATTCTAAGTCTCTAATCCTGAATTATGTTAAGTCCCTAAATCGATATTATTTTAAGTCCATAAACCTGTATTATCCTGAGTCTCATTTGTTTCATTTGACTCCCTCCCCCCTTAAATAGGAGAATTTTGACCCCCTCCCTTAATTTTCAAGTTCTGAAGTACCCCCTCCTTATAAACATGTTCCATGTTCTACATGAACATTAAATTAAATGCAAAGTAGGTATTTATAAAAAAAAATCGAAAAATTAAGAACATTAATTTTAAAAAAAGATCGGAAATTACAGATATTATAAAATTTAATTATTTTGGCGTATGAATGAGACAGTGATAATTCTCCTACTGTAATTCAAACTCCCACGATTCTCAGGTTCCGGTGTATTTAGAATGCGCATAACAATAGGAGGCTAATTCCTTATTATCCTCCTATTGTTATACGCGTTCTACAGGCTTCCCCTGGTAAACATGTCGATTTTCTTACGTTATTTAAATACCAATGGTAAATTATCTTTAAAATTTATGACAGTTTCAGAATTTTATTTGAAAAAAAAATACTCTACGTGCTTTTTTTTCTTCACCACCCTGATTTATGAGGATTCCTTACAGAAAGGGTAAAATCTCTTTAAAGAAAATTTTTCTACTTTATTTTATAGCTAAATAGTTTTATATAATTTGAATTATTTTTGTTTTTCTTTTTTGGACAATCGAAAGACTGAGAGGTATTTTTGAAATATTTTCCAAAACAATGGCTCCAGAATGTTCGTGTAAAAAAAAATCTGTTGAAAAATTATCCTTCGATCTCTGTAAAAAATTTTATGATTGTAACTTTATTAGGAGGGATGGGACAGCAATAAATGCATCAAAAAATTAAGAAAAAAAAATGTTATTTTTTAGGTCGTTTTTAAACGATTAATTAGTGCATTAAAAATTATTTTAAATTAACCGAATTTTAACTGCAGGTTCTTTAACCCTTTAACTTGAGGGGAGCGTTGGAATTTTTAAAAAATATTAACAAATAAATTGTTTATAACAATTTAAGCTAAAATGGCTTTTGCTTATCGTAGAAACGTAATTCCTTTTTTAAATGACATGTAATCATACCTGCATTAAGGTTTAGAATTTGGTCACGTCCGAATATTGATTAATAACAGTATAATGGGATGTTTCCTCTATACAACTCTATTCGTTAAACCTTTTTTTATAGAATTTTCTGACAATATCACAAAAAGAAAAAAAAAGAAAAGACAATATCACCAAAAAAGATCATTTTTAGTTTATTTTAATGCTTTTATTCGTTTTTAGATACATTTTGTTATTGCTTAAGGAAGCAGTGCAAATAATGTGGCAGCATTTTTTGTATGAATGTTTAAATAATGAAATTTTATGATGATTATCATTAATTTTTTTAATTTTAACAAATTTTTGTCGACATTTCAAAATTTTGATTAACTGCTTGAATATCAGCTCGAAAATTCGAGCATTATATTTTTAAAGTGTATCGTAACCCAAAAAACTTTAGTATACACCCCTAGCAACATAGTTATAGTATCAAAATTTAATATTTTTAATCTAAAAATTTTAAGGATACTGAAAAATTAAATGCCTTGAATAAAAACTAAAATATCGCACAGATTACTATTTACATAACTTTATCTGGTGATTTGCAACTTTTATTATAACACTTTAGTATTATAAGGAAGAAATTTTTATACATTCGATAGTAAATTAATATTATTTGCAATTTTAACGACTTTTTTCGAATGAAGATTTTATATACTTTTAATCAACATTATACTGCTTTTAACTATTTACATATGAAATACAATGTATTTTCATACTATGTAGGAGCAGTTTTTAATAATTTTTTAAAAATATTAGATCTTTTTGTAAATAATTTTTATAAACTTTTTTAAGCTAATTAAAGCTTAAAGAAACTAATTCTTGAAGAAAAAAAATGTCCATCATTTTGTCCCCAGGAGGGTTCGAACCTCCAACCTTATGTATTAGCCACATAACAAAATGGGGACAAAATGATGGACATTTTTTTTCTTCAAGAATTAGTTTCTTTAAGCTTTAATTAGCTTAAAAAAGTTTATAAAAATTATTTACAAAAAGATCTAATATTTTTAAAAAATTATTAAAAACTGCTCCTACATAGTATGAAAATACATTGTATTTCATATGTAAATAGTTAAAAGCAGTATAATGTTGATTAAAAGTATATAAAATCTTCATTCGAAAAAAGTCGTTAAAATTGCAAATAATACTTTAGTATTATATTAACTTATTAATTCTAATCATCTTCAAAACGGATAAATACTTAATTTTGAAATAATTTCAATTCCAAAAATGTTTATTTGAGTAAAAGTTTTTTTTTTTAGTAATTTTGATTCCTGTATTTAAAACTCAATAAGTTATAATAAAGTTTCGCACTCCCTTGGTTCTCCATTAATATGAGGCAATGCAAAAAAGAGCCTACTCCAAAAGTTAGGATCACCCCATTTAATATAAGTATTGGTATGAAAATATCGTCTAAGATCAGAATCAAGGTCTTCTATTGGTCCAACATCTCCAAGCAAAATTATAATTAATCTTATACGTTTTTCTTTCATCATATGATAATGCGCAGTTTTAAATTCCAGCATTGCCCAAGAACTGTGAAGAAAATTTCTCGATAAAACAATTACAGTTCTTTTTGAATCTTGAACTGAGTTGAATATACATTTCTGTATCCATTCACCGATTTTCCAATCGCGAAAATGAACACACACTTTATAAGGGTTGTCTTCGCTTTCAAGTTTTGAGAGTATATCAGACAGAACAAAGTCCACGTCATCATTGCAAAAACTAAGAAATACATCATATATTTTATCTCGATCAATGTCCTCTTCCTTAACCCACCACAAACACAAGTTTCTCGAGTATAAATAAATTTTTATCTGAAGGTTGTATTTATAAAAAAGTGCCATAAGTACACCAGCAGTAATTCCAGTGATAGATATAATGTATGTAATCGACATTAATAATGGATCGGTGTTTGAAGGACAAAATTGAGATTTATCAATTTTATTTAAAGGAGTTTTTGATTGGAAACAAGTAAACATTGCTTTCATTGTCTCATTTTTCATATCTGGTATAACAAATGGTAGTATTTTATAAGTTGTACAGTTGCATTCCCATGGGTTATCATAAAGACTTAATTTTTTAGACTGATTCAAAAAGCGAATCAGAATTCCTGAATCAATGATAGATAAGTTATTACTGTTCAAACGAAGATCCTTAAAAACAAGAATTTTTTATTAATTAAAATCATCTTCAAAATGAATAAGCAGTAATTTTTTTTTACCTCCAATTCACCAAGTAAAATATTTTCTGAAACTTTCGTAATTTGGTTATAGGATAAATCAAGAACGTGGATTTTGTTATATCCTGGTTTATTAAGATCAATTACTTCTTTTAATAAATTGTTCTGCAAGTTGATTTCTATTTTGGCAACATCGTCAAAACCCATGAAATTCGGAGCTTCAGTCAGGTTTCTATTTGAGCAATCAATGAATAAAGTTTTATCATAAGGCCGAAAATTACAATCGCATACTCCATTTTGTCCACATGAGTTTTCGAGTGGATAATTTGATTTCTCTTTCTTGCATATGTAAGAATTGTAATTCAAATTTTTTAAACTTATTCCTTGATATGGAGGAACTTCGCAATACAATAATTCAAAATTAATTGATAATTTATTTTTAATTGAATCCTCAACCATTCCTTTGATAAATAATAATAAATAATAAATATTACAATCACATTCTATTGGGTTTTGCATAATGGCAAATCTGGTCTTATGTTCATTGTGATCATTTTTCATTACATTTTCCAAGTTAGATAAATTAAAATGGTTTATTTTATTTTCTTGAAGTAAGACCATCACTTCCTTTGCGGAGAAATTGATATCTTCACTCTATAAAAATTAAAAAAAAAATTAGTATACAAGATAAAAAATGATAAAATTAAAAATTTAACTTCTATATTTTAATGATCTTGTTTTTTAAAAAATATTATTTTATACTACAAGAGTTTAATCAGATTTTTTACATAGGGTAAAAGAGTCCGGTATGGAGAAATGGAAATATAGTTAGAGCTGCAACTGCGAGGCTTTGTATTTATTTTTGTACAAATTTTATTTTATTTTCTTCGTTCATACAAGGTCACAGAAATGTCTAAAATAGTAAAAATTCGAATTTTCATTCGTTGAGAGGGAAAGCTTGAACAAAGAAAATTTTGAAAAATGGGAAATTAAGAAAATTTGTTTTTTGAGTTTTAACACAAACTTTAAGGCCAATATTATATAAAGAAATAAATTTATTATTTTTAAGAAATTCACAATTTTCCTGTAGCTTCCCCTTTTTCAGGCATTACTCGAGGTTCTTTTTCTAGATACTGTTGGCAGGATCCTTTTCAGTGGCAATTTTACGTTTCTTTTATTGATAAAAACTATCTTTTAGTTTTATTTTGAGTAAAAACATTAAAAAACAAAAACTAACTGACGCTTGACATACAATTTTGAGAATATTTTAAAATCAATTTTATGCCTTCATTAAGTTATAGAAATATCAGGCTCGTTAGTGAAACAATTTTAAGTTGTCCCACCAGTGCGTAAAAGTAACTTTTACGCACGTCGTTAAATAAATAGTATGTATTAATAATATTTATATATTTACCTCAACGTATTTTATAGAGTTGTTTTGTAAATTTAAAAATTGCAGATTTTTATATCTTCTCCAATCTTTAAATATTTTACTGATGTTGTTGTATGATAAATTCATTAAAGTCATTTTATGACAATTTCGGAATGGAGATAATTTTTCATTCCCGATTTCATTAAATGAAATATTATTATTAGCTAAATATATTTCATTTAATTCACAGCGTGGAAATGCATTTTTATGAATACTAGTTAATCCATTTTCATCCATGTTAAATTTTTCTAATGAAACTCCTTGAAATAATTTGCTATAATAACATTATATTATTTTTTAAAAAATCATTTTTAACTTATTAATAGTGGGATGGACAAAATGTGCTATTTAATTTTCAAAAGGACCCCGCACAAAAGGATAGGAAATGGCCGTTCGGTCAAATTGGCTGAATTTTGGATATGTTATAGATTTCATCATTCTGAACAAAAGTCTCGATGGGCACAAAGCTCAAAAGTCCCAACTTTGGCTGCTACGGAACTTGAAAGCTCCAAAGCTCCATCATAACAAAATTCCCTAAAAACCTTTTTTCTTTTATTTTTAAAGTTTATTTTTATATTTTTGAGGTCGCTGAGTTCGAATCTGATGTCAGATTGACAAGATTGTCAATTGACAGCTGTCAATTAGCTGTCAAAGCTGTAAATCACCATGTAAAACTTTATAGATTAGCTGGTATTTATGTGTTTGAGGTCACTGATTTCGAATTTGATGTCAAATTAACATTATTGATAGTTGGCAGCTGTCAATTAACTTTTAAATAGCCAAAAAAAAATAATAATATAACAATAGATTTTAAAAAGATCTTATGATTCTAATGTCACTTATTATGAATTTGTCATCGAATTGACAATGTTAACATTTGAGAGCTGTCAATTAGCAACCAAATGCTAAAAAAAACTTTACAAAGGGAATAAATGTTTTTGAGGTTACTGATTATAACTTAGATAACAATTTGAAAAAAGTTGACAGTTGACAGTTGACAACTGTCAGTTACCTTTTAAATAATAAAAAGCGATTAATCAGCCATGCATTATTTCTTGTAAGTTAAAAACCGTTATACAATACCATACGTTTCTTATTAGTTATTTTAACTTTTATTTGACAGCTGCCAACTGTCGAATTCCTTTACACAGGGATCAGTATCCTTCACGTCCACGTCGTTGGTCCTGGGTAAAGCTAAAAACGGATTTTTATGACTAAAAAAGTTATTTGTCTTTCATGGGCTATTTAAATTGACAGCGGACAACTGTCAACTTTGCCTAGTATGATATAATATAATATTTAACAAATGGTGACTTCAGAAACATAAAATCTTTTTAAAATATATTGTTATATTATTTTTTTTTTGGCTATTTGAAATTTAATTGACAGCTGCCAACTATCAATAATCTTAATTTGACATCAGATTTGAAATCAGCGATCTCAAAAACATAAATCTCGGGTAAAGTTAAAGTTAAAGTTAAAAATAAAGTTTTCTAAGATATTTTAGAGTTTTGGCAGCTAATTGACAGCTGTCAATTAATAATCTTGTCAATCTGATATCAAATTAAAAATCGGTGACCTCAAAAACATAAATACCAGCTAATCTATAAAGTTTTACATGGTAATTTACAGCTTTGACAGGCTATTGACAGCTGTCAATTGTCAATCTTGTAAATCTGACATCAGATTCGAACTCAGCGACCTCAAAAATATAAAGATTTACTTTAAAAATAAAAGAAAAAAGGTTTTTAAGGAGTTTTTGTTATGTTGGAGCTTTGGAGCTTTCAAGCTCCATAACAGCCAAAGTTGGGACTTTTGAGCTTTGTGCCCATTGAGACTTTTGTTCAGAATGATGAAATCTATAACATATCCAAAATTCAGCCAATTTGACCGAACGGCCATTTCCTATCCTTTTGTGCGGGGTCCTTTATATTTATTATTTATTTTTGCATATAATTTTTTAGACCTAAATATTTACCAGTACGTCAATTTTATAGTCAACTTTAACCTACAATATATTGTTGATTGTACACATCAAAAAACGTATATTATAGGGTGAAAATTAACAAAAAATAATTTTTGATGTAGCTGAACTTCTGACCGTTCGACGAACGAAATATTTTTTTTTTCGCTCAAAGCAGCTAAAAAGTATTTAGAATTGAAAAAATAGTAAAAAAACTCAAAATAAAAAGTAAAATACTGATAAAAATAGATAGCACCAAAAAATTGATTAAAATATAAATTTAAAATTCGTGTTTGACATTCAAAGCATTTTCAGATCATTAGCAAGATATTATCCCAAAATTTATTTGTACATTTTAATTTTATCATGTACCCAGCTCTCAAAAAAATTGGGACCAATTGAAGGGGGTGAAGTTGGTCAAAGTTGAACGATAAGAGGAATATTCGATAATCGATGAGAGAGTGTTCATTTTGGGAAAAATAGATTTTTTAGAATTTCATGGAATTTTACCCCACCTATTGCTTTCTTAGATTGATAAAAATATGTTTTTTGTAACCACCCAGGAGTATGTCCAAAACATTTGTGAGTATTTGAAAACATATTAAAATATTGATTAAATTCAATCTAAGAAAACAATAGTCGGGTTAAGATTACGTGAAATTCTAAATAATCTGTTTTTACTAAAATGAACATTCTTAAGACGATTATCGTTTAATTTTGTCCAACTTCACCCCCTTCAGTTGGTCCCGGACCACTACCTATTCGGCACATCCGTAAGATAAAATCTTGAATTAATGCGATTAATAATTCCAAATTTTTCGTGGAAATGTGCCGAGTTGGTATATAGTATTTTCATTAATCTGTAAAATAATCTTTATTATCCGATAAGACGGATGTGCCGAGTAGGACCGACGCCCATTTGCCGAGTAAGTATATGTTTTAATCCGATGTGCCGAATAGGCATTTTCCCTTGGTCCCAAATTCTTTTCGGGAGTCATAGACACATCATAAAATTAATATGAAAAAATAAATTTTGGGGTAATACCCTGCTAATGATCTCAAATACTTTGAAACCCTAACACGAATTTTTAATTTATACTTTAATCAATTTATTGGTGCTATCTATTTTTACAAGTATTTTACTTGTTATTTTGAGATTTTTTTTCTCTTTTTATCGATTCTACATACTTTTTAGCTGCTTTGAGCAAAAAAAAAAAATTTCGTTCGTCGAACGATCGAAACTCCAGCTACAGCGGTCAAAACGTGCTACTTTGATAAAAATTTTCATTTAACCTGAGGACTAAAAACCCTATAAAATAATGGTTAAAGAGGATGAAACTAAATTGCTAAAATAAAAAAATATATATTTCAAAAAAGATATTAGGGGATCTTTGAACAGGTTAATTTTAAAAATGCAGTCCATGGACTTAAAAAATTTATAATAGAATATTCTTAGATATGCTAAAGAATATTACTCATTCTCCTGCGTGCAAATGTAGCGTCTGCACCACCAATCTAAAAATATTTATATTTACATTCTGGAGAATGAGTAATTTATATTCTTTACTTCGTCTAAGAATGTTATTTTTATTCATTGCTGATAAAGAATCATTATTTATTCAGGTACACGTGTAACAAGGTCTAATTTCCAAAGGACTTAATGAATTCTGACAATAAAACACAAAAACCAATATTTATAAATATTGGTGTTTGTGCATATACGAATATTAATAATAGATCCATACTTAACTTCTCAACAAGAGTGTTTTTGTACATTTTCTTTGTTCCAAAGCCGTGAAAAAATGAGAAAATTGAATAATAAATATTATATGCTCATGCGCACACGCATTTCAGAATTGAAAAGTACTCTAGAACTTGATCGTTTACACGTGCAGTTTTGTATAAATAATGATAGATTTCTATATCATAAATGTATAAAATAATATTTAAGGGTAAAACTCTTTACTAGATAGAAGCTAATACAGTAAAAATTCCATTTTGGTAAATAAGAAAATTTTCAGGCGGGTTTTA
Source organism: Anagrus nilaparvatae (assembly GCA_022575985.1). Classification (NCBI taxonomy): domain Eukaryota; kingdom Metazoa; phylum Arthropoda; class Insecta; order Hymenoptera; family Mymaridae; genus Anagrus; species Anagrus nilaparvatae. The sequence continues at coordinate 9,166,840 of JAKSXM010000165.1, forward strand.
AGGTTACTACTGATTCTAAAAACGAATATAAGAAATTCATAAAATTACATTTATAGGTAGAAACCTTTATAAAATATAGGCCTTGGAATAAGTAAAATAATTTTTTTAAAACCTTGGGTATAAATTTTGAGTAAAAAACAACAATTAGTTTTCGAATAATAAGATTCCTTATCAAAGTGGCACATTTTATCCACAAAATTGGCCTGAAATTGCTTGTTTAAGGATGTCAAATCGCACGTAAATTACCTTCTGAGGCGAAGCCAAGTGGCCGAAAAATACGTGCCTTCTGGCAGCAGACCAGAAAATGTTATATATATATGTATTTAATATATGTTATACATATATGTATTTAATATTTTGATAATTCGTATTTTCGTGCGCGCGCAGGGTTCTCGCTTCTGTAGTATAATATAGAAAAAAAAAGAGTCAGCTGCTTAAGCTTAAATATTATCCTCAGCTTCGTGCTCAATATCCTTAAAAGGTTTTAGATAAAAATTAACTATAAAATAGATTTACTAATAAGTTTTTATGGGTCTAAAACGATTTTAGATTTATAACTATATGAAAATTTAAGCTTCCAGATATCACGTGACACGTTTTGTCCACCCCGGTGTTACTGTGTCAAATCAAAATTAAAAATATTATATAGGTATAACGATTACTAACTCGTTAATATATTTGATGAAATTTTTTGATAAATTAAGAACACTCAATGCAGTCAAGCCTTTAAAAATTTTGTCTGGCAGTTTGCTTAAATTATTTTCACTTAAATCAAGAATTTCCAACTTTGTTAAACCTCTAAAAATATTAGCTGAAACATTTGTCAAATTATTTTTTCTTAAACAAATATCTTTTACTTTAGTACAATTCATAAAAAAAATTTCAGGAATGTTGTTTGTGAAATTGTTATTTTCAATTTTAATTCTGCGAAGTTTATTTACGTTGGATAATAAATTTTTAGGTAAATCGAAATTGTTAAAATTTTCGGATAATTTTATGTATCTTAGATTTTCAAGACTTAAAAAAATATTTGATAGAAATGATTTTTTAATGCTTCCTGTTATTTTTAATATTTGAAGTTTTTTTATGCTGTGAAAATGTTCTGGTTTTAAAAGAATTGGTGATTTTACGTTTATTTGTAGAAATACTAATTTATCTAATCCATTAAATATTCCTGGTAGTAAATTCATAATTTCAGTAACTTTTAAATTAAGAATCTCTAGCTTATCAGAATTTCCAAAAAAACCAATTGGTATTTTTATTCTATTTCCGGTTATTTCCAATTCATGTAGATTTGGTATGCCTGAAAATTAAATCTTTTTAGTGACTAAAAAATATGTTTGAGAGTGATCTAATAACTATTTTTATATTTTGTAATCCTATAATTATTGTGCTAATAAATTACATCAAATTTTAGTTAACATTTTATTAAATATTTAAAATTTAGTTTTTAAAAAAGGTCAGAGATTAAAATACTTAATTTATTTTTAAAATTTACGTTTTGGAATTTAAGTAAGATCTCTTAAAGGGGGACTCCTCCTAAGGGTACGCGAAATTCTCATTATATCTTACAAAGGGGAGAAATTGGGTAAAAAAATGACAAAAAATGTTTTGTAATTTATGGATAGCTCCTACACTCACAAAATTGTATTGGTAAAAATTACCCTTTTGATTAGTAAAATAATTTGTAGTTGTCAAAATGGCGTTTTATGTTATTTTTTACCAACATGTATTTTATAAACTACCCGTAAAGGAAAAAAAAATTACCCTTAATTTTAGTAGAATTTATTTTACATATTTTTTCTCGCAAGTGACAAAATTTGATTTCAGATACTATATAAGGAATGAAAATTGTATAAATTATAAAATATAAATTATAAAAAAAAATTAAAAAAAAAAATAATTAAACAAAATTAAAAAAAAAAAAAAAAAAAAAATAAAATAAAAGTTATACACATGTGAGAGAGTGAGAGTATAATAATATTTTGTAGAAAATCTTACTCAAGAAAAATTACCCTTAATTATAGTAAAATGTTCTATTTTCAATTCTTCGGATAACTTTACTAAAATTAATAGTAAAATCTTCTAGTTGCAAATGTACATTTTCCTCTACATTTTAGTAATTTAAATATTTATTTTTATATACTAGCGGGCAATTAAAAAATAACTCCTGTGATTTTACAAGAAAAATTAGTAAATTTTCGTAAATTTACAACTAAGTCGTAATTTTCTGATATTCGTCGGAAAAAATGCGAATTTTAATCGCAAATTTGCGACAAACAGTTGTGAAATTACAAGACATATTTGGCGCCTAAAAACACATAGTAAAGTCCACATTACCCTTTTTTTAAATAATTAAAAACATTTTTTATTCTTAAAATATTAATAATTATATGTGCATATCCACGAGAAAATACGTTTTATGAGCACCAAAAATGAAGAAAAAAAAATTTACGAGGCCGCGACTGCCACCATGATTTTCTAGGTAGTTTGTACCCTATAGAATGCAAAAAAAAGCGTGAACACGAAATCGGCGATGGATGCCAAAAAGATTTTGCCACTTTTATGTCAAAAACCGTGTTTTTCGTATCTGAGCTACCCCATATTTTCAAAATAACTTTTTTAGGTAAATTAAATTTTAAAAAAATAGATAAAAAAATCTGATTGCCAGGGAAAAACCACTCTTAGAAGAGAAAAATCTTTTCTTTCTACGATAAAATTTAGCCAAGTTATCGCCAATTTAAGATTTTACTCGAATTCGTCTTAAAAAAGATTAAAGCTCTGAAAAAAGCCCACGGCTAGCTTGAAAGATCGGATTATACAAAAGTCGGGCACTTCGGATTTTATAGCGAAAAATGAGTGTTCAACCTATAAGTAGATCGTACTTTTTGGATTTAAATCTTTCATCCAGCTTCTTTCGAGTTGTCCTTCAATGTTGTCCTTTGTAAATAATAGTACATTCTTAACCAGCTCGTAGAAATGTTTATTTTGCGAAATGCGAAGGCTTAAAGGTCCGAGACGCGTAGATCCGAAGTTCTGTAATCATATTTGGTAAAAATAAATATTTCTAGATGAGGCTACGACTGTGCTATTATTGTATGCGATTTCTGTTTCACGCCACTGTATAAGTTTCCCCTTACTTTTGTTTTTTTATTCAGTTCCATATTCGCGAAAATCTACACTCCTACATTTTAATTACATTCTACCAGATTGGCTTAATCTTTTAAGACGCGAATTAAAACCAGCGAAAAGATAAAATGAAATAAATTCGATAATAATTTAAATTTAAAACTACACTAACCATTTTAAAGATATTCTTTTATACATAAATTTTTGGGCATAATCTCTAACATAAAAATACATTTATTTTTAATTATTTCTTTATAAAAATTACATTAGTGCGATATTATCAAGATCAATTATCAATAAAAAATTTATTTAAAAATAATTGTTGAGTATTCAGTATACGGGTGTGCCAAACGACCCACTGCAACAACTAACCCACTTTTCCCCTACAAAGTTATCTACAAATATTTAAATAAATACTTAATTTATATATTAATAATACACTTACTTACCAATTAAAAGATTTTTACTAATATTAACTTTATCATAATTGTTATAATTCAGATAGAGATTTTTCAATTTAGCGTAACAAGAGATGTCTTGACCAGACAATAAATTGCAATCTTCTTTGCACTTGATGTCAATTATTTCTTGTGAATGAGGAGGACAAATAAAACGACCATTTTTACGACAGAGTTCAATCAAACTTTTAGGCTGTAAAGGATTTCCTATTAATTTACATTTGTGTTCCGTATAATTGAAATTGCTGATAATTTTAAATCCATAACTCAAATCTATAATATCCATTGATATGTAAAGTGCAGTAATTATCCAGAACAAAGTATTGGTTGAATAGATCTAAAATATAGATAAATCAAATAATAGATTATATGAGTTTTAGAAGTTTATTTTGCCAAATGCAAAATATTTCAGAGCATAGTTGCGTTTGCTGTAATAGTCTTAAGTTTTTTAATAAACAGTTATTTTTACTTTCTTTAGGGGTAGTTCTAGCTATTTTAAGGGTGAAATTTTAATTATATATGAAAAAGGAGTTTAAATTCTTGAATAGCGACCCAAAAAACCTACATGGGCATATACTGGATGCTAAAAGTGCGAAAATAGCAAAAACACCCCCTTTTCGGGGGGGTAGTTTTAACTAATTTAGGGGTAAATTTTTAATTATTTATAAAAAAGAAGTGGAAATTATTGATCAGCGACCCAAAAAACCCTTATGGTGCAAATCTGAGTTCTTAAAATGCGAATATGTAAAAAAACTCCTTTTTGGGGGTAGTTTTTACAAATTTGTGGGTGAAGCCCCAATTTATAAAGCCAAATTACCCCGATTTTCGTGTTCAGCGACCCAAAAAACATATAGTAGGGCAAATCTGGTTTTCGCCAATGATAATACAACCAAACCCGTATTTTGTTTAGAGTACCACCCCTATCAACCTTTTAAGGGTTGTAAATAGGGCCAAAATGTATGAGACAATGTATACGAAGTTTACTTAAATTTACATAAAAAAATATTATTTTCAAACATTTTTCAATAAAATTGGATACTTTTTTCAATGATTTTTCCAAACATTTCCTAACAATGCCTGACCTACCCCTTTCACCCCCGTATTTAGGGTATTTTTAAGGGTTTTAGGTGAAAACTAATGTCAGATTCTGAAAGAGCATGAAATTTTACTTCTTGGATGAACTTTTTAGCCACTTATTTATAAGGGAATATACTTATTTTTGCTCATTTCCAAAACTCTCCGCCCCGGCGTAAATGAGTTAATCGATTGGCGACATTTTTCCCAATCTTTTTTTCCCAATGACTTTTTCCCAAGGATTTTTTCCCAAAATATTTTTTCCCAAAAACTTTTTTTCCCAAAAAAAAAAATTCCCAATGAACCATTAATTTCCAAAAATAATTTTTTTTTTTAAATTAAATTTTAAATTTTTTATATTTACACCTTCTGCTTCTCAAATACAATTATTTAATTAATTTAATGGGGTCATTTAATGCTAATTTTTGATATAATTTAAAATTTTTTATGGTAACCTATGAATTCTAAATATTCAAGCATTTTTCCACTCTCTACAAACTCATTATATTTCAAAACAATATTATATATATTACTTTCTTTTTTTTTATTTAATAACGGTGAATTTCACTGATAAAAAATCCTCTGGAATTTCATCTACTAATAACTCAATAATTAATAATATAATTAGCAATAATAGTTAGCAATAACAAATCCCCATGCTTAACCGCACTTAATAAAACTTATAATAAATTTAAATTATTAAATTTTTATTTTTATTTTTATTTTGGGAAATTTTTACTTTGGGAATTTTTACTTTGGGAATTTTTACTTTGGAACTTATTTTTATTGGGAAAAATAATACGTTGGAAAAAAGGCTTTGGGAAAAATAATAGTTTGGGAAAAAATCCCGTTGGGAAAAAAAGATTGGGAAAAATGTGGCCAGATCCTTATTAATAACTTCTGACTTTTTCTCCTTTGCCACGACGTGTATTTATATTTTTACTTACAAAAAAATGTGGGTCTACCCGGAACCTACACATTTTAATCTTGCACATCTATTTTCTTACACATTTTATTACACGAAAAAAATATTACACATTAAATAAATTACCAAAATAAATCTTACACAAGTGTAGGAAAATTAATAATTAAATATTTTATATATTTTAATTGTAAAACAATATGAAAATTATAAAAATATATAAAATATTTAATTATTAATTTTCCTACACTTGTGTAAGATTTATTTTGGTAATTTATTTAATGTGTAATATTTTTTTCGTGTAATAAAATGTGTAAGAAAATAGATGTGCAATTTCGAAATGTGTAGGTTCCGAGTAGACCCGGACATGTAAATGCTTTTTTTTTTTGATTTATTAAATTAAATGTACTAAATAATTAATGATTTAATGTACTAAATATTAACTTCACGCATAATTAAATATTTGAAAATTTTAATAATTACCATATTCATTATTACACAAACTGTTATAGATTTAATAAACAAAATTAATTTAAAAATATAAAAATATTTTATTGAATTAAACTAAAAAATAAAAATGCGTTATTAAAAAAAAATATATTCTTTTTATTAATTATGAGATATTTATCTAATATTTATATATTTAATTAATAATATGATTATTAATCTTGTTTGTTATTATCCAAGCCACGTAAATATCTCTAAATAGTTATTTTTAAAAAAAAATATGCAATAAAAAACACTTATTATGTATTAATAAAAACTTTTTTATTTTATTTTTCAAAAAAACCGTCGTATGTGGACTTAGTACAGATAAAAATATCACGCGTTTCGGTATAAATACCATCATCAGATCTTAATTTTTAATTACATTATTTACATTATTATTTTACACTTTTTAAACTTTATTCTTTTAAAAGTAGTTTGATAACTTAACCAAAACATAATAATTGTAAACTGGACACGATAAAGTTCAGTTTTAAACTATAAAGCAAATAAAATAAAAATAAAAATAGTTGTGTATTTAAAATTTTAGTATTATTTATATAATTATAATAAAAACGTGTTTTCTCTTTCTATATATCTATGTATTTTAAATATTTATTTGGTATTTTAAATTTAAAGATTATACTAATATTAAATTATAAATATAATAATGATAGTAATAATCATATGTGTGAGAGTCAAACAAAAATAATAACAAAAATTGTTAAATACACTTTTATATAATGTCTAATATTTATATTTAAATAATGACAGTCAGAAAATTTTTTTTTCTCACGGTAAAATATTTTTTGTTTTTCGATAATTATTTATTAAAACTTATCATTTAAAATTAATATTTATACTGTTTATAGCACAGGAGTTTTTTAATTAAACTGTAGTTTAAAAAAATATTGATTTACGTTTAAAACTCCATAAAAAATAGGTTCTTTTATTATTTTTTCATAGATATTTTTATTTTTGTTAAACGTTAAACGTTAAACGTTTTTCGCCTATTATATTATAGGCCTTTTCAATAACTATAACATATAATTATAAAATTAATATAAAGTAATTTTAATTTAAATAAACATGATAAAAAATTTACCTATGAATAACTGTACATAAAAAATATATAAGATTATTTGTACAAAAATGTTGTTTTTTTTTTTATAACTAAAAAAATAAATATATTTAAATTTTAATTGATTGTTTGTTAAAAATGACTATTAAATATTATTATCATAAAAAGTAAACATAAATTTTAAAAAATACATGAATATGTGTATCGCATGCTTTATGAGCAGATAGCAGTACCCAACATATGATTATTTCCATGTCGTCTGCTTTACCAAATATTTTAAATCGCTTTTAAATTATTGCTTTAAATTTAATTTTTTGGCATATAAACTGTACCTAGGGGTTAGCGGGGGTACAAATATTGAAATTTTAATCGGATTTAACCTGAATATCATCCCTACCCTTATTTTAGACCAAAAATTGGCCAAATTTCTAGAAAATTTGCCGAATATCTTATTTTTTTTACATATTCGCACTTTGAGCGCTCAGATTTGCACCACACGAGTTTTTTGGGTCACTGATCAGGAATTTGGACTTCTTTTTTATAAATAATCAATATTTCACCCTTAAAATAGCTAAACCTATCCCTAAAAGGGGTGTTTTTACTATTTTCGCACTTTGAGTGTCCAGAGTACGTTGTTATACGTTTTTTGGGCATTTAATCAAGAATTTCGAATTTTTTTTCATAAAGAATCAATATTTCACCCTTAAAATAGCTAAAACTACTCCCGAAAGGGGTGTTTTTGTTATTTTCGCAACCTTAGCGTCCAGTATGCCCATATAGGTTTTTTGTTCGCAAATCAAGAGTTTTTATTTTTATTTATAAATTATTAATAGTTCACCCTTAAATTAGCTAAACTTACCCCTAATCGAGTATGCAGAAACGGAATTTGATAACTAAATTTTATAATTCAAATTTTTAGCCAATAAATTGGCCAATTACACCCATTTTAGGGATAGTTTTAACAATTTCAAGGGTGAAATAGTAAAGATTTATGAGAAAGAAATTGAAATTCTTGATAAGCGACCCAAGAAACGTATATAAACGTACTCTGAACGCTTAAAGTACAAAGTTAGCAAGAACACCCCTTTTAGGGGTAGTTTTAGCTATTTTAAGGGTGAAATATTGATTCTTTATGAAAAAAAATTCAAAATTCTTGATTAAATGCCCAAAAAACGTATAACAACGTACTCTGGACACTCAAAGTGCGAAAATAGTAAAAACACCCCTTTTAGGGATAGGTTTAGCTATTTTAAGGGTGAAATATTGATTATTTATAAAAAAGAAGTCCAAATTCTTGATCAGCAACCCAAAAAACCTATATAGGCATACCCTGGATGCTAAAAGTACGAAAATAGATAAAACACCCCCTTTTCGGGGGTAGTTTTCGCTATTTTAAGGGTGAAATATTGATTATTTATAAAAAAGAAGTCCAAATTCTTGATCAGCGACCCAAAAACCTCTATGGGCATACCCTGGATGCTAAAAGTACGAAAGTAGATAAAACACCCCCTTTTCGGGGGTAGTTTTAGCTATTTTAAGGGTGAAATATTGATTATTTATAAAAAAGAAGTCCAAATTCTTGATCAGTGACCCAAAAAACTCGTATGGTACAAATCTGAGCGCTCAAAGTGCACATATGTAAAAAAAATAAGAGATTCGGCAAATTTTCTGGAAATTTGGCCAATTTTTGGTCTAAAATAAGGGTAGGGATGATATTGAGGTTAAATCCGATGAAAATTTCAATATTTGTACCCCCGCTAACCTCTGGGTACAGTTTATATGTCAAAAAATTAAATTTAAAGCAATAATTTAAAAGCGATTTAAAATATTTGGTGAATTTTCTCAAAAATTGGCCAATTTTTTGGTCATAAATATGGGCAGGGATAAACCTGGGGTTAAATCCGGCTAAAATTTCAAATTTTGTAACCCCATAAACCCCTAGAAACAGTTTTTATGCCAAAAATCTAATTTTAAAGCAACAGTTTAACAGCGAATTAAAAATTTGTGAGCGATTTAAAAAGCGATTTAAATACTTTAAATACTTTTAAGCCCCTCGCCAATTATTTAAGGTACCAACGGTTGTTGAAATTTGATAAAGCTCATTCCGAAAATCTACCACTTTGCCTACGATTTTATGGGCGTCTAATGATTTGCGATCAACCTTATAGTCGAAACTAAGTCGTAAAAAAAAAGGCCAAACCTCTAAAAAGCACAAAACCGATTGAATAGAGATTTTAACTATGGCAATCTGTTTAGATAGCACTAATGATCAGTATCTACAATGAATAATCTTGGGCAATTGAAAAGCAATTTTTTATAAAACGTTTTTATTTTAATTTGATGGCCCCTACTATGTATTTCTGGTCGCTGAATCTGAAAATGAAGTCTAAAATTGTTTTTAAGGGGTGTACGCCCTTATTTTAACCTTTTTCTACCCTTAAAATAAGCAATTTTTTATAAAACGTTTTTATTTTAATTTCATGGCCCCTAGTAGGTATTTTTGGTCACAGAATCTGAAGATGAAGTCAAAAATTGTTTTTAAGGGGTGTACACCCTTATTTTCACACTTTTCTACCCTTCAAATAAGAAATTTAAAAGAAAACGTTTTCTTTTACATTCACGACCCCTAGTAGGTTTTTTGGGTCGCCAAATCCGATTTTTAAGTAAAAAATTACATTTAAGGGGTAAAACTCTTATTTTTAACCTTTAAAAAAAGCAATTTGTTAAATACTAATATACTTCTTTATACATATAAACCATACATGTTAAAGATTTCATCAAACCCATTTATATACCTTTAGAACAACATTTCACTTTCGAGAGAAGTTTTTATTTCATTTTAACATGGAACGTGTTCATTGTATGGGGTTTTTGAAAAAGTTTGGCTCGGCAGGGGGGGTGAAAAACTGACGTTTTAGGGGGGGGGGGTGTGAAATGGACCTAGAATATTTTTGATTCAGGGACTTAAAATAATTTGAAGTGGAAGTCAGGGCCTGATCAGGCCCTGATAAGAGCAAGAAGGATACTTTAGGTTTATGGACTTCTAATAATTTATATTTCGGGATTTATTATAATTTCGGTTTTTGGATTTATTACTGTTATGAGTGAACATGTTCCATGCTCGTTGGTTGCGTAGTTACACAAACCGGTTATAAATTTTTTTATTTTCATTTTTAAGCAATAATTATATTGTATAAGATTATGTCCCAAATTGACCAAGTTAATATCTGATTTTATATTTAAACTTAATTAAATTTGATTTTAAAATATTTGTTTATTTTTTTATAAAACGTTAACTTATTAATATAAATTTTCCAAACATTTTTTCCAAAAAAGTCAAATTTTAATTTTTAATTTTTGGCATATAAGCACGTTTTGGGACCTCAGGAAGCTAAATAACCGGTTTTTAAAAAAATTCTGTATGTGTGTGTGTGTGTGTGTATGTATGTATGTATGTAACCGGTGATATTTCCCAACCATTATGGAATTAAGACCTAGTTTTTTTTTTCCACATTTATTTCACCAAAAAATCTCGAGGTGCTTTTTCGGTTCCTCAATGAGGAACCATTGTGATATGTCAATTTTCGATTTTTGGTTTTTTTTGGCATTTAAGCACGTTTTGAGACCCCAGGAAGCTAAAAAACCAGTTATTAAAAAAAATCTGTGTGTGTGTGTGTGTGTGTGTGTGTGTGTGTATGTATGTAATCGGTGATATTTCACAAACATTATAACATTATGGAGTTAAGACCTAATTTTTTTTTCAAAATTTTTTTCACCAAATAAGCTCGAGTAGAGGTACTTTTTTTTTTTTTAATTTGGATGTAATACCTCATTTATATCCACGAAAGTACTTATATTTTATAGTATGGTTTTTAATCGATATCTCGAATCTGATACTTAATTTTTTTTTAATTTTTTTACTAAAATTTTTTTCAAAAATACAAAAAACACCAATTTTTTTTTTTTTTGACGTAGTAACTAATTTATTTCTATGAAAGTACTAGTTTTAGAAAGTTCTTTTTTAGTCATTTATTGGATCTGATACCGAATTTTTTCAAAAATTTTTTCCCAAATTTAAAAAAACAAAAAAAATAAAAAACTGCAATATTTTTTTATTTTTTTGGTGTAATACCTCATTTAATTCCATGAAAGTACTAATATCTGAAAATATTTTAACCAGTGATATTTCAAAACCATTATCGAATTAAGACCTAATTTTTTTTTCCGAAAATTTTTTCATCAAAAAATCTCAAAACACTTTTTTTTTTTTTAATTTTCTTTTCTTTTTGGACGCAGTACCTAATTTATTTCTATGAGAGTACTAGTTTTAGAAAGTTCATTTATAGAATTTTTTTATATCTGATACCGAATTTTTTCAAAATTTTTTTCTCAAAATTATAAAAACCAAAAAATTAATAAAACTGCAATATTTTTTTTTTTTTTTTGGTGTAATACTTCATTTAGTTCCATGAAAGTACTAATATCTGAAAATATGGTTTTTTCTCGATATCTAGAATCTGATAATTAATTTTTTTTTAATTTTTTTCCCAAAATTTTCGTCACAAAAAAATACAAAAAACACAAAATATTTTTTTCTTTTTGGACGTAGTATTAATTTTTTTTTATGGGAGTACTAGTTGTAGAAACATCTTTTATAGTAATATCGCAGATAGAAAAAATTTTATTTTAATTCATTTCACTTTTTGGAAAATCATATACTAATTTCGACATAAACTCAATAAAATTACGATCAAGTCCCTCGATCAATAAAATCATGATCGAGTCCCTGGATCAATAAAAAAAACTTTTAAAAGTTAATAGAAATGTATGTATGATTGCATGGTTGTGATCGGTGATATCTGTGGCATATTGAAGTATTAAGATCATTGTTTGAGGAACCGTAGTGCCAGCTAGTTGGCAGCGTATTTTAGATTTTTGTAACAGCCTTAATATTTTAGTGTTTGCTATATAAACAAAATCAAAAAATTTTATTGAGCGTTAACATATGCAAAAATATGTACTATATATATAAGCTTTAAATAGATTGATTTATTTGTAAATAAATAAAACTATGCTCAATATAAATAAAATTAACATATTTTTGTCCATCTATTTTTAATTATGGGCGTATGAAACTAAAACAAAATTGCAAAGTATACACTTTTTTTTGGTCGTTACAAACCATTGAACTCACATATCTTCGTTTATTTCCTCATTAAACATACATACAAAGACTTTAAAAAAAAATATTTAGTAGTGAAAATTTACATGCACATTTGAAAGAAAATAAATTTAAAAAAAAATTTTGAGAGATTAACGACGTTAAGGGAGGAGTTGGTTTAGTAATTATTTTGCTCAATGATCTTTTTTTTTGTGGTTTACTATTTTTAAAGTTGTCATTGATAGATTGATATAATTTAATGTATATAAAAGCAGATTTTTGTTAATAAGTAAATTAGTAAGACAACTAATTTATTAGACCCACTAAATTTATTATTATTACAATATGTTACCACAATTGCAATCAAGATGGAAAAATGCTGAGTTACTTACAATATAAACTAAAGTATTTTAAAATAAAAAAAAAATAAAAATTTTTAGAATTTATTTTATACCGATTTGAAACATAATTTGTAACATAAAATCCCAATTTTAAATTAATATGATCCATTATATATAATTTTTTAAATTAGTCCATTGAATATGAATATTTTTGCGTGTGAATAAGAAAAATTTATATTTTATAAGGAATGACCGCCACATTTGGGTTGTCAAAATACAATATATATTTATGTATAAGTTTATTCTGCTAAAGTAAAAGGCATCAAACTGCGTTTATTTCAATGAGCCTCTTAGGCCTAGAAATACAAAACTGCAGGTTATAATAAAATGAGGGTTTTAGGCTTTCTTTAAAATATGACAGTAGCTGCAGCCTTACTAATTAATGAAAACACCTTTGGTTGGACTCATTTTTTAAAAATGAGTGTTACTTTTTAAGCCTCGTAAACCAAAATTTTGTATGTTTCCAAAAGTTTTTTACTCGTCCTTTTTCCTTTAGTCGTTTCTGAGATGACAATAATAATATCAATAATACCTAATTAAATTGTAAATAAAGATAGGGCATAATTATGAGCATTTCTACGAGAAAGTACGTTTTATGAGCACCAAAAATGAAGAAAAAAAAATTTACGAGGCCGCGACTGCCACCAGGAATTTCTGGTAGTTTGAACCCTATAAAATGCAAAAAAAAGCGTGAACACGAAATCGGCGATGGATGCCAAAAAGATTTTGCACTTTTATTTCAAAAACCGCGTGTTTTTCGTATCTGAGCTACCCCAAATTTTCAAAATAACTTTTTAGGTAAATAAAATTTTTTGAAAATTTTTTGTCAAATGAAATTGATAAAGAAAAATTAAACGAACTAAAAATATTTAACAATTTACACGAATTATGCAAAAAATTGATATATTTATACAAAACATGAAAAATGAATTAATGAAATTTGACTTTTTTTTTTTACTGACAAATGTGCATTTCTACGAGAAAGTACTTTTTATGAGCACCAAAAATGAAGAAAAAAAAATTTACGAGGCCGCGACTGCCACCATGATTTTCTGGTAGTTTGAACCCTATAGAATGCAAAAAAAAGCGTGAACACGAAATCGGCGACAGATACCAAAAATATTTTGCCACTTTAATGTGAAAACCCGTGTTTTTCGTATCTCAGCTACCCTAAATTTCCAAAATAACTTTTTAGGTAAATAAAATTTTAAAAAAATAGATAAAAAAATCTGATTGCCAGGGAAAAATTACTTCAGAAGAAAAAAAAACTTTTCTTTTTCCGATGAAATTTAGCCAAGTTATCGTCAATTTAAGATTTTACTCAAATTTGTCTTAAAAAAGATTGAAATTCTATATTGCAAAATGCCTGTTTCTGAACTTTAAACATGCATTACTCGCTTGATTTTCATCGTAAAATGATAATTTTTTTTTTAAAATCGATGTATTTTTCCCTGGCAATTCACTTTATGAAAAAAATCATTTTTATTTACCAAATTTCAATTTTTAGGTCAAAAGCCTTTGAAAACTGTAAGTAGCAAAATTTAATTAACACAGTTTTTGACCTAAAAATTGAAATTCGGTACATAAAAATGATTTTTTTCATAAAGAAAAATGAATTGCCAGGGAAAAATGCATTGATTTAAAAAAATAATTATCATTTTACGATGAAAATGAAAAAAGTATAAAATTGAAATAAATCAAAAAGTATTTCACTGATAAATCAGAATTACTTACCATTTTCATCGTATAAAATAAAAATTTGCTAAAAACCGAAAATTGCAAACTCCACTTTCAGTGGATTTTTAAGTAGGTTGCACCAAACCGTTTTGTCTGAAAATTTCAAGATGACCTTGTACAACTAAAATATGTTACCAGAAAAAAAATTAAGAGTGTACCTATCACCAGTTCCGAGAAAACAAGGGAAAAATAACAAAAACTTTGGATTTTTTTGAAAAAAAATTACATAAAACAGCTTGTAAAAACTGTTTTAAGCTTTAAAATTATGTTCTATCATTTTAAGTGAGTTATTTTATGTGTAAAAAAGTCACTTTTAACTAGCCCTACATCTTACGTTTCTTTAAATGTAGTAAAATTTATCGAAAATTTATTAAATTTGCCGAAAACCTAAAAAAATGACTTTTTGAGGTTAGGGACGTAAGGAAGGGCATTCGGAAGTCCCTATACAGGTGAAAGGTGATCTTTTGGTACCCAAAGTATGCCCTGAAAATATCACGGCAATCGGTTTCGTGGGCCGGAGCCCCCTTCTTATCCGGGAATAGCCTTTTCGTATAATATAGAGAGATATGGTGCCCAAATAAAGAGTTCCCAAATGTACGATGCCCAAAAGAAGTGCGTTGGGGTTAGCGGTGGCAGCGGTTATAATTTTATAATAATTATATTAAAAAAAATATATAAGGGCATATCCATTACTTTTCATACAAACGTGTGCGCACCCACACTCACAAAATTGTATTGGTAAAAATTACCCTTTTGATTAGTAAAATAATTTGAAGTTGTCAAAATGGCGTTTTATGTTATTTTTTACCAACATGTATTTTATAAACTACCCGTAAAGGAAAAAAAAATTACCCTTAATTTTAGTAGAATTTATTTGAGATATTTTTTCTCGCAAGTGACAAAATTTGATTTCAGATACTATATAAGGAATGAAAATTGTATAAATTATAAAATATAAATTATAAAAAAAAATAAAAAAATAAATAAATAAAAAAAAAAAAAAAAAAAAAAAATAATTAAAAAAAAAAAAAAAAAAAAAAAAAAAAAAATAAAAAAATAAAAGTTATACACATGTAAGAGAGTGAGAGTATAATAATATTTTGTAGAAAATCTTACTCAAGAAAAATTACCCTTAATTATAGTAAAATGTACTATTTTCAATTCTTCGGATAACTTTACTAAAATTAATAGTAAAATCTTCCAGTTGCAAATGTACATTTTCCTCTACATTTTTTCTCAGTGCATGACTCCGATCGGGCTAAAATTTTCAGGGGTGGTTTGAAGTAATTAAAAACTTAGCCAGCCAAAATTCAATTCAAACCACCCCTGAAAATTTGAGCCCGATCGGAGTCATGGGTGCGCACACTTTTGTATGAAAAGGATGAAAAGTAATGGATATGCCCATAAATAATCAAAATATATACAAGAAATAAAAAAATTGAAATTATAAGTCTGATTGATTTAAAAGACGGAATATTTACAGAGTATCACTAATATGCTTTTAATGCGATGAAAATTCAGAAAAAAATTGCACTTCTGTAACATTAAATATCTTACACGTGCAAAATATTATCCGCAAATAAAAAGTGACGCAAACAAGGATACTCATTAATTGAATAATTAATCATTTTAAATAGTAACAATTTTTATAATTTTTTAAAAGTGTGAAAATTGTATTATAATTATAAATAATATTATCGATAACTTTATCAAGTTTATTTTAAAATATTGAACCTAAAAATAAAGTAAATTTTACAAAATCGTTAGTAGATAAAGTTATTTTTATTTTATTTTCAGAAAACGACTTTACCAGCTCACTTGATAAACTTATCTGCCAAAATCTACTTTTTCTGTCATTACTAAATTATTTTAAATTTTACCAAGTCCTGTGCTTGCAGCAACTGAAAAGTTAAAAGTTTAAACTTAATTTATTGACCAATGACAAATCTAAAATTAAAGTTTATTATTGGTTTAATATATTTAACAGTTTTATTTTTGAAATTGCAAAAATTATTAAAAGTTCAAAAGTGATGCCTAAAACTAATGAAACTTTTTTGTACTTCGAAAAAAATGAATTATTTTGGGAAAAGGTAAAGTTTTGGTAATTATTAAAAAAATTTATTACTTAATATTTAGCTTTAAAATTTTGCATTTACTTTTTTCATTACAAATTATAAGAAATCCCTTTTAAAATTTTGTGATGTTTAAGTCTTTTTTAGCTGCACAAAAAAGCAAGCTTTGGGCTTTGATAACCAAATTAATTAATTAATATTGGTCTTTTTTGTGATTGTTCGTTTAATTTAAATTATATTTAATTTTTGAAATTAAGATTTATGAATTATATCAAGATTATAAAATAAATTAAAAATGTTTATTTGTTTAAACAAGTACATGTTAAATTTTTGAAATTTTTGGGTTATAAAAGCCTGAGTTCCAAATTCTGAACAACTTGAATCTAAATTAATTTTTCAAATTGAGATGTATCATTCTAAGGATACCAAAATTACTATACCCTTGTAAAATTTCCCGCAGAATTCAAAGATTTTCATTTGGCCACATCTTGCTAACCGGAAAATCAGCAAAATAACTAACAAGTCAGAATTGAAAAAAGTGGAAAATTCTCGAAAATTGGTATTATGCGCTTAGAACAAAAATTACTGGAAAATTTTGATTAAAAAATTTTTTTTATAGTGGAAATTTTTACTTAAAGTTAGGGCAAAAATTTTAATTTTGCCTATTTCTATTTTTTTTATCGTTGTCTAGAGCTTTTTTACGGAATTTTCAAAAATGGTGGCTGAAGAAATAATTTTACCAAAAAACTTTGGAACAGCATATCACCTTTAAAAATTTATAGAAAACCTTTAGATTTGGGGAAACTATTTTTAGTATTATCGAAAAAAAACAAATTTTTTATTTTTGAGACCTCACGTTCCGTTCCACTTTATTAATGGAATTATCCATATGTTAGCATATTGTAGGATCACTAAAAAAGCCGATTTTTACGCCACTTTTATGTATATATGCTTACCTATTATTTACAACTCTTTTTATAATTCTACGAAGTATTCCGAAAATATTTTTGTTTTACAAAATTTGTTTCCTAAAAATATAAACCTATACATTTTTTCTCCGTTTCTTCTAATTTTATAAAAATTTTTTAAATCTTTTTTTTCCTTTTTACTTACTTTTTGTCCATGAATAAATATTTTCCTATTTTTTAAGAAACAAAGTGATAATGTAATTTTTTTTTCATTAAAATGCCTTAATATTTCATAAGTCAAGCTTTTATATAAAAGCTCTAAAAAAATGCATATTAAGAAAATTTCATCATAATCTGGAAATAACGCAATATTTGCCTAAAATTTCAAAATAAAAATATTCAGTGGTATACTCTTGCACAAGCGCATTGAACTGTAAGAATAATATGTATTGGAGTTACATTGAAGTACGTGTTGAATTCCAGGTTTCCCCATACAATACTCCCTAATTTATAAATGTGTTCTATATTAAAGTACAGTTAAGCAAGGTCACGTCGAATATTCGATGAGACTCATCTTTCGATGAGAAAATCATCAGTTACTTTTGAAGTGTCGGCACGTTAACAACGAAAAAGCTTAGAAATCTACAAAATAGTTTGTTATCTGTTAAAATTTTATAACATTTTGTGAGTTAGAAGTATATGTGAGTACAAAAAATCAATAATTTATAAAAAAAATTCACGTGGTTGCATGTTTACTGCATTTTAATAAAATAAAATTAATTTTTTTTTTTAAAATAATTATTTTAATGCATCGAATCACATCTATATTACATAATAATTTTTTTAATTTTTTAAACAATAACAATAATAATTGTAATTTAATTTATTATACACCTATTAAATTTGATGATGTAATTTTAAAAAAAAACTACACAGTAAAGTAATTTAAAAAAGTGTGCACAGAAAATTTAAATTAAAATGATAAAAAATTTTTTATCAAAATTATTATTGTTATTATTATTGATATATTTTTTTTAATGATTATTAAAATGTAATAAATTTTTTTTTTATCTTTTGAGATATATTTAAATTAAACAAACTTTAAATTAAATTTTATGTTTCGTTAGAGATTATAGAATCGCAATTACAATTTGTAATTTATTTCTTTTAATTAATTGAAAAATTTTTAAATGCTAAACGGAAATATATTTTCTAGTTAAATATTTTATTTTGAATTAAACAATTTTGCCAGTTGATCTAAAGTTATGATTGTGTAGAATTTGATAGATTTATGATTCCAATATTATTTACCATAATATTTGAAAATTTAGGTTCATAAAATAAAAACAAATCTACACTGTCAGATTGCTGTGCTTGAATTTTTAAAATATGATAATTCAAGCACAGCAACCTGATCCAATTTAAATGAACATTATTTTAAAATAATTAATAACATTTTTTGGGAATTTATTTTTTGGTTAATTAATAAAAAATTATTATAAATATTATTTTCAACAAATTTTAAAAATTTATTAATTAAATAATTTTAATAAAATCATTATTTAAAAATTACCTATTATTTTGATTAATTTACATCGTTTAATTTTTTTACTGGAAAAAGGGAAGGCAGACAAACAGACCGTGTTAGCTACCTAGCTTATTCTGTCCATTTTGTAACAGCGCATGCCGGCAATCTGGTTATATTATAATCTTTGATGCTGGAACGAGGGATCCGTACGACGATGATCCTACCGTGGTATCACGTTGTATATAATTATTTACCCGCAAATAAATACCTTTATAGGGTAACTGTACTAGTGGTCGGGTACCTTGTTCATATTTGAGTAATTAATAATTTTTTTTTTAAATAAATTAAAAAATAAAGTGAGAATATTGTTCTTATAAATATTAATAATATTTGCAAATCAAAATTTTAGCTTTTGAATCAATTAAAATACAAATAAAACAATAAAAACAAAACCATGCTCTCAAAAGTAGGCACTAAATTTAAAATTTATTGATTCGGTAAATATTATTTTATCATAAATATAATATTTTTTAATGCTAATTTCAAAAATAAATTAACAATTTTATAATTAAATAATAACAAATTTTAGTTTAATACATTCAATGCGGCAGATTTATTTAAAATACATTAATTAAGCTATGTTTAGAGTTTTTAAAACATTTTTATTAAGTATGATTGTCCTGTCTTCAGTAATCACGCTCATAAATTCAATTTAATAAATTATAAGAATTTTATTTATCGGTCTATACGAGTAAATATTATCATTCATAAATACAAATTCATGTAACTTTAATGAATAATATTAAACTGCTTTTTATTTGTTAAATGTGGTCGAAAACAATATCGTATACATCACATCAACAACAGTTTAATAATATTTTAAATAGTATAATAGTATATTTTAATAATATTTATAAGAACAATATTCTCACTTTAAAATTAAAATTGATTTTAAATTAAAATTTTTGATTTTAATTTTTTGATTTTAAGGGAAAAACAATCTAACAAATAAAAAGCAATTTAATATTATTCATAAATTGCATTAATTTGTATTTATGAATGATAATAATTACTCGTATAGACTGATAAATGAAATTCTTTCTCAATTAACAACGAGTGATAAAATAAATGTAGAATTTTAATTATTTCGTAAACAATCGCTACTCGTATAGGCCACAGATAAAAAACTAATGATTAAAGTAAATCAAAATAATTAAAAAAAATTAACTTCTTAAAAGTTAATATTTTTAATTAAAGGCAAAAAGGAATTCAAATACGATGTTTGACTTCTTTACTTTACAAATCCAAATTTAAGATTCAAATTTAATTTAAAAAAAAATTATAAAAAATATCTTTGCAAAGATTCCATGAGAGTTATAAATTGAGATTGATGGTGTTTGCAAAGTGAAAAATTGACTATAAGATTAAATTAACTGATTGTAAAACAAAATTATTATATTAAAAACAGGCTTAAATATTAAAAATAATTTAATAAAAAGCGAGATAATATAGGTAAGCGTTTATTTTGAGAAATCGACATAATTATATATATAGGGCAATTGACCCTGAACCCATCATTTGCTATATTATATTTTAGTTTTATGGTCCATAAAAATATTTTACTTTTTATATATTGTGGTTAATAAGAAGAACGGCATATGTTCTATGTATAAGCAATGTACCTATATTATTTTGTAATAATATATATGGATGTATCTCCCTAAATGTTACTATTTCGTTAATTTTCTTTAAAAAGTTCAATTTTTATAAAAATTTTGGCGAGAATTTTATCACTTATTCTCGTAGCTATAGA
Source organism: Anagrus nilaparvatae (assembly GCA_022575985.1). Classification (NCBI taxonomy): domain Eukaryota; kingdom Metazoa; phylum Arthropoda; class Insecta; order Hymenoptera; family Mymaridae; genus Anagrus; species Anagrus nilaparvatae. The sequence goes on from JAKSXM010000165.1 coordinate 9,187,610, forward strand.
CAATGAACCAAATGGTCATTTTTGGTCTAAAATAACCAATTTTTGAATTGTTGCCAAAATTTTAAAAAGCCATTTTCGTCAAAAATTACAATTTCATAAATTAGTTATTTTAGACCAATAATGACGATTTGATTAATTGGCTATAGCAGCGAGAGAATAAGTGATTAAAAATGTCATTTTACAGGACTTGAAAGGTGACACTTATAATAAAAAAATGAGATCAACCTGAAAAATTAGCAAAAAACTGTATTTTATAACATTAAGTTCTGTGTTTCTAAGCCCAGAAAGGCCATTGGCATGAAGGAGGGTGATTGGAATGTTTTTTCTAGTTAATTTTTATTTTCGAAATAGCAAACAAACTAAGAGTTAGCAAATTAAAAAAAAGTTATAGCAATATTTAGCAAATTCTAAGCTTTCGAATGAGCCCTTGTGCATTAAAATTGGTTTAATTAAATTTTGAATGCTCAGGATACCGAGGTGCTGTTTTATTATTTATTTCTTTTTATTTGTTAAATTATATTTAAAATTTAATTTTTAACATTAGAATTAATAACAATTAAGTATAAATAATGAACTGAAGGCATTCATTCGCCAAAAAAGTTTATTTATTATAGTAATTAAAGTTACTTCTAAGTTCACCGAGTGCTTAAGTGGCCGACTTCTAGTACAGTTACCCAATATATCTATTCGTTCCCTGCGAGGGGCGTGGTTTAGTAGGTCACGTGGTGTTCTTAATTTTTTCGGGCATAATTATACGTGTAGCATAGGAAAGTTCAGGAAAAACATTAATTATTCAATTTGAAGAAGTTTATTTCACAATTTAATCATTGAAAAACCTGTTAAATATATTAAGTAAATTCTGGAAGCAATTGAAGAAAAATATGTATTTAATTTTTTGTAAATAGTAAGCTATTTTTTATGTTAATAAGGTTATGTGTTTTGTTGTGTATACATTTAATTTAAAATAATAATTTTTAAAATTTGATAAGAAAATTAAAAATTTTACTTTATTTCATTTAAATATATTTTTTTTATTAATTTTTTGTCATTTATTTCATTTTTTTTCAATTATTAAATTTTATTTCACTTATTTCTTTGATTTTCTCTCTTCTTTGTGTTAGGAAAATAAATTAATTTTATTCCGGGGTTTTTATTAAATCTATTTTAACAATTTACAATACAATAATCTATAACAAATTTTTTAATATTAAAATAATTAATACTTTTTATAAATTTTGCATGCTATTATAAACAAATATGCCCGAAAAATAATTGTTTAACCTGCACCGATGGCGCATCAATCGAATCTCAATTCTCCCCTCTACCTCGACGCAGGGAGCGAATAATATTTATTTTAACCTACTGCAAAATAAAAATATAGCATTGTTGCCAGCTCCTCTGTAAAAACCGGCTTTTGAACACGGTCTGTTTGTCCGTCATCCAAAAAAGTAGGAAGTGTTGACATCTATAAAACACATGCTGAATAAAAAAATTTTTTCTTGTCAGTAGCCAGGAAGCACGTATTTCCCGGCCGCAGCGTTATTCGAAAATACGTGTTTTCTAGCCACTGACGAAGAAAAATTATGTTTTGGCCTCGGCCGTAAAAAAAGAATGTCCCAGATCGCAGTTTGCCATCCTCGGCTTCGCCTCTGATTGCAATTCACGTGCGATCTGGGCCATTCTTTATTTTTGCGGCCTAGGATAAAAATATACTATTTATAGATCAAGTAAATTGAAAATTGGTAAAAATTTTTTTTTACAAGTGATTAAAATTCTGAAATTCAACTTTTTGATTAAAGTGTCAAAATTTAATTCTCTATACTCTTTATGATTTAATTCGATTTAATTTTATAAGTTACAAATAATAAGATATACAAATTTGATGGTAAAAATTTGAAACACGTGCGTCAAACTAATAATCTGAGATGTATGTTTCTAAATTTAAAACACTGTTTCTTTTGATGGTTCAAATAGATTAGCTAACTTGGTTTTAAAAAAAAATATCCCCTGATACATTGCAACTAGATATGCAATTCTGTACTAGGGAAGCATTAAGAGCGGAACTTTGCTTTATTTTACAAAAAAATTCCATATCTACGAATAAATTAATGTATTCAGTTTTAAAAAGTAACAATAAAAAAAATTATTAATTTTTAGACAAAATGGCAACAGTAAAAGAACAACTGATATCACTCGTAACAGAACCTGTTGCTGCTAGTCGAAATAAAATTACCATTGTCGGAGTTGGGCAAGTTGGCATGGCTTGTGCCTTCAGTATTCTAACAAACGTAAGAATTTATTTTAAAAATTTTCATAAAAATTTGTTACTTGTCCAAAAAAAAAATGATAATACAATTTTTGTTACAGAATGTTTCAAGTGACATTGTACTAATTGATGTAATGGAAGAAAAACTGAAAGGTGAAATGTTAGATTTACAGCATGGCAGTTCATTTTTAAAAAATGCTAAAATAAATGCAAGTAAAGATTATGCAGTATCAGCAAATTCAAGTATTTGTATCGTAACCGCTGGTGCACGTCAGCGTGAAGGTGAATCTAGATTAAATTTAGTTCAAAGAAATACTGACATATTCAAAGGAATAATACCAGAGTTAATAAAATACAGTCCAAATACCATTTTACTAATTGTATCGAATCCAGTTGATATTTTATCGTACGTCGCATGGAAATTATCTGGTTTGCCAAGAAATCGTGTTATTGGAAGTGGTACTAATCTTGATTCAGCACGTTTTCGCTTTTTATTATCACAGAGATTAAGTGTTGCACCAACATCGTGTCATGGCTGGATTATTGGAGAACATGGAGATACTAGTGGTAAATAATAATTAAAATATTTTACAGATACTAATTGAAAAGCAAAAACAAATGAAATTTTAGAAATATCAAATAATACATCAAATTATTTCTAAACATCCGAGAGGTGAAATGTGCAGGAGGAACAGAGGGTGGGCTGGGCGGATTTAATCACTTTTGGTCAGTTGATCAGAAAAATTTTTTGTCAAAAAAGTCAAGGAATTATTTCTGAATTTTAACGAAATTAAAAACTTTTACTTTTTTAATAATAAAATTAAAATAAATCCTATTGCAAAAATTTTCACCTTTTTTTGTTCTAAAACATAAAATCAAATAAAAACTAGGGATATTTAAAATTCTTGGCAAATAAATTTTGTGAAAGCTTTGTAAATTCAATGTCTATCTTTAAATTTTATTTATAGTAAAAGTCATAAATAAATGAAGCGTTTATTTAAAATTTTAATATCAAATGAAAAAATCAAATAAATCTAAAATTAAAATATTTTCTTGCAGTTCCTGTTTGGTCAAGCGTTAACGTCGCTGGTATAAGATTACGCGATATAAAAGAAGATATTGGAACAGAAACAGATAATGAAAAATGGAATGAATTACATACAGAAGTAGTACAAAGTGCTTATGAAATAATTAAATTAAAAGGTTATACTTCATGGGCTATCGGTCTTAGCGTATCAAATCTTGCATCATCAATTTTAAGAAACTCTAATCAAATTCATCCAGTATCAACTATGGTTACGGTAATTTAATTTTTTATTTATTTTTTTGTTAATATTTTATTTTTTTAATTTTGAATTTTTTTTTTCTAACAGGGTCATCATGGTATTGAAGACGAAGTATTTTTATCCTTGCCATGCACACTTGGTGAAGCTGGTATTGCTTATGTTATACAGCAGAAACTTACTGATAAAGAAGTTGCTATGCTAAGAAAATCAGCTAAAACAATGAGTGAAGTTCAAAAAGGACTTAAATTTTAATTATTTTTTTGAATTAATTTTTTATATTTTTCATTTTTTTATTCTTATTTTTGCTCTCTTTGCATGTAGAATCAGTTTTTGGTATTTGAATTTAAAGTATTTTCCAAAAGTATTATTTGTTTTATTTTCTATTAAGTATTTAATTAAAATTTAAGATTGCATTTTTTTAATTCAAATATTGAAACTGTGAATCAACTTAAATATTAATATTTAGGTTAATCTTGCAATAAAATGTATGCCTAATACGAATTTAATGTCGATTTAGGCTTCCATTGTTAATATGATTTAGGCCAAAAAAATATATTTTACAAGTGAAGACAAATTCATTTTATTAGTTCAAAATTTTATGATGTAAGCCAGTCAATAATTATTATTTAAAACTGACTAAATTGTTTAAAAATTCAATATTATTTGCTGGCAAAGTACAAAAATACAAAAAAGTATGTAAAAATATTTTTTGAATTTTGCTTGAATTTTCAAACAATTCAATCAAAGTTTAAGCGAAACACTCTGATTTTATGGGACTAAAAATTTGATGAAAAGACTTATGAAGTATACAAAAATTAAAAAATAATGTAAAATAACATCCAAGCATTATTTTATAAAATAATTTCATTTTTGACGAAATTTTAGCCTACTTTTAATAATTAAAATTTTATTTTGTAAATAATGGACTGAAATTGTAAATGAAAAGCATCGAAAGTAAAAAAAAAAAATCTATATGTATGTTTGTCACTAAATATTTGAACAAATCAAATTTCTAAATGTAAATTTCTTTCGTAAATGTCTATAATATGTGTCAAATAATTGTATTATAAATTATAATAAATAAATTTAAATTTAAAATTCAAAATTGTGAAGTTACTCACATACCCCCAAAAATCAAGTATTTTAAAAATATTTTCATAAATAACAAATTTTTTAACCTAAAAAAATAAATTTATAAGTTAATAATAATTGAATTAAACCAAAAATGTTAATATAAAAAAATTTTTAGCAAGAATTTAAATACTTAAATGGCGAAATGTTATTCGAGAAAATTTGTAAAAAAAATTTTTTATTAAATTTAAAGAATTTTAATTATAGTAACATCAAATATTTATCATCTGCAAAATCAAGACAATATATTTATTTAAATAATAATAATAATGATTGTGCAAAAAGGAATTATAGTCGTTCGTGAGTAAATTAATTTTGGTTAAAAAAAGTATTCTTTATTCGAAGCCCAATTTTTTTAGAACTACTTTACGAGCATGTTTACGTGAAGAATTAAAATGTGATATCGCTGAACCAATTATTGATGCATGTAATAAAATTACAATCGTTGGGGCTGGTATGGTTGGTGTGTCATGTGCTACTGCTATTTTATTCCAAGTAAAAATATTTTTCATTGTTTTTGGCTTAATTTTCATTTAAATTAATTTAATTGTTTATATCAGAAAATTAGCAGTCATATAGCATTGGTTGACGCATTTCCAAAAAAATTAAGAGGTGAAGGTTTAGATTTATGTCATGGTTTACCATTTTTAGGAAGTCCAAAAATTGAATATGATACAAGTACGTTATTAAAAAAAATTAATTTCAGCTTATAAATAAAAATATTTAAAATTTTAGATTTTTGCATATCTAGTAATTCAAAAGTAATAATAATTGCTGTTGGTTGTCATGAAAGTAAAGATGAAACAAATTGCGAAGGTATTCAAGGTAATGCTGACATAATTAAGAGTATAATTAACCCATTAATTGAATTTAGTCCAGATGCTGTTTTTTTAATTGTTACAAAACCAGGTTTCAAAAAATTCTTTTGATTAAATAAAAATTTTTATATAAATTTACTAAAAAATATGTTTTAAGTTGATATTTTAGCATGGTTAACGTGGAAATTAAGTGGTTTACCAATAAATAAAGTTATTGGAAGTGGTACACATTTAGCAACATCAAGATTTCGTTATATGATTGGCGATCGTTTAGGTATCGCTGGTTCATCAGTTAATGGATATATTGTAGGCGAAACTGGTGAAACTGCAGGTAAAAAATTATATTTTCTTATAATATTTTCTTATAATATTATAATTTATCAAAAAAATTGTTGGTTTTAGTACCACTATGGTCTGGTGTTAGTATCGCTGGAACACAATTTCGCGATGCTATAACAAATATTGGTATGCCAATGGATGAAGAAAAATGGAATGCAATTTATAAAACTGTTATATCATCGTAAGTCATTTTTTTATAATTAAAAAAAAATTAAATTCTTTATTATTTTATGCTAGTTTGATTAAAAATAATTAAATGGACTTGTAGAGATAATTAAATGGGGTGTTTCAGGTAATAAAATAGCGAATAATGTTTTTTATAAACTTGCTATATGAAAATATACGCATGTTTCTAAGGAAGGAGGGGTGGGATTTCTAGATACCTACCTAAATTAATTTCAAAAAATAATGTTAAGATTTTCAGAAGCTACAAAAAAAAGGTCTTTAAGTATTAAAACTTTTGATGAAATTTTTTATAAATTCAGGCCCAAATTGACGCCATTTTCAAAGAAAAATTCATAATAAATAGTGTAATTACTACGACCTAAAAAGAAAAATAAAGAAAATGAACAAAGACGCACACAACTTACAATTCGGAGCAATCATTAATGACCAAAGGCCATTTTTTAGCTAGCAAAACTTTTCGGAATTTTCTGCACTCGTTGTACGCTTAGGTAGGAAAAAATATCGTAAGCACCATGGGCGAAAAACTTCAGAAACTAGTGTGAGCACTAGCACGAGTACTCGGCGAAGCAGGGTTAAAAATTTACGCCTTTGATACTTAATACACTATATATTAATTTTTGAAAAAATTACAAACTTGAAGCAATTTGTATTATACACAAATTGTAATGTACATACATGGAACAAGTTTACTAAAAATTTTTAATGTAAAATATATAATTATGATATGAGCCCCTAAATCGAGTCCCATTTGACCCCCCCCCCCTCGATTTCCGAGCCTTCTTGGGTACCCCTCTCTGTAAACATGTTCCATATAATAACCTGAATTACTCCATATATTATAATTTTAAAACAACAATAACATGATTTACAAATGTTAAAAAAACTAGATTATTTCACAATTTACATAAAATTTGTATATCGTAATTTTTGTTTTATATTTTTTTTTTTCTTATCACGCATATTATTATTAATTACAGTTGTGATACAGTGAGTTGTTTGAAAGGATATGCTAATATTGGTATTGGACTTGCCGTTGCTGATATAGTCAAGGACATACTTGGTAACACACAATCAATTAAAACAGTTTCAACTCTTTCACAAGTAATTATTAAAATTTTTTTTTTTTTAATTTTAAGTTAATAAAAATTTTTAATTTTTTTTCAAAAGGGTCATTATAATATACAAAGTGAAACATTTATGTCATTACCATGCACTATTGGTTCAAATGGTATAACAAGTATGATTAGAATGCACGTTACTGAAGAAGAACAAAAATTAATACAAGCATCGGCTAAAAAAATTGATGATTTACAAAAAACAATTAAATTATAGTTTTATTGTCCCGTACTGAATTTTATATTTGTAAAAATTTTGTTTATGTTTATATTTTTGTCTTTTTTTAAATTAAAAAATTGATTTTTTCCTCTAGACATAAATTTATTAATTTATAATCTTGTAAAGAAAAATTAATAACTTTCCCTACAATCTCATTTGAATCCTTGTTTTTAAATACGTCAGTGGTAATAATTATATATTTACGTTAAAACCCATAAATACATTTCATTTTTATTTTTTTACTTTCGTCACATTTACGTCATTTCAAAAAAATAAAAAAAAAATTTTAAATTCCGTTACTTATTCTATTTCAACAAAATTTTTTAATTATTCTGTTGACCTAATTAAATTTTTGAAGATTATGTGATATTTTAATTACTGATTTGTTTTGGATTATAAAATTTAACAAAATAACTCCTGGTATTTTGAATACTAATAATTTAAGAAAAATGGAGTTTCTGCAATTTACGTATGAGGCCAATTTCACTAGCTTCAGAGTTCAATTAAAGATTCAACAAGATGAATTTTCATCGCGAGGTACCACCAATCAAACCTTTTTGGTATTTCTTTAGTTTTTTTTTTTTTGAGAGAGAAATCTCTGGGAAATATTACTATAGAATTATAAGCTTTGAAAAAATTTTACTGATAATAACCCTAGTAAAATTTACCCTAGAGGTAATTAATAAATTTACCCTAGTTATTTTCTACGGCGTACCGCGTCACGGGGCAAAAGAATACTTTTTTTAAATATTTTATTTTTAATTGGTTTTTCTGATTTTTTGGGTTTAATGAACTTATTACTCGTTGGGATTTTTTCAAAAAACTTGTACAAAAATCTCAAACGCCCGAGCCACAAGAGAAACAGTGTCAAGAATCAAATTTTAAATGCTATATTTTCTAAATTTTTAAATTCATAATCTTACTGATTTTTGTCTGTAATAATGACAGATAAAAAAAAATATTAAAAAATCAGGCCATTTGTGTTCAAATTAAATTTTGCAATGCAAACAAATTTTATTTTGTTTAAAAATTTACAGAAAAATAGTATGCTTTTTGATTTTTATAATTCGAATTTTAAGGTCACTTTCATGATAATCGAATAGTGAAATATTAGTAATTAAGAACTGATCCAATCAGCTATGAATTTTTCATTCCCTCTTTTCTTAAACAATTTCTCTTAACTTTATTTATACAAGCATGAAAAAATTGGTTCAATTTTAAGACTCGTATAAACTTACGATCTTTACAGTAAATTTAGCATCAAGGGTGCAAGAGCTTTGACATTAGTGAATCACTACCACAACAAAGTTTTTCATCCTTTGTGCTAATAATTTGTTTTTTGCATGCCTATATAGACAGCCCACAAGAATTTGGGTGACTTTTAGGAAATTAATTAGATGGCTTCAAATGCACGGTTGGTATAGGCCATATTTGAAATATTCATTAAGTATGGTGAAAAATATTACTTAAATTTTGGGGGATGAATCCTCCCTCAGGACAATGAGGTGTAGGATAAATTTTGCGTACTTTATCAAAAAGCTTTGAACGAGATTTAAGCCTGAACAGACAAAAAACTATTTCTGTAATAATGTTTTCACTCATGCTACCCAGTCAAATAAAATTCAACAAAATTTTCAACTTTCAGTTACATTGAAATTTTATTTTCTATGAGAATATGTTAATTAATTTATGCATACATTTTTGTGTAAATAAAAATAAATAAAAAATACGATCATAAAATTTGGCAATTTTGAATATTTATGATCTACGCAAGTAATTAAGGTGAAATAATTAATGAGAACGTTCGTACATTTCAATAGCAATAAAAATACTACGTCGGTATAGCATCAAAGCAATAAAAAAAAATTAAATAAACAATATAAAAAGCGGAAGAAGAAATCAAAGCTTATAAATTAAAAAATTATGTGTTGCTAATCATCGAAATATTCAGAATATAAAAAATCATTTATTTGGCATTATTAAAATATTTCTTTTCATTCATAAAATAAATAAAAATTTAAATAGTATTGTAATTAAATGGACATCTAAATTTATTACTGAATACTTTTAAAGGTCGATTGTTTGATTTTTGCCTTAGGCTAGGCCATGGCAAGGTAATTTAAAAAAAGGTATTTAAAAAAATGCTATAGTAAAATATTCGCACGTTAAATGTGTTAATTTTTTTTAATTTTTGGCGCCAAAAATTTATTAGTCGAAAGTTCTAAATATTTTGATAGCTTAACGACTCCCTAGTTTAAAATTTTGGCGATTGATGGCGAGAATTTTTTCTGTTCATTAGGTTCTGCTCGGAGTTTTAAGGGATTTGAGGGATTTTAATCTTCCGGAGAATTTTGTACCTTTGATAAAAACTTCTCATATTTCTGTACGAAAATCTGAATATTTTTTGCCAATAAAATTATTGCATTTTTTATAAGATTGAATTTTTCAGTTTTGTTATTCGCCTAACTTGAACATTTTAAAGTTATAAATTCTAGCAAATTCTAAATTCAATCTGAATCAATTCTTTTATTAGGTATGCTCAGGTGTCATATAAATATAGGTAAACGAGTTTTCTCACTCAGTGGCAAAAAAACATGATGCTTTTTATAGCCATTATACGGCGCCCGAGAAATATCTTTATTTTATCCTCATTATAACAAGGACAAAAAATTCATTTTACGATGATTTTGAAAAAATGGTTGCCAGTTCAGTTTATTTCGAAAAATATCGATTCTAAAAAATAAAAATATTAGCTGGGATTGGTTTGAAAATTTTAAAAATTTTACATAAATATACTCGTTTTAGAATTAATTTTTAAGGTATTGATCAAAACGACAAAATCTTACTCATGTCCTAGTAGCTTATACAATTTTTTTTTTTCTACAACCAGAAAACTTTGTTCTTGGTATATATTTTTTGCCAAACTTCCATCCAAATTTACTAAAATCTTATTTCAAATCTGCTCCATAACAATTGACCAAAAAAATTCCATTCAGAGATTTTGACACTTATAATCCATTCAAAAATTTTAGTTTATTTACTTAATGAATTAATTGAAAAAAAGGGAATATAAAATTTCAAAATTGGTGTAGAAACTTAAATTTTCAAAACATTTTTAAATAAAATCATTCCACAAATTATTAAGTCTTTTAGATAAACCAATGACATTCTTAAAATAAAAAAGTCCAATTACATAAAAAGAAAGTTACAATTAAAATAATTTGTACAACATTTTTTCAAAATTAATTAAAAAAAAAAACAAATTTATAATAGTGCAAAAAAATAAAAAATTAATATTTATGTAATATAGTTTAATTATTTACATTTAAAAACTCTATAACACATAAATCGAGGAGTGGTTTATGTCATTGATTGTATCCAATATCATACATTTAAAAAAAAAAAAAACCAGAGTTAAAAAGAGAGATAAAAAAAGCCATGTAAACTTGTCTCTCTACAGGTGGTTAATTTATTAAAATGCAGTGGTTTTGTATTAAATACACCTGTGACTAATAGAGCCCATAAATTTTTCTGAAATTTTCGTCACAAAAAAACTGTAAAATTTTTGAAAAAAACAAAATCTTTACACACAAATATTGATACACTCTAAATACATTTATAAAAAAAAAAACCTGAATAATATACAACTACTGTTGTGTTTGCTATGTCGTATTTTAGTTGTATATCGACTCCTCACCTGGAAACTTGAATATTATAGTGTAAAAATCTCGAATAACGCGAGTTGTTGATTATACACCTAACTCAGTTAACGAACGGACGTTCATTCGTTCGTTCGTTTTACTTTATAATTTAAAATATTTTTTTTTTTACACAATAAAAATTTTTATGCAAAAAACTTATTTTTTTTTATATAAAAAAATTTTTTGTGGCAATAGTGACCAAAAAGTATTTTTATAAAATTCTTGCGTATGCTGTACAACATTCAAATATTTATATATATGTGTGTATAAATAAATGATCGTGAAAAGTGAGAGGATATTTTTCATTTAAATATGTAAAAAAATTGTGATAGTGATTTCGTGCCTATGAAAAAATATATGATTAATATTTTATTGTTATTTTAAAAAATAGAAAAGTGTTTTTTTGCAATAAATGAAGAAAATAATTATTTTATGATAAACCAATGAAAAAACATTGGTATTCAAGAAAACGAAATCGTGGACGTTGCAAATTTTATTGAATTTTTCAAGTTTTTTTGTTAATTAGTTGTTAAGAATGACAATTTCCTACGCTAGCGAAGTGCCGAACGGATCGGCGTTTGGGTGTTTTTGGAGGATTCTTATAAAGTTAGTATTTTTTTTTAAATAATATTTTTTAATGCTTTTAATTAAATTGTACATCCTGAAAAATAAAAAATCAAAGATTACTAGAAAGAAACAAGTTCAAGGTTTTATTTTATAATGCGCGTGTGTGATTATTAAAGAAAATTTTTATTATTTTCTGTATGTGTGTTTGTGTGTGTAACACATAAGAAAATTATAAATTTGATTTAAAAAAAATCGCAGAAACTATAAAAAAAAATTTATTTTTTTTTTTTGTTGCATAATAATAAAAAAAAATAAAATAAAATTAATTTGCATAATAAAAAAAAATTTTCGAACGTAAAAATATTTCATCTAAGTGTTTAATTATTTTATTTTGTAATTATCGAACTTTACATTAAATTATATTGCAAGTGTGTTTGTGAAAGAAACAGCTGTGTATGCACATTTTTTATTTAAAAAAAAATTAATAATTATAAGTTGATCGTTTTTTTTTTTTTGTTTTTGCAATAATTTTTTTTTTGTGCAATTCAATTATTTGACATCTATAGTAAGAAAATTAATTATTAATTTGTGTGTTCTAGTTATTGAGTAATACTGACAAAAAATTTTATGCAATGAAAATAAAATTTAGTTTTTTTTATTGGGTTTGATGATTTTTAGGGTTTTTTTTGTGCTTATGCATCAGAGCAAGGATTATCTTTGCTGGAGATTCCTGTTATTACTAATGAGATTCAAAACAGGCCTTTAAATATGACTCATGCATAAACAAAATAGTAAACAGCCGAAAAAAATAAAAACTGGATTTCGGTTCTTGTTAGCCACAGATGAATAAATTTACGTGTTAGTCCCAAGTTAGTCCCAAAGATACTATCTTTAATTTATTAAATATCTTATAAAATATTTCTTAAAAGTGCATAAAAAATATTACATCTTAAATAATGCAAAATCATCATTTTTTTAATTCAATAATAATAACTCAATGGAAATTATAAAAAAAAAAAATACCGACATAAATTGTTACATAATTTTATGAATAATTGCTATAAATAAGAAATAATTTTTTTTTGTTCTCTGTAAATATTATAATTTTACAAAATAAATTTTTTTATTAAATGGTAATTTCGCAAAAACAGCCTGGAATTATAAATTATTTTTGCATAAAAATATCTAAATAAGTGTCTATTTGTTATTTCTTTTGATTTGTATCAGAGCTAAAGTACTGTAAAAAACGTATAAAAATTAACTTTTCCAAAATAATTTTTTCTTGCCAGTGGCCAGAAAGTACGTATTTTCCGGACACGACGCAATTCAAAGTTACGTGTTTTCTTTCCAATGATGAATAAAATAATAGTATATTTTATCCTAGGCCGTAAAAATAAAAAAAATGTAAATTGCAATCTGAGGCACCCTTTTTTTACGGCCGAGGGTCAAACATAATTTTTCTTCATTAATGGCAAAAAAACAAGAATTTTTGAATCCCGCCATGGCTGGGAATTACGTTCTTTTATGGCTGCACGCTGACAAGAAAAATTATATTTTGCCCCTAGCCATAAAAAAGGAATGCCCCAGATCACAGTTTAATTTATGTGCAATATGAGACATTTCTATTTTTACAGCCTAGGATAAAAATATACTATTTTTTAGCAGAAAGAGATTATAATATTTTTGCTATACGCAACCACAAAATCTATATTTTCTTGTGTTGTATTCACCTTGCAAGGTAATTTACGTGCAATCTGGAAAATTTATTTTTTTAGTAGTGGGTTGAATTTCGGGTATTCAAAGAAGATTTAAATTCTGCCACTGCAGACTTTTTTCGGGTTTCACACAAAATCTGACCTGCAAAAATCTGACAAAAAAGACCGAAATTTCGGGTACCCGACCCGACTTTCGGCTAACCACACACCCCCAGTCGTAATATACGTATCCAATTACGTATCCAATGTAGTGATTTACTGTAGAGATTTACAAGTGGTTAAAACCGGTTTTTGAGGGCAAAAAATTGAGAATTTGCATCTGAAATTTATTATCTTGGTCCCGAAAACCTTTTTCATCAAAATTTTTGCGATCAGAATGCGAAAAAACAACTCGCACGTATATGAAAGTTAGTATGTAGTTAAAAGAAAGTTATACTTTGATGCTTCCGTATTTTTTTTCAATAGAATCGCTGCATCATGTCATATTATCAATGTTATAAAAATTAAATGTTTGTATTGGATATTATTTTTTCATTATTGAAGGTTTCCTTCTATACGCACACACCACCTCCCGCCATATACTTCCATGCTATTCGATGTTTACACAGTCCCATACATTCAATGCTTTTGCAATGCAGGGAAGTGAATATTTTCAAAAGCGACACGATGCAGCGTACCGTTTCATATATACCGGGTGGAAGACACTTGCCGCAGATATTTATACATTGATAGGATATGTTAAGGCATTACCACGACAATTGTGTTCCACATATAATATATATGTTACGGGTAGAGTCCGATCTCTGGATAGTCCTAGGTCTATCCGGATAAACCTAGGACTATCCAAGTGGAGTTGGATAAAGTCCGATTCTTGATTTTTTTCATCTTTTTTGTTCAACTTTATCCGGCATCGCTTGGATACTCCTAGGATTATCCAAGAGGCTTGGATAAAGTCCGATTCGTAAAAAATGTGAACAAAATAAAAAAAAAAAAAAAAATTATTTCACCATATTATTTTTTTATTTTATTTGTCATAATTTTATACTCAAATAATTTTTTGATTTAGTCAAATTAAATAATTCTATAAAGCAACTTTATTTTGAAGAAACTCAATTTCAGAAAAATGAACTTCAAACACTCCAGCCTATGAACGTGACAACTGAAAATATTTGTAAAAACTGTGTTAATAACATTTCATGCGAAATTTGTTCAAAAGAGTTTAGTATAAGTGATAATAGAAAAAGTGCGAAATGTGCGTTAGATAATGAAGCTTCAAAAATGATCAAAAGATCAAATTCTAAGTTTCTAAATTGCAAAGTTGGAGATACAGTCAGAGTGGGTATTCCTGATGTAGACAGAGGTCGCGGAGATTTTAGAAACATATTAATGGCAATAATAGAAATCAGCAATAACGGATTGTATTAATTAGCTAATTATCATGGAACAATAGAAGAAAAATTTTCGCGGAATCAATTTACACCTTTACGAATGCAAACCACATAGATGTATCAAAAATATCCACTGAAAAGAGAACTTTACGCCAACTTGCAATAATGGCATCTAAATTTGGTGGTCGAGGCTTTCAAAGGTGTGACTGCAAACAAGGTTGCAAAACTAATAAATGCAAGTGCAAATCAAATGGACTCAAATGCAACTCAAAATGTCACAGCAGTTTATCTTGTATAAATAAATAAAAATAAATTTATATATTGTAGCTAAAATTTTGTATTTTGTATTTTTTTTATATTTAATTTCACTAAATCAAAAAATTATTTGAGTATAAAATTATGACAAATAAAATAAAAAAATAATACGGTGAAATAATTTTTTTTTTTTTTTGTTCACATTTTTTATGAATCGGACTTTTTCCAAGCCTCTTGGATAATCCTAGGACTATCCAAGCGGTGCCGGATAAAGTTGAACAAAAAAAGTCAAAAAATTCAAGAATCGGACTTTATCCAACTCCGCTCGGATAGTCCTAGGTTTATCCGGATAGACCTAGGACTATCCAGAGATCGGACTCTACCCGTAACATATATGGCTCATTTTCATTTTTTTTGAAAAAATATCTTACAAAAACTAAAAATAAAAAATTCCTTTTTTAAAGTCCGAACAAGGCTTTTTAGACTTTTTTCACCAATATTTATTCAGTGTTGCATAAAAATCACCATAACGAACCATTTACATCAATTTATTACGTTTTTTCATATAATTATAAGGTAAAAACAGCTTAAAACCATTAAATACCAAAATCGTTACATACGGCCTTAATACATGAATTTTTCTAGGTTTTATGTATTTTAGAGAACAATATCATATATTTTTAAAGAATTCTTACTAAAAAAACGAGTTTTGGAGGTAAATTTTAAAAATATTTAATAATTTTAACAAAAATGAGGAACGGTAAAGGCAGGAACGGTAAAGGCTTTTTTATAGAAAAATCAAAATAATTCCTAGAGAAATGAACAAAAAAACTTTTCCGTTTGGAAAGTAAAGTATTTTTATGATTGAAACTTGCTACGTTTTTAATATTTTAATTACAACGCTTCTTAATAGGAGATCTAGGGGGGTACGGTAAAGGCTTTTGTTTTTGTCCCTTCGTTATTTCTGAACTTAAACCCATTTTGTTTTCCTATTTAACAATCATTTTAAGTGCTCTTGGTGTGAGAATTTTTTGTTTATGTATTTAAGTTGTCATTTATGCGGTTAAAAGGTTTTAAAAATGTTTTTACGAAGAGAAATCAAATTTAATATAATTAAATTACGTTTTTCATAAAAATTTTGTAAAATCGTGTGACAAACCTTCTCACCCTTGTAATAATTAGTAAAACTAAGTTTAAATTTTTTCTATATGGAAAAAGTTGAACCTTATGATATAGCAATTAAGCCCAAAACAAAAATTTTTGAAAATTAATCGATAGGTGTGAGTGACAGACACTCAAAGTATAGGAATCTCCTTTGTGACAGGGAACGGTAAAGGCTTTTTTGCTATATTTTTATGTTTTAGAGTAGTTAAAACATTAAATTATGTTGATTTTTATGGTGTACCATCGAAAACTAATTGAAATTAAAAATTTAAAAAAAAAAAATTTTTAAATTAATGCATCTGTTAGTCGGAAACGTGTTGTACGTCATTATTGCAAAAAAAACAATAATGAGCCATATATAGCATAAGGTATTTCGGGCTGGTCACGTGACTTTGAATACTCGAGGAAAACAAAGCAGAATTTAACATGCAAAAGGATAGGACCGGTCATTATTTTGATTAATTATTTAATAATTAAAGATTAAAAGTGCTTTATTTAAAAAAAAAAACATTCTTCTATGCTTTTAAATAAATAATTAAAAATTTTTTCTTATATATAAATATATCGTAATAAAGTTTTTTAAGTGTATGCAAAAGAAATGCAACTTAACCTATAGTATATGAGCTTTAAATAAATAGCAACTCAGATTTGTGTTTATTCTCAGTTGGAAACTTAATATTACATTAAAAAAATATTTAATTTTACCTGCATCAATGAATAAAAATGTAAGTAATTATATCAATATTTGTAATATTTATAAAAATAATAAAATTAAAAAAATGCAAAATTGTTTTTACAGATACCTCAAAAAATGAGTTATGTAAATAATTTGAATGGTGAAGTTCAGAGTAGATACAAAGATAAAATAAATAGTATATTTTTACCCATGGCCACAAAAGTAAAGAATGGCCCAAATCGCACGTAAATTACCGTCCGAGGCGAAGCCGAGGATGATAAACTGCGATTTGGGGCATCCTTTTTTTGTGGCCAAGGACAAAACATAATTTTTCTTGCTCAGTGTCGAGAAAATGCGTTTTTTCGAATAGCGCAGCGGCCAGAAAACACGCACTTTCTGGACACTAACAAGAAAAATAATTTTCTCAGTTGACCCTTATGATTTAAATGTTAAAAGTTCATATTATGTAAAAAACTTTGCTGAAGTCCCAGAAATAACTTGGATTGACATTGAGAATTATTTTATTTCAACAAAAAGTTTTTATACAAGAGAATCCTTGAAAGCATACAAAAGTCTTGAAGCTGTTAAATATATGAATGCAGGTTTTGTTTTTAATCTTTCTGGATTTAAGATAAATGGATATTTTGTAATTAAAGGCAACGTAGGTATTCATTTTATTTTTTGTTAGTAAAAATTGCTAAGTCGATGACTATTTCATCTTAGGTCAAGCATTCACAAAGGCAAAATGACACTCCTCTTAAAACTTGGTTGATTCTTGAACTTAATGGATCCATTGTAAGTGCCCATTGTAATTGTATGGCTGGATTAGGCGAAGTGTGTAGCCATACAGCTGCCATCGCCTTTGCTGTGCACTTTAATAAATCATCGCCATCATCATGTACAGATAAATTATGCGCTTGGAACGTACCATCAACTGCAAAAAAAATCCAGCCCAGTAAGATAAAAGATATAAATTGGGGGAAAGAAATAAAAAATAGAGATTATAAAGGTATTTAATATTTAAATTGTAAATAGTTTTTTGTAAAGCTTTAAAATTGAGTTTAATTTTATAAAAATTTTATAGTTGCTGATAAAATAAGTATACCAGAAATTGATTATTATAAATTTCTTTCAAAATTAAATGAAGTAAGTCCTGATGCAGTCATTTTAAAAGTTGTACCGCCTTTTGCTGCTTTGAGAGCAGAAGAAGAATTTGATGGTTTACCTTCTCCTCTTGGTGAAATTTATGACCCAGAAAATCGTTTATTAAGTTTAGAAAATTTGGTGAATAAGGAAATAAAATTACAAATTAAAAATACAAATAAATAAAAAAATTATTAACCAAAAATTATGTAAATCACTTAAAAAATGAAACTAGTTAAAAATGAAACTATTTAAATTAAAAGTAAAAGTAAAGATTTATGAAGTAAATTAAATTAAATTCTTATTAAGAAGTAAAGAGAAATGCAAGCAAAAAAAATTTATAGCAGAAGCTAATTAGTTACTGAACCATAGAAGGACAAAGATTAACCAAGCCACAGCAAACCACAACAACTTTGTCAAATAATGATTCACCTTCTTCATTTACTCGTAACATATCTATTGGAAGAGATCCATTATGAAGAATTGCATATTTTTGTCGAATAGATCCAATTACCCTCTCAACGTGTATTCTAACGCTGGCTATTTTTCTAGTTTTCTCAAGATCAACAGGTTCTAGTTGAGATACCCCTAAAATTGATATTACTTTCATTTATGATGAACTATTCCTTAATTTTATTGAAAATATTGCCTTACCCTTAGTGAATGCAGGCATATTTAAACTAGCTCCTACGTTATTCAAAGCATCTTCTATGGTGAAGCCTCTATCAGCAAGATTGAGGTCCCCAGGAATAAGCTTCTCTAACAGACCTGAATTTTCAGTTACATGCTTGTCGCTCGTGCGACCACCCCAGGCATCTAAAATATGGGCCACAGAACCTTGTGGTGTTATAACTACCTCTATTTTTGCTGTAAGATGATGTTTATAGCTCGACCAACATTGAGCACTGGAATATAGATTATTTGGTCTTTCTATAAAGACCTCAAAACAATCTATAATTGCTGTAACTTTTTTGCCAAAGGCCCTTATAAAGCATTTTGGCATTGTACTTATTAATGTGTTTCTATATGGCCAAAATATTAAAGGATTTAAAATTTTATGTAATACATGAATACATCTTCTGAAATATTTACTTGCAGTACTTACTGCAATATTAAACCTGTTAAGAAAATAAATATATTAAAAATTTATGAATTAATAAATATTGGAATTATACCTATAACTCAAATAAGTAAATGGTAAATTTAGTCTTAATTTAAGAAATGTAAGGATCAACTGCTGAAATGCTGGATTACGGGTAAAAAGGAATGGTTTAACAGTATCATATAAATGAAGCAGAGTTTTATAATTATGTATTCCTGTAAAAAAAATTGTTTTCGAATCATTATTATCAAAAGATTCTTCTGTTATTTCTAATCTGTTAAGCTTTTTTTTTAATTCAAAATTTTCTTCTCTTAATTTCTTTATTTCTTCACGTAAATTTTTCAATTCTAATTGCAAATTGGAAACCTCTTCATTCACAGAAAAATTTGAACCAGTATCGAGACTTACATCAGGTTCGGCAACCATTTCAATATCATCATGAATTTGGTTTTCTTTTGGCTGACTGGTTTCATTAGATTCTTGAATATTTGAGGTCTTATTACTTACCCTTTTAATTGATCGTTCATACCTATCTATCGCAGAATATTTTTTTAATGCCATTCCATGTCTATATCCTAAATTTTGGTTTGGGACCCAGTCAGGACTAAGAGGCTCTGATAAATCAGCTGGTTTACCTATTTATGTAATAATAAAAAAGTAAATTATAAAATGCTTTTTATGATATACTGTTTTGGAATCTAAGAATATATTTATTATATGCATTTATTATACAAATTATTTGCCTTTGATAAAGTGCTTATTGCAAACTCTAAAACTTTTCAATTGAGCAGCTGACAGTTCGCCTCTCTTTAATACTCTAATCCAAGCACTTTGTCTTTCTTTAGATAATGAAGTGACATTCTTAATTTTAGCATATTTAAGACACTTTTCACTGATAATAGCTGGAATTGGAAAGAAACTTAAGCCTTCTTCTCTTCCCAAAACAGATTTACAGTCAACAACCGAACAACTGAGAGGCATCTTTTAATAATCCTATATTCAAATAATTACTTACAACACTTTTTTTATTCCAATAAATTACTTTATCATGATATCTTAATAATTTTTTAATTTTTGATGATTAGTATTTGATTAAAAAATGTTACACTTAGAGGTTATAGGAGTGTATAGTTTATAATTACAAAAAAAATAATTTTAAAATACATAAAGAGGTAATAATTGTAGTTTTTTAACTTATGAAAGTTTCATAATTACACTTATCTTTTTAATTATCACTTTTAATCTTTAATTATTAAATAATAAATTAAATTATTGACCAGCCCTATCCTTTTGCATGTTAAATTCTGCTTTGTTTTCCTCGAGTATTCAAAGTCACGTGACCAGCCCGAAATACAAATACCTTATAGTATATAGTAAAGTATGAAATGGGTCGCACTACCGATGCTCCTGCAAAGATATACGAATGGACATAATTAAATATAGGATAAAGAGAAGCAGCCTGCCTCCCTCCAAATAATAAATATAGATACTCGGTGATTCCGAGCGGGACGTGTTGTTGTTTTTCAAAGCGGCGACGTTATTTGTCGATACTTGGATCTGTGCCTGCTATTGGCCGTCGAAAAACAAACAATACGTCCCGCTCGGAATCACCGTGTATATATGTTATACATATATTCTTTACTGACTCCTTGTATATTCTTTACTGACTCCTTATATATTCTTTACTGACTCCTACTCTTGTTTCTGATCTTCTCTTTTTGAAGGTTTCCTTCTATACGCACGTACCCCCTCCCGCCATATACTTCCATGCTATTCGACGTTTACACGGTCCCATACATTAAATGCTTTTGCCATACAGGAGGGTAAATATTTCAAAAAACAACACGATGCAACGATCGACACGTTTTATTATTATTATTATTTTTACATAGGGAAACTATATATTATACTTATAGCATAATAAGAGGGCCTAACGTATTCTAAGATATAGAAGGAAACCTTCTAGCGTGCTTCCAGAGAAGCACCTATGCCTTGCCTGCTTTTTTTGCATTGTCATCTAGAGTTTTAAATTAGTTATAATGTAATATTTCTTGAGTTAACGCAAAAAAGTGAAAATATAAAAAAATTCTAAACAAAATTTGAAAAAATCAAAGAACATGGATTGTGAAAATTTAGTTGTTTTAAATTCACCAAATACTACTTTAACAGAAAGTGACGTAATAAAAGTAATTAAAAAAATTTATGAAAATTCTTTTAAATTAATTGATTACAATTTTGATGACTACAGTAAGGATCAAAATGGTTTCGTTGCTCTTCATCGACGTCTTGATATAACAATTAAACTTAAAAATGCAAAAGATAATAAAAAATTAAATTTTTTTGTTAAATCAAAATCTAATGTTGATACTTTGGGCGGATATTTTCAATCAATTGATGATGTTTTAAAAGAGGAATCAATGTTTTATTCAATAATTCTTCCAGAATTGATACAAAATTATAAAATTGATCAATTTTCACCAAATTGTTATTTAATCAAGAACGATTTACTTGTTTTGGAAGACTTAAAAAACAAAAATTTTGTTATGGGTGATAAGCCATTAAAACCAGCTCAAATAAAATCAGCTTTAAGTGCATTAGGACGTTTTCATGCTTCTTCAATTTTATTAGAAACTCGTTTAGGTAAATCTTTAGATCAAGAATTTCCAGAATCATTTAAAGAAAAATTTTTTGCTGATAAAGAATCCTATTGGTACAAATTCAGCTTAACCAATAGCATTGCCTTAGCTGAAAAATTTGGACTTGGGGATTCAGAAAACTGTACAAGCATAATGGAAAAATTATTTGATTTTTTAAAACCATCAAAAAAACATCGTAATGTTATTTGTCATGCTGACATTTGGTCAAATAATTTAATGTTTGATGACAAAGGAAATTGTGTATTAATTGATTTTCAAGTGCTTAGATATTCACCAATGGTAAATGATCTATTACAATTGTTATATGTGAGTACAGAATCAAATTATCGTAAAGAATCAGAAAATGAATTGTTAAAGCATTATTATTCAGTACTTGATGAAACAATCAGAAAAAATAATCCTGATGCTAAAATACCAAAGTTTTGTGAATTAATTAATGCATACAATGATTTAAGAATATTTGGAAGAATTATGTTAATGTTACTTTCACCTGGATTAAATATTGATATGAAACTGTTAAATGAAGTCTCCAACGATTTAAATGGATTCAAAAAAGTAATGCTTGATTATGTTGATAAAAATGAAAAATATAGAAATTTAATGAAAACAGCTGTGCAAGAATTTTTAAGCCTTGAAGAAAATAAATAATTTTTATTTCTTTGTAAAATATACTTAAGAAACTTGTTCTTATCGGTCATTATATATATTTCTGTGTTCATTAAAAATTTATCTATATTAGCCTGGTAATTATTATAAAAAGTTGCTTGGTTTTTCGATTATAGTTATTTTGGGACCTTTAAAAGCTAATTTATACGATTGATAAAACTTGATGTAAAAAATGTAAAAAATTGATTAAAAGTATTAAAAATTAGTGAAAAATGTTTAATAATAATACTAAAATGTATATTGTAATAGCAGGTTGAATTCTAAAGCCAGTTACCAAAAAAATTAAATTATCAAAATCATATCTCATTTAATTACTCCCAATTACTGCCATAAAATATTGGTTCCATAAGAAATTATGTAATTTTCATGTGTTCGGTGGCAATACTTACAGGTAATTGAAAAATCTATAATTTTAAGATCATTATAAAATAGTAATTGCCAGAGTAAATTACATTGTCTGTAAATCAATTTTTATGTTGTTATACAGCTGAAAATTCAAAACATAAAATAAAAGCTAAAAATATGATCCGGAAATCTTAAACTCATAATATAAAATTGAACCAATTGCAATTGGTCACAGGTGGTTGGAACAAAAAAAAAATTTTTCCTGCAATACCCCCAAAAATCTTTGAAAATTCATGTTTCTACAAAGTCCCTTGAGACAGAAAATTATTACCCTAAAATTGGATCCGTTTAAATGGAGGAGGGGGGGGGGTCGCCCTAATTTAGAAAATTCTGGGGGGATTGGATAAAAAAAATGTTTGCATTTAAATTTTAGCAAATAACATGTTTATAGGATTGGATACCCTGAAAATCCGAAAATCCAGGGTGGAGTCAAATTTGCTCGATTTAAGGAGGGGAGTCAAATGGGACTTCAAATAATTTTGATTTAGGGAATCAGAATAATCCGGATTTAAGTATTTACAAATAATTTCGATTTAGGGAATTAGAACGATTAAGGCTTGGGGACTTAAAATAATTTAAGTTTAGGGATTTAGAATAATACGGATTTAGGAAATCAAAATAATTTGGTTTTAGAATTTTAACAACTTTTAAAGGTGGTACTTACAAATTATAAAAATAGCAAATTGTATTGTAATGTTGCGTAATATTTATGCATTATACTTAACCCCCCCTGTAGTAAACATAATTCATACACATTTAGATTGTCTTTACACAAACCGGTAATAATTTTTATTTTTCATTTCAGTTTGTGCTGTGGGTAATAAAAAATATTTTCAGGCAAAATTTTAAATTCCAAAACCTACAAATAGAGGCGATTCTCCCCCATATGATCAACCCCCATTTTGGGGTAACGATAAGAATATAGGGGGCTTTTTATTGTTCCAGATTAATGTGTGGTATAAAAAAAATGCATATCAAAAAAAGTTACCAATATTTTTTACTAATTAACTTTTCTTTGCAATTTAGATACCTCACCAACTTAAATCCTGATTTTCTATAGCAAAATATTAATTATCAGAGGCATTTTTATATTTCTAAGAATAAAAAAAAATAAATAACTAAAATTTTTTTACTAAATATGATAATTATGACTTTAATTATTTCTGTGTAAAAAAATAACAAAAACAAAAATATACAGTCTGGAAATACACTTCTATTATATCTTTTTACTTGACCTGATTTTTTTAATATCTAAAAGAAAAAACTTAATTTTATCAATTAATTATTAAAAAATTCTATTTGAATGCGGGTATTTTTTTATAAAATTTTGATAATAATATTTTTTTCCCCATACAAAATCAAAAAAAAAATTTCGAAAAAAAAATATTGTGCAATAAAATTATTTTTTATAAAATCATGATTTTTTTTTACATTTTATTAACTTAATTACATTATATTATACATTTAAATATTAAAAATTTTCTTTAGCAAAAAAAAAAAATGTCCTCGATTTATTAAAAACTTAGAATACAATTTTGCCCTCGAAATAATCTAGAAAAAAAAAATGCACACAATTTATTTATTTTTATGTAAAATAATTACAACTATTTCCGCAAGAGATGAATTTTTATCGATGAGAATAAGATGTCAAGGAAGATCACAATGACCTCAAAAAAAAATAGCATAAAATATGTGTTCTCTTGAATACACAAAAAGTAATTAGTATTCGTATTGTTTAACTGTTTTTATTTTTATTATCTAATTTAATGTTTAGATAAAACTTAAATATATGTGTTTTTGTTTTTTTTATTTTATAAATTTTTTGATATTTTTTTTTACAAGGCATATTTGAAGTTAATGTAGGTTTTGATAAGCTAGTGGGGAAATTTGGTCTGAAATAGTTAATTTATTGACACGTATCCAGGGAGGGGATCAATCTCGATCAATCATTTATTAAAGAACCATACTTCCTCCTCCCAATAGAAAAATTTTAGTGAAAATAGAAATATTTACAAAATAATCATTTATTTGGTTTCTGTATACCTCCAAGTGATTGAATGAGCTGTAATTTTGGGAATATTATTTTTTCGACAAATGAAATCTGATTTCGACTGGTAATCAAAAATCCAAACAATTTTTTAAAATAACTACCAGGCTCTATCATATAAGAACTTGATAAAAATTTCTCGAAAAATTATACAAACATAAAAGTAATTATCGATAAAGAAAATACATAATTCTTACTACTCACATTATAATTCAAAAGAATATTATAAAATTAATAAGCGAATAATAAAAAAAAAAAAATCAATAAAATTGCACTTTCACATATTTTAATGTCTTCATGTTCTATGGAATAATTTAATATTTATAAATAAAAAAATGACATTTATTACTTTCTTAAAAATAGCTGTGAATGATAATTGCAAATAAGTGTTGAATTAAAAAAATACTTTCTTGAATAATTATTTTATTAGATTTTTTAAAAAATATTTTTATGTCAAGTAAAATATTCAATAAAGAAATGATATTTATGTGTGTCCTTAACCTGTCAAAAAAATTAACTTATCAAAACTTTAAAAAGATAATGGTTGTTGTTGAATGTAAATTATATATGATAATAGTAAACGTAATTTTTTTTAACCATGGTTTTTATTAATGTAATATTTTTTCAATATTAATAATTTATTTTTTATGATACTGAAAAAGGTCTTTTGTAAATTCAATTTTTAAAAATACTATAGTGCATTGAGATTATTATTACCCTGTAATTTTGTTTTAAATTTGACATAAAAACTATTGATTTACTGATAATGAAAATTATAAGTGCGTAGTATAATAAAATATCAGTAAAATTTTTTGGAAATTATGAATTATCAATAACACACATTTTTACTTTCAATACGCACAAAAGTAAATGTTCAATTTTGTAAATAAAAAATTTTTTTTTCAAAATATTTTCGCCAGAATCTTTTATCTTTTGAAATTATAGTTACACTGTTATAAATTACAAAAAAAATAGTTTGTTTTTCAAGATATTAGCAAATTTTTTGAGAAAAATTGTCAATTTATAAAATTTTCGTAAATGTACGGAAAAATCGAAAATTTACAGTTTTATTTTTTGAAAATTCACAAAAAAAGATGTAAATTCATAATTTTGTATTGCACATTTGCGAAAGATAGTTGTAAATTTACAAAAGATACTTGTGAATCAACTAAAAAATTTAGAGAATTTTCAATGTTTTTGCAAATTTATTAAAATTTTCGTAGATTTACTCATTTTTTGCAAATTAAGTATTTTTTAAAAAAATTTAAGGAATTACTTTTAACAATGTACTTTTCAAAACTTTAATAAAATTTTATTTTTTCTAAAATACATATTGCATATCGCCACTATTAATTAGCAAAAACTCTTCCATCTCCTATGTGTTCAAATCGCTAATAATGTCAATATACAATAATACTTATGGATTCACAATGCTAGTTCTAAAATTTGATTTTGCACTGGGGCTGGATGCTAAAGTCGTAGTTTGGTCTATAGCAGTTGTATACAAATTAAGTATAGTCCTATACATACTTGTTCAACTAATATCTGCATAGAAAAATATAGATCATATTGATGTTGTATAGTATATGTACACAGAATGCAATACAGATACCATTTGCATTGGCTTATGTCGTATACGCGTTTTTTAGTTTTCGTATAGAAATAACATAGGTTAAGTTTATAGGGCATTAATAATATTATAAAAATTAAGTATTAGGTTACACGTTTAAGCTATAGACCATACAACGACTTTAGCATCCAGCCCCTGATGAGGTATTTTAACTAAATAAAAACTGTATCTTTATCATACAGTAAAGAATCCATTAAAAAAATTGCAAAATTCGTAAAATTTAATTTTGGTTATCCTAAGCAAAAACCTTTAGATTTAAGAAAATTAAATTGAATGTATAATTAGAATTAGAATAATATCACTGTAAAATTAATATCACACTGTATAATTTAAATATCATATAAAATATTACGTATCCACTTATATTTATACTATTGGAAGAACATTTCATTTGCGAGAAAAATTTTAATAGAATACTAAAGTATAAAACTAAATTCAGGATCAAAATGAATCATGTCATAAATGTAAATAAGTTTAATTATATCAAGAACTTGCGTAATTTGAGGATACACTTAAGCACACTGAGGCCAGATTGAATTGAATTCAGGTTTGTTCGGGTTTTTTTTAACCGATTACCACCGGTGCGGCCAAAACGTGCCACTTGAAAAATGGTATAAAAAGGCTTGTTTTTAATGATTGAACTCTCTGAAGAACTTTTTTGAAAGTTTGTATACACAAATGACCGAAAAACTAAATAATTGCTAAGAAACTATTACATTTTCAGTTATTTATAAAATTTTACTTTTACAATCGGTTAACTATATGAAATAGCGTAATATCAATTAAAAACGTTAAAACTTTTAAGCCAATTTACATTTTTGTCGTTTAAATTAAATCAGAAATCAACTAGGTAATTTGGCCTCGCTGTAAATTTATTTGCATATTCTTATCATTCGGTTTAATCAATCTGCTAAATTCTTAAACACATACAATTTTTTAACAAGAATATAATACATTTAAAATTAATTAGTTGTACAATTTATATTTATACATTTTTGAAAAACATTTTTAAAACCACAAATACGTGCAATTTATATCTTGGATAAAATACTTGAGTTTCCCAAAACGAATAAAAACTTTTTGCATAATTAAATTTTCATACCTTTTTAGTATAAATTACTGGTAATTGACGACATTTTTGAATTATAAAACTGCAATAAAACTACTATTTTAATGACATACACATTTTCTTATAATTTCATTAAAATCTCTATAATTAATATGATCAAATTTAATATAAAAATAGAAAAGGAAAGGATTATAATATCCTGAATGGTAAAAATATCATAATGATACTAATACACGATGGTTATCAGTTCTATTTATAGAAAATAATTATATCAAAGTATAAATATAGAAAATGTTATTATAAACGGTACTTTACTTGCCTATCAATATTATGTATGATTAAAATATCTAAATATAGGATATTTGATTATCAACTTATATTATACAGGATAAGAAAATATGCTTATAATTTACAGGATGTTTGTAATTATAGAAAATTTATTTATATTAATATATACTTGTACTTTTCTTTTTTTTTAATTAAAACTTATACTTTTTATTTGTGAGTTTCTTTTATTTTTTTTGCTTTAAATATTTTTTATTGGGATAGCTATTTTAAAAAATGGGATATAGTTTCTAAATAATATTGTGACGCGACATTAAATGAGGCAATTTTTCAACATATTTTTGCAAAAAAATTTTAAAAACACTGCATTATATTCAAAATTTTTAATTAAAGCATTCTGTATTCTGAAGATAATTAATAAAAAGGCCCAAGCATACCTGATATGAGAATAAAAATGCATTTTGAGAAAAAAATTATTAATTTATGTAAATTTTTTAATGAGTTTGTTTTAATGGCAGTTTGAGATAAATCTAAAATTATGTCACATTAATGAAATAATTTTAATTAATGTTTAAATTCACACTAAACTTTAAAGAATTTTTGGGTCCCCAGAAAAGAATTAATGTTAATTTCATTTTGTTGAGAGAGTGGTCCAGGAAATGCTGCGGAGTCCTGAAAATTGACATAAGATAGCAGAATACGTTAGGGCTAATGATTGAGTAAATAATGGGTATAAATAGGGATAAGAAAAAATGTATCCATGACCATTCAACACTAAATTATAATTAAAATTTTAAAAAAATTAATTAATCAATTTTATTTTAAATAATATAATAATTTTATTAAAATAATTAAACCAATTTATATTATCTAACAATAGCTAATAATTATATAATTAGAACATTGTTAAATTTTCCTTAGTCTCTTTATTTCAATTAATTTTAATTTTTTAAAATAAATGTGTTAAAATTGCATGTTCAAAATGCAATTAAGTATAAAAGAATTATTTTTTATAATAATTAATCTTATTTTTATTTATTATATCAAAAAATTTGATTTCCTAGAAATGAAAAATTAAACATTACTTTGCGGATTTTTTATATGTTTGCTTGTTTTTATTTTTTCTTCCAAGAATTTCGTGATTCAAATGATAAGATTTATGTTTAATTAACTCTAATTGTAAGTATAATCAATTTTATAACTGTCCAACTACAGTTAGATTCAAACTACTGATTTAATGTTACGTTATAAGCAACAGAATTTTTTAAAACTGGACTGATTCTGAACAGAATTTCTGGGGTCCAATTAATGTCGCCAAATAAAAATTTCGGAAAATTTTTGCTTCACCTTTTCAGAAAAATTTTAATTTTTCTTCATTTTCTGCCTTTTAGACCTTATCCATTTTTTTCGATATTTGATTTTTCAAAAATATACGTATATTACTTTTTTTTTTCTCAAAAACGTATTTTACATTCAAAAATTATTTCCGTATGGGGGCCCATAGAAAATTTTCCTTTTTTAACTAGTAGTAAGGGTTGTGATAATTCCTCTATTTTTAAGCAGAGCTTAAGTGATGCCTTACATCAAGTGAATTTTTTTCAGACTACTTAATTACTAATATGCTTCACACACACCTCTATGATGACAAAAAAAAGATAGAGTAAATATTTTTAAAAAATTTATAAGTTCTTGAAAATTCTTTATTAATATAAAAAATTGAATGCATGTTTATTTGTAAATAATGACGTATGTATTTATAATGTAATTTGTGATTGCATAAATAAAAAAAAAGAAAAACAATTTACTGTTATTTTGAATTAGGAAAGTTTTATACGAATACGTTGAAGATGTTTATTAATCTTTTTAAAGATTTTTGTATTTTAAAAATAATAACAACATTAAAATATCCATTTTTTTTTAAGTCTACTGCAAATAGAAACTAATTATGGGAACATAAATATTATATTATATTATAAATTAGAAAAGTTTACTAATGCAGCCTTTGGAATAAAAAATTTCGCTTGCTAAAAAGGATATTTTTTTCGTGTTTCATGTAAATTTAATAGATTTAAACTTAATCATCTACTATATGTCTGATCTTTTTGCCTTCCTTTTTTCCTTTTATTGTGAACTGTGGTTACTTTTTTTGCCCTTTTTTATACCTAACATACAAAGAAAAAAATAATTAATCTAGTTACAAAAAGTTCGAAAAAGTATTTTAAAAATATTTTCTCACCACTGACGTAGAAAAATTTTATCTACCCTTGTCCATAAATAAAGAATGCCCCAAATTGCAGTTTACCTTCTTAGGCTTCACCTCGGTAATTAAATTTACGTGCGCTTTGGACCATTCTGTACTTATCTGGGTATAAGCTTTTAAATATACTATTTAAAATAATTTTTGTCAGTTTTAAAAATTCTTTGTCCTTTGCAAATTGGAAAATAGATGAATCAATAAAAAAACTACAAGAATAAAACGGGATAATTTATTTTATAAATATATTATTATTTCTTAGCTTCCTAGTACATATAATATTAGCTAGTAATTTAGTTGTGGAATAGCTAAAATTTTAAATATCGAATTTAATTTTCTTACTTTTAGATTTATTTATATATCCTTACACACCAAACCTAAAAGAATTTTTTGTTACCCGAATAAGAATGAAGGTTTATTTAATTTTTTTAAAAGGGATTTTTTTAAGTTTAATTCTTTTAAAACATATGATTTTCATTTTAATTTTTTTCGGAATTTATTTTGACAACAAAACCTCAAAAAGAATTTCTTTTAGAAAAATAACTTTCAAAAGGTTTTGTCGGAATTAAAATTGAAAGAAAATCATTTAGAAATTAATTTATTTATAACCAATTTAAAATAGGTTATAAACAACGAGTTTTAATTTGAATTATAATTATTGCTTAAATGCTAGCAAAAAAAGAAGTTTTGGATCTTATTTAATATAATTGTTATTAAAATAACGTATTTAGTGGACGTTGTGTTTCTAAAAAAAATTAATTAAAATAAATCTTATGGCATTAAAATTTGGAAATGTAGTTTGGGAAATATTAATACCCAGTTTGGTAAGCATATTACTTTTACTTTTTGATTAATAGGTGAATTTTTAAAATTAATTTCTCAAAGTATTATGCTTACCAAACTGGGTATTAATATTTCCTAAACTACATATCCAAATGTTAATGCCATAAGATTTATTTTAATTAATTTTTTTTAGAAACACAACGTCCACTAAATACGTTATTTTAATAACAATTATATTAAATAAGATCCAAAATTTCTTTTTTTGCTAGCATTTAACCAATAATTATTATTCAAATAAAAACTCGTTGTTTATAACCTATTTTAAATTGGTTATAAATAAATTAATTTCTAAATGATTTTCTTTCAATTTTAATTCCGACAAAACCTTTTGAAAGTTATTTTTCTAAAAGAAATTCTTTTTGAGGTTTTGTTGTCAAAATAAATTCCGAAAAAAATTAAAATGAAAATCATATGTTTTAAAAGAATTAAACTTAAAAAAATCCCTTTTAAAAAAATTAAATAAACCTTCATTCTTTTTTGGGTAACAAAAAATTCTTTTAGGTTTGGTGTGTACAATGTCATTTCATTTGCGAGAAAAATATATAGATTATTTTAAATTAAGAAACTAAAATAAAATGCGAGCCAAATATATTTAATTTTAAATCAATTTTTAATTGCAGCTAAAAACCAAGTATATTTCGAGTTTTCTCAAAATTTGAGTAAAAATTCGATAAAAATTATAGCAAAAATGAAATTTTTAAGCTCTTAAAGCCGCTTAAAGCTTAAAAATCTCAAATTCTCGACAGTTCGTAATAAGTCAATAATCTTTTCTTAAAAAATTAATAAAAGGGAAATTTTAAGTTTTGACTCCAAACTGAATCCGTATTAATGCGAACCCACACTAGTGTATTACACTAGATAGTATCCATGCATGACTATAAAAGCGACCGAATATTTACAATTCGAGGTATTATTAATAGTAAATGCGGTTTGTTTTGTTGCACATATCCGTATAAATGGATTATTAATCTAAGCTGATTCATTGATTTTCCTCGGACGCGGATACAAACCAAACGATCTTATAATATAAGTATACATTAAGATTATTTTACAAGTATTAAATAGTTGTTAGTTTCCTGTTCTTGTAATATAACTTTATTTTAACACGAATTAAAAATAATATTTCATAATAGTTTGAATTTTTCATTATTATTATTATTAAAGTGTAATATTTATTAATAGTGATTTTTATCACACACACACACACACATGTATTATTACGTGCATAATTTTTTAAATATATATATATATATGTATAACAAGGAATTTATTACAACATTTAAAGATACTTTTATTTTTTATTATTATATTTTTTTAAATTTATTAGGTATTTAAAAAATAAAAAATATTGTTTTATTATTTTTTAAGAAAAAAATTTGAAATCATAAATTTTTTTCTTATTAATGAATTATAAATCAAGAATAATGCATACACAATATGTGCGTGAAAAATCATGCTGCTCTGCTGAATTACTTTAGTTAGTTAATACTGAAAATTTAAAAGATTTCAAACTTTTTTTTTAAAAGGTTCATTATTAGATTTTTAAAATTGGTAAATTACAATTTCGGTAGGCTGAAAGTCTTCGAAACGTGGGCAAATCATTTCATAAATAAAGAAAAAATTTTTAGCGCAGAAGACGTAAGAGGGGGGTTAAATAAAGTTTATTTAAGTTTTAAAATGTTTAAATCTTGATAATTTTCCTATTTCATTAAGGTCTGTCATCGTTTTCTTTAACTTTCGATAGACCTTAAGTTGCAATAAAAAGTAAAATATATAAGATAAGGTTTAGTAAAATAAATATTTAAAAATAATATACGGTTAATTTTATTTATATTGTTTCGTGGTCATTTCACTTGCGAGAATAATTTTACCACAACAATTATTTTAATTATAAATGTTATGTACTATAATATGCCTCGCATTTTTTTTATAAAGGAAAAAAATTGTGACATCTTGCATCAACGGTTTCTTACTTACATGGCCGCCCAAGTGTCTAAATGCATCCCGAATGTGGATGCATATACACACCCAAGACACCCCTCTGGCAAAGCCCGTTGAGGGAGAATAGTATGTCGTACTCTCCGCCATAGTTGAACGCATTTTAAACGCCTAACGTTAGGTTGGTTCTACAATCGCCGTAAATGTACATCGCAACCGTAAACGCAGCCGTAACGCACTACGTAGAGACGAAAAATGGTGTTGTGCGCATTGCGTTACGGCTGCGTTTGCGGTTGCGATGCACATTTACGGCGTTTTTAACAACCAGACTTAGGAGCAACACGTCTTTCCAGATCGCATGTAGAACTTTCCTCGTTTCGTAAACAATATCGACGTAAACAATAAAAGAAGAGTCCCCCAGCATCCTGAATTGCCCTTCTTAGCCTATTAACCATGCATAATAGTCTGTAAGATGATGTTGAGCCTTGTTCGCCCTTCTCTTTACTGATAAGGGCCAGACGCTTGACTTTCCACGCCTTTGGGAAGGTTTCCAAGGCCAGGCACGCATTGAACATGTCCAATAGGAAATCAGGGATTATCTTTACTGTAAGTTTAAGTACCTCCGCTGGTATTCCATCCGGGCCCGGCACCTTTCCATTCTTCTTGAACCGGATAGCTTCGACCATTTCGGCCTCGCTAAACGGCGGAATCTTCTCCCTCGGAACTTGTTGCTCTGGGTGTTCCCTGAATGGATGATTAAGAAATAAAGAATTTTTTTAGTTGCGTCCGCGTCCATTATGCAGTCGGGCCTGGGGTAAAGTTTACCCATTACAACATTGTACCCAAGTCCCCAGGAGTAATTATTGACCTCCTCGCAGCAATGAGTGTAGGTATCACGCCTTGCTTAGACGTATTGCCTTAGCGAGTCTGTTTCGCGTCCTATACCGAGCTTTTTACGCCTATGAGAGATCAGCGGCCTCGGGTCGGCTCCGTGCTCTCTGCACTATTCTGCGGGCTCTGTTACACTCCCGTCGGAGATCCGCAATCTCGAAAGCCCACCAGTGACCTTGATTCCTACCTTTTCGGACCTTTTCCGAAGCTCCTCTTATAAGCGCCGTCACTTTCTTTACGAAAGCTGCAGCTTCCTGAGCGCATTTACTTGAATTAAAACTTTCATACAAATTGATCTTAAAGCTTTTGCGATTCGTGATTAACCTATAAAGTGAATTTTTTCATATTTAAAATTCCACAAATTAAAAATAGAAACATTAAAAAAATGCATTTTAAAAGCAGAAACCAAAAAAAAAAAAAAAAAATTATTAATTTCACTTAAAAACGAAATAATAATAAAAAGAGAGGATTATAATAACATAAAATGACAGAAAGCTTAAATTCTACTTGGAGCGTGACCATTACTGATTATAGGTGGTTATGTAACGTTTTGTTGCTCCGGTGTTTTGTGGCCTTGCCAAGCTTAGATTTTTTACTATATTTAATATATACTGATGATGATGATGATGATGGGGGGATTACACTGAAATTATTCTTTGATATAATTGTTATTTGATATTTTTTTTACACATATACCTATCTAATAAAAAAAATGTAATTTACCTATGTAATGCAGTTAAATATTTTATTACTTTTTATTTTTAAAATATTATTATCATGAAAAGATTAAATTTTAAACAATAAAATTTATATATATATATATATACGTGTTTTGATTTAAAATAATTATTTATATTTTATTCATATTATTATTATACAATTTTTTTTTTTTGCAAAAAAAATTATTTAATGTTATATTCGTGTCTTTGCATGTAGCTTTTGGTACCTATTTAAAAAAATACACGTAAAAAATTTTTTTTTTATGAATAAATAAATTTAGAAATATTTAAATATATTCATTTATAATATAATTTTTTAGCAATAATTTTTTTTATTGTTATTATTATTATTAGAATTTGTGTATATAATAACGTTTATCATTATGACGCAAGGAAATAGTATAATATTTTTTCCTATCAAAAGTAACACTTAAAAAATGCAATTTATTTATATGGGTGTATCCATTACTTTTCATACAAAAGTGGACGCACGCATGTCACCGATTGGGCTAAATTTTTTAGATTATGTTTGGGGTTATAAAAAACTCACCTAGCCAAATTTTTAGCCCTCTAGAACAATATGGGGCCAAGTTATGACCTCCAAAAGGTCCAAAAAATGACCTATTTTAGCCTATTTTCAAAATTTCGCCATTCCCTTATTTTTCTGTCAAATTACTTCCGGTTGGTCGCATTTTTTTGGTATAAGCTTCAGAACTTACCAAAAAAATTTATAGACACTTTTATTACGTAGATTTTATTTGGCGATAAAAAATGTTAGATGACTGAAACGAAAAAAAACAGGAATTTCAAATTGGTGCCAAATATGGAAATCTTCATATAACTACTTCCGGTTAGTCGCAAAATTTTGTACTACTCAAGACCTTTCGAATGCAACCTACAAAATTGAAAACGGCTTATTTTATCCGGAGTTATGCGTATTTTAGATTGGTCGTTTTTCGGAAATTTTGTTTTTTTTGCGTTTTCAAATTACTATAACTTTTTTCTATCATAACCAAAATGGCCAAAAATTTCAGAGAATATTCTTCAAACATTAATAAATAATCTCTGAAATTTTGGTATATGATATTGGCTTCTATCCGTTTTTATACATTCCCAAAAAAGCCTTATTCTTCACGTATTTTGTGTATTAAAGTGGACCTATTTTTGGACTTTGTGGAAAAACTTTGCTCCCCGGGTTTTTTTTGTGAAGTTTTGGTCATAAAAAGTTCCCAGTTCCAAGGATTTTGCTTTTGCGTTGCAAAAACACGTGCTTGTAAGCACCTCAATTTTCCCATTTAAATAACATAGGAATTTTGACTTTTCAGCTTTCTAATTTTTTACAAAGCTTGCAGAATGTTTTGAAAAGCTACTAATCGATGGAAAGTACTATTTAAATATATAAAAAATGATACCCAACCTCAAGTAGCCAAAAAAAATATTTTTAAAACGATTTTATCGGTAATAAACGAAAAAAAAGTACTCCATTTAAATTACATGAAGCCATTGAGTACTTTTTTTTCGTTTATTACCGGTAAAATCGTTTTAAAAATATTTTTTTTGGCTACTTGAGGTTGGGTATCATTTTTTATATATTTAAATAGTACTTTCCATCGATTAGTAGCTTTTCAAAACATTCTGCAAGCTTTGTGAAAAATTAGAAAGCTGAAAAGTCAAAATTCCTATGTTATTTAAATGGGAAAATTGAGGTGCTTACAAGCACGTGTTTTTGCAACGCAAAAGCAAAATCCTTGGAACTGGGAACTTTTTATGACCAAAACTTCACAAAAAAACCCGGGGAGCAAAGTTTTTCCACAAAGTCCAAAAATAGGTCCACTTTAATACACAAAATACGTGAAGAATAAGGCTTTTTTGGGAATGTATAAAAACGGATAGAAGCCAATATCATCCACCAAAATTTCAGAGATTATTTATTAATGTTTGAAGAATATTCTCTGAAATTTTTGGCCATTTTGGTTATGATAGAAAAAAGTTATAGTAATTTGAAAACGCAAAAAAATCAAAATTTCCGAAAAACGACCAAACTAAAATACGCATAACTCCGGATAAAATAAGCCGTTTTTAATTTTGTAGGTCGAATTCGAAAGGTCTTGAGTAGTACAAAATTTTGCGACTAACCGGAAGTAGTTATATGAAGATTTCCATATTTGGCACTAATTTGAAATTCCTGTTTTTTTTCGTTTCAGTCATCTAACATTTTTTATCGCCAAATAAAGTCTACGTGATAAAAGTGTCTATAAATTTTTTTGGTGAATTCTGAAGCTTATACCAAAAAAATGCAACCAACCGGAAGTAATTTGACTGAAAAATAAGGGAATGGCGAAATTTTGAAAATAGGCTAAAATAGGTCATTTTTTGGACCTTTTGGGGGTCATAACTTGGCCCCATATTGTTCTAGAGGGCTAAAAATATGGCTAGTTGAGTTTTTTATAACCCCAAACATAATCTAAAAATTTGAGCCCAATCGGTGACATGTGTGCGCCCACTTTTGTATGAAAAGTAATGGATACACCCATATGTATTTAATATATTTTATTTTTTTATTTTTGTGATTTAAAAATTTAGTTTTATTTAGGGGTTAAGAATTTTTTAGGTTATGAATTGGGTTTAAGGGGATTGGAGGTCATTGTTTTAGGTATCAGCCAATCGTGCGCGAGTTTTCCGCCAGGGAGGGCAAAAAAAATTTTTCGCCTTCCTACGCATAAAACTTGTGCAGTTAAATTGTGGCTAGGCACCAAATTTTCTGCACTCGTTCTACGCCTTGGTATAGGAAAACAATATTTTAAACACTGGGCAACGGGCATGAGCGACATTACCAGTGCCCGGCTTCATACAAACACTTTCGCCGGGCTCTCGTGCTAGTGATTACACTAATGTCTAAACTTTTGTGCCTGTAAAAAAATATTATATCGCTTTCTAACAAAAACAAAATGTATAAAGCAGGTGACATTGCAGAGACTGCGACTTTATTATGTAGCTGAAGTTTCGACCGTTCGATGAACGAAATTTTTTTTTTAGCCCAAATCAGATAAAAAATATAAATAATAAATAAAAATAGTAAAAAACCTAAAAAAATTAAATAAACAGCCGATAAAAATAGATAAAACAAATAAATTAATCAAAATATAAAATAAAAAATCAGGTTCACATTCCCAAGGATTTTAAGATCATTAGATGGGATCTCCCCCAACTATTGTTTTCTTAGGCTGCTGAAAAAATGTTTTTCAAAGCTCAGAAAAATTTTGGACTGATACCTGGGTAGTAAACTACCTCAAATGCGGCTGCGATTCAAAATACTAAAATTTCGTTTTTGAGTTTCAAAGCTTTTTTAGACCTTTGGCAGAATTTTACCCCAAATTTATTTTTATGATATTAATCTTATCATGTGCCAAGACTCCCAAAAAATTTTTGAGCCCATTTTCAGGGGGTTAAATTGGTCAAATTAAATCGATTAAAGATTGTTCATTTTGGGAAAAACAGCTTTTTTAGATTTTCATGGGATCTTACCCTAAATATTGGTCTCTTATGTTGATTAAAATATGTTTTTCAATACACAGATAAATTAAGGACCGATTCCTAGGTGGTAAACTACCTAAAATGTGGCTGGGAATAAAATAACATAAATAACGTCTTTTAGTTTCCAAGGATTTTTAGAATGTTAGGAGGCTGTTACCCAAAATTTTATTTTACGATATTAATCTTAACATGTGCCAAGACTCCCAAAAATTTTTTGAGCCCTTTTTAAGGGGGTTAAGTTGGTCAAATTAAATCGATTAAAGATTGCTCATTTTGGGAAAAACAGCATATTTAAATTTTCATGGGATCTTACCCTAAATATTTGTCTCTTATGTTGATTAAAATATGTTTTTGAATACACAGATAAATTTGGGACCGATTCCTAGGTGGTAAACTACCTAAATTGTGGCTGGGAATCAAATAACATAAATATCGTCTTTTAGTTTCCAAGGATTTTTAGAATCTTAGGAATCTATTACCCCAAATTACTTTTTACGATATTAATCTAAACATGTGCCAAGCATTCCAAAAAATTTTTGAGCCCATTTTAAGGGGGTTAAGTTGGTCAAATTAAATCGATTAAAGATTGCTCATTTTGGAAAAAACAGCTTTTTTAGATTTTCATGAGTTCTTACCCTAAATATTGGTCTTTTATGTTGATTAAAATATGTTTTTTCAATACACAGATAAATTTGGGACCGATTCCTAGGTGGTAAACTACCTAAAATGTGGCTGGGAATCAAATAACATAAATATCGTCTTTTAGTTTCCAAGGATATTTAGAATCTTAGGAGGCTGTTACCCCAAATTTCATTTTACGATATTAATCTTAACAGGTGCCAAGACTCCCAAAAAATTTTTGAGCCCTTTTTAAGGGGGTTAAGTTGGTCAAATTAAATCGAGTAAAGACTGCTCATTTTGGTAAAAACAGCTTTTTTAGATTTTCATGGGATCTTACCCTAAATATTGGTCTCTTAAAATCTTAAACTACCTAAAAAGTGGCTGGGAATCAAATAACTTTCAAGACGAATTCGGGGTAATGCGCTGCCAAGGTTCTGAAAATCCTTGGAAATAATTATCGTACTAAAATACGATATTTATGTAATTTGATTCGCAACCGCATTTAAGGTAGTTTACCACCTAGGAATATGTCCAAAATTTTTTGAGTATTGAGAAACATATTTTTATTGACATAAGAAAACAATAGATCGGGTCAGATCCCATGAAATTCTAAAAGAGCTGTTTTTCCAAAAAAAGCAATCTTTAAAGGATTTAATTTGACCAACTTAACCCCCTTAAAATGGGCGCAAAAATTTTTTGGTAGTCTTGGCACATGATAAGATTAATAGTGTAAAAAGAAATTTGGGGTAATAGACTCCTAAGGTTGTAAAAATCTTTCTAAACTGAAAGACGATATTTTTGTTATTTGTATCCAGCCACATTTTAGGTAGTTTACCACCTAGGATTCGGTCCCAAATTTATCTGTGTATTAAAAAACATATTTAAATCAACATAAGAGACCAATATTTAGGGTAAGATCCCATTCAAATCTAAAAAAGCTATTTTTCCCAAAATGAGCAATCTTTAATCGATTTAATTTGACCAACTTAACCCCCTTAAAATGAGCTCAAAAATTTTTTGGGAGTCTTGGCACATGTTAAGATTAATATCGTAAAATGAAATTTAGGGTAACAGCCTCCTAAGATTCTAAAAATCCTTGGAAACTAAAAGACGATATTTATGTCATTTGATTCCCAGCCACATTTTAGGTAGTTTACCACCTAGGAATCGGTCCCATATTTATCTGTGTATTGAAAAACATATTTTAATCAACATAAAAGACCAATATTTAGGGTAAGATTTTATTCAAATCTAAAAAAGCTGTGTTTTCCAAAATGAGCAATCTTTAATCGATTTAATTTGACCAACTTAACCCCCTTAAAATGGGCTCAAAAAATTTTTCGGAGTCTTGGCACGCGTTAAGATTAATATCGTAAAATAAAATTTGGGGTAACAGCCTCCTAAGATTCTAAAAATCCTTGGAAACTATAAGACGATATTTATGTCATTTGATTCCCAGCCATATTTTAGGTAGTTTACCACCTAGGAATCGGTCCCATATTTATCTGTGTATTAAAAAACATATTTTAATCAACATAAGAGACCAATATTTAGGGTAAGATCCTATTAAAATCTTAACTTAAAAAGCTGTTTTTCCCAAAATGATCAATCTTTAATCGATTTAATTTGACCAACTCAACCCCCTTAAAATGGGCTCTAAAATTTTTTGGGAGTCTTGGCACATCTTAAGATTAATATCGTAAAAAGAAATTTGGGGTGATAGCCTCCTAAGATTCTAAAAATCCTTGGAAACTGAAAGACGATATTTTTGTTATTTGATTCCCAGCCACATTTTAGGTAGTTTACCACCTAGGAATCGGTCCCAAACTTATCTATGTATTGAAAAACATATTTTAATCAACATAAGAGACCAATATTTACGGTAAGATCCCATGAAAATCTAAAAAAGCTGTTTTTTCCAATATGAGCAATCTTTAATCGATTTAATTTGACCAACTTAACCCCCTTAAAATGGGTTCAAAAATATTTTGGGATTCTTGGCACATCTTAAGATTAATATCGTAAAAATAAATTCGGGGTAAAACTCTGCCAAAGGTCTAAAAAAGCTTTGAAACTCAAAAACAAAATTTTAGTATTTTGAATCACAGCCGCATTTGAGGTAGTTTACCACCCAGGTATCAGTCCAAAATTTTTCTGAGCTTTGAAAAACATTTTTTCAACAGCCTAAGAAAATAATAGTTGGGGGAGATCCCATCTAATGATCTCAAAATCCTTGGGAATGTGAACCTGATTTTTTATTTTAGATTTTGATTAATTTATTTGTTTTATCTATTTTTATCGGCTGTTTATTTAATTTTTTGAGGTTTTTTACTATT
Organism: Anagrus nilaparvatae; assembly: GCA_022575985.1. Classification (NCBI taxonomy): domain Eukaryota; kingdom Metazoa; phylum Arthropoda; class Insecta; order Hymenoptera; family Mymaridae; genus Anagrus; species Anagrus nilaparvatae. The sequence continues at coordinate 9,228,577 of JAKSXM010000165.1, forward strand.
TTTATTTATTATATATACTTTTTATCTGATTTGAGCTAAAAATAAAATTTCGTTCATCGAACGGTCGAAACTTCAGCTACATACTTTATTTTATTTTTATGAAGAAATAAATATTTTTTTTTGAAAAGTATGGTCACATTTTGCTTCTTATATAAATTAATTTAACAATTTGGTTATTTAAAATATTTAAAAATTAAAACCATTTAAAGGTCTGTTCTTTTTATCCCATAAAAGTAGAACTGGAGTTAAACAGAGAAAAAAATGCGCACTCATTTTAAACATTTTGTAGGTAAAATTGTATTATATTTAAATTTTTATTAATTTTTTTTATTTTAAATAATAAATTATTTACTGCTATCGATAAACATGTTTTAACATTTAATTTTTAGTAAAAAAATTTTATCCCAAAAAAACGTTTTCATTTTTGAATTACCGCCATGAAAAAGAACGTGCGTTCTGTTTAGTTTTCCCTTAATTTTGGTGGGCAAAATGAATATTTTACGTAGCCCCTGATTGGCTGATAATTAAAAAATGGATAAAATCCAGCTCTGTTGGAGGACACAATTGGCCCATTATTAATTTTTTTGACTTTTTAGAAGTATTGTTTATTTTCTTCTGATTTCTGATTTGTATTTGAAAGTTTGCTAAACACTCGCATGTTTGAATTTCCTTGGCTCTTCAAAGAATACGTATATAATATATTCTTTGATAATAATTGCAATAATCTTCTTTCTGAGATACTCGATGCATAGTTAATGCTTTTTTTTCTTTCAATGAACAAAATTTTGATTGATTAATGAATATATGACGGTCGCCCGTATAATATAACACATAAGTGTTTAGCGAGGGGTATTTCATAATGATGTTTTTGTCTGTACGTCGTAACACCCCTTTTTGGTCTTCCAATTGATGGTTCACAAAAGTCTACCGAGAATTTTTCCAAATCTCCGAAATTTTGTTGCTTTTATATTTTTTTTATCAGGGTAGATACAGTTCTCAATATTTAAGTTCTCAATTCCTCCATGAACTATAATAGCCACAAACACCTAGATTTAATTTTGCAATGTAAAATTAACAAATATTTCCTTGAATTATATCTTCTATTAAAATTGAGAAATGTCAGATGAATTTTGAGGCACTTAATTCCGATTGGTCTAGAAGTATATATATTGACGCGCGCCCATATGCTGTGTTGTTCAGAGTGCGTCTGGTGTTGTTTATGTTTTGATCTGTTATACGTATGTAGAGGTTATAAAATAAGGAAATATTTTATATTTATTATTTTTTATTTTAAAAAATAAATTTAATTTAATAGGGAGTTAATAAATATATGGGTGGTTTTCGCAGGAACGGTATACATAGTGTCCCCTCCATTTATATCCGAAACTAAAGCTCTTTTACACTTTTTTTTCTTCTAAAAAGTTCATAAATAATATTTTTTTAAAGTCACATTCTACTATGCATATATTGGTAACTTAATAAAAAAATTTTCTGGAGCATATGTGTTCAAATTGACGCCACCGTCTGCTGTCCTTTTGCTTAACTGTAAACTTTGAGTATTAACAAACGGCTTAAAATTTGAACTTAAATTTTTCTGTAGGATGCATATGACGTATTTAGGTCCCAAAAACTCAATTTTTTCAACGAAACAAATTTTCATGCAATCCTCTTAGCGTATCGTCGCATATAAGTCTGTCCCCGGGTTTTAGCTATTTTTAAGCTTCCCATCTTTTATTGGAGCGCACTCTATATGTATGCACTTAAAAGCACTGTTGTATTTTTTTTCTTATTTAACCACTCATATATGAACCGTGGAAAACTTAAAATTTTAAATATGAAAGCTTTAACTATGAAAATTAAACCTATTAAAATTTTAAAACGCTTTTACAAAAAAAAAATGTCGCCACCGTCCATGTCGTTTTCTCCAAGTGTATGTCATATATTACTTAATATATCTTGTTCAGTTATGTGTTTTGATGGAAAAATAAGATACCCAGAGTTTGAGAAAATTTGATGGCTTCAATACAAAGTTATTTCAATAATACATTCAAAATGTCGCAACCGTCCATGACGCCACCGTCTGCATAAATAAAAAAATCCCATAAGAATAACACGTAGAATTTATTTTTACATTTGTAGCAGTACCACTGAAAATTTTAGGTTTTTAGACATTGATAAACATTAAAATACAAAAAAAAATAAAAAAAAAATATAATTAGTGTTGTGCCGTAAACAATAAAAAAATATATCGTTACAGTGAAAACCACCCATATAAAAAAAAACATTACATTGAATTAGAATTTATCATTGAATGTTTTAGAATGTATACATATTAGTACACGTTTAATAAACTCCGAAAAAGTTTTTCAAAATTAATTTTTATTTTTTGTGAAATTTTTTTATGACTGATATCGGTTGAAATTAAATTTATATGAAATTGATATAAAAAAACATTGTATAATAATATAAATAATTTATAAAATATATAATAATTTTTTAAGTATGCAAAAATGATGAATTTTAGAGTTCTAAAATTTAATGAGATTGTAGTTGTATACACAACAATAATAGTAATTAAATATATATAAGTTTTTGAAATTATAAACTCAGTTGTGTACTTTACAAGAATTAAATTTTTATATATTAATTGAAGTTCCCCTGCAAGTCATTGTTAACACCAAATCTACTTGGTATAATTGAAGAAGATGGAATATGCAAAAAGTTTTTCAATATTAAAAGCTGGTGGATGTTCATTAGGCATGTTTATTTACATACAGGTCAATAGAAAAACGTGAATCTAGAGTCATAATAGAAATTAAGGTTCAAAATCTTAATCCGAGCATTGCATAAATAGCTTGAACTGTCATAGTGAATACAAGATTTGTATCAACTTAACTCGCTATAATATACAGCAATCAAGAATACAAATGTCCACATAATATATCTATTGAAATTTATAATAAGCTCAATAGTAATAGTAGTTCAACCAATTATTAATTTAATTATTAATTAAACAAAGTAAACATTTACTTTGTATTCACTGCCACTGTGCAAGCTATTTACAGATTGTTTGGTTCAAACTGATATAGCTAAATTTCAGTTTCAACTCCATATTCACTCTTTTCTACTGATTTGAATGTAACTAAACATGATGAACCAAATAGCTTATAATATTGAAAAGATTTATGAATTCCATTATCTTTTGCAGCGAACTTCAAAATTATAGATAACATTTTAATATGGAACATGTTTATAGGGAAGGGTACCCTAGGAATCCGAAAATCAAAGGGGTGGTCATATGTGTCCCACTTAAGAGGGTGGTCAAATGGGACTTAAATAATTTCAATATAGCGACTTTTATTGAATAATTCAAATTTAGGGACTTAGAATATTCAAGAGACTTAGAATAATCCGAGTTTGGGAATTGTAATTTGGGTTCAGAAGCTTAACATTTAGTAAAGGTAATAATTACAAATTATAAAAATAGCAAATTGAATAGTAGTGTTACGTAACATTTAAATATTATAAATAGCCCTCAGTTGCAGTAAGCATGTTCCATGCATTTTGGTTGTGTTTACTCAAACGGGTTATAGGTTTTTTCTTTTATTTTTGTGTAAGAGGGTGATTTTCATATTATTAACATGTAAAAAAATTTGACAAATGCACTGATTTATGGTCCCGAGGGACAATAATTGCACTAGATGTGGTAAATTTTTTTTAAAAGTAATATGCATAAAAGTATCAGAAAAGAATTCCGGTTGAAAAGCAGTCATTTTCTGCCTTCGTCAAAAAAAATATAATTATTATAGCGAATACCATTGATTAAAAGAGCCGAGAGATTGTCAGAAAAAAAAACATATGCTTTCTTTTTTTAAGTTTTCAAAAAAAATTTTTTTTTTAATTTCTTTTGAAAATTTTTTTTTAAAATAAAAACTAACTTGTCAATAAATATAGACAAAAGTTTCTTTTTAATTTTCCTACACAGCATTGATTATTTTTGCTATTAACGCTTATTTTAATATTTATACTCCAGTTAATATACGCGGGGAGGGCGGGTAGTATAAACACCTACCACCACCAGATTTGGTCTACTTTAGGTTTTTGGGTCCATCACGAATTTCGGAGTTTTTCCTATGAGAAATGGGTGGAAAATCCTTAAATTTTCAAAAACTATACTCCTAAAAAATTATTATTTAGGTATTTTTGATGTATTCGAATTTTGGGCGGTCAGATTTGGACCATAAGAGTTTTTGGGTTGCTGGTCAAGAATTTCGACTTCTTTATTCATAAATAATTAAAATTTCTCCCATAAATTGGCTACAACTACTCCTGAAAAGAAGGTGATTTTACTATTTTGGCACTTTAAGTGTTCAGAAACGGTTTAAATGGATTTTTTTGGGTCGCTGAACAAGAATTTTTGGGAATTTTTCGTTAAAAATTAATTTCTCACCCTTAAACAGAAACTACCCCTAAAAGGGGTGTTTTTGCTATTTTCGCATTGTCAGTGTTAAGATTCGGTTTTTATAGGTTTTCTAGGTCGGGGATCACGAATTTCGGAGAATTACTTATTAAAAATTAATTTTTCATCCTTAAATTAGCAAAACTACCCCTAAAAAGTTTTTTTTGCTACTTTCGGTCTTTCAGCGTTCAGATTCAGTTCAAATGGGGTTTTTGGGTCGCTGAACAAGAATTTTGTGAAAATTTTTGTTAAAAATTAATTTCTCACCCTTTAATTAAGAGAAGCTACCCCTAGAAAGGGTATTTGTGCTATTTTCTGAATCTGAACGCTGAAAGAGCGAAAGTAGCAGAAACAACGTTTTAGAGGTAGTTTTGCTAATTTAAGGGTGAGAAATAAAATTAGTTTTTAATAAACAATTCGCTGAAATTCGTAATCCGCGACTGAAAAAACCTGTAATAGACCAAATCTGGTGGTGGTAGGTGATTATACCATCAAAATAATTTAAAATAATACACCATCCGTATACTGACTGGAGTATTAATACATAGCTTATACATAACGACACTTATATAAAAAAAATAAAATTTGTTTTTTAAATTATATAGGTTTTTAGTATAAAGATTAAAGTTCTAACTGTTTCTAATTTGAAATTAAAATTGAGGGGGTTGGCGCGCTTTAGCGCGCAGGGGGCAGAGCCCCCTAGTATCAATCAAATTGAAGATATTTTGAAACTCATAATAAAAATATAAAAATATTGAAAATTTCAAAATTGATCAAAATTGTGTAAACACTAACTTTTAATCATGTGACAAAATTTGAAAACAAAAAAATTTACAATCTTTTTTGCATGAACGTAACAGGTAGGTCGTTAACCTTGACACTTGATTACCTTGATATACAATCTTTCTCTAAAAAATTATTAATTTAATTAAAAAATACACAAATTTCCTTTTTTTTAAATGTGAATAAAAATTTATTTTTATTATTTGTTTTTTTTACGATTTCGTATAATCATAAATAAAAAATACTTTTACCAATAAAAATATTATAATATATGATAATTAAAAAGTTGACGAAAGTATATATAAAATAAATAAATCATTAATTAACATGTATTATAAAATATAAAATTTATTAAATTATACAATTTTTTTTTTTTATTATGAAGATAAATTTTCTTTCCATAATTTATGATAAAAAATGGGCGACCAAAGCTATGGATCAAAGCAAGGAGACGATAAGTGTTAATCGTTATAATATTATAATTTAACTCTTACAGTATTTATGATGTTTGATTAATAATTAGTATGATAATAAATTTTTATTTTCTAATTTCTATAGTTTTCGTTTCTAATTGCCTCATCCCCCACACCTGAAAAAAATTTCTGGATACCTGCCTGGTTTAATCGATGTATGGAGTTTTTAAAAATTATAAATAACTTATTGTACAATTATTTTGATGTAACATTTACATGTACCCCATATCACTAAATCTAAATAACGAGACCTTTGTTATATCCGGAAAATCTTAATTTCAAGCAATTAAACTCATGGTTATAAATTAATATAATTATGTCCACTAATTAAACCTATTAATAATTATAAAATTTATTTAAAAAATCTTTATACAAAACAATGCCATATAAGTACGTTTAAATAGCATATAATTATCATTAGGTACTTTAATGTACTTATTTAGAAAATGGTAAAAAATTTTTTTACCTTGTTATAATTAATATGTATATGGAGTGCTAGGGGCTTTTAAATTAAGTCGGGTGTTTCCGAGGCTCAAGCTCGCTTCCCCTCAACCTGGAGAGTAGTTTATTTCAGATTTTTTTAATTTTGAATAATTTTTAAAAACAATTTTGCTTCTTCGATTGTTTTCAATTTTCAGCTTTTTATCATGAAACAATAAAAAACATTAAAACAGATTTATTAAAAAAAAATTATCAATCAGTATAACTGCTATCGTGTTAAAATAGGTTTTAACCTAAAATTAAATTATTTTAATTAATAAGATGAAAAAATTTGTATAAATGCAAATTATTAAATAAATTTAATTTTTTTGAATCACTTTAAAAAGAGGAACAAATGCTTTTTATTTTAAAATTCACTGTAAAATTCGTTTTGATTCAAAACAGTTTGAGTCTCGTCAGTGTAACCAATTGATTATCTACCTGTTACAGCGAATTCTCTTTTTAAAGATTCAAAAAAATTAAATAAATTTTATCAATTTTTGCTTTGACCACAAAAAATATAATAAATTTTTTAATAAAAACTGATTTATTTAATAAAAAAAAGGCGAAATAATCGCGAATATTCTATAATTCGCCTTTCTAAACAAACTGCCAGAGTATCTCCACCTTATAAATAAACAATAAATAAAATAAAAAAATGACAAGATTATTAATAATCAAAGCACGTTTTTGGCACATAACTCAATTATTTCAAAACGTTTTAATTAAAAAAAAAAAAAATTAAATTTTATTAAAAAATTCTTAGCAAGTAATTTATAAATATACTCAACATTAAACAATTAATTAAAATTATAATTATCATATTCTCAACCATAATAAAAAATACAATAAATTAAAATACAAATAAATGCAAATATAGACAAGTGTTTAATATGTAATGACTAATGCATGAAATGTTAGATGTAATTGTTGCAATAAAAAAAAAATATGTTTCTTTTCACGCTTACATATATGAATATGTTAATATTATCATCATTAAATATAAATATATTATTTTTTTTTTTCTATTCAATTACACCTGATTTACTTTAAACTTTCGCTATAATTTATTGATATATGTATATTGTGTTATATGTGTTTCTTTATAACACTTGATGTATCAGAGTATATATTTTATATTGTTCAGTGGTTTATATATTGAACTGGACAAATTATTTTTTAAATTTTTATTTGGGTTTTAAAAATTGCTGTTTTTATATTCACAAAGTTAAAAAATGTTTTTAAGGAATTTCGCGCTAACTGGGCCCAATTTAGACTCAAAAGTTACAGAAATTGTTCCATGGTATTTTTTTCCGGTAGTATAACTACAAATTAGTCTTCTCTCTATTTTTCAGCCTTGCAGATCCAATTCTCTTTTCAACAAGCATTTTCGTTTTAAAAAATTTTCTTCGGTCAAGAAAAAAATGCGAAGACTTCTTCTAGACTAATTCTAGATAAAAAATGTCAAAAATTTTGGATACCCCATACTCTTAAAGTTGTTTTTTGTGGTTAACTGGGCCATTTTCGAGTAATTAACCAATTTTTTTATTTATTATCAGCAACCCAAGAAATATTAATAACAGCCGAAAATTTTCACGATCAACAACAAAAAGATCACGAAATGGAAATCCCATGCCTATTCGCTAAATAAAATTCTACTTATTTGGAAAATGAAATATTTTTATACGCAAATTTACTAAAAAAATTATTAAAATAAAATCCAGGCTAATATATACATACAGATATATGTAATGCTTGTTTAATTATAATTTATAAACTTATAATGTTACGCGCGGTTGGAGAAATACGAGCATGTTTTTTTTTTTCAAAAGTGATTTTCCCCTAGACCTTTCACTTATGTTATTTATTATTATGGATTTGTTAACTTTCGCATAATAATTAAATTCTATTATATTCATATATAAATATTTGGTTATTTTATTTTTGCTGGATTTTTTTGGTATTCTTATGAATTGGGAAAATAACTTTTTGATCAAAATGTAAATCTGCGTATATTAGAAAGTTTTGGGTACATTTTCAATGAAATAGGGCTTAAAATTCAATAAAAAGTCATTTAATTCTATCACTTCAAATATTTAAATTTTAGCTCGAATAAAGAAATATTTTGATTATACCAAATTAAAAACTTGCAGCAAACCTCTATTTGAGCACTATCTATCATTTTAACACTTTGTATGTGGCAACAAATTTTTCACCTAATGAAACCACACATATTTATTATTTACATTATTATGATCTTGACAAATGCAATTTTCTTGTAATCTTGTAAGTTGGTAAAACCAATCATACTGCATTGCAACACAAATTTTAAATATACAAATTTAACTATAGTTTAAATGCAAACTATGCTAATAATTTTTAAGTATCTATTGAGACTCTAAGACTAGGCCCAGAAATTCGAATGCCTAAAAAAAATTTAAATCGACCCCTCTAAAAACAATTTCTGGATACTGCACCTCTGACTATGATGGAAACTGAAGCTTATTTTACGCATAACGCAATTTTATCCTTAATTTAAAAAATTTTTTTAATTTATAATTCTAATAGTTTCTGTAATCTTGAACTTGATACTATACATGAGTAAAAAATCATAAATCAAATAATAATTAAAGAAAAACATACAAACAAAGATCTCAAGCAAATATATTATGCAATGATACATTTATTTTTACATAATTCATAAAAAATAATAAATTTTTTGTTTTGGAGCCTGCTATGGTAAACAGCGCGTGTAAGTATGAATGCTGAATTTTCGTTCGGAGATAGCCAAGGCCAACTTTTATGGAAAGTTTTTTTGGCCACAGAAAAAAAGTTATGGGTCCTCAAAGTTAGCCAGTTTTTCGCAAAAAAAATTGAAAATATGACACCACGGAATAGTCTAGATTTTTATATTAGGCCAAAACATTCTATCTTGGGTCTGGAGGGGCATGTCAAGCCTTTGAAGTTCCGTCGTTTACCCGCGCTTTTTAAAATTGGTTTCAAATAAAAATGTATAGAGGCATCAAATTTTATGGTAAGAAGCCCTTAATTTCAAGGTAATATTTAAGAAAAGAAAATATTATTTTCTTATCACATTAAGAACACTTCTAAATTTGGTCATAAAAAGGTCAAAAAATGGTTTTTTTCAATTTACAAGTTTTCTACTGGTGCTAGAGAAAAAGTAAAAAGGATAAAACATCTTGCCGAGAAAATTTAAGTGTTCTTAAGGTGAAAGTAAACTAATATTTTCCTTCCTTAACATATACCTAGAAATTAAGGGTTTCTATGGCCATAAAATTTGATGCCTGCATATATTTTTAAAACCACGGGTATACGGCGAGACTTCAATCAGTGCTTCTCCAGACCCGAGATACCGAAAAATGTCATATGTAAACTAAGCATGTTTTGACCTAATCTAAAAATCTAAACTTTTCCGCGGTTTTATACTTTCAGTTTTTTTTTTGCGAAAAATTAGACAACTTTGAGGATCCATAACTTTTTTCAGACCCCGCGGCCAAAAAAACTTAGGATACAAAGGTGAGCATGTTTTGGTCTTGGCTATCTCTGAACGAAAATTCAGCTGTCATACTTACGCGCGCTGTTTAACAGAGTAGGCTCCTAAACTATAAGTTACATACAAACTAAAAACCAATTCTGCTGATGCTTTCGCTATTACATGACCGATTATTCAAGGACCGTTATTTGAGATATTTTTTTATATAATATTCGTTACTATACTTTTTAATTTGTCTACAAATGTCAAATGATTTAAAAATAAATCTGTCATCAATCATAAAATTTTATTTTATAATATCTGTAACATTCATATAAATAATAATTGCCTGTTTTTGAGTATTAAAAATTTTTACTTAATTTTTTTTTCATTCATTTATTCATTGGTGACCTATAAGTGTTACATCGAAAGGCATAAAAAATTTATAAGACAAAAAAATGTATCTATATATTTATTATGTACATCATAAAGTTTTTTTTTTTTTAAACTATTTATTTACCGTTGGTTTTGAAGAACAGATTGAGTAGTGTATATTCACTTGATCGTTTGTTCTACTGACAATATATTATTGAAGTTTATTTTTAGTTTTTTATATTATTTAAAAAAAAAATGTTTAAAATAAAAGTATTTCATTTGATTTTATCAATTTTTAATAGAAAATAAAAAATTTTAAAGAATTTATTTGCATAATTTTTATTATTTCGTGCAAACCAGGGTAATTATGCCTGTAACGAAATTTAAGAGAAAAACTTTTATGCGAAAACTACACGGAGAAAAATATTTTGTATATTTTACAAGGTTAATTTTAGTAAAACGGGGTTAGTTTTAATTACAAAAAAAATTTGTAAATTTTACAAATATGAAGTCAGAATATTGTAATTTTAACTATAAACATGGTTATATTTACAAAATATTTGAACAGAAAATAACAAAACTTTATAATGTAAACATAACCAGCAATTTTGGTTATTTTTAACAGTTATTTTTCTCCGTGTAGTTATCGAGCTAGTTATAGTAGGTGCATACTGGACAGATTAAACTAACAGCGAAAAATAGATCGCTTAAATTGTTTGTTACTTACGTTTGGTGAAATTAGGTCCCATTTATCAAAAATATAAGATTCATACCAATTACGTGGGCTCTTATGGGGCCGAAAACTTTCTAATTTTGAATGAATGTTTAATCCCTATATTTTGTCTCACCGGTAGTTTTTTTAGCTTGAATTTTCGATTATCGGGTGAAATAAATTTCCAATTACCAAAAAATAAGATCCCCAGAATTACAGCTCATTTAATCACCCCCAAAATATACACTGAAAAAGAAATCTGCTTGAAACAAAAAACTTTTGTCGCTCATTTAGGATATACGTGCAACGGTATGATGCAAAAAAAACTTTTTAAATTTACTTTAGTTTCAAGTAAATTTCAATCGTTTGAACAAGAAAACAAAATTCTGTGATCCACAAGCTGAATTCTGCCTGCCACAAGTAGAATTCCGCTAACTGCAAGCGAAATATTTCCGCTAGCATCAAACGTATTTTTTTTCAGTGTAGCTACCAAATGCATGGGCTTTTGTATAGCGATTTTTCGGGCCCATAAAAAAAAATAGTGTGCTCAATGACAATACTTAGCAATGATTAAATGATCTATAATTTTTTGAATCTTTTTTTCTCAGTGAATAGTGTCTAATTTCACCCAGTAATCAAAAATCTTAGCAACTATTTAAAGTAATTTCCAGACTAGTATATTCATATTTCGATTCATACACTATTTATTTATATGCCTATAATACTGTTTTTTTTCTTCAAAATTACTGTTTCTAAACTTTAAGCGTGTAAGCAATAAAAATCATACGTCTTTAGAACATAATTTATCAGTTTCTTTATAATTTGAAAAAAAAAAACACACACACAATAAGAAAATAATTATCTAAATAATTGTTATTAAACAATAATAGTACAAATAATAAATATCACAACTGAAATAAATAAAAAACATTAAAATAAAAATTTTAATTAGTTTTACAATAGTTAACAAATAATAAAAAAAAATGTAAATTAATAAACCAAAAAATAAAAAAAAATTTTTTTTTTTAATCAAATAATTATTATTACAGCGCATGTTTTATTACGTAATTTTCGATATTTTATAATAATGTAATTAGAAAAATTAAATAACTAACTTTTAAAATTAAAAAAAATTTTTTTTATCTGATAATAAATTATTATAATATCTATGTATGCAATAAATTTTATACGGTTTTAAATACGATTTTTCTGTAATAATTAATAATTTCATGCGTGGAAAATAAAAGGTATATATAGAGATTAGGAAAATTAAGATTATGCTACAGATTGCAGCTTATTTTTCAAAGTATTAGTATTTTACAAGCTCGTGTCTTTTCTATAGAAAAGTAAAGAATGGCAGAAAAATTTTTTTAATGAAAAAATCAATATTTTGAAATAAAAGTGATATCTAGTAGATAATTAAGGCTGCTCTTTTCATTTAAGATGTCCATTTTAACACACAATCCCTAGAAAATGAGATATCATCCCCTAAATGTGGAGTTAACTTTAAACCTTTTTTAGACATTATTTAATATGATGCTGCGAACAAAAAAATTCTCAAGGTATATAAAATTTTACTGGGGACTACTAGTAACACAAAAAAAATATATCAATTTTTAATATTTGCCTCCTTAGATGGGGCTTAAGGGATGATATTAGAGCACAATAGAAAAAATGAATATTTTTAGCTAAAAATATTACCCAGTAGGTAATTGAGGCTGCTATTTTCATTTCCGAAATCAATTTTCACGTACAAACCTTCAACCTGACGTCATATTGTTACTCCATTCAAGATCACATTTTCTAGGGGTTTTACGTGAAAAACGGTTTCAGAAATATAAAGATCAGCCCCTACTAGCTAAAATTTTCAGCTCAAAATATTGATTTTAACATGGAACAAGTTTATAGGCAAGGGCTACTTCAAGGATGTCATTTGGGAAGGAGGGTCAAATAAACTTGGTTTAGGAATTTGAAGTATAAATTTTAACATGTTCCATGTTTGTTGTTTGTGAGTTCTCAAACCGGTTGTAAGTTTTTTTTATTGTGCTCTAATTCCACCCCCTTACACCCCATCTGGAGGGGTAAATATGACAAATTGATATAAATTAATTTTTTTTCGTAAAGTTTTATATGCCTCTAGAAATTTTTGTTATGCACAATCACCAATTCAGGTTACGTGCATTATTTGAAATTTACCCCACATTTAGGGGATGATATCATATTTTCTGAGGGTTGAGCGTGAAAATGGATTTCGGAAATGAAAAGAGCAGCCCTAATTACCTACTAGGTAAAATTTTTAGCCAAAAATATCAATTTTTTCCGGATTTTTTCATTAAAAAAAATTCGATTGGCTCGTATGTGTCAATTAGGCGTTAATGGGTTAAAAAAAATAACTTTGTTGTAACTACCTTGTTATAATAAACAATATTATTTTCCTACGCAGCGGCAGCAATAAAGAAATTTTGTTCCAATACCTGTTATTAAATAATATCTATACTGTCATACAGTGCTCCTATGAACAGTTTACTCCAGTCAAAATAAGGGGGGGGGGGGGGGTTGTACTTACTGTGGCAAATACGAGATTTGCTCTAGTATAGGTTTTTTGAATTGCTGAACACAAAAATCGGGTTCATTTGGTAAAGAAAATTGCGCTTAACCCTTAAATTTACAAAAACTACCCCAAAAAGGGGGTATCTTTGATGTCATCGAGTTCTGAGTCAATTTATCTAAGAATTGGTTTCCAAGGGTTTTTTGGGTCGATAATTAAGAATCTTGATGATTTTATAAGGTAACATTAATAATCAACCCCTAAATTAGCTAAAACTACCCCCGAAAAGAGGGGCATTTTTGCTGTTTCTGCACCTTTTGCGTCAAGATTAGGTCCATAATGGTTTTTTGGGTTCCTGACAACGATTTTCATGGATTTTTTAATGAATAATTAATATACCACCCCTAAATTACTTAAAACTACCCCCAAAAAGGGCGTTTTGGCTATATTCAAACTTTTTGCGTTCATACTAGGTCCAAAGGGGTTTTTTGTCTTGGTAATCAATCATTTTTGTGATTTTTTAATGAAAAATGAATATTCACCCTTAAGTTATTGATTACCGACCCAAAAAACCCTTTGGACCTAGAAAGTTTGAATACAGCAAAAGCGCCCCTTTTTGGGGTAGTTTTAGGCAATTTAGGGGTGATGTATTAATTATCCATAATATATTAAAAATCCATGGCCTCAAAGTATTTTCGAATCCTTCGATGAATATGACTAAAATCCTTTTTTTCTAGCAAAATTTATGTATTTCAAAAACTCTCTGTATCCTATTATGTATTAAATAATATTTTATATATATTTAATTATTCAATAAAAAATTATTTTTTATTTATACAAATAAAAAAAAAAATAAGTCATAAATAAAAAGAAAATATTTCATATTTTAATATATAATAATTGTCAATTTATGTTACATAAATTGTTGACGTTTTTTTTTTAATATTAAAAATAAGTTTATTATTGTGCATAAAAATGTAAAAAATGATGAAGGAATTTATTATTATTTATTACACACTGATATTATTATAAGCATATTTTATAATAAAAAATTATACAGTAATTTTATAATGTTATGTAAATTCTAATGAACATTTTTCTAAAAAAAAAAATTTTTTTGTTTTAGATGGAGAGGATCAGTATACAAACTTATATGGAGAGAATTATTAGTATATTTAGTAGCTTATTATATTATAAATTTCACATACAGATATGCATTAAATGAAGATCAACAAAGGTAATTAAATAAATTTTTTTTTTTATTATTGTAAGACAAATTTTTAATTTAATCACTAGTAGTTTCGAAAAAAATTAAGTTCTACATTTAACTGAGAAAAATTTTTAAAAAGGTTAGCGTTTCGTCGACTTGTTTATTGTTAACCTCGTCAGATGTACGCACTGTTAAAAAAATACTAACATTCTCAATCAATGTCGAGCCTTTAATAGGTTTTTTTAAAAGTTCAGAAAAGTTTTTGAACGGGATTACTACCCTATTGGTCTGTTTGGGTATGATCTTAATAGAAAGTAAAATTTCAAAGTCGGCTGATCAGATTACTGTCACATAACATGCGCTCTTCTAGAAAGCCTCTTGGGATACCTTTCGTTAATATAAAAGAAAAAAAAAAAATTTACTCCAAATTTGAAAAACTTATGATAGATGAAAAACCGAAAAAATTACTTTTATTGCTACAGATATGCAAATTTTTATAGCAGTCACGTTATAGTTCATTTTCACTATCTGCAATCTATTTCCATTCTTATTATCCTTTTTCAAAATACTAAAATAGTACATTAATCATTGAGTTTTAAAAAACTTAATTTTTTGGCAAGAGTTTCGGTATTCAGATTAAACATTTTCAACAAAATAAAGTTTTCTACAGTTTAGGTGTTTATAATGAATTTTTTTAAAACAAGGGTCAATTTCATATTTTTTTCGTAATTATGAAGGTAATATTTTTAGTAAGAAAACCAAATTTTAAAACAAAATATTTTAATTAAATTTAACATTCAAATATGCAGTGATTGCATTCATTAAAATATTGAATAATTTATTTTCAGACAAATAATATACGCAGGTTAACGATTGTGTATTATAAAATATCGAGTTGAAATCTGATAAAAAGTATCCTTATAATTACGTTACTTGTTATGTTATGAAAATACAAAAGAAACTTGATATTATGATAAATAAATACGTGTGTCAGCTTGATTTTAAATAATAATTAATTTAAATTACGATTTAAAAAAATATACATATTTGGTATTTACATTAAATTTGCAAATATTTTTGACCTAATATACACTGAAAGATTGATATACTTGAATTTGGTAAACATTTTATAATTTGTGAGGAATTTTAATATTAGCATGAAATAAAACAGAAATCTCTTTTAAAAATTTAAGCCTTAATTTTTAGTGAAGCAAGCTAAGGATTTAGAGCTTCGACGTACTATCCAAGTGATCAGAAAACCAAAAAGATTTTCAGTGTATGTACTCGATAATATGATGAAACCTTTGAAAAAAAACTAAAAATCTAAGAATTTACGTATTAAAATTTCAATTTTAACCCTTGAAATATAATTATTTTTCAATACCTCAAATCTAACAGTGTAGAAAAATTATTCATAATTAAAAAACAAAATGATATTTATCGTACATAAATAATTTGACACTTTAAACATAAACATACAAATATATAACCACAAAGAATTTACCACAATCTAAAAAACAAAGGAAAAAACCACAAATGCTTACGTATTTAAAATTTTTAACATAATTAGATTTCCATAAGTGAATGTAATCGAGCATCGGATTAAAATTAAATATACCTAATAGTCACGTGATTCTTTGCTAATTTTTTTATATATTTTTATTTATAATAATTATATAATTTTTATATTTGAGTACCCATGCTTGTATTAATAATTGTGACCATATATTTATTTATTTTATGATTAAACAATAAATAACATTAGTGTGGCTAATAAATTAAATTTTTAATTCTCGATGTTTTCTAATTTTTTAATACGTATAAATTAATAAAAAATATTTTTGCATTTTTTATTATTAATCGTAATTTAATGTCGTTAATGTACATAAATAATAATTAATTTTTTGAAATTTATTTATTACTCAATTAGAAATTCAGTAGTAGGTCAGTAATATTTTAAATATTTAACTTCCACTTAAATATTTATCTTCAAAAATAGAAAAATATTTGTTTTCAACTTTTTTTCATTAGTTGCAGGGAAAATTTTTTTGGCAAATCTTGATATTATAGTAATAAATTTGCATATTTTAATCTTAAAGCTGAATTTCTCAGACTCAAAAGGTATCAGAGGTCTAAAATTATTTATGTTTTATAATATAAGTACATGGGAACTCAGCTGACCCAAACAAAATGGGGAAAACTTTCAAATGGGGTATTTTAAACAAAAAGGGTATTTTCAAATATTACAATTAATTGTTGAAAGATAAATATAGCTGAAACTGAAGTTTTAGAGGCAAAATACTTGAAATTTTTCATATACATACCAATAACCAAATATATACTACACTGAAAAAATATGTCACTTAAAACAAGCAGAATTCTGAATAACGGAAATGATTCAGATAATAGATATCATTGAAAATAATGAAACTTTAATTTTTACTTTGCCTTTTTTTTCCTGAGTTTTCAAACTAAAAAATAAAAAATTTTTACAATTCGAAAGCAAATAAAACCAGAAACCGGGTACACATGTCGAAAATTACTACATTGTATCATGCATTTTTATGATTTTCCAAGTTTTCCTCACTATAAAAAATGTTTTCTTCCGATAAAACAAATCTCTTTTTTTCATGTTATTCCGCCATTTTGGAAATTCGGAAAATAAGTTGGGGTTAAAAAATGAATATTTTCATAAAGAAAAACGTTTATCTCAACCTCTTAAACCCCTAGGAAATGTAGAAAGTTCTTTTTTCATGTTTTTTGTTCCGCTATTTTGGGAAATCGGAAAATACTTAGGGGCGTGAAATCTTGAAAATTATACCTCCAGGATATCAGCTTTTCCTAGGAGGGTTCGTTTTCAACCCGACGGTTCTCCAGGAGATAAGAGAAATCTTTTTGGGTCAATAATATACCTTATGGTAAATCATGTGGTAAATCATATAAATAATATGGTTAAACCACATGGTAAATCACATGATAAACCATTTTTTTTTTGTGCGAGACGTGTTAAATTGTGTGATTTTACTTTGCTATGTGTTTTTTGGGTTCCTAATTAGAAGTATAAGAGTAACGAGAAAGATTTATTTACATTTAAACCATTAGTTTACCATAAGTTAATGTTTTTTTTTAATGGATGCAAGAATTGTATTATATAACTATATGTATTATATTTATAAATATTGACCTCTGTATATGAATCTACAGTAATGATGGTACATAGAAAAAATAAAATATAGTAAAATATAATAATGATTGAAATAAAGGTTTAAAATGCTGTTTTTTTAATTATAGCCTTTTAATTCCCAAATAAATAAAATAAAATAAAAAATAAAGGACCCCGCACAAAAGGATAGGAAATGGCCGTTCGGTCAAATTGGCTAAATTTTGGATATGTTATAGATTTCACCATTCTGAACAAAAGTCTCAATGGGCACAAAGCTCAAAAGTCCCAACTTTGGCTGCTACGGAGCTTGAAAGCTCCAAAGCTCCATCATAACAAAATTGCTTAAAAACCTTTTTTCTTTTATTTTTAAAGTATATATTTATATTTTTGAGGTCGCTGATTTCGAATTTGATGTCAGATTGACAAGATTGTCAATTGACAGCTGTCAATTAGCTGTCAAAACTGTAAATCACCATGTAAAACTTTATAGATTACCTGGTATTTATGTTTTTGAGGTCACCGATTTTGAATTTGATATCAGATTGACAAGATTCTTAATTGACAGCTGTCAATTAGCTGTCAAAACTCTAAAATATCGTAGAAAACTTTATAGATTAGCCCAGATTTATGTTTTTGAGATCGCTGATTTCAAATCTGATGTCAAATTAACATTATTGATAGTTGGCAGCTGTCAATTGACTTTCTAATAGCCAAAAAAAATAATATAATAAATAGATTTTAAATAGATCTTATGTTTCTGAAGTCACTAATTGTTAAATATTATATTATATCATACTAGGCAAAGTTGACAGCTAACTGTTGTCAATTTAAATAGCCCATTAAAGTCAAAAAACTTTTTTAGTCATAAAAATCCGTTTTTAGCTTTACCCAGGGCCAATGACGTGGACGTGATGGATACTGATCCCTGTTTAGCAGTTAAAATTTGATTACGAATCAAGAATTCGACAGTTGTCAGCTGTCAAATAAAAGTTAAAATAACTAATAAGAAACGTATGGTATTTTATAAAGGTTTTTAACTTATAAAAAATAATGGATGGCTGATTAATCGCTTTTTATTATTTAAAAGGTAATTGACAGTTGTTAACTGTCAACTGTCAACTTTTTTCAAATCGTTATCTAATTTATAATAAGCAACCTCAAAAATATTTACTCCCTTTAAAATGTAAAGTTTTTTTAAAGCATTTGGTAGCTAATTGAAAGCTATCAGATGTTAACATTGTCAATTCGATGACAAATTCATAATAAGTGACATTAGAAACATAAGATCTTTTTAAAATCTATTTTTTTGGCTTTTTGAATGTTAATTGACAGCTGCCAACTATCAATAATGTTAATTTGACATCAGATTTGAAATCAGCGATCTCAAAAATATAAATCTGGGCTAATCTATAAAGTTTTCTACGATATTTTAGAGTTTTGACAGCTAATTGACAGCTGTCAATTAAGAATCTTGTCAATCTGATATTAAATTCGAAATCGGTGACCTCAAATACATAAATAGCAGGTAATCTATAAAGTTTTACATGGTGATTTACAGTTTTGACGACTAATTGACAGCTGTCAATTGACAATCTTGTCAATCTGACATCAAATTCGAAATCAGCGACCTCAAAAATATAAATATATACTTTAAAAATAAAAGAAAAAAGGTTTTTAAGCAATTTTGTTATGATGGAGCTTTGGAGCTTTCAAGCTCCGTAGCAGCCAAAGTTGGGACTTTTGAGCTTTGTGCCCATTGAGACTTTTCTTCAGAATGGTGATATCTATAACATATCCAAAATTCAGCCAATTTGACCGAACGGCCTTTTCCTATCCTTTTGTGCGGGGTCCAAAATATGTTCATTTAATTCTTCACGAATTCGTCACGAATTCGCGACGAATTCGTCAATCCGATTTTGCCGAATTCGCCACGAATTCGTCAGGAATTATCTTTGCTTATTTATATATATATTTGTAAGATTTCTCCAGACTTCCGAATCAGTACATTTTTTTGAACATTAACAATTTAGAATGAAAAAATTGTTGAATTTAATTAAAAACAAAATTAATACTAATTATTAATTATTTTTTGTGCAGGATATTTGAAAAAATACGTTTTTATTTTGGAAATTCGAGCGAATCAATACCAATGTCTTTCGTATTAGGATTTTATGTAAGTTTAGTAGTAAAGAGATGGTGGGAACAATACAAATTATTACCATGGCCAGACAATCTTGCTTTGTTCATTAGTGCTGCCATTCCTGGAAACGTAAGTAATTATACTTTTTTATTTATTTTTAATCTTAATAAAATCAAGCTTTAATTTGGCTACTTATTGTTGGATCTTATCTTGTTCATGTACGTTTAGGTTGTGAAAGACAATTTAGCTCCACTGAAATAAGGTCTATATACTTCCTAATTTTATTTTTTTCAAATCCGAGTATTTGTAATTTAAAATACAAATTTTTTTTAAATTAAAATTTACCAAATGCAAAATGCAGTTGTCAACAGCTACACATTTGAATGTTGCTGAAGTTCCAACCGTTTGATGAACGAAATTTTTTTTTGCTCAAAGCAGCTAAAAAGTATTTAGAATTGATAAAAAGAGTAAAAAAACTCCAAATAACAAGTAAAATACTGATAAAAATAGATAGCACCATTAATTGATCAAAATATATATTCAAAATCCGTGTTTGACTTTCCAAGCATTTTGAGGTCATTAACAGGGTATTACCCCAAAATTTATTTTGTCATGTTAATTTTATCGTGTTTCCAGACTTTCAAAAAAAAATTGGGACCGATCGAAGGGGGTGAAATTCGTCAGAATTAAACTATCATCGATGAAAAAAAATTAATTTTGAAAAAAGAACGGCTTTTTCAGAATTTCAAGGGATTTTACCCCTTGTTTTCTTAGATTGATTAAAATATGTTTTCAAATACTCAGAAATATTTTGGACATACTCCTGGGTAGTTAAAAAAACATATTTTTATCACTCTAAGAAAACAATAGGTGGGGTAAGATCCCGTTAAATTTTAAAAAATCTGTTTTTCCTAAAATGAACACTCTTTCATCGACTAACGTTAAATTTTGACCAACTTCACCCCTTTCAATTGGTCCGAAATTCTTTTTCGGAGTCTGGACACATAATAAAATTAATATGTAGAAATAAAATTTGGGGTGAAAGTTCTCAAAATGCTTTGAGACTCAAAGACGATATTTATTTAATTTGACTATAGCAGACTAGCCGCATCCAAGTTAAGTCCAAAATTTTTCTGGCTATTGAAAAACATGTTTTAATCAATCTAGAAAAACATTAGGTGGGGACTCAAAGACGAATTTTCAATTTATATTTTGATCAATTTATTGATGCTATCTACACTGTAAAAATATAAATTATCGAAAAAATTTGTAAATATTCGAAAAAAATCGTAAATTTACTAAATTTAGTATATTAACAAAAAATTCGAGTATTCTCGATTTTTTTTGTGAATTTGCAAGATAAATTGATAATTTACAATTTATTTTCGAAAATTTACAAAAAGTAGTTGTAAATTTACGAAAAATAGTTGTGAACTTACAACTTTTTTCGTAAATTCACAAAAAAAAATCGAGAATACTCGAATTTTTTGTTAATATACTAAATTTAGTAAATTTACGATTTTTTTCGAATATTTACAAATTTTTTCGATAATTTACTAATTTTTCGAAAACATTCTATTTTTTTTGTTGATCTAAAGAAGTTACTTTTTACAACGTATTTTTATCAGTATTTTACTTTTTATTTTGAGGTTTTTTACTCTTTTTATCAATTCTAAATATTTTTTAGCAGCTTTGAATTAAAAAAAAAAATTACTTCGTCGAACGGTCGAAACTTCAGCTACATAAATTATGGCGCTTAAAGCAAAAGGAATATAAAAATAAAGCCTCCCTTATTGAAAACTATTATAACTGTAATTTGACAGCCCTAAAAAAATGTCTTTTGGCTAAAACAGCTAGATGCAAGAAAGTTCAACAATACTTAATGTACCACAAATTTTATTCCTACTAGCTGAAGCGCGACAACCCCCTCAGATCACATTGCATTTTAAATTTATCTCAAGAAAAAAGTTTTTATTACCGCATCTGAATGCAAATAGTGGATACTGTCCCTCGGTGCTACGCACTTCGGGCCAGAACCCTTTTCATCTCTCAATCAAAATAATAATAGGATTACGAAATACTCAAATGAGTTTATATCGCAACTACAGCTACAGATGTAATGTTTTATTGTAGTTTTTTTTATTATAGTAGTAGTAGTAGTAGTAGTAATTTTATTCTTGTCAAATTATATACATAATTGTTACAAAATTGAAATAAGTTAATACAAAATTTAAAGTATAAACATAAAAATTATTTAAAGAACATATTTTGTTTTTAAAGTAAAATTATATATGAATAACTTAAAATTAGAAAAAATGCTTCAGATCTATTTCTTGTATTTTCTTCAATTTTCTATTATTTTGAATTTCTTTGCTTTTTTCATTTTTTTGTTTTCAATATCTGTTGACAAAGATCACTAACAATTACATATGCTGGCACATCACTGCACTATTTTATTTTATTTCTCAAGGAATTCCTATTAAGAAATCCCTTTTTCTATTTTAAATGGGTTGAGGATGTGACAGTCTTTTTGCAATCGCTGGTGCTGTTTTCATGATATATCTGTTTATATTGTTGTGTATTTACTGTTTTAAATTGCTGTTCGCTTACAAATTCACTTCTTTTCATTGTAAGTGATGTGATGAGAAATTTATAAGTTACTTACTCTGTATTCATTTCTTCTTAATGAAAATTGACATTTTCCCCTTTACTATTCAAAATAAATTTTTGGGATTTCTCCCTATTTTTTTTTTCTTCACTATTCAATATATTTTAAGCAAAAAACGGCATTTTCATCAAGACTATTTTTATTACTGTTTTCATTACTGTTTGTATATTTTAAACTCTTGTGTTATAAATACTATATTTTGATATAATTTCTAACCTAACTTTTTCTCAACTTTTTTCTTTCTTTTAATCTTGATTTAATTTTTATGCTGGTGTTTTTCTTTTATTTTCATTTATTTAATAAGTTTTATTTTGACACTTTTGACCGATTTTTCTGGTATTTTTTTAACTTTTTCTGTAAATAATAACTATTTTTCACGGAGCTATTTTATAACGTGACTATGTGCTTTCGCGCCCATACCCTCTCTCATAGTTTTTTTTATTATAATTATTTTTACAATGTATAATAATAAATTAAAAAAGTAATATTTAAAATTGTCTAAGAAATTTTTATATAGCGCAAATACTGCAAAGCTTAAATTAATCGATTATTTAATAATCGATTAATGAGTAGAATGTACAATAAAATAAGAAAATTTATTTTATTGCTAATTTTATTTTTTTTTGAATATGTTATCAGGGGCGGCTTTTGCTATAGGCAAGTAATGCGACCGCCTTGGGCCCCGCGCTAAGTAGGGCCCCGCGCTTGGGTTGTATTGTATAAAAACATTATGCGAAATATTTAAAAACATATAATTACAAATAAAAATAAAATGCCTTAAACCTAATATAATCAAACAAATTAAAAAAAAGAAAAAAAATTACACCCTAAATCTTAAACCTAAAATAGTATAAAAACAAAAATACTATTATACTATTAGAAATGAACGATTATCTTTTTATTTACATTTAAAAATAAAATAATAGTGTATTGTATTTTTATTTTATTTTAGTTAATAATGCTATAGTTAAAAAATTACACATTTTAAATTACCGCTTATACCGATAGTAACGACATCTCAACGACATATATGTTGTCAGCTGACCAAATCAAAACCACTGTATCAGCTGATATACTTATAACCTGATAATAATGTTTTTACGGTCGCAATACTTGTAGAATCAGTAAAAGTTCTGTATTTTTCTTATTTTAAAACTGTTTTATGAAAGTTTAACTGGTTTATAATAGCTCAAATATTTTTAAAGATTGATTCACAATTAATTGAGATATTTTCTTTGTTTTTTATATAAAATGTCAAATCACGTTTGCAATTTACGTAAAAACTTAAACTTAAAGTTAACCTAACCTAACCTAACCTAACCTAACCTAACCTAACCTGCCTCTGACGTCAGGGTGGCACCATGACGTTTTGCCTCTGACGTCAGGGTGGCCCCATGACGTTTTGCCTCTGACGTCAGGGTGGCCCCATGACGTTTTGCCACTGACGTCAGGGTGGCCCCATGACGTTTTGCCTCTGACGTCAGGGTGGCACCATGACGTTTTGCCTCTGACGTCAGGGTGGCCCCATGACGTTTTGCCTCTGACGTCAAGGTGGCCCCATGACGTTTTGCCTCTGACGTCAGGGTGGCCCCATGACGTTTTGCCTCTGACGTCATTGGGGGACATAACCTAACCTAACCTAACCTAACCTAACCTAACCTGCCTCTGACGGCAGGGTGGCCCCATGACGTTTTGCCACTGACGTCAGGGTGGCCCCATGACGTTTTGCCTCTGACGTCATTGGGGGACATAACCTAACCTAACCTAACCTAACCTGCCTCTGACGTCAGGGTGGCACCATGACGTTTTGCCTCTGACGTCAGGGTGGCCCCATGACGTTTTGCCTCTGACGTCAAGGTGGCCCCATGACGTTTTGCCTCTGACGTCAGGGTGACCCCATCACGTTTTGCCTCTGACGTCATTAGGGGACATAACCTAACCTAACCTAACCTAACCTAACCTGCCTCTGACGTCAGGGTGGCACCATGACGTTTTGCCTCTGACGTCAGGGTGGCCCCATGACGTTTTGCCTCTGACGTCAGGGTGGCCCCATGACGTTTTGCCTCTGACGTCATGGTGGCCCCATGACGTTTTGCCACTGACGTCAGGGTGGCCCCATGACGTTTTGCCTCTGACGTCAGGGTGGCCCCATGACGTTTTGCCTCTAACGTCATTGGGGGACATAACCTAACCTAACCTAACCTAACCTGCCTCTGACGTCAGGGTGGCACCATGACGTTTTGCCTCTGACGTCAGGGTGGCCCCATGACGTTTTGCCTCTGACGTCAGGGTGGCCCCATGACGTTTTGCCACTGACGTCAGGGTGGCCCCATGACGATTTGCCTCTGACGTCAGGGTGGCACCATGACGTTTTGCCTCTGACGTCAGGGTGGCCCATGACGTTTTGCCTCTGACGTCAAGGTGGCCCCATGACGTTTTGCCTCTGACGTCAGGGTGGCCCCATGACGTTTTGCCTCGTCATAACCTAACCCAAAACTCGTGCCTAAAAAATGTTCTGAGTTCGTTCTATCATGAAAAACAATAATGAGAAAAAATTTTCCAGCCAAAATGCGGTGGAGGGTTGCACTTACAGTTATGAAATTTGCTCAAATATTGGCTTTTTGAATCACTGAACACAAAAATAGTTCATTTTTTAAAGGAGGTTTATCCGTTAAAAAAAATAATGACAGAATGTAATAAAACGTGAATAGTATTAAAATTTAAACATTTTTTAGCTAAAATCGACTTATTTTTACCAATGTTGCCTACTTAATTAATTTTTTATGAATAGAATAAAAGTATGAGAGTGGAAATGCCAAAAGGCAAAAAGTAAAACAAAAACAACAATTTGAAGAATCTCTTCAAGGTTCTATCGAAAAATTTATTTGCAGTGAACAGAAAGAAAAAAATACGAATGATATCTCGTCTAATATTCATTGTAATTACATTTTAGATTCAAAAACTACTGTAGAAAGTGAACAAAAAAATGAAAATGCTTTACAAATAAACGCGCATGTTGGCAATGATTTAAATAATCAAAATCAAGAAATAAGCTCCAATAAAGTTGATATTATTGGAAGTGAAAAAAGTATCGAGAGTTTTTTAGAACAATGTGATCCTAATGTAAATATTGATTTAGATGAGTTTGAGACTAATTTTCAAGGAGATATTATTGACAATAATGTTCAGATAAACATTAGTCATGATCCCGCATTATGGCCACATCCTCTTGATAATGTAAACATAAGAACAATAGTAAGCAAAGGCCCCGTTCGTGAAAATATACAAAAATATCCTCTCGATTTTCAAGGCAGGCATTTTTCTTTTGTACATTATACTAGAGTTTTAAGTAATTTAGAAACCCAAGATCGTCGTTGGTTGGTATACTCAAAAAATTGTGACAAAATTTTTTGTTTTGCGTGTAAAATTTTTTCATCTTCTGCAATTAGTTTTGCTTCTGAGGGGTTTAACGAATGGAAAAACTTAAGTATTAGACTTTCTTCTCATGAAAAAAGTAAGGATCACATAGAAAGTGTTCTAAAATGGTTAGAACTAGAAAAAAAATTAAATGTGAATAGCACAATAGATTCTAAATTCGAATCTCAGTATGAAGCCCAAAAAAAAAAGTGGCGTGAAATATTGGAGAGAATAATTGCCAGTATTCAGTTTTTAGCTACTCATGAATTAGCTTTAAGAGCTCACAGGGAAAATATTGATTCTGATAACTGTGGTAATTTCTTAGGCTTACTAAAATTTCTTAGTAAGTTTGACCCTGTGATGGAAAATCATCTATCTCTAATAAAAAACAAGGAACTTAAAACTCATTATTTGGGTAAGAACATTCAAAATGAAATTATAAAACTTATGTCAGATCGGGTCACATCGAAAATTATAGAAAATATTAAAATGGCCACCTATTTTGCTATTATAATAGACTGCACTAGAGATGTACATCGAGTTGAGCAAATGTCTCGGCAAATGTCTATAATTATACGCTATGTTAATATTTTAAGTGGGAAAATCGAAGAACGTTTTTTAGGTTTTATTCCAGTTGAAAAAACTACGGGAAAAGATCTTACAGATTACTTGCTGGAAAAACTAAGAGCTTGATTTGGATATAAAATATTGCCGTGGTCAAGGTTATGACAATGGTACAAATATGAAAGGTTGTGATATAGGAATGCAAAAACAAATATTAAATATCAATCCATTAGCTTTTTTTACACCTTGCGGTTGTCATAATTGGAATTTATTAATTTGTGATGCAGCTTCTAGTTGCGTAAAAGCTAAATTATTCTTTGGAATATTGCAAAGGTTATATACTCTATTTTCTGCTGGAAATAGATGGACAATTTTGACTGATAAA
The DNA here is from genome assembly GCA_022575985.1 of Anagrus nilaparvatae. NCBI lineage: Eukaryota > Metazoa > Arthropoda > Insecta > Hymenoptera > Mymaridae > Anagrus > Anagrus nilaparvatae. The sequence continues at coordinate 9,255,447 of JAKSXM010000165.1, forward strand.
CTGTAAATTTAACTTTAAAACCTTTATCAACTACTAGATGGGAATGTAGAATTGAAAGTGTTAAGGCTGTTCGCTATCAACTTAGTGAAATTATTGATGCCTTAGAAGAATTATCAAGAAAAACAGATGATAGCTTAATAGCTAGTGAATGTGACTCGCTCTCTGGAGAAATTTCATCTTATGAATTTATTATTTCTTTGGTCACGTGGCATGATATTCTTTTTAATGTAAATTTGATAAGTAAAATTTGGCAACAAGAAGATATTGATTTAAGTATAACTGTTGACCATTTAAAAGCATTTACAGATTGGGTAAAAGAATACAGACTAACAGGGTGGGAATCTATGCTAGTTACTGCTAATTCTATGGCAGAAGAATATAATATACCCAAAATCTTTAAAGAAGTACGTAGGCGAGGAAGAAGGCGACAGTTTGATTATGAAAGTATAGACGAAATTGGTTCCAACCCTGAGAGCTTATTTAAAACCGAATATTTTTACGTTATTTGTGACCAAATTATAGGAAGTTTAGAAGCTAGGTTTTTAGAATTAAAAAACCATAAAAGTAATTTTGGTTTCCTTTATGACTTAACAACATTAAAAACTACAAATAAAGAAGATCTAAAAGACCATTGTGATAAATTAGAAAAAATTCTTACGTATGTTGACAATGGCGAAGAAATAAAAGACGTAAGTGCTGAAGACCTGGCTTCGGAACTTCCATTGTTTGTTAAAGTTTTAGAAAAAACAGATTGCAAAATAGCAAAAACTTTAGAATATATTATTAAAAATAAACTATCAAACGTTTATCCAAACGTTTACGTGGCATTAAGAATTGTTCTGACGATTCCGGTAGTTGTGGCATCAGCTGAAAGATCTTTTTCAGCATTAAAAAGAATCGAAACTTATTGAAGATCGGTCATGGTTCAAGACAGACTATCATCTTTAGCAATATTATCAATCGAAAAAGATTTGACAAATCGATTAGACTTTTCACAAATCATCCAAGAATTCAGCTCTGTGAAATCTAGAAAAGTAATTTTATAACTATTTGAACTTTCATAACTAAATTATTTTTAATTTATTAGAATTATTGAAGTTTCGCGGGATTTAAGTAAAAATTTGCTGAAAAAGACTGATTATATATAAATTTACTTTATAATTAAATAGAACTCAATGGCAATGCATTTTAACTTTAATAAAGTTAAATTTTACCCAAAAAAAATACCAAAAGAACAATAGATAAGTTAAGCAATTAAGATTAAGTTCAGTTAGACTTCAATTTTTGTATTAAAAAATTTAAGATATTTTAATTATCCATTAATTATTATTTTAATTTGAAATGTTGTTCAAAATATTAATTAAGTTCATTTTACATACTTATAAAAATATATAAGTATATTATGCATATAGTTAAATAAACAATTAATAATAATTATAGATTATAATAAGTTTGCTAAACATATTTTAATTAATCCCGTTATTTATACCAATAAAATTTTTAAATCCAAAAGTTGTTTTTTTTTCTTATTTTCTTTAAAAAATATATACCTTATAAAAACTTCAATATAAATAAGTATTTTCTATTACTATATTGTTAAATATATTTAACTAAGTATTGTTTAAAATTTTTTTTTCAGAATGTTTAAAAATTATCCATTTCGCTGGCCTTAAAAGGGCCCCGCGGAGATCTCGCCTAAGGCCCCGCGAAGTCTAGAGTCGCCCCTGTATGTTATAATTATAAATAAACAATATTTTAGTAATTAAAGATTTTAGTAATTAAAAAATTAATTTTAGTAAATAAACAAAATTATAGTCTGTTAAAAACTAATAAAAATTAAATAGCGCTTGCGCGTATATAACCGCAGAACTTCTAATATAAATCACGCGCATGACAAAATCAGCGCGACCAATCAAAACACGAATAATTCGATGAGAAAAGTCATGAGATAGGGGGTCATAAGTTTTAGGTACTAAAAGATAAGATATTTACAAATTTTTTCGAATATTTACTAATTTTTCTAAACTGATTTAATTTTTTTATTAATTTAAGGGGACGTTCAATAATTATGCAATGCTAATTTTGGAAAATTTTGGATCAGTTCACCCCTCTGCAACGCTGTGCAATGCTTCAGTCCACCCATCCTACTAAAACGTTGCGCAACGATTTTTTTTTTTTAGTAAAAGGCTTTTTTTCACAAAAAATAGTCAAATTTAATTTTTATGTTATTATTGTTTGCATAGCTATGTTTTTAGTTATCTTAAAATTTATGTATTATTTTATTTATGGGAAGTCAATATAAAAAGCCAATAATTATTTTTATAAATTATAATATATTTTTATTTATAAATTTATGAAAATTAAATTTTTTAAATATAAACTCTACTTATAAGTATTAAAGTATATTAAATATATACGTTAAAAGTAAATAATTTTCGTTGTGCAACATTTTTTTACCGTGAACCTCCCTTACGTAACGCCCAGTAACGGTTTCAACAAAACGGCACTGTATCAAGAACTCGATAAATTTTTTTTTTTTTTTTTAGTAATATTAGGGTCGAGGGGATAGTTTTCGACAAAGCTAAGAAACTAATGACTTTAAATCGGTGTAGAATTTAATTACAAGCGTTTTTAGACACAATTACGTTTATAATACCTAAATTAGGCTGGTTCCACAAACCTCCGAAAACGCAAAAACGCAGCCGCAACGCAATGCGCACAAACGAAAATCATGTTGTGCGCATTGCGTTTCTGCGCTTACGGAGGTTTGTGGAACTAGCCTTAATAATAAATATTGACGGTAAAAAACCTATTTACGAATTTCAAATACTATTATAGTATTTTAAATATTAAGTAAGTTTTAATATTAAAAACCGAAGAAACCGTGGTTTTGGACACTAAGTGTTTAGTTCATTATTGATTTAAAATTAATTACTAACAAAAAAATTTTTTACAAATAGCATATTACGATCCTAGGCCAGAAAAATAAAGAATGGCCTAAATCGCACGTAAATTACCTTCCGAGGCGAAGCCGAAGATGGTAAACTGCGATTTGGGTCATTCTTTTTTTATGGCCGAGGGTCTTATAAAATTTTTCTGTGACTGTGGCGAGAAAATACGTCTTTGCCGGACGCGCAGCGTATAATTTACAAAATTTTTCAATAATAGAAGTTGAAAAAAGCCTACAATAAAAGTAAAAAAGTAATAATTATTCGGTTTCTTGCTTTCTTTTTTAAGTTTAAGCTGTTTTTCTGAGAAACGTAAAGTACGAATAAGAAGTTTTAATAACCTGAAAAAAAAAATTCTCTATAAAATAATTGCTTTAAATAAAAACTTATAACCGGTTTGTGTAAACACAACCTAAATGTATGGAACATGGTTACTATAGTAAAGTTCTTGATTCATTGGTCATTCGCTGGTGAATCTACCCTCTAAGTATTGCACCAAGAAAAATCACTTGTTTTTTTACAAACGTAGTTTGGTTTTAACCAAACTAAGCGGTTAATTACCTCTAATTAAACACTGTTAACTTTTATTTACAAATCTTATCCAACAAATAAAATTTTTCATGTCAGCGGCCAGAAACCACGTATTTCTCGGCCACTGCGTGACCGGAAAAGGCGCGTTTTCTCGCCATTGATGAAGAAAAATCGTATATACGACCCTTGTCCATAAATAAAGAATTACCCAAATCGCAGTTTAATTTACGTGTGATTTGGGCCATTCTTAACTTTTCTGGACACGGGCTCGTAATATACTATTTTTTGGAATCCTATATTTAGAAGTCGATCGAGTTATAAAACTTTTCTATTTTCCATTAGAAACTGTACAAAATTTCAACTTTTGGGTTCAATAACTCAAAAACGAAGGGGTCAAATGTCTTAGATTTATAAGTTTATATAATTTTATATAATTAATTTCAAGCAATTAAAACAATTCATGTTAATATTATTCTAAGTCTCACTTGACCCCCACCCTTAAACAGGACAAACTTGACCCCTCCCCCCTTAAACCGGACAAATTTGACCCCCCCACTTAAATTTCAAGTTCTTGAGGTACCCCCTCCCTATAAACATGTTCCATGTTAAAAATATTATTTTTAGCATACTTTTGTATAAGAAACCATGTCCACTGGTATAAAGAAAGCCTTAATGCTTGGTGGCTGCGAACATCTTACTAACATCATTAGTATTAATTTCTGTGTTTTAACAGAAGCGTCTTCCCAATTTGAATCGTATCTAGAATAAAAAAAATACGCTTTAAGTGTAAAAGGAAATTTTTACTAGATAGAAATTCGGTTTACATTGTATTGTGCAGTTTGTCATTTGAATCATCGATACTTTGAGCGTATCCATAAAGTAAAAACATCATAATTGCAACAGTTATAAAAAATATCATGCATTTGATTGCCGTTTTAGCATCATCTTGAAGAATGACCTGAATTTTTTTTGCATTAATAACCTGGTATTTCAATAATATTTAGAAATAAATTATTTTTTTCAACTTACTGCTACTCCGCACAAACTTATCAATAGAAGAGATAAAAGCATTAGAACACCTAATAATTTATTGTAACATTTCTTGAAATTGTTAATAAAACTAAAAAAATAATTATTTGTATTAATTTGGGGAAATTTTTAAAAATGTTTATTCTTACTCAATAATATCTTGGTGAAAATCTATGCAATCGATTATTTTTAGATATTTTACGTCTTCTGCGTTTGAATTTTCCAAAGCCATTTTTATACGATATCTGAACAAAACATCAATTAAATAATGAGTAAATATAGAAATCAAAATCCTAATACCTATTGAGTAATCACCTGAGAATATTAAATAGCCCAATAACATGTTGAGCTGTACAAGCAAAAAAGCAAGATGTTGCAAGTCCGATTAAAATAGCCAAAATAATACAAATTATTTGAAAAGCGTATATTTTATAGAAATGTTCCTGTTCATCGACAATAAATTCCATCAAAATAAGGTGCTCTTTAATCCTTGGTTCATTCAAAGGCTTGATAATGTCCATTATTGGCGTTATCATCGGAGTTAATGATACTAAGACTCCAAATATTATGCACAAAACTAAAAAAATGATACATACTAAATACCCTGCCAACTAGCTGGCACTAAGGTTCCTCAAACAAATATCACCAATGACAAGAATTCAATCATACATACATTTCTATGAACTTTTAAAAGTTTTTTTTATGCATCAAAAAATTTGGAACAAATTTTCAAAAAATTAATTATCAAATTCAAGATATTGAGTAAAAACCATATTTTATAAAAAAGTACTTTCATAAAACTAAATGAAGTATTACGCCAAAAAAAAAAAAAAAAAATATTGAAGTTTTTTTAATTTTTTTTTTTTTTTTTAATTTTGAGAAAAAAATTTTGAAAAAATTTGGTATCAGATCCAAAAAATTACTATAAACGAACTTTCGAAAACTAGTACTCTCATAGAAATAAATTAGGTACTACGTCCAAAGAGAAAAAAAATTTGTTGTTTTTTGTATTTTTTTGTGACAAAAATTTTGAGAAAAAAAATTTTGAGAAAAAAAATTTTTTTTAAAATAATTATCGGATTCGAGATATCGAGTAAAAATCGTACTTTCAAATATAAGTACTTTCGTGGAAATAAATGAGGTATTACATCCAAATTAAAAAAAAAAGTAGTGTAAGATTTTTTGATGAAAAAATTTTTGAAAAAAAAATTATGTCTTAATTCCATATGGTTGTGAAATTTCACCGGTTACACACACACACACATACATACATATACAGGCTTTTTTAAAAAACCGGGTTTTTAGCTTCCTGAGATCTCAAAACGTGCTTATATGCCAAAAAATCAATAATCAAAATTTGAACCATCACAATGGTTCCTCATTGAGGAACCAAAAAAAACTTTAAATAAATATCATCAACTTACCGATGCAAACGAAATTTATCTTTTTCCCTGTATCAGCTGCTTTTATTAACATTTGTAATTCGATTCTTTCCACTATAATTTTCCAATGAGCGCCAATATCATCAAGAATTGATTTTATCTATAAAAAAAGCAAAATATTTCATATAGTTCTTCCGTTTTATTCACTGTTTTTCATTTTTCCGTAAACCTCCTTTTCGTTGATCCAAAAATGAAACCACATAACATCTATTATTAAGAGTAAGAAGATTTCAGATAAAGATTCAAGAACAACATTTGATTCGTTTTTATTTTCATACAATTTGGTTAGCTGTTTTGTAAAAAAAGATAAAATAGATAATATTTTATTTCCAGTAAAGTATAATGAATGTTAATTTTTTTCAATTACCATAAGGATTTCTATCAAACGAGCAGATGCAAATACGATGCATTTTATAATTTTAGGTGCGATTCCATTATCGTAAGGCCAAATTCCAACAATTTTTAATAAAATTTTTAGTTCTTTAAAATATTTTTTAAAATAATAAGACTTCGCCATAGTTTTATTACATATTTTAAGTCTTTATTCGGAAAGACTCACAAAAACTGAGCTCAATAATTATTAATAAAACAGTTTATTGCATTTATTGATTATCACTTAATACGCATTGTCTATTTTTACTTATATTACACGTATGTTATTAACTATATTTGCAATTAAAATAGTCTTATATAAGGTGAAATTAGAGAAATGTCAATAAATATTACCTTTAAGGGGGTAATAGGAGTGTAAGTCTATATTATGTGCTTGCATTAGCTTGCGTCTTTGTTGTTTTAGCTCCGCATATTTTTAGACGTCGATTAAAATTTTTAATAACTAATAATATTTCAAATTTACCCTTCATGCCAATTAAGCATATTTTTTATTTTATTTTTTTTTTTATTTATTAAATGAATCAACGGGACGAACCCTTTTACAATCGTTTACAATATAAAATTAGAATTTAAATTAATAGTATTTACATTAAAGTAAGTAAAAAATTAAATATAAAGTACAATAATTCTTTTTTGAACAACTAGTAATGTAAAACAGATGAATTAGATATAGATGATGAATAACTATACAATAAATATTTTCAAATATTAAAGCATATAGTAAAGTAAAAATTTAGCAAGGTTTATATTAATACTAATTTCGAGAAAATTTTATTCACAATTTGTTACTGTTTATTATTCTAAGAAGTTTTTTTTGATTTTCTGTTTCAGAATTTATTTCTTATCGTAATAAATAAATTTTATTTCATTATCTTAAGGCTAAATTCCAAACAATTTCAATAAATTTTTTGCTCTTTAAATATTTTTAAAAATAATATGAATGTGCTATCTATAGAATTATTAAATGTTTCCAAAATAAAAATAAAAACTATAGCATAAGTAATTAGCATTAATAGGAAGTACACGTGTACGATTTACTACAACTTATGGATTTTTAACTGCGTATTGCAACTTTTGTTATTGAATATTTATTTATTTATTCATACGTCAAAATTTTTTCCAAAATATTATATACAACCCTTAAAAATACCCTAAAAACGGGGGTGAAAGGAGTAGGTCAGGCATTATTAGAAAATGTTTGAAAAATCAATGAAAAAAGTATCCAAATTTATTCCCTGGTAGAAAAAGCTTCCTTGCCCACAACCTTCACGTCAACGTTGCAGGGAACATTGCATACAACATTTCATGTAAGGTTATATTTTAATGTTTGAAATGAAAGGTTCCGTGTAACGTTACATGACACGTTCTATAAAACGTGAAATGAAAAAAGGTTTTTTTTTTATTAATAAATTAAATATATATATACACATATTTTTTTAAATAAAAAAAAAGGAAATTCATATTTATTAAGAAACTTTATTTACAAGGTTAATAAAAAAAAATAATTATTTTTTTACATTTGTTCACTTTTTTTGCATTAAAAAAAAAAATTTAATGCAAAAAAAGTGAACAAAAATTAAATACATTATGTATAGATTATATCTGTACACACTGATTACAAGTAAATAAATGCTCATCAATAACTTTTAGTACGAATACCCAAAATTTACCTTAAATATATGCACAAAATAATTAATGGAACTTTTTTCCCAATCCGATCACTTTCACATTGTTTTAGATATACTTGAAATCTAGTCGAGTCGAAGTAGTAATCAAGTTTTGTCTACTTAAAATGTTAAAGATATTGATTTTGAGCTTGCCATCATATTTCTTCTTGAAGAATTGACATCCAGGATGTTTTGGACATGTTTCAGCAACAAAAAAAAATTTGGTCAATATTTCTGGGCCTAAGTCTTCTAAAAGCGATGACCGCATCATAGTCCAATGCACCAAAAAACTCTAAAAAAAAATTAATTTTACATTAAATTAATGTAGAAAACCATTTCATATGTTTTTAAGGGTTCAAATTAACTTACCAATGCTAATTTTCACCAATTGAAACTTTTCTATTTAAAGGGTGATTGAAATAATACCCACTTCATAGTCCAAAGTAGGGTAAATCTCTGAAAAAAAAAGACTAATTATAAATTGGAACAGAAAACTTTTTCAAGATTTATATAGCATGCATAAAATACTTAAAATTAACTTACCAAATATGATTTGAACCAATATATCCATGTTTTCCAGCTTCTATAACTCGCCTTCAAAACTGCCATTTATAGTTCTTGAACCTAAAAAAAAAAATACACACAAAGAACCAGATTTTTATATTGAATTATATAAAAAAACTAAACTTATCTAATGCTTTCCTTTTTTCTTTAATTTTCATAATTTTTTTTTTGTAATGATGTCTATAATTTAAACACTACTTTTAAATAAATATAAGAGATTGAAAAATTTATTCATGTGCAGTTTTGTACACAACTAATCTGAACTAGCAGAAGTTTTTATAAAAAGAACTTGCACAAAAAAGAGCGCTGACACGCCCTCTGAAAATATGTTAGTGTACTTACTTTTTTTTGGGCAAGTTTCTTTTCATAAAAATTTCTGCTAGTTCAGATTAGTTGTGTACAAAACTGCACATGAATAAATTTTTCAATCTCTTATAATTATTTAAAAGTAGTTTTTAAATTATAGACATCATTACAAAAAAAAATTATGAAAATTAAAGAAAAAAGGAAAGCATTAGATAAGTTTAGTTTTTTTATATAATTCAATATAAAAATCTGGTTCTTTGTGTGTATTTTTTTTTTAGGTTCAAGAACTATAAATGGCAGTTTTGAAGGCGAGTTATAGAAGCTGGAAAACATGGATATATTGGTTCAAATCATATTTGGTAAGTTAATTTTTAGTATTTTATGCATGCTATATAAATCTTGAAAAAGTTTTCTGTTCCAATTTATAATTAGTCTTTTTTTTCAGAGATTTACCCTATTTCGGACTATGAAGTGGGTATTATTTCAATCATCCTTTAAATAGAAAAGTTTCAATTGGTGAAAATTAGCATTGGTAAGTTAATTTGAACCCTTAAAAACATATTAAATGGTTTTCTACATTAATTTAATGTAAAATTAATTTTTTTTTAGAGTTTTTTGGTGCATTGGACTATGATGCGGTCATCGCTTTTAGAAGACTTAGGCCCAGAAATATTGACCAAATTTTTTTTTGTTGCTGAAACATGTCCAAAACATCCTGGATGTCAATTCTTCAAGAAGAAATATGATGGCAAGCTCAAAATCAATATCTTTAACATTTTAAGTAGACAAAACTTGATTACTACTTCGACTCGACTAGATTTCAAGTATGTCTAAAACAGTGTGAAAGTGATCGGATTGGGAAAAAAGTTCCATTAATTATTTTGTGCATATATTTAAGGTAAATTTTGGGTATTCGTACTAAAAGTTATTGATGAGCATTTATTTACTTGTAATCAGTTTGTACAGATATAATCTATACATAATGTATTTAATTTTTGTTCACTTTTTTTGCATTAAATTTTTTTTTTTAATGCAAAAAAAGTGAACAAATGTAAAAAAATAATTATTTTTTTTTATTAACCTTGTAAATAAAGTTTCTTAATAAATATGAATTTGCTTTTTTTTTATTTAAAAAAATATGAGTATATATATATTATTATATTTAATTTATTAATAAAAAAAAAAACCTTTTTGCATTTCACGTTTTATAGAACGTGTCATGTAACGTTACACGGAACCTTTCATTTCAAACATTAAAATATAACCTTACATGAAATGTTGTATGCAATGTTCCCTGCAACGTTGACGTGAAGGTTGTGGGCAAGGAAGCTTTTTCTACCAGGGTTAAAAAATGTTTGAAAATAATATTTTTTTATGTAAATTTAAGTAAACTTCGTATACATTGAGTTCTCATTCATTTGGCCCAATTTACAATCCTTAAAAGGTGGATAGTGGTGGTACTCCAGTCAAAATACGGGTTTGGTTGCATTTTCACTAGTGAACACGAGATTTGCTCTGCTATAGGTTTTTTGGGTCGCTGAACACGAAAATCGGGGTCATTTCGTAAAGAAATGGGGGCTTCACCCTAAAATTTGCAAAAACTACCCCCAAAAAGGGTTTTTTTTGCACACTCGCACTTTGAGCACTCAGACTTGTACCATACGAGTTTTTTGGGTCGCTGATCAATAATTTCGACTTCTTTTTCATAAATAATTAAAATTTCACCTCTGAATTGGCTAAAACTACCCCCGAAAAGGGGCATAAAAAACCTATATGATACAAAAACCTATATTATGGGCATATCCTGGATGCTAAAAGTACGAAAATAGCAAAAACACCCCCTTTTCGGGGGTAGTTTTAGCCAATTTAGGGGTGAAATTTTAATTATTTATAAAAAAGAAGTCAAAGTTATTGATCAGTGACCCGAAAAATCCGTATGATGCAAATCTGAGTGCTCAAAGTGCGAATTTGTAAAAAAAAAACCATTTGGGGGTAGTTTTTGCAAATTTAAGGGTGAAGCCCCAAGTTCTCTGCCAAATGAATCCGATTTTCGTGTTCAGCGACCCAAAAAACCTATAGTAGAACAAATCTGATGTTCATCAGTGATAATACAATCAAACCCGTATTTTGACTGGAGTACCACCACTAACCACCTTTTAAGGGTTGAAAATAGGACCAAAATGAATGAGAACTCAATGTAAAGGAAGCTTACATAAATTTACATAAAAAATATAATTTTCAAACATTTTTCAATAAATTAAATTGGATACTTTTTTCATTGATTTTTCCAAACATTTCCTAATAATGCCTGACCTACTCCTTTCACCCCTGTTTTTAGGGTATTTTTAAGGGTTATAGGTGAAAACTAATGTCAGATTCTAAAAGAGCAAAATTTTACCATAAGGATGAACTGTTTAGCCACTTATCTATAAGGGAATATACTTATTTTTGCTCATTTCCAAAACTCTCCGCCCCAGTGTTAATGAGTTAAATAACTAGCATAAATGAAGTTTTTGAAAGTTCCGGGCAGGACGCAGCCCAGGCACGAATGTTTTTAGTCTGCATCTAGCGGGTTCTGCTTGGAACCTTCCTAAACTTTATTTCTGCTCATTTCATGGTAATTTACTCTTTTATTTATTTTAGATACAAAAATTTTTTTTGTTAATTGAAGTGTCGAAACTTTAACTGCAGCAAATGGTTTATTTTAGGCGTGCATGGATTTCCAAATCAACCAATTCATAATTATACAGTCGTGAACTTAAATTACCATAAAATTTTTTGGGGAAACATGAGAAAATTTATTATAAAAAAGCAATATTTTTAAATTACATAATTAATTTTATTTATTAACAATTCATAAATAACATATTTTTACAATAAAATTATTGAGTGCATCACTAAAGTCTATACGCGACATTGCCTCAAAATAAGACACGTATAAATCCATAAAAATAATTTACATTCGATTATCTTTTTAATCGAATGCTATTGTTTATTTTTTTTTGTTTTTTTCTGTGACACTGTTAGGTTGTTTTGCTTGAAATTTCAAGCAAGGTTGAAAATTTGCTTTCTAATAAAATTTTTTAGAGATACATTGCTTATTAATAACTTGTTCAGGCCAAATAAGTGAATAAATGTTTGGTGTTATATTATGTGGTTTAAGTAATCTGATGAAAATCAGAAGCGTGTCCTAAAAGTCAAATACTCTGTTTGAAATTTCAAGCAAAGCAACCTAACCGCCTATGTATCATAATTTTCTAAATTTCATAATTTTTTAAAGATTATTGTATGATATAAAGTACATAAAACCCCGCAATCAGCCCATCTAAACATTTGAAACTCCTCTCGAAAAACTATAATTAAAATCATCCTCCTTTTACAATTAAATAGTAATATAATTATAAGATCAAAATTTAAAGCAGCCTGTAATCCATCAAGTAATAATTCTATAATCTTATATTTTATAGGAAGAAAGAGGACGTGTAATGCGTCGAAGTATCGTACGTTATGCTGTTCTTGCCTATGTAATAACTTTACAAAGGATATCATTACGAGTTAAAAGAAGATTTCCTACGTTACAGCACATTGTTGATGTTGGTATGTAGAAAATTTACATATCACTAGAAAATTATATAATTATTGTAATTTATTTTAATATTTTTTTTTACATGCAAATTTTATTTATTTATTTTAATTATTATTTAATAAATATTCAGAAGCTTAGAATAAGAGTTTAAAGTCTAATAAGTATTTGACAGAATTCAATCTTTATTGGTTAAATTGGATTTAAAGGGTAAAAAATTTGCCTAAAATTTGTCCAAAATTTGACTTGTTTTTTATCTAATATTTACTCTAAAAGACCATTAACATCCTCCAAATAATTTTGAACCCAGAAAAATTAATAATCAATCTATATTGTGCGGAAGTCAATTTTCTTGAATACACTGTAAAAAGTAACTTTCTTAGATTTACAAAAAAAATAGAATTTTTTCGAAAAATTTTGTAAATATTCGATAAAAATCGTGAATATACTAAATTTAGTATATTATCAAAAAATTCGAGAATTCTCGATTTTTTTTAGTGATTTTACGAAAAAAGTTGCAAATTCACAACTATTTTTCGGAAATTTACAACTATGAAAATTTTCGAAAAAAAATTGTAAATTATCAATTTTTCTTGCGAATTAACAAAAAAAAATCGAGAATTCTCGAATTTTTCGATAATGTACTAAATTCAGTAAATTTACGATTTTTTTCGAATATTTACAAATTTTTTGGAAAATTTACTAATTTTTCGAAAATGTTCTAATTTTTTTGTTAATATAAGAAAGTTACTTTTTACAGTATAATTCTCGGAGATGCCTTTAAATTTGAAAGTACAATGAATTAAATATTTATAATTATTACTATTAAAACCTTCTATGGCTCAAAAGTGTCGTTAGAAAAACCAAAAAATAAAATTGTGCTTAGAGATGTCTTATATGATAAAACTCTTAGATTTTCTTCATTAGTACGTTCTAGAGATTTCTCATTGGCAAGCTTCAAGTTCATTGACTTTATTAGTTTTATAATTCTATTTGGAAATTTTATTTACATTGAACGTTGCGATCAAAATACTAAACATGCTCTATATGCCTTTTTCAAGTGTATAATCTTCCCTTTCTATTTACGCGTTAATGTTTCCTAATCAAGACAGTTTCACCATTTGTACGTGACTTTGTTTTTTTATTTATTTTTTTTTTTTCTTATAAAAAAATATTTAATTGTACTGCTGATATATTTGGTTATTTAGATTAGATTTGAATTAAAATACTTTCGTGGTCCTAAAATAAAGTCAAGTCTCAAATTCTTCTAAAATTATTGTCTGTGTATTAACAATGTGGTTTGTTGCTAAATCTAATAATGTTGTAGAGAGAATGTAAATTAAATTTTGCCTTGTGGTTTAATATGTGATTTTTGATCTTATCCAATAAAAATTGAAGAGTTTTTATCAAACTTTTAAATTAAACGAAATTTTACTAATAAGCATGCAATTTTTGGTTCTGAGGAGGAAATCGCCCCCTTGACCCCCGGTGTACCCTTTACTGGGTAAAAAAGCGGAATAACGTGTGTGATAAGAAATCTATTTTATCGCATAAAGTTTGATAAAACCTAAAAATAAAAATACATTGACACATAACTTCTTCAGGAACAGGAAGTTAAAAAATATTTATAATCAATAATATCCGCAATAATTTAAAATATTTAAGAAATTTTTTACATACCAACTTTTATAAAACTACTGAATTAATATAAAAAATCTATTAAATAACCCTGATTTTTATATTTAATTATTAAAAAAAAAAAAAAAAGGTTACAAATATAATTTTAAATAATTAAAAAAAAATTTATAGTACTAAATACTCAATAAATAATCAATGACTGTCATTGAAAATAAAAATACCTATAAAACTAAATTTTTATAATCTATAAAAAGTTGAATAGAAAAAAAAATTTTTCTTGTAAAATACATTTTATTATACTTTTTTAAAGGATTTTTTTTTTTATTATAAAATTTTTATCATGATAAAATTTATTTTAAAAAAAACTGGTTCTATAAAATGAAAAAAAATGGTTATAAATACACAAGTTACTATTAAAATAAAATATAACTTACGTCTGATATGTTGAGTAAAGCAAAAGAAAGTGCAATCTTAAGTAAAACTTTACTGTAAAAGGGCAGGTACTTAAATACAGTTTTTTTTTTATTTATTCAACGACCTTGTCAGACTGGGATCAAGGATTTTTACGTTCGTTGACCTTTTTAAATGGATCTTTAAATGAAATTATATTTTAAAAAATGTGCGATGTTAATTTGAGTAATTAGCATTGGTTAGTTTATTTATTTTTTTAATTTACACTGGTAGGTTGTTTGCGTTTTAATATTTAGTTGATTCGAAAAATTGAATTTAGACTGGTGAAGGTGAATGGTCTGTAATTTTCGGATTAATGGATTTTATGCAGTTGATCGGGTTTTCTCAATTTTCTCTGCAAAATGAAAAAAATTGAATGAAATTTTAAAGAATAAAAATAAACATGGATGGTGAAAATTTTGCTTAGAATAAAACTAAAATATAGCTAAAATTGTCGGGATTTTTTTAAAAGCTTAAAAAAACTTAAAGCAATGAATGCGAGTTAAAAACAATGGCATAGTATGCGACCCGTGACTAAATAAAAAATCTACAGAAATTGCAACTTAATACTAATTACAGTTAATTTTAAAATTCAATAAAATAGAAAATTTTTTTAAAAAGGTAGCCGAATTTTCGCTATTTTCGCCTCAATTTTTCATTTGTTTTCTAAATATCCAAAATTAAAAACCTTTGCTTTTAAAAATCCATTGGGTCTTATTTATATTTTAAATACTTTTTCACAGGTTTTAGTAACATTTGTTTTCATGCAAAAATTTTCTCAAGTATTATTTTAACCATTTTTTCATGAAAATCAGGCTTACAAATTACGCATCTAATAAAAAATCGCTGCTACAGGTCACGTGACTCCATTTAAAATACATGGGACCATATCCCGAGCGTATTACGCCCATACCACACCAAATGAGCTAAAACTAACATTAATGCCATAGATACGAAAATAAAATCAATTATTTCTAAAGTAAAAAATGTAAAATATTCAGTTCCAAAATATAAAAAATTATTTTCTATTACAATAAAAATCAATCATTGCCCATCACTGACAATCATAACTAAAATTAAAAATTTGCATGTGTATAAAAAATATGTAAATAATTTTGAAAAAATTAACATAACTAAAAATAAATTTCTAGGTTTAATGATGGAATCAGAAAAAAAAATCTTTGAATTAATGAATCAAAAAGCAGCAATGTCAAAGTATTGGATGCCACTCGTATGGGCAACAAACATAATAAATAGAGCAAGAAAAGAAAATATTATAACAAGTGATCATGTTGTACAAACGTTACTCGTTGAACTTAGTGATATAAGAAAAAAACTTGGTGGTCTTATTGGTTATGATACTGTCTGTGTACCACTTGTCTACACTCAGGTATTTTCTTTTTTTTATTAAAAAATTGTTGTTATTATTAAGTATGGATAAGATATTACTATTTTTAAATTTTATATATGGAGACTTTTTTTAATTTTTTTACTTTTTCAATTAATTACCTCTTATAAATTCTCTTTGACGTCATTTTTTTTACATTACTATAAAAAATATAAAATAATATAGCAATTCTTCAAGACACTTATACAGTTATCTATACACACATAAGATAAAAATAAAGAAAACAATTTTTTTTTTTAACTTTTAAAACGTGCATTTAAAAAAAAAACCAGTTTATTTTAAATATTACCAAATACAAAATTTTTTTTTTCAGGTTGTTACATTATCTTTGTATGCATATTTTTTCTCAGCGCTTTTAGGACGTCAATTTGTTTATCATCAGGCTGAAGGTAGCTCTGCTGGTAAATATGAAGTGCCAGATATGTATTTTCCATTTTTTACAGCTTTGCAAGTAAATATATTTTTAAATTATTTATATGGGTAAATTTATGTAAAATGTACATAATTTGGGCTTCGAAGTTTTTAAAATTGTTTTTAAAATCATTTTTTGTCCAATATTTTGAATAAATATTAGGCTAAAATTAAAAATATGATGTTTTTTTCACTTTTCTGGATCTTACGATTTTTCTTTTACCAAAAAAGTAGTATCTTGAAAAGCACGTCTAACTAATAGACATTTTTAAAGAATCAGTAGTAACAGACAAGTTGGTCAGACAATGTACTATTTATGAGTACGTAAGTGTAAATGTTCACTCGTTGTTTTTTTTTTAAATAAAGGCCAATTTTAAGAATTTTTATAAAAAGTTCAATTATTAAATTCAAACTTTTGACCTTAGATTAGAAAATTTACGAGATACTACACTGTAAAAAGTAAATTTCTTAGATTCACAAAAAAAATAGAATATTTTCGAAAAATTAGTAAATTTTCGAAAATAATCATAAATTCACTAAATTTAGTATATTAACAACAAATTCGAGAATTCTTGATTTTTTCTTGTGAATTTACGAAAAAATTTGTAAATTAGCAAATATTTTTTGTAAATTTTCGAAAAAAATTTGTAAATTTTCAATTTTTCTCGTGAATTTACAAAATAAAATTGGAAATACTCAAATTTTTAGTTGATATACTAAATTTAGTAAATTTACGATTTTTTTCGAAAAATTAGTAATTTTTCGAAAATATTCTATTTTTTTTGTGAATCTAAGAAAGTTACTTTTTACAGTGTATATTTAGAAAAATGATGCCCAATTTATGTACATTTCACTAGATTTTTTGGCTCGTATTTTAATAATTTGCTCATAAAATTATGTTCAATTTTTTTACAGTTTTGTTTTTACGTTGGCTGGCTTAAAGTTGCAGAAGTATTAATAAATCCTTTTGGTGAAGATGACGATGACATTGAACTTAACTGGCTAATTGATCGTCACATCAAAGTAATTAAAAAACAAAACAAAAAATTTTCAATTTTTTTATTAAAAAATTAATTAATTTATAAAAATAATAGGCTGGTTACATGATTGTCGACGAAATGCATGAAGAACATCCAGAATTATTAAAGGATCAATATTGGGATGAAGTGATCCCAGCACATTTACCATATACAATATCAAGTGAACGTTTCAGAAAAGAAGAGCCAAAGGGTTCGGCAGAAAATTATAAAATTAAAGAAAACGACGCACTTTACGCTAACGTGTTACTTGGTTCTTCACAAATTAATGGTAATCACTTACACAGAAAAATGAATCAAGATGACATGTATGCTGATTATGTAAGTTGAATATTTTGCTATTGAAAGAATTATATTAATCAACGCAATAAATAATAACTTTTATTTTAGGAAAGCGTCGATACGCCATTGGTTGAAAGAAAAGTTAGTTGGTTTTCAAGAACAATGTCAAGAATTGGTTCGTCGCGTAGCAGATCGACAACTTATGGCAGTAACAATATGTTTTCAAGAAATCGACATAATAGTATTTATAGTAGCCCAGACTCTGTTATAACTGGTGGTGGTAATCCGAATCATGTTTCGAATTCGAATCACAAATCTTCTATTTATGATAAATTTCGAAGGAAAAGTATTCAAGGACAAAGATTAGCTCTACGACAAGGTAAAAATGATCATTTAATTTATACTTTATTCTGTAATAGAAATATTTAATAGAGCTCTAACTATAAAATAAAATTTAGACCTTAACTTTGGCCTCAACACTTGAAAATAATTATTTTTTAATTTCCTGTTACTTTTTTTGATACAGTACCTTTATCATTAAAAAATCGTCCTCGAATACCAACCCCGGATGTCGCAAAAGAAGTTTCAACAGTAGACAGAGACCAACGTCTTGCAATATCAGCTAATAATACAGTTAATATCGGAGCTGGGATCGCTGGTATGATATCACCGTCATTTCTTCAAAACTCAATGAACGAAACACCAGTTGTTCAGATGCTAGTTGGTAATAGTACAGCAGCAAGTGGACTATCGCCAATTCAAGAAAAAACTGAAGGAACACCAACAAATTTATCTTATAAAATTGATAATTCAGCATCACCCGCTGCAGCTGCACAATTAGCTCAAGCAGTACTTTCGCCAACTTTAAAAAGTGCTGGTTTTGTTCAACCTGTTGCCTTACCTGTAACTATTAGTCAATTAAGATTAGCCAATTTCAATCCTAATATAACGACTACAACAACATTAGCGCCTAATATCGCAACAATATCGTCAAATATTAATGGGAATATTATAGATAATTCATACCCGCGTGCCACTTTAACAGAAATAACAAATGATGATGTCTTATCAAAAAATATAAAAAACATAAAATATAGAACATTAGTTTCAGAAGATAATCTCATGCCTATTATTATAACGAATCCTTTAATTAGAGAAGCAAGCCAAGCAACTTTGGATAGTTTCTTAGATCCTGATGATAATACGGAAATTCCGAATGTTTCAAGTCCAAAACCTGATAGAGTAAGTTTTATGAAATTTTTAATTCTTAAATTTCTCTCATGGCCAGGCTTTTTTGCTTGAAAATTCAAGCAACAAATAAATTTCAAGCAAAACAGCCTGGTCGTAATTATATTATTTGTATTATACATGAAGTATCTAAAAAGTTTGGAAACACTGTAATATGTTTTAATAGTCCAAATACTAAACTAAAATATAAAATTTATAACGGATTTGCATAAATAACTTGCATGAAACATGTTTATGTTTATTGGATACTTTTCTATTACAAACTTTTTAGACCCATAAAAAGTACTTTATAAAATTAAAGCTATAAGTCCCTAAATCGAAATTATTCTACCCATTTAATCCCCCCCCCCTAGATTTCTTAATCTTCTGAAGAACCCTTCCCTGTATATAAAATTGTAATTATTTTATAATAATAATTATTTTATAATAATTACATTATTTTTCCCTGGCTTCAAAAAAGTAAAATTAGATTTTTCCCTAATTTGCTATCTTTTAACCAAGTGTAATAATTTTAATAAATATAACCCTTTTTTCTTTTTTGGATCTCACGAAATGTTTTACGCCCTTGCATACTTTTTAAAAATCTTTAAAATCTTTATTATGCTATTTGAGATTTTTTCAAGTTTTTAAAATTTCCCGCTAAAATTCGAATTCGAAAATAAAGGATTTTGAAATTTTAGAGGAAAAAAGAGAACAAGATTTCTATTTTCTTGCAATTTTAATTTTTATGCATATATCATAAGTTATAAAACATTTTCAGTTTTTTCTGGTTCTAATTTTTTTTTTAACAGTATTTGTATTCAAAAATTAATTTTTGTTTCCTTACTTAGCTCAAATTTTCTTAAATTTTAAAATATTTTACAGAAAATCAGTGTAAATTACATCGAAAACCAAAACGAAGATAAATTAATAATACCAGAACCAAAAGCTAAAAGGTCATCATCATTACCAAATCCATTAACAAGTAAAGAAATAACTGACCTGCAGTTACGCGAAGATCGTAGTCAATCACTGCCATATTCAGCAAAATTAAATAAAATTAATAATAATAAAGACGATAGTAATAATAACAGTAATAACAAATCAAATTTAAAAAATAATTTAGAAATTTCAAGGCCAACAATTAATATAACAAATAGTGAAGATCCTCATAGACCTCGCAGTGGAAGTCTAAATCGCGTTGAAGATTCATCTCTTAAAGCAGCTCAAGAAGTTCTTAGGAAAATAAGTTCTAGTAGCAATCCAAACAAATCAATTTTAATGGCATCAACTGCAGCACAAACTTTAATTGCTGCAACTACAGCTTCTCCTAGCAAGAGAGGAGAAGTTTATGTTTGACAATAATTAAATAGAAAAATGATTTTTAAAAAATGGTTTTTTTATGTAAATATAATAAAATCGAACAAGCTTTCAGAATTATTTAAGAATTAAAATTATGAAAATTTATAGATTTCAATTTATAAAGGAAATGTGATGTATTAATTTTACACCTATGTAATTTAATTATATATGGTGCTAGTAATTTTAAAAATCACTTAAAGTTCTGAAAAAGCTTTACTTTATGAATTCTTGATAAGCTTTTTAACAGTATTTAAGTTGATAAGACTGTAATTTTTTTTTTGTGTATGAGATTGTAATTTTTGAAATTTGATTTTTAAAAAACTATATTTTTTAAGCTAGAAACAAATTTTGAACTCTGTTGAGTATAAATAAAATTTAATTGTAAATATACAAGATAAAAACTATAATTTATTTTTTTAAGAATTTTTTAGAATTAATTTTATTAGAGTTTTAAATTTATTGAATTTTATAATTATTTCAATGATTTATCTGCCATTATTTCATAAACAATTTATTTGTAAACAATCAATTTATATTAATAGAAGAGATAAAAATTTGAATTTATAAAAATTGCTGAAAATTAACTTTTTTAAATCTTTGGTTCAAAAAATTTTGATTACTTTAAATAGAGCAAATATAAAGGCCACTTCAAAAGCTGCAAGATCTCTTTCTTATTGCTTCTTTTTCTTTCGACGAAGAAAAAATTATATTTGCATCCTTGTTAGCAAAGGTTCTTAAGAATAATTGTTAAGAAAATTATTATTTTGATATTTTTGTTATATACTTATAATTTGAATGATGTTAATTATATAAGAAAATAATTGTAATCCACTTTTGCATTTAATGTAAAAAGTTATTTTTATATAAAATAAAATTAATTTTGCAAAGGCAAGTTTTCATTTTTACAAATTTTAAAGTAAAAAAAATTATTTAGTTATTCAGTTGTTTGTGTACTTAAATAATTTTATAAATATTTCATTCGTTATACGAGTATTTAAATTTAAAGAATAAAGTTTCTTTCACTTGGTAGTAAATTAATTAGGTTTTAATTTTAGTAAAAAAAAATTCTTTTGAAATATATTATGTATGATTTTGTAAAATAAATTGTTAATTTACCTTATCAATCATGCAATTGTTAAATTTTACAATTAAGAATTATTTTATAAATTTTTTGATTATTTGCATAGAATTAATTAATTATCTTTATTATATACTCTATCTATTAAATTATAAGTTGCGATAGTTATTAATTATATTGTTTTCTTGGATGCCATATTTTTGCCTTTACGCATAAAACACATATAATTATATTAGCTCGTGTAGAAAATATCCAATGAAAAAATATAATTATTAAGTAGTTTAAAAAAAAAAAAATTTCTTTTAAGCAAATACTTAATGTAAATAATTAATTTAGATACTTTATTTAAATTATTAAATGTTTATTTCAATATTAAAAAGTTGTTATATTATTAAAGTCATTTTTCATTTATATAAAATGAGTATTATCATGAAATAAATTTATAAAAATTAATAAAATTGTATTTTTTTTTATTGAATTATCAATTTATAATTAAATCTATTAAATTTACATTCTTTGATAATAAAAAAAAATTAAAATAAAGAATGTAAAATAAAATGCACAATAAAATTTTTAATCGATATACAATTTTTATCACAATACAAAAATGTTCTTAATTAATACCTAACATTTTTTTTTTTTAATTAATTCCTCAAATAGAATATAATACATTTTTTTGGAATTTGAAAGCAAATATGAAAAATATTTATTAATATTTTTGTTTTTTTACAATGTACATTTGTCTGAACTGAAATTTATTAGTTAAATTATTTCAATCTTAAATTTTAAATTTACAAATTTCTGCAAAAAAACAATAAAAAATTTTCAAAAGATCATTTTTTTATTAATTCATCATTTTAATAACAGTTTCAACTTTCTAAATAAATGAAGTATAAATTATTTAATATTACATAATACAAAAATCGTTATTCAGTTTTATTTAAAAAAAAATTAAACATAAATATAAACTTATATAAATTTTAATTACTATAAAATTATACATATATTCCAACCCATAACAATAAAAATAATACACCAAATCCAGAAAATATAGCTGCGACTAATGCAACTAATAATTCTTTAAATAAATCTCTTGTAAATTTTGTGCTTGTTACTTCGTATACAAAGAACCAAGCGGTAAAAAATATACCAATCCCTAATAATATGAGTGATAATAATGGAAATATTGAAGGATTTACAGGTGAAATATACCTTGACATAGATTCAATTTGTATCTGAAAGAAAAAGTATTGCAATTTAGTTTATGAGTATAAAAATAAATGTTTGGTTTACAATATTGGACAATTAAACAAGCGTATTTGCTAAAATTTGAATGTTATTGTTTGCTCTTCATCAGCATTTAAATTTGATAGAAATATTAAAATTAATTTAAAAGCATATTTCAAAAATAAAAAAGTTTTTAAATATTGAGAATTGTCTAATTATCTAATTATCTTAGATTTAGAATCAATTGAATCATTCAAAAGAGTTGCATGTAAATTATTGGCCATTTTTGAAATTACAATGAAGACTTAGTAAAAAACAAAAAACAATCATAACATAAAATTAACTTAAAAACTGTTTTAATTTAAAATTCATTTAATTTCTTAAATTTTAAATAATATAATACAAATTACCGTCATTTTTTTATCTAAAATATTGTCTTCGTTGACGTGGCTCGAATATAAAACACCGGTTAAAATAACCTTAAAAAAGAAGTACAATGTTTGCTGTAAAACGTGATTAATGAATACGAGTAAATAATTAATTAATAAAATTCACCAATAAAAACAATAACACTTTACTTTTTGATTTTTTTTCTGTAAAAATTATCACTATTTTTCACAACTTTTAAAATAGTTCAAAAAAAGCAAGAACGTACACAAAATATTGTACACAATAATAATAATAATTGACTCCAAAAATTTTTAATTCAATGAATTCCTTCATTATCGATAAATGTTAATTGTTTTTATTTTGAGGCGCAAAATTTGAAAAAAAAAAAGGAATTTTTAATTGCGACGGCTAATTGTATGAAAAAATTTAATAATTAAATATAAATACCTATTTATTCATATAGAAAATAAAAATTAATTTATTACTTATTAAATATTTTAATCAAAATCCTATTATTTCACAAAACTTTTTATTTTTAGGTATATCTAAAAAACTTATTTATTGTATTGAAATTGAAATATATTTAATATATTAATATTTATATTTATATTAAATGTGCCAGAGGCAAATTGAAATTAAATTGACAAAAATCTTGAAAAATTATTAAAATCAAGATAAAAGTCGATTGGTCGATTAATTTATAATAATCATGGCGTCTTACTACTGTGATAAAGTTCAAGAAGGAAATAAAGTTATTCAATGATAAAACTAATAAGATAAAAAGAGAGAGGTGAGGAAGAAAAGAAAGATATAAAACACGCCTTCTCTTCCCGAGAAACCGCATAAAAAAATAGGATCTTGCGTGCAAGTGTTGCATTTTTTTTAGTGATTATTAAAACAAGTGTAGTGACAAATAATGTATTCTGATAATAATAAAAGATCATAATGGATTTTACATAAATTTAATTTATTATTAATTAATAATTTTTAATAAATAGTTTGAAAACTTGAAGTTGTAGTAAAACAAAATACTACACTTATTAAAATTCTTATTCAGTCTAATGTGCAATAAATATGGTAGGGATGGTAGCGATGGAGGAGGAAAACTCTTTCACTTTTCTCTACTATATTGGGTATGATCAAATTTAATTTATTACATAAGTATTTCTTATATTATTTCTAAATCATAAAAATATTGATTGATGTTAAAAAAAATGTGTTTGCTAGTTTGATTGTGTTAGGCTAAAATTTTTAATAGTGTGGGTGAATAATATTCACATTCGCATATACACATTCATATACACCTTTCACGAAAATATATATAATCTGCCTATAATCTGCTCTGTATACTTATATACCGTGTAGAATATTGTACAACCTACAATGCAATAAATTGCATATACTACTACGTTACGTACGTATAATACACGTGAGAAAAAAGGAAGAGAAAATGCGTTTATAGTGATAACATTATAAAATTTGCAATTTATAGAAGAGATGAAAATTTTGCTCCAATAAAAATTTGTGACACATATATTAGTTTTGGAGTTTATAATAGAAATGTTCTTAATCTTGCGCGAATACAGATTAGTAAACCAACATAATATTATACAGTGTATAAAATCTTTAACAAACAAAAATCCAATACAGTATCATGAATTTTGTACATTTTATCCGTACAATTGTTCATAGTCTGTATTTATATATTTGGGTTGAATTTTACGCAATACTAGTATTATTATCATATGAGACAAAAATACTTTCGCTTACTACGAATTTTACTACAATTAGATTGAATTTAATATATAATATGGATTTTGTGATTGTTTCGTGCGTATGAGTTGATAATAGTTTGTTGCATTGATTTTAGTGAATTGGTGTGATGATGTTAAAAAATTTTGCAAAATATAAACTTTATTGATTTTAATTTAAATAATTAATTTACTTGTGTTATAAAAAGTACTTTCGGAGTACTATAAATAATTTAAGCAGTTTTATTATATTTTTTTTTTATAATAAATTATCATTTACAGAAATAAAATAAAAATTGTATGCAGACTGCTATAAAGCAAAAGAAAATTATATTCAAGATGCTAAGTCAAAATAAACTATTGATAATTTACTTAGCGATGAATAATGTTGTGGCAGTTTCATTTAAACCTCCTATTTAGTAAGGTTTATTACTTATAGATACATATTACTAAATCACATAACTTTAAATAGCTACAAATGAAAATTCTTCTTTCTAATGTCACAGGTAATATCATTTTTAACTCAATATGGATTCACCGCCTTCTTATTCACTAAGTATAACTAGTTGCGGGCCTTTAAGTGATGTAGGAAGTAGTGGTATTGGAGGCTCTATATCTAGCGATTCTGTTCGAGGACACTTTGCTGCCGCTGAAGTAATTTAATTAAACAATAATTTTTTTAAAAACAGCTGATGTGACATAAAAATATTTTATTTACATTTAAGATGCAAGAAAGTGATATGGAAGGTAAATCTTTATCTCAAGATTCTTTGGCTTGTTGTTCGGATGGCGGAATGTGTGGTGAAAATTTTAATACTTTAAAGAAAGGACCAATGTGGTCAGATGTAATTTCAGCAGCTGCTGCAGTTGTATCAGCTGTTGTAGGCGATGTTGCTATTAAGCCTCCACCTGAATTCCAAGATAGCCCATCTCCTGCAAGTAGTAATTCAGAACATTATGCTTCTACTTCGACTTATAAAATTCAGTTGGAGGCAGAAAGAAAAAGAAGGAGAGAACATATAATAGAGTGGTCTACTCGCATCCATACATTTGCAGAAAATTTAGTTGAAAATATTATTGATGAAGCATTAACAATATCGTGTAAATTATATTCAGAGTACAAGCTGAAAGAAAATTTCTCAAGAGAAGTACAATATTCTCCAGTTAGTACCTCCTCAATTACAGAAATTGTACAAATCTCAACTTGTAACAAGAATCGAGTAAAAAAGTAAGATTAAAAATTTTTAAATTAATAAAGTTGATATTTATTTATTCATTTATTTATTTATATACAGGCAATTACGCCCTTATAATACAATTTTAATAACAATTATAAAAATAATTCAATTAGTTAGAAAATATTATTAGAAATAAAAATATAAGATCAAATAACAATATATAATTATAAAATAACAAATTTAATTAAAATTTACTAAATTCATGATAATACAATTTAATATAAAAATTAAAAAATATTTAAAAAATAGATTACAAAAAAAAAAAAACTCAATTCTATTCTTTTGATTGTTTACAGTTCTGTTCGAATTTGGATGTCAGATTTTCTCACAGCATCAACTTCTTTATCAACAACTTCATCTACGTCAACAACTTACCAAGGATCAACAAAAATTAAAATAACACCATTTAGTACACCTTTTAGCACTCCTTTTAGTACTTTAAAGCGCCCAAGTTCTCGTTCATCATTAAATTCGCTAACAACAAGATTATCAAGTTCTCATAATTCAATAAATACTCTAGGTTATGGATGTAGTGGCATGGGTAGTGGAGGTAACAATAAAGCTGATGATAGTAGCTTTATAACTCTAGCAATGTCACATGATGTATTAACAACTACAACTACAAGCCATCAAATAACTGACATGTACAATGTACCATTTGATTCAGATATTTACACAGTACCAATTGATTTTGTGCGACCTTTTAATCATGAATTTATTCGTACAACTCCTCAAAGACCTAAAAGACATAAACATCATCGACGTAGAAGAAGAAATACATCTGCAAGCGCTTTTCAACAACAAAACTTTTTAGAATCATCTCAAATTCAACAGCAAACAAGACATCAATGTAGTGGAAGTAGCCTTTGTGGTTTGACTTTAAGTAACGGTTATAAGCAAAAACCACTTGTTATAAAGTCACAAAAGTTGTTAAAAGAAGTATGTTGTCCTGGTGAATGCAATAATTCCATTAATAATGGTAATGGAAAACGACATAGTGTACCAAGTAATTCACTGATTGGAACTGTTAGACCAATACCTTTTAAATCAATAAACAATAATAATCATAATATTCGTAATACTGGTGAACCAATTCATATGACATTACATGAAGTACGCCAGTATTTACAAACATTGTACACATCATCTAGTCCGCCATGTAGGCAATTAGATTTAAATACAAATGATTTGTTAAATTATGATAATAAGTGTAAACGTGAAAAAACTATAATAACTCAGCAACAACACTCTTCAAATATGCAGCTAGCAGCACCTACAAATATTATACCAAAAGTTTTAGTTTTAAACAATAATAATAAGTTTAACACTTTACAACAAACTACAAAGGAATCATTAACTAATGTTAACACTATTTCAACTAAAAGCAGTAACGGGTTATTACAGCATAACAATAATAACTTAACAAATAATAATAATATAAATAATAGTAGTAACAGTTGTAATACAAGTAAAAAATTTAAGAAAAATTCATTAACAGCTAACTTTAAATCAAGAAAGTATAAAGATGAACAACGTAATAAAGAAATTGTTGACACACAACCCTTGTCATCGATATCTGTTGAAAATAGTAATAATCCAAATACAAATAATAATAAAGAAAAGATAAAGAAAAATCAAAGGCACTTTACATTAAATCTAAAACAAACGCTTTGCAATATTTTCAGATTTAATAGTAGACGCAATAGCCTAGTTGTTAATAATCATTCTCCTGAGCATTTTTCGGGAAAACGAAATAGTATTCAACCAAATGACATTCTCCCTAAGAAAAATGATAATGAAACAGATGAAATTGATTATTATCAGCAGCAACAACAGCATTTAAATAATAATAATGGTAGTGCATTAAATTCTGTTGATACATTTGACAATTCTTTAAATTCAACAACACTACCTCAAACATTAACAAATCCAGTAACAACGGTAACATCAACAAATACATCAACAACTATGTCAACAAGTAATATTAAAAAACCATCTATATTCAAGAGAGCACTGCCACCACTTCCAAAGTCTAGTAATAATGGTAACAGTAGTGGTGTTTCAGATAAGCCATCTGCATTAAATGAAGATAATTTTTCAAATATTGTTTTAACAAATGTAAATACGGAACCTCATTCCCAAGAAGGAGCTAGTGCTATAATAGTTACAAATGAGGAGCAAGCCACAAACAATGAAGATACAAGTATGGATTTTGCTGCAAGTATCGAGAAAGTTAAAGATGTAAGAATTTTTGATTATTTTTTTTAAACTTAGATTTAAAAAAAATAAATAAAAATCGTAATAATATGTAAACTTATTTACGCAGTACGGCTGGTATTGGGGACCTATCAGTGGAGAAGCTGCAGAAAAAATATTGTCAAATGAGCCAGATGGATCATTTATTGTCAGAGATAGCAGTGATGACCATTATATTTTTTCCTTATCTTTTAGACTTAATGGTTACGTTAGACATGTTAGAATTGAACATGATCAAGGTAAATTTCAAATCTAATTTTTATTTAAATTAAAAATAATCATTAATAGTTATTTTTTTTTTTTTTTATAAAAGACTTTCTAAAAAAAACTTTTTACTTATAAAATTTCTTCTTGAATTTATTACGATAAAAAATAGTCCAATGAAAAGAAAAAAAGTTCTGCTTTGCAAAAAAATTAACTCTTGCTTCATTTGCATGAAAAAAAAAGTTCGGGTCCACAGAATGGATATTTGCTCCTGGCTAATCAACTAATAAGATAACATAAAAATATATGTTTAAATCACTGATAATTATTTTCTCACACATTTATGACCCACATAATTCGGTTTTAGCAATATTTTTCCAAAATATTAACAATTTTTTATGAGTCAATGAAACTCATCTTATAGTAAATGTTTTAAATAATATTTAGATCATAATACTTTAACAAATAAAAATTAAATAATATTAAAATTCAAAATAATTTAAAAAATTTAATAAATAAATTTTAATTTTGAAGGCAACTTTAGTTTTGGCAGCTGCACAAAATTCAAATCTCACACAATAGTTGATTTTATTGAAAATGCTGTAGAGCATTCTCGTAGTGGAAGATATTTATTTTTTCTTCATCGCCGACCAATTCTTGGCCCAATGAGAGTTCAACTCTTACACCCAGTTTCAAGATTTAAGCAAGTTCAAAGCTTACAACATCTTTGTCGCTTTGTTATATTAAAAACTGTTCGAAAAGATTTAATACCAACGTTACCATTACCAAGGCGACTTATAGATTATTTAAATGCTCCACAGTATTACAGTGAACAATTGGCATGCGATGAAATGTCACAAGAACAAGAACGTATTGAATCACCAGTTAGCTCTTCTACTGGTGAATTAGAAAAAATTTGTTTCACACCACAAAGTGGCCTATCGTGAACAAAAACAATAAATATTATTATTTCAGTGAAATACCTAATTATTGTTGGTTAATAAAAAATAACAACGACGTTAATTATTGTTCAAAAAAAAAATTAGAACTGTTTTTGTTTACTGTTAATCCGAAAGTTAAAAATCATTTTAATATTTATGTTGAATATTATATAAAAAAAAACCGTACTGTTTTGTCGATAAAATTTTTAAAGGTCTAATTTATCTACGACTGATTGTAAATAATGAGCGCGTAACTAAATAATTAGTAATAATAAATATACCTATTCCCTGTTTTATAATTTTAGTAAATAATATATGAAAGATTTTAATTGGTAATTAAATAATTTTACCAGTCTACGATATGTGGCAGCTTGTAATTTTAAACGTGATATTTTTAATTCTAAAATTATTTTTTTAATTTAAATATATATTTTTTTAATTAAATAAATTAAATAATTATAAATTTAATTTCTTTTTGCAAAAAAAAATTTTTGCTAATATTTATAATTAAATACTTAAATACAACACAATACTTGTATGCAAAAAATATTTCAGAAAATGATTTTTCAGCCTATTAATATTTAAAATACAAAGTATCAAGTAATAATAAAACTATACTTCATAACTCATAATGCAAATAATAAATTTTTACAGTCGAAATATATACAAATATTAAAAAATATAATTAATGATTTCATCGCCAAGTTTCAATATTATACTAATTCAAAATTTTCAGTTATATAACAAGGAATTGGTTTACTTGCATACAAACCTAGTAAATTTTTTGAGCTAATAAAAATTGTGAATTAAATGTTTTATAGCCAGTTTTAATTTCAGTATTTAAAATATCCATTTTTTGACATTGTAAAATATCGAAACAGGGTGATGATTATTACGTAGCAAAAAGATATCTTATATGCATCGCTAATTAATTTTAAAAATGATGAAATATTTATTACCAAAATATATTATGATAATCGTTGCATGAACTAGATTTACAATTTTTTCAGAAACGAAATTAAAAGTCTCTTACAAGTTTAAATTAGCTTTTGGATACTTAATTTACTGTTGACTTTTTGATTATTTAAATTCTGATGTATTCTGCAGGAGAAAAATTTGTGATTAAAATAATAGAGTGATATATATATTCATAATTATTAGCTCAGTTTATTACAAATAATTGCTTAATTATTTTTTTTCGTTATAAAAAGCAATTAGGTAAATATTTAAAATATTATTGTAATTATGTATTATTATTATTATTATTATTGATTGTTGTTATTGTTATAAAAATAGAATTTTTTATCAATTATTTTATTATATTACTCAACTTTTATTTTTAAAAAAAAGTGCAATAAAATGCATTTTTTTTTGAATATTTTTGTTAAAATTTTAAAATCTTATATACATACATTATGCATGTATACTATAGAAATAATGTAAAACATATTTTTACTTATTTAATTTGCAAATTTTTTGCAATGAAATATAATATATACATACTTAGAATTAAAAATAGGAAAGAGTGAAGCATTTAGAAGTAATTAATAAAAAGCAAGCATGTAACGATTTAAATTGACTATAATTGTATAATCGTATAAGGATATATAATTGTACTCATAAATTTAAATTTTTAAAAAAGGAAAAACTTAGATATTTTATACAGTAGAAATTGTAGGAAAATGCACATTAAAAAAAAATACACATACACACACATGTATATCTTCCACACTGAGAACTGAGCCATTATAGCATATACTTTAAAAATTAAATAATGCTGAAAAATAATTCGCTAGAAAAAGTAAATTAATGCCAAAATTAATTATACAAAATTTATTTTAAAAAAATTATATTTTTGGTATAAAGTCTTGTAAAAATGTAAAAAAAACTTTTGAAAGTAATAGAGAAAAAATTTATTTTAGAAAAATTTCAATCATAAAGTATATTTAAAGTTTGGCCAGCTCAGCTATTAAAATACCCCCGCATGTAACCAAAAAATATTGTATAAACATTTTTTTTGCACTCGCTTAATTAAAAAATTGCAAATGGTTATATTTTAAAATAAAAAAAAACCGTAAATTTTAAGCGAGGAGGCCAAAAAATATTAAATATTAATCATATATTTATTAAAAAAGTATATTCATTGCATTAAATTTAATCATGTGTTGCATAAAAATGGTACTATATTCCAAAAAATTTTTTTTAACTATTATATTCATCAACATCAATTTTAGAAATTTTCATATAAAACTTTTATAAAATATCATCGCATTAATTAATAATAAAAATTAATAATATCTTAGCACATTAGTATAGCATATAATAATTTTATACTTGTTTATAAAAAAAATTGCATTTAATGCAATCAACATTTGTAAATATATGAAAAAGGTCTACTATTATATCGTTACTATATAAAGGCAAATATTTTTTATTTTTCTTGTTTGGATTCCTGTAATTTTCTTTGTAAAAATATTTGTTTTCTGATATACGTAATAATGATTTTAAAAAAATCAATTAAAATAATATTAACAATTTAATTAAAATAATAATAAACATCAAAATTATAAAAATTATTTAGCCTCTGCGAGTGAAAGCGAGTGTGTTTATCGTATTGCATATGATGAAGTGAATAAATAAAATTTTACATTATAATTAATATTATACTTTATATTATCTGTATGTATAAAATTCGCAAGAAGATTTCGCGGGCATTGTGATTTTAATTTAAATATTTAGTAATAAAAGTCCGTCTATATAAAATGATTTGTATTTTTATTGAATATTATATACCTTTCATTCTTCTCAATTTCTCACAGTTATTTATTTACAAATTGACTTTTTAACAAAACTTGACATCAAACAAACACGGAAACATTAATTATTATTTTTACCTATGTGGTAAATAGCAGTAAATGCTGGGGTATTTATTTTTTTTTTCACGCGTTTAAATCATTATATCACCATGATATCACCCCCTCTTTAAGCTTCAAATCAGCTGTTTTTATGATATTGTACACGCTGTCAACAAAAACAGTACATTTACAAAATATTAGAGTTGATGCAATGGATCTTAACGACTCAGAAAACTTCGATTTATCACCAATTAATCAACGTATTAGAAAATTATTAGAATCTAGACCAGAAAGTGACAAGGTAATCAAATATTTTTAGCAAAATTAAAAAAAGTGTTAGAATTACCTATGTGAATTCTGTAAAAAAATATTGAATATTTTAGAATACCTTAGAAGCATTAAGAGAATTATCAACTTTTTATAAAGAAAATACTCATGAAGACCGTTGTAATCTTCGTAGTAAAATAGAAAAAAGAAGTTTAGCGATAAACAAAGAGTTTTTGTCTGCATATGGTGAAGTTAAAAATGTTTTGGATAATATGTACGATGTTGTTTCATCAATGTGTAAATCGGTCCAAACGATAAATGATCAATTAAAGACATCTAAAAGTCGAACCGAACAACTTGTAGATCAAACTGCAAAAATGCAAAATGAAAAGTAATAAATAAGTTAATTGTTAAAATTTGTGTAAAATATTTTTAAAAAATTATTTTTTTTCTTTTTTTAGCCAAAAGTTAATTATGCAACAAGAAATATCATCTGCATTTATAAGAACATTTCAATTAAATCCTGAAGAATTAGTTACTTTACATGGTACATCTAGAGAAGCTCCAATAACAGATGAATACTTTTCAGTTTTAAGTCGGGTTCAAGTAAAAACAAAAAAACTTAATAAAAGTTATTAAGCTTTTTTATAATAACAAAAATAATTTCAATTTTAGGAAATCCATAGTAATTGTAGAATTTTAATGCAATCTGGTCACCAAACCTTAGCATTAGATACAATGCAAAGAATGACTTTATTACAAGAATCTGCTTTAGAGCGTTTATATCGCTGGACTCAAAATCATTGTCGTCATATAGAAAATGAAACATTGATCCCATTACTAAATAAAGCAATGAATAAATTACAAGAACGCCCAGTTCTTTTCAAGTATATTTTAGATGAATATTGTACAGCACGACGTTCTGTATTAGTAAGTTCTTTTATTGACGCTTTAACACTTGGCAAAGGACATGGTAGTGACTCTAATCCAATAGAAATGCATATACATGACCCTAAACGTTACGTAGGTGATATTTTAGCCTGGCTACATCAATCAATTCCTGTTGAAAAAGAAAATCTTTTAATTTTATTAAAATCATGCGATAAAACACTTTTGTACGATCAAATACAGCTAGCATTAAGCAATATAACAGAAGGATTATGCCATCCGTTAAAATCTAGAATTGAACACATTGTAGCAGTTGATGCTCCATCAACTGTACTCTATTCAGTGACAACTTTAATAAGATTTTACAGATCTTTATTAAAAACAATAATTCATGATAGCGTTTTAGATAACATGTTTGGAGACTTGATGGAATTGAGTGAAAAAAGTTTTATATGCAGATTGCAAAGAGAAACACGTTTAGCTTTAGGAGAACGAGCTGAACCACCTGGCACTGATTTGATACCTACACCATCTGTATCTAGACTTTTATCCTTACTTAATGATGTTTTGTCAGTTGCAAGTTTAGCAGAAGGCAGGGAAAAAGATATAATTCAGATTGTATCCTGTATTATAGATCCTTTATTACAAGAAGTCAATGAAACTGCATCCAGATTACCAACAGTAGACATGGCCGTTTATTTATTAAATTGCATGCATCAAATACATTCCACTTTAGCAGTTTATGAATATATGGACCAAAGGCTCGAAAGATTACAGGTATGATTAATAATACTAAAAAAAAATAGTTGCTTAAAGTTCTATTTTTTAAGGCTCAATCAGATGCCCAAATCGACACGCTGACATCGGAACAAGCAAGTTCATTAGTTGCTCACTTGAATCTTGGCCCGATATATAATATTTTACAAAGTTACAATCAAGGGCCTTTATCTTCTATTCCAGGCATGGATCCTCTCAGTATTAAAGAATTTACTGTATGTATAATTCATTTTAAAATAAAATAATCAACCATTTTAATTTAAAAAAAAATATTTTTTTGCTAGAATAAATTGGAAGGATTTTTAGTTATGCCAGAAGTCTTATTACTACCTCAAATATCTTTGATACAAAGTAGTGCACATAGAATGACAGTTCAAAAAAGATCGTTTGAAGTTATGGGAGCTATTTATAAACAATTATATGAAGCTTGTCATGAACCAAAAAATCTTTATCAAAATCCTAATAGCTTATTTAATCATGCCCCTGATGAACTTTTAAATTTATTAATTTCGCATTAATTTGAAGTTTTTTTTATAAAAGTTTTATGTAAATAATGTTATAACTTATTAATAAAAATTGTTATTGAAAATAAATGTTATTTTTTAATTATTTATTGGTCCCATTATAAGGGGAATGGGAGAAAAGGATGTAATATTATGGTTCATTCCACTCTGAACAACGATGTATTGGATGCAACTATTGCGAAATTTGCAAAAAAACAATTACACGGTAATTTTTACCGTGTGGTACAAAATAATAATGATAATAACAGATCGAACAACAAAGAGCAGAAAACTGTGAAAGTGTTTTGATTACTAACTGTTATTTTTTTTGCTGAAGCACTTCAGTGTGAATTAATTATACATTGATTTTAATAATAGATAAGGTTTTTATAATGAAAACCTTTAGCGATCAAATAATTTGATATTCAGCTATGAAAATTTAATTTTTAAAAATCTATTTAAAAAAATAGCAGAAAAACCAAAATGTTGAAAATTAAAAAGTTGATGAATAATGTAACCTTGATTACTTTATTTGTAAAACATAAATTTACAATAAACTTGAAGAAATAAGAAATGAGTAATATGCAACTAAAAAGTATACTTATTGATATGTTTAAACTTTAAACTGGAAATAGATATTTTGCACCAAAGTGTAATTCATTAATAAAACAAAATGGAAATTCATTTATTTCTTGTACAATTAACATTTTTTGTTTTTGCAAGTATTCATATTTCAGGTAACATTTTTATTTAGATAATATTCAATAAAATAATTTTTAAAAACATATTTTTATAAATAAAGTGGGACTTCACAATAATTTAAAGTATTATGAATTTATTCATGCATCAAAATTTCAACACAAAATTGTTAAAAGAGGAATCCAACATAGTTACAATCCTTACAACAAAATAAGCGAACTTGATTTTCATAGTCATGGAAGGTAAATTGAATATTCAAAGTATATTATCATTTAATAATTATAATAAAAAATTTTTATTTTAGACACTTTCGACTAATCCTAACTCCTCGTAAAGAAGTAATTCATTCTAAATTTAAAGCTTACGAGGTTAATGCAGATGGGGAAGAAAAATCTGTTCACTTAGGTAATATGAAATCCATGAATAACCATAGGCAAAAATTTTCTAACTTTTTTATTAAATTGTTTTTAAAGATCATGAGACTTTTTACCATGGCAGAGTTTTTGGAGAAACCGATTCTCACGCACAAATCCATATTGACGATGGAGTCTTAACAGGCATCATTACTATTAATGATGAAACATACCACATAGAGGTATTTATTTTCTGTTTCAATAAGTATATTTGTTAATGTAAAAATTAATTTTAACATTAATTTAGCCATCATGGAGACACCTGCCTCATCATGATAATAAAACTATGATAATATATAAAGGATCTGATGTAAAATTAAGTTGGGAACATTATGAAAATGGAGAAGGGCATACTCATGCAAGTCCAAAAACTTGTGGTTATGTTAAAGAAGGTGAAGAATTAGAAGATGATGAAAATGATGAATATTATCTTGTTTATCAAAATAGAACAAAAAGGCAAACAGAAACTTATGAATACACTCCAACTAAAACGCGTTGTCCTTTATTATTAGTTGCTGACTATAGATTTTTCCAAGAAA
Source organism: Anagrus nilaparvatae (assembly GCA_022575985.1). Classification (NCBI taxonomy): domain Eukaryota; kingdom Metazoa; phylum Arthropoda; class Insecta; order Hymenoptera; family Mymaridae; genus Anagrus; species Anagrus nilaparvatae. The sequence goes on from JAKSXM010000165.1 coordinate 9,291,751, forward strand.
TGGGAGCCAGTAGTACAAAAACTACAATTAATTATTTGGTATTTAGAATTTCTTATATTCAAATTCTGATTTTTTATGGAGTAATTTTAAATTTTTAATATTTTAGATAAGTTTGATAGACAGAGTTCATAAAATATATAATGATACCATGTGGCAGGACCATAAGGAACAAGATGGTTTTAAAGGCATGGGTTTTGTTATTAAAAAAATTGTTGTGCACAGTGAACCAACTAAAGTTAGAGGTGGTGATACTCATTATAATATGGTTAGAGAAAAATGGGATGTCAGAACTTTACTTGAGGTGAATTTCATAATTTTTTAAATAATTTTTAATGAAATCTGAAAACGTTTATTTTTTTTTATAGGTTTTTAGCAGAGAATATAGTCATAAAGACTTTTGTCTAGCACATTTATTTACTGATTTAAAGTTTGAAGGAGGTATTTTAGGTCTTGCTTATGTTGGTTCGCCAAGAAGAAATTCTGTTGGAGGCATCTGTACACCAGGTTATTATTAAATTTTTGTATATATTTTAATTTTTAATGAGTCATTTAACAAACAATGATAAATGTTAAATGTTCTAGAATATTTCAAAAATGGATATACACTGTATCTTAATTCAGGATTAAGTTCTAGTAGAAACCATTATGGACAGAGAGTAATAACAAGAGAAGCAGATTTGGTGACAGCTCATGAATTTGGCCATAATTGGGGATCTGAACATGACCCTGACATAAATGTAAGCATTTAATTTTTATTGTTTTTTTCTTTATATGTACTAAATTTATTAAATTTTTGTATCATAGGAATGTAGTCCTAGTGCTAGTCAAGGTGGTTCTTATTTAATGTATACATATAGTGTCAGTGGTTATGATGTTAATAATAAGGTACAGTAGATAATTGCTGAAACTAATCTCTTAACACTTTCATCAAAATGAATATTAAAATATAATGTATTTTATTTTATTTATAAATAGCGATTTTCACCTTGCAGTCTACGAGCAATAAGGAATGTTCTGCAAGCAAAATCAGGACGTTGCTTTTCTGAACCTGAAGAATCATTTTGTGGGAATTTAAGGGTTGAAGGAGATGAAGAATGTGATGCTGGACTTTTGGGTACAGAAGATAATGATCAATGCTGTGATAAAAATTGTAAATTACGCCGTAATCAAGGTGCATTTTGTAGTGATAAGAATTCCCCATGCTGTCAAAACTGCCAATTTATGGGTTCAGGTATTAAATGTCGTGATGCTCAATATGCTACATGTGAACAAGAATCACGTTGTACAGGAGCGTCTAGTGAATGCCCTAGATCTCCACCAATGACTGATGGTACTAGTTGCTTAGAACGGGGACAATGTCGACTTGGAAAATGCATACCATATTGTGAAACACAAGGTTTAACAAGTTGCATGTGTGACATACGTAAGTTTGAAATAACAATAAAAAATGAAAAATTATATTTTAATTTTTAACTTAAGCTATTTTTAACTTTTTAGCTGTTGAAGCATGTAAACGATGTTGCCGCATGGGATTAAACGATACTTGCTTACCAATAGACCCATTAGATATATTACCTGATGGAACACCTTGTATACAAGGTTTTTGTAATAAAGGTGTCTGTGAAAAAACTATTCAAGATGTTGTTGAAAGATTTTGGGATATAATTGAAGATATTAATATTAACAAAGTAATGAGATTTTTAAAAGATAATATTGTAGGAGCTGTAATTTTAATAACTGCAACAATTTGGATTCCTACTAGTTGCGTTATAAGTTATATTGATAAAAGACGAATTAAAGACAATGAAAAAAAATATAGGTGGAAAAATTCTAATCAGTTAATACATCCAGATGAAAAGAGAAAAATTATTTACATTGGCACCTCTCGACAAAGAATGCAGCATATTAATCAACAATCATAGACACCATACCAAATTTATCCCTTTTACAGCTAGTCATTTTTAAATTAATTTTTATAGTTACCGCACAGGCAAAATAAATTTTTTATAAATAATTTGTATAAATGTAACATTTACTTTAATTATTCTTAAAAATTATAATAAAATTAATTATGTATAAAAAAAATAATAGTAAAGCTAATATTAATTATTAGTAATACTATTAATTATTATTAGCATACTTTTTAATTTTATATCAGTATTATAATTAGCATTTTTAATAATATGAAATGTAGTTAAAAATATTAGGCAATGAAACTAATTATTTAAAGTTTTTTTCACGTAAATTAAAAATCTATTAGTTAATTTTTTAAATAATTATCTAATTATTTAAAAGAGATAGGTAGACTTAATTTTAAAATTTACATTTATTATTTATAAATATTAATGCGTGTGTATGTATATGAATTAATAAATTGAACAAAATAATTTAATGTACAAATAAAAAAATTTTTTTAAATCGCAATCAGTGTTTTAATTATTCTTTTTTTTTTAACTTAATTTTTTTAATTAATTTAATTTAATTAAATAAAATAGTTCAAGCATTTAAGCTTTTTTTTTATTTATATTTTTTGTAAACTTAAAAATTTTTTTTAAATAGAATAACTTTTTTATAGATTTTAATTTGGGTAAAAATATTTAATAATTCAGATTTTGGCAAAATTAATTTTTTTTTTTAAATTTCATGTAAAAAAAAAATTAAGAAATAGGTATAATTTTCCATTTTAATATCATAAGCTGAAAACGTTAATGTCATTAAATTAAAAAAAAATTAATTATTATAAATAAATAATTTAAAAAAAAATACAGGTCCCACCGAGATTTGAACTCGGATCGCTGGATTCAGAGTCCAGAGTGCTGACCATTACACCATGGGACCATTCAGTTATTAGATTGCATGGTTTAGAGTTTTGCGGTACAAAGCAAAATTATCTTTAAGAAGAATTAATACCAAATCAATCATTTTTTTTAAATTTATAACAATTAAATTAAATTTATTAGTCAATTTCTAATTTAATGAAATATATTTTGCAATCATTTCATGGCGCATCGCGAGTTTTAGCATAGGATATGCTATAGATGTTAGCTTTGTCTAAAAATCAATAAGCTAGCTTCCTGCACAAAAATAATAATGATCCATATTTCATATTATTATAAAATTTAAATATTTCATTCAATCAAATGACAAGGTTTCAACTGAAAATTAAAATATATAAATTAAATTTCTAAAAATTTAATAAAATAACAAATTAATTTTTTTTTTTATAGAAAAATTAACAAAATAAAATAAAATATGTTTGAATAAAAAACACATATTTTTTTGCATGTTTTTCTAAAATTATTTTATATTTACAATATTATTTGAATACATTTAAAAAAAAGTAAATTAATTTTTACATATAATTTTAACACATTTCATTATTGCAAATTAATTTTTTTCAAATTTAAAACTATAAATTTATATATGCTATAAATTTTAAACCAAGAAGTCAAGTTTTAGCCTAAAATATCAATCAGACTTAGCAAAATAAGATTTTGGTTGAATTTTATAGTTATGAAATTGACATTCTATACAAAAAGTAATTCTTTCGTAGCCAAAAAAATAATTTATCAGAAACAAATTGCTTTATGATACAGAACAGAATCCTGGTCAATAAATATTTATTTTACAAAATGTGTTTATATAATAAAAATTATATCAATCAACAATAATATACAAGATTGATGACAAAAAAACTTATATATGTACATCATTAATTATTAAAAACTTCATATATTATTTTTATTAATTTTATATAATATTTTCAAATCTTTATCTTACAAAAAATTTTCATTTTATTTTAATGCTACTTACGCAAATATATACTGACTACTGAGATTGCATTATAAAAATTTTTTTTAAAGCTATATTTATGGTTGAGGAAAATTTTATGTATAACTTAAAAATATATAATTAAAAAAAGTAAAATTTATAAAAATAACATTTTCTGCAAAGTGTAAAACAATAATAAAATATTTAATCATTTCGAAAGAATAATTTAAAAAAAAAATACTGATTTCGAGAGTATATATAAAATAAAAAAATATTTTGATCATATCGTTAAATTCTATGGACTAATATTTTATTTTCGTTTTATCCTTAAATATAAGCCTCTAAATTTGTATTTCGGTTTATTGCTATCAACTATTTTGCAAATTTTTTATCTATTCAAAGTATTAAAATGATTTTTTTAATGTTAATACAACCAGCTAACACACTTTTTTACAACCCTTCCAGCTCAGAACTCTTACAAAATTCATTATGAAAATTCTGATTTGGTTAAAGATTGAATGTTAATTTATATTTCGTACATTGATTTATATTAATACAAACTACAAAATTTATATCAAGGATAAAATTACAATTTTTGTGTAAATTTAACTATTCCTGCGTGATTGGAGATGGAACAGATATTCTTCTTATATTTTATTTTTATTTGATTCATATTTGTATGGATCTTTTATGTTATTTTCAAGTAAAACACGTTTGTTAAAGATATTACTTGAATTGATTATCTTAACACTTATTTGCTCCTTGATAGTTTGGGATAAAAGTGAAATTTTGATTTTTTACTTTTTGAGAAAAAGAATAACAATATTATTAAACTTACAAATTTAATAATAAAAAAGAAGACGTTCTTGAGCATTGCCTGATAAGAGACGCCAGCCTCTCTTGATATTTAAATACTGTACAAAAGCGCGTACGCAGATTAATAAACCTAAATTTAAATATAAATTAGTATTTAAAAAAATTTTATTTTAAATAATAATAAATTACCAAATGCCATAATTAGCCACCATAACCAAGAATTGTCGAGTTGAGAAGCAAGATCGGTTGATTGCTTAACAATTAATGTCCATTTTGCCAAAGAAAGACCAAATCCAGAAAGTGCTCCATATCGAGAAGCAATCGTATGACAGAAACACATTAGCAGTAAAAAACCAATCCAATTAAATAAAAATGCCACTAGAAATTTAAATTAATATTATTTAATTAAAATCTTTTTAAATATTTATAAAAATATTATAAACATAAGTATAAATATCTAGTCAGTTAAAGATGTATAAATTTTATAAAATACTTTACTTTAATATATGTCCAGAATAAATCAATTTGATAAAGACAATTCATATTAATGAATTTGGAAATTTGTAACTTAAGGCCACTGTCTCTTTATTGGGATTTTTTTTTTCATTTTTTTTTTATTTCATTATCTTATGTAAAAACATTTCAAGAATCTAAAAAACAAATTTCAAGAAAAAAAAAAAATATGTTTTTTAGATATTTCGATTTTTATGGGTCGTAGTCATATGAAAACATACGCATTTAAAAACTTTAAACGCGTTTTTCTCAAAACTACTTTTTTGAAATCGGTTCCCACGCTAGCTCAAAAACTAATTGAGCTATCGACATGAATCTTGTTTCATTTTTTTCGTTATTGCAATACCTAGTATGTGAACCAACAATATCAGCTTTTTATGCATCTGAAAAATTTTTATTGTCCGTTTTAGGCGCATTTTTTAACGCCAAAAACTGCATTTTTCGTTTTTGGGTCACCAAATGGTCAATTTTTTGTATTTTTTGCTAAATGTTGGTTCACATACAAGAGGAAACTATAAAGACTAATATGCCTTTTTATTTTTTTGTTTTGATGCCTACAATAGGCGCTATGATGGGAACCGTATTTCAATTTTTTTTTCGAGCCTCTACTTTCACGCCATCTACAAACTGTAAAAAAAAAGCATATGAAACAAAAATTTTTTTATGTCATCTAGAATAGTTTTGTAATTATTTAAAAATAAATTTGTAAACTTTTATAATAAAACAGCTGAGAAAAAAAATGTTGAAAATCCTTTGAAAATCGTCACAATAAAGAGACAGTGGCCTTAAAGTAAAAATTATTTTAATAAAACTAATTCTAATTAATAAATTATTTATTTAAGTAGCTTTACTTAATTGTGACTTATAAATTAAAATTAATTATATGCAAGTATTAACAGGTTAATAATATAAAATACATAAATATTCCTCAAAGAATTTAAATGGTATTAGTTTATCATAATTAAAAACAATGATAAATTGTTCACTTCAACTTAAATACAAAGAATCAATAATTCGTTAAATGCTTGTTAGTTGAAATCTTATTTTTTATTTTCTTTTAAAATAACTATTGCAAGAAAAGAGGTAAAACCTTAAATTAGTAACTTACCCAGAAAAGCTGTTAAGAACATAAAATCTGTGCCTAACATTCGATTATCAGGGTCACCATCTACACCATCTGTATCGATTGCCAATATAGTTAATGACGGCTGTTGTGGAACCCTAATGCCAGTAGGCTGAAAATTTTAAATTGATTTGAACGGCATGGAATATAAATTTGTCTTTTATTTAAAAAAAAATAAATCCTATAAATTTACCACATGTATTTGTGGCTGCGTTTGAGGCATTGGTTCTCCTTGAAGAGTCTTTTCTCTTTGCACTTCTTCATAACTTGGTAATTTTGTGGCAAGTTCATACGGCGGAGGAGCTGAAAAATCTGGCTTTGGAGGAGGAATATCTTCTTGGACCTTTTATTATAAAAACATTTTTCCAGAAAAATATTAAAATATTATATAAATTGACACAAAAAATAAATTTCTTACATTCATATTCACTGTCAGATTTGTTGCTGTTTCCATAACTTGAACATTGTTAAAATCTTGAGATGATTGTTGATTAATTTCATTAGTAATAACATGTTCACATGGTTGTTCATCTCTTGTGCTCATATTTTGTGTCGTTAAAGGTGCATTGGTATCTATTTCCACTGTCGATGAATCTGTTACTTGAGACTACAGGTGAAAATTTAAATATTTATTAAATACAATAAAAATTATCGCTTTAATCTATAAAAAAAATTATACTAAAGTTTAACACAATCGTATATTTCGCTTTTTATATTAATGGCAGAGTAATAATTAATATATTGCACACTCTTACACTTTTCAAGTATAACAATTTAAACAATTTTTGACGTATGTATACATTAAAAAAAAAATATTTCCCGTTGTTCTCCAATTATGATGAATATTTTTTTACTTCACATATCACCTTTGAAAATAAAATGAATTTTAATTGCATATTAGAAACTTTTTTAACTTTATGATGGAGAACCCCAGAACTACAAAAATCGTAAATAAAAAAATTGGAGTTTGTTGAAAAAATTCAATATTTTTTTACCATATTGAAAAACGATCTTATTTTGTGTTACTTGATAATCTATGAATTAGAGCAATATTTTATCCATTAGTTTATAATGTAAAAAATGTTAAAAAATTCAACAAAACTGTAAAAAAGTTATTTTATTTTTTATAAAAAACATAGTTTTTACTACAAGTGCAGCGACGAACGAGCGAACCTTTTATTTTTATATACATATACACAATATACTTGCAAATTATACCATGTATATACACACAATCGATGTTATAAGAACCATTATTGGTGAGTCACGTTTGCAAGTGTATGTGTGTTTTTTCATGAATTGCGATTGCGTGCGCTTGCAATTTGTATAATCACAGATTATAGCAATATTATACATATATAATATGCACTAAAATATGCACGCATTTATGCATAACTACTATTTTATATTTCAATTTAAATTTTCTGTAGAATCAAAATTTATCCTTTTTTAATTATTTTGAATATTTATCTTTTTTTTGATTTATTTAAAAGGGTTAAATTTTTCATGATATATTTTTTTATTATCAGTTTTTGTCAGGATTTATAGTTAAGACATTATTTTTATCATTTATGACAACCGTGTATTTTATTTTATTAATAAAAATTCAATTAGAAATAGAAATATAATTATTCTTAATTATACATTTAAAAATCCCTCTTAAATTAATTACTGTAAGGTGCTGCCACCAATATAAAATTTTACATAATGTATTTAAAAAATATTTTTTTTAATTATCTAAAAAATAAAATTTTAGTTAATTATTTATTAAAAAATATTTAATATTAAATAATTTTAATTTAATAATAATGAATTTTAATAATACTGTCATTCAGGTGGGTTTACATTAAATTTACATTTTATGCAGCCATACTTGTCATTGGTTGGCGTGCCTAAAATAACGGAAACTAAAGCCTTTTCATTCAAAATATTCATTGTTTAAAAGTATATTTTAAGGAATTTATTTATTTTTTAACTATCAAGAAATTATTAATAAGCTTTATTTCAATAAAATGTATTATAAAAAGTAATTAATAATACAAATTTTATTGAAAATAAGTAAAAATAAAATTCTGAATTTTGACTTATGTTGTGCTAACCTTATGTTGGTAACTGTAGTACTATTCTAAAAGGACGCGCTACAACATCAAATCCCAACAATTTTTCAGTTGCTTGTGAAGCTTTGTCCAAGCCGGATTTTGTTTGTTAGAAAAGAAAGAAATTTTTTAAAGTAAACATGTCGGAAAATAAGTTTGAAATCGGAGATTTAGTATGGTTCGTATTAATAATTTTGATGATCAAAGAAATTTTTTTTAAGTTATAAAATATTGGTTTCGGGTTTATTTTATTATTCATGTTCATATATTTTATGATGTGTCTTAACATAACCTACAAAATGTGTATGTGTTATTATATTGTTTGTTTATATTTTCAGGGCTAAAATGAAGGGATTCCCACCATGGCCTGGTCGTGTAAGTACTTTAAAAATAATTTTTTTAATATTTACACTTATTTTATTTAACAATATGTAAAGATAAATAATACTTGTTACTCCCGCGCTTTTTTATTATATTCAGATTGTAAATTTTTCATTCATACTTTTAAGTTTTATATATTGTTAAATGGTAAACTTATGAAATTTTATTTATTTTAATTTTTATTCATATAATTATTAAAGTTTTATTTATATTATTATTTTTATTAAAAATCCTTTTCGTCTGCTTTGTTTTTTTAACCCCCTCTGTTTTAACATTAATATTTAAAATGATTGAATTTAAATGAGTTTTGTTTTTTATATGCTGCTTTTCATTCTATCCGTAGTATACACAAAATAATATAAATATTTTTATTTCAAAATATTTACTGTGCTAAAAATATTTGCAATAAGTGTCTAGCGTTGATTCCATTTCGCGATCCCCCGCCACACCTAATGAAAACTGTAATCGGATTGGTTCGCGGCAAATTTATACATAACCTAAATTTTTAAATATTCAGATTAATTATTATTTTATTTGTTTACTTTTAGTATCATTTAATAAATTTAAATCCTTCAGTATTTTAAAAAAATTGTATTTTTTTACATTTCTTTAAAGGTTTCACAATTTAACAAAGAAAAGAAACCTCAATCAGTAAAAAAGAATTCTCACTGGATTTTTTTCTTTGGTACCAATAATTAGTAAGTAACAGATTTGAAAAAAAAATATATATTCATTTATTTTTTAAATTATTAAGAAACTTAAAATTGTAAAAAAATTTTTATATTAGTGCATGGATTGAAGATAATAATCTACAGCCATACCAACAATATAAGGAACAACTTAGCGCAAATAATAAAGCTGGCGTTAAAGATGCTGTTAAGGCAATTGAAGATTTTATTGCTGGTGGAGAGGTACATACATTGTTTTTTAATAATTATTAAACCATTAGTTTATATATGAATTAAAATTTTTTTTTTTTTTAATTTAACAAAAGATTTTTGAATTTGGAGAAGCAGAAAGTCTTTTTGACAAACTGAAGGAAGAGAGTAATACATCGGTTGAAAAAAAGACACCTAAAATCAAACCCAAGAAGGTAAGTCTGTTATTCTAAGTGAAATGCTGGTCAAATATTTAAGAACTTACTTTTTTATTCAGTTTCGTTAAATAAAAAAATAAACAAATAAAAATTTAAGATTTATTAATTTTTATTTATTTATTTTAGTTAAATACATTCATTAAAAACATAACGGTGTTACAGGACACACCAAAAACTAAAAGACAAGATGGAAGCAGCAGTGTTGGACGTCCAGCTAAGAAGCTAAGAACAGATTCTAATGCAAGTACAAGCAACATCAGTAACAGTCATATGTTTGAATCCTTCAGCTCATCTATGAATCATTCAACCCCATTAAGAAAAAGTACGTCATTGCTTGACCGACCAAACATTTCAAGACCGGTAAGTTATTTTACAAAACCTAAACCAAAAAATTCTGCTACTGTAAAATAAGTATTAATTTTTATATTTGAAATGTTAATTTAATTATTTGCGCTAATTAATATAAAGTTTGTAATTAATCATGAATTCAAGTATTAGCTAAGGAACATTTTAATTATGATAAATATTCTTATTATATAAATTAATAATTTATTTATAATCATTATTGTTTATTGATAAAATTTATTTTAATTAACTAGGAAACCCCATCTCTGGATGTTGAGACAATGACAAAAACATTAAGAGATAAAAATATTCAACCTTCCAGCTTGAAGTTCGGATTTCTCGGTTTGGGTATTATGGGTAGTGGAATTGTGAAGAATCTGCTTAACAGCGGACATAAAGTTGTTGTGTGGAATAGAACTATGGATAAGGTATGTGTTAAGTCATTTGTTTAACAGTATTAAATTAATGTTTTATTTTGAAATCTATTAAATAAGTTTTGGGATTTTTTTTTTAACTTAAGCTTCTTTAAATTGGTTAAAGTCTTAGTGTAAATCATTATGATATCTGAGATATCAAAAAAGGAGGGACGAAAACATTTTTCAAGAAATATTTTCTGTCTTTAATTCTTTAGCTAAAGTAAAATATTTCAAAGTTTCAATACCAGGCAACTACATTTTTGAGCCATCTTATTTAATTATTTATTTGATTTAAAGTTTATGTCTCTATAAAATTATTTTTATATATTTTGAAAAAAAAATATAGTACATTGTACATACGCAAGACTTGCTACAACAGGTAACCCTGTGGAAAGCTAATTTACAACTACTAGAATTTGGTAGTATTTATAGTATAGTGGAAGTCTTATATATTACACAAAAAAGTACTTTTTAAATATAATATAGATGAATAGATTTAGAGTAGTATATACTTATTTGTATCATACTTGGCAATTTCATTTGGTCGACATAATTATTTCATTGGTAAAAATATATAATTTGAAAAATAAATTGCCCCCAGACAAAAAAAAAACCTAAAAATTGCAAATTCATTAATCAAATGCTGAAAAAAAATAAAAATCATTAATTTTATTTCTCATTTTTGCCTGGCAATGAACTAAAAATTTTAAAATGACTTTAAAAAAGTTTATAGTAAAATTCGTCAGTTAATTAAATTATAATTGTGAGAGGCGTTTTTGTTTCTGAAAAAACTATGTATATGTTTCTCCACATTTTCTACCAGGAAACATCCCTTGTTATCAATATACTTATTACATAATATTTATACCCTGTGTATACCTACCTGTTAAAGGACCCCCCACTATTACTATACATCCCCTCTTATTCCTCCTGAAAAGGTAATATTTGCTCAGCGTAGATTTCGCTTTGCGTATTAAACGTGCGTTTCGAAATAAGTTCAGAGGGGATGACTGTCAAGGAACGTTACATGATAAGCTCTAAAAAACTTAGTGATTACCGAGTTAATCTAAAATATTTTTATCAGGCTAATTCTGTCAAAATGTGGAATTTTTTCATAAAAGAGTAAATTTCAAAGTGTTCAATCCTATTTCTATTAAATTTTTTATTAGGCGATGAAGAGAAATTTCATCTTATACATTAATTTGAATACAAAGACACATAAATAACTCAATATTCTGCATTACTAACTTCTTGGTTCAATAAGCTTTCGCAGTAGCAAAAAGGTAAAATTAAAAACAGCCGCTATGAATACATACACTAAGAAAATTATATAATTGTGACAATGATAATTATACCATCAGGAAAATAATATTCTGTAATTGTGACAATTTAAATTATATTCATATCATTGGGGCAATCAAACATATAATTCTCCTGATGATATTATTGTCAACATGGCAATTATATTTAATTTTAAGGTTTATTTTTCTTCAAAATATTTATTTTTTGGGTGTATGAGACACATAATTAATCATGCATTTTGCCTGAATTATTATGAGTTCTATACTAATGATTGGTTATTTATTATTTTTGTTGATTTACTTTTTCGTTTGCACACTATCATTATCAATTATCAAACCGGAGCCTAATCTAATCTAATTGTATATACCCAGTGAGAAATACCCAGCACTCGCCAGTCATTTTTATTATCGTAGATCCTCGGTCCGTATATACTTAGTGGAACCTATTTTTGACACTTGCGAGAAAAAAAGCTATTGTAGCTTTCGGTAGATAATTAAAACCATGTACCGCACGCCAAATTAAGGGAGTTGAAGCGTGGAGGAAAGAAGATATATTTTTTTTCGGACTTCTTTCTTCCTCTCACGAGTTTCGTATAAGAAATTCCAAAATGTTTTTGTTTATATTTCTGTAAATAAACTCCTAAGAGCTCTGAAATTTTTTCAGTGTGTTTTTATAATAATAAATTATATTTTAACCAAATATTATCAAAATCTGTTTTGTAAATTTTGTACAATACGTACTTATTTATATTACATACTTATTCACCGTAAGAGATTTTAAGAGCTCCAAACAAAAAATTTACAAAACAGATTTTGATAATATTTGGTTAAAATATAATTTATTATTATAAAAACACACTGAAAAAATTTCAGAGCTCTTAGGAGTTTATTTACAGAAATATAAACAAAAACATTTTGGAATTTCTCATACGAAACTCGTGAGAGGAAGAAAGAAGTCCGAAAAAAAATATATCTTCTTTCCTCCACGCTTCAACTCCCTTAAATTAAAAAATTTATTTATTTCAAAATTTGTTGGATTTGAATTCTCGTAGTATATAGAGTATTTAACCTATCAGCTGTTTACAACACATACGCAGGATTAAGGAGGAAAACAAAGGGCGTTTTTAACATTGGTTCTTATGGAGATCTTTTTTTAATTATGAATTTAAAAAAAATTGTTTGCTGAAATTGAATAAATGTATTATAATTTATGTAAAGAATACAATAATCTTCAAGTACCATCTATTTTTTTCGCAATTTTTTGGCGGATAATTATAAAAAACTCAAAAATAAGTGTTATTTTAGGTTAGTGAGGTGTTAAAAAAACTTAAAAATTTAATATTTTTGTGATCTTTAACTAATTATCAATAAAAAAAATAATTATTTATTAATAGCAAAAGTTAATTTGTTAAAAATTATTATTTTTTTTAAATTTTGACCAAGTTTAAATTAAATTATCCTGTACTAATTAATGTTAAGATTTGTTGACAATATTACATTTTCTAAATTAATAAATACTTTTATTTCTCAGCAAATTAACTTTTCCTGTTAATAAATAATTATTTTTATTGATAATCAATTAAAGATGACAAAAATATTAAATTTTCAAAGGTTTTTTGCTACTTCACTAACCTAAAATAACACTTATTTTTGAGTTATTTGCTATTATCTGCCAAAAACTTGCAAAAAAAAATATATTATTCTTGAAGCTTATTGTATTTATTACTTAAATTATAATACATTTATTCAATTTCAGCAAACAATTTTTTTTAAATCAATAATTAAAAAAAGATCTCCATAAGAACCAATGTTAAAAACGCCCTTTGTTTTCCTCCTTAATCCTGCGTATGTGTTAGTAGCAGCTGATAGGTTAAATACTCTATTGTTTCAATTTTCTCCCGCTAGTTATATATACTATGGCTTTTTCTCTCGCAAGTGTTAAAAATAAGTTCCACTAAGTACCTATGTAAATACGGGAGGATATAATACATAATAAGAATAATGATGGCGAGAGTTCGATATTTCTTGATATATGCCATTAGATTATATTGAGCTACGGTATCGATAATTGATAAAGATTGAAGGAAAAAAGTGAACGAAAAAAAAAATAAAAAAAAATACCAAAGATAAAAAATAATAAAAATTCAAATGTTTAATAGAACGCATAATAAGTTATGTAAAATACACAATTAAACAGGTACGAGAACATGTGTGAGTTTCTTATACCCAAAAAATAAATATTTTGATTACATAATATCATCAGGAGAATTATATGCATAATTGCCCCAATAATATTCATATAATTGTCACGATTACAAAATATTATTGTCGAATATTCTTATTGTCCTGGTGATTTAATATCATCAGGGTGATTACACAATCCTATAAATATGATTATACAATATCGTTGTTACAATTATATAATTTTCTCAATGTATTATTTGTGGAAGTAAAGTATTTAAATAAATGAAAAGTTACTCCTTTTTTTAAAAAAAAGTTTGTTATATTTGTCACTAATCTCTGGTTTGTTTGACAGCAGTCATTTGTCCTTAGTAGAGAAAAAACTTTCTGAAACTCCTGTTAGAATGATATATTATTACACAAGAGACAGAACGTATCTCATCATTCGAAGCTTATTCATATAGTTTTTAACAAGCCGTCCTTAGGGCCTAGATTCTGCATTTATATCATCTATCACGTATCACGTGATAGTTACAATAAATGTTTACTCACTTGAGAAAAACAAAAAAAGTACTAACATTTAATAAAATATTGACTTTAATAACCAAACTGTATCGCAAAAAGTACTACCGTTTCTAAAAAATTTGTTTGCGCATGCGCAGTACCACATAATGTGGATATGGCTGCTTATCACTATGATATAAATGCTGAATCAGGTTCCAGCCGAGAGAGGATTTAGATATTAGGCACATTCTACAGTCATCCGGTAAACTATTGCGGTCGTCCGCTAGAAGCCTGCAAGTCAGTGGTGCCAACTTTACATAAAATAAATACACATGCTTATTTTAAATTATCATTTAGTTTTGGTTGGTTCCACTACCTTGCGGACCTCTACCGGACGACCGCAAGAGTTCACCGAATGATTGTAGAATGTACCTTACTTTGCTATTGCGGTAAACAATAATTATACACAGATTTTGTATAAATCGAGACATTAATACATACGCAAGTACTTTTAGAATTTTAATTCTTCCAGCATAGTATAGGTGTATTTAATATAATATATTTTCGAAGACTAAAGTAAATAAATATTTATTATATAAAAAGTGACTATACAGTTCCTCAGCGCAACGCACCCTGGGCCCAAACTCCATCGCATTTTCCAAAATCGAGTCTAAAATAAACTATCATAGGGTCTGTTTAAGAAATGTACTAATATATAACTTATTTAATAAGTAGTACGCTTTTAACCAAATAGCTATTTATTAAACAAGGGATAAAATATTGGTGTTGGCTTTGCATGCAGTTGTATGCACGAGCGAGCGTAGCGAGCGAGTGCAGACAGCATGCAAAAGTCGAATCCCATATTTTGTCCCGTGTTCTAAACAATAGTTTTACATATAATGGGCAAAAAAGCCGCCTCCCTAAGGGAGAAAATAGGCTATTTTTGCCCTAGATATGTAAACGCAATTTTTCCTTAAAAAATTTTAGTATTTAGGGATGCTGCGTCATTACAACCCTACTTCTTATAGGCATGCAGGCCATAAGAATTAGGGTGACTTTTTTGAAACCACTTGGACGACTTCAAATGCACTATTTGCCACCGAGATAACGAAATTCAAGACTTTTGGCCAAGGTTCCATTTTACGAACGGAAAACTTGCTGGTTTCGGAAAGTCACCTGGGTGACCCTCTTGAAACCAGGATGAACTTTTACACTTTATTCTACGAAGTTTTCTGATAACATACCCAAAGTTTAGCCTGTGTCCCATTGTCCTGAGGGGGGATACTACAGTCCCCCGAAATTTAAGTCACCCAGGTGACCCAAATGAAAACAGGCCAAATTTTACACAGGTTTTATTTTCATCATAATAAACATATATTTTAAATACGGCTTATGCCAAGCTGTCCAAAGGGTGATCTTGACAGTATATGGGAGAGTTTTCTGGCCAAAATATCTTCAAGCTTAGCCCTTTGGACAGGTTGACATAGTCCATATTTAAAATATATGTTTATTATGGTTAAAAAAACGTGTGTAAATTTTAGCCTGGTTTCATTCAGGTCCCCTGGGTGACTCAAATTTCGGGGGGCTGTATCCCCTCTCAGGACAATGGGGCACAGGCTAAACTTTGGGTATATTATCAGAAACCTTCGTAGAATAAAGTGTGAAAGTTTAGCCTGGTTTCAAGAGGGTCACCCAGCTAACTTTCCGAAACCAGCGGGTTTTCCATTTGTATAATGGAGCTTCAACCAAAAGTCTAGAATTTCGTTATCTTGGTGGCAAATAGTGTATTGGAAGCCGTCCGAATGGTTTCAAAAAAGTCACCCTAATTCTTATGGGCTGCCTGCCTATTATAAACCCGAAACAAATTTTCCCATAAGCGCAATGTTCAAATACCGCTTTTATTCTATTCATAAAAAATTAATTAAGTCACCGACATAGGTAAAAATTAGTCGATTTTAGCTAAAAAATTTTAATACTATTCACGTTTTATTACATTCTGTCATTATTTTTCTTAACGGATAAACTTCCTTAAAACCCGTAGGTAAAAACTTAAAATGAAAAATTAGTTATAGAAAAACAAGCTCTTCTATCACAGTGGCTCGTTTTATCCTAGAAATAGGCCAAAATCGAATATAAAATTGAAAATTTGATAAATTATTAATCCCAAAACGATTGTTATATTCCAAATTCTATGCAAATTAAAGCTGCTAAATTTCAAGTAATTTAATTAGTTAATATTAAATACAAAAAGAAGTTTCTATTATTTATAAGTAAAGAATTATTTAATTTCATTTTATATCAATTTAGTAATCATACCACAAAACTAAATTTATGAACATTTTTCCTGCTGAACCACAAAAAACAATTATTTTGTAAATACATATAAACTGCGTTCGTTTTACGTTAATTTTACCTGCCAGGGAAAAAAAAATGTTAAATCTATTGGTAATTTAAGGAAAAATTATTTGCATTAAAATATTTTAATTTTTCCTGCAAAAAATACCCTAACGGTTTTATTTGATAATATCAAATTACGTATTTTCTCTTTTACTGGGTTAAATCCCTTGATTGAAAAATTTTTGATGCATTTAACATTGCTGTCTATTTATTAAATTAATTTAAAAAACATTTTAAAGAATTTTCTCTAAAAATTACCGAGTATTAGGAAAAATAAAAAAGTAAAAATTTTAAGATTTCAATAGTGATTTTTATTTTTAAAGTATTTTTTACAATTTTTTATTTATTTTAAAAATTTTCAATATAAGTATCATTTTCTTTGAAAATAACTTTTTTTGTTATTTTTTTTATAAATAACAATTTTAATTAATTTAAATAAATTTCATATTTACAGCATAGATTTATTCTAATCCACTACACTACAAATTGTAGTGGTTATAAGCAATTTATTCTCTAGTTCAATAATTTTTTTATATACAAGTAAAAAAAATGAATGCGAAAGCTTTCTAAAGCATTATTCACTAAACAGACTGACACTTTATGAAGAAAAAAAAATTTTCGCCTATTTGGGCCTCAAAGGGCCAAATAAACACTGTAAAATAACTAAAAATGAACATTTACTTAAAATCAAATAATATTATACTCTTTTGGATATTATCTTACACAACCGTGAGTTTATTTCTTGAAATTGGTCAATTTTTCTTAAATCATCTGTAATAATTAGTTTTTACAAATTGTACCCTTTCTTCAGAAACAATTCATTTTTATTTTCTTGCATTTTTGATACCTTACAATGCTGGTAAAACTCAAATTATTTAACTCAATTTTCATACAAATTTTCATCAAACATTTTTGTTAAGTGGTCATTTTTAATGTCCGCAGAGGTGATAAAACAATATTTAATATTAAGTATCAGGCTATATTTGTGATATTATTTTTTTTTAATTATTTATAACACCATTCGTATCAATAAAATTTTCTATTAATTAACTTTTTTATCAAAAGTTTTTATCACTGAGATTTATGCATATTTATGCAGTATTGCCTTAAAATTAGTAATTTTGAATTTAAATAAAATAAATTTTGTAAATAGTAACAATAAAAGTTAGTCTTCTCTGTTAACTGTAGTATTTTTAATTTAAATTTGAAAAAATTACTTTATTCAAGCAGACCATAACCAGACAGTAATTATTTAATTAAACATTTTTTTTTCTCAATTATTAAATAAAAAAAAGTAAAAAAATTAAAAGTTATAGTAAAAAAGCTTCAAAAAAAGAAGTACCACAAATAAAAAATAAAAAAATAAAATTTACACAATTTTTGAACTTTGGCAGTCATATTTCAAAAATAATAATTTAAGAAATATACATACTTGAGTAAAGAGCTATAAATTCATTGAAATATTAATAGAATCATGTATAAAATTGCAATTTTAAATTTATATAAGTCTTTTTCATGACATTTTAATTAACTTCAATTCACTCCAAGTCAATTTCAAGTCAATTTTTTTTAATTCGTGGTTGCTTTTGTGACAGAGAAGAAATATTATTGATTAAACAATTTTTTTCATACCTACTCGTGTCTTTTTGTTAGATAACCAAGAATTTTTCAAGGAAACAAAGAAATGACGAAAAACTTAATGTGAAATTATTTTATATTTTTTGGTCATGGTTAATTTCAGAGTAATTTTATTATTTCAAACAAAATATTTTTGTCAATTTTAATTTTTTATCTATTTATTAACGTAAAATCCAAAAGCAAAGAAAAATTTTAATCAAGAGGTCATTTTAACTAAGATTTTTATCTTATTCTGCATAAATTTACGTTAAAATTAAATTTAAAAAATTTTACACTTATGCCAATTCTCGAAATTACGTACAAAATTAAGAAACATTAATTTTTAAAAGAATTATTTCTGATTGCATATTAGATTTAATTATCCGAAGTTCTTTATTGTAATGTTCTCATTAGAAATTAAATTAACTCGAGTATCTTAAAAAATTTAAAAAAAAACAGTGGACTCAAATATTGACTTTTTTTAGATAGTCTCAATTCGCGCCGAAAAAAATTACACTTTCAGGTTGCTCTTCTCGAATATTGAAGCAAAATTCAAGTGAAACTTGCAATAGAGTTCAAAAAAATACAGTTAATTCAGACGAAATTCTAATTAAATTTTTTGCAAAAAAGGCAACCATTACCGTCCGAAAATTTACATCATTGCCCTATGCACCTCTAAATCGTTTGACTTTCACGAGCAAGATAAACAATTCTTAACTACCCACATAAAACTACAATGCTCAATAAAAAAAATCAGAGTAATTTACCTCTTGTTTAATAATTTTTTTTTTTTTTTAATGATAAAGAAAATAAAGAAATAAAAAAAAGCACAAATTAAAAAAAGAAAGAAATATTTTTTATTTTATAATTATTATAATTGAATAGTATTACAAATACACAATAAGTATAACCTATAAAAATAATAATAATAATAAACATTCAAACAATTATTTATTATGCATATATTTTGCAATACAAGATAAGAAATAATAAAAGTGCTAATTTTTAGTTATTAAAAAAACATTTAAAAAAAAAATCTATACCAAAATTTAATTAACCCATACATAAAAATAATAATAAAGATATGAATTTCATTGTCTTTCTCTTAATTATTAAAAAGTGGTCATGTTTCATTCTCCTAACACTTTTTTTTTAAATATCACAAATAATATATTAACCGTTTTTTTAAGAGTAGTTTGGCTCGCAGCACTGTTTTTTAAATATATTTATTTAAAATTTATTATCTCAGTCTAAGTTACACTGCAGCCATTTATTTATTTAACAAGTCTTTTTTTTTTTAATTAATAAATCATCTTGATTTTTGTTTGATTTAATTCAAAGATTCAAAGATATGATGACTGACACTTTTTGAGTTTTTATTATTATTCATACATGAAAAATACAGGAAATTAAAAAAATTATTATCTTGCTCTGCAAGATAATTTACAAAGTTTCAAAGTTTTATATTTTTTAAACAAAATATAGAATTTTATTTATACACACTAGTACTCTAATTAAGAAAAAAATAAAGTTCAATTATCACTATTATCACTAATCAACCACTGACAAACAGCATAATCGATATGTTCATTTTTATTATACTATTTAGTGCACAAAAAAATGTTTCTTTTTTTAGGTCTTCAAAATCAGGTACTTATTTCTTGTTTATAAGCCTTTTTCAAAGTGCTGTTTCATTTGGTAATTCAGATAAACTTGTACTTGGTTTTAATAAACTAACAACCTCTAGTGTACTTGATGATGAATTACCAGCTAAATTTTCTGCACTAATACCACGAAATACTGGTCTTTCAACAGAGCTATTAACTGTACTTGAACTTCCAAATTCATCAATTTTTTGTAAAAATGCTGGTCCAGCTTGTGATAATGTTAATTGTCTTGGTGCCATTGGTAAAAATGGAAATGGCGAATATAATGGACGATCTTCTATAAAATTAATGACTGGTACACCTTCTAAATTTAACGGAGTTATTCTTGGACTATAAATTGATTGATCTGACGGCGTATAGTATTCACATTCTATTTCTTCAAGACTGTTTAAAGATTCTGCTACTATTTCATTTATTTTGGCTTTGAAATATTCTTCTGGATTACCGGGTAAATTTTCCATGGCGTCTGGATCTATTATTGTTGAATCGTAACGGCCACAAGACCCGCTACGACAATTATCCAAATAAAGATTCGGTAAATTTTCAAGGACTTTATTTACTGCCTGTTGTTGGTATTTGCAACCTTCTCTTAAACGAAGTACCTGATGAGAACTGAATTTACGGATTTTGTTTCGTTGGAAGACGTAGTTCTCTTTCACCCAGTTTAGCTGACCATTTGAATAATCTCGCACACGTTTTACCTGTTGAAAGAAAATAATTATAAGTGATCTGAAAATTTGAAAAATTAATAACAAATCTTCTTTACCTGATCACAATATTGATCGCGAACGGAATTTAAATGATTAGTACCATAATCCCTTAAATCCCTAACATGACGCATTTGCCCATCGTAACTATCTCTAATCCATTCAACTTGCTGAGCGCAATTGTCCTTGATTCGATGGACTTGCTGAGTGTAATTTTCGCGCAGACGTTCAAGTTGTTGAGTTTTATATTGTTCAATATTGTCAAGCATTTGGTAAATTTTCTTAGCACGTGGCTTTTTACTTTTACATTGACAACAACACCATTTTTCACAACCGCACCTATGATATTATTATTTAATATTTTTTGTTTTATATAATTTATTAAAATTAGTAAAAAATTGTCACGATAGAATACTTTTGTTCTGGTGTTAATAAATACTTTTAAATAATAAGGCATGACAATGAAATAAAAAAGCTATTATGTGCATAAATTAAAGACGAAAAAAAATTTGTATCGATAACGATTAATGACAATTTAAAATTTTTCAAAACAATGAAAAGATAACTATAAAGTTCTAAAAATAAAAATGTTTTGAATGTATTAACATTAAATTTAAAAAAATGTTAACTTACTTGATTAGTACACAACGAAGTAGCTGAGCAATAAGAGTAAGTAACAAAAATCCAATAGCACAAGCTCCACCAACCAGAAGACTAAAAATTTTGATTTTATAGTATGTTATTGGATCCATGTGTAAAATGATCTCCTTTGTTGCATTTGAAATAGGATTTACAGCAAAACATTTATAAATGCCTACATCTTCTCTTAAAAAGTCTTCAATAAATAGTGATCCATTATCCAATAATCTTATTCTTCCATCATCGATAAATTGATCTTTAGGTACTAAATATTGATGCACTCTAGGATGTTTTAAGAAAACATCTGGGAAATATGGATCTGGATTCCAGTGAAATATCCTTAAAGTCGGTGTTACCCATGTTAAAGATGGTTGTGGATTACCGGTGAATTCACATTCTAACAAAACGCTGCTACGAATAATACTCGTTTTTATAATATCAGCATGTAAACGAATTGGTGAAGTACAATTTAAATATTTTAACGTTTGTAGAGGATCTGTTGAAGCAGATTCGTGACCACATTTAAAACCAGTATCAAAAGCTGTTCTATGTTGGTATTCTTCGGCCCATCTGACGAACCAAAACATTCGACAATCGCAAGCCCAAGGATTACCTTCAAGGTGAAGTTGGCTTATTTCACTTAAGGTAGCAAGGCTGGTTGGAAAAAATGCCATATCGTTGTACATTAAATTGACAGATCTCAATGATGGCGTTTCTTCGAAAGCCTGAGAACCAATCTCTTTTAACGGACTATTTGTTATTTCTAAAGTCTCCAACTCTCGTAATGGACGTAATGCGCTATCTTCTAATATTTCAATATTTGTTTCTGACATATGTAATGAAGTTAAATGACGTATTGGCATCCAAACATTATTAGGGATTGTATTCAGTCTTGTTTTGCTTAGATTTAGCCATTTTAAATTTTGTAAACCTTGGAAAGTTCCTTCGGTAATCTCCGTTAACGGATTACCACTGAGATCAAGTCTTTCGAGATTAATTAACTCATTAAATAATCCTCTAGGTAACTTGGTAATTTGATTGTAATCAATTTCAAGAATTTTCAAAGAACTTAAGCCAGAAAATAATTTTGGTGGTATTTTTGTCAACCTATTTTTCGATAAGATAAGTTCTTTAAGAGCTTTGTTCGGTTTAAAAGAATGATCTGGTAAGGACACTAATTTATTACCAGACAAAACGAGGCGCTGTAAATTACGAAGAGGTGCAAAAGCTTGATAAGGTAATACGGTTATGCGATTGTCAGCTAATAAAAGTTCTTCAAGATTAACAATATTTTGAAAAATAGTGATTGGTAAATAAACTAATAAATTACCAGTTAAATTTAAATGACGAATTTCTCTAATATTCGAAAAATCGTCAGAATTTAATTCATTTATTTTATTGTCACCTAAATCTAAGCTTATGAGTTTCATATCCTTTCCGAATCGAAATTCTGAAAGGTTTTTGATATCGCTTTGTTTCCACGCAAAATAACGTAATTCTTGAAAATCTGTTGTATTTAAATTTATAGGCGGTTTCATATTTGTCATGTAAATTTCTTGTGTCGCTGGATTTATTATCAAATCCATTGCATTTTGATTTTCGCATGTTAATCGAGTTGAATCTATCTGGCTGCATTGTGTAACTGGTGTTTTTTGAGATAATATCGAGACCACAAGCGTTGTTATTAATATTAACGATTTCAACCACCGGACATGCCTTCCGGCTACCCACATTCCTAAGACCTGAAAAAATTTTTAAATATTTTTTATGTTTACCAAGAATTTTTAAATGAAATTTTAATAATTTTATTGCTACATGTATTCAAAGAATCCTTAAAATTTTTTATTATGGATCAGTCCATTAATTGGAAATTTATTTAGTTCAAAATTCTTAGAATAGACTGTAATTTAATTAAAAGTTTTAACATGCGAGACTAAATTCATTTAATAGGAAAAAATTAAAAATAACTGTATTTAATTAAAAACTTTACAATAATATTAAACCTTTTTCATTTTCTTTTTAATTACAAGTTTTATTTTATTTTCATTTAATTTATTATTTTCACAATAAATTTAATTTTTATTTCAATTGTTTCTTAATTTAATTTTTAATTAATTATTATTGCATTATTTTAAATAAAAAATTAAAAATTTTTAAATTTATTTTCTTGAATTTTTCGGCAAAAATGTTTGCCAAAAAAAAAATGATCAAAATTTTATTCTAATTATGTAAAAAAAGTACGTCATTTTTATTTATTATGTAAAAGTGAAAAAATAAAATGCAGTTATTTTTATATATTATAAAAAAAAATATACTTTCACCGATTAATAATTTAACTAAGTAAATCATTTTTTTAGTTTTTACTATTTTATTAATAAAAAAAATAACATCTGGCGCAAAAAATAAGTATAATTTTTAAATTTAAATTATTTTGTCCGTTATAAATTTTAGAGCAGATGCATAAAATCCAGAATTTCACCTGAATGCGATTTCTTAGAATCCATAAAAGAAACGGCGAGAACAAAGAAAATTGTATAATCTCGCTCATTTTATTTATTTATGTTTAAAAAAATAAAAATTTAACAAAAATTAAATAAAAACTTACCTAATTTTAGGTATTTTGTATTATCTTCCAAGGCGACCATTAGCATAAAAAGCTTTAATTAAAAAAAAAAAAATTAATACTCTTTTTTAATTAATTAATTTTTTTTTAATTTTAAAAAAATTATTAAAATAATAACCTTTTATTTACTAAAATTAAATCACATAATAAAAACCCTTGATTTTTTTATATTTTCTCTTGGTCGCCATTATTGCTTCGTAATAACGTAATTTCACTTAAATAATAAAACGTTTAACATTAAAAACATGTTTCATTTACTTCAAACAATTATTTTAACGTTTATTTACTGTTTAAAAAATAATAACTATTATTATTAAATAAAAAATAAAATATTTACGCCAAGTTGGTTAAAATTTACAAAGAATGCGCAAGTTAATACTGTTCTTGCTGATGTCTGAACGCACTCTGACCTCTTCGAGGTCTCCCACCAGTATAAAATATATAAAATAGTCTGTATCAAGAAAAATTTCAAAAGAGAAAGAAAGAAAGATTAGCTGCGCAGAATTGTCTATTTTTAACTACTGCGCATTCATCTATTTCTATCTCTGTCTTAATCGTTATCTTTTTATTCACTCCAACACTTTATGTAATATTAAAGTTGATTCATCGATTCTTTCACACATAAACAATCTGTACAATACATGCTTGTATGAACTTTTGTTAGTACATTTGTACCAGCAGGAAAATATTCATTTTGTAAATGGCAACAACGCATTTTTAGATAGACGCATGCTGCTGCGACACTGCTTTTGGATTTATAAAAACAGCAGGAATCGAAGTTTCTTTAATATCCACATACAAGTTTACCCGCAGATACCTTTTTAGATTTCCAATATTATTATTATTTACTATGTACGTTTAGAAACGATTTCTATACTTATTTTTACAAGACTACTTTTAAATAATTTTATACAATTATTTAAATAATAATCCTCAGGAGAGTAATTTTTACTGAAGATTTATTACCAGAAATTATTTATTTTGAAATTTTTTTCAATTTAGTATATACGTAATCATATAATTATTGTATAAAAAAGTTTGTTTATTTAAATTATTATTATAGGGTTATGATTTATGAAGCACAAAAAACTTTAGCACGTGTCAATGATGGATGTTTACATTTTCTCTATTTTTTTATACTAAGGCATTGTTTATGTTGAAGAATATATAATTTTTTATTTTGATTAATTAATAGATTGGCTGTTTAGTCATTTTAAAAAGTTGACGATCTCACTCAATGTATAGAGTGAAATACCAAATTATGTACTATTTGTTGGAATACAAGAAATTTTATTTCTTATTTATATTTTTTCATATTAAAAAGTTGGTTTAATAATCTGCAGTTTTTCCGCAAAAATGGATGTAACATGATTCCCAAAATTTGAACTAACTAGTCAAATCAACGGTAAAGCTAAATTTGCAAATGATTGAAATTTGGTTTAAATTTTGACCAAATAAAATTCTTTACAAAGCCTAATTTTGCCCAATAATTACAACGAAATTTCAAAATTGCAGCCACGCTAATGTACCTGCGTTACAACATTATTGTTGATTAAAAATTACAAAATAAATTTTTTTAATTGTTTTTCAAGTACAAAATAATTTTTAACGTACTTCGTAAAGAATACTTTGTATATCAAAATAGAATTTATTTATGAATAAAAATTAAAATAATTGCTTCCTTATTGTATCAAAGAATATATAATACTGTTATTATTCTTTGCTGTATGCAGGGTTTTTCTTTTAGGAATGTCTAAATGGGTTTGTAATAATACATATTTTTGCATTTATACTTGTGAAATTTGTTATAATTATATTTATAGATTCGATTGTGTACAGTAAAATTTTAGTAATCTTAAACGTAAAATCGATTTTTAGTAAAGTAAAACTTTTTCTTATTGAATTTTAATTTCAAACTAAAGTCGCTAAACTTTTAATTGTAAATATTCTGGTCTAAAAATGTTTCAGGTTAGACTAAATATTTCTTTCAGGCATGGAAAAAAGGGAAATAATCTACTTTTAATAATTTACTATTTTTCTCGCAAAAGAATTGACGCCGCGGTATTATAAATATTTGAGAGGTGTATATTTTTTAATAAGACAATTAAATTTTCAATCTTTTAAAAATAATTTCGAAGGTCTGGCGCGATTTTCCCCTCCCACGGTTGAAACGGCGTATTGTCTTGAATTGTAGGGGTGGTTCTACAAACGCCGTAAAAGGGGGTCGCAAGCACAGCTGCAACGAAGAAGAAGAAGAAGATTTTGTGTATTTGGAGTTGCGCAGAAGACAAAATTGATTTTTGCGCATTGCGTTGCGCTCACGCTTGCGGTTGCGACCCCCTTTTACGGCTTCTGTAGATGGAGCCCAATTTCGTCTCCTGCGCAACTTAACACAAAGGTCCCATCTACAGAAGCCGCAAAAGGGGACGCAATTGCAGCACAATGCGCAGAAGAAGATTTTGTGTCTTTCGAGTTTCGTAAAAGACAAAAATGGTTTCTGCGCATAGCGTTGCGCTTGCGGTTGCGCCCCCCTTTTACGGCTATTTTAGATGGGGCCTTTGGCCCCAACGCAATGCGCAGAAACCAATTTCGACTCCTGCGCAACTCGAAATACACAAAATCTTCTTCTGCACATTGCGCCGCAATTACACTTGGGGTTGCAACCCCCTTTTGAGGCTTTTGTAGATGGGGCCTAACTTTCTATAGCGAATTTTTTAGTAGGCTATTTCTGTAAACGCCGTAAAAGAGTGTCTAAACCGCAAGCGTAGCCGCTACGCAATGCGTAGCGGTGAAAAATCGTGTGCGCATTGCATCGGCTGCGCTTGCGACCCCCTTTTACGGCGTTTGAAGAATCAGCCTCATGTAATATAACAGAAATTTTCGGAAAACAGTTTCTGCTATACGAGAGAATCGAACTTTGGACCTTGCGCTTACAAAGCACGAGCGCTATACTCCTTGGACTAAGTCTGCGCTCTTGATTTGTATTTGATACATTGCATTTTATCTCGCATTTTATATTATTCTTCCAATTAATTATCTTATTAAAATTACATACAATGTTACTATTTTAATTAATCAGATATTAAAAAATAGCAACAAATATCTTAAGAGTTATTAATTACAATTTAATAAAAATGAGTAATAAAAATTTTTTTCGTTAATTCACCCAATGCAATTCAATTAATTATTTGTATTATATAATTCATTGTCTTTTCATTAGGTCTATTATCATTAATTTCTGGTTTTTAATTATTTTTTGCAATTTATCTAAATTTGAATGAAAAACAGAATAATTATAATTAACTTTTATATTGCAGTCATTAAAACAAGACATAAATTAAGATAATTAAAAAAATAAAATAATTGTCAAAAACTTATTTTGCAGTATTTTTTTTTTTTTTTATAAATAAAAAAGGGTCGTTGTACGTTTTGTTACACTTATAACATAACTTGACTACATAATAACACTTATTTATGTCACTGAAAATTTGATTATAATTTAAGTAGAGTATTATTCTTGTAAGTAGTTTTATAAAACTCTATTTTTTTATTATTTAATAAAAAATTATGTAACTTTTTTTTCTTCAAAAATCTTTTAACGTAAATTTAGTAGCCCAAAATTTCATTAATGATGGATATCTCAATGCCAATTTAAAATAAAATAAACTCAACTATTTCTTCATATTATTCTAATCTAAATTTTCTCATAAACATTAAATATTAACCACATCCATCGCGTGTTTACTCATAAAAAATATCATCATTAGCAATTTACGATATGTATTTATTATCTCATTTATTTTAATAATTTACTTTTTTTTAATTACATTAAAAAAAAGACTTTTTTGATAGATTAGCACGTGTATTATTGGATGATCTTTGTCCTTGATCATTTTTTTTTATGATATTTTTTATCAGAAATTTTAGTATTTATGTCAGTCATAGAGAGAGTTGTTAAGAAATTTAATATTGGAAAAGAAGACCATGGATTTTGTAATTTGAGATAATGATTTATGAAAGAAAATTTTGCTTATCATTTTTATTGATTAATTATTTTTTTTTTTTTGCTTTTTTTGAAACAATTTTTGTGTAATTTATTGTTAATTTGCTGTTTTTAATTGTCACTTTTAATTAAAATTCAATAATTTTTAATTTAATTTAATTTTAGGTCGTTTTTTTTTTTTAGGAATTAATCATAAATTATATTTTTTCTAAAAAAAAAACTTTATTTCGTGACTTAAAAATAAAAATTTCAGGGACAAAAAAGATTTAATACAAAAAGAAAATGTAAATAAAAATTTTGCCTGAAGGATACAAGAAAAGAAAATTTTTTAAAAGTTTTTCTCATACTATCATGATTAATATAAAAAATGTTTAACAATTTATTTTGAGAAAAAATTTTATTAAGATCGAACGACCGTAACCCACACAAGCTAAGATTAAGGTCATTTTTATTTTACCTCGATAATAAATTCATTTATCTTTTTTATAAAGTAAATTGTTTTTTTTTTTACGGTTTTATTTCATTTTTTTATTCTTGATTAATCGTTATTAGCTTTAGTAGGTCAGAGGTTGAACTACTGTTTTGGAAATTTTTCTATTGGTTTAACATGTCCTTGAGGACATATTATTAAAAGGTGTTTAATTTTTTTTTTTTGTTTTTTTACAACCAATTCATAAACGAACAATTAAAAAAACGAAAATTTGAGTAATTAAAAAGCAAATCTGAAGAATTTTCTGACTGCCAATTAGATTATTTTGTTGAAACAAAAATAATCTGTTGAATCCCGTTTCTGCAACTCTAAACTAAGTGAAAAATTTTTTGAAACTCTGCCTTAAGTTGGGAAATGAGTGTCACAGATTTGCAATGGAGGCAAATGGAATTGTACTAATTTTCAAGTTAAATATAACGTTTTTAAGGGTAATTTTAGTTTGTTAACGTATCTCTACATTTTTTTAGCAATGTTTCTCAAAAAATAAAGTTTCAACTTCATTTGCAGCTTAAAAAAAGTTTTTACTTGATTGAAGGTTGCATTCCTACGAAAGTTTTCATTTTCTGATAATTTAAGAACTTACAAAACATTATGCAAAAAATTGCCTGCGATTTATCTTTCAAGGCCGAGAAAAGTTTATTCCTCAATACGCACTGATCGTCCTCGATACTTGATATTATACGTCTAAACCACCTGTTCTTAGAAATCAATATATAATTTTCATTAAAAAAATAAGTTGGTACTAATAACAGTTAACAAGGGATGACACGTTACTTTATTCAAGTTAAATATTCAATATGGTGGACAAAAAATGGCTGCCAGACGTGCAAACATTTTTATCAGCCAGAAACTTACGCGAATGGCCGAAAAATCTTACAAATAACCTAAAATAACCAATTATTACCAATTTTTGCAAAATAACTTAAAAAAGATCATTTACACAAAAAATTTAAAAAATTTTGAATAAAAACATTGTCTGACTCTAGTCTACGCCCATTTTTCACATTGTTTAGTAAAACAATAGTCAAGCACCTGTGAAAAACGTTTCTTTTCTAAACTGTGTAAAAAAAACTTTCAATTTTCGACTTGAAACTAACGTTACGTGAAAAATTGTTATTAAAAAAATTTTTTTGAATAATTAAATCTTATTCTTTTTTTTAAAACACAATTGTTACGATTTTTTAAATGTAACCAAAGATACATATGAATGTAACTATTTCATTGTTATTGTATTCCAATTTTTTATTGCATTATTTATTGACAATGATACAGTATATTTTTTACTTATAAATGCATTAACGTCATTCAGATGATATAAAAAAATGAAATTAAAATCATAAACTGTAATTCACATAAATGTGAAACTAAATAAAATCCATTTAATAAATGATAAATAAACCATTCTGTTTATAATTTAAATTTTTTTAACTTGATTATTGAAGTTATCGACCATTTTCTTTTTCTTAATTATTTTAAAGGATTTTTCGACCTTATTGGGCAAGATAAAAGGAAATTCAAAATTAATCTTTCTTTTATTTATTTAGCGTAACGTTTCGTTGGTATATCACCAATCTCGTCAGGCTAAAAATTTATTAAACATTAACAATTTTACAAAAGAAACAAAATTAAAAATATTTCTAGTAAATCTTACCATAGAATAAAACTTTAAATTTCAACAAAGAATATGTGATTCTTTACTGGCTATTAGCTTATACAATACTAAATGATTATTAAATACAAATTTTTTTTTTTTTTATATATGAAGCTTTGAGCCTTTTTTGAAGCTACGCAGCTAAAAATACAAATTTAAATAGCTAAAAATATAGCTAAAAATAAAATATCCATATTATAAGCTATCGATTTTTTTCAAGATGAAATAAAAGCTAACATTGATTAAAAATTTATTAATAAAAAATTTATTTAAAAAAAAATTGGGTCAAAATTTATATTTTCATAAGTTTATAACTTTTGATACAGAAAAAAGTAAAATATTTATTTAAATAATATTTATAATTGTATTAATTAAATATTTATTTTGTTTTTACGAGTAAAATAATACATTATAGTAAGTCACGTCGAAAAATAATAATTTGACGTCATTGAAGTATACGGAAAAGAAAAATAGAAAAATTTATTTATAGAATAAAATATTAATAAATTAAACAGTTAAAAAAAACCCTTTAATAATATTTTATACTATATAGCTATATATTATGTATAGGAACTAAAAGTTCAAATGTAAAATATTCATCTGATGCATATAACCTAGAAACTCTGCATTATACATTTAATTATCTGGGAAATAAAAAAGTATAGTATGTATGATGAAACTGGGTAATTTATCTTAAAATGTCTCATTATTTTACTAAAGTAAATAATTTAAATGGAGTTTTATTAGTTGAATCATAATTTAGGTATATATTTTAATTTTAGATCAATATTTTATGTTATCGATTAGCGATTGTAATGGATGTTCCGTTTGTTGAGCCATTTGTAACCTAACCTCCGTCAAACACAGTAATAAGTTCTTATTTTGACAGAATACTCTGAACTTAAATTCTACATTAATAAACTGAAGGTCACACAGCATTCACACTGCTACAAGCAAAATTCCATTTGCGTAAATAGAAATTCGCTTACGACGCTAGAAAATTTTTCAGAGCACGTGGTACTAACTGTGTGACGTACGTCACAGAGTGGTAGTCACGTGGAGATTACGATAGCTACATAGTGGTCACGTGGCATGTCACACAGATATCACGTGGTACAGCAAATTTTTAAACGTATCGGCAGAGCAATAAGAACAGCACAACGTAGAGATTTTTTTGGTATGGGTACAGGGAGAGTCTAGTTTCATTTTTACGCTAATTATTTTTTTGCTACCTTTATAACTTGAGAAATTATAAGTACGTATTGAATTTAAATTTACTAAAATTGTTAACTATAAGTGCTATAATGCACGCTGCTATTAAATAAATAAATAAATCTATTCATTCAATGACGGCGGCATTAAATTTATGGAATTTCTATTGAATCAATGAAATATTCTATTGGCATATTTTAATGTCGCGCGCCATTGATTCAATTGTATCAGTTTTACAGTTTGACAAAAATAATTTTAGGCGACAAAATTAAATTATTTGACAGTCAAATGTCGCACAATAAAATCATATAAATTCATGCTCTGATTACAATTTAATCAAAAGTTGTTTGATTTACATCCTTGAATGTATTAACTGAAGCTTCAGAATTTTTTTTTTTAATCCAATATACCGTATAGGAGCCAGTTTTCGATCATAAGTCACTTTCTTATACCTAGCTGTATCTTTATTTATTGAAAAATATACTTTAAAATTAATAATTCGAGTTAAATATTGTTGCATTTGATCAGGGAAATCCTATATTTTATTATTCCAATTAAAAAAATATCAAATTTATTGATGGGTAATTAATAATTTACATTTATTACAAGTGTGCAAGGTAAGGTAATTTCGATAATGCAAATTCTATTTTTGATAATAGTATCATTTTGATCGAATTAATTTTCGATAATTTGAAAATCGTTAAAACTAAGTTTAAATCGCGCGAGTTTTAATAGAATTCTTATAGGTATAACTATACCTATTTCTTAACTCCCTTTTCACTTCTTTTTTCTTGTTTTTTTAATATAAAATACCTATAATTTAAGAGTAAAATATAGTAAACAACAGATGAACTACACACTTGTATAATCATGTATTTTAAACATTTATTTGTTAAAATTTGCTTTTTAATTTTAATTAACGAAAGATAATAGTTGATAATTATAATGTTTTTAAAACTCAAGGAAACAAAATAGACCCCCTGTTTACGCAACCCGCCGTTTCAATAACGTTCGCGCGCGAAATTTTTATCAACTACACGCATTTGTTTAACTCTTTATTTATTTGTGTATTTAAAAGTAAAAAAAGCATTAATTTTGTGAAACAAGTGTTAGAATATAATTTTTATACATTTTTAATATTAAAATAAAGATTTTTTTCCAATTTTAAAGTGTTTTTACGTAATTTTTATTAAAATCAAAGCATTTACGAGGATTTATTGTGTTATAAACAAAGTGATACATAAGTATATAAGTACTTTAAATTGTGTTTATGTGTGTTAGTTTATAAAATATTCTATTAAATATTATAAAAGATAGTATAAATAATGTAATTATGACAAATTTAGTGTATTATTATTAAATAAATATCGTTTAAATTAAAAAAAGTGTAATTAAATTGAAAATATCGAAAATACCCATACGTTTAAAAAAGTTCGGATTCGATTATCGATATACCTATTTAAAATAAATTTGCAATAAATAAGTGAATATAACCCTTTCCCTTCATTTATTAAAGCTTCACAGCGTAATTAAAAGCATTTTTAGTGTTCGGCATAGAGTAGGTATCCCTAAAACTCGATTTTAATAACACACGAGATTTGGTGAAAACGATGAGAAAAATCTCGTAAGGTTGTACAAGAGAACATTTTTCTTATTTTTTTTATTAATTTAAATTGTTTTTTAACATCGGTAAGGTAAAAATCAGTTCTTTAGGGTTTATAGTTTCATAATAAAACTCGGTTTTAGATAAATTATGCATACTTTTTTATATAAACGCTATTTTGTGTGTATTTGATCGAAATTCAATACGTTCGAAAATTGGCTCCTATACGGTATACAGTTAACCCATTAATGCCCAATCATGACATTCATGCCATTTGAATATTTTTTCATGAAAAAATCAATATTTTGGGCTAAAAATGTCACCTAGTAGGTAATTAGGGCTCCTCTATTCATTTCTGAAGTCCATTTTTACGTACAACCCCTAGAAAATGTGCTATCATCCCCTAAATATGGGGTAAATTTTGAACATTTTTTAGTCGTTATATAAACTGATACTATGCACAAAAAAAAGATCTCTAGGTATTAAAAACACTAAATGGGACTATTAGAAATACAAAAAAAATTTTTTTTTACCGATTTAGCATATTTAACCCCTTCAATGGGGTAGGGGGTGTATTTTTAGCACAATATAAAAAACGAATATTTTGGGGTAAAATTATCATCTAGTAGGTATTTTTGCCCACTATTTTCATTTCTGAGGTCTGTTTTTGCGTACCACCCCTAAAAAATAAGATATCATCCCCTAAAAATAATTTTAAATTTACCCCATGTTTAGGGGATTATATCTTATTTTTTAGGGTTGGTACGCAAAAACAGACCTCAGAAATGAAAATAGTGGGCAAAAATACCTACTAGATGATAATTTTACCCCAAAATATTCGTTTTTTATATTGTGCTAAAAATACACCCCCTACCCCATTGAAGGGGTTAAATATGCTAAATCGGTAAAAAAAAAATTTTTTTTGTATTTCTAATAATCCCATTTAGTGTTTTTAATACCTAGAGATCTTTTTTTTGTGCATAGTATCAGTTTATATAACAACTAAAAAATGTTCAAAATTTACCCCATATTTAGGGGATGATAGCACATTTTCTAGGGGTTGTACGTAAAAATGGACTTCAGAAATGAAAAGAGGAGCCCTAATTACCTACTAGGTGACATTTTTAGCCCAAAATATTGATTTTTTCATGAAAAAATATTCAAATGGCATGAATGTCATGATTGGGCGTTAATGGGTTAAAATAGATAAAAAACAGAATAATATTATAATTACATAAAATAAGCTTTGTTAAAATACAAAGTTAGACAAAAACAATTGATTTATAACGTGTGAAATAATTTCTATATATTATAGTTTAAACATGAAATACGAGGTCATAATTATTGTATGTTATTATAAAAATGAATAGACGCGAAATCCTTCCTATTAATATTAAATAAATAATAGATAATTAGAGTTCTCTGCATTTCCTTTTTGTTATTTTTTAGTTCATGTTTAAATATTTGAATAATTTATTGACAAAAAATTTGTTATTTTAGTTTAATCGATAATAATTGATAATAATGATAAGGAAAAAGTGAAATAAACACTTAATGTATTTGAAATTATCGTCTATTAATAGGTTCTGTAATTCAATTTATTTTTGTTTTGCATTTTCTAATTAAATATTTATTTGCGTTTTCATGTTTGTAACTAGGAAGTTAGCGCAAACAATTAGTCCTTTTTACAAGTATATTATAGTTATTTACATGAAATAATCAATTGATTGACGGTCAAAAAGGACAATATTGGGACAATAGCTAAAATTGTGTCAGTAATTTATATTTTTTTAATTGCCTTTTAATTTGATGAATGATATAGCCTATGCATTATTAAATGCATCCAAACATTTTGAGTAGTGTAAAATGGATCAGACTCTCAGCCATTGAATAATTAAATGACTGAATTAAATTAACCAATTAATACACTATTTACCAGCTTAGTTTGATTGGTCTTTGAAAACAATTTTCAGGTATCATTTATTTTCTGATGGCCAATTTTGAGACAATTTTTAAATTTCAAACTGGTGGATTCTTAGACTCGAAATTGGTGCCTTAAGTTATATAATTCAAGTATCTTTATAAAGTTTGGTCAAAAGTCCTAAAAATTTGTAATTCAACTTTAAAATGCCTGAAACAAATTTAAATTGTCGTTTGCAATGTTAGAAATTCGCCATTTTGAATGTCAAAAATTTGATTTCAGACCCATGCTTATCGATCCCAGAAACCAGTACGCCAAAATTTGGCTAAAACAGAAATATTTATTTAGAATTTTAATTTTTTCTAGATTTTTTCTTTTTGAATGATATTCAAATTTTTATCACTCGATGATAATGAGAGTTATAGTTTAAATAAATTATTTAAAACGAACTTTACGAGCTAAAGGTTTAGTTTATTTAGCAAGACCTATACCTTTGCTCGTTAAGTTTATGTTTTAAATAATTCGAAATTTTATTAATTTCTCTAGTCAACAGATAACGGATAAAACCTTGAAAATCGTTTTTAGTTATCATATACTAAGCTAAGTTATATAATACTACTTGCATAATATGCTGAAAATCTGAATAATAATTTGGCACGCTGTTTATACCAAAGTATCGATTCTTAAAGATATACATTTCTTAACAGGACTGCAAACTTGAGAGATAATATTAAATAAAATTTTTCTAAAGGTTTTTCAAGATTCAAGAGTTCTATGAAACTCTAAACAAAATTACTTATAATTCTAAATAACAAAAAAAGCAAATTATAAAACTTAATGTGAAATTGATTGATCTGTTAATAATAAAATTAATTAATTATTCAATGCACGTATACATAATTGTAAATAATATCGTCTTTCTGTTTAGCAAATAAAATTAATTATAATCTGATAAGCGTAGGAGATGCTGATGAAAGGATATAATTTCTATGTATCTTTTTGCTGTTATTATTATAGATAAAATTATTGTGTTAATAATAGTAAAAAATTTTTTTAATATTATCATTTCTGACGTTTATTATTTTATACCAGACATTTTGTAGACAATCGATATTTATAAAAATATACAAATATGATATCTATCACCTGCAGCCTACGTTATTTTTTTAAATAAAAATCTATTTTTATAAAACAATTAACGTCTTTCTTTTCTTTTGTTTACATAAAATAAAATTTTTCTGTTTTCTGTTGATTGATAATTTACTCGGTATTTATTTTTAGATTATTCAATTATTTTTAAACTGTGGTGATTTTATGGAATCAAAGCTCGTGAAAATTTTTGAGATTTGAGAGAATGGTAAACTGGGATCAAGAATTTTTTACTGTTCACCTTTAGAAACTTTTAAAGAAACAAAATATTCAAAATTAAATGAGCTAATTGTAAGGTTATAAAATAGTATATTTTTTATAAACAAATAATTTCTTTTGGCCAACAGCCAGAAACAATTAACTTTCCGCCCGGTGTCCGGCCGGCGTAAGCGCGATTTTTCGTCGCAAGCAAAATCGTATAATTTATTATTACAACTAGTTGATTATTACCCAGATCAAAAAATAATGCCATCAAATACTCTTGAAGCCAGCGCTACGGCATAGGTAATTTTCGGCCATTCATTATTTTTCCGGCCACGGATCTCGTAATATATATAGTCTAGGTGCCAGCCATACTAATCACGCCCAAAAATTAATAAATTAAATTTCTTTTTCCGAGGATAAAAATAGGTGTTTTTCGACCCACTAAACACGAATCCGGGGTCCGTTTTGCGAATTTCGTGGTCAATTTTTTGTTATTAACAAATTATTGCAAAATTGGCGGGTCGAAAAACATAAATACAACCTATTTTTATCCTCGGAAAAAAAAATTTAATTTTTGGGCGTGATTAGTATGGCTGGCGCCTGTATTAATAATATTACTTAATTCAATAAATTAATGATTTATATTAAAAAAATAAATTTCAAATGAAACCTTATTTGTTCTCTTTGTCTTTTCACTTATACAAATGCAAATGTATATACAGAAAATGAAAATAGATTAGAAATAAAAGCGAAATGTTAAAAGTAGATCGTAGTTATTAGGATTCAAAATAAATTTCATATACACTTGTTATTTAGTGCATTAAATTAAATGTATAACCAGTTATTGATAAATGTCAAAATAATTTAATTTGTAAATTTTAAATGGTACACTATTACACTAATTTTATTGTTATTATTATCGCTAATTTTATGACCAATTCATTAAATTCGTATAATTTAAACAATAGCTAAATTTTAATGAAATTATTTTCCTTTAACAAATGTTATTAAGGAAAATACTCCAATTTATTATCAATCAAGGTCATTTATAAATTGATTAACTATGTCAATTTAAAAGTTTAAAAAAATAGATGAATTGAATTACATTTTATCATTAAACACGAGTAATGATACTACATTTATTTATTTATTATAAATAATTGTTTTGATATTGACAAAAATAAATTAGATTTTGTTTATATTAAGAATGCTTAATATTGTAATTTGATTTGATAACTAAAAATATATATTATCATTAAATGTAGATAAAATTTTAAATATTTGGAAAAAAAATTTTTCATATCAGCAATAAATGTAAAATAATATTAGTTTTTAATATAAAAATAATTTTAAATAAAATTGTGTTAACCTAGAACTAAATATACAGAAAATAATGAAAAACACGATATGTCATTTCATCATTGATAAAATGTAAATTTTAATTATTGGAAATTCTTTGAAATCGCTTATCTTATAATCGAATTTTATCAAGTTTTAGTATTTTTATAACTTCAACTCGTGAATATCAATAATTTTACTAAAACTCGTTTATAACATTTTAACAAACTATAGAATTTAATGTAATAATCTTAAATTGAGTAAAATATTTTTGTATACGTTGCCGTATTTATAGTAAACCCATGACATTTCTCTTGCGAGAAAAATTAGAAACTTATTTAACTCCCTTTTTTGTAAACAGGTGCTTTTTGATTTACTAAAATATGCATCAATTATTCAGTAACAATTTCTTTATCACGATATAAATAAACCTACTGTATAAGTAGCCTTATCTGATTAAAATTATGAAATATTTAATAAGGTTTAATTTATTTTAATTTTGTAATTTTCTACTTGATAATTTATTTTAAATATTTTTTACTTATAAAATTTTTTTTTTGTAAAATAAAAAATTTCAATTTTAAAATTAAAAAATAAATCTGCTAAAATTGAATACAACTGTTTGGAAAAATAATAAATCATGCAAGCAAAATTAAAATCAGCGAGAGTAAATGTATAATTTTCAGTTAAAATAAACATTAGAATTTTCTTTTTCATATATTATATACAAGTTGTTCTGCGAAACGAACTTGCTAATAATAATAATAATTATTAAACTTTTTACTGTTTTGTATGAAAAAAAGGCTATAATTTTTTATAATTTTTTACATAGAAACGTTATTGAGTAACATTTGGAGTTTTTTTTTAAAACTTTTTATTGTTAAATCCTTTATGCAACAAACTTAAAAAAAAAAATTATTTTTGTAAAAATAGAACGCGGTGACGTAAAAAATTTGATATTATTTAAAATATTCTGCCAAAACAAGTTTTTTTTTACAATTTTTTTTGGCAAATTGTAAGTAATATTCGTTTAACTTATTCAGACATTTTTTATGTCTAAATTATTATTTGAAGTTTCTGTCATCTTGTTTTTAAAATATGGATACATTGAAGTATAAAGATAATAAACTAAAAATAACGTGTTTTTTTAAAACATACAGGCCGCATAGTAACAAGCGCCTCTTTACATTTTTTTTAACCAGCCAGCAGGCTTTCTTCATTGAATACAATAAATGTATGTAACATGTGTGTATTTTGTATATGATTTTGTGTAGTACCGCTATTTCATTTTACTGTTATTATTATTTCTCTGTTATTTTTTATTGGTTTTATGATTATTGATTTTGTTTCCTAAAATAGAATTTTTGAATGAATTTTTCTAGGGCTCAGTTTTTTTGTTATTTTTGAAGACAATTTAACGAATTCTATGAATTAAATTTTTTATTTTCTGAATTTATTAATTTTTACTCTAGGATTTTTATATTTTATTTATTTTTTTAAGAAATTATTCTAAAATTCTAAGGGCAAATGTTTCAAAAATCAAAAAAAAAAATTATTTTTTTCTCTTCAAATTTTAATTTTGTTTTACAAAAAATAATGAAAATTGTAATAAAGGAAGCTTCTGTAAACGCGTTTAGAAAGACAAATATGGCGTCCCTTCTCGATACGGCAAAAAAGAAAAAAATTATTTTTTATCTTCAATATCTGAAAAAAAATTCTTTTAGATAAAATAATTTCATGTTGTTACTTATTATTAAAATTTCATTAATGAAAATATGTTTCATACAGAAATAAAATATTTACAAGTATCAAACGCAAATTTTATTATGAAGTACAAAACACGCATTTTCTTCAATACATTTAGGAAATGGTAACATGATGGTAACCGGCATTCTCGTTTGGTTTTACTGACATCTATTGGATTTTTAAAACTTAAAAAAATTTTCTAACTTACCGACGCAATTAATTTATTTTCTAATTTTGTGATGGCGCCACTTTTACATATTTTTTGCGAAAAAATTTTTATTTAAAAATTTAGAATAAAAAAATTAAATCAATTTTGCAGACATAAATATTACTATATGTACAATAATTATTGATTTAAAAATGTTATAAATTAATTAAGTAAAAAAATAAATTTGAATGCTACATCATACATGTTTAAATTATTATTAATATATAATTTAATTTTTTTGTTACAGTGTGAACCATTTTTAAAAGCTGGAGCTGAACCAGCAGATACACCAGGAGATGTAATACTTGCAGCTGATGTCACATTTTCATGCGTGTCAGACCCACAAGTAGCTAAAGACGTAAGAACATGAGTTATTTTTAATTTTGATAATTGAAAAGGAATTCAAACTTTAATTTTTCCTTCTAAATTCTATTACAGATTGTGTTTGGAAACTGTGGAGTTCTTTCAGAAATATCTGCAGACAAAGGTTACGTTGAAATGACAGGTATAGATTCTGAAACGTCACAAGATATTGCAGAAGCAATCACACAAAAAGGTGCAAGATATTGCGAAGCACAAGTACAAGGAAGTAAATTACAAGCAGAAGAAGGAAATTTAGTAATAATGGTTGCTGGTGATCGTCAATTGTTCGATGATTGTA
Organism: Anagrus nilaparvatae; assembly: GCA_022575985.1. Lineage (NCBI taxonomy): Eukaryota > Metazoa > Arthropoda > Insecta > Hymenoptera > Mymaridae > Anagrus > Anagrus nilaparvatae. The sequence goes on from JAKSXM010000165.1 coordinate 9,332,130, forward strand.
GTAGTTGTTTTGGAGCCATGGGTAAAAATAGCTATTTCTTAGGAGAAGTTGGTAATGCCTCCAAAATGAATCTTGTGATACAGCTTATGGCTGGTGTTACATTGGCTGGACTTGCAGAAGGTATGGCTTTAGCTGATAGAGCGGGTCTTCAACAAAAAGATGTTTATGAAATATTAGAACTAACGTCTTTAGCATGCCCAGCAATTTTGGAAAAAGGAAAATGTAAGAAATATAATTATGATAACATGCATATTCAAATAACTTTAATTATAACTGTAATTTAAATTTTTTTTAGCTATCTTAAACAGTGAATTCAGCGCACAGCAATCATTAAAACATATGCAAAAAGATCTTAGACTATCTTTAAATATGAGCGATCAATTAGAACAACCTTTACCAGTAGCTGCTGCAGCAAATGAAGTATACAAACATGCCAAAAGACTGGGATATGGTGAACACGATGCATCTGCAGTTTACATACGTGCTAGGTTCTAATTAAAAAATTATATATAAATAAGCCTCCCAATTTTTATTATATTTATTATAAATATATATATATATATATTGCAATAACCTTTATTTCTAGTTTGCGCTTATTAATTAATTCAGAAGAAAATGAATTTTTCTTCCTATTTTTTGTATTAATATATTGTATAAATATAAAGTCATGGATAATAATTGTGCATTTAATTAATTAAAAAATTTCTAATCGTTAATTCAAAAAAATGATTAGTAAAATAAAATATATATATTAAATACCCCATGACTTTTAACAAAATTTAGACAATACATATTTATTTTGAAGTCTGTAAAATAATGCATTTATGAAAAATAAAAATTTTACATTTTTTTTTTTTTTTTTTTTTGACGTCAATATTTTTATAAATGTGATTAATATTTCATTAAAATTTATAATAATTAATGGATATATATACATATATATGTTTTTAATTAATATATAATCTGACATAGTCTGTATTTATGTGACTCGTTGGCTTAAATATAATTACATATGTTGTAAATCGTTTTACTTTGATTCTCTTCATATACACAAATAAAAGAATTAATTTCAGAAAAGTGCCTTATAATAATAATTGAAGATAATCTATTAAAAATTTCTAAAAATATTAACAAATATATCAGGGCACAAATTATTTTACGCTATCGTTTTTAATATTTTCAACTTAAGATTTATGTGTATTTAAATGATTGTGGTTTTGAATTATAAATAATTATTAGATTTCCTTGACAAATGAGTAATTTTTACGATTGATCTTCATTTTTCTTACTTTATTTACATTAAAAAAATCATTGTTCTTTATTTAAAGTTAACATTGTATATTTACTTTTTATAATTGATATTTTATAATACTAACCTTAACAATCATTTAAATATTAAGAAATTCCAACGAGTCATAAATATATTTATGAAAAAAAGGCATAATTAATGTAATGTAAAAAAGAAAATAATAATAAGTAAAAAATTCAAAGAATTGTATATCATTATAAAAATTATTATATCGTTGTAAAGTATAAGTATAAAAAGCGCAAATTGAAGGGGCTGTAAAATAAAAACAAACAAACAAATTAATGTACCTCTTTAAATGGTAAAAATTTTTGCTAGCATAAAGACTTTTCAAATTGATTTAGAATCTTTTTCTAAAAGTCAAAAACTATGAAGGTTTTTTACCAAAAAGTATCATTAACAAAGATAAATAAGCGATAGGCTAACATTCAAAAATTAGCTATTATCAAAAACGGCGAAAGCATTAGAACTTTAAGATTATGTTAATAGTGGATTTTCTTATTTATTTTTCGAAAATTTATCGGTATAAGAAAATTCAAGTTAGACTTATCTTAGAATTTTTATAAAAGTTTTGTCTATTTCTGGTATTAGTTAATTATTGTTTGATAGTTTAGAATTTAAAAAATATATTTATATAGAAATATTGTTAAACCTTGACCACGAAAAACTCGGATATCATGAAAAATAATACATAAGAATTATTTACCGTAAATATTAATTTTGGTTTTCATGATATCTAACTTTAGTGCCCCAGGCTTAACCATATTAAAGAAATTAAAAAATTATATATGTATAGTATGAAATTGTTTTTAAAAAAGTTTTAGTATAGAACCTTGCAAAAGTAAACAAATTATAATTGTAGATGCAGTTTTAACAATGCGATCATAAAAAATTTTTTTTTGAGTAGTATATAAATATATAATATATAAGTAAATAAATCAATTATAATAAATATGTATAATTGCTTTCTTTCAAAAAAAAAGAAAATTTTTAATAGAAAAAATTGTGTGTTAAAGGTGGTGAAATGTTTTTGCAATGTGCGCATGATACTTTTTTTTTTGTCATTTATACAACTCGTTTTTAAATAAATAAATATATATGAATTATATATATATCTATTTGATCTAGAAAAATTGTTAATTTTATTTATTTACTCTGAAAACATCTTTAAACTTTTTTTGAAATTAATAATAAATTTACAAAAAGCAGATTGTTCCAAAAGCAATGTGTTTTTTAAAAATTACTGGAATGCTTTTTTTATAAATTATTTTGAATTAAATGAACAATTTTATTTACAAATAGTTTCAAAAATTTGTGAAGACCTTACTTTTTTTTTGTATATTTAAGTGCAATTTTTCTTTTTCTCTTTTTTCAATTAATTTTTAAATGTAAAAAAAAAGATTAAATTTTTATTATATTATTATATTGTATAAATAAAGAAAATTAAAAAAAAATTTAAAAAAAAAAAAAATGAAAATTAATTATTATTAAATAAGTTTTTAATTATAAATAATTAAATAAAAAAATGATGTTACAAAAAAAAACATTTTTGGTCTATAATATAGGTATATATATGTAAATATAAATAAATAATTTTTGAAAAGTCTATAAATGGTAAATTATTTATTTACCTTCTATAGCAGGGTCTCGCGTGTTTTACACCTTAACTGCGAATACGTAAAAAATAATGCCGATTTAAACAATATCAATTTTCACTGTATGATTTGTCCATCTTTTATAGATGTTTCATTTTTGTCAAACATTTTTAAATATTTTAGTTTTCCCAAAAATAGAAAAAATTGAATATAGAATTAAATAAAAGTAGATCTTGACTTCCGTTTTACGCATGTGACACAGGTGAGGCTTATTCGCTGTTCCAATGAGAGAAACAGCTGGAAGCCAACCGTTTTCCCGAATAAGTAAATTTAAATCAATGCAATCATATATGTTATGTGCATGTTTTTGTTTCCCATAGATAAATAAAATCTCGTAATTTTCTTGAATGAATCTGAATCTGGAGTTAAAAATATACACTTGTATCATCCCTATATCATCCTTGCAACCCTTAAAAAAAACATTTTTCACTTTTACAATTTTCAAAATTTAGTAAGGTACTTAAATTTTATTTTCATTCAAGGTTTTTTTAATAATTATTGCGATTTAATTTTTAACAAAAGAACATTATTTTTATCCCAAAAGAACGTCTTTTAACCTAAAGATTTTTTTTCTGAAGGTAATTCGTATGTAAAATGTGAGATGAAAAATATAAATTACTTCAAAAATTGTATTTTTTTATTAAACGTTGCAAGGGTGTAATTGATACCCACCCAAAATTTTATTTTTGACTTCAGATTTAAATTCGCAGGCCCAAAAAATTTACTTGAATCTTTTAAAATGTAAGAAAAGGGAAGTTCTTTCAAAAAATATTTTTTTAGGGTTTTGGGGTTGAAATTGGGGCGATACACACCCCCAACTTAATTTTTTATTCTAGATTCAAATTCGATGGTCCAAGAAACCTACTCTAAAACCACGCAAAATGAAAAAAAACTTAAAATAAATTTTGTGGGTTAATGGGGTGGAAAATGGGGGGATGCTTTTATTTCTTTTCACTCCACTACTTAAAAAAACTATGATTTTTTTCAAAAAAGGCTCCTGAAGAGATTTCATTAGGTTTTAAGTATATTAAAAGTTTCTTTCGAATTTACTTTAAGCTTTATTTAGTCATTTTCTTAACACCTGAAACCCGATATATAATAATTTCTTTTTGATTATTCTAACAATAAGTGAGAAGAATATATTAGACGCATAATTCTGATTTTAGATTTTTTGGATATGCATATTTTCATGACCTCCAGAATTTAATCATTTCTACCTCATGTATAAGTATTAGCCTATGAGTTATTGTAAAAAAACGTTTGGATTTTCAACTATCGAATAAAAAAAGTTGCAATTTACCAAAAAAATAAGATTCCCAAAGTCATAGTTCTTTTATTAATAACTCCTAAGTTTTGACACTTATATGGGTGCTTATGGAGCAAATTTTCGGTCCCATAAGAAACAATGTTAGTTTAAAGTTTAAAGTGTCAAAAAGTTTTACATAAACAAAGTAAAATGAAATAAAAACCAAAATAAAAATGGTAGTACCTAAAAAAAATATTTTTTGTGTTCATTTTGAGTTTTAATAAAAGCCAAATTGGATCCATTAAGGTCGGTAGGGCCCAAAATCTCAAATAATCATCAAAAGTCTTCTCCTACAATAAACTTAAAATAAAAATGTTAGGAAACATTTATTAAGTTATCATTTTGTTCGTATTGAGCTTTTGAAAAAGCAAAATTGGGCCCCTTTAAGGTCAATAAGGCCTAAAATCTCAAATGATCACCAAGTCCAATGACCACAAAAAACATACAATTAAAATGGCACCTAACTTTAAAAACATCTCTTTTGCTCATTTTAAGCTTAAAAAAGCTGAAATGGGACCTTTAAAATCGGTAAGCTTCAAAATTTCAAATAATCACCAAAAGTCTTTCTCGTCCACAAACATACAATGAAATTTGCACTAATTACGAAAAATAGCTTTTTTTTTCGTTTATATCCGTTTAAAGGGTTTTTTGGGTCTTAAAAATGGGCCTTGTATTTTTACTTTATACAAAATCATAACTGGACCTAAAATTTACTGCAGAATCAGAATTTGAAATAAATAAGTATACTTTTCATTTAAAATTTCAAAATTGGGTCCTGCCGAGCCCGATGAGCCCTAAGACCCAAATTTTATGCCCATCATCAGATGTCCCCTTCCAAATCTATAGCAACTTTCACTTCAAACATTTTTCGTTATTTTGCATTGTTTTCGAAATATTTGCATCGATTAAAATGACTCACCCTGTATACCATTATTTTGATTTAAAAATTATTTACGTATCATACATGGGATAAAAAAATCATCTAAAATTTGAAATTTTCTGTTAAATTTTCCTGAATATACGAAAATATCAGTCTGACTATTGCAAAATACCAAAAAAAATACTTCAATGTTAAACTTTTCTGCCATATTTATTATTGAAAATTGAAACTATAATACATGCAAAAATTCTAAAAAAAATCAATTAGCTTCAATCTTTTTTTGTCCAGCTTATTCCGCAAAAAAAAAATAAAAATAATAAACCAGATAAAAAAATGGCATTTTTTAAAATAAACCAGAACAAAGAATCTTTTAAAAAAAAATTCTCAGACTTCCCTATAATATCAATCTTGACAAATTTTTTCGAATAGAGAGAATTTCGATGATTAATACACAAATAATTTTTTTTTGAAGAAACTAAAATTTAAATATTTAACAATAATAAACTGTGTTTAAGTTAAAAGGCTTAATAAAATACAGCAATATTTCTTCTGAAAAAAAGATTTAAAAAAAATGAGTTTTAAATTGAATAATAATATGTGAATGAAATCCATCATAAAAAAAGGAAGTTACAGTATCATGATTAATGAAGTTTTATGGTTATTATTTACAAGGAATGTGTGTGGTTAAAAATTTAATAAAATGAAAAATAAAATCACCAAGTATATAAAAAAAAATTTTTATTAAAAATCTAAGAATTAATAAACTTAATTTCTTGCCAATAAAGTAATAAAATTTTTTCATAAATCTCCATGGCATTTATAACTTTAAACGAGCCAGTATAAATCTTAAAAGTCCATTTTATAAAAAAATATTATCCTGAAATAAAATCTTTTTTAAAAAAAAGTATAAATAAAATCTTAGAGATAAAAAAAAATATTATAATTTATAAGCTTATCATATTTATAAGAGATGTTTATTTAATGTAGGTCATTGTCTAGATCATATATAGAAGAAATAAAAAAGTATAGTAATATGCAATAGATTATTATATATTGGCCATGAGAATCAACACATTCTATTATTTTTATTGTTATTATTATAGGTAAAATATTCAGCTACTATCATACAAATTTTTTTTTTACCCATTTTTAATCTATCATTTTTTTAAATCAAATATTAGATTTATGAATTATTCAATAGTTTATTAAATTTTCAATTGTGTGTTTTTTTTCTTTCTGATTCTTTAGTATTTCCTCTATTGTTTTATTAAAATTACATGATTTTGTAATAACAAATTAACTATTTTATGTTTATTTATTTGCAGATTTTAGTTTTTGATTATAAATTATTTACAGTTATCTTAGATTATACATACACGAAAAAATTCTGCTAATAAAATGAGACTAATCTTATAACTCAGAAAATTAATAAAAATAACAGATTTCAGTTAATTAATTGTTAAAATTATAAGAAAAATTTGACGCCTTAGTATTTTTAGGCCATTTTTTCAATTCCTTGATTAGTAAAGAAATCAAAAGCTTTTATTCGTAGATTCTGATGATAAATTATAAATAATAAAAAATTTATTTAGAAATTTTACGACCAGAGGCAGAGATTAAAGTAAAAAGTTTTTCGAAAATTTACTTTATCGGATTTTCTCCCAATAATTTCAAAATTTTCATACTGTATTTATTGGCAGAAAATAATAACCTATAGTAATCAGTATAAAATTGCACTTTATAATTTATCCTATGTATTTTTAAGTGGTAAATCTGCCTTATTAGATTTTCCGTTATGATTTTTATAATTTTCATGGGCAATTTGTAATCAGCTGCAAAAAAACTTATTTTTAGCTGTTTATTAATTTGAGTGAAAACTCTAACACATAGAATTAGTTTCTAGCAGTAGGTATTTTTCTAATTTTCGACCTCAAAAATTACCAAGATGACAATTTTTGAGCCATTTGAAGTTTTCAGATTTCTAACATCGCACGCCAATTACCATCCTAATTGATGTCAGATTTGGTAAACTGCGATTTCGGTCATTTTTTATTTTTGGACAAGGTTCATATATTATTTTTCTTCGTCAGTGGCAAGAAAATTTCTGACCGCTAAGCTCCAGGGTTAAATATTAATTTATTAAAGGATTTATACAGGATAAACTTCCGATATTATAATTAATAATCTTCTTATACTAATGTAAACAAGCAGAGTCGTTATCATTGAATGACGAACCGCAAAGAAAATTTTCATCACTTCGAGTTGATTATGTCGGAAGTTTACTGGATTATATAAATATGAAATGAATTCAAAAAGGAAAAATACTGCTAGAATACATATTCTAAACTCTTAGGGTGAAAATTTTTCCCATTAAGGTAATTCCGACGAAACTAAAAAAGTATATAATATTTAGGGTAGTGATGCATTTTTTATGCAAAATTATATTCAAGAGATAATTGCCTTTTACCGGGTTAAATTTCAGGTAAAAATGCCCCCTTGGGAACAAAACTGATTCTAATGAATTCTATTATGTGAAAATGAGTTTAGGAAATTTTCTTAAATTGTGATGTATATACTTTTTAGCCTTGAAAACGGCGACTGAATATCTTCGAAACGTGGGCAATTTATTGTAAAAATTATTCGATAAAGAAAATCTGATAAAAAAATCAAGAATATTAAATATCAAGAAAATCACGTATTTTCTCATAACTGATGAAGAAAAATCGTATACGACCCTTGTCCATAAATAAAGAATGACCCAAATCGTAGTTTACCAACCTCGGCTTCGCCTTGGGTGGTAACTTACCTGCAATTTGGGCCATTTTTTACTTTTCTGGACACGGGCTCGTAATATAGGTGGGTAATTCCATGGATAAATAGCACAAAATGGAACGCGAGGTCTCAGAATTAAAAAATTTTATTTTTATTCGAAAAAACTACTTAAAATTAGATGATTCACCAAATCTGAAGGTTTTTTATAGATTTTTAAGAGAGTTATGCTGTTCTAAAGTTTTTTGGTAAAATTGCTCTCCTCAGCCACCATTTTTGAAAGTTCCGTAAAAAAGCTCCGGAAAACGTTAAAAAATAAAAAAAAAAAAGGTTTTCGATGTAAAATTTGATGACGAATTCGAATTTTCAGTCAGATTTTCCCCATTCTGTGCCCATTCGCGGGAAAATTCAAATTTCTGCCCCAAATTTGACAACTTTAAATGAAAATAGCCGAAAGGCTTCCCACTGAAAAAAAAATTTTTTCTTCTGAAATTTTTCGAAAAGTTCATATATATCATAGAAAAAATTTTCCTGAGGGTAATTTTTGATATAAGAGAGTAATGCTGATTTTAGTGAATTTTTCAATTTTCTCACTTTCGACTTGTTAGTTATATTGCTAATTTCCCGCTTAGTCACGTGACCAAATGAAAATCTGACAAAAAAATTGAATTCTGCAGGAAATTTTACAAGGGTATAGTAATTTTGGTAGCCTTAGAATGATACATCTCAATTTGACAAAATAAATAAAATTGATTTTAAAAATATAGAAAAAATGAAAATCGAAAAATGTGATTTTATTGATTTTTGTGTACTTTTTTAATCATTTATAGACATTTCGATGAAAAATAAACTCTAAACTTTAAAAAAAACTTATTTTTCATTATTAGTCAAACTAATTTTTGTTTTCCCAAAAGAAGTACTTTTATTTTTAGATTTTTCATGATTTTTAGACTAAAAATGTAAAAAAATCAAGAAAATCCCATTTTAAAAATATTCTTTTTATTAAATTTTTATAATTAATTTTAATTATTTTGTCAAATTGAGATGTATCATTCTAAGGCTACCAAAATTACTATACCCTTGTAAAATTTCCTGCAGAATTCAAATTTTTTGTCAGATTTTCATTTGGTCACGTGACTAAGCGGGAAATTAGCAATATAACTAACAAGTCGAAAATGAGAAAATTGAAAAATTCACTAAAATCAGCATTACTCTCTTATATCAAAAATTACCCTCAGGAAAATTTTTTCTATGATATATATGAACTTTTCGAAAAATTTCAGAAGAAAAAATTTTTTTTTCAGTGGGAAGCCTTTCGGCTATTTTCATTTAAAGTTGTCAAATTTGGGGCAGAAATTTGAATTTTCCCGCGAATGGGCACAGAATGGGGAAAATCTGACTGAAAATTCGAATTCGTCATCAAATTTTACATCGAAAACCTTTTTTTTTTTTATTTTTTAACGTTTTCCGGAGCTTTTTTACGGAACTTTCAAAAATGGTGGCTGAGGAGAGCAATTTTACCAAAAAACTTTAGAACAGCATAACTCTCTTAAAAATCTATAAAAAACCTTCAGATTTGGTGAATCATCTAATTTTAAGTAGTTTTTTCGAATAAAAATAAAATTTTTTAATTCTGAGACCTCGCGTTCCATTTTGTGCTATTTATCCATGGAATTACCCAGGTACTATTTAAATAAACATATACAATTTCGAATGAGATTGATTTTTAAAAGAAAACTCTTAGGCAAAAATCACCCCCCATCAAGAGCTATATTTAAAAAAAAATTTACTTTTGAGGTTTTCATTTATTACAAGAAAATGAGTTCAGTGAGAAAAACTCCCCAAATCTGGAACATTAATTAATTTTTGAAAGTTGGGCAATAATTTCTAAAATCCAGCACTATACTCTAAAATCCATTTTTTGCCAGCTTACACCTTCAGGGGCAATTTTCGCCCCGTGGGTTACATCGGAAGCTTGCAAGAAATAAAATTTTCAGATTTCGTGAGGATAATATATTATTAAAACATGTTTATAGGGAAGAGGTACCCTGGAAATCTAAAAATCAAGGGGGAGGGTAAAATATGTCCGATTTAAGAGGGGGTCAAATGGGACTTAGGGAGCATTCAGACGAGAAAAAATTTCAACCCACACCTTCGATATTTACTCCCTCTCGTCCCATTCTTGCGTGTTAAATAATAAAAAGTGGGAGTAAATTTTGAAGGTAGTGGATAAAATTTTTTCTCGTCTGAATGGTCCCTTAGAATATTTTCAATTTTGGAACTTATAATAATACGGGTTGAGGGACTTACATTAGAATAATCTGAATTTAGGGAATAAGAATAATTTTAATTTAGGGACTGAATAATCCAGGTTTATGGTCTTGTAATAATTCAGGTTAAGGGACTTAGAATATTTTTGATTTTTTTTTACGTGCGATTTGGGCAATTTTTTACTTTTCTGGACACGAGCCGTAAATATACTATTTCCTGTCAGCGGCCAGAAAGCACGCGACCGGAAAAGTCGTGTTTTCTTGCCACTGACGAAGAAAAATCGAATACGACCCTTGTCTGTAAATAAAGAATGGCCCAAATCGCAGTTTTAATTATTATTTTATGATTTGAAATTTAAAAATTTGAAATTCACTAAACCGGCATATGCAGAATGATTATAATTTAATTCTCATTAGCTAAGAACAATTTGTGAAAAGAATTCGTAAGGTCTTATTTTGTGAATAACAATATATTATCTGATTTTACTTTGCATATTTATCAGAAATGTGCAGACATTAGAATTTGGGTCTGGTTAGGTCGAATTTGTTCATAATGCCTGTGCTTTGTTGTAAATCCTCAGATATAAGGTGACGAGAAAAAATTTGAAGAAAAATTATAAAAAATATATTAAAAATGAAATTGTTGAATTGGTTAATTACATCCTCCAAAAATCTTGTTAAAAACGTTCAGATGGTTAATCGAAATTGATGAACAATATTCTAAATCCTTTCTTCCTGAAAATCGTTACTTTTAAAGGGAGAAGGGTTAAAAAGAAAATTAAATCTTTTGCGTTTATTCGACTTCATTAAGTCGTTTTATAAATAATAGATGACTGTTTAAAATGCATTAGCAATAAAATAATAATGTCAATCATCTTTAGAATACTAATTCATAAAAAAATCTTTAAAAATATAAATTAATAAATTTTTTTTTTCAAACAATAATTATATAATAAAATACACGTTTTAATTAAAATATATATAATTAATTAATATAATTATTTTGTTAATAGTTTAATAATATAAAAAATAAATATTTTTTATTATGTAAGAAATTTATTGTAATTCACAACAGAGAAAAAAAATTAATTATTTCAACTTGAACAGGATATTATTTTTAATATATTTTTTTGAAAATATGTGTGTATGTGTTAACTATTGTTTTATAATTAAATTACCTACACTTAATAAATTGAATTTTATTATTGCTACTATAAAAAAATATAAATCAATAATTGAATCTAATTAAGAAAGTTTTTGTTTTTAATAAAGAAGTGAGCAATGATTTTTTTATTTTTTATTACAGTACATCATATATAATAATTTATCTACCTACTTTCTTTAATTAAAAAAAATTATTTATTAATTACCTGTATCTGTTTTTAAAATTATAACAATTTATATTGTTTTTATTTTTTTAATTAAATAGCAGTTGCTATAAATAGATTTAAGGGTTTATCTGAAAAATGTGTCTATAAATTAGGTACAGGTACATTATTTTATTGAACGTAAAACCTGTCAAAGCTCATTGGAAAACATTTTCGACTTCGTTCATTTAAATTTTAGTTATTTTATGTGTGTGTGTTTGCTATTTATAAATTTATAGTACTGGTACTGATGAATCATGTATTAAATATTTCGATATTTGATATGAAAATTCACTTAAATTAATTAAAATATTTATTTGGCCAATTTCATATAGATATCAATCGAATAAATCAGTTGAGCGACCTAATAATCTTTTAATTTAGATTTTTTATTTCATTTTTTATTAACTTTTTATTTTATATATGAAAAATTTTAAATGAACATTTTTGTAAGTTTTTTTCATGATATAAAGGATACAATTTTAAGATATTTAGTTTTTTTTAGATTCTCTAATGCATGTAATGAAATATTTAAACCAGTCATATAATGTTGTTATATAAAAAAGCAGATTTATATTTAGCAAAAGGATAGAAATAAATTAAAATTTTTATAAATAATTTTTAATTCGAATTGTTTAACGAATAATTTATAAATTTTTAATTTCTTGTTCGAAAATCACAGAAATTTAATTTACATGTAAACGAGACTTTTGGGACACTTTTTGAATATCCCGCGTCTTTAATAGGTTATGTATGTAACTCAGGTTATGTTAGTACGTTGTAATTGTAAATAAAAACATTGTTTTCAGTTTGTAACATAAAATTTTAATTGTTAAATTATTAACGTATTAATAAATTAGTTTTTTTTTAATTTTATTTTTTATAACTTACTTTAGCATTAAAAATTACAATTCAGATTTTTTATTCTATATATTTGTCACTGTGATTTATAATTAAGAAAGAACAAGCCTTAGTTTTGTGTGCAAAATTGAAAATTGAAAAAATTATTTGAACATAAATAAAGATGAGTAATATTGTTGGGACTCTTGAAGGTAGTTTGCCTGAATTCCACATTCTTTGGAAAATAAACCAGTTTAAAGAAATATTAAAAATGGATAATGGTCAATGTATAAAATCACCTTTGATTACTGTTGGCAACTTTAATTGGTGTCTTAAAATGTGTCCATCAGGATCAAAATCAGAAGCTGAAAATCACATAAGTTTATATCTTTGTGTTTATGAAAAACAGTTATCGGAAAATATAAAGTTTACTTCAACAAAAGTAGTAACCGAAATTTCTATTCTAGATAAACAAGGAAAAGTTTTTCACAAAGAAAAATTTTCAAATATTAGATCTTTTAATCCTAAAAGAAGTGGCATAAGAAGTCGTTCAAGTGGACTTGGTGAAGATGGTTATGGATGGTCAAAATTTGCACATAAAAGTCTTATTGAGGATAATTTGGATAATATTTTAGATGCAAATGGAGATCTTACTGTAAAATGCTCAGCTAAAAGTTTAGAAAATAATCCGAATGAATCAATAAGTCTTGAAAACAATCAGATACTTAAATCACCTTCTATCAAAAGAAAATTATGCGATGACCAAAGCGAATTTGAAATGTTGTTAAATAACAAAAAGTTGAGCGATTTAGAAATTTCAGTTGGTGATACAAGTTTTTATGCTCACAAAGTTGTATTAGCTGTTAAGAGTCCGAAATTCAAGTCTATGTTTGAAAATGATACAGATGAACCAGTTGAGAAAATTGTAATTAATTATATGAATGTACATTCATTAAAGGAGTTGTTAAGATTTATGTACATGAACCATATAGAGAATCTTGAAGAAAATGTATCTGATTTATTGAAAGCTGCAACTATGTACGAAATTGAAGATTTACAAGAATACTGCGAACATGAATTAATTAGAAATCTTACTCCTGAAAACTGTATAAATAAATTTATTTTAGCTAAAGATTACAATTTAAATCGCTTACTTACAGCAGCAATAAAATTAACAGCTGCAAATATTATACATTTGGTAAAAACACCAGAGTGGTTAAAATTAGATCATAGTTTAATTGCTGAATTAATTTGTTCAGGTATAAATACTGAAAAAGCATTATAAAGAGAAATGCCTCAAGTGATCAATAAAAAATTACAATTAATAATTTTATTTTTAGACCTTAATTTAAAACATTTTGTATTTATTAAAAAGTAAAAATATTTAAAAAAAAGAAGGAAAATACTTTTGAAATATTTTTCTAATACTTTTATTCAGATTACATTTCTTGTGTATTTGACATACCAATACATAAAAAATTAAATAATGTATAATTATAATTTTATGAACATAAATTGAAAACTATTTTCATATAACGAAAGTAAATTATACATAATACATTATACAAAATAACGTTTATTTTTAATTGACTGTAAATATAATATTTAATATCTATATTAAAAAGTTATGTAAAATTAAAATGTATAGTTATATATTTTTCTATATTTAAATTTAAATGATAAATAAATTATATTATAGAAAGATAAAATAGAAATAAATTGAAATTGTTTAGTATTTAAAATAATCAAAAATTTTATAACTTTTTTATATAACATTTGTTTCTGTAATGTAAAGCTTGATTTTTATTTCAAATAATAATCAACTTATGAGTTATAAACGATTTCAGATTTCAAGATTTTTTTTATAATCAACACAACACCGAGCCCTATTTTTTCCACTTTTTAGCTGCTCAAAAAGCTATTGCAAGATAATATTCTATTATTATAATTATGTTAATGCATTTTATATGTTACAATTGTATAACAAGAAAAACATTCTGTAAACTTTTTTTTTATAATAATAAATTTGAATATAAAATTATAAATTATGTTCATAAAATTTGTCGATTAAACTAATTTTTAAAATTTAAAAATTAATTTGTTTGTAAATTGTTAATTAAATTATTATCGATTAAAATGTTTTGTTAATTATTGTAATTTATCAATGGCATTGTTATCATTATTAAAAAAAAATCTTATTATTTAAGATTTACAATAGTACTACATTATAATTATCTTGATTTAAACAGTTTTTTTGCTAAAGAAAATAAGTGTAATTGATAAAATCACAAAATGAACTTAATTTTATAATAATAGTACTTTTTTAACAGAAAAGTTTGAACTAATATTTTAGTATAAATATAATAAACAGTATGCTAAAATTTTAATTAATAAAATGAAATTTCTATTTGAATATATGCTTAAAATATTTGTAATAATTTTTATTTTTTAAGTTGTATTTTTTTATATTATTTCATAAATGAAAATAAAACAAAAATAAAATTAAAATGAAATTTTTATTAAATAATTTAAAATTGTAACAAGTTGCAAACTGTTATATTAGTTAAATAACTAAAATTTAAATGACTTCTATAAGCTTCAAATTTCACTAATCTAATATTTGAATTATGATATTAGTTTGCATCAAATAAAATAGTCATGCTCCAGAGTTTTGAATGAACTTTTGCTGATAAAAATTAACGTACCAAGTTAAAATAATAAGTATTTCTTGAAAAATTTAAACTTTTTACATAAAAAATACAGAACTTTAAATAAATTTTATTACACGTATTCTCCCTTAGGAAATCTACCTATTAAAATTATATAATTTTTCAAGTTGAAAATTCATTAAAAGTTAATATTGTATATTTTTGCCAAACTATATTCTTGAAATTTTATGGTTCATAAAGTACCTTAAACAAATTTGAAGTATTTTGAAGTTTAATCTCATAAAATATTAGTCTGAGCCATGCTAAAATATCAAGTTATTAAATATATTATAAATATATTATAAATTATAAATATATTATAATTATTATTCATAATTCTATTACTAATAATTTTTAATTTCTTATCTTTAATTCGAATCCGCGATAAATTTTTTAATTAGCTTCAGGGCTAAATAAATTAATTGAAATAATTCCAGACAAAAAAGTAAGTAATGAAAGCTGCAAAGCAGGTAAAACTTTTTTAACAATATATAAACTAAAGGGTAAAAACTACCCCTAACATAAAAAAAAATTATGCAATGCGATAAGATTAATTTTCTTATATATATTATTTGAGAATTTTTCTTATACATATTATTTGAGAATACTTTATGGTATTTTACTTTAAAAAAATTTTTATCCCTCCCCAGGGGATTTAAATGGGTTTCAACTACCTCTTGTTTAAAAAATAAAGTAATGAATTTCAAGTTTCCGGCCGCAATAAGATTTGGTCTACTTAAGATTTTTTGGGTAGCTGATCTTCAATTTCGGGGTCTTTTCTATTAGAATTGTGAGGGACATCCGAAAACTATCCCTAGAAAAGGGTATTTTTGATGTATTTGAACTTTATAGGTCTAGATTTGGTCCATATAGATTTTTTGAATCAATGATCACGAATTTGGGAGTCCTGTCTACTAAAAATTCGCACTTTATCCTTAAATTAGCAAAAACTACCCCGAAAAAAGGTATTTTGGAGATATTTCACGTTTTTACAAATTTAATGGTGAAGTGCCAATTTTCAATACACAGAAATTTGTGATCAGTGACCCAAAAAACCCATGTGGACCAAATTTGGAGACTTAATGTTCGAATACATAAAAAAGCTCTCTTTTTAGGGGTAGTTTTTGCAAATATAACTTATCCGCAGATTTCTTATGTATTTATGGATAAGGAGAATAATTTCAGAAGCCTTGCATGATTTTTAAATTTTCCCAGAATTTGAAATCAAAACAGATATGATGCAGCAATCCAACTCTTTACATTAAATTTTAATGGTCCTTAAATAATTTTTAGAAATATAATCAAGAAAGTTTTAGACAATCTTACAAAGTTTTAGCAAATTTAAGAAAATTTAAGAAAATAACTGAATACCAAATTTTATGATATTTTCTATAGAGAGGAAATCAGATTTTGCCATAAATACTAAAAAAGCTATCAAAAATCAAGGATTAAATCTAGAAAGCTAAAAATTGGTAATAATGGGCTGTTTTAGTTGTACTTTCAGTGGCGGATACAGGGGGGGGGGGTCAATGGACCCCCCCTCATCGGTAAGTTTTACCTTTTTTTAGCTAATTTTACGTTACATAATTAATGCAAAGTATCATTTTGACCCCCCCAAAAAAATTTTAAGGACCTTTTTTAGAAAATTTTTTGTAATTTGATTCAAATGACCCCCCCAAAAAATTTTCTAGATTCGCCTCTGACTTTTGAATAAAAAAAATTTTTTATTGTTTTTCATGATCTTTTAAATTAGAACCCCCAAATTAGACCCATTTAGGGAGTATTCAGAGTAGAAAAAATTTGTAACCCCCACCTTCAAAATTTACTACCTTTTTTTATTATTTATAACATGCAAGAATGGGCCGAGAGGGGATTGATTCGAAGGTGGGGGTTACAAATTTTCGTCTGAAATTTCTGAATGCTCCCTTACGATAAAATCCGTTAGGGAGCATTCAGACGAGAAAAAATTTTAACCCCCACCTTCGATATTTACCCCCTCTCTCCCCATTCTTGGAAGTTATTTAGGGAGCATTCACACGAGAAAAAATGTGTAACCCCCACCTTAGATATTTACCCTCTCTCGTTCCAATCTTGCATGTTAAATAATAAAAAGTGGGAGTAAATTTTAGAGGTGGTGGTTAAAATTTTTTCTCGTGTGAATGCTACCTTATAATAAAAAAAGGTAGTAAATTTTGAAGGTGGGGGTTACAAATTTTTTCTACTCTGATGGGTCTAATTTGGGGGTTCTAATTTAAAAGATCATTTCCGTTAACAGCGCCAATTTTTAAATTCTTTTATTGGTACCGATACTAAATGTAAATAAGGTGTCGCCAGGAGTGGGGGGAAGCAAAAAGGTCGGACTCAAAAATTAGAAAAAATTATAAAAAAATATAATCACAAAAAAAATAAAATTTGAGAATACTTCGGAGAATAGGACTTCATTATATTTATCATTTTAATGCTTGAATCAATTATTATCTTTAAAAAAATATAAAAATAAAACACATTATACTTTTGAATAACTAATTAGGCAATTGTAAACTAATTTAAATTTATTACATTAATTTATAAATATATCCATAAATTAAAACAATACGTCAATTTAAAATTATAAATTAAAAAATAAAAATTTTTTAAAAAAATAATTAATGATTCAAAATATTCTTATCTTTTTAGCAATAATATTAAAAATTATAAAAATAATTGTAATTTTATTTTAACGTATACGATATAAAACACAACTTAATAATAATAATAATAATGATAATAATATATTAAATATAATTAATCAGAAAAAAAAAATTGTTATCAATAAGGTATAGGTTATTTTATTCAAAAAAAAAAATTTTTTTATTTTATTTATTTTTTATGATAAAATAATTATACTAATATATTTTTTTTTATTAATTTTATTTTATACTTAATCAGTAATTTTTTAGAATCATTATTTCCATAATTATTTTTTAATTTATTATTTATTTTTTATTTACCTAAACGTATTTTAAAAAAATATTAAATTAATTTTATTCATTGATAGTAGATACTTACACTGTAAGCTTAATTCTTTAATTGAAAATAATTTTTTCTGGTCAGCGGCCAGAAAACAAGTATTTCCCGGCCGCTGCGCGTCCGGCAAAGACATGTTTTCTCGCCACTGATGCAGAAAAATCGTATACGACCCTGGGCCATAAAAAAAGAATGGCCCAAATCGCAGTTTACCATCCTCGGCTTCGCCTCGGAAGGTAATTTACGTGCGATTTGGGCCATTCTTTATTTTTCTGGCCATGGGTCGTAATAACTATTTTTAACCTATACCATAGTAAAAATATGAGTGAGCAAAATATTATATTACGACCCGTGTCCAGAAAAGTGAAGAATGGTCCAAATCGCACGTAAATTACCATCCGAGGTGAAGCCGAGGTTGGTAAACTGCGATTTGGGTCATTCTTTATATTTATGGCCAAGGGTCGTATACAATTTTTCTTCGTCAGTGGCATCTTTTCCGGGAAATACGTGCTTTCTGGCCGCTGAAAAGAAAAAAAAATTGTTTCAAGTCATTTGCAATCGTTTGATCCGATTTTTCTGCTGCGCGACCGGAAAAGTTGTTTTTTCTCGCCACTGACGAAGAAAAATTGTATACGACCCTTGTCCATTAATGAAGAATGACCCAAATCAAAGTTTATCAACCTTGGCTTCGCCTCGGATGGTAATTTACGTGTGATTTGGGCCATTATTTACTTTTCTGGACACGGGCTCGTAATATAGTATTGATTCAGCGGTTTAAAATATACCTACATGGAACTTTCAAAATAAAGAGAAAAAATTTCAAGGAAAATGCATTTTTTCAAGGGTTAGTCTTCTAATATAATTTGTATAAGGTCAAATTGCTAAAATTTGATTTGGGCTTAACTTAAAATAAAGAAAAACGGATTTCAATCAAGGATTAAAAGGGTGAAAATAAAGACGTTAGACCCCTCTGTTATATTAATACTTAAGCTCCTATTTGGATTCACTAGTACAAAAAACTATTTAAATTACTCTATAAAATGATAAAAGCATCAAAAGAATGTATTTTTAAGCAGTTACATATCCAGGATATTCCTTCGGTAAGGGCTTTTGAGGGGGGGGGGGGCTTGAATATAAAATTTCCCTTTCCAAACTGCATTTGTCTTCCATTTTTGAAAAAAAAACATACAAAAAATTTCAGACGGAAGGGCTAATGTCCCCCCGACCCCCTGGCTACGTGTCTGTTTTAAGGGCCGAAGCAGTTAATATAAGGGTGTTACAACCTTCAAAATTTTGATTTCGTGGGCCAAAATAGCTACCAGTATCTGTTAGAGTTCAAGAAAAGAATTTTCTAAGAATTAATTGGTAAAAAATAGAAGGTGTTTTTTGACCCCCTTTATAAATACATTTTTTTTCTCAATTTTGCTTATTTGGTGTTTACTCCAATAAAAATACGGGTTTGGTTGTATTTTCACTGGCAAATACGAGATTTGCTCTACTATAAGTGTTTTGGGTCGCTGAACACGAAAATCAGGGTCATTTTGTAAAAAAATGGGGACTTCACCCTTAAATTTGCAAAAACTACCCCCAAAAAGGGTTTTTTTACATATTCGCATTTTGAGCGCTCAGATTTTCACCATTCGGGTTTTTTGGATCGCTTTCGACTTATTTTTCATAAATAATCAATATTTCACCCTTAAAATAGCAAAAACACCCCGTTTAGGGTAGTTTTTGTTATTTTTGCACTTTGAGCGTACAGGATATGCCCATATAGGTTTTTTGGGTCGCTAATCAAGAATTTTGACTTCTTTTACATAAATAATTAAAATTTCACTCCTAAATTGGCTAATACTACCCCCAAAAGGGGTTTTTCTGTTATTTTCGCAATTTGAGCGTCCAGGATATGCCAATATCGGTTTTTTTGATCGCTATTTAAGAATGTCGACTTTAATTTTGTGGTGTAATATTGATTACGTATGAAAAAGAAGTCTAAATTCTTAAATAGCGACCAATAAAACCTATATGGGCATAGCCTGGATGATAAAAGTACGAAAATATCAAAAACACTCCCTTTTTGAAGGTAATTTTAGCCAATTTAGGGGTGAAATATTGATTATTTATGAAAAAGAAGTCGAAATTCTTGATCAGCGACCCAAAAAACCCGTGTAGTGCAAATCTGAGCGCTCAAAGTGCGAATATGTAAAAAAAAACCCCTTTTTGAGGGCCGTTTTTGCAAATTTAAGGGCGAAGCCTCCATTTCTTTACAAAATGACCCCGATTTTCGTGTTCAGCGACAAACCCGTCACAAACCGAACCCGCATTTTGACTGTAACATTTTTGAAAACATTCTTTTAAATTTTAATCCTCTTATAATAAAAAATATTCGCCCCTTTCAGGGGATGAACAAATTCCTCTAAAATCCTTTAAAATTTTTGTACGTCTGATTTGAAAATCTAAATAAAGTGGTTTAAAAGTGTATTTTAAATTTGAAATATATAAATAAAAAAATTCTTTGAAATTTTTATTTATAATTAATTTTATTTTCTTATAGATAACAGAAATTGAAGTAATATTGAAGTTAATTTATAACTCTTGCAGGTATACAAGAAAAAATATATTTCTAATTTAGATTTAAAATAAATTTGAAAGTAATTTCTGCATATTATTATTATTTGCAATCTAATTAATAATATTCAAGAAATTCAATTTTTTTTAAATAAATGTAAAAAATTTTTATAATATGCAAAAAATATAAATAAAAAAGTTATAATATTCTTTTTAGGTATTACATACAAAGGACAAATTTTTTAT
This sequence comes from Anagrus nilaparvatae, assembly GCA_022575985.1. Taxonomy (NCBI): domain Eukaryota; kingdom Metazoa; phylum Arthropoda; class Insecta; order Hymenoptera; family Mymaridae; genus Anagrus; species Anagrus nilaparvatae. The sequence goes on from JAKSXM010000165.1 coordinate 9,353,048, forward strand.
ATGACCTTTGAACTTTAAAAAAAAGCAATATAATATAAAGTAAAAAGGGTTAAAAGAAAGAATATAAAGAATTCATAAATAAAAAAGATATATCATTTTTATTTGCTCCTTTTAAAATAAAAAAATCAAAGACCTGACTGTCGTCAGGAGCACTGCACCACTATCACTTATATATCTATTTGTGGGCGTAATCATACAACGAAACACGCACAAAAAATATCTATCCTTACGTATATATACACTGGGTAAAATATAATACCTGTAAAATCGTTGATTACGCATATATATAAGTATAATATGTTTACATGTATTATATTATTGTTATTATTATTATATATTTGAGAGAGATCAACAGACACGTATTCTACATAGTGTATAATAATAATATTGCCAGGGTCTTATTCGACTTTCACGCGCGCGCACGCCATTTTTTTTTTATTTTCAAGCTCTCCACCCCACCTCTTATCCTCCCGGTCGTCCTAGTAAAGTCTCTTCTCATATTTGTATGTATCGGTATGCGTGTATATGCGTTATATATACATTTATAATATTAGTTTTCTACTTACTCCTATGCGCGTTGGAGTTATTATTTTTTCTTTATTTTTCATTCCTCTCTTTTTCTATTCCATCTTACTGTTTGATAATAAATAAGTGTTAAATAATATAGAAAAAAACAAATAAATATATTAAAGATACTCTATAAATATTATTTAAAAAAAAGTTTTGTTTATATATACAATTTGATCTATCATATGTTATTAATTTAGTGTGTATAAGTTTAAATACATAGAAATCTTGAATGAGATTGAAGAAAACATAAGGTTATAAATAAAGTTGTTTTTTTTTTTCATTTTGTTTTAATTATTGTTCTTGAAAATGATATTGTGTATGTTTATTATTATACATCAAACTTGAAGAAACATTGTCAAATATATATACTTGTAGTTTATTAAGTAAGTAAATTACATATACATAAGTGTGTAAATTTTTATTTATAATTTTTTAGAGTGTAGGTGAATTATTTTTTGTTTATTTGTGTGATAGAGTGTAGGTTATAATATAAAATTTATAATATGTAATAATAAATACAAAGAGACGCGTGAAATTCTCCTTCACCCCTGTGTATTTGTTCCTTTCTCCTTATAGGTGTATATATAAATATACTTGTGTGTCTGTCTGTCTGCCTCCCGGCATTTATTCCTTTTACATGTTGGGGATTTAACCTTCTTTTCCAGCTGCGTGTTTTACTCAAAAAAAAAAAAGTTTTTAAATATTATGTGTATATCGATATGTATTAAATTATATGCAAAATATCACGTTTTATCTTAATAATAAATAATTTTTCTTAATACTTAATGTACTTATTTACCTATGAAATTTTATAAAATAACGAGTACGAGAAAATAAACATTAAGATAAAATAAAGTGTTTATATGTGTACTATCAATCTTTTTTAAATTTCCCGCTTTTTAAAAAACTCGAAAGATCAGTGACTTATTTAGCGGTTTCGCGCATGCTCGACTCCGTTTCACGGAGCCGACAAGATTTCGATATTATCTGATATGTATATTGTAGTATATTATTACAAGCGTTCGTTCTTTAAGTAAATTCACCTCCGTCCTCGCATTATTTGTCTGTGTTTTTTTATCTATGGTTATTTTCTGTGACGTATGTTATCAGCGTTGTGTATAAACATACCAGGTGTTAATTTAATATTTTCTTACATGGAGTTTATTTATATGTGTATATTTTAGTGATATTACAGTTTGCAAACTGTACTTTTGGCGGGAGTGTTCAGTAGCTTTTTTGTTTTCATTTTTTTTTCCTTATGCATATTTTTCGAACTCTAATAGTTCAACGAACTAACTTGATTACAGATTTTGTATGATTGTGTACTTACTCGATAAAAAAACATAGCTAAAGAAAAATATAAAAAATTTGATGTTCGCAAAACATGAAAGGTGAGTTGTTTTTTTTAAAAAACCATCAAACTCGCAGATGTTATTAGGGGTATTTGTATGCGTTAGGTTATATGCGTTCGTTTCCGTATATGTTAATCCATATATTATTCGTCTTTTCTACCCCCCAATAAGAACGAATGAAATTTCTTGAGAGCACCGGTTGTTTTATACATATTGAAAAATCCCACAGTCAGGTCCCCTTTGTAATATAAAAAATGTAATTTATATACCTATTTCCGATTTAAAAAATTTTTCAACATGCAATTTTAGTTTTGTCAATTGTTTATATAAATAATGCGAGAAAAAATATTTACGTTATTTTGGATTATTTAAATATTTATTAATACAAACATATGTGTGCAATGTAATGCTTGACCACAGAATTATGGTTTTAATAAAAGAAGGGATTGATATTAAAAAATAAAAGGAAAACAGGAAGTTAACATTTTTTATTTTTAAAATTTTTTATGATTTAATGTAAGTAAGTTGAGAATTTAATTTATGCAACGTTCGAAAAGAACTTGTGAAAGTGACGTGTTTATATGTGTGTTTTTCCTGATGGTGTTTCTTATATGTGTGTGTGTGATATAAAATAAAGAAAAAACCGCGTAAATAAAAAAATTTTCGTATTTACTTCGTTTATTTTATTTTATACAATTTTTTTTTATTATTTAAACATAATAAAATGTTAAAGACGTTACCGGACGTTTATAATGTATTGTTTACAAATTTTTTTGCGGTTTGAAAAAAAAGAAATCAAAACATGTATAAAATTCACATTTCTTCCTAGTATTAATGCGAATTCTTTGTAATGCATGATTAATAAATTATGTCATTTTTTTTGTCGTTTAAAAGGAAAGTTAAGAATTCGTTTTAAAAAACTGCAAATTAATGATAATAAGTTTTTTAAAACATCATTTTTAGTAGCAGAAAACATCAATTAAACAATTTTTATAGAACCTTAATGCGCATGCGCGAGTGAGTTTAGTTTATTTATTTAAAAATACGTTTTAGGTTATTTATTAATTAATTTGATTTGTAATTTAGCATGTAAAACTTATAATGTTAAATAGGTCGTGGTAATTCTGCTAATAGGATTTTTTTTAAAATCCTATTAAAAGAAAAAGAACAACAATTTTGAAAAAATAGAATTAAAAACGATTAACAAAAAAAAAGTATTTTCAAAAGCAACAGGTTATAAACAGTTAAAGACGTTAAAGTGTCATGAATATAAATATTTTAAGGTTATGTAATTCTTGGAATTTATAGATTTTTATGCAGTATTTCCTTTGTTTGTCAGTTAAATTCCTTGCATCGAAGAAAAATATTACTGAAAAGTGTATTATAGGTATAAACATTTTGAACTCGTTCAGCTGTAGCTAATGAGTTTGTCGTTGAATGTTTATCTCTCTTATATACTCTTGAAATACCTGATAAATCATTTATTATTATACAAGCTTATACTGGGTGACTAAAATAATAATAAGAATTATATACTTGTCTTTGTTTTTTAAATAAAAAAATACAGAAGAAGAATTATAAAGAAGCACATTATTTACGATAATTATAAATTTTATCGTCCGTAAATATAATTAATTCAATTAAATAAATTATTTAAAAAAAAGCTGTAAGTACTTTTGATTCAAAAAAATTGATATAGGTACTACTTACTTTAGTCAATGTGCCAGCAATTTTAAATGCATTCAAAAATTTTATCTGCACAGAAATGGATCCACCTCAGTGAAACGTATGTATTTTTGGTCACTAAAAACGATTTTGAAGGTTTCATCTATTTTCCGATAGCTAGTTTTGAGTAATGAACCCTATATCATAAAAAATCGACAAAAAATTAACAAGATAGGTAAATTCTTGAAAACGATTGCTAATTTAGCCTATTTTTGGTGCCCCACGTAGGTTTTCAAGGTCTTTGATCACGATTTTAAAAATCAAAATGGCGGACTCAGAATTGCTTATTCCTAACTTCAGATACTGTTTTGAGAATATTTACGTTGTCTATCAACTCTTTTTGACCAGTTATCTCGGTTCTGAAGTCAGATTTTCAGTAATCAAAATAGCAGGCTTAAAATAGTGGATTTCTAACCTCACAATCGGCAATGCTATTTTAAAGCATTTTATAGTTTTCTAGTAAGTTTTTGAGTCCTCTGATTACGAATATGATATCAGAATTCGAGTCAGAATTTTAAATGTATCCTAAATTAAAAATTATTAAAAATCTGACCTCAGAATGTGACCACTGACCCTAAAAACTTATTATGCATTACATTAAAATGCTTAAAATATCATTTATTGCCGAATTTGAGGTTAGAAATCTACTATTTTAAGCCTAATATTTTGATTATAAAAAAACTGACTTCAGAATCATCATAACTGGTCAAAAGACTTACTAGACAACGTAAATACTTAAAACAGCTTAAATCGCCCTTTCTGAGGTTATAGGAATACGCTAGTTTAAGGTCCGCCATTTTAATTTTTAAAAATCTGTCTTCGAAATCATGATCAGTGACCCTAAAAACCCTATAGCGTTCATTCGAAGTTCATTACTCAAATCTGGCCATCGTAAAATGGATGAAACCTTCAAAATCGTTTTGAGTGATCAAAAATACATAAAATTTATTGAGGTGGATCCATTTCCATGCAGATAAAATTTTTGGATGCATTTAACATTGCTGGCGCCTTGACTAATTTTTTTTACGCATATAAAATTTTTAATTCGCTTTTTTTGTGAAATTTATGTTCGATTGATATAATTTACATAACGGTTCCCAATGCTAATGTATCTGTGTGTACGTGTGTGTATGTGTGTGTTAATACAAAATAAACGCATAAAAATATTTTTTAAAGAATTATGTTAAAAAAGATTATATTATATAATTTTACGTATAAATTTTTTTAATGATTCGAAGAAATATTGAAGAAATATTACTGAATTTTTTAACAATGCAAAAAGGAGTAGGTATATATGAATAATGACGGGTAAAGTAATATAAATTGAAATAAAAAAAATTTTAGCCTCGATAAAAAATACAAGATAATTAAAAATCGATCTTTATAGAATTGGAGGTAACCTATATAAATTATCAATCTCATAAAAAGTTAACCTATAAAATTGTTGATAGACGAGGACGTTATCGTAAAATCTCTACTCGAATCTAAGTAAAAAAAATAGACATGAATGTTACTGAAGTTTGTATAAAATGACTAATTTTGTTTTAAAACAACCCTAAAATAAAGGGAAAAACCTTGTAAATTGTTTATAAATAATGTGTATAAGGGGTGGACGTAATTTTATGTTTTATACGATTGTGTATCTTGAAAACTGAAATAAGACCTTAGTTTACGGTTCGCTTAATAAGAAAATTTCCTGCCAGTATTAAATTGTGAAAGCGAGATATAACTCGCAATGTAAATATTTAGAACCTACCGAAAAATACTTTAGTATCGAGAAAAATCCAGTAGGATTAGCGAAACAAATATTTTTATGCATACTAATATTTGGTAATATGAATTGCAGCTAGATTTATCCTAAATAATATAGTTACATAATCAAAGCCTTGATTTCAGTTGGATAAAATAATCCAAAAATCATTGGTATAGCTATAACATCCTAGCGCACAGAAAAAAGAATATCCAAAATTCCTAGTTTACCAATTTACGTGATCGTTTACGTGCGATTTGGGACATTCTAAACTTTTCTGTTGGACACGGGCTCATAATATACTATTTTGATTAAACTTCATAAGAAAACTCAGATCACGCATTAACCCAGGCATTAGTCATACATATAGTAATCAAAAGTAATTTCTCTTTCGAGAAAAAAAAATAAAGACTAAAATTATTACAAAAAAAAAGTATATCCCTAAAATTGTTCATGAATTTTAAATTATAATTTTTAAAAAAGTACACATAACCTTTAGGTTTTTGAATACACGAATTTAAAATTCAGTTCAGATGCAATGATTTATTATAATATATATGTTTTTAAAATTTAATCACAAGGCGTTAACGTGCCGCCTTTTTTTAATAAAAAATAAAATAAAAAACTTAACCTCAAAAAAAAGAAGAAATGAATAAAATTTGCCGATTACAAACAAACTGAATTTTATCATATTATATCGTAATTATAGACGTGATTAAAAATTATGGTTAATAAGTAACGTGTAATAAAAATATAAAGAATAGCATATTAAATATGAAATATAAAAATCCGGTATAACTGGAACCGATTTAAGAATTAACTGTAAATTTTTGAAAAATAATTTTTTTGGAAAAATAAAATAATTTATAATTTTCCAATTTATTTATTACTCTTCTTTTCGGTATATGAGCGCAGTATCAGCGACATAAATAAAGTCTGTTATAGACTCTCATTGCATTCCATAGCAAACGGATTCCGGAGCGCGTTTTCTTTAAGTAGCACGGCAAACGGTACAGCATTTTCCGAACTGAGCTTCTTCTTATTTGCGCTTCTTCTCTATACTGTGACGAACATGCGTATTTTTTTTTTTTTAAATTCTTTTAAGTCGACAATTCTGTTTTAAAAAAATATTTTTCTTTTATATAGATCTTTTTAGACATTTGGGATTTTAGTTCAAGTAACAATTTTAATGGCATTGAAAAATAGTTTTTTTTTAACGTCTCTCGCTGTGGAAATATTTTTAAAAGTCTATTGAATTTTAATAAAATGCGTTTAGATCATGAAATTAAAAGCCGGTCAAATTTTTTTTTAAACCGGATCTTTTTTTTTTTCATTTTTTTTTTGTTGTTGATGACTGATTTTTGTTCGACTTTCATGAACTTTTTTTTTTATAAAAATAAAAAAACACTTTCCTTTTTTTAACGGGCTTTCATGCATTTATTCACGGGAATTGGTTACTTTTTGATTATGCAATTTCTTACAAAATTTATTATGTGTCGAATATTATAATTAAAATAATTTCAAAATTTTTTTTGGTGATAATAATTTTTTTTAATTGGATTTTTGTATTTTTTATATGAGTAATTTTTTTTAATTAATTAAATTATTGATTTAATCGGATTTAAATAATCGTCGATTAATTTTTTATTTATTAAATAATTAAATAATTAAATAGATATTTTTAATTAACCGTTTAAAAATTAAATAACAAAATATACAAACTATAAAATAATTATTTCAAAACAATTATCAATAATTATGTAAATTTAACAGACTTTTAAAAAAAATTAAACGTAGATAACAAGAATCTTATCACTCGTTTATAATTTTTTCAAAATAAAAGAAAAAAAAACGACTGAATTTTAAATAATAAATTGATTCGATTTACGACTGTAAAAAACGGATTTTCCGAGTTTCCTTGGTACAAAAAATGATAAAAAAAGTTAAAATCATTTTATTTAATGGCATTTAAAAATATTTTTAGAGTGCGAAAGAAAGAGACAGTCTCTTAATCTTTCTATCTTTTTTTTTATAAATAACTTTCGCAAAATTTTTTAACATTGGGATTTAATTGTGTGAGTATGTGTGTTTATTACATGGTTTATATTTTATTTATACCTTGTCGTCGTCATTTGTAAGAAAAAACGATCGATTTCGCGAACGAGATCCTGGTTTTTTTTTATAAATAAAACAAAGTTTCTTGTGCTGTTTAAATGCGTCCTTGAATTTTCAAAATTTTCATTATTTTTATGTAACTTTCAATTTATAACTCGGTGTTTTTAATTATCAAAATTTACACAGGTGAAAATGAAAAGTTTCTCTTTAGTGCCTTCTATACGTGATTATGATGATTTTAGAGAGATAAGGAAATTATTAGTGCTGACGTCTCATAATATTTAATAATAAGAGTTTTTTATTTTATTTAATTATATTTTTTTTTTTAATTCTGAGAGTAAATATTTACTATCGATCAAAAAAAGATGTGGACCTCTCGTATTTTTGAAATATTTTCCAGGAAAATGGTCCTAGAATGTTCGGGTAAAAAAAAATCTGTTGAAAAATTATCCTTCGATCTGTGTAAAAAAATTTATGATTGTAACTTTATTAGGAGGGGAGGGACAACAATAAATGCATCAAAAAAGTAAGAAAAAAAAATTTTTATTTTTTATGCCGTTTTTAAACGTTTAATTGGCGCCTTAAAAATTATTTTAAATAAACCAAATTTTAACTGCAGGTTCTTTAACTCTTTAAGTTCAGGGGAGCGTTTGAATTTTCAAAAAATATTAACAATTAATTTGTTTATAACAATTTAAGCTAAAATCGCTTCTGCTTATCGTAGAAACGTAATTCTTTTTTTAAATAACAGGTAATCATGCCTGGATTACAATTTTAGAATTTGGTCAACGTCAGAATATTGGTTTGATAACAGTATCCAAAAAACGAGTGAATTTTTATGAATAGAATATTAATAAATAAGCCCCATTGTTCATTAATAAACTGATGAATAAAAAAGTTTATGACCTAAACACCTGCCAATATCTTTATATTTTTTAAAGAAACAAGGTAAGCGTAGGCATTATTGAATACATATTATGATCAAGACAAACGCATTTTTAATATATAAATTAAGACCTTAAATAGCAAGAAAATTCTGAAAAGGGCATATATGCCTTAAATCTTGCTTAAATAGAAGTTTTCCCTGTCGATGTTGCAGGTTCCATATCTGTTACGCTTACCTTAATTCGTAAAAAAATTCAAGGATATCTACGGGTGCTTAGATCATAAATTTTTTTATTCATCAGGTTATTAATGAACAATGGGGCTTATTTATGAGCATTCTATTAATAAAAATTCACTCGTTTTTTGGATACTGTTATCAAACCAATATTCTGACGTTGACCAAATTCTAAAATTGTAATCCAGGCATGATTACCTGTCATTTAAAAAAAGAATTACGTTTCTACGATAAACAGAAGTGATTTTAGCTTAAATTGTTATAAACAAATTAATTGTTAATATTTTTTGAAAATTCAAACGCTCCCCTGAACTTAAAGAGTTAAAGAACCTGCAGTTAAAATTTGGTTTATTTAAAATAATTTTTAAGGCACCAATTAAACGTTTAAAAACGACCTAAAAAATAAAATTCTTTTTTTCTTACTTTTTTGATGCATTTATTGCTGTCCCTCCCCTCCTAATAAAGTTACAATCATAAAATTTTTTACAGAGACCGAAGGATAATTTTTTAACAGACTTTTTTTTATCCGAACATTTTGGGACCATTTTTCTGGAAAATATTTCAAAAATACGAGAGGTCCACATCTTTTTTTGATCGATAGTATATCTTGGAAATCAAAATTTTTGCATTCGTTTTGAGAGTGACTGGTGTGTTTCAGCGAAATTTTTCTGAATTGATATTTTTTTAAAGGGCAATGTTAAAGGGAGTACGGTTTTTGAGTAAAAATTTTTAGTCAAAAGTAGAAATGGTTCTAAAAGTCTTAGGCTTAGGCGAGGGCTCTCCAAGGTCTTTGAACTCATTGTCAAGTTTCTTTGTTTGAACGTTCAAAAAAAAATTAAGCAAGACTTTAAAATTAGTTTCAATGCAAAATACTCGAAGATTCGAGCAAGACGATCTGACAGTGTAGCCACTTAAAAACTGAAAAAAATACTAATTTAAATTCACCAATCACTTTAGTAAAAGTGAAATTATTTTTTAATGTTAAATATCCACATAAAAATACCTTGAATTCTTTAAATTTATTATCATGACTCAAGTTGTACACTCTGAAATATTAGCAACTAAAAGAAAAATCAATATAAATTTTTATCTGTCAGATTAATTTTCCCTCAAAAACTGTTAGAGTGAAACGCAGTTTGAAAACGTGATTAATAACACGTATATTTAAACTACTAGAGTCAATTACTGTTATCGAAATCATCAAATAATTTATCTGTTAAACAAAAGATTTACTTTGAAAAAATTAGTTCAAATTTTACAGACACAGAATAAAATCTATAAATAAACAAAAAATTTCTATCTATTTAAATATAATTATCAAATAATGATAATTATTATTATCAGAAAATTATCATTGTTAAATATACAAATCGTAAGATAAAAAATTAAAATACAATTATTTTAAATATCTTGAATGTTAAAATTAAAAAAAATAATTGTTTAATTTTTATTCAGGAAGTTTATTATTTTCAAAAAAAAAATATTTTATTTAACTGTAAATAAAAATATAATAATTTACGTCAATAGTTTGTCGGTTTGGATATAATTTAGTTTACACTATTTTTTGTTTGTGTTAAATATTTTTAATTTATAATTTTTAAACAATATTCTTATCGGTTAAAAAAAAATGATTTTTGAGTGAGTCATGCGAGTGATCTAAAAAAAAGTACTGTTTGATAATTATGAAGATTTTGAAGTTTTCTGGTGTCTCATAGTTACTGAGAATTAAAAGTTAAAAATAAGATTTGGCGAAAAAGGGGCCTGAATCCTGATAGGTATTACCCTCAGAGTCAAATTTATCAAAGAAATCTTTCCTAATAAATCCAAATTTTTTCTGAGATTCTGTCAAATTTTATCGAGATTCATAAACGGTTCGCAATGAAAATTTTAAGACCAGGTAAATATCCGACTCAAAACCCTGTAGACCTCGGAAACATTTCCATTTCCTCGGAATCATTTCTCGGAAACCAAGAAAAAGACCGAACAATTGAAAATTCGAAAATTCGGGCAACCGCACATCCCTACTGCATATAAGTACACAGTCTAAACTGAGTTCCGAATTTTTTGCAAATTTTTTGAACCCATTGTTATAAAAAAAATGCAATTTTGACAGAAATTTAAAAATTGGTCATTTTGAGCCTATATCGGCGAGAGACTTACGACGAAAGAGACTTGAAAGGTAACACTCATATGAAAAAAATGAGACCAACCGGAAGTTTATTGTTTGATTAGGTAACAAGGTGGCAGCATTATTTGGAAAGCATGTAGCCAAAAAATTCCAATCTTGTCACCTGAAGCTCTGTATTTTCAGGCCCAGGAGGTCCGTTAGAATTAACGAAGGGCACCGTGCCTAATAAATCGCATTTATAAGTCTTAATTTTGTATCCCCAATGTAGTGGTTCTTTAGTTCCAAAAATATTTGCGAAACATTTACCATATCCTCGCACTGAACGTATTGATTTAAAAAATAGTGCTATTTTTGGATCAGAACGATTCACGTAATTATCTCATTTTTCATTAAACAAATATAATTTAAAAAAGAAAAAAAATTATCAATTAACAAAGTATATAAAATTTCTGTATTGCAAACATAATTATAATAATTCTTTAATTTACAAACAAATGAAAATGTGTAAAAGATTGATTAATGACGCATTTATATAAAAAGAAAAAAAAAATTGAGGGTTATTATAAAAATTGAAGGATTACGAGTTTTTTTTTTTTTTTTTATTTATTTTTTTGATTTAAAATACATATACATATACATACAAATAAACATGATTTACTTTTACTTTATAGAATTTTAACCAGAATGCGCACGCATTACCAAAGTGACAGCAACAGACTAAGCAGCAGCAGCAGCCGAAGGAGCCGAAGTAATAAACTTTTGTAAGAAATAAAAAAAATCAACAACATGTTGTTGCAGCTATGTTGTAATAATATAAAAGCGCAAGGACGTCTTACGATAAAGGAACAAAAGTAAAAAATATTTTTAACGATTTAAATATTTTATGAAATATAAATGCCGAAAAAAAAATTTTTTTTTTATTCACATTTTTTTAAAATAAACAATAAAACATGTGTATTATCAGTAGTGAACTAGTGAAAATAGTGCATAGATAGTGAATAAAATACTTGAAGTTGAATTTTGTACTTTTAAACAAATAAAATTCAAACAATGTGTAATTGTTTATGATTAAATAAACAAAAAAAGTGTGTAATGCAGTGTTGTTTACAACAAATAAATGTAATAATCGCTCGAGATAAAAATATCGAGTGACAATTATTTTTATTTTGGGGGGTTTTATTAGAATATGCCGTATACAAGCGGATATTATGATGACAGAAATCCCCTTCTTAAGGGCACACTTACTAGGTGAGTTTCAATTTTTTAATTGTCATTTTTCATTTTTATTAATTAATTTATAACATTAAAAAAAACTAATTGTACCGGTTTATTTTGAAATCTGCTCAACAAGTTTTTTGCCTTGAATTCAAAATGGAATTACATAATATTATAAATTTCATAAAATTAAATTAAATGTTTAAACAGATAACCATTAAAAATTATTATACTCGTAATTAAAAATTTTTTTTATTGGAAATTAACGGTTGGCTGAATATTGAAATATTTTAGTAGATTTTATCCTGGCAAAACTTACAGATTAAAAAAATTCTCAATCTTCATGCCCTGATTTGTAAGGAAAACAATAGAAAAAGGGTACGTTCATGTAGTGCAGATTGATTTATTTGACCTGTTGAAACCTCTTAGACTTTTGGCCGTTCCATATGGTTGAATCGCGACTTGGACGCGTCATTTGATTAGTTAATAAAAATAGGTCTCATCTCAGGTTCCTTATAATAGTATCGGTTAGTCAAATCAACTTCATTGCGAATCCGCATTAATTGAGTTAACAATTAAATAACATTAAATTTTTTAATTTATTATTTATTCCTCAAAATTAAAAAAAATATTTTTTAATAGCATCTCATAAAACCTGAGATAAATTTATTAAATTCATTTAAAAATTCCAACTTAAAAACCTGTGATTTTTATCTTATTAAAGAAAGTAAGATCATGACCCAAATTATTGTTGTCCCAGATTTAGCATTCTTTAACTATAAAACAAGGCATGTAATAAGAATGTAGTGTATTGATTCCACAAATCCATTTCCGTGTTTACCTCATTAACGTCAATTATCACTTAGTTAATTTAAGAAGCTTTTTGAATTAACCTATCAATAAAATTGTAAACAAGTTCACGTTTAAACGTATATCCTGGATACAGTAATTAAATTTCTTTGTTGTTTGTTTTTGCTTTTTGGGAATGGTTAGCAAAAGAAAAATTGGATTTAATATTTACCATAACGAGTTAAAGCGGTTCCGCGTTTTGATGAAATTTAATGAAATTAAAATTAAATATTTACACAATAATAACGCAGCCCCACAAAAAAGAAAGGTCAGTAACAATAGCGCAACGTGCGTTTTCGTGAGCTTTTTTTCGACGCTGAAAACGAATTTGAAGTCAGATTTTGACGTACACTCATTTAGCGCTACGCACCCTATATTTGTATATACCATATACAAATTTTGAAAAAATTTGTCCAACTTTTTCATATGGTATAGGGTGCGAAGCATGCATTCTCACGGTGTATTGAAATAATTGTCCTGACATTCATATTCTGTTTCAAATTCAGCGTCCAAAAATACATTAAAAAAATCCACGAAAAAACCTTATTTGCAAAATATTTTTCAACATTTTTATTGGATATAGGGTGCGCAGCACGAAATTTTAAGGATATATGGCAAAAGCTGTCTTCAGATTCGTTTTCAGCATCAAAAATACTTACGAAAATGTTAGTTGCGCTTTTGTACCCAAACTTTTTTTTGTTGAGCTGTAATCCTGGTGTAATCAATGCTGTTGAATTTTTGTGTAACTTCAATGTAACTATTCTAAATAATTGCTAAATTAATTGATTCTTGTGAAATACTGAAAAAAAAATTTATAACCGGTTTGTATAACTACACAACCAACGAGCATGGAACATGTTCACTCATAACAGTAATAAATCCAAAAACTGAAATTACAATAAATCCTGAAATATAAATTATGCTAAGTCCATAAACTTAAAGTATTCTAAGTTTTTGTTGTTATCATGGTCTGACTCCCAATTCAAATTATTCTAAGTCCCTAAATCGAAAATATTCTAAGTCCATTTCACCCCCCCCTAAAAACGTCACTTTTTCACCCCCCCCTAAAAGCGTCAATTTTTGACTCCCCCCTAAAAGCGTCAATTTTTCACCCCCCCCCCTGCCGAGCCAAACTTTTTCAAATACCCCATCCAATGAACATGTTCCATGTTAAAACTGTTCGTCGCCATTGGCATTGATATTAGATTTAATCTCGGATTTAATAAAGTAACTATTTATTTAATAATATACATTTGAACAATATTTGAGGGCTACAGCAGCTCTTACAAAACGTTGATTGACTTTATACAAGACTAAAGATGGTATACATAATTTGGAAACGATTTCTCTCACACGATACATTATAGACCAAACTAGTCCCGACATGATTACATTATAAACGAAAGTACATCTGTTTTCTATCAAAGCATTCTTACATTTGTGACTTACTAATTAACAGACGATCCATACACATATAAATAAAATGGTTTGGTAACAAAAGCGAATTTAAATATTTTAAAGTTTTTGGGTCAAAAGTATACAGTCACTTGCCAAAAGAAAAAAGCTTGATCCTAAAGCAAAAATAGGAATTTTTGTTGGGTACGACGAAGAGTAAAAATTGTACAGAATTATAGAAAATATTGAAACAGGAATATTAATAAAACGAAGAAATGTATGTTTCAAAGATGAATTTGATCAACAGCCAACTTTCCAGAGGACAGAAAAAAAAAATTATTGTAATTTCAAATTTTACGAAGAAAATGAAGGAAATCCTGAAAATAATCTTGAAGAAAATGAGGAAAATCGAGAAGAAAACGCAGAAAATTTTGTAGAAATTCAACCTGAAATTCATTGCAAAACAGAAGATATACAAGAAGAAATCGCAATGCACCAGATTTTTACGGGAGTGCAAAAATTAGCATTTGACGATGATGAAAATAACGAAGAAATCGTAAATTTGTGCATCGCTGAAAGCGAAATGAAAAATGCCCTTTACACGCAGTGTAATGAGCCATTAACTTACAAAGAATCAATGAATAGTGAAAATTTGATAGAATAGAATATTGCTGCAAAAGAAAAAAGCTTGATCCTAAAGCAAAAATAGGAATTTTTGTTGGGTACGACGAAGAGTAAAAATTGTACAGAATTATAGAAAATATTGAAACAGGAATATTAATAAAACGAAGAAATGTATGTTTCAAAGATGAATTTGATCAACAGCCAACTTTCCAGAGGACAGAAAAAAAAAATTATTGTAATTTCAAATTTTACGAAGAAAATGAAGGAAATCCTGAAAATAATCTTGAAGAAAATGAGGAAAATCGAGAAGAAAACGCAGAAAATTTTGTAGAAATTCAACCTGAAATTCATTGCAAAACAGAAGATATACAAGAAGAAATCGCAATGCACCAGATTTTTACGGGAGTGCAAAAATTAGCATTTGACGATGATGAAAATAACGAAGAAATCGTAAATTTGTGCATCGCTGAAAGCGAAATGAAAAATGCCCTTTACACGCAGTGTAATGAGCCATTAACTTACAAAGAATCAATGAATAGTGAAAATTTGATAGAATAGAATATTGCTGCAAAAGAAGAAATTTAAACCCTGAAGAAAAGCGACACATAGAAACTTGTAAAACCGCCTCCAAATTTGACAAAATTTTAGAAAACATTACAATTTGCTTTAATTTTTAAACAAAATACATCAAAAACTCGACTAATGTACTTAAATTTTCAATCAGAAATAAGAGAAACATTCTGACAGTGCAAACTTGCTGTCAAGAAAGTACAAACTGAAATTTTTAATGAGGTATAGAATCTGAAAATTATTGTAAGCTCAAATTTATAACACAAAAATTTAGAAAGTATTAATAAATAGTAGAAAGAAATTAACGGCTTCTTTTTTCGAGAAATTAAATTTGAAACAGAAACTTTAAAGATTTTAGCCGAGATTTTGGCAAAAATACTTAAAATTAAAGTACTTACATTACACCAATGAACATGAAATTGAAAATATAATTTTAAATTTACGAGATAAACAAGGTGGACTGAACAGAATATCATCAACAGTAATCAAGCGATTAAGTAAAAAAATTTCTGTTTGTCAAGCAAGGAATGTCTTGGATATTGAAGTGAAACCGAAAGTTATCAATTTGCTCGAATCCGGAGAAAGAATCGCAACCGTTGCGCGAAAATTCAAAATAAATGAGTCTTGTGTACGAACCATAAGAGACAATAAAGATAAAATGTGTCATAGTGCTGCCAGGGTAACTGAAACAAATTTTAAAGAGTGGTTTCAACAATCCTTTATACCGGAAAGGAAAACATATTTGGCGAAAGAAAATTTATCCTTTAAAGTCTTTATTTTGCTTGATAACTCCAAGAGTCATGAAGATGGTGTACTGCTGTCCCACCCTAATGTTGAGTTTTTATCTTTATCTACAACTTCCCTCTAACACTACATCTTTGATTCAACCAATGGATCAATGGATCATTGCAACGTTCAAGGCCTATTATTTGAAAATCAATTAATTTTGTTCAAAGTGCAATTCATGAGGCTATGGGCCAAAACCCTATCATTACTCAAAGTATGAAATTCATATATAGAGATCTTATGAGAAGAATTAAACAGACGTGTATCACTCAATATTTCACTAAAAAATAAGTAAACAAAAATACAATAAAAGTATAAAAACAACCAAAAATTATTTTTAACCCTGGAAAGTTAAAGTCTCTGTAACATAACCCCCCTGTTCTTATAAGACCTTGGTCTCCGTATACGTGGCACCTTCCTGTAACGCATTAACCGCGTATAAGGAGGGACGCCTGCAACAGCGAAAATATTTAAGAAAATAATATTAATCAAACTATCAAAAATTTTAAATGATAATGATATTATAAAAGAAAATCAATTTGGATTTGTTAAAAATAAAGGTACTGGAGATTCTGAATATACTCCAACATGGACGAGAATAAAGCTGCTCTTGCAATCTTTTAAGATTTAAGTTGAGATTTATGTAAAGCATTCGGCACGGTGGATCATACCATATTACTATAAAAACTACACAGGTACGAGATTAGACGATCTTCAAAGGTTATTTGTTAAATAGACAACAATTTGTTAAGGTTAAAGGAATGTTTGGAGACTACAAAATGATGAACAGCATAGCAGTACCGCACGGTTGTATATTAGGACCAGTTTATTATTTGTAATTTACTTCGTAATTTATATAAATCTATTATCATTGTGACCATACATAATATTGTATGCTGACTATACTGTAGAATTTAGTGTGGAAAAAGATTGGAAAGAAGCAGAAAACAGTATGAATAATAAATTAAAAATTATTGCAGATTTGTTCATCTCCAATTTATTTCAAACAAATTAACTGAAATAAACACTAAATGCAAATAAATCTTCACATATAACATTTGTTTGTTCCAACAAAAATTTCAAAATCTTTTAAATATAAACATAAATAGTGAAAGCTTAGATAGAACACTATAACTATAAGACCCAAATTAGAAAGATTTAAATATTTTCCAAAAATATTGAACACTTCTTAAATATCAACTTCTTTGCTTAATGATACAAAAGCACTTTAAACACTAGTTATTTTATCTAGGGATACCGCATTCCTGCTTAAGATACTTTTAGCGGATAAACAAAATATGATCAAATTTTAATCAAACTTTACTATAGTTAATCCAAATTCATCAAATCCTTAAATCAGAGTTGAAGATATTGAGTTTTATTCATTTACACAGCTAAGAAAGTGATACAATTTAAGTGTAGTAATAGACTTGAAACATGACTAGAAACAAGGAAAGTGATTAATGAATCCCTTAAATTATTGGGTGTATAGTTTTCATAAAATAAATTAACTGTTAAGACATCCTAAATTACTTTTGGGTGTTACCCAATAGAAGTTTATCGTGTAAACCTTAATATAAAAATTAATGGTATGATTATTGACTTTAGAATGAAGTAGAAAGAAGACATAAAATATGCATTGCTAAAAAAATTTTGGTATTTTTAATACGTATTACACACATGGTATTCATTTTTCAATAAGTTTAGATCACAGGTTTAGATATTGGAATAAATTTTTAATTCTTCTGAAATATATTATTGTACAATAAACTTTGTTTACCTATTTAACATAAGGCTTGGCTAACCAAATTCATTGAAATTCATATAGGTCAAAAATTTTTGTAATTAATTTTTTGACTTTGGCCAAAAATTGTTAGTCTCATACAAGACATCTATTAAATTTATTTAATTTTCACAATTTAGATTTTTAAGTCGGTGATATAGCTTTAATTACTTAATTACTCAAAACTGGCAATCGGAAAATAGATGAAACCTTCAAAATCGTTTGTAATGACCAAAAATACGTATAAGATTCACTTAGCTGAATTCATATTAATCCATCTAAAAATTTTGAGTGCATTAAACATTGCTGGTAGTCTAAAATTAAAAAATTTGATCGAAATATCAAAAATGTAATTAATATTCCAATACTTGTTCCAATATTAGCATGATTTTAGAGAATTCCCTGAAAAATAGCAATTACTTTATTTTATCATATTATCGTTATTTTCACAATAGAATTTTTTTTTTAAACTAGCACGCATGGTTTTAATAATATGATTATTGAATTCTTAGCTTCATTATAATATTATTTAGTTCGAAAATAAGCTTTTTACTACGCTTTAACTTTTTTTATCCTTCGACATTTTAAGGGTTTCATAAACACTTTTCTTGTTTTTTTTAATATTACACGTGAAAAAATTATAGCCGAGATTACTGCTGAAAGACGAGTTGAAAGATCAATGAATTGGCATATTTTTTTCTTTTTTTATCGTGTTATTACTTTCCAAAATTTTTTATTTTTGGTAACATGTGTTGGCTTATTTTATTAAAGAAATTTTCTGGGAAATAACTACAATGACACTACTGCAGAAAAATCGTATACGACCCTTGGCCATAAAAAAAGAATACCTCAAATCACAGTTTAGGTAATTTACGTGCGGTTTGAGCCTTTCTTTACTTTTATGGTCATGAGTTGTTCATCAGAAATATTAAAGTAAATGCGATTAAAATTAAGTAAAATGATTTAATTGGCTAAGCAGTAAGATAATCGACCCCAATTTATTGTAATGAAAATTATTTCTCGAATAGGGTTAAAAAAATATTGAACTCTTCGTCATTTTTTGGAAACTAAATAATGTAAAGTGTATACGAAAAAATCGTAACTTTACTAAATTTTTGTAAATTTGCGTTAAAAATTGTAGATTTTGAAATTTTTTCTCGATTTTTCAAAAAATTACCGTTAATTTTGGTTTTTTCATCGGTTTTTTCTTACATTAACAAAAATTTTGTAATCTACGATTTTTATAAAAATTTTTGTAAAACATCTAAGTTGATTGGTCTTAGAGAAAAATCAAGCTGTAAAGATCATCTAAAAAAACATCTCCCTTTAACAACGCATAAAATAGAAAACTTAAAGATTATCGGTAGAAAAAAACAGTAAAAAATTTAAAAAAAATATTTGCATAATATTAAATAATAATTACATTAACTTGATAACAGAAGGAACGATTCAAGTAAAAAATATATGTTTATTACTATAACTTAACAGAAAATATTATTTTGCAAAAACATAATAAATAATTATAATTTTTAGCATCAAGGAAAAAGAAAGATTATTGTAATTTGTTTCTTTTTTTACAACATTTATTAAATATTATGAGAATAAGGAAAAAAATACACACATACACACACATACGTACATAAAAAAAAATTAAACAAAGAACGTCCTATGACGAGGTCGACTATTGTTTAATAAAATTTTGTTCTAAATATTATACTCTGCTGCGGGTCTTGAATAAAAAAGAAGGGCATTGTGCTTTTTTTTATTGATGTTTCTGTAATAAATTATTGTTTTTTAATTTTTAATTTTACTAATACATACGTAATTTTATGCGAGTATACATGATTAATTTTCAGCGTCGAAGAATTAGAAAATTTTGTCAAAAGACGTACAATATGTTTTAAAAAAATTAACTGTTTTATTAACAGACATGCAAGTTCGTTTATACGTGCATATTTTTTACAAAAAAAAATCATCAAATTGTAACACGATCTCTTTTAAGCATCATCTGTTCTCTTATATTATTATGCACATTGTGTAATAACACATTCTGTAATTTAGTCTCGAGTAGTGTGTGTGAGTGTGCATCTTGCCTCTTCTTAAAACTTTCTCAAAAAAAACTACTTGCTTTCAAAAAAATTGATAATTTTTGCACACAAAAAATTTCTCTTTCGAGCACCTGTTTGATTTATTTTTTTAGTAAAATAATGTAAAAATTTTATTTGATTTGTTTAACCTTGACGATGAAAATACAAACTTGATGATAACCTTGAAATAAAATTAACCTTGCTTAAAATGTTAGCAATAATTTTTTTTATATCTGTCTCTTTCTATTTTAAAATAATAATTTATGCAGAAAAATTCATTTTTTCATAATCAAAAAATTTCGCTCAGTCTTTTCTAACAAAAAGAAATATAAAATCCTTTGTGTTCATCTTGTCTTTTTATCAATTTGATCAAATTATCGTAGATAAGATAATTTTTAAATAATACGTAATTATTATAAAATAAAAAGTTTTTTTGTAATTGTAAAATCAAGATATATCTTTTTAAAATTATTATTAAATCTTAAGGCTCATAGAGGCGTGAAGTGGTATAAGGTCGAATTAAATATAAAAAGTATAAATATATAAGACCACTAAGCTACTGATTGCTAAATGCTCATTGACGTGTATTGTTTTATTTAATATAAAAAACGTAAGGAAAAATATAAACTTTCAATAAACCATATGGTTTTTTTTAAATATTAAATTACGTTTTAAAAATTTAATTCTTATTTAATTATTTTGTGATTTTGTAATGTAAATTTTTAATTAGATTTTTATCAGTTGTTTTATAAGTTTGTATTAGAAATTTACTGATATGGCTATGTCTTATCTTGTCACTCCATCAATCTCACTGCTAAATTTAATAATTTATGAATTTTTAATTTTAATTATTTATGTAAACTATCATAATCGAGATAGGGTATTGAAATAGAAATAATTATAGTTAATATCTTTCTTCCAAGTTCCTGACTTAAGTTTCCGTAATTAGTTTTTGATTGATTTTAATTATATAAAATGACCAATTTAATGAAGATGAAATAATGATGAAAGAAGAGTTATGTTATCCAACTTATCCAATGGTTAAATATTTAAATTAAGGGCCCTAGACCCTAGTGTCGATGAAAACCAAAAATAATGGCTTTAGACTTTGGAGGATTTAATTTTAACATATTTTTAACAGATCAATTTTCTGAAAAGAATAAATTACTCGAGGCTAAATCAATACTCGTAATCCAATACTAATTGCTACAAATTTGCAAGTTATCAAAAACAGTTCATAAGATAAATGATTAATACTGATAAATTATTAATTAATTGTGATAATATAGAAACTAAAAACATCATATCTAAAAATATTAAATACTGATAAAAATAGTAAATTTAAGATAAATGAAAATAGCAGTAGAAATCTTATTATTAAAATTGTTGGTGTTAATAGTGTTATAAAATATAATAGCTTTTCTGATTTAGAGTCAATTACTTCATCAAAAGAATTTCCCAGATAGTATTAATGGACAATTTACTATAAATTATATACACGAGAACAAAAAAAAACGTTTGAAAACTATTTTTGCATCCTGTGATCCTGAGATCTTTCATAAGCTCATGAATACAGGTAGAGTTTTTATTGGATTAGGTTCATATCGACTCTTTGAAGATTATGGTATATCAAGATGTAAAATAGTATATTTACGGCGCGTGTCCAGAAACGTAAAGAATGGCCCAAATCGCACGTAAATTACCTTCCGAGGCGAAGCCGAGGATGGTAAACTGCGATTTCGGGCATTCTTTATTTATGGACAAGGGCCGTATAATATGTTTCTGCGACAGTAGCGAGAAAATCGGAGAAAATTCGATTTCCTCGGCCGCGCAGCGGCCAGGAAATCGTGCTTTCGTGGCTACTGTACAGAAAAAATATTTGTCTTTCTGAGACTAATGAAAATAAAATATCTAAGATTGTTACATATTTGAAGGATAGAGGTTGGGTGGCAGAGTAGATGGAATTTATGCTAAAGTCTTAAAAATTCTGAGTAAACATATTGCTGGCCCTTTAGCCCATATATTCAATATCTCTATTAATACTGGCATGACTCTACATCTGACCTAAAGCTCTAAAAAAAGCAGAAATTATTCCTATTCATAAGGGTGGTGATTATTCATCTATGCGTAACTATCGTCCAATTTCTCTTATTTCGAATCTAGCCAAGATCTTAAAGAAAATTATTCATCTTAGATAAAGCTCATTCATTAGTTTCAAGTTTCTTGAAGGATTGTGGAATTAAGGATGCTCCTACCTTACTTAAGTCACTGAACTTAAAAATATTAATGATAGTAAGGCAGTTCTTGGAACATTTATTGATCTAAAACAGGCATTCGACACTCTTCAACGCTTCAGTATGAAATCTTACTTAATAAACTAGAATCATATGGTATCAGAGGTATAGCACATAGTTTAATTAAAGATTATCTTTTTAACAGACAGCATGCAATTAAATTTGGTGGTTACCCTAGTGAATATGTTTGTATAAATATTGGGTTACTTCAAAGATCAATCTTATAGGTCCTCTGTTATTCATTATTTACGTAAATGATTCATTGGAGTTGCTTGTGCTTATTCCTTGGGTTATGCGTACGACACTGCAATATTTGTAATGAGTTATAGCTGGACCAGTGCATGATCAATAGTTTAGAGGTAATTGGAAACTGGTTTATTAATAACAAGCTAACTTTATATTTGTACGAAACTGTCTATATCACTTTTAGTTGCACTAGTTCAAAAATTCCTGAGCATGATCTATCAATTATAATTAATAACAAAGAAATTGAGATTACGATCAACTAAGATTACGCTAACTTAT
Source organism: Anagrus nilaparvatae (assembly GCA_022575985.1). Taxonomy (NCBI): domain Eukaryota; kingdom Metazoa; phylum Arthropoda; class Insecta; order Hymenoptera; family Mymaridae; genus Anagrus; species Anagrus nilaparvatae. The sequence continues at coordinate 9,375,936 of JAKSXM010000165.1, forward strand.
GCTCATTTATTAGTAACAGACCTAGTGTTAGAAATTTCTTTTGGCGAGATAGTTTAGCTTAGGGCAATAGTTAACACACACTAAATTGCATCACCATTATAAAATGTGACGTAGCAAATCACATGTCTCTATGGTTATCTTAACAAATTATGCTTTTAGATGCCTTTAAAACCAATAAATGGGTCCAGAATAACTTTTATAGCATACATTGCTTATTTTATTCTTCGTATAAAACAATTTCTTCTTTATTTTCGAGAAAACAGTAAACAAATGGTAACCCAATATTTGTAGGCTCATCATCTGTTGGGTGTATAATATTGTGAGTCTATCGTGGAACCGTTTTCCATTCGTGAACTCCGTCATTTGACTTGCATCCTTTCACTCTCCAGTTTTTTACAAAACTGTTCTTACGGTTTAAGTTTGATACGAGCTTTATGTCATCTTCTGTGTAAATATGTTAGCTAGCGTTTAAAACTCCTGTTTACCATAGCCATTCTGCGAGCCATTCTGCAATTGCATTTTCACTGTTATTGTCAAATGAAGATCAATGAATAAATAATTATGTGAAAGATTAAATAAATAAATGGTAGATAAATATAAATGAATTAGCCTATTAACAAGCCTATTAACTACAGTTGATTGATGTGTCGTGGGTAAGGGCAAGGTTGATTGTTTGTTAGTGTAGCTTCCATCCCCCTTCAGGGTCGCCGCAATACGTCTCAATATTAGCCTATATCTAGGACATTAGTTTTTTAATTACAGAGTACTCTAAGAACTTGCTAATTTTGGACCATACGTCTTCATTTTTAAGTATCTTTGCGTGGTCAATGCCTTCTCTCTCGTTATTCAAATAGATGTACGGTCTTTCTAGTGCCATAAAAAATCAAGCAATAACTGAAGCATTATCCAGCGACGCTGTGCGATAGGCACAGGTGATTTGCAGGGCTCCTTGCCACTGAAAACTTGTCAACTTAGATGAATAGATGTTGGGATAATGGTCTCAATATGTTTACGGGTAAACAAGATAGTCTGATATTTTATGCCTTGCATTACCTGATTCAGCTTAAACTCGGCAGTTTTAACATCTTTTACCACGATAACTCATGACAAATCATCCGCGTATCCAACAGTAAAAACGTGCTCGAACATTGAAATCCTAAGATCCTGGTCATACGTGCCTAATTACCTGATTGCTCAGGTATTAATGATATGCAGCTGGAGTAACTACAATAAACTTTGGTTAATTTATAGAGGTTTCCTAGCATCCTTTATACTAAGATGCCGAATTATTTATTCCTATTTTGCATTTTCCTACCCAGCCTGCTCATAAAGATATAAAACCCCGTACTAACGCACTTACTTCATGTCACTTCAAGGTCTCTTCAATAATGACATTTTAATTTCAAGTCCGTAATCCTTCCGCTTGCTGCATTATGTTGTAAAAAGATAAGTTTTTATTTTTCCAAGTCATCCTAATTTTAGGAAACTAGCCTTAAAAATTATTGAATTTTCGCTATACACAAAAGCTAATTTAAGGTTAAGTCTATTGTACCTAAAAGGTAGTAAAATTAAAAGTATCTATTGACAAAAACTAGCTCACTAAAAGAACAAAAAAGTCTAAATAATAAATAAAAGTAAAAACAAAACAAAAAAAATGAAAAGATATCTTTATCTCAAAAACAATTATTTATGCAGCAGAAAAAATATGCATAAATTAGTTATTTAAAAAAATAAAAAAGTAAGAACAACAACAAGAATAATGCATCATTTATATTAAATACACACGATAACATTCATTTTTTAAGACACACACACACACACACACTAAAAAATATTAATGTTAGTAAGTTAGTAAGTAAAAAAAAAACATTAATTAAATTGAAATATCAATTGTTATGATCTCACTTTTTAAGAAATTAAAATATATATTTCTTTTCTTATGTCATAATCTAATACAATAATAATGCAATATTATAATTTAGAAAAAAAATAATTTTTTTATAATCTTTTAATATTATCTTTTATTTATTATTATATATGAAATTTTATAATTTAACATTTTCATTTATTATTATTAAGATTTTTATTGTTTTATAATAATAGTTAATAATTTATCTAACGTTTGATATCTTATTTTGAATATTTAGATTGATCTAGATTTTTCCTTATTGGGGTTAGTTTTCTGGGTTTGTTGTGTGGAATTTTTATGATATTTAATTATTGTTTTTGAAAGATTTTGAAATATTTGTTAAAATTAACTAAACCTGCAAAGGTTTTGAGATATTTAAGGTAAATGAATACATTGTATCAAAAGGTTTTAAATAATAAACCAAAAAACTGACAAATCACCCCCAATTTCTGAATCACTCAACAAGTATTTTTTCTATGGTAAATTCCATTGCCAATGTAAAAAAAAAATAAGAACTATCATGCTCCTTGACATCGTTGGAATCAAATTAGTATGCCTTGTGAAAGATACACAAAGTATAAACGAACGAAGTTAATAATAATTAACAACACATAGTTGATAATTATTTTGTAATTTTTTTTTTTATTATTCTGAGTAACTTGTTTATATTTATTTTGATTTTACAATAAATTTTAAATTATTGTTCTTAAGGGCACGTAATACCATTTTTTGAGTTACCGACTGAGTATCATGAATGAAAACAATGTTTAAATTAACATTTCGTATCAAAATTAAATTTTATCGATTTATCAAATAAAAAATCAAAATCGGTCGGTAAAACAGATTTTATTTTACATAATAATTATTAAATAATATCTCAATAAAAAGTAAAACTACTTATTTAAATAATTCCGCAACAAAAAAAAGTAAAAAAAATTGCACTTGCTTATTGAAAAGAACAAACGAACAAAAAAAAAAGTTCAAATAATAATATAAGATAATATAATCATATTATAATCTTCAGTGGCATCGGCCCCCTTTTTTTACATACATACAATGTAATAATATGCAACATTATAAAAAGGAGGTGCATTCTCGCGATTTTAAACGCGTGCCTTTAAAAAAAAAACTTGAGTTAGTTTAAAAAACACTTTCACCAATCCGCAATGCATTATAGTAAGATTTCTATATAACATATTTTTTCGAAGCCTCTTTTTTGTCTGTATGTGTGTTTATGTGTGTTTATGGTTCCACTCTTTCGCCACGTTCTCTATTGAAAATTATATATGAAGGGGGATTTACATTATTATAACTTGTTTTCTGCGATATATATATATATTTTTTGTTATAACAAAATACAATGTGCAATAATTTTTTGCTTTTAAATTATCCAATTTTATTTTGTAAATTGACGCCTTAGGTTCTAATTGTTACGTATTAGTATAATAATAAACATTTATTTTTACTATTGTTGAAATTCTTTCTTCGTGCATCGCTTCATGATTTTTAAAAAAATTTTCTTGGGATAGGTCAGTTTTTGGTCGTATTTATTTAAATAATTACATGTGACATAACGACAGAAATTTTTTTTGTTAAATATAATTTTTGTTTAAAAATATCATGTACACACACACTTGTACGTGTAAATTATATTTATTCATAATATTAAAATTGTGAAAGTAATAAAAAATTTTATTTAATATAAAAATTTATTTTTTAAATATCACGTTTCTAAATATTTTACGTCATGATACGTTAAGAGAGCTGTAAGATTGAAAAGGGTGAAAGTTGGGGATCTAGTTTTTTTTATAGATTATAAATGTAATTCTAATAAATTAATTTTGTTTTTATAATCTTATTAATTGGAATTTTTGACATTATTTTTAGTGTTAAAGTAACAGTTTATTTTTTTGCATTTTATTAAAGATAACCTAAAAAAAATATCTAGGTTTTTTTTAATAGTGACTCTGGGGATGTCAATTATTTGTTATGGGATTAGGTTTCACTTATGAATTTGTGGTATGACGTAGGCTTGGAGTCACTTTCTTTGCTTTTTTTTTTTTAGTTCAATGAAATTCTGATAATGTCGATATAGTCTTATCGATTCAAATACGTGCTGCAAGTCACAATCACTATCCTGCTGCGGCATTCTTAAAATTCATTTAAACAGTTTTGATTTTTACGTGAAACATTAAAAATTATTTGAAATTCAGACTGAATAATGCAGTAAACTAAAAAATTACTCAATTTATGCTATAATAATTTATAAACTTGAATTAGATAACTTGGATCAATGCTTTAAAATTCAATAGCAATTGATTTCGAATTTGATCAATAATTCAAATTTATCTATAACGTAACATGGCTACAATGATTTATTTATCAGGAAAAGTAAAAAGGTTTAACAGCTGATTAAAAACTGGTTTTTTGGCACAGAGAATAAAATAAAAAATCTTTCTTTAAAAATAGTATTAAATTTTTGCGGTAATTAAATGAATCGATACTGATTTTAAAATCATAGAAAATTACTTAACAAATCGCGGTTTTAAGTTCAATTTATAAAATTATTAAAATATTACATGATGGTTTTATATACGGTGCATAAAATTTTATGTAACTTAACAATTTGGCATCCCTTGTGGGGATTATAATTTTATTTCACTTATTTTATTTCGCAGTGTAATAAAAGCGCAATAAAATTTATATAGGGTTCTTGAAGTGATTAGTAGGAATTACTTTAAGTTTATGTACTGTAATAAGGAATTTAAGGAATGTAAACAATTAGAAAAGAATAAATTAATTTATATATATTAATATTTTAACCTTTTCTTTAACTACAGTCGCGGCGCATATTACATTCAGTTGGACACATAATAACGTCCGATCTCTTTTCCGCGTTCCACGTTCCTCCCTCGTATAATTCAAGTTTTTCCTATACATACAATGCACACACAAACATTTTTCAGAGACTTTTTAATAGTTTATGGATGGGGATTGTGTTTATAATATGGAAGGTGGCCTCCGTATGCGCGCAGGTGAAAGTCGCAAGAGCTCACGAAGACCCGAAGACGAATGGCCTCCTTCTGAAAAATAAAATAAAATGAAGAAAAAAAACTAAATAACTTTTGTATTTCGTTATATATTTTGTTATTATGCGCATGCGCTTTTATTTATTTTTCCAATTTTATAGCGGTGAAGGTTTACAAGATTTATTGGTTATGTTGGCAAGATGCCCTTTGAAAATTAACTCGATTGAAGAATTTTTCCTTATATCACCGGTCTTTTGCTCTTTGGAACGTAAATTCTTAGGAAATTCGAAATTTTCTATGAAATTCGCGGCCTTAGCAATGAGAAAAACGATGCCAAGATGCATCTCCAAAGTAGTACAATTGAAAAAACATTTATTTCTTCATTATGTCAAATGAATATTGAGATTATGAAAATATAAAATTTTCAAAAAAATCTTTACTCATCCCTGAATCAAATTAATAATTCTAAACAGTATTTAAATTGGACATAACAAAAAATTCAGTTAATTTAATCCGACTTTATTAAAAACAGCATTTTAATTTTGTCAAAAATTTGTACGTACATTAAATTAGACATTTAAATCATAATTAATTCAATAAAATTCAATTAAATAATCCAAAGTGAAGAGAAACACATACCAATAAAGAATTATACGAGCATTTAAAATTTAAAGAACTAACATGATAACATAAAACACAAGAATTATAAATTTAATTAAAAGTCATTATTAATTTAATATTAGTGAAAGTATGATAATTATTTATTACAGAAAACATAAATTGCATATTATAAAATCTGTTAAATAAATTTTTTTAGCTAAACGTTTTCTAAAGATGCGATGTGTCGATGATGGGGAATGTGGGTCGTGGATAAATAGCATGTCTCCAGATTATTTAAAAAAAGGCCCCATATAACACATAGCAATATAATAAATGTTTCTAAATATATAATTTACCATTACATGTAACATTTTTTTTATAACTTGTTTCTTCTATTCCTCTCATTTCCCCTTTCACCGTTTATGTTTGTGTTTGTATATAGTACGATTTATATCACACGCGAAAAGACAAAATGCGTATTCTATATAAATGTATTTTTATTATGTGTATGCGTTAAAATTATGTTTATCTATATTTCGCGGTTCGTGTCAATTTAGATAGTACTTGAGTTTTACAGTTTTTGGATATGGGAATTAAGTCACTAATTTTTGGTGAAGTATTGTCGAAAAGATTTGTCGAAATTTTTGCAAAATTGAAAATTTGCAGTTTTTGCTTTTAGCTGCATTTTAAAAAATTAGGATTTATCGAAAATTAAGTTCGTCGTCTTAAAATTATGCCTAAATTTTCAGAAAACTTAAATTTTTTTAAGAATTTTTAAATTTTACCAAGGAAAGGGAGGGGGGATATTCCCATAGCACTAAATAAATATTGCAATTAAGTAGAACCGAAAAATTTAAATTAAGGACAATCGCCGAAATGGATAAAATCATAAAATTTGCTATTGGAGACTAATTTTTGCCAATTTTACAGTTTTGAAGTGATTTTTCAAGCTAACGGTGCTTCGTAAATTCCAGACAAGTTTTAAAAGTAAATTGTAACGAAGTTGTAATTTCTAAATTTTTAAAAAATCTAAAATTTTGACTTAATTTCTAAAATTTGTTTTTTTATCCAGAAACTAACTTTGAAGAAAATCGAATTTAAAAAATAATTTTTAGATTCTTCAAGACGTCCAAAAAATCATATAAAAAACCACCGAACACAATTCTTTAAAGAGTCTTATAACCCCAGGTTCGCCCCTTCTCCTGCTATTTAAAAATGCTAATTTTAATGCAAAAAGTCTAAAATTTCAGCATCTGGATTAACACGAAACACTCCCTATACAAGTATAACATTATACAAATACTTCTCTTTGGAATTCCCCTTTTAGAGAGATGAGGAGTAACATATTATACATTTAATATTTCTTTTATTTTTTACAAAAAAAAACTTTTTTTTCGACTATTTGTGCTTAAAAATTTCTCACTTACAAAATACATTTTTAGAAACTAAAAGTATCATAAAAAAAAAAATTAAACATATTTTTAGCCCTTTAAAAAACGTTTTTTTAAATACCATAATTTGTAAATATAAAATATGTGTGTGTGTGTAAGTGCCACGTGATTAAAAAGTAATAAAAAAAAAAGAAAAAAACCGTAATAATACGGTAATTACATTTATAAATATTATGGCATTTAATAGGTGAGTTACTTACTTTTTTTAGCAAATTATTTTACTTACATAAAAATAATTTTACTTTCTGTTTTAAAAATTACATTGTCAGGGATATATTATTTTAACCTACAAAAACTTTTTATTTAATATTATTAGCGAAAGTTTTTTTTTTAAACTTGTCGTTTTTTTTTTTATGTACGCTAACTGACAAGTTTCGTAAATTATGACGTCATCGCCTTATAGAATATTATAAAAACGTGTATAATTTTATGTGGTGAAACTTTTTTCAGTGTGTATTTATTATTTTTTTTCAACTTTTTGCCAAATAATTTATGAAATAAAAATTTTATTTTTTTTAAAATTAGTTCATTTTTAACAGTCTTAATTTATTCAGTTATATAAAAAAAGTTTTTATTCTAACGATATTAAAACGTTAGAGCACAATAACCTTAATAAACAAGTTTGATAAAAATCAACGTTCAAAAAAAAATATGGCTCTGCATGCATAAAATAAATTGTGTGTTTTTAAGATTAAAATCTTTGTTTTTTTGTATTTCAGAAAAAAATATAATTCAGTGACGATTTTAAATTTCATTTATTTGTTATATATAAAAAATAGAAATTACAATTAACTTGTCATTAACAGGTTTAATCTTTTTAACGGTTATTTATAGCTGAATTATGATAATTATTGCGTTGTTTAATCATTTAAACGGCTATTTTTTTTTGCTAAATTGTGTAAAAAAAAAACTTTCTTTTTTAATTAAAAGGGTATTTAAAAAATAAGTAGAAAATAATCTGTTTTTTAACAATTGTGGCACAATTACAAATTTAAAGTCCAAAACTGGATTCTCCAGTCACCAACCTTGATATTTTTAAGACTGGTATTAAAAAAAATATGAGTAATAATTTATATAAACCACAAAAACCTAACCTAACTGCAATAAATCCACAAGTATTTTCGTACGATCCCTCACACTTCAGCATGTGCAATTACACATGTTGATAAATAGAACAGATGTTTATTTAACCATTGCTAAATTTAGAGTAATTTATTTGATCAAAAATATTTTTTTAATTGACAGTTGAAGTATAAAAACTTCACTGTATATCATTAACTTCAATAAAATTTTGCAAAAAAAGCAAAAATCTTTAAAACTCGTTTTTTTAAATACCACTAAATGATTTCTGACACTCTCTTAATATTCAAATGACGAAATAATTTTTTAAAAAATTTGCATAAAAATGAGAATATTGAATTTAATTAAAGTATGATTTTTCTAAGAAAAAAATAAAAAAAAAAATATTTCTTATTTATACTGTAATTATTAATAATAACAGTAATTAAAAATATATGAAACAGTTATGCAGAATTATTTTCTTAGTTTAGTTTGTGTTGTGTGTATAATATACTGTCTTGTGTATCACGACTCTAAAAATGGATAAGACAAGAGTTGTATTATGTTGTTTAACTGCTAAATTATAGTGAGAAAGAAATATTTCTTAGGGAATTATGAGATATTTTAATGTGATTTTTTCTTTAATGCCATTGATTTTATTAGTACAATTAATTTTTTTTTTTTTAATTGTGTGGAGAGGATTATTGGTTGAATTGATTTATAATAATTATGTTAATTGATCTTTTCTAGAGAAAGTCTAGTTTTGCCTGTAATTTATTTTATGGTAATTTTATGATTTTCTGAGAAGTTTCCAAAAATTTTTCGTTATTTTTTTATTGGTTTATCTGGTTCTTAAAGTTATTGCTGTTGAGGATGAATTCATGGAAGGGATAGTCTCGTTCCTAAACTTGAAAAAAGTAACAAGTTTTAACAATCCTAATTTAACATAATCTAATTCAATCGACAGGTACTACACTGTAAAAAGTAACTTTCTTAGATTTACAAAAAAAATAGAACTTTTTCGAAAAATTAGTGAATTTTCAAAAAAAATTGTAAATATTCGATAAAAATCGTAAATTTACTAAATTTAGTATATTATCGAAAAATTCGAGAATTCTCGATATTTTTTGTGATTTTACGAAAAAAGTTGTAAGTTAACAACTATTTTTCGTAAATTTACAACTATTTTTTGTAAATTTTCGAGAAAAAAATTGTAAATTATCAATTTTTCTTGTGAATTCACAAAAAAAATCGAGAATACTCGAATTTTTTGTTAATATACTAAATTTAGTAATTATACGATTTTTGTCGAATATTTACAAATTTTTTTTAAAATTTACTAATTTTTCGAAAATGTTATAATTTTTTTGTTAATATAAGAAAGTTACTTTTTACAGTGTACAGCATCTCCATGCTGAATTAAAATTTCAGAAATAGTTGCACCAGACCCAAAAATTCTTCAAAAAATGCCCATTACTTTACATCTCATAACCTAAGCAGCATTTTGGCATAAATCAAGCTTGTTCATGAACTTTATAGCTGAATTCCACGCGTTGAGACAATAATATGCTCGTAATATAGCATTTGACATAAGTGCAGAGTAAAGTACATCGTAAAAGTTAATATTGTTACTGCCATTACTAATATGAAGCATCGAGTAATAACTTGTATATGCTAGTAATGAAATATAAGGCAGTCGAGTATGAAGTATGAATGAAAGTATTATTTATTTGCATGTATATGAGTTGACAAAATTTTAAGTATGTCGTTTTTTTAAGGTGAATAAAAAGGGTGGCATAATATGTATGAACTTTGATAAAATTTTATGATTGAAACTGTAAAAAAATGACATTATACAGTAATTTGAAATTTTAATGTACCTCGCTTTCTACGATTTGACTCTGTTACACGCGGTAAATATTGTTTTGGCTTTGAAAATCTTATTGACACAATAAACAAGCAATAAACTACCGTAAAATTTTTCAGTACTAAACGCAATTTATCAGATAGTTACAGAAAAATCTAAATATGGCTAATCGTAATTAAACATAAAATATCATAAAGAAGATAATTAAATTTTAAGCTTTTTAACACTACGCTGAATAGAATCGTGAAGCTTTGAGTAAACGTGAAAAATTTATGAATATAGAGTAAAATTTCTATTATCTGGTGGAGTATGGGCCTATAATCAAATTTTCCAGTTTATTGAATTCGAATGTTAAAAATCTCACTAAAAATCATTATTTTCTATAAACGTTGATAATTTTATTATTAATAATTCATTAAAAATAAATGATACGCGATGCAGATAATTTTTTAATCAAATAGGAAAAAAGTTTTATCTTTCACTTTTTAACAGGTTATGGGCTCTTGTTAAATACGAAATATTCTGTCCTTAATATAATTCTAAATCTAACAATTATTAATTAATGGATTATAAAAAAGTCTACTAATACCAAGACCGTTGTCTTTTTTTGCTCATCTTAGTAAGAAATTGGCGAGGAAATTGGAAGAAAAACATTAAAAAATTAAATTTTGGGGCAGTTCTCGGCCTGAATACTTTCTGATTTACCCTTTTGGACAGGTTGGCGTAGGCCATATTTGAAATAGACGTATGTTATAGCGAAAAGTTAACCTGTATAAAATTTGATTCGGGGGAAACTGTACCCCACCCCCCCCCCCCTTCTCAAGACAATGGGACATAGGCTAAACTTTGGGTACGTTATCAGAAAGCTTTAAAGAGTAAAGTGTATTTCTGAGCATTTTGCCTATGAAGATTATTGCTCAGAATGAGGTTAGAAAATCTACACTAAATGTTTAGCTAATTTGATCGGGACCCAATTTCCATAAGATTTGTGCAGGATCCTGTGTTAGTCCATCCGAGTAGTAAAAACTTCTATTGCTTAAATTTTATTATAAATTCTTCATGAAATTTTTTCATCTGGAATAATGTTACGATATTAGTATTGTATTAAAATTATTATACTAGTTTTGCACTCTTTCGTCTTGTCCATGGATATTCTGCTATACATTAATGAGGCGATTGTGCTTCAGGGTCAACAACATTGGGATCACCTGCTTTAAATCGCAAATGTTCGTATTAACTTTCAGGCGTTCTTGCTTACTACTTTTACTTCCAAAAATCCTAAAAAGTTTTTTTGACATGCATCCGTTATATTTTATTCATAACTGGACAGTGTTTTTTAAATATGAGCGGCAAGTTTGAATCGTATACTTTAAATTGAAGTTTTCTAAGGTTTAATTTTGAAGACAAATCAAATAATAATTCAAAATTTTCTAAATAACTTCAAACATAACCTTTCACCAACCGTCAAATTAAAATACAATTAGAATGCAAAATTCACTCAAAAACATAACGCAAACACAATTATTTCAAAATAATTTAAATACAATCTTTCTGTAACATCTCAATCAATAAACAATTGATATATTCAAACCAAAAAAAAAATCAATTGTTTATCAATAAAAAAAAAAAAAAGAAAAATAAAAATTCAATAAAATTCCCACATGTGTTGTAGTATTGAAAAAGAATTTAAAAAAGAAGTAAGTAAAACCACAAAGTACCGTTTTACCATATCATTATCATTAATTTTTAACATTTATGTTTGTATCTTCGTACTGTCAGACTAAGAAAAAAAAAAATATTTATTTTTTTTTTTCTTAGATTCTCTTTTTCAAACAATCAATTCCCTGTTGCAGCAAAATAATATCCGTTCTTTAAAAAAAATGAAATAAGGGAATATTATACGTTAGGTAAGTTTTATAAAAACTGAAAAGCGATATTAATAACGGGTGTGTTATTATTTTGAATAAAAAAGAGGATATGCGTACAATATCCGGGGGGTGGATTTTTCTCTTGCTGGAATTACTTAATTCGCATGATCAAAAGATTTTTATCGAGTACTTAAAAAATTATTTTTCATATCGTGTATTTTTGTCGTCTGCTGTGTTTTTTTCTTAATAATACAGAGATAGGTTAACTCGGCGCCTGTTACTATTGATTTCTTGGCGCCATCATCAGACTCCTTACTTTGAGTATATTATAAACTTTACGTCAGGATGTTACTGTACACACAAAGTAATACCACTCTTCTAGCTACCTAATATCTTTGCCCAAAGGCGATTTTAACTTTATTTTATGTAGATATGAGAAAATTATTCGTGTGTGTGTTTAAGTGAATTTTCTTGGGCTGGAGACAGGACTTTGATTTTACCTTTGGGAATTTTTTTATGGTTTTAAGTATTTTTATAATTTATTTGACCCTTTCGTGGACCTCCACCGAGCTATGTGACTTACAGTGGTTCGAGATTCGAGATACAATTTTTTATCTAAAAATGTCACATCGAATCTATCAAATAATTTTCCAACTTTCTTATTTCTTATAATTGCAAAATAATAAATCTACTTTTAATTGAAAAACAAGCAAAAAAATGAAACTTTCATTTATTTACTTTTCTGATAAAACAATAGCTGTGAAAAAAAAGCGCATCTATTATTTTTTAAATTATAAACATATCCAATTATAGTCTAGATTTTTATCAAAAATTTAATTTCCGGCTTAATATGTAATAAAAAATTTCTTTACAAATAATAACGATTTGTTTCCGTTATTGCATCAAATTTGTGCATTAAAATTCTTCGACTAAATTAATAAATATTAATAAAGTTAATCAAGACGCATATAAATATTTTGAGTTAAATTAAAAAATAATGCAAAAAATTTGTACGTGCATGTCGTCAACTCGTCTCTTTCACTGTAAAATATAACCCAACATATGCACTTTTGTTGTTACAAAAAAAATAATTCGAGTAACAGATGGTAAACCGCATTACACATACTCATACACACACACACACACACATGTATAACCCTTAAAGTTAATTACGGTATTAAATGCAAATCAATAAACTCGTAAAAAAAAATGTAACAAATTTTTTTAACTCTAAAAAATGATAAACAAATTTTTATTGGAGTTTAAAAAAACATATAAAAGGGTAGTTAAAACGAAGAACATAAATTATTTCCTTTAGACTGAATCTATTGAGATAATTTTTTTGTTGATAAAATGAGTTTTTATCAAAAGCTTTTTCTTTTTACGAGGGTGGTCAATTAAACTTTGTTAGTATCCAAAAGAAATGTCCTTTTTATTTTATTGTCTGATTAAAATAAAATTTGCTGTTTATGTAAGAAATTTAATGTTTTTGTGTGTGTTTATCGAGGGGTTGATTATTATGTAAAATTTTCTATTTAGGTTTATTTATAAAGTTGATGTAACTGTTTTTAAGACGTGTTTAGAATTCTTTTTTTGGGGTTTAGTGAACAGGAAAATTATTGATAATTTATATGGTTGATATGGTTTGTTAAGATTATTAGGGGATACTTTTAGCTAATTTTTTAAGTGTGGGTGCTTGTTCATTTTTAAATTTTCGATTTTTAATGTGGCCAAAAAAATTTTTAGCGTGAAAAACTAAATTTTCTTGTCCATTGGCAGATTTGATAATAAACTAAAATAAATTAATGTAAAAAATAATTGATTATGAAAATTCAATGATTCACTTCATAAAAACTCAGAATTTTTACTTATTTATCTTTCTAAAAAGGATTTTTTTCACTGAATTTACTTTCTAACGAGAAAATTCCTCTCTCCATTGGTGGTGTCTAAAAATTCCATGAATGTTTCATTTAAATGACAAAAGTTTTGTATTTTTATTGTTTTTTAAAATTAACCATTTAAGGGCGTGCATTAATTTAATTCATTCAATTTTAAAGCATGAAAATAAATATTATTGTTGAAATCTTGAAAATTGACTAGAAAAAGAGAAGAAATATTTACAGTTATTTGTACAAACAGAAAGATTTTGGTATAATTTTGAAAATATTTAAATTTTAATGAAAAAACCTAGAGTAAAATGGTGAAATATTAAAAAGCAAACAGAAAACTGTGGTTACTAAAATAAATTAATCATGTTCTATTAATAAAATCGAAATTAAATAATTATCATAATTTTATCTAATCAGATCAAATAACAAGCATAAAAATTCTTTTATTTATGTATATTCTCCTTTTAGGAGTTAACGATTCTATACTAAACAAAAACTGAATTTTTTAATTTAAGTAATTTCAATATTAAGAGAGGCTAGCTCATTTTCATAAATATTGCTTTGAAATATTTTAAATTACATTTAATTATGCAATTAATTTACTAAATTAAAAAAAAATTATTTTTGAAATTTTGCAAAATTTGAGCCAAAAGTACCTAAAAATTCCTGAAACATTTTTGTATTTTTGGTCGCTAAAAACGTTTTTGAAGATTGAATCCATTTTTTAATCTTGTTTTTAGTAATTAACGATTTTTTGCCCAAAAAACCAAAATTTTAACTAAATTCTCTGAAAAAAATTTTGCTTCTAAAAACTGGAAGAATTTTATACTTAAATGATCATAAAACCACTGAAAAAATAGTATATTACGACCCAAGCCAGAAAATGTAAGAATTGTCCAACGAGGTTTTGAACTGCGATTTGGATCTTTCTAGAAAAGCGTAGAATATTTTAAACGACAAAATAAAGCGCATATTTACCCCTTCGCACCCCCTAATAAACAAATATACAACGCAATCTTTAGCATCCATAAACCCAATAAATTAACGAGAACGTGCCCATCTAGCCCCGACCTCCCCTACTCATCGAAACCACACTCTTAATTCATGATAATTTTAATTAGCAATAAAAAGCATAAATACAAAATAAACAATAAATATCATATTTTAATCAAAGCCTTTTTATCAAGAAAAATAATAATCAAATAAATAATTAATTTAAATATAAACAAGACACTGCGTGTACTTAAATTCTCTTATCAAAAAATTATTCAAAAAATTAAGTAGCTTCGATAAATATTAATTTATACATAATCGTTATTCATTTATCCGGATTTCAAAGTTATTGACTTGATTATAATCTAAACAAAATGAGCTTTTTTTGTCGTGTCATTTATACGCTTGCGTAAAATCCACACCATAGTTCAACCCCCTTATTTCTCTGTACTATGCGAAAACACATTTCTATTGTATACACTCGAGAGTTTATTTGCCTTGTATTATACATGTTTAAACGTTTTAAATATTTATATTTGTTGAAATAATGAGCCGGTTGATTATGCGCGCGCATTTGTCTAAGGGTTAAAGGATTTACTTTTTATTTTGTCATTTCGGCGCCATTTTTAAATATCAATTTTATATACTTGTTGCGCGCGCGCATTTAATATTTGTAATTTATTAATTAAAATATGTTCTGATGTTAACGTAATAAATCTTTTGTTATTGATTGTGTTATTTTTTGTTTTTAGCTTATTTGTTCAGCGATTATCAGGAAAGAAGATAAATTGATAAATAAAATTTTTGTTGATGCTCGCGAAAGTAGACTGAGCGTAAATCGCGTGCTATGATATGTAATAAAGATTATTCGTGTGTATGTGTGGGATTGTTAAAATATTTTTTTTTTTTTTAGATTAATTAAATTTTTATAATAGAATTAGGCTAAATTAGAAATTAATATTGTTTCTGTTTTAGTTTTATAATGGGACGATAAATAACATTTTTTTTATCATTTTTTATTATTTTGTTTGATCTTTAATTTTATGGTCATTGATTAAGGAAAAAAAGGTCGAGTTTTACTGTTAAGTGTATTCTGCAGACTGAAAAATTTTTTATCCTCTTGCAGTAAGTGGAAAATTTTTGTAGTGAATTGTAGCAATTTAAATAATTTTGAGATGATTTTTGGGTTCTGAGGATAAGATAGAATTTACTGCAGAAGTAATGAAATTTGCAAACAGTTTTAAGTCACAGCGAAATTCAGATTTAAAACTAACCTAATTAGTTGGTTACTATTACAGAATTTAAAAAAATCAAAATCTTAAAATGCTAAATGTATTCAAAAGTTTTGTCTACAGCCTAACAAATTCACACCAATTTCGCCCATGCTCTACCTTGATTTTCCCAAGCGTATCGACCTTAGGGTATATCCACATTAGATTACAATTTTTGAAATACCTTAATCCTCCGAGAACACTTTCTGAAATCTTATTTGAAAAAAAATTTTGTTTTATCAGTATATCTTATAGTAAAACAACAGTATCGATTAGATCTTGACCTTTGTAGGTTATGTTCTTAAACTTTTGGGATTAAAAACAAGAGTTTTTGGCTCTCTTAAGAGAATTTATCTTCATAAAACATAAATTATGTCTTTGGAAAATTTATCAAATATTGTTTTATAACTTGATATTTACAAGTTTAAAGTTTTTATGAGTAGCTGATTAATTTATTGTTTTAAAAGTTTCAAAAACGCATTAGAATTCATTAATAAATAATAAGACGTAGCGAGGAATAAATGGTCCAAAAGTATAAGAAAGATGATCTTAAAAACAAAATCGTTAAATTCTCCAGAAAACATTCCTAGAAACCAAATTACGCGTGAAGTAAATAGCATAAAAAAATGTTTGTTCGAAATTTTTGGCATTAAATGTCCGTTAAGTTAAACATATCGAAAAAATCTATTTAAAATCTGACTTGTTTGAAGATTTTTAAGAATGCAATAAAAGATTTCTTTGAATCCTCAAGTACTTGGTTTTATGTTTGGTAAATACTCTGAACCATTAAGAAATATTTGCTTTATATATAAGAAACCATAAAATGGAATTTGAAGTTTTTACTTCTTTTTAAAAATATTTTATCAGTACTCGAGATAATATTTTAGTGAAAAAAATTGAAGATAAAAATTTTATTGAAAAAGTTCATTAAACTCAAATACTCAATTGTTAAAAATGTTAGGTTAGGTTATGCTAAAACTATAATATTATAGCCAAAGCTTTTAAAGTTTGTTTCGAAAGTTTAGCTTATATATACTCTCAGTTGGCTTAATAGTTTGCCTTAAGGCGTTTAGTCAAAAGTTGAATTTAATATACTGTATTATATGTTGTTCTTTGATTGTAATTTGTAATTATTTAGAGAGTATGGATAAATTTCGTTTTATTTAAATTACTACTATATGGCTTTTGTTTGAGAATTTTCGGATGGGGTTTGAATTATATGAGAAATTTTGAGGTTAAAATGCTGAGTTGGTTACTCTGGATTTAATATTGTTCTTTGAATAAATAAAGACTATAGAAAAAATTTATGGTTTTTTTAAATTTGCGTTTTTTTGTGTATTAAGGCTGGTTTATAATTTTACCAAAGGTTCAAATTATCCTTATTGACAATCAATTTAGCAAATTTTGTATTCCTAAGCAAAATCCTTCAAATTTTTGCATTAATTTAAGCCCAAAATTCAAGCAAATTATTGAATTCCCAACTTGAAAAACCTAACAGCATAGAATCTTGCTGCATAATACCCTAGTAATTCATTAATAAAAATGTCATCCTATTAACCAAGAAACACTTACATAACCAATTCGACCTAGCAATTAAGCCAGCAAAAAAATAATCAAAAAATTCGTTATGAGTGACTAAATTTTTTCATTAAAAAATAAAATAAAATCCTATATAATAATAAATATTACACAATAATTGCAAGTGGTAAATTATTATTATAAATAGTGTTGCAAAAAAATAAAAAGTTATTATATTTCTTCTCTCTAGTTCGTTACAATCATTAAACATTTCTTTAATAATATAACATTAATCCTTAGAGTATAAAAAAGTAACATTTTATTAAATCATATTATTTAATTTAAAAAGCAAAAAAATAATAAAAATCCGTTATAATATTATTGTCTTTTACTATTATTCTTCATTTTTTACATTAAAGATGGAAAATTAAGTAGTAGGAAAACGAAGTAACGGTTGTATTATGTGAAATTTATATTTGAGTCAATAGGTTATTTTGGTTATTGTGTGGTTTTAACGAATAATAAAAATTAGTCAAAAAATTTTTTTTAGGTGCAGTTTTTTTTTTAATCGTCGATTGTTTTTTTTTAGTCAGTCTATTTTATAGATTTTTTTTACTATTTAATTTGTATATGTGAAAGCAAAGCTGTTTTGTCCTAATTTTTATGCTTGAAAGCACACTGGGACCGACGATATAAATGCATGTAAATACGTTTGTATTTATTTTCTTGAAACATCAGAAAATATTTTCATTTAAGTAAATAATAAAAAATCATTTGTTTCATTTACATTAGAAAATCGTTTATTTGCTTTATTTTTTAAAGATTTTTAATTTCTAATTTAGAAGCTACTTGAGAGTTGAAAGAAATAGGTTATGTGTGTCCTTTGTCTTGTTTGATGCTCATAACCTCTAAATTACCTATGACAATTTTTGATTCCGGGAAAAATTGGGTTTGCTTCTGTCAAGTCAGATTTTTAGATATCCTACTTCCTACTTATGATAACTTGTTACATTTTTTCCGGCTGTAATATTCTAGTGGAAATTTCAGCTCCGTTATGCTACAGTGGTCAGAGTTTCACCATCTTGCTATCAGAGATCTTTATTGGCTATAAGAAATAATTTTTTGCTAGTATTTAACTAAACGAAATTAACATTAAAAAGGTTTAAAAACTGAAAAGCTCTCAAAAATTAAAAATCCATGACTTAAAATAAAATCGATAACACTGCAACCAAAAATCCTATCATCAATTTAGCATTAAACGAAACATAAAAACACCACAGTCCAAAATTAAAACCTTATTATAAATAACGTTAATTTGAGTAACCTCTATAAATTAGCAATAGAACCACAATACGTGAACCCAAGAACAAAACAGCAATAAATTATAACCAAAGTATCCGAAGCATATTAAAATGAAAAAGAAAGTGATTAGAGCGGTTATATTATATTATATCCATTCGTAATCAATTAATATCATGGTCATTGGCCATATAAAATCAGTTGAAATTTCTAAAATAACAAAAATTTTTTTTAAAATTTGCTTTATCGCAATGCGGTATTTAAAAAATCAAATTAAAATTCTATGCTCAAAACTTGGTTACTGATAAGGAAGTGGTTTAATTCTAGTATAATTTTATCAATTTATGGTTCTTTTTTTCTCTCGTGTGAATAATATTATTTTTTTTAAAAATTCAAAAAATAATTTTATTTGATAAAAAAAAAATAATAGGAATAATATTATGTATAAAAAAAATCCGAAGGTAATAAAGAAGTGAACGGTAGATTATTTTTCGCCTGAATGATTCCGCTGGTTTTCTCTAATCAAGTATGATATTTATTATTTAAGTTAACAATTGCTAACCAATAAAAATTCTTATAAATTCAGTAGTTTTTTTTGTTATTTTTTTTTTTTTGTGGCAATCGTTTTGTGATTATTAGACTGATAATTATTTAATATGTTATTATTATTACTTTATCTTGAGTTCTTTTTTTTTTTAATTGAAAAAAAATAACACAGGAAATGTATAATAATTTATTTTGTATCAGTTATTGTAATTGATAATTGTTTTTGGACGATTGGTATGAGAGGATTTATGTTGGTTTGAGAGAGTTTTTTTCGGTTATTTGAAAAATTTTTGATATGTCAGTAGGAAGCAAATTTTGAGGGTTCAATATTCAAAAAATACTTTGGATACAATTTGATTACTCACTGCTAATTTTTAGGGAGCATCCATAAATTACGTCTCTAATTTGATCTAAAACACGTGGACCAAACAAAAAACAAATATAAAAACTTTATCAAAAATGACCCACATATACATGTACACAACCTCAATATTGAGTCAATAATTAAGCTTCAACAAGAGCTGAATAAGCTTAAGAGCCCAGTAGCAATAAAATAAAGAAAATTTTCCGGCAATTTAAACTATTTTAGGTACATAAAACAATTTGGAAATGATCCAAATTTCCTGTACTCTCCTTGTAAGAGTATATTTTAGAAAGTTTCTTAATGATATTTTGATTAATTATGCTGATAATGTAAACGTTATTAAAAATATTAAGTACGTATTATTTATTTTTAGCTTATTATAATAATAAACTACCTGCCTCGGAGAGCTTAAAATTTTATTATCTTATCAGGGTTTTTTATTATGTTTATGAATAAATATGTTGGAATATTTAAATTTTCAAATTAAAATATTTTAACAAAAATTCTATTTTTTTATAAAATAATTTTTTCAAATCTATAAATCCAAATTTTTTATGAATGAGTTCTAAATAATAAAGATATTTTTTTGCTTTAATATTTATTACAGCCTAAGGGTTTTACATGTTTTTGACTGAAATATACACAATAATAAATTTTTATATCAAGATACAAATTCTCATTATTTGCTTTTATAACATTTTCTACTGTTAGTACTTTTAAAAAAATATACACTGTAAAAATTCTTGTTCAGATAATTACCACCTGGGTAGTAAAATCACTATTTGTAAATTTACTACCCAGATAGTAAAAATAAATCAAAATAATGGTCTCGATCAAGAGGGTGGGGAGGATCAAATGGGGCTAGCTTGTCCAAAATTTTTTATCCAAAAAATAACGATTCCTGGCCTCCTATTTGTAGTTCATAAAACGAAACTCGATCAAAATATTGAAACTTTATTTGTTCTATTTGAGTCTTAATTAGAAATAACGATTGTTGAACTGTACAACAGTAGTAGTAGCGAGTAGAAATAATGCTAATGAAGTATGCAAAAGTTTAAATCTATAGAAACTGTAAAGTTAGCAAACTGAAATTCTTGTTTGATTTGCACTAAGAAAAACTCTTCATTTATTAATAAAATTCAAAAATTTCAAAACTTATTCAGTCTTCCAAAAAAATATTTATCAATTAACTAAAAACAACCTACTTCAATTTTGTTTTTTTATTAAAAAAAATTCAGAATTAATTTATTATATAATTTTTACATTTTAAGTAAATATTAAATTCCCAAAGTGTTTATATAATTTAATCATCATTATATTCTAAAAAAGAGGTCATAATCATAATATTTTATTATTAAAGTTTTAAATATAATAAAAATTACATAAAAACATTGAATATAAATAATTTATAGAAATAAAATAGAAAATGAGATTTGTTTTTCAAAAATTTTCTTTTCAAATATAATAGGAAATATTGTTATTGACAGTTTTAAATTATACGTTTTATTAAAGTTTTTATGCATTTTGAGCAGTTTAAAAATGTGATTTTGTTATTAAATTATATGAATTTTGTAAATATTTTATGTTTGAATTAAAATATTGAATTTTAGTTAATTATTGTGGGCATGTTTTTGATGGGTTTGGATTTTGACGAGTGAATTTTAAAGTTGGTGATTGTTGTAGGGAGTAATTAGAGTAGACTGAAAAAAATTGACAAGTGAAATGAAGGTTTTGAAAAATTCTAGTATTGTCATAGACAGGAATCTCCTAGACTTTGAAAGTTTCGGCTCTATTTTTGAAGAAAATGTCCTTTGTAACTCAGGAATGTTTCCTGTGAATGTAATGAAAACTTTACTATTGATTCAATGCAGTTCGAGATGCAGTTGTATTACAACTTCGTAAGTTTCCTGGACTTGACATGCATGAATCCTCAGAAAACTTCCAAGGTTCATGAACTAATTACACTTGTCGAGACGTTTGTAATGCATCGCAAAGACTCGGGAAAAATTTAAATTATGAATTTTACATTTGCTAATTTCGAGATTTTCTGTAACCTAATTTTTGAGTTTTATAAAAATAATGAAATAGCGACACTTATAGATTATTTTTTAAAAATTCTTTCGAGTTTTTTGCCACCCACGATATTACAAAGTTCTCAGATAGTTTATAGTTATTGGTGTCTTTTAAAGGAACCGAAAAAAGAGACATAAAAATTCTTATAAAATTAGAGAATTTGTTATTATCATCATCAAAGGTAAAAAAAGTAAAGTCAATGTGAATTTAAAAAAAAATTCACTAAAATTCACACAATGTAATATAAAAGAGAAATTTTTGGTTTGGCTTATTCGCCACCCAACATGATTCAAAACAAGACATTTAAAAAAAAATGAAGAAGATAACCATGAAGATAACAATGCGATGATGATGAAGCTATAATTTTTGTTTCTTTTAAGAGCGTCAGTAAAATACAAGTTTATACACGTAAAATTGGCATTTAAAATAAATCTCTGCTATTTTGTACCTAATAGGTGACGTTACTGTACTAAAAAAATCTTAATCCAATGTTTAAATTTTGACTAATGCGTATAACGTAAGGACTAGAAAATTAGCCTAAACTAAATATTTTTTAGGAATTGCAAGTGATTAATTCTACTAGATGGAAGATGATGGAGAGGGGGGGGGGGTGAGAGAAATTCATCGCGTCCTTAAAGCGTTAATTTATAAAGTTCTCAAGGTATTTTTTCATCACTATATGCTAGTCTGAAAATTTGATTTTTAAAAGTCAAGGAATTCTATTTGTCGCAAGCAGTATTCCACTTGTGGCTAGCGGAATTTTTTTCCTTGCTCAGACGCTTACAAATATAAGTTGAAATGTTATACGTAAAAAATTGAAAAAATAGTGTATTTTCGGCTAGTGCTTTTAAAAGTAAAGATCGGTCCAAATCACACGTAAATTAAATTAATTAGTAAACTGCAATTTGAGCTTTTTTTGATTTATGGACAAGGGCCGTATAAAATTTTTTTACGCCAGTGTTGAGAAAAGGTGTCTTCGCTATACGCACAGCGTTTGGGAAATGCAGGCTTTCAGGCTGCTAATCAGAAAAAATTTCTTGTCAGTGGCCAGATATCATGACTCGATTCGAAAATATGTATTTTTTAGCCATTGATGAAAAAAAATTATGCTTTGCCCTCGGTCTACGCCTCGGGTTGAAATTTGCGTGTAATTTGGGCTATTCTTTATTTTTGCGACCTAGGATAAACATATACTATTCTAGCTCATTTAGGATATGGGCGCAGTCATGTTAAAAAATTTTTTTGCCCTTCCGGGCGTAAAACTAGTGCGTAAAGAATTTTCTGCACTCGTTCTTCATCTAGGAGTAGCAAAAAAAATATTGTAAGCACCATGGGCGAAATATTCGTGCTAGTGCTCACGCTTGCAATCGTTTCAGGAATAACAAAAAATTTTGCTAGCCACAAGCGGAATAACTCCGCTAGCGGCAAGCGTATTTTTTTTCAGCGTATGTTTTGTAGGAATTTGTGAAAAAATTGCAAATTCAAAACTGTTTTCCATAAAATCGAAAAAAAACGAGAATTCCTGATTTTTTCGAAAATTTATTAATTTTTCACAAATAGTATTTACTTTTATATTTACAGAATCGAAGTTAAAAACTGTACATTTATGCAAATGAAAGCTTTCTTTGTTGTTAAAAATCAATTAAATTCCATTTAAAAATTTTAAAAATCAATTCCCTTTTTGTTTTTAGCCGGAATCCTATACTAAAAGTTCGAAATGCACTTGCCCTCTCCAATCCAAGTCCTTGCTCAGCGTAACATTTTGGCATCCCGCTTAATTTAACCGACATCAAAAAAAGCTCAATTTGATTTTATAATCTAATGAGCAATAATAAAAAGAACTAATTAAAACTGTAATTACATAATAATTGCGTTACATAAAAGCAATAAATTTAAAAAAATTACATACATCTATAATATGTAAACATAATATTAAATTACATTTTGATAATAAAATATAATACACATTATTAATCCGATACGCCACCTGCAGCCTTAACAATGTAATTATTATTTGTAATACTTAAAATACAAAATGTTTATACACACAGACACACATAAACACAAGTTTTTTTTGTTAGGATTTAATAATAATTTATAATAATAATCGCAAAATATATCTATTAAGAAGTTATCGACAGAGAGAATGGTATAATACGATACGACGACAGCGACAAAAAAGTATTATACATCTGTCTTTCTTCAATTTACCCCTTCCATTTATTTTTTGACATTACATACAAGTTTTAAATATTACTAGCTTTTTTTGATCCTGAAATTGTGTGTATATTATAAAAAAGTTATCCTGCGCGCGTCAATTTAAGCAGATATATAATAATAATATTACAACAAACACACCGGTTTTATACGTGTGCCGGGAAAATCTCTATGTATGTGTCTTTATACATTTAAACAAACCAATATGGCTGGCTTTTACATACATACACTCAACGGAGTTTCTCTATTATAAACTAACACATATGCATTTTCTCTACATGCAAAAAAAAAACGACTCAACTTTGTGTTTCCCAGTACTTTATATACTTGCCAGTCTCAGTTTTGCCCTTTATAGATTAAGTACTCAATTTTACAAACTTTTATTCGACGAATTGTTAATTTTTATTTATTTTTTAGTTAATCTCAGTGATTGATTTTTAATTAATCGTGACTTTGAGTGTACGTAATTTTAATTAATTAGTGCTTGAAAAATCTTGTTTTAAAAGAAAACTTGAATTAAAAACTACGTGAATAATGCTTTAATTTTTGGCAAATGCTAATACAAAAAATGTAATGACAATATTTTAATTAAAATGTGGCGGCGCTGTTGTTGATTTGTAAAATAAAAACTTATTTAAAGAGCGCATTCTCTTCTGGTATTTCAAACATATTGTACGAGAAAATCTCTGTCTATATAAAATTTTTTATTTTAAGTTTTATATTTGTCTATATTATGTGACAATATTAATGTATAATGTGTGTTGTACAAATTTAGTGTCGCGAAAAATCAACTTTTTTTTCAAGAATTTATATTTAATTTTTTTTTTGCGTGTACACGTGTAGTCAAATATTTTTCAGTGTATGCGTGAAATTTTTTTCTTAAAAATACATTGTTGCCAAATTTGGCGAAATGAAAAATATTTGTTTATTTATTTAAATAATAATTGTGAAATATTGAAAAATTTTTTCGGTGTTTTTTAAAATTAAAAAAAGAGTTACTTGGAATTAAAAAAAAAAAAAACTTGGGATCATTGAACGAGGAACAGGAATTGAAAAAAAAAATTCTTTTTTAAAAGGAAGTGTATTATAATTTTTTTTTGTGTTTTACATTATGTGAAAGAGTTTAGTCTAAGAAGTATGTGTAAAAAATTATATGTGAATAAAAAATAGTTCTTTTGACTCCATATTTTTCGGAGTTCGATTCGATCATGAGAATAAAAGAAGTGATCATATAAAAATGAAAAAACCTCGGTAAGTTTTTGTTTTGAAAAAAAAATTTATTTAATTTAGAGTCGAAAATTAAAAAAAAAATGATTCTCCTTTTATGTAAACTAAAATAATGCATTATTAGAAAGTTTGTATAAACTGCAAGGACAACCTGAAAATTCCAGAGAGAAGAAGCAGGCTGCAGCACTAGTAGTTGTGACGCTCTCTCTCTATCTCTCTCTCTCACTCTTTCTGTTTCCCCACTAAAAAGTATAAGATTTACGAGTTATCGTTCTTATTCATTTTAATTCTTGTTTTATTATCTTTCTCAATTTATTTTTTCAAAAATAAACTAAAATTTGAAAAAATATTTTTTATTCGGTATTAAAATTATTTACTGCAGCGTTGTCTTGAACGAGTAAATTTTCTCGTTCAGGTGTATTGTAGGTTATAAAGATACATAATACTCTAGAAAACAGCTGCCCTTTTTTCAAATTCTCCTTTTTATTTTTTCTCATACATCAAATTTCTCTACCCATTGAAAAAAAAGTCTGGTTTTAAAAATCTTTTTGTAATTAAAATATTCACGTTAAATAAATTGACCTCGTTTAGTTTTTGCCTGTAAGACGTTGTAGTCGATCGAAGTCAAGACCGCATAGATTTTTTCGAACTTTGATTATTTTTTTTGACGAGGTCAAGTTTTTTTTAATAAAAAAAATTGAGAATGGTCCAGGATATTTTCATTTAAAAAGAGAATGCGCTGGGTTTTTTCACTATCCTAGCTAAAATATTTCTTCTGTCCCCTTCTATTTTTCTTTCTCTTTCTGTTCTTTCTCTATCTTGCAAAAAAATTTTTTTAAAGTTTCTTTGAATAATACGAAAGTTTTTCTATTCAAAGAAGAAAAAAAAAACTTTCATAATTTTTATTTATTTTTATTAGAGTTCGATTATTTAGTTAATATTCAGAAGTAAATTATTATTAGAGACTTTTGTAACAAAGAGATTGTAAAATATTAAAAAAATTAACCTCGATTTTCTATCTTTCTCTGTCTGTCTTTGAATGTGTGTTTTGTAATATTTTTTTTTTATTAATAGATTTCAGTTTTTTTTTTTTTTGCAAAGTTAATTTATTTTAGGCTAATTTTTTAATTTGACATTTTGATAACCAGCAGTTAATTACAGGCCGAGTTAGAATGTGAGCGTATTATCAAGTTCTTTCTGCAGTCATTATGACACTGCACTTTGCACTTTTTCTTGCACGAAACTTTCTATAGACTGAAATTACTAAAAAATAGCTAAAAATAAACGGAGAAAAAAATAATTAAACAAAAGAGCGAATATTTTCGTGCAAATTCAGTATTGTGCAACGAAATTATTATTAAGTCATTGTTAAAAAACTTTGTAATGGATAATTAGAACAGCAAACAATTTAAATATTACTTCATTTTAATTACACTTATGACATAATAACTCAAACGTTTATGGGATTTTCGAGAAATTTAATGAACTAACGGCCCGTTATGATAGCGAAATCGAAAATATAAATTTTAATATTTCTCATGACTGTGCGAATTATTACCAGCTGACGGTGTATTTTAAATGAAAGTTCGATTTTTTAGGTTATGAAAGCGATAAAAAATTCAAATCAGCACCAAAACTCCACCAATTTCTCCCAAAACCTAAAAAACCAAAAAAAAATATGATGTAACCCCTGCCTATGTAATCCATAACAATAAGTCAATGTCGAATGATTTAATATATCCCGTTACATGACAGCTCCCTCATACATAATAATAATAATTAATAAAAAATTAATTAGAGGATAACAATCGTAATATCAACTCTGCTTGAATAACAACTCCTCTTATTTACCAAAGCTTAATTCATTTATTTATTTAACTCAAATTACGTATTTAAATAAAACAATTATTTTGGTGTCGGTTATTTTTAGGGACGAATCCTAAGGGATCTTTCATTGTTTAATAATCGTGTTCTTTAAAGACTGATAATAATAAAGCAATACATCAGGAAGAGAAAAAAAAAAATTTGAATAGTCATTACGATTTAATACACGAGTAACATAATCTACACACACGTGTATGAAATACAAATTTTTTACGTTTTCGTAAGATAGATTAAAATGCGTCCTCGACCGAGTTTTAATAATTTTTGTAAAAAAAAAATCTAGAATATTAAAATAAACAAAAATTTTTCTCAATTATTTAATGTTTAATTTACTGTAAAATAAAATAACGATTCAAACGGTACTGTAATCTAAAAAGGTATGTCATATCCGTTTTTATTAACCGAAACGCACCGATTACTTTATTAATTTTCTTATATAAGGTCAGTCCCTTAATACTAACCACCCTGCATGTATAAATTTCCCCTAGAAAAAAAAATTTATCGAATAAAAAATAAGTCTTCTTTTATAAATACGTGTAATTATTACGTTATTATTATTATAGACAACCTAACAACAAACGAATTACTACTTGTCAATAAAAGGTACTTGAACCTTTTGTAATAAAATCTATATTGTGTTTTATTGTTGTAGACAAAGATGGAGTATTTTTTTTTTTGATTGATTTGTTTTTTTGTTTTGTTAATTTTTTTTATAAAACAATTAATTTTTTAAAGAATTATTATGTAACGCGGTAAATTATTGTTTTAGTTTAGTTTGGTATGTTTTTTATATGAATTTTTTTGAAAAGTAACGGTTGTGATTGAATTTTTTTTTATCAGATTTTGGAATAAATTTGACTGTAGAATTCAATTTTTAAATATACGTAATCATCGGTTACTTTTTTTTATCTAAGTCGGTTTTTTTTTAAAAATGGGACGTTAAGTTATTGATAAATTTTTTTCGGTTATTATAAAAATATGATTTAATAGTATAAAATAAAATAATATATTTAATTTTTAAAAAATCTTGTTATATAAAAATGATTATTTAACGTTTATATTGTCTTTTGTTGTTGTGTACGAGCATAAATAAAATGATTGATTATTATCTTCTACTATAGAGTTTAACGTTACCTTTCTTCTTCTTTTTTTGCATGTCAACCACAGCGAAGCTTTGAATTATTTATTCAGAAGCAGAAATATTTTATGAAAGGTTTTTACGAAAAATTATTCTCGCAAGTGAAATGATTTCTAGAGAGTATATAATGGCGGTGGATTACAAGCGGGTTTAATTTTGAGATTCTGTGGCCGGATAAATGTCTTTTAGGTTCTGTAGTAGTCTTAGGCGTAATTTCTGTTTTTCTATTATTCGGGATAGTTACGAGATTTAACCCGAAAAAAATGAAAATAGGCGACTTTGGCGTCCGAGCCTTAAATTTGGACCCAGTTGTGTTTAGGCGAAAAACTTAAAAAAATATTTAGCCGACGCTCGAGCCGACGATTCTGAGCAGACTGCACATTTGTAAACCGGGAAAATTTTGCAAAATTTTCTGGAACTCTTTTTTAGTTAAAATTAATTTCGAAAATAATTTATAAATAATAAAAATAATTTCGAAATTGCGGCGAAAATTTGCCAATCCACTTTATCCCGAAACTGTTTTTCAATTAGTCCAGATTTCATGCTGATGTTCCTTATCAAAATTAATAACTTACATGGAACATGTTTGTGTTTACTGATTTTTTATCTATTACAAACATTCTAGTTACCTAAAGTATCTTGTAATATAACTTTAGTCCCCGGATTACTCTGCTCCTAAACCCAGATTATTCTGAGTCTCTAAATCGAAATTATGTATTGACTATCGTCCAGTCAATGCCCTGGCGGTAAAAGACGCGTATCCGATTCCTAATCTGGAAGGTATGTTGGAGCAAATTCGTAAAGCACGGTATATTAGCGTTTTAGATTTGAAATTAGCGTATAACCAGGTTACATTACATACAAACTCTAGGGATATCACAGCTGTAGCAATACCAGGACGAGGCTTGTTCAGATTCAAGAGATTTACTTTTGTGCTGTCCAATGCACCAGCAAGATGATGCAGACTTATGAGGAAAATTTTGGGTTCCGAATTTAAACCATAAGCTGGGGCGTATTTTGACGACATCTACATTGCGATGGAAACGTTTGAAGAACATTTGTACCTCGATTTATACTGGCTCTGTCGAGTAATCGAGGCGGTGAAAAACGCTGGTCTTTCCATTAACCGTGAAAAGTGTGATTTTTGAAGGATTTTTGAGCATCTAGCGTTGTTTATTTACCGCGTAGAAAAAAAAGGACCGATGAAGAGAGGAATAAACCTACTATATAGTCGAATACCCAGCTCCTAAAAATATTAAAAAGTTGCGTAGATTCCTTGGAATGATAGGATGGTACAGCAGCTTCAAAGATGGGATCGCTTAGCACAAACTTCCACTTGTCAAATTACTACACAAAAATGTACAGTGGGAATGGGGAGACGATCGAGAAAACGCGTTTCAGGTTCTAAAAGATGCGCTAATTAAGGCTCCAGTGTTGGCGAGACTAGACTATACGAAAATTTTCACGCTTCAAACGGTCGCTTCGAATTTTGCGTTTGATGGCGTACTTACACAAGAACACGAAGATGGCGAACATCCCATGGCTTGTCAG
This sequence comes from Anagrus nilaparvatae, assembly GCA_022575985.1. Classification (NCBI taxonomy): domain Eukaryota; kingdom Metazoa; phylum Arthropoda; class Insecta; order Hymenoptera; family Mymaridae; genus Anagrus; species Anagrus nilaparvatae. The sequence continues at coordinate 9,405,689 of JAKSXM010000165.1, forward strand.
CAGAGTATTGCCCACCACTGAGCGTAATTATTCGGTAACCGAAAATGAAGCTCTCGCAATCCTGTGGAGCATGAGAAAATTGCGAACTTGATACGTTGGGTTTGAATCTTAGAGTATCTGTCAAACAGCTTCACAACCGTTTAATACGCTATGCTGCCAAACAATTTTGCCCAGAATTATAGTTCGTTGTGATGATGTAGCAGATTAGCGTCCTGTTGACGAAATAGCGTATACTCTTGGTGCCTTAAACACAGGATTTTCTTTCGACCCACCGTGGCAGGAAGCTTATACGTCTAGCCCATCAGGTAGTGGCATGAATACGGGTGCTATAGTGCAGAGCCGTGCTCCTGTAAAACAGGTCTTTTTAACTGCACAAAGCGTTGCCGTGAAAAATGCCAAAAGATTTAAAAGAATTTTATCGAAATTCAAGAATTTTAATTTTAGTCAGATATTAATTCAAGGAAAATCAGTGCAAAATTTAAAACTCAATTAAATTAAATCTGATTTGATTAGAAATCAAATCTATACCACAAATCCATATTAAAACCTTGATTATTCAATAATTAAAACACACCAATACGATAACAATTTAATTAAAGTAAAAAAAAAGCTCGCTCATAAATTATAAAATCAATTTCTTTATATCTAATTAACAAGGTAATTTCATATTTATAGTTACATGTATAGCCTATAATTATATTTCATTTTTATATAATTGTAAAAACCTAGCGAAACTAAGTTAAAGTAACGTATATACCAACAATAATGCAAAATAAAAAAAAACTCGAATCATTAAAAAAATGTACAATACCCGTACATGCATTAACTAAAAAACAGTCAATACTCCAATAATACGACATTAATTTTTATATATTTTCCCTTCTCGATATAATATCCAAGCGATAATTCTCTCGCGTTCTTTTTCTTTTTCGTACATTCACCCCTCATGGGACCAAAAAAAAAAAGAAGCAAACTAACATATTTAATATCGATATTTATAATAATATGTGCAGACTTTTATTATATTTTCTTTTCTTTATTATATATTAAAACATGAAACAAAATGTCCATAATATAATAACGTTTTACTGAAGCGTAACCATGTGGTCAAAGTATAAGATAATAATAATATAAAAATATTGCAATATATATATGTATTTTTTATTTATTGTGTTTTTGTAATTACGAGGGTGTAGAAGGACTGAAGCTATGTGACTGTGAATAATTAAACGTGTGTTTAACTGAAAATATTTGCTTTTTTAAAAAAAGATTGTTTTTATTGTTCTTTGAAGCTTTTGCTTGGTTATTTAATCGAAAATTTTATTTTTTGTTTGAATTTTTTTCTCGCAAGTGAAATGTACTTTGAAGAGTATAAAAGGAAGTAGAAAGTATGAGTTTTGAGTTAATCAAATTTTTTAGTTCTTTTTTTTTTAATTTTTCTCACAAGTGAAATGCGTTTTGAAGAGTATAAAATAAGATACATCAGTCAATTTTATTGCAGCTGCTTTAAAAGTTTCTAAGAAAACTAGATGAGTTAGGGTGCAAGGGGTTAGGCATTGAAAATTAAAGCATTACATATATAAATTGAAGCTAATCCAGAAAAGCACAAGAAAAAAACTCTCAAAGTTCTTGCACTTTGACAGTACTCACACACGAACGCACAAAAAAGCAGGCAAAAAAGCCTTTTAATAAAACTTAGGATGCAAACTTTCTTCCCGGATTATTATTACATAATAAAAAAAAGTCATAATTGAAAGCACAGTAAAAATAAAAAAGTGTGTTTAGAAGAGCTTATATAATAAGTAATACAAGATCAAAGACTTTTTTTTGAATAAATAAATGTCAAAGGGTGCATGTTTTAAAAAAAACTACATCATTAACGTCGCTTTTATATTGTTGTAGTGATAAAAAAGGGACGATAAGAAAGAAAAAAAATGAAATTTTTTAAAAGCTTATAATTTTTAAAAGCTGTTTCTTTAAAAGTATTTAATACACTTGAAATTGATATATTTATTTTAAGTATTTTCTTAGGTTTTTCTCTCGAGTACTGTCAACCCTTATCACTGTAGTTTTTTGGCTTTTTTTTTTATTTAATAAAAAAACTTTTTAATTATATTAAATAAAATTACAAACTTTTTCTTTCTTAATTCCTAAAGCTACGTAATAAAAAAATTCTTGATTGTAATATTGCAGTTAATACTGTTTAAGAAGAAAAAAAAAGTATTAGAAAACACGTGGTTGACCAAAGTTAAAAATGAATTTAGGTCAGTCTCTCTATAATATGCTCTTTTTTATTTTATTTATTTACTCTAAGGCTTTACATAATAACATTAGAATTTTATTTTATGCTTGTTTTTTTCTTCTTTTTTTTATAATCAATTTTTTTTTAGTCTGGCTGAGTTTCGGTCTCTGTCATAATGTTTTTGAAGTTTTTTTAATAATTTTGTCTTTTTTTTTGTTATATAAGGCATTAATTTAAAATTTGAAATTTTTTTGGTTACCTAGACCTTAAATTTGGTGTGGAAGTTTCTGCCCTCGTTATGCGCTTAGGCAGGTAGAAAATACAAGCGTCCTGGGGCAAAAAAACTTCGAATTCGTTTATATCAGTCGCCACCTGCTAAAACTTTTGCGCCCTTGATACTTAATATTTTGCTAAGTTTAAAAGTTGAGTGCGATTTGGGGATTTAAACGTTTCGATAATCAGATCCAAATCTAGCATCGATAAGAACTGAATTATCTAAACAATATTATCATCTGATCTATTTTCTTCCCAGAACTAATCACCGGCCAATTAACTCAAACAAAACACCTACTTTCCCAACCCTACAAACCAAACCCAACCCAAAACAATCAATCAACACTTAAGCCACCGGGCAATTACCTGCTAAAAAATCTACATAAATTTCTATAAAAATGAAATAAAATTCTCACGACTATATTATTTATCCTAAGATTTTTGACTACACTTATTCTTCACTCTACCCAACAATAGCAAAGAATAATAATAAAAAAAACCCTCGTCATATAACTGAGTGACTCTCATAGGAATATAAAAAAATAAATCCCTTTTTTATACACGAGTTAAACAGAAGGGAAAATAATATTCCCCCTTTTTTTTCCCTAACTTTACTATTCTCATATTATAATTTTTTAAATCTTTTTTCTGTTACAGGTGAGTTTCTTTTTTACCAATTTTACTGATATCTCCTTGCTGTACTGTAAGTTTTTTTTCTAGTACTTTTTTTTTGGAAACAGATGTGGTTTAGACAATAGTTAATTACGAGAAGGTATACAATTGATGAATTGTTTTTTTAGAAAAGCTAAACTGTAAATTTTGTACCGCTAAGTCTTAATTGATTTACAATTATTAGAAATGTTTTTTCAATTATTGCTTATTTTACGTTTCAATAATTTTTTAGGATTTTTCTGACTCTTAAATATCAAAATGTAGCAAAAGGGGTGTCAACGAGGTAGACTATAAATTTTAGGGTTGAGTACTGCCTTCCAAAAATCATAACCTCATAAATAAAAGAAAATTCAGTATTTAAGCCCAAATATAAAAAACATTTTTACGCAAATCCATATTTTCACCCTAAAAACTGTTTTAAATTCCATAGTCATAAAATTTCCCTTCGAAAAAAATAAAATCGATTTCCATAAAATTTTCACTACAACGCAATAAATATTTTTCTAAAAAATAATTAAAAATTTTCCGATAAAAATATTTTGTTATTCATCCTGTATTGCGATATTATTAACCCTTTAAAAAAAGTTTTCAAGTATTACACCCGTGAGAGGGGTTGGTAAAGATCAAAAATATTATGCCAAGGGAGAAGAAAAAAAGTATAAGAAGAAAAGTTTGTAATACGTTTAGAATTTAAATAAAACAGGATAAGTTTTTTAAAAAATACTTTTTTATTGTAATTATTATGTTGTTTTTTGAATTTTTAGCTTTTTTAGTAGTCACGTTTGAGGGTAATAAAAGGGATAATTATGTTATTTTTTAAGTAATTAAAGTATAAATACGCATAATTAGACTTGATACAAAGCCTCAAAAGATCAGATTAGAGGGTTTGATAGTAATCCAGATTATTAATGTTTGATTAATCTTCGACTTGTTCCCCTGTTTTATTACGTTCGTTTGGTTTGGTTTATTAATTTTAAGTATATTGAGAGAAATCTGATGTGTATTTATGTGACAGCTAAAATTAGTTATCTATATTTTAAAATTGATTATTAAATTGGTTGTTCCTGTTTAGAGTATCAGAATTTTAAGAATCTTGCAACACAAGAAAATAATGGTGTGTATTATCCATATCCATACTCATTATCCAATCATAAAATTGGATACTAAGTGAATTACCAGTGAATTACGTACTAATTGTTACGTACTATTGGATATGGATATCCAAACTTAAAATCACCAAAAATTTTATTAGCCTGGCCAAATAAGTATTTTATCATAGTTTTCCCTTGAAATTCAGTATTACATCCCTAAATTTTCATCCAAATTCACAAATGTGTACTACGTTAATTATGACTAAACTCAAAGCAATAATTAAATTTGTTTACACAAAATCTCATTAATTAATTCTCCCTCAATAATTATAAATTTTATTCAAAAAAAATAAAGCAAAAATATTTTCCATAATAAATTCACGTACTCGATATCTCAATTTAATACCCAGCAACTTATAATCTTCTCTCTGAACGTAATATTTTCAGTAAATAAAAAATAATATCAGAAAGAAAAAAAAGTCGAGCGAATTCTTTTTATTTTTAGTTTCTCAACGATACTCCACACACACACAGAAGTAAAATAAATTAGAACCTTTTTTTTTGTGTTTTTGTTGTTGTGTGTATAGTAAAATACCCAATGGAATACATGAAATGGATGCAAAAAAAGAAAAAAAAGGAACTTACTTTTCTCATATATAAAATCGAAATAGTAAATCGATAGACAGAGAAAGATAGTAAGTAATTGTATGATATTTCATTTTTTACTTACACATATATAAATATCAAAAACTTACCCTATTTCATGTCTTTGTACTCGAATGTAAGAGAGAGAGGGAGAGATTTTTTTTAGTGGGTGTATTTTATTATAATATCTTTGACTGCGTGACGGAAAATAGCAATTCAATGGCGTCCTTTATGGAGTTGAATTAAAATTATTGAGTTTTTCATTTAATTATAGGAAAAATTCAGGTCCTTGTTTTTGACGGATTCTTATTAATATCTAAAAATCTGTCTTTTACAGATCGCTGATTAAATAATTTTCATAAATCACTAACAATTTTATGTTACTAAATTGGGTACAAATGTAATAAAACTTTGACTCCCAATGGTACTATAAAAATTGCTACTTTTTTTAGATTGATAAAAGATAAGTTTTTTTTTGTTAAGTTGATCTTGAAATACGAGTTAAATATTATTGTATTATAACAGCGGACTGAGACGAGTCTAAGTATGTCACTCTTGATGTTTGTTATGTACTTTTGACAGGTCCTTTAACAATGTTTCAATGTGAAATCTTGCTGAAATATTCAAGGGCCGAACAATTGTATTCTTTTTTTTTTTTTGCTTTATTCTTGGGTGTACAAAAATAACTTTTTACTGAAATATTTTTAGGGTAAGTGAAATTGAATTTTTTGGAAATTATGTTTTAATGTGTTATTCTTTTTTGGAAGTGATATTTAAGCGTCGGGTGACGCAGGATTCTGTTGGTGGGGTCTAAAATTTTTTTGTTATTTGTTTAATTTTTTGGCTTGTGTTAAGAGGATAATGAAATTTTCGACGTTTGTTATTCAATTTCATTGATTTTTGGCTTATGAATCTCGCTGGAAAAATTCAATTCGCTAATTAATTTGTAAAGTCTCCCACTGCACGAATTGTTTGACCAAAAAGTAAATAAATTTTTGCTAAATTTTCAAATACCGGTAAAAATTTTGTTAATTTGTTGTTCTTCCGAAGTCGGGTAAAATTTCTCATTAAAAAAGAATAAAAAGTACCGACGTCAAAAATTTCGTCAAAATTCAGCCAATGTTTCCAGTTGCAAAAAAAATTTTTCAAAAAAAATTCGCAAAATACTTTCTCAATCCAAAACAAAAAAGCATTCTAAACGAGCGTCTTTGAATCGCGAGTAAACTAGACATTGAATAAATTAAGTGTACAAAAGGGTTAACAACCCTAAAAAAGCCTTTACATTAGCCTATTAATAAAAAAAACTTGTATTTTTATTTCTCTTACTTTAATTTATCTTTTTCTCAACTACATTTTCGCACGTGAGGCATAAATAAAATGACAAAAAAAAATATTTTTATATGCTAATTAAAAATCGATTATTATTTTAATTAGAGCCAACAAATTTTCATTATAAATGCGCAATTTTTTATTTTTTGGCTAAAAAAAAAAAAATTATGTAACTTTTTTTAAATAATTTACAAAGAAATCAATCTTTGATCGAAACTTTCTATTTTAGAAAATATAACAATTTTTTTCTTTATACAACAGAAAAATAAAGACAAAAACAATTTATTATTGTTGTTAACGAGTTGTTAACACGAACGAATTTTTTATTATCAAAAATATATTAAAAAAAAATAAATAAAAAAACACTTGTGTTGGTTTTTCTGCCTTTGTTTATTTAAAAAAAAATGTTTTCGTTTTAAAAATATCAAACAAATCGATGTTTTTTATAAATATTTAAATTTTTTTTGCGTGTAAAATTTTAATTTTTTTTTTAGCACACAAAAAAAATTCGTAAATTTAAACGATTATTTTTTACAGTGTAGAAAATCATCAGATAATTAAAATAAAAGCGATATTCTATTTAAGATAAAAAACGTTAATTACGCATGCCAATAAAAGCATAATAAATTTAGCAAACCGCACGAAAAAAGCAGTCGGTAAAACAGTGACCTGTAATTTAATTATCATCGAACAATATTATTTAAAAAATATACAATAAAAACGAATCTGTTTTACCTTAGATTGTAAAAATTCTTAAATCCGGTTTAAAATTACACGATATTTTTTCAATAAATAAATAAAGGACGACAGGAAATGTAGCTCAAAGGCCCATGTTTTAAGGGAAAGGATATGTCGAATGAAAAAAAGGAAGGAAGAAATATTGTACAAGTCGCCATATGTTGAGCTTTTTTAGTGTGTTTCTGTGTATGTGTGGGGGTATTGTTGCAAATATTGCACATACTCTTACCCAACACAGGTTTATTGTCTGCTGGAAGACGGATCATCACCTGCCGTTTTTTAACAAAGTTTCTCAATTTTGCCTGCATTTTTATACGAATTTTATTTTATAAAAACTTACTCATTGACATGTGGAAAAACTGCTTAATTGAATTTTATACTAATCAACTTTTAAATGAGTTACATAAACTGTTAATTAATTATTTATGATTTTTATTTAATTAACCTTAATTCATCATTAAAATTTTTGAGTATTCCAAAATTTAAAATAAAATTAACGTAATTACAGAGAAATAATAATAATTTTTTAATAAAACTTTTCAAATTAAATAAATCTTCTTTCAAGTACCCACTCTTGCATAACAAAGTTATAGTCAACTTTCTATTAAAAAGTGTATAAAAATTTCTGTCTCTCTCTCTCTCTCTCTTTATTATTTATTCGAAATTTTATTAACCTAATAAATTTATGATGAATTTGCAGAGAAAATTTTTTCTCAAGAAAATAATCGTTTTGAAAATAATCAAGATCGGAAGTACAAGACTTGAATATTTTTTATAAAAATCACAAGTTTCTTAAATTATTTAATGGACACCTACGCTTTTTTTATTTTTTTTCTGTTATACCCATAATAATAATAATAATAATGTAGTTGAGGAAGCGACCTAAATCTTTCTTTAGTTATACACCTTAAGGTATTTAAACTTGGCATTTTTTTACTTTATCTTAAAAAGATTTAAAAAAAGGACGGATATATATTTTTTGGCTTCTGCTACGATGCGAAAAGAGGAAAGGTGTGTTTAATCGCTCGCTCTACCGGGCAATAGTTGAAGATTTGGAGGGAAAATGCCGATGGGAATAATACCAAAGTATATAAAGAAAAAGGAACGCACAAGCTTTGATAAAATGTTGCCTGTCTGTGTAATGACTTCCCTTTTATAATATAAAACTTTGAGTTATAAGATATTAAAATCTTTGGTTCTGATAGCGCGAGTCGGTAGCTGTAAAAAAGGGTATGTAATAAAATAATGAGCGTGAAATCGAGCATAGGAACATGAACGTAAATATTCCTTTATTTTAAATATGCGTTGATGAGGGCGCTAAACCGGTAGTAAACACATTCACTTTATATACTTCTATTGTCTCTATGGTTTCGCATGTAAAATGCATTTCAATATAGTAATCTACAGTCTCGTATTAAATAACGCGCGTTTATTACTTTGATAGAAATTCTTGGTTAAATTTGCTTTTTTCGGATTTCTTGGAAGCTTCCGAGAATTGCCGAATTTATTGATTTTTGGTTAGGTTTTGATATTTTTAATTTTTTGAGCAGGTGTTGCATTTGGTATAATTTTATGATTCTTGGAAACTTCTGGGAATTTCAGGTTTCTAGGAACCTTCCAAGAATCGATAAAGAATTTAGAATAATTATTTAAATTTTTTATATAAATTCACGTGCCGATATCGTGATTGACACTTTTAATCATTTTTATTTAAACTTTGAAGAATATTCAAATTTCTCGGAATTCACATTTTCCATAATAAGGTTAAAAATTTCTTAGAAACGTCAAAGAATTTTCCAATCGCGTAAACAAAACCTAGTAATTCATAATTCTAAACACAATTTCCTAGTTCCGAGAATTTCAAATTTTCAAATTATTCAAAAATTTCTTGGAAGCTTCCAAGAAATCAAAAAAATTAAAAATTTTCAATAATTTTTCTATCAACTCGATAGAACCCATTATTTTAAGTTAAAGACAACTTGAGCTTTTTAGAATCTATCAAAGCTTTTAAAAACTTTTTTATTAATACTTTAATGTACAGAAATTACCCTCGCCATATTAAATTTAGTCACTTATACATTTTTTTAAAAAAATTTTCTTTTATATACACACGGCGCGCACTGTACATAATAAATTTATCAGACATAACTTTAATTATTGCCAATTAAGTGTAATTAAAAAAGTTTCATAAAAAATTCGAAAAAATTAAAAAGCTTTTATCTTAATTTTTCTTACTGACACGAAAAATATAAAATTCAATTTTTATGTTCTTAAATTTAATGCGTTAAAATTCTGAGAAAAATAAAATTGACAAGGAATTTTTTTTAAATCTTAAATTTATATTATGACATTTTTTTTGCAATAAATTGGCCTGTAAAATTTATAGTAATTTAAATTATATTGAAGGACTCGAAAGATTGACAACAAAAGAAATACTTTTCGCAGTATAAATAATTACAGTTTATTTGATTTCTTTTTTTTTTACGAACGTCATAAAAATTCCAGTTTGAAAATAAAAAAAAAAGATGATAATTTAGTATTATCCTCTGTTTTTATGTACGCTCGCAGTAAAAAAAAATTATGTCTTGACCTATGTCACGTTCAAGTTCTCGGAGAAAATACAAGATTCTAGAGTATGGAAATCTTTTTTAAGTAAAATTGAACCAGAGAGAGAAAGAGAGAGAGGAAAATGAAAGTTTTTTTTTATTATAATAAATGGGTAAGACACAGAAGCTGTAAGAGAGAAAATTTAAGGATGAAAAAGGACGACTGAGAAGTTGGCAAACTGTTTTGTATAATATACAAATGGTTTTAAAAGAAGAGAGGATTAAAAGAGGCTATTTTGTTGAAGATAATATATAAAACGTAATGAGATTGCTGAATTCGAGTTTTAGCTGTGTTGGTGAGACGAAGTTTATTGCTTTTAACGCGCTTTTGTGGTTTTTAAATTTATACCAAATTCGAAGTTCTTCACTTCAAATAATTAATATTTCTTATCTGCTTTTCTGATAAGGCATTACATTCAAGTTTTTTTTACGTAAATGAAGAAAATGTGCGCAGGTTAACGCTCGTTTTTTTTATTGTTAAAACCTTGTGATTTTTTATTTGTTGAAGATAATTTTTTTTAAATTAGTTTAGTTGACGAGGGTAGGGTAATTAGGCAGTTGGTGGTTAATTTTTGGACCTGAATGCTGTAAAATCAAGGTAACTTAAACTGAAAATTGGTTTTTTGTTCTAACTTACAGCAACTCAGCTTAAGCCTGTAATTTTTTTCATTTTTAAATTTCGATATTTTTTATCACTAAAATTGCTTTAAAAAGCCTGAATTCTTAGAATTAAAATTTGTAATTTATAAAAATACAATATTTTTAATAAAATTTTGATGTATAATAATCATTATTTTATTATTTTTAAATTTGATAAGATAAAAAAAATGACGAGTTATTAAAACAATGAAAGTGCTAACTTATTTATTGTTTATTGACCTAAATAACGAACAAAGCAAAAAAAAGTCAATTCTAAATGAAAAATCAGTTTTTTTAATAAAAAATATTTTCATAATTTTAGATACACTGAGAAGAAAAAAAAGATGAATATTTCTCTCAGTGTACAATCAAATAAAAATAAATTTACGCGTTTAGTTAATAAAATAACAAACAATCGAGCGTAAATAAACGATTAGAGTACAAAAAAATGAATATTCAAATTAGATTCTCAATTTTTGTTTATTCAAGTGTTTTTAAATATAATTTTTTCTCTTTTATTAGGCCAATTAAACTCTTGTATCTTTATGATTTAATCGTTTTAGGCAATTAAATTTTTCATACGTCTCTTCTTTCCGAATGACATACCTTGATTTATAACGATTAAAATACCGGATAACCATTTTTTTCAGTCACTGGGAGTAACAACAATAGAGAGAAATTTTTTATTGCGAATAAAGATGAAAAAAGTTATGACATAAGTAAAATTACATTTTTATCATCTGACGTATGGTTGGTTATTGATTTATTTTTCAAAGGATTTAATTTTTTTGCAAAAATTTATTTTTAGAATTTTATTATTTCGAGATTAAAAATTTAACGTTTTTTTTTTAAAGAAAGTATTAAATTTTTGATTAAATTAAATGGTATTACGTAATTTTAATAAATTATTAATAAAAAAAATTTTTGTTATGTAAATTTTATTTTGTTACGTAAATTAAAAAAAAAAAAATTTTTATTTTGTATTGTCGATTTTATTGTTACGTACGTAGATTTATTCTATTTTATACGCTTAGATAGAGAGAGAAAGATAGATAGTAAACAAAGTATATTGTCGCAAAAAATAAAAGTTTAAGTAATAATTTTTCAGAAGAAAAACGTCGCAGGTTTGGAGATTCGTTTTTTGTACGGCTTGAATTTTTTATGAAAGTATGAATTGATAAAATGATACTGTAAGCGGAAACATGTGTTAAGAGTTCATTCCAGTGGGTACTGGAAATATGCAGATTTGAGGCGCAAGTGCTTGATTTTTATTTGTTTATTGTACCGAATGTATTTTGGCGTTCTAATTATTCGAATATCATGGGATTTATTTTAAAGGAACTTCGACCTAATATTGGACCCTAATATAACTTAGGCTGAAAGCTCAAGAAATATTTAAATGGTATATAATATTCATAATGACACGCGGTCAATAATTAAAGAAAAGTTATCTGTCAAAATAAATCTTGTAGAAAAAAACGCGACAACTAATTTATTTGCGAAAAATTGGTAAATGTTTGCCAAAAGAATCACAATTTTTATTTAAAACAAAAAAAAAAACGAACTTAATCTAGCCCGTTTTGGCTTAAAAAAAGATGTATGGCCCAGTGACACCCTAGCAATTGCCCCTTATCAGATGCCCTCCTTGGTTCTCTCTCAAGCACCTCTAGTAAATACAAAATATTTATTAAGTAAAAAGAATTAAATACTTAAAATAAAGTTTTAATAAAATAATAATAGAATATTGTAAAAATTAAATATACAGTTTTAATTATTATACTATTTTCTGTGTTCTTGCACCTACCCTTGGAGCAAGCTAGAAATAATTGGGCGGATTGTCGCCTTAAAGTCGGGCGGCCCACCGGCGGCCGCACGGTGGCCACCGGAGTGCCGCTTGACAATCCGCTCGATTGTTTCGCTCGGGAAGCTAGAAAAAAAGGTCGAAAGGACCTAACCTCTCGTAGGGTTCAGGGATTAAGTCCCCGCGATAAAAATTGGTTATTCCCAAATGATGTGTTCGCGCCTAACCTAACGGTAAACTAGATGAAAGGGGGTTAAAGGAAGTAAAACCACCCCCCTGGGGGTTTGGGGTCCTAATGGTGTACTCCAACCAACCCATAATTAAAGTAAACGGAAGGGAATCAGATTAACCCAAAAAAATACACCAAAAAAAATCTAACCCAGCATAAAAATTTTTAAATCAACCGCTTAAAACTAAAATATAAAATTCTGATAAACACAAATGATATGATAATTTTTGTCAGTGATTTGTTCATATAAATTAAATTCGCATAAAATCTAAAAATACTAAATATTTATATAAATTTCGATTAATAAATAATTATCATGTTTTTATAATAATTTAAATAAAGATATCACACACACACACATCTATAAATTTATGTAAATATTAAATGTGTAATAAATTTAAATATTAATATTTTAATATTCATTCGCCTCCTTTCTTACAACGAAATTTAGTAGTAGGCTAAAAAGAGACAGATGCATTAAATATACCTGTTAATTTGGTACTTTGCCAAAATAATGCAAAAAAAAAAGTTTTTTTGTTTTACTACTTATCAATTATCTTATAAATAAGCTAATAATATTAATACGCCATTTTGTTAAACTCCCACTTTTACAATCTTCGTTTGTTGCTGATATTAACGCGCGACGTAAAAACCGTGCCTTTTATTATTTACAATTTTTTGATCATTTTTTTTATTTCTTTCTATTATTACATAATTAATCCCCCCCCACTCTCACTTTTTTCTTATTATTTATTACTCCGTTTCTTTTAAAGAAGTCAATATTTTTGTATCGCAATTTTTTATATATGAAAAAAAATGCACATGATTAAACAGCAATTGTTTACTAATAAATTTTTTAAAGTACGTCAATTAGAAAATTTATTTATTTATTTTAATTACAGAAGAATTTTTTTATAAAATGATTCATATTATAAGCTCAGAAAATATTTAAACACAAATTCATAACCTTTTTTTTTTATTAAACTTCCTGTCCCTTTGTGTGTTTTTGCACGCCTCTTCATTTCTTGCGCTGGTAAAAAAGTATAAAAATATCTTCTTTTTCCGATTATGTAATATAAAAAAGTATGATTTTTTAAATAGAAATTTAACCTGCGAGGTTCACTCAACCGTTTATTAAAATTTTCCCCCTTGTATTATAATATCAGCTCTTCCTTTTACCGCAATTACCTTTGTTTACTTCTACACCTACCTCAACTTTAATTACTTACTTGCGCTTACTGTGTATCTTTGGTTTATCGGATTTGAGCTACTGGAATTTTGTTTAAATTCGAGATTTTTAGAAAGTTAATTGAGGTTATTTGAATTTTATTCGTTTAAGGTAAAATTTGAGAAGTTTTTTAGTAGGGTTGATTTTTCGCATTCTGGCAAGCAGATTTCCGGTCGCCGCGGGCGGAATTTTTTAACAGCTTATTCTTTGGAATCTAGAATTAGAGCGCGAGGGTGAAAAGGTCAATATTTACAGTGCAAAACACATTTTTTACCGGTTTTTTCATGCCAGTTAATTACTAATTCATCCATCGAGTATACACAAGCCATTACTCATCTATCATTTACTCATGAATCGCCGACAGATTCTCAATAAAAATCTATCAATTTTTTTTTAATAGTACTTTCTCTATAAAACAGCTAAAAAATTGTAAAAAATTCCAATAAATATAATTTTAGTTAGTTTGACTCATAATCTTATCTATAAAAAAAAAAAACAATAATTCCGAGAAAATCAAAAATGACATAAAATTGGAAAATCCAATAATAACGATTAAAAAATTGCAATGCAAAAACGAAGGGGAAAATTAAATATTTAAAAAAGAAAAACATCAACAACTTGAAAAAATTCCATCTCTCTTGAAGTTTCGTGCATTTAAAAATTCTTACAAGCGCGTGTGCCTCTGCGCGTTACATTCTCGAATACATTGAAAAGTTTTCGAGTAGAGTTAAAACTTTACTACTACAACATTGATAATAATATATAATACATATATTGCAATAGGTTTTATGTGTATAATAATAATGAAAAGCAAGCGCTATAGAGGCAGCCAGCAGCAGCACCAAACAACACAACTAAAGTAAAGGCAAAAAAAATAAAAAGAGAAGAGATGTATTAGTATTATAGAGTTGTGAGGAGGCGCGCGCGACCGGAAAGCGCCAGTTTCTCCTCACCGATCGTTTCATATACACATACCATAAATAAAGCTCTTGATTTTTTTGTCATAAATTTAAAATTTTAATAAATTAAGTGTTTAATGCTGAAATTTTTGTATTAGTGATTTTTTACAATTAAATAATTAAGATTTTTATTTCTGCAAAGTTTAAAAAAGTAAACTTTATCTTGTGTACACACATACACATACATAGAGATTAAATTTTTATATCTTTATCTTTTATACATATATTTCTTGTGCTTTTGTAATAATTAGACGACGTGTCAGTGAGAATATACATAAGTTTCGTCACGCACTTTAAAAAAGTTCTGTTTTTTTTTTTTAAATAAGTCAGAAAGAGATAGAATCATTAAGAAAGAGAGATAAGAAATATTTTCTTTTACTCTTGTGTGCAAAAAAATGTAGAAAAATTAATTAACAAGATTTTTAGTGGTTACGGGGTTAAAAAGTGTGTTTATTCGAGAGAATCAAAGTGTATTTGTCAGTGTGTAAATATATGTGATTTTTAGAAATAAATAATAATAATGAGAAAAGAAGTTGTACTGATCAAGTACATAATAATAAGAAGTAGGGGAATAAGATATAAATTAAAACATCAGCAAACTCATATTTTCTCCAGGAGGCCTTAAAAATAACAACATTTACATAACCTCGAAAATAATTAATATTATTGGTAAGTTTTTAGTACCAAAAGAAAAATATACAAATTTCTTTCTTTTTTTTTGTCGTCTGCTAGATTTTAGAGAAAGAGTGGGAGGAGGATTCTAATATTCTAGATCAACGATGATGGCGGCTTTTGATTATATTATTGTGACTATAATGACGTCACGTTACATACGCGTTTAGGAAATTTTTTTTATTTATTATTAAAATGCGTCAGAGATTTTATTTTTTCGAAGGAAAAAAATTGTGTTGTTTTATTATTTTGCGAATTATTTTTTAAAGAACTTAACGGTTTATTTAGTTTATTTTTATGGATATTTAGAATAAATTTTATTTGTTTCAAGGATTTTTTTATTATTAGTTTCCTTCAATTAATTTAAAAGGTAAAAAAATAACAAGTGTGTTTGTGTGTGTACGTGTTCTTTGTCTCGTTAATCGGTGCGAAATAAAAGCGAGACAGAAATAAATATCTGTAAGAAACGAGAATTTATTTATTGGAAAAATAAAAAAAGACAGAACAAATTTTATAATTCAAGGCCGATTAATAATAATCTTATCAAAATATTACAATTTTCTTATCAATTAAAATATACCTTTTTTTATTTTTCTTGGAAAAAATCCAAAGACAATTTTTTTTATTGCAGTTTTGTACTGAAAAATTTTTTTTTTTAGAATATCGATTTTTCTCCGCAAGTTTTTCAATTTGACGATTGGGTATATAATCCTTATGTTTGTGCAGTTCATTGCACTCGCTCTCTTCTCTCTCCGTCAGTACCGTTTTTTTTGTATAATAAAAATTTTCTTTTTAACTAAATTGAATTTTTCTTGGTAATTAATAGTCATCAGATTTTAACAAATTAAACAAAAGGCACGTGCATTTAAAGTGATCGTTATTTTATTTGATAATAAATTAAAAGATAATAACAAAATTTCTGCGTAAAAATTCAAACGGGACTTGATTTTCATGTTCGCCAGTGACGTCATTCAGGTCAAATTTTATTTACCGGGCGGTTGTAAATTCTCGAGTAAATTCGAAGACACTAAAAAAAACCTTGGAAAGTTTCACGATTTGTTTTCGTGATTTTATTATTAAAAATCCAGACTTTTTTTTACTGCGCCTGGCTCTTAAATTAAATAAAAAAAATTATCATAATTTTAATTTTTCTTATCAGAAATTAACAGATAATAAAAAAAAATATAATTTTTTTTAATAATAAAAACAAAGTTTTTTTTATTATTGATTAAATGAATATTAAAATTTTTTTTAAAAATTGAATAATAATAATTACACAAAAGTTAATAAATATTAATGATTAAGTTTTAAACAAGTTTAAACACTTGTTTAAATAAAATTATCTAATTAAATTTGAAGTTAATTACGTTTTCAGAATACAGAAAAAAATTATTTTTTATGTTAATGTTTTGACATTTGAAAAAAAAAAGTATTTTAAATGTAACACAATTAAATAAATTAACACACACACACACACACGCATATTACTAAAGAATATGCTTAAATCATTAAATTTAATATTTAATCGAGAGAAATCCTTTTTTTCTTGCTTATCATTGTTTTACAGTTTTTTTAATGTGAATTATAAAAATAATGCCGGCGAATGAATTTTAGGTTATGTTTGAAAATTTAAATCTAGTTTTAGAGACTGAAATATTTAAAATTTTGAATAAATTATCATGATAAATATATTCACTGGAAAATAGGTTATGTATGCATTCTTAAACACGTTTTATTACACACTTAGATGCTAAATTCAGTTCAAAGTTGTAAATTTTCATTTTTTTGTAAGTTTTAACAATTATTGTAAAAATACTTAATTTAATTTTTACTTGAGAAGAGAAATTTATGGCTGTAAATTTTTCTCACAAGTGAAATGACTTTCTAAGATTATATAATCCCTTTTGAACTTCGAGTTTGACAATGATGGAGGGGGGGTCCATTACCTGGGATACGGTAAGGTAAATTTGGTTACCGGTGTTGCATTTCTTTGAAACCCTTGATTTCCAAATTTCTGGAGATGGCCAAAATTAAGCGGGAAATTTGTAATTTCTTATTTTAAATAAAACATGAAAACTTTCAATGCCTAAAAAATCTTTTTTTTTTGCTTGAGCCTGAACTTTTTTCCTTTTTTAGGTGAAAAATTAAATCCAGGGTCAAAACTTTTTACTCTTTCATAATCACTCTCTTGACCATAAACCTCCGAAGACTTGCAGAAAATTAAGATTATAAAAAAATTATTAAAGAATTCTAATCAAAGGGTTCCAATGTCATCTTCCCTAAAATAATTGTATTTCCAAGAAAACGTAATTACAATTTCACCCCAGGAGTCTACTTTACCTCGGAAATCCATTTCAATTTATAATAAATACATTATTAAAACAACTAAGAACAGCTATAGAACCAAGAAGAAAAGGTCAAGAATTTCTATAATTGCAATAAAAATAAAAGTTTACACCCTAACCTTAAAAAAAACACAATCTATAATTCGTAACCTTAAAAACATTTAATAAATTATTAGTAATTAACCATAATTAATCTTAGAGAAAATTATAAAAAATATACCCCAAACAATAATGACAAATAAGGTCGGTGTGCGCAGGTATATACAAGGGATTAAAAAGTATCCCACCAATAGAATAATTTAAGACATATTTTTTTGTCTATTTATCCTATTTAAACTAAAAACTCAAAACAACGCCCATAATCTATTCATCAACATTTCAGTAGTTCATCGACTTTCGTTTAGTGAAAATCTCCAAAATTTATTAACCAAAAAAAAGTGTCTAAATTTAAAAATGTTAATCAAATACTGGAGGTAAATTGAAAAAAAACAAAAAATTTCTTACATAAATTTTATCCAAACACGTGTAGTAGGTATATTACGTTAATATAAAACAGCAAGTAAAATACCTTGACACTGACACACTAACATCAATTTTTGTTATTTTTAATTTTTTGAATATTTTTTTATTTAATATTACTTATTAATCTTATAACATAACCTATAAAAATTAATAAAATTATGGATTTAATATTTATTTATTTATTTATTTAATAATAATTGAGAAATATGTTGAGGTTTTTTTCTGATTTGACCTTCGTAATTATAAGAGTTGACGATAAAATATATGAAGACACACGCGTATTTTTATTTCATGCTTGTTCTTTTTTAATGTCCTGGTTTTTTTTTTATTAGGTTTGGTTTTCTTTTGCGCAGTTCGACTACTTTTTTTTTGGAGATTATTTTAATTATTTCGTCATTTTTATTTAAATTATTTGTAAATAAGATAAAAACTGACAATTACTCCGCCCTGAACCTAATAAAAATGTCAGATAATTCAATGCTTTGATTTATTGTTACTGGAAAAACCAAAGGGATTAAAAAATATTTGTCTAAAAATTCTATTCAAACAGGATTAACAAATGTTTTCGTTAAAATGCATAAGAAATTTAAAAAAACGCATAAATTATCTAACTTTTTGAATTTCAATAGAAAAATTGTTATTTAAATTAGTATTTTTTTAAATATTGTACTAATTGAAAGCGTGAAAAATATTTTTTGAATAATTGACCAAAATCAAATTAGTTTTCATCAAAATTCTCACACTGTAATTATAAAATGAGTCATTAGCCAAAAAAAAAAAAATTTTTTTCCTCTAAAATTTTTGCATTCTTTTTTACTATAATTTTCGTTTATTCTAAGAAATCCATTCAAATATATAATACCAAATTAAAACCTGTTTAAAGCAGCAAAAAAAAACGTTAAATATCTTTGTCGTATTATAAACACATGCATCCTTTTTTGCACATAATATTGTGTCTATAATAACTACTTTATACGGTCAATTAAAAAAAAAAATGTTTGAAATCGTTTTTTAAAACAACTGGGTGGCATCTATACTCCTTTGAGAAGAACACAAGCGACAATGTAAGATCTATGGGAAATAATAATAATAATAAAATTCTCAAATTTTTTGGTTTCTCTCGAAGAAGAAGATATTTTAAAGAAAGAGAAATAAAATGCAAGTTTCTCACTCGGTTATTTTCTGTTGTTAACGCGCATTTAGCCTTCAGAAATCTTATAAAAATAAAAGACTAAAATTTCGATTTATTGGCTGAGTATCGAAAAAAAATTTATAAATAGCTAAATTTTTTGAGTAATTTAAATGAAATTAAGCTATTTTTAGATGGTTTTTAGTTTAATTATCTAAAAATAGACGATTTTAGTATATTTTCATTCGTTTAACGAGGAAATGAAAATATCAAATTTTCTATTATTAGACCACTGTTTTATGACTAAGCTTTTTAGTATTCTCGTTTTTTCAATGTTTTGAACTTTTAATTAATTCAATACGATGCGTTTAATTGGAAAATTATTATTTAATAGAAAATTTTGTACAATTAGGAAAATTCTGAAAACAAAAACAGTAAAAAAACACGTGACTTGAATAAAAGGAGAAAAAGAGTTGAAAGAGTGCAATGACATTGTCAAAGTTTTGCATATGTCATCTTATTATCTTTTTCATAATAGAAAAAAAAAGTAACAAGTGAATACACACATTTTTGCTATTATAGTCTCTCTTTACCGTACTGACAATCCCTGTTTATGAGTTGTATTCCCTAAAGAGAGACTTCACTTGATCTTTTCAAAATTTCAAACTCCCTTTTATGCTTATCGCTTTTATTTTCGTCAACCCTTTTTTACGTTAGTTTGTTTTTCTATTATCAGATGTAAATTTTGATTAATGGAAAATTTATTTAATTTATTGGTGATTGGCAAATTTAATTTGAATAAAACTAATTTGGTTGTAATTTTTGTGTTTTAGTGTGGACCGGGACCGGCTTCGTGAGCGGGAACGACAGGCCCGCGCGGCCATGTCGGTCCAAGCGGAACAAGCCACGGCCCGAGGTGCTGTAGATTCAAGACACGTTCATCATCATCACCATCATCATGGTCATCATAATCATGGCCATCATTCTGAACATCCAGATGTTTCAACAGCTAGTCTTTTTCGAGCGCCAGTTAGGGTAAGTTAAAAATTTTATTCATATTCTCCAAATAACTCCAAATAATATTAAACACACACTTTTTTAACTATCAATTAAACATCACGTACACCATTACGTGCAGATAAATATGAATTTTTAACAGGGTAAATAAAACAATTTTCATTTTATTCATGAAAATCGTGTATTTATAGCCAGAACAGACGATAAATTTTTTGTACTACGATTCGGTTCATTGACATTTTTCGTTAAAATAATTTCCATGATTCATTTTTTATATTAAAATTTATTTATTTATACGTAAATATTTGATATTTGTAAATAAAATTTTGTTTTTTTAGAGATAAAAAAGTAAATAAATTTTTATTTATTCAGTTTATTTAAAAGGTCATTAAATTTTCGTTGAAAATTGATTTTTTTTTGCTTGGTTTTTTGTTATCAATAAATAAGAACGTTTTAGTACAAAGGAATTTAAGGAGAGTCTCTCAAAAAAATAATTTTCTAGGAGAATTATTACATAACCTCAAATATCTCTTAATTTAGATTTTCTGAAAAAAATTAAAGATTAGCCAGGAATTTCAAAAAATTAAATTTTTCAAACCACTTAAAAAACAAATGATTCACATTTAAAATATCTTAGGTATTTATCAAGTTCAATAACCTTTTAATTATTGCTCAAAGAGAGATTTTAAATTTTTTTGTGATTTATAATAATAATAACAATAAAAATAATATCAGAGAAAATTCCAATCGATCTCGGCGCTTCTTTCTCTTGGTCGAGAGGTAAAATCCTTGTTTTTTTTTGAATGATTCTTTTAATTAATTTTAAATTTAAATCATATTTTATATTAATGTCAATGAATACAAAATTATTGTTATTAGTGCTTTTTACTCTTTGTAATGTTTTTGTTTAATTGGAGGGGAAAGATCGATAAAATTGGATAAAATTTTGTTAAATTAAAATCAATTACAAATTTATTTCGGCCAATTTATGAAAAAGAATCATATTGTTTCTAAGTACTTTTTCATGATGGCTGATTTTAAAAAATTTCTCGCAAGTAAGTTTTCTTGTAGTATAAATTCTCCGCATCGAGGGAACAAAAATTTTGACTCTAGCTTTTAAAGTAGGGATGTGTGGTTACCCGAAATTTCGGGGTTTTGGCTTCGAGTGTAGTCGATTTTCGTATAGCCAACAAAGCTTTCGATTTAAATCTGTAATTGCACACCTTTTTCAAGAAATTTCGGACATTACACGAAATCTGACCTGACAAAAAAAGCTGAAATCCGGATCATTCCGGGTAGCGGCTAATCCGAAGTTTCAAATTTTTTGCCCATTTCGCTTTTACGAATGCCAATGCAGAAAATTTTCGCCTTCGGTAGGCGAAAAATTCATATAAGATTTTAAACTTATTCGTCCTTAGTCACTGACAATTAAAATTTAATTTTTCAATTATTTTTCAAAATAAAGGAATTTCCGAGGGAATTTCTCTTTATTTAATATTATTCAGTTTTTGTCTGACTAAATATTTCACAAATATTTGGTTTATGGCAGACATTCAGTTACCTGATTATTCCGGCGTAAAGATTTTGAGCTTATATTTGACTAGACATTTAGTACACGTCTGCCTTGTTTCTCACGAACGGCAGCAGATAAAACAACAGAAAGATTTTTCGGTATTTCCGTAAAAATAACATAAAATACTGATAAAATTCAATAATTTACTAAAAAATCACACAAAAAATAAAATTTTATCTTATCGTAACTTTTCAATCAGTTAAAAAAATTAGGCGCAACAAGTTAAGATTCAATACCCCAAAAAACCAATCTTTAGTAACACCGGCTAACCAACAATCTGCAACTATCCCCTATAAAAAAACAGTACTACGTTCATCTTTAACAAAATGACCTCATTTTATGCAATAATAATATCGTTAAAGATTAAAAAAAATTACATCAACTCGATGATACCGTTTCAATTCCATAAAATCTCATTTTTGCTAATCAAACATAACCTAACTAATAATTGATTAACTTTTTCATTTTTTTAAAGTAAACAACAATAATAATAGAACTACAACTCGATATAACAAAAAAAAAAAATTGATTTCAGTATAAATTAAAGTTTAGCGGAGAGCGCGTGGCAATTTATATAGGACACGCGATTCAATTTTGTTTTAGAAAATGAAGAAAAAAAAAACTGCTAAAAAATTACCTGAATTTCGATTTTTAATATCATAAAATATCGTGACTCGAATTTTTCTCATCAAGGTTAAGTTAGTCTTCTTTAAATAAATAATTAATTGAAAAAATAAATCAGCATATTTTCAATTCATTTTTTAAGGTTATGTTACATTAAATAGACAGTAGTTGAAGACATACCAATTTAATGAAAAGCTTTCTCTTTTTTTTTCTTATAATATTTTCTATCTCTCTCTAGCACAAATGTGATAAATATACTAATAACGTTAGCTAAAAAAAAAGCATCAAGTTTTTATTATAACGTAGGAGCTCTCTTTTCAATTTCCAGTGTATGAAATTCTGGGTCACGCGATAATATTATATTAGACACACGAGTATTATATTTGATGCTGAACGTAACAAAGAAAATTTATATACTTTTTTTTTTACTACTACTTACACTATTTTAACCAATATTTATTCAATATTATATTGATAAGAAAACAATATTTTTTTTGTTGTTTACCTTCTTCCGTACACGTGCGTAGTATTTTATATATCGATTAAGTCGAAAGATTAACGTTGAATCGTTAAGTAGGTAATTGACATAACCTCAAATTATTGAATATTTTTTTTTTTACTCTACTGAGAATTTTCAATTTTTTAATTTGGTTAATTGAAGTTTTTTAGTTAATTAGATGGTAATTGTTTGAGTTGAGAGATAATTGAGGTTATTTTTTTTTAATTTGTTGGTAGCTGTGTTGTGATAATATATGAAAGTGAAGATAATGGTGTGGGAGGTTTAGAGATTATCTGGGATGAATCTTGTAGATTGTTATTGATTGAGGTGGTAAGAGATTAAGAAATGCGAATTATTTTATGCGAATGTTTTGAAAATTTAGAGGTTAGGGACTGAATTGTACAAAAGTTATTTATTGGTTTGAAAATTCAAGCAAAAATTTAAATACTGCGACTTAACAGTGCATGCCCTGGGGCGTTGTGTCAGTTTTTCAAGCAGGTTTCAAAAGCAAAAGATTAATTAATTAATTAACACTTCCTAAAGATTAATAAAAATAAATTAATTAAGAACATCCACAAAATCTGGATTATTGATCGAAATTTTTAAATTCTCTCAAACATTGTAATTTTTCGAATTCTCAATTGATTGTTTATTTGCCATCAGAGTCATTGAAAAAATAACTCGCGTGACTATTTTGAAAAATGACCTTTATAACGTGTTCTTTATTATTTATTTTGTTCAATGATTATTCAAACTCAAAAATTTACTCTGTTTTTATTTGAATTTTTTTATGATAATTTCTGTTCGGATTTTGGATCCTTTATTGGTAAAATTTATTTGTGGGTCAAGTTATAAAAAATCCTCAAAAAAATCTGTGCGCATTTGGAAATTTGAAAATTGACTGAAAAATAGAAATTCTGAGGGCGGCCATTCGTTGTTTATAAGCTTCGATCTCGGCTTCGATGGTAATTCGTGTCCAAATTAAGAAATCTGAATAACAGAAACTTTGTTTTCAAACCCAGTATTAGATATTTTAGAATTATACTCGGAATCTCGCTCGGAATTATATTTTTTAGAAATTTGTAAAAATTAAATTAGATAATTTTTAAAAGAGTCATTCACAGAAGAATTAATTAAATAAGAAATTAAACATTTTATACTTTTTTATTCTGAACTTTGAACTTTAGATTTCAGATTTTCTGAATTTGGGAAATTGACATGAATTGACATTTACTGGTCATTGTTGTCGTTTTCAAACTGTGCCGAATTTCGGAACCCCTGCACAAACTAACTATAACCAGTATTTGATAAGAACTATCCGAAAATTCTATATTCCAAATTCCAAAAAAATAGAAACTTCAATTAAACTCAGAAATGTTGAAAAACATAATGTTAAGACACTCTAAACTTTTAAGTCATTCGTAAAATATATGATTCAAGTACGAAATGATTTAGATTGTGTTTTTTAAAAAGCTTAATTTCCTCAAAATCAATTTTCTAATTTAGTTGGTAATTCGTTGTTTATAAATTTTGATGGCAGTTTGTGTCAATTTCCTGAATTCTTAAAATCCGAAACCCCTGGTTAAATGTTCAGAATTTAGAATGACATTGAAAAAGAAGTGCTTAAACCAAAAATCAAAAAGTGAATTTTTATAAAATATACGGATAAAAAGGCTGCCATTAATTGGTCGTTACTATCGTTGACCATTCTTGTCAATTTTCAGAACACCGAAAATCAAGTATAAGAATATTTCGTTGCAGAATGATAAAAACTAATAGGGTTGAAAAACCGAAACATCGAAATTCCTAAATACCAGGGCAGATTTGATAAAATATCATAAATAATTATTTGTAAAATAGCAAAAATTTACATGAAATTACATAAGTTTTATCAAATAAAGTTCGGAATTTATCCTATTTTGTATTTTGATAAATTCTGATTTTACAAATTCTGCAAAATTTATTCATAGGTCTGTTTTCAAAATATTCGGTCTTCTGGGTTCGGAAAATTGACACGAATGGAAAACGACAGTAATGACTAATGAATGGCGGCCTATATACAAATAATTGTTGATGACTGATATTTGCTGGTCATTAATGTCGTGTCCATTCCTGTCAGTACTCAGAATTCAAAAAACTGGATTTTTTAAATATAGACCCTCGTATAGACCCATAAATAAATTTTGCAGAAAAATTCAATTCTGAATCCGTATAAAATGAGAATGCATCAAAGTTAAGTAAAGAATATCATGAATTCCGAAATTTTATTTATAAAATCTCTCATAAAATCTAGAATTTGAAGTGAATTTTCGTTATCTTACAATTAATAATTTCTGATATTTTATCAGCCTGAATCGGTTTTTAAGAATTTTGATATCTATTTATCGTTCTAGTTTTTGGTATTTCAAAATAAAATATTCTGATACTTGATTTTCGGGGTTCTGAAAACTGACAAGGATTGACAACAGCAGTAAATCAACAGCACTATAGTGAATCGCGCCTTGAAATTGTAAAGTCTAGAATATCATTTTTCCGAATTCGACTATGAAAAAAACAATATGCAAAAGTAGCCCTTCGAACCAGCTTCGAACTGCAATCGTTGCAGTTTTACGAAATTCGAAAAAAATTAATATCAAAAAGAAAATACAATTTAAGCAATTTAAAGTTAGGCTAAATAGCAGATGAGGTATAATTAGTATAATTATACTAAAAAATACTATAAAAAAAATATTCACTGAAAGAAAAATCCACTTGTCGCAAGCGGAAATATTCCATTTATAGTTTGCGGAATTCCGCTATTGGCAAGCGGATTTTTTTTTTCAGTGTATATTTTTTAGTTATTATGCCTTATCTATTCTAATTAGCCTAACTTTAAATTGTATTTTCTTTTTGATGAAACTGAAATTAATTATTTTTTAATTTCGTGAGACTGCAACTCTTGCTTTTCGACGGTTCTGAATTTCAAAAGACCGCCATTGCAGATTCGAAAAAGCGAAATTTAGGACTGATCTGATTAGATAATTTATATAATTTAATTTAGTTTATTCGAATATAATTTTAATTCGGATATTTTAAGAATTCTGTGGAGTTCTTTCTGATTTTTGATTTTTTTCATGGTATATTATTTTAACATTGAATCTTGAATTTCGGAAAATGGAAACAAATTACCATTATCGTAAAAAATTAATAAATGGCTGCCACAGCAACGGTTCTGAACAGTAATTAACGTCCTCCTCACAGAGTAGATCGATATTACGAATCCTCGCATACCAAAAAGTCCTTATCTCCAAACATAAAATAATTATGCGTGACAAGAACTCACATACACACACACCTACCTTAACTAGCCAGACACAATCAGTTAAAAACTTTTACTGTCTCCCCAAACTAGTATTTGATACATCTAATTGACTCTGTTATCTGTTTAATTTTTTATGCATGTGTTAAAACACACCGATTGTGGGAAAGAGAAAGGAAAAAATATTATTTAGGAAGCCTAATGAGGATAGTAGACTAAAAAGATATTTAATTAAAAAATGTCTAAAGATGAAAGGAAAAACGTTTATGAATTGAATATTTAATTAAAATAACTCGATATAGAAAAAAATTGTAAATACAATAAAAATAAAAAAGCGTTTTCATCATAGAAAAAAAATACGCTTTTTTATTATTTGTACAAAAGCTTTACCTCGTTGAATAAACTCACTCACACATGCACTGTGTCAGATGATATCGACATATTTGAAAATTCTCTACTTCTCTCTCGTTTTATTTTACAGACACAAAATGTCAATAATTTCGTATTTACGATTCGATTCGGAAACGTTTGAATCTCTTAACTAACACACGCTCACTCCTGTGTTTATCATTACTTAAATGTTTATTAATTCAAAAAATGGCGGATTTTTTTAAAAAAATAATCAATTTTTATACAGAGATTGAAAAATCTCGCACCCACAGAAAAAATAAAAGCAAGAATCGATTTCGGAGTTTTTTACGAAAATTACAGTAAATTGAGGATATCGGAAAATTTAATACTCGCAAAAATTTATATATATTAAAATTTACAGTTTAGTTCTGCACATAAAAAGGAATTATTTTTTTTTATGCGAGTAAGTTTAAAAAGTGCATTCAAGGGTTGAAATAATCGATTATTATTTAGAGGGGTAGAATTTATGGATAATGAGAAAAATGTTGATAATTATTGAAAATTCATGATTTTCTACTTAAAGGAAGTTTTTTTTGCATTGATAATTTAATTCTATTTTTGTAAAAAAATTTTGTGCAACGTGACTTGCATAATTGACAATTTAAAAAAAGATAAATAATGACATGTTTTATTTGGTCTCGTATTTGGTATAAAATCAGTAGTACAGAATTTAAAAAATTTTTTATTTAATTAAAAAAATCTAAATTTTTAAAAATTCGTTCTACTTTTTTTTTGTTACAAGTACGAAACGATAAGATAAAGTTTTTTTATTTGATTAAACTACATAATGAAATCTAAAAATTGAAAGTGGGGGTAGAGCTTATTTTGTTTAACAATTATTTAAATTGTGTGTAAAAAGAAGACCTAAAAAAGCTTTTTTTAATTGGATTTTATTTTTAAAATACTTACATGTGTAAAATATTTATTTTATTTGTTGGATATGCGCCTTGAATTAGTTAATTAATTTATTTGAGTTTTTAGTGGGGTTTTTTATTTTCTGTCTTGACAATAACTGAGCTTTTTTTTCTGCTGTTTTTATAACGAGTTTTTGGTTCATATTTTTTTAAGTGTGCGGATTATAAAAGCTTTTTGCTTTTATTTTTTAACTTTTTTCTCTGTTTTGATTATTTGTATTTTTTAATTCTATATGGGATGTTTTTAAATTTTTTGGTATTTGAAGAAAATTTTTTTTATTGGTATTGTATTTTCGGCGCTTGTTTTACATCTAGACAGGCAAAAAATATTCTAAGCACAATGAGTCAAAAACTTAAGACATTAACGTTATGCACTTGGGCTGAAGTTCAATCTGATACCGAAACTTTTATATCCTAGATTTTGAGCGTAGCTTGGACGAAAATAATTTTTTGGTGTGTTAATTTCAGATTTTGAAGCCAAATTTTGTCTCTAAAAATTTTAGGATATTTAAATAGTTGTTTTCTTAAAATTTAATTTTAATTAATTTGAAATAAATTTTATGCAAAATTTTATCCAAATTAAATTTAGTTTAAACTATTTTTCAGGATTTTCACAAAATAAAAATTTTTTATTGAAATACCCAAAATTTATAGTGACTATCACAAATTAATTAGGTCTGTATGCACCACGTCTGACCACGTCTGAATCGTTGAAATAATTTCAAAACTGACTTTATTTACAAAACCTCCAAAAAATCACTTTTAACCCATAAAAAAAATTAATTATCAAAACAAAAAAAAAACCTTGAAAAAATCAGATAAATTAATTAAATCCAAACCTAAATTCTTATCACAATAACTTCCGCATTCAGTCACTCAAAAAACAACTCTAAAAAAACCTATAAATAAAAATTTTTTGTTAAACACACAAAAATAAAAGTAAACAATTTTTCCATACAGATAAATCTTTTCACATACCCACACAGACTTACATTAAAAAGAATTACACAAATTTTTTTATACTCCTTCGAAATGCAACTCACGTATATTTTTCAACGACGAAAACTGGAAATATAGCAAAGCAAAAAAGAAAAAAAAATTTGCATAATATTTTTTTAGCAGTAGTAGAGAGACTTTTCTTTTATTTGAGTTTTTTTATTAAAGCATTTCGTGGTAAATAAAATATATATGAAAAAGAGAAGAGGATAATATTATGTGGTTATTTATTTGCTTTTATATTACATACACTGCAAAAAAAATTGTTGATTTATTTTAATAGAGATAAAAATTTCTTTTTTTTTAGGTAAATCCAGACGCTCACGATCGTACAACCCAACAGATTCAATCAAAGTTAGGAAATTATTCCTTAGTTAAACATTTACTAGATGAGCCAAAACGTTTAATTGGTATAGAAGGTGTACCAGCTAGTCCAGCGCCAGGTTCCAGATCGTCATCTTCAGGAAACATGTCATCTAGTAATAGCAATAGTCGTAATAGTAATAATAATAATAGTCAATCGTCAACAGAATTTAAGCAACCGTCAGCTGGTGGTAGTAACAACAGACCAAGACAGCAGCAAAATTCACAGAGTAGAAATAATTTCGTCAAACCAGCTGATAACAACAAATTGTATTCTGCTAGCGGTGGCAGAGGTGGTTATCCAAATCAACCAGTCAAACATGGTACATCTTCGTCAACGTCGTCGTCCAGTGAACACAGAAGTAATTTGTTAAAATCTTCAACTAATAGTCATGGAACTGCGATATCAGCTGCTAACGTACTCGCTGGTCTGAGTAGTTCTGCTGTTGATAGATTGCATTCGGCGAGTGTTAGATTACCTAAATTACCACTTGGTTCTATTGGATTCGATTCTAACAGCAGACACTTGAGTGCTGATAACACTGCTGAAGTTGAAACGATATTAAAGGTAAATAAATAATCTGACTCATCATCGTCCCTTCGATTCGAAAACACCCCAATTTTTATCCTCTCTTTTGGTCACTTTACTATATTATATGCACGTGTGGCTTACTTTTCTAACTGGGGTCGATTTAATTGCAATTCTTGGCGACCAGAGGAGAAATAAAAGCTTTTCTTTCGATAAAACTCGTCTGTAATTATTACTGAAAGCTTAAAACTTTAAAAAATTCATTGCATAATCCAAAAAAAAAAAATAAACGAATTTTCTAGATTTAGTTCGATAATAAAAAAGTATTACTTATTATAAAACAGAAGAGTCGGAGAGAAAGTTTCTTATGAAGATTATATGGGAATGGAAAATTCTTTAGTTTTTATTTAAAAAAAAGTAAACTAAAAAAAAAAGGAAGTTTTAGAGAGAATAAGAAAGAAAAAAAGTTTTTTTTATTGAAAACTTTCTCTATTAATTCTTAGAAAAAATTTAGACAATGCAATTTGTTTATCGAGGCTAGTTTTAAATAATTTTTTACCTTTTTGCAGGAAATGACGATGCCATTAACACCATTAACTGCGATAGCACAAACACCAAGAAAAGAAGTCGAGACGAAATTTTCATTTTCATCAACTTTGCCTAAATTAACAGAAACTAATTCACAAGAAACTCCAAAATCACGTAAGTTACAACTTTTTTTTTTCAGTTATTAAAAAAATCCTTGAAACTAAAAATGAAGAAATTAATTATTTATTAGATTTATTCGAAAGTAATACAGGGAGTTTAGATTAATGATTTCTATAAATGAGCCCCAAAATCTAGGTCATGGTAAAAATAACAAAAATTTTTTCTTTTACATTTTATTCAAATAAAAAAATAATCGGCACGTACGTCGTTTTGTTTTAGAAAAAATTAAAACTGCGGTTTTTTTTCCTTATGGTAATCAAAAAATTATCTTGATTACTAAAGAAAAAAATTTTTTGACAAAAAAAAAAGAAAAGTGAAAATTCTATTAGAGAATTCTCAATATCTTATTTTAAGTTAAACCGATAAATTGTCGGCTTATATAATTTTCTATCCTTATTGCTCTTTTTTTGTTGTTGTTGTTGTAGTAAATGATGAAAAAGAGCTTTAGAGAGAGAGTCTGTATTCTATAAACGTGTACGTGTGTGTGTGTAATATAGGAGAATGAACTTTGAAGAGAGAAAGAGAGATAATAATTTTCGAGATTTCTCTCTCTCTCTTTTGAGTGTAACCATGGTAACTATGACCAGAACCAACTGCTTATAATAGAAAGAGAAAGAGAAAACTTTTTTTTTTATATATTTGGAGTGTGCAAAGCGCATATCAGACAAGAATCAACGACTTTATTTCTATGTATTTGTGTAAGTGTGTGGGAAGATATTATAGCCTTTTTTTTACAGGTGTTTTATTTGTATTTGTTTTTCTGTGTAATCGAGATTTTTTATTATCTTTTTTTTATATGCGAAAATATTTATCTAATTTACTTTTTTTCCGGACTAAACTTTTGAAAATTAACTTTTTTTTTAATTTGAATTATGTGATTCATTTTTTTGTTTGGTTAAATAACCGGAAAAATTTTATGTATTTTTTGCTGCTGGGTTTGGTTTATTGAGAAAGACACTTTTGAAATTAATAAGCACTTATCGAGGGTGAAGGATTTTTCGAGGGTCCTTTTGTTGTTGTTCTAACCCACGCTGTCTGTTTGCTCTGGAATTAGCTCGAATTTTCGCAAATCACTTAATTTTGCAAATTTTCTAAAAAATAACCAAAAAATTATTGAAAAAGTTACAGCCACAAAAAAACTCATAAATTTGGAAATTAAAATTTTCTGCGGTTTAAAATTTTTTGTTTCAGAGACAGCGAGAAGAAAAGTTATATAATCAACATATTAAATTTTCTATCTCTCTCTCTCTCTTTTCTACTTTATAGATTAAAAAGTTTTTATTTCAAATGTTAATTACCTCAAAAAAGTTTTCTCTCTGAGAGAGCATAATTTAATTAATAATAATAATTAACTTTTAATATGTTTTGGTATTATCAAAAAATATCACGTTTTCATTACGTAAAAAAATTCTTATTTTGGTCAAAATTACATATTTTGAAGAAAAAAAACTCGAGAATATTTTTTTAAATCGTAAAAAATATATATAGGCATTAATATTATTGTCAAGGACAAAAGTGAACGTTTAAAATGTAAATAAATAATTATTTTTTGTAATAATAAACGTTTTTATTTTATTGCTGTGTTTAGCCTGATATTTGATTAATTAATAAAAAAAAGGATGATTTTTTACACACGTGTGCGTTGATTTAAGCTTGAAAAAATATTCGGTGTTTTTTGTGACAAAATTTTTCAATTAAAAATTCGTGTTTTAGCAATAAACCACGTAAGAAAAATTATCCTTCGAGTTAAGAATTTAATCAATGTTGGATTTTTCGAGCCTATTAGCAGAAAACAAGTTTATGTACAACAATAGAGAAGGAGGACTTTACCCTGACCTTCTCTTCACAAAATGCGCGTGTGGATAATATTTTTCTTTTTTTTTTTATGATAAATTAGATTTTTTCTTTTTCCTCTATTTTTTTTAAGAAAATAACGGTTTTTAATTTAGTGATTTACCGTTAATGACAAATTTAATTTATTGTAACATTGTAACATTATTTAATTTTTAAATGTGATTTTTTCTAATTGTTTGGTCGTTTGGTTAGTTAATTTGAAAATTTAAGTGGTTTTTATGGTTTGGAACTTTTTTACCCGGGAAAATTTTAATCAGATTCAGGGATCAATTTGAAGCTGGTTAGATCTAAATCTGATAGAATCTGTTGCAGATCTGGTTGTAACAAATTTTATCTGATTTTTTTTATCAGGGAAGCTCAATTCACACTGTTAAAAAATTAAAATAAAAATTAAAATTTTTTTGACTGAATTCACAGGCAAAATTTAAACTAAGAAAGTGTACATAAGTTAAATTACTTAATACTTAATTTTTGTCAACAAATTATTTTCACATAATTTAAATGAAAATCTGTGTTTAATTTTGTTTGCAAAAAAGGTTTGTAATTTGAAAAACATTTTCAAACAGCGTAATAAAACAAAACTTTAACTGTAAATCAATAAATAATTGCATAAAACTTTTCAACAGCAGCAAAAAGGGGTTGTAAAAAAACGTGCAATTAACAATATTTTCTCGCTAAAGTTCAATTAAATCGTTCGCACGTCGTTAACTACCGCTCATTTTTTTTAATTTTAAAAAATTAATAAGAAGCTTTTACAAAAATTATTTCATTTCTCTGATTGTCTTGCTTATTATTATTCTAAAAATAAATACTAAACAGAAAGAGAGACAGAGAGAGAGAGAGAAAGTTTTTACAATACTAAAAAATAAAATACAAAGAAAATGTCCTAGATTTTTTTATTTCACTACTTGTTACAGTGAAAGGATTTTAAAAAAAAAATATTCATTTCTCTTATTTTTAAGAAAAAATAAATTAATTTTATTATTATTCAATATTTATTTATAAAAAAATGATTTAATGATTCACGATGATTCATTAACTTTTTGCGATACATAATTTTTGCAATTTCGTTGTTTAACTTCAAGCGACATCTGTTGTAATAAAGAGTTGAATTATCGTGTATACAAATTTATGCGATTATTAGTAGTCCAGCCGCATGTTGGTTTACTGTTATTGGCTAAAAAAATGTTCATTCTTGTCGATGGTTTATTTACAAATTTATGAGGAAAAAACGTGGTTTTGAAAAATTTTACTCGCAGTTACAGTTCATAAAAATTCTATACATGCAAATGCATGGAATTCCGGATGATCCGATTACGCGTCGATTAACTGACGATCAATCAAGTGCCCTACATTTACAGTCGTGTTTCCGGATTACAAAATCTGTAACCTTTAATTTTTGTCAATTCTTCAATGAAATGTTAATTAAAAGATAATTGGCATTTTTTGTCAAAATTTAGCCGAAATTCACTTATTTTTATCCGCATGATTCCTTTCGCCACAAATAGGATAAAATCCCGGGGAAACAAAAATCAAATAAGCACCAATCAGTTTTTCCCTTGACGCGCGACAAATAACTTAATAAATGAAGATTTACAAATTGACATTATTTACAATTTAATAAAAATATTTATACTAAGTACCAACCTTCAAAAAAGGAATTAACCCCTTTTTGAACAAATAAAAAAAAACTTGTCTACGGCACATTTAATTAATCTTGCTCAATATCAAAATAAAAATAAAACCTCTAAAGGTATTAATACCGCACCCTAAAAAAATTTTATATTTTACTCCCCTCTTTAAAAAAAAATGTAAAGTTAAATAATAACAATATAAAACCATAATAATACATTTTAATACAACAAAATCAACTGGTTTGCCCTTGACGAAGAGTGCGCGCGACATTATTTAATACTTCTTCCGCAACCGGTGCATCTAAAAACATTTTTTATTATAATTTTTATTTATTCGATAAAATGTAATACAAGTAGGAGAATAATATAAATTTAGGGGGGTTATGTTTCTTTTTTTTTGGCGGGAATAATGCGCATGCGTAATTTTAGTATTTATTTACATTAAAGAGTTTATAGTTTTTTATTATTTTTAATATTGACATTTTAAGCGTGTGCTTCATGTGTTTACACTTTACTTATTTTTAATTAAAAAAAGATTGTCTATTCTTTCTTTTTAATTAAAAAAATTTAATCAAAACTTATTTAATTAACGTAAATTTACTTAAAGAACCACTTCTTTTAGACGTATGTTACACTTATTAAGTTATAAAATATACACTTTTTCACCTGCGTTAAAATACCGCCGAACTTCCCTGTAATAACTTGTTGCTAAGTTATTTTTAAATTATTGGCGGGAAACAATAAAAATTTAAATAATAAAAAAAAAACTTATTTTAATAATAATAAAAAAAAATTGAAAGTATTATTTATAAGAGAAAAAAAAAGGGTAGGGAATAATAATAATATAACCTGAGAAAAACGAGAAAAACGTTTTTATCGTTTTCTAACTGTAAATAAACTCCGTATAAAACTTTAATACTTGGGAAATTCTTTTTTATTTTCTTTTATTCTTTATTTTCTTTAATACATATACATAAACCCATAAGATTATAATAGTTTATTATATCAGAGACAAAATTTTTAAATATTTGGTGATAAATTTTTCAATAAACAGCGCAGCGCTTTGTGCAGGTGAAAAAAAAGTAAAAAAATAGGTATATTAACAATATGGTCCACACACAAATACACATTTCGTAAAATAATATAAAAAAAACACATGCAATCGGGTATAAAATAAAATAAAAAAAATTTATACGTCAAGCTGCACGTAGTCCATAGAGAGTGAGATAGAAGATATTAGAGAAACGCGCGCATCCCGGCCTGCTGCCTTTTTATTACAAATACAAAGAAATAAGGAACAATGTATATGTGCATTTTCAAGTAAAAGGGAGAAGCATCGAAGCGGTAGTTAGTCGTGTTCTTGTGCTCTTGCCGCGCAAATCGTATCTCGCGCCTGTGCAAAAAATTATTTTATTTCAACATTTATTTTAATATTCAAATTATTTATTATTTATATTACTGTCTTTCTCTAACAAATAAGTAAATTTGTGAATGTATAAAATACCGGCTTTTTTTAGTTATAAACTTTTGAATTAAAATTGAATATTATTTTTAATTTTTTACGCGCGCGTTACTTATTTTATGTATTTGTCGGAAGACTAAAAAGTAATGTAAACTGTGTGTGATGAGCTTTTACATGTATATATACAATGCATATAAGTGATTTATATTATAACTTTTAAAATGTTGACAGTGTGTGTGCGTGTATGTAAATTGTGTATAGTTTGTGCTCTTTTTAAAAACAAAAATATTTTTAATTAAAAATAAATTGTTATGAGTTCTAAATTAAAAAATCAACAACAGCAACAACAACTAAGAAAAGCTTCATTTAATCGTATTAATCGATTATCAGGTTAAATAAATATTTTTTAAATAATTATAAGGGAAGAGCGTCCTTCTAAAAAAAATTAATTATTATTAACACGTGATGTAACAAGCAATGTTTTTATTATTTTTGTTTCTAAAAAAGACAATAGTTTTTTTTTATTTTTTTAAACTTCCTTGATGATACAAAAAAAATGGAGTAGGGGTAAAAATATTAAAATTCACAAACGGAAGGAAGTACAATAAGAAATATTGTAAAAAAAAACTGGGACTTGTTTTTTAACATGTTTTTTTTCCCATAGACTTTTTATTCCTTTTGGATTGATTATTATATTATTATAAAATACTAACATGCTTGTGTGTTCGATTGGGATATTTCTTCCCCTTCCCTTAGAAAAATTCCCTTTTTTTTTATTTCTTCTCTATGCTTCTTCTCTTCCATCGTCCCTTTTTTTTAACTCTCTCACATACACACATACACATTGGCATGCGTTAAATACAACTTCCCTTATAGATTATGTATTTTTCTTTTATAAAATTTTGAATCACGTGACCTTTTTTTGTATTTGATATCCCTTAAAGATATTTACATTAAAAAGGGTGATAATGGATATATAAAAACTGCAGTAATAAAATTTAGTGTGTGGGTGGTACTTATTATAGGTTATGTAACTTTTTTTTTGTATAATAAATTGTTTTTTTAATAAATAATTAATAATTTATTTATTTATTACTTAATTATAGAGTGAGAGAATATTTAGGTTTCTAGGTTACACGTTTATTAAGAAAATATATAAAAGGGAATTAATGTACTTTGTTTAGGAGGGGGGAGGAGGAGAGTAGGTTTTAGTTATTAAATATAATTGATGAATATTTTAAAACAAAATTATTCTAATAATATTTTTTTTTTCTTTTTCTAGATCAAAGGCATTCGAGTACTAGGCTATCTGCGTAAGTACTTTTTTACATTTTCTTTGACATTAGCCCAGTTATATATGTTAGCAAAGTCATTTCACTTGCGAGAAAAACTTTTTTTTTTTGACTTTGTAAAAGTTTATAGACATTTTTATTAAGTTTGATAAAAAGACCTTTTTTTGTTCTTTTATAACACTGCATAATGTTTTAATCTGTTAGAGAGAGAGGGAAATTAATTATACATTCTTTGAACGTGTGTTTATGGAGTTTTCAACTATTGTTATGTATAAAAGCAGTTGTGTTGTTATTATTATTATTATACAAAAAGTCACTCTCTTTTCTCTTCATGGTAATTAATTTTCTCTCTTTCTCTTTACTTAAACTTTATTATTATGTAATTATTGAATTATAAAATTAATTTTTAATCTTTACACATTTTTTTTTAAATCATTTTTTTTAAATAAAGAAAAGTATAATAAATTCTCCAATATGTCGCGTCGCCTAAAGGATTTTTTCAATTATTGTTGTCTTACTCTCTAGAGAGAACAAAAAAAAGGGGTTAAAAAAAAGACAGGATTTCGATTATAAGTACTTTTTTTATGAATAGAATATTTTTTTTATGAAGAAAATGTGAGGTTTTTTTATTAAAAAAAAAAAAAGAAATATAATCGTAAATGTATAATTAAATTATTTACAAAATTAAAACTATTGTGTAATCAGTTTTTTTTGTCTTTAAGTTTTGCAGTATTGATAAATGAAGACTTTTATGTTAATAGTGATAATGAAAATAGAGAAGATAATTATTTGTTAATATTTTTTTTTTTTAACCTTGATTAACTTTTTTTTCCTAGAAGTTACGTGTGGTTAAAGTGAGAGAGATAATTTTTATGGACTTAGGAGATTAAATTGAGTGAGATTTGAAAAAGATGTTTATGGGATTGGATTTTTTTTTATTCGAGGAAAAATTAATGCTTAGACAAGTGCAAGTAGTCACGACTTTTTTTTTTTAATGCTTGTGGTTTTATTTGAATTGAAGGGTTTTATTGGTTTGAGATAATTTTTTTTTTAATTATTTTTTGGGGTTTTTAATTTTTAATTGTCTTTTGGTTATTTTTTATTTTGGGTGTTTCAAAGACAACAAATAATAAATCAATAAAAATACTAGAAATAATACGTTACATTACTTTACATAACCTACACACTCTGTGAAAAATAATGTTTTTAAAAGAAACAAAAAAGGTGCATTTTTTTTTCTAAAATTACTCGAACGTTATTATTTTCCAAGAATAAAATTACAAATAGCAGTAATAATAAAATGTGTGTGTATTCCCTTTTAAATACTAAGAAAAAAAAGTTTGTCCATACATAATATAAAATGACGGAAGTTGTGTGTAGTAATAGCAGTCATGAGTTGTTGCAGTCGCGACAATATTTATTATTTCTGTTGTAATTGTTTGACCAGAATTAATCATTTTTTTTAAATAAGATTTTTGCTAAACTTACAGACCCAAGTTTTTTTCATAATTAATTTTTTTTTTTGTATAAAATCAACCACGCGGTGTTTGTTTAAA
Source organism: Anagrus nilaparvatae (assembly GCA_022575985.1). Taxonomy (NCBI): domain Eukaryota; kingdom Metazoa; phylum Arthropoda; class Insecta; order Hymenoptera; family Mymaridae; genus Anagrus; species Anagrus nilaparvatae. The sequence goes on from JAKSXM010000165.1 coordinate 9,443,539, forward strand.
TATTCAAAAATTTTTATTCTCTATTTTTATTTACTCTTTCGTGTACATTTCACAAAAGAAAATTCTTTTATTTTATACACACAGGTTTAAAATAATGGAAAGATAAGAGAAAAAAAAAATTCCATTGTCTTGTCTGCTATTTTATTGATGAATGAATATGAAAAAAAAAAAAACAATTTTTTCCAAAAAAAAAAAGGAATTTTTGTCAATTTTAAATAATTAAAAAAAAATACAAATTTTTTTATTTTTTCTTGCAGTACATAAAAAACCGTCACGCTGTTATAAATTTATTTTTTCACAAAAAAAAAAAAAAACTAAAATGTACAGTTCTTTTTATTCTTCTTTACTTCTTCTTCTTCTTCTAACTTTTCTCTGTGTGTATGCGTGTGTATAAAATAAAACTGAATCGAATGCCTTCTCACGATTAGCTGCGATTTATAACATTGAATACATTTTCTTCTTCTTTTACATTGTTTTATACTTTTTTTTTTTTTAAATACCTTTCTTTTTTATTTTTGTGTTGAGCAATTTTTTTTTTTTTTTTTTTTTAATTAATAAAAATTTTTACAAACACACATAAACTCGTTCATTCAACTTTTATTTGAAAAAAAAAAAATGACACGCCTTGCACTTATTTACTTGTCATCATCATCCACCACTGTGTAATTTGTATGATGAAAAATTTTTCACAATTATTTTATTATTATCATTAAAAATTCAATTCACGTATTTTTGTTCTTATCAAAAAAAAAAAAAAGGTATTATTCTCTCTTAAAATACTTTTCTCGTCATTTTATATCTCATCCCTCTTTTTTTTTCCAACAAAACAAAGCAAAAAAAAATCTTCAAACTCGTATATTATAAAGATCAAACACACATATACACACAAACACATACAAAAAGAGGGAAAAACTAAAAGCCTTTTTTTTTAGCATTGGTTACATTTAATGTTCATTTTTAAGGTCAATGACCTTTTTGTGTAGATATAAAGAGTTACCTTCATTTTTTTATTTTATTAATTAATGTAATAATAATAATAATAATAAATCAAATAAATAATATGCGTCGTTACAAAAAAAAAAAAACAAATGAATTATTGTCATCGTTTTTTTTTTAATACTAAACTTTTAAAGGTCTTTTTATTTAGCCTTGAGACTTTTTTTTATAAAAGGCTTATTTTATTTAAAAAAAGAATAAACTGATGAGTAATTAATATAGAGCAATTATGATAATGAATATATTTTTATATTTTACAGTGATTTAGAAAGAGATTTAAGTTTATCAGAAGATAGCGAAGAGGAAGATGTTCCTAAAGTTACTCCTGCGAGACAAGAAAGAAATCCACAAATTCCTATAAATTTAGTACCAAATCCATTGCCACCGATGTCGCCTATGGCTATGTCACCCATTGGACCATTATCACCAGTTAAGCCATTATCGCCAATGTTTAATACAAATTCTTCAACTTTACCAAATGTTACAACATCCTCACAAAATCTTTTACAAGCTCCGACTGTTAATAATCCAACTGTAACCACTAGTAGTTCTAATATGGCCAAAGTTAATGTTAATGGATCTTCGACTTTGTCTAATGTTTCTAAAAAGTCAGCTAGTATCGAACCACCAAAAGCACAAAGAGTTCAAAGTCCGCATCAAAGCTCTGCTAGTGCATCTTCGAGCTCTGATTCTGGCTCAGATTCTTGTTCCGATAGCAGTGATGATTCTGAAGATGACAGTGCCCCACAAGAACCACCTCAAAAAGATTCTTCATCTCTGTCTGTCAAGTCAGCTAGTTCTAGTTCTCTTGCAAAAGGGCCAACTACACCGCCATCTTGTGAAAGCAGTCCACCTGAAGAACCAGTACCACCTCCACCAGCTGTTGAAGAATCAAAACCAAGATGGAATTTGGGATCGTTCTTCAGTAAAGCTTCTGTTAGACCTGGTAGTGATCAGAAAGGTAGCAGCGATCATTCAAAACAAAGTTCAGAAGAACCAAGTCCAGAAAAAAGGCCTCTTAGACATAGGGATTGGGATGGTAAAGATGATATGAAAAATAGTTCCAAATTTTTCTACAGTTCACATAGCGATAGTGAACAACAGTCTGACTCAGATAAAGTTAAAATTAAAGAAGCCCCTATTAAGGTAATGTAAATTTGATTATATGATAAATTAATTTAATGTAAAATAAGCAAATTAATCCAATGAAGTGTTTTTTCCTTGACAATCGATTTTTTTTCCAAATTAAGACTATAACAATGATTAGTAAAATCAAGAAATTAATTTTTTTTTTCCAAATGTTTTAGTTCATAAAAATGTGATATTTTCTTTTTTTTGGTTTATTATTGTACCTTCATCTCGTAGCTTTTTCTATTGGCATATCAGGTTCCATTAAGTCTTTATATTTTGAACCTGTTAATGCATAAAATCCTGATTCAATTTATTTGTGTCAGTCTGTGTGTCTGTGCTTTTGTGTGCTGTTGTTATAGCTGTCATACTCTGATCAAATTTGATGTAACTGGATTCAAGGACCTATTTATTGTAATGATGTTCTTATTACCGACTTTGAATGATGTAGTATTAATTAGTATACAACTTCAAACAAGCAGTTCCTTGAGCATACTAATTTGTAAAAAAAAATTGCACTTTTTACTATTGGTAGACCCTATTTATTTGGCAAATACTTGGCAGATTCAATGATTGATCGAAATAAAGAATTTCCTTAACTCTGCTTGAGCTGTGTAAACTACAAGCCAAGCACCTATCTGTTTAACTGTGATCTTTTATTAACCTTTAATAATTTTAATGTGCATATTTTATTTATTATCAAAAGTATTTTTTTTTAATTTATTCTTTATAACTTTTAGACTCAACCAGAAAAGCCAAAACCTCCAGATGTCAGAAAACGTGGTAGACCTCGTAAGACCGATAAGAGTCCCAGTAAGCCTAGCAGTGCCAGTGTACGTCGTTCAGAAGATAAAAAAAGTAATCAATCAGTTACAAAAAGTACAGCTGCAGCTGTAGCAAAACGAGCAAATCGTAATTCACGAAACGCTCGTACAAGTCCTCCTCGTCGTTCAAAGAAACAACCAATCACAAAAGCTGTAATAACAACGACGTCAACTGCTAGCTCTAGTTCAAGTAGCGATGAAGATAGCTCAGCCACTGATAGTCGAGTTCTCCTTAAAAAACCGATTGTTTCAAAAATCAAGCATGAAAAGCACGATGATAGCGATTCTGAGGATGAAACTAAAACTGAAGAAACTGTCAAAAGACCCAAGCCTAAGGTTAAAAGGAAGCCAAAGGAGAGTAGTGATTCTAGTAGTGATAATGAAGATGCAGAAGAGGAAGAAGATGCAAGTGATGATGAAGATGAGTATGAATCACGCAGACAAAAGTCTTCAAAAAAGAGCAAAGAAGATTGGGGAAGGGTGAAAAAGAGCAACAATAAAATTCTTGAACCTGTTAAGAAGCCTCATATTGAAAAGAAAAAAGGTTCACCAAAGATTAAAAGAAAACAAAGATCTAGGCTTAGTGATCATTCTGAATCCGACAGTGAATCAGAAGTTGCTGCTAGAAATAATAGAAAAGTATGTTTGAGAGAATGTTTATTCAAATTTCAAAAATATTACTTTACACAATTTTAATAAAATAAGAGTCTTAAAAAACATTTGTAAACATTTTTTTTTTTTTTTCAAATTTAGGTTGCTCGAGTCCAACCACGACCACGAGCTCCACCAACTCGTACAGCATCTGAAAATTCAGACAGCGACAACAGTCCATCTGTTAAGCTGCAAGAAGAAAATGGTGGTAGCGTCCATGACAACAAAAACTTTGCTCTTCGTCGTCTTTTTGTTGATTCAAGACCAAAAGGTGGTAAAGGTGGTAAAGGTGGTAAGGGTGGTAAAGGTGGAGGTAAATGTGGTATATACGTTGAAGAATATACCTCAAATACACCAACTGGAAGTGAAAGTCCTTTTAAAAAGTCATCATCCTCTCCACACACATCTTCAGCTCAAGCTACTGCAATGCTTCCACCACTTACTTATAAAAGTGGAGTACCAAGTCTTCTATGTAAAATTGATCTTAGTCGTTTACATTTTGTACCACAGCCCTCTAGAGGCCAAGAACTCAGACAAAGAACAGAACTCGCTGATACTAGGCCGTCTTCAAGGTATTATTTTACAAATTTTTTTAAAAACTTCTCAAATTTATATAATTATAATAATTTTAGACAAAAAACTTCTACAATGGTACCAAAACAAAGATCTATAACACCAGGAGTTGGTGATATTGTTGATAAAACGTCTGTAACTGAATTGGAAACTAAATCTCGTATTAAAAGCGAATTGTTAGATTCAAAAAATATTGTAGCTACAGGCGAGAGTGCAAATAGTAGTAATAGTAATATAAGTAATAATGTCAACACTTGTGATAATGTTATAAAAAACAGTAGAATCAAGAGAAAACGTACCACAAGTTGTAGTTCAGAATCTAGTTTGAGTACTGTTTGTTCCGTTGAAACAAAGGTAAAAAATGAGCCAAAGGAAGAAAAGAAAAAGAGGAAAAGAAAACATGCCGATATTGACAGGTTTTCTTCAAGTCAGGTATGAATTATAATTAATTTGAAAATTTGAATAAAAGAAATTAAATTTAAACTTACAATTTTTAATATTCAGCACATTGATGTTTTACCTACAAATCACGAGCGGGAAGATAAGCCAGATATAAATTTGTTACCTCCACCACCTATGCCACAGAGAATATTTTATTCCTACTTTTACATGGACAGTGATATGCCAGATGACCTAGTAGATAGGTAACTAAAAAATTTTTTAATATAATTTATTTTTATATAAAATGAAATTTATAAATTAACTTTTTAATTAAGGTATCAAGAGCAATATTTAGCTGAAGCAAAGAGATTAAAACATAATGCTGATGAAGAGCCTAATGTTACCCTTGCTGCTTTACTTTATCTTGAATGTGCTATGTACTTCATATTAACTGGACGAGCAATGGAATTAGGTCGTGGAGCTAGCCAAGGTGCTGCTTACAGGATGTACAAAGATACGCTTTCAATAATTAAGTGAGTAAAAGGGAAAAAATTTGCATAACGATTAAATAACAAATCATAAAATAACAATTCATATTACATTTTAATCTAACAAAAATGTACAAAATTTTAATGCTATTTCTACTGCAATAATAATTGTTATGTTATATAGCTTATGCTCTAAAACTTGGTCTTCTGTATTCTGATTTATTTTCATGTTTAATCCAATGGCAAATGTTTTTACGTGGATAATATATTTTTTTTAATTGTTTAAAGTCTTGTTTATTAACCTAATAGTTTCAATTTTCATGCTAAAAAAAATATATATGTCTACTAAAACAATTGAATTAAATGTGAATAATAATATTAACGAAAAAGCTTAGCTCCATGCTCCACAAAGTCATTCATAAAAAAAAATATTGTTATTTATGAACGTTATTAATTTATTAACTATTGCATCTGAAAGGAAATGTATTTTAACAATACATTCCGATTCCAGGTTTATCCCGACAAAATTCAAAAGCCAGCCAAACAATACTTATATTGAAAGTACCATACATTCAAAACTTCTAATTCTAAGGTAAATATTTAAGCCATTGATAAAGTAATTTTAATTACTTTATTAATAAAATTAATGTTTTTCAATACAGTTTGTGGTGCCAGTCAATTATCCTCTTGAAAATGTATAATTTATGTAAAGGTCAAAGTAAAAATGATCTTTCATTAATTAGCGAATATCAACAAAAAGTGAGTTTTTCAATCCAAATAATTTAAATTTTAATTATTATTTGGAATTTTGTTAAATTATTTCGTTGCTAAATTATAATAGGCACAGATCGTTGTACAGTCTGAAGGTCAAAATACACCTTCATTATCTCCAACTCCGTCACCAGCTGGTTCAGTTGGTTCAGTTGGTAGTCAAAGTTCAGGATACAGTAGTGGAGAACTTGCAAATCGGGGTATAAATGGTCAACCCCAAGCTGCTAGTTTTATCAGTGTACCATTTAATGTTCATAGTGCTTTTATTAGGCAGCATCACGATTGCAATATGTTAATGAGTTCTCATGAAAAATGGGATAAAGCTAATGCTCTTGTTACTGATAAATACAAAGGTAGATATTAAATAGTTTATCTTAAAATTTCAAAAGATTTCAACTAATCACAAATTACTTTTTTACAGATTTCTTCATTGAATTAGATGAAAGACTGGGTCCGCTAACACTAAAAACCTCCTTAACACACCTAGCACGGTATGTACAAGCTGGTATACAAAAATTACGTGGTCTCTGACCCAAGTGGCATAGCCCTCGACCGCCTACACCAGATTACGTTTCGTCATTTCCTCAAAGCATTGTTACGTATTAAAAAAAAACAATGATCAACGTAATCGTTTATTACATCATCCTATATATATATATTTTATTATCAATAAATAATCACAAATTTTAATGTAAATTTATTATATATATATGAGGGCTTGCCTTTTTTTTCGCCAAGTATATATATATATACATATAAAATATATATATACGTAGATAAGGACATGAAAACAGAAAGACTGGAGTGATTGAAACTTTTTTTGTTTTTTTAGCAAAATATATATATATCTATATTACATTAATTTTACTAAAAGAAATATAATGAAAAAAAAATTAATTATTAAGTTTCGCCAGTGCGTTTTTTTTTTCATAATTTTTCCTTAATTTTTCTTAATTTTCGTTATTATTAAAAAGATAAAAGGTTATTTTTTTAAGAATTGTAAAAAAATTATGGCCTGTATCTTGTTATATATAAATATATAAAAAATATATTAGACAATCATGTTTGAAAGCTCTCGAAACTTTCATTTTGTTTGTAATTATTATTATAATTATTATTATTATTTTTAGTTATTATTATTATATATATACGTATATTTCTCTTCCTTAATTAATTATTTAAGGTCCTTTCTTATTAAATCTTTGTTTCTCTTCATATTTTTATGTTATTATTGTTTTAATAATTAATAAGCAAGTATTGAATTATTTTTTTTTAAAAAGTTACAATTTTTTGTATGATCAATATAAGAATGTTTAAAAAAAATTTATGGAAAAATTATATATTTATATGTCAAAAAAAAGTACTTATAATTTTTAATGTTAATATATATGCAGATTGTATATTATTGCGGCCAAAAAAAATTATTTTATTTTGTTATTGAAATGATAATTAATGCATCGATTCAATTTTTTATTACGATTCTTATGTAAATTTTAAGAAGTCAAAATTGCTTTTAAATGAGAGTGAGATATAAAAAAATTTTTTAATGTGCCACATACACAATACAAATATAAAAATTGTTTATTATGAGGTTTCCTGTGATTGATTGTGTAAGAATCAGATTATAGCGATTGTGTATTTTATACACAAAAAAATCATTCTTATATATAAAAATGTATTATATATCGAAGAGAAACAAATGATGCGAGTCAAACATATGTCATATCGCAAAAAGTTCGAGTTATATTATATAAATGTCCTTAAAAAAATGGCTCTCCAATAAAGTGCGAAAAAAAATATATAGATGGATAAGAAAATAAAAGTTCTTAGTTTGTAAATTTGATTGAACAATTATAACTTAAATAACTTGTACAAGATAAATAAATAAATATTCTTTGCATTACTTATAGAAATATGTGGGGAAAGTAGTGGTTTTTATTAGCAACAAATTAATAAATGCAATTTTTTTATGAAGCTTTTAATGCGCAAACATACTCCTGTTTGTTTTCGACTCTGAATTACTCGACTTGAAGATATTTTGTTACTAGTAAAAAAAAACTTTAATAGTCGATTTCGAGACTCGTATTATACAAATTCAGGAGTGTGAAATGTAAAATTAGAATAAGTACGAACATGTTGTGTATATTTTTGTAAATAGAAAATTATTTTTGATTAGCAGCCGCCTTGGAAAATGTCCGAATTTTTTAGCTGCTGAAATATAATGCGTGCACTATTTTGTATTATTAACAGGTGCTTCATCTTTTTTACCATTGCATTTTAAAATTACGTTACTTAAAAAAAATAAAATAAAATTCATATTTACAATTTTTTAAGCATTTAATTCGGATTGAAAAATAAATAAATGAGAGCGGTCCAATATAATATGGTTCATGGGAGACAATTTTTTAAAAGACAAATTTATTATATCAATGCTCAGTCGATTGTAAATATAATTGCACAAAAATCAAGAAAAAAAAAGCTTTTTTTTCATTATATATAGAGTTTTTGGTGTTAATTTAAATATTAATGAAAAATGTAATTACTCAAAAAAAAATATTTAATTTGAGATTGTTCTTTAGTATATAAGAAATGTATAAATTATTTTTAATCGATTATTATTATATATAAATATATATATATATATATAAATATTTTTTTCGATAAATAAAAAATTTTATGCTAAATAATCAATAAAATTATTGTTTTTTTCATTTTTAAATGTTCCATATAAAACTGCTGTGAAAAATATTTATAGTTAAAGAACAAATTTTTTATATATTTAACATCGAGTTAATTTTTTGTACTTCCATATTTTTTTTTCTTACTTTACTTAAAATTAAGTTGTTTTTTATGAGCGAATATATTTTATTACGATAAATATGACAATAATTGTTAATGGTAAGCACTTTTTATTAATTTATTACTTTTTTAATTATATAAATCCTTAAATATTTCCTAATTTAAAAACTAACTTTTATTTTAGTAATTCTTATTTACGATACAAATGAGTAATTTAAAAAAAAACTTAAGACTAAAGATAGTGCACTTTTTGCATATAAAAAAAGCCTTATATATATTATTTGTATTTTTTTTTTCAATTTCATGTTCGTATTTATTCTGAAAAATATTTATTATTTAAAATTTTTTTTTAAATTAGCAAATTTCTGATTATGAATTTTTCAAGAAAATTCGCTAGTTTAAAAAAAATGTAAAAAAAGTTGCCTGCATTTATTAAAAAAAAAAAAAAAAAAAAAAAAATACTTTTTTAATTATTTATTAATTATACTAGTTAAAACGAGAGAAAAATGAAGAAAAATAAAAAAAAATGAACATAAATTACTTAAATTTTGTATAAAATAAAGAAAAAAATTTGATTGCACATATTAAAAAGTATAGATAAAAAAAAAAAAAATAACTAAACAAGAGACCATAATATATAAAAAGAAAATATGATTTTTTTTGACAAAACATATTTTTTTATTCCTTACGTTTTTTTTTTTATAATACAAAAAAATAAATGAAGAAAAACGTGACGAATTAATTGTTTTTTTTGCAAATATTTCTGTTTTAAAAGTAAGAAAAACAAAGCGATATTTCTAGTACATAATATAAATGATAAGAATTCTTATATAAAATGATTAAAAAAAAAATCAAAATATAAAAAAAAATTTTAATCAGTATTTTGATTATTTATATATGCTATATATATATATTACAATGTAAATAAAAACATAATTTCAATAATCAAAAAATTTTGAATTTTATTTCCTTATTGCTTTAATCTATGATTTTGGATTTTCAAAAAATGAGGACTTTATTTTTCACCTGCTGTTCTCTTTCTCACTCTGCACACCTGTTTTCTATTTTGGTGAGTAAAAATTTTTAGGCCCCTTTCCTTATACAATACTAATAGTCCATACGAGGCCTATAAGGCCTGTGTACATTCAAGAGGAAGTCATTACAAATTAAATTTGTTGGTGTGCTGATTACGAATTTCTTGGTCTATTTTCTGAAAATATTTTCCGCTGTAGCCCAATAAGTCATCGTGCAGATGTACATGAATTCCAGTACGGTATTCCGAAATTTCGGCTACCTGACTACAAATTTCGAGTTTGTTTTAAGGTTTTTGGATTTTTAGCCGGGGAAATGGACGACTTACTCTGTACCTGTAGACCACTTTCAAAAAATATTGATCTCTATACTCGGAATTTGATTCGACCAGACTAAATCTTAAAAAAGAGCCCGAACTTACAGGTGGATACCCGAAATTTCGGATAATCACAAAACCTAAAATCCATTTATATGGTTTTTCAGATATTTTGGTCATTTTGCTCGATTTTGCAGTTCTAGAGAAAATTTTTACCGAAACAGAGTAATTTTCGGAAATCAAATATAAATATTTTTCACGATGTAAAGAAACTTCTTGTTTTAGGATATGATAGGATTTAGTATAAATAAATTAAAAACAACGGGCAAAATTTTGAACATCGGTTAATTTCCGGGGTAATTTTTGGAAATTGGTTCTGCTGTTTTTCTTCAATACCTCGTAATTTATTCGTTAAAAAATGATATGATCGACCAGCACCCAGAAAATAATTAAAAAAACTTCCTAATTTTATGCGGAAATCGCAAAATTTATTATAAAATTTGCTCATAAAAAATCCTAGTCGAAGATCGTTGCACCGTAGCGACACGATTTTTCCGCGGCAATGAGCTGAGTCTTGTTTTTATGTACACAGACGACGACTGGTTTCTGGTCTCTCACATGGAATTTCTTCAACAGTTGCTATTCGCCCGTCGTCCGTGACGCTCGTATTTATATTTCTCGGCTAAAAAATAAATCGTGATCGCGAAAACCGGTTGTGTATTTTTATTAAATGTGCTAAAACAAAAACTCCACTGTTATTAAAAATTTTTTTTATTTTATCCTGTGACAAAAATCAAAATTTATTTAATTAAAAAAATTCATTAATAAAAAAAAAAAACTTTTTATTAAAAAAAAAATAAAAAAGTTTCAAGTTTATTGACCGCGATTATTAAAACACAAAACAAGTGAAATACCAAAAAATCTATGTGAAAAAAAAGGTTATTTATTGTTACAATTTTTTTTTTGCAATAAAGTTTTACAAAGAAAGAATTAACAAAGGTTTATTTAATACTACCTTGTAATATCTTTTCTTATCAAGATTAAAGATCTCTTCTCAGTACCAACTACTAAAAAAAAAGTCGAATCTTTATTACAAAAACCTAAAGATTAAAAGTTTACACTTGAGAAACTTGGAAGAATCAAGAAATTTTTTTTTCCTTTTGCTGAAAAAAAAAAAGTGTACTAAAAAAAAATTCTTTATTATTAAATAGTAGTTTTACTTACGAGTAAAAAATAATTGCAAAGAGTAGTAGCCTAACTAACAGCAAGGATAAATAGCATTTGGCGAACCGGCAGCAGTCAGTTTTTATATTTTTTTCAAGGTAAACATTTTTTATATAAAATAAAAAATTTTTTTTTCTTTTTTTAAATAAATCAAGAAAAAATATAAATACATCAATGTTATAATAAATCGTTAATAATAATAATAATCATTGCTGGTATTAAAAGGTTATAGACTTTTTTATTCGTGCAAGCAATGTGCGTGAAGAGCTGCAAAAAGACTTGAAATAAAAAATATTGAGGACGACCTTGAATCTTCGTGTACAATGCACGCGAGATACCGGCTTATTTTATTATTTTTTTTTCTTCATTTTTTATTTTCTTCCTGTGTGTGTGTATTTAAATGAAAATTAAATTTATTGTTAATTTGATTAATTTATTTTGCAAAAAATTTAGGGGTGAAAGACCTTAATATTAGCGATTTTTAAAGAAATATTTTCAGTCGATTAGTATCGCCATTTTATTTCTTTCATGGTTTGCTAATGATAAATGCATTTTATTATGAGTTATGCAATTAATTATGGGCAATCAAACCAGAGTAAAAGTTAATAAAAATATATAAAAAAATTAAAAGTACGTCTTATTGATTTTTAATTCCACCAAAACGAATGTGAAAAATACAGTTAATTTATTTTTTTTAAAGGAAGCAAGATTTAATTCGATTCGATAAAAAGCACGATCAGTGACCTTGAAATAAATAAAGTAAGATTTCGTGAGAACGGAGTCAAAAGAAAAATTTTTTAAATTTATTTTGCATGTGTTTTTTTGTGTGTACACTTTTGAACACATGTTAGTTTTTGAGAATGAAAATTAAATAGAGAGATCATTGACTTTTAGTGGGCTTTTTAACAAGTGATTTTAATTAGAAGAGAAAGTCTGTTTTTTTGGTGGGTATCATTTTTTTTTAGGAAGGAATGTTACATAATATAATTTTTTGTAGATTTGTAGGCGAAAAAAAAGTTATAAAATTTGCAAATTAAATCGTTTTTATATTCGCATTAAAATAATCCTCTTAAGAGATGCCTAAAAATGGTAATTTAAAAAACTACTGTTAAAAAACAAAAATTCTAAGAAATCTCAAAATTTACGTAATATTGATAAAAAAATTAATAAATTTTTAATTTGTTTCGGTTCTCTCTCGCGTATTATTAAAACTGCATCGCAACGAAGAGACGGTCTCTCTATTGTTTGGTAATAAAATTGTCATAGATTAACGTTCTTTGATAACGAATAATTTTTTATTCAATTTAAGAATTCTTGCGTAAGACACACTTGAAGATAATTTTTTAAAAAATAAAATACAAAATTTAAAATTTTTATTAGCGAGTTTAACCTCGTAACCTAATAAATCCAGGATTAATTTACTCTTTGTTATTGCATTTCTCTCCTATTAAAAAGAAAATTTTTCTCATAACTAATAAGTTAAATACCATAAATTATTTGAAATAATTAAAATAAAGCCAATTTAAATAAATTAAATTGCGTAATTAAAAAAATCCTTCGAAAAATAAAAAACACTAAATTTAGGTGTGTCTTTTATTTATTATTTTTTTTTCGCCGTCGTCGGATTATAATTTTTTCATCGTGGCTTATTTTTAGAGCCTTTTTTTTTTATTTATAGTTTTATTGTTCTTTTTTTTAGTTTTTTTGTTTATTAAATAAAAGATTTGGTTACGTAAAAGTCGTGTAGGCTAGATTTTTTTTTCTTTTGTGTTTTTAAATTTATTGTCAAAAGTAGAATTGATCCTTGTAATCCATGAAAAAATGCTAAAAGTCAAAAATTTTACCAAGTTTGAATTTTTAATTCAAAAAAATCCGATTTTTCAAAATGAAGTAAAAAACTAATTTTTCGACACAAGTACTTGATCCAAACTTGATCGATCAATCCGAATCATAAATTAGGGGAGAGTTCCGTATTGTGGCGCGGTTGGTTTTAGGTATAAAAATCTAATAAAATTAGTTTTGAACAAAATTTTTCCTGTTACTTTACAAATTAAATAATATTTTTACTATAGAGCTTAGAAAAAAACCACGTCATTGATGGGGTTTCTCCCCTAAGATGCAAAATTTACATAAGTTTGCATTTACACACACAATCAAAACAAATTAAAATACAAAAGAATCAATAATAATTTGAAATACACGAATGATCGTAGATAAATCATTGCACATGTTGACAAGTTAATAAAAATAAATTAATAATTTTTCATAAATGCTTGGCTACTTGATTATAATTACTTGTCTGTCGACTATGATAAATTCATTCCGCAGCCACAATTTCTTTCCAATTGTAAAATTTGATAGGAAAAACTACTTTATCCAGAACACACAACTTATCATCTTCCTTGTTTCAAAATATTTTTCACTAAAAACTTGTATGTTTTGCTGTTGCTATGATAAAATACAAATAACTTGTTTTATACAGGTTTTTTTAAAAAGTAAATTCTTTTTTTCACTCTCTTTGTAAATACACTTACATTCTAAAAAAAAAAAGTTACTTTGATATAAAAAAAAAACAGTAATTTTATATTTAAAGCTTTTTTGTATTAATGCTTACTTTTAAAATTTGTATTGTTTTTTAAATAATTTAAATATAATATGCTTTGACCTAAATATTAAATTCTTCTTTGTTTTGTAAACATTAAAGCTTTTAAATTTGTTGCTTTGAACAAATTTTTTTTTGTTGAAAAGGTTCAGGAGGAGGAACCTAAAGTAATGCAATTTTAAACGTTTTTTAAGTCATCAGAAAAAGTTGTAAAAGTTATTGAACTCGTTATTTGTTTAATTGAATTTAAACTTTCTGAAAATCACTTGAAAGTTAAATTTATCGATTTTAAGCTGTGAATGTGTTGATTTTATAGTTTGGGTTAGTTCAGATAATTTTGAATAGGCTTAATTTTTGAATTATTGAGTTTTTTTATAGTGAAGGAAATTTTCTCGGAAATTTTGTTGATCCCAAGTTTTTTTTTGCGGATTTGGAGTTTATAAATAATTTAACTACGATGTCAGTTTGTTTCACTTTATTTTTGTTTAATTTTTCGAAAATTCAAAATTTCCAATATTTTTGTTTGAGTATTCCAGAAATATTCTTGAACGATGTTTGAATTTCCAAGAAATCTATTTGAGGTTTCAAGCAAAATCCTAATAGAAACTTTAACATTATTTTGTTTTAATGTAATTTGCTTGAAAATCCAAGTAGAATAACCAAAAAGTGATGTTATGCATTTTGTAATTTTTCTCAAATTCAAGATAAAATTTTCAATGGGTACCTGAAATTACCGCCATTTTTGTCTCAATTTAGCAGTAATATAGCTAAAATCAGGAGCTTGCCTTGCTTTAGGAAACTCGACTTAACTCGTAGCAAAAAACGGGTTAAATTAATTTTCATTATTAAATTTTTATAAAAATATCCTGAATTAAATTTTGAAAAGGAGCTAGATCTTCCTCGATATCTTCAAATTTACATTAAATTATTTACATCCAAAAATAACATATTTCCCATAAATTTATCCATTTCAACAAAAAGTAAAAGAAATATTTCTTCAATATTTAAATAAACGTGAAAAAAATAACAAATTTTACCTGTAAAAAACTTCTACCTTTATATTTCTCCTACACAACCAAATACACAACACAATTATTTGAATACATAAAAATTTCGATCGAATATCCCATTTTATGCCATTCGTCGTTTCGCCACCATATTCACTAAACTAACACTACTCTATAAAAAAAGAAGATGATATAAATTTTATACCTTTTTTTTATTGTATTTTTTTTATATGCACAAAAAAGAAATGTCAGGGACGAATGTGCAGGTATATAGTTATAAAAAGAAGTAAATATTTTTTTTATTTTGGGTTTCTTTATTTCTCTGTTTCGGAGGATGATTTTTAACCTAAAGTTCTAAACGAGAAGATGAAAGGTTTTGATTTTATTTGATTTATATATTTGTACCCTATGGTGTTTTTTTACCAATTTACGCTAATTGCTTTTTTATATTTCTGCCAGTATGTGTTTAGGGTGCCAAAAGTGTAACCATTTATCAAAACAAAATTATATAAATAAAATTTTGAAATTGGTTATAAGTTGATATGAAACCACTTAAATACGCTAAAGGGGCTAAAGAGGGATCATTGTATTAATTCTGACTGAATTGTTTGTCAATAAAATACGCTCATTTATTAATCGAATTATCTTATTGTACGATTCGTTTGAAAAATTTAAAACTTTTTAGTGAATTGATTTTTTATTCAGTGTTTAAGTATGCGGCAAAGAACTATTTTTTTGTCTTAATATTTTCATTATTGGGATCCTAAAATTAGGGTAAGAAAAGGAAAGATTTTTTCTACTGTTAAATTTTCATGTTAGGGGAAAACAATCTAAACGGCCAAGGATTTCTTTTATGTTGTATATTCACTGTCAGGTTGTTTTAATAGGGTTCTTTGGAAAACAAAATTTTTTGGTGCGTAAATAAACAAAAAATATCGTAAGCATGCAACATCACCGACATATTTTAGATTGTGGGTTTGCGGTTATTCAATTCAAAAATTCATTTTTCTTTTTTGGTTTTTCAGTTTTTTAGCCATTGAAATTTTTGATATAGTCTGTACTTGCAGTTCTTTTTCCAAAATTTTGGGGCTTTATCCAAAACTTGATCCAAACTATTACTATCGTACCCAAAAAATTTTCCAATCAAAAAATGAAAAATAATTTTTTCGAATTTTTTGAAAATTGATATCGATTATATAAAGCATAATAAATAATGGGCATGGAACAAATAATTTAAATAAAAACCGAGATAAAAACAAAATACTTTTATTAAAAAAACATTTTAGCAATTCAAACGGTGTTTCTTTAAACGCATGACCTAACAATTTACGATCTTTTTTCTTTTAAATACCGTTTATTTTTGCACTACATTGTCTTTTTTAACCAAACTTGTGTATACATTAAACATCAATAACTTTTTAAATTGTCTCTAACCGTACAATAATAACAATAATAATAAAGTACCTACAATATATAAAAATAGTTAAAAAAACTTAACCACACACCAATACACTGTTTTAATTTTCTATAAACATTATATTGATAGGCACGCGAATCACGATTTTCAATGGGTTATATATACACTGTCATATTAAATGACTGACTGAATAATGTGTGGTAAAAAATAAAAACTTTTTTTTTTCTATATAAAAGAATTTTCTCACACATAAAAATAAAAATATTATGATGTTGGATGATGATCATGACGATGATGTTGCTGATGTGCACGTGTATGGTATTTTATTTTATAGGTAAATAAAGAATTTTCTCTTTATTTTTTAGGAGGCGCGGAATCACGATCGATTGATTTTTTTTCATAATTTATTCTTTCAAAATAACAAATCACGATTTTTTTTTTTGTAAATAGTTTATTTATTGTTAAAAAAAACGTGCTAATGAAATTTTGATCTGATTAATCAATAATAATAAATTTTGTGTATTTAATTATTTATTTATTGCTTTTTAGATTTTTTTACATAAATTATGATTGTGAAAGATAGATTCTAGGGTCAAATAATTTGCACAATTTGTTTTTTATTGTTCGTTGGTAATGGGAGTGCATGATTTTGGTGGCTCAGATCTTGTATGTTAAGGCATAGAATAGTACTATTAAAACCGATAGATGTCGCTTTTTCTCAAAAGAGAAATTGCATTTTAAAGTTATATAAGGCAGGTTCTTAGAGTAAAAATTTTAATTTGATTTTTATATTATATATTACTAAGCTACTTTACATTAATTATTCTGAAATCTATATTTATATTTGAGGTTTATTTCCAATTCTTTTTTATTGCTTTGACTTCGAGCTTGATATTAAACGTTAAAAGCTTTGCTCTAAAATTTGTAAATTATTTATGCAGTTTTCTAGTAAATTTTTGAGACAGTTTGTACATAAAAAGCAATTTCTAAATATCCATTATTGTTTTGCTCTAAAATGTGCTCTAAAACTTATTTATTTCTATAAAACGCAACCTTTTTTATAAAAAAAGCATGCTTTCTTACACACTCTAAACTCATTCTAACAAAAAAAAATAATAAAATACTTGACCTACACACTTACGTTTTTAAATTCCAGAAGAAGAAAAAGTAATAACAAGTGTAAATAATTATTCAGTTTTTAAAACCATAAAATTTACTTATGGAAAGTGTTAAAAGAATAATTATTTTTTGAAAACCCTTTTAAGAAAAATACGCATGAGTCATGAAAAATAATAGTTTTCCTTAATAAATCTTTCGTTTTTAAAATAAATCAGCAAGAATTATTATTATTATCGTTATCAATTATTATTATTATTATTTTGACAACCTAATTTTTAAAATAAATAACATTCTTTTGTCTGTATTTAAAAACTAAAAAGATAAGAAATAACAAACTTTGCGTGTTTTTTATACTCTAACTAGTAATTATTTTAATACACAAACACCCCCGCTTCTTCTCTTGCTTCATAAGAAAAAGTTTAAAATACCTTAAACTGACTTTTTATAAGGAAATAATAATTAAGAGTAATGTACTCTTTTTTGTTACTTTGTATTTAAAAAATTCCAAAGTAATGATACAGTATAGTCCTGTCGCCAGCAATGCTATTTAATGCCATAAAATCCTAAAATAGCATAAAAGTTCCATGGAAAAAAATGGGTGGTATTTATGTTTTTTGACCCGCTAAACACGAATCCGAGGTCTATTTTGCAAAATTCGTGGTCAATTTTTTTTTATTAACAAATTATTGGCCAATTTTGCAATAATTTCTTGATAACAAAAATTTGACCACGAAATTCGCAAAACGGACCCCGGATTCGTGTTCAGCGGGTCAAAAAACATAAATACCACCCATTTTTTTCCATGGAACTTTTATACTATTTTATGGCATTAAATAGCATTGCTGGCGACAGGACTAGTAAGAGTATTTTTAATATTTAAATTGGACACTTTGGAAAAATAACAAATTATATGAGGAGTTCTGTGCTAACTGGGAACAATATAAGACAATATTAATTTTTAAGGTTTAACTGAAAATTTTTGGTAGCATTTCGCGATCCTCATTTAAAAAAAATTTTTTTGTTAAGGGCTTATTTTTCTTAACTTTACTTGCATCATCAGTTTTTAAAAATTAATTTGAAATCGTGAAATTGCATGCTTGTGCTATGTCAGAAGTACTATTACCATATAGTTTGGAGTCGGGTACCCGAAATTTCGGGCTATTTTCAGGTAGGGTTGGGCCAGATCAAGTTTCGAGTAAAGTCTAAAATTTGTCGAATTTTTTAAAAAAGGGCTGCAGATAAAATGTTTATCAAACATTTCTCTGTCTAAAGGGCCAAAAAACCCAAAAAAAAATAAATTTTCGAATTTCGATATTTCCGGAAACCGCGTACCCCTAATTAGTATATTTTAAATTAAACAAAATTAGATTGGGGCTCCAATACCAAGCGATCATAAAATGGTCTAAAATTTTACGGTAAATCATGCACAAAAAAAAAACAAAAATGGCTTCTAAAATTAAGATTCGAACCAAAGAAACTAAATTGCTCTTGGTAACATAATTTTTATCAAAATTTTATGGCTTTCTTCAGTGATAAAATTTTGTCTTCAACTTCTGAGAGCTCTCTAGCTCACTTGTAACAGAATAACTCACATAGACATACCAAGATCTTTTAATTTGACAGCACAAAATTTCAAAGAAATAGTTTAAAAAACCATTGTAAAAATTAAAAAAACAAAAAAAAAACAAAGTGAAAGTTAAAAAAGACAATAAAAAAAAAGCCATCTCATTAACAATAATTTTTATTTTTCGTCGATAAAAAAAAATTTTCACTTAAATAAAAATAAAAAAATAATTATTCTCATAAAATTAAATCACTAAAGTCACGATGAAACAAAGAATCGTAGTATTTAATTATTATTCAATAAATAAAAAAAAACAGTCGATATTGAAATTAAGTGTTTGCAAAGAATAAAAAATTTTTAATAATAAACTTTTAAGCTTTTTATTTTTTTTTAATGCAAAGAAGAGAAAGTACAAACGACACGATATGTCACGATCGATCTTTGTCTATTACATTATTAATAGATTTTTTCTGTTTTTTATCTTGAGGAAGTTTGGAATAAAAAAGTTTTATTTAGAAATTAAATTTGATTGTTTAGTTTTATAAGGTTCAGTGATTGTCTTGTATGTGTTGGATCGAGTGTTGGATATAAATTTAAATATTTTTTAATTAAAAAAGGAAATCTGGTAGATTTTAATCAGGATTTCAGGAAAACACAGTTGGGCTATTTAAATTAATGCAGAAAATTTTGATCAACAAGAAATTTTATTTCGTTTATTTTTAATTACATTCATCATTAACGATTAAATCCAGAGGCAAGAGTATTAAATTTTTCAACGAAAAACGTTTTATTGCATTATTGAACAATTCCAGAACTACCAGTGATTTAAATTTTGATGATATATCTTTTGTATCATTGAATTGATTGTTTGACAAATCCAGTTTTCTTTTAAGCTGGCCAATCAAAATTAAACAGTTATTTGTACTGCAGAAAATCCTTAAACTTGGATTATTCTAAGTCCCTAAATCGAAGTTATTCTCAATTGTGACAATTGGACTCTCCCTCGTTTTTCAGGCCTTCTAGTGTATACCTCTCCATTCAAATGTTTTCCATGTTAAAAAAATGTTGTATCACGTTCTAGTGACCGTCAGGCCAATAACAAGGCCAATAACCATTCAAAACATCAGCTTAAAATTGAATTATAATAAACTGATAACAAAATAAAACAAGCAGTAAAAATCTAAATTTTTCAGATAAATAAAACACATAATCATAAAATATAAATTGCAAAAATAAATTCACATTTTTTTGATGACTATCAGTTAAAACATAAATAAAAAAAAGATGATTTTACGGAAGTTTAATCAAAGGTGAAATTGAAAGCAACGGTAATAAGGAAACTTAATTATTCTCTTTTCTCTCTCACACACATACTCGTTGCATATTTATGTACAATTTTGTCCAAAATTAAAAATAAATTTCTGCATATATCTATAGATTAAAAAAATAATTTACATACACGTAAAAATTGATTTTTAAGCCCAGGTGTGTGTTTTTATCTTTCTTCGTTATGTAGCACACAAACCGCAGACATCAAAAATAAAAACCCTTTTTTTGTGGTTTTTTATTCATCATCAAAACCCAACAAATTTTATTTATAAATTATTTTTTTTTAATATTCGAATTTATAGTAATTGAAAAACAAAAATTATACAAAAACTTACTTTGATGAAAAAATTAGTGAATAAAAAATTGAAACGTTTATGTGTGTGTTAAAGTAAATGAGTTTATAAAGCAAAAAAAGACTAGTTGAGAAAATATTGGGCCAAGTAGCCACGCTCTGCTTGTTATTTTTCCATATTTTAATTCTCTAGGTTGATTTACATTTTTGCTCGCATTTTTGTTAACCTTTTTAATTCTCTAACACACGTGCATTTAATAAAATTATTTTTTTTTATTTACTTTAATACAAAAAAAGGAGAGTTTAAATAATTTAGTATTTTAAATTGAAAGATAATGAATCAGGAGATTCACATTATAGCTTTTTCTTCCTTCTTTAACGTTTAATTGGATAAAATTGATCTTTGTAATATAAACTTTTATAATCCTCATCAAGAAACTACTTATATATTTTTTTAAAAAGTAAATTAAAAAATAATCATTTTAGTCTTGGAAAATAAAAATAATTGTAAAAGGAAAAAGGTTTAATTAAACTGCTAATTTTATTTTTAAAATCCATTTGGTCTTTGCATAATTGAACTATAGAAAATGAAAAAATGTAGGATTATTTTTTTTGGGGTTGAAACAGTTATTTGGGTCTTTTGGGGTAAAATATTCTGGACTTTAAATGCATTTTTATTTTTGCGAGTCACAAGAAGTAATCTTTTCCAAACGAATTTACACATTGAGCTGCAACATATTTTTTAATATTTCTCGGATTCTATTCAGAATAAAATAAATTTTAAGTACTGTTTTAAGAACTGAAATTTTCTTGGCTTCATGATGGGGCTATTTATTTTCGTCAGGAAAAAGAAAAATATTTTAAAGAATTTGTGGAATTATTTTCGGATACCCGAGCTAAAAATTCGTATTTTTTTTGGGTCTTTTGGATTTTTAGCTACTGAAATTTTCTATTTATACTTTGTACCTGCAGAAGTTTTTCGGAAAACCCCGGGGTGTACCCTATGTCAAAAATAGCCAAAATTTTGGGTCAACACACCCCTAATTTCCATGAGCATAAAAATTAAAGATATTTCATAACCTAAAAAAAATTGCAATAATTCTTTTGTATACTACATGGACAATTTTTTTAATCTCTTCATTTAATCAAAATCTGATAAAAAAAACTCTTTGTTTAAAAAAAAAAGGTTATCTTTATTTTCAATTAATTTTACCACCATTAAATTCATTTCTGTTACAGACACACAATAGATTTCAAAAGATTTAATTATTTCATACAATGACAACAAAACTCTGAAGAAAAAAATTTTTTTAACGAAAGTGCGATGACATGTTACTCCGTTTATAATCTAACTAATTAATTTAATAGCTAAATACCTACAACTACTGTTTTTTTTTTTATACATCCGCAATTTTTTTATTATTTTTTCCTAATGACTCTTTGTTGTTATTTTAGTCATTTTTTATATTTTCTTAAAGATTTATAAACATGCATTTTTTTTTAAAGCATTCTTCTTCTTTTCTTATTTAAACTGATGAAATATAATTTTTAATTAATTAATGAATTCTTTAGTTAAATAGAAATTTACAGTTAAATTCATATTATAATGTAATTTTTTTTTTTGTATGTTATAAAAAAATTGAAAAAAATTTTTATATCATTTTATATTATTACGTGAGAGTTTACGGTAAATATTATTTTTTTTAATTTAATTATCTTATTATTTTTTGTTTGTTTTTAATAATATTTTTATTGTAATAAACAATAAAAATTTAATTGTTTTTTTACATATTTGGGTGTGCTAGTTCTTGAAACTGAATATGCAATTGAGTTCGTCTTAGGTGAAGTCTATTTTAGCCTATAAAATGATTCTTTTCCGAGGATACTGTTAAATCTTGCATAGGTCGATGATTTTATTGCATCTGAAAATCCAAAGAATGCGAGATCGTATATTTGCTCAAAAAAACTTTTTTTACTGCGAATTTTTTTCAAAAAGTGCATATTTCTTTACAACTGAAGATCTATTAAACCAATTTATACAAAACCAGTGTCAAAATGCTGAATAAAAGTCCTGAAGCGATATTCGCTATAAATTTTTTGGCTCAGCAATTTTAGTTTTTGCTATGTTCAATATTTTCAATTTTTGGAACTTTAAAATGCTTTAATCTAGAATCTAAACATAATTATTCGACATTTGAATTATTTAGAAACTTACGACAGTTTCTGGTATCAACTAAAGTCCCCTTTACTGACTAATATTGCTCACTGATTGCTCACGATTTTACCTAGTAAATTATTTTTATCATATATTATCATAACCATTTAGATAATTCATCATTAAATCAATAAAATTAAATTTTAATAGAAAAAAAACGATCGTATAAAATTTTATAGATCATTTTGCTTAGGTTCTGTATTTTTTGTTTTAGAGTCTATTTTAGGCAAACAAGCCACAGCGTTACATTAAAATGTTAAAATGCACTAATTGAAGAATCTTAAAACAGATATATGGGAAAGAAATACCCTGTGGACTGTGCGAATAAGGACAGAGAGTAAAGTTGCATTAGGGCAAACATGGAATTGCAGTTAGCAAGTTTTATGAGTTTTTAAATAAAAGTTTCATGTAATTTAAGTCTCTATTTTACAAAACTTGGCCATCTACAAATAACTAGAAATAATTAATATTAAAATAACCTCTAAAATAAACTTGTGGTATGAAAACATTAATAATTGTTCAATATATGTACTTTTCAACAAGCTCTTAATAATCTACAAAATTTAACTAAAAACACAAAGTTACAATTTATTGGAAAATAATAAATTACAGGCCAATTATTTTAATTTACTTCTGTAAAAGCAATTTGTTCTAAGCCATGAAATATTAACGATTTCCCAAAAATTATAAAACTCAAAATTTCAGTTATACGTCTAGACTTCTTAAAAAAAATTTATTTGTCTTACTTTTATTTCTCGTTTTATTTATTAGCAATTTACGAGTTCAAAAATAACAAGAGAAAATAATTTTTGTTTCACTCAAAAAGGTATATATAACGCATATACTTGTTAAAATATTTGCGTGGGTATAAGTTGCAATTGCAATCTGACACTACCCACATCCTATATTACAAACCCATCTCCTCATTTCAAAAAAGGGTTTCCCTTCAAGTAAAATTTTAATAAAACAAGTAAATATTCGTGTTTTTAAAGACCGAATATCTTATAATTATATAAGATTTTTTTGGCTCTACTTTATACTTCCGTCCCTTTAAAACCAGAAGTATCTTTTAATAAACCGAGGTGTATATTTTTACAGCTTGGGAAAACTAGTGCATCTGCACATTTAAGAATTTCTTATTAAACTATTTAAACTCTTACGTGCACCTAAAAGATTCTAATTTCTGTATATTTATAAATAAATTTTCACTAAAATAGCTTTGAAAATTATTTTGTTTAACAGACGCGACCGCGTTATAGTTTAGTTTCATTAAAAAGGATCATACATGCGAATTTTACTTAAATTCTTTAGTTTATTTGTGTCTGAGAAAAATACTTTAGTACAATAAACTTTATGTTTACTGACTTTTTATTCTATTTAAGTTGTGTACTTTTTCCTTGTTATACAAAAAAAAAGAAAAAATGTAAGATTTCATTCATTCTAACCTTATTTGTTTTTACGTTCATATTTACAGAAAATAACTTTTTGAAATGATTTATAAATACATACGAGTGTTTTTTTTGAATGATGGTATTCTGAATAAGCGCAGTTATTTTTAAAAGTTCACATGTTTTATGTGAGTTTCGTACATATCAATCATTTTTTTAAATTCAATTATTGTGAATGAACGTTTTTTTGAAATTTTGAGGTTAGGATTCAAATGTAAAATTTTAGTTTTTAAAATAAAAAATTCAAAATTGCATAAGCAGAGCTTTCATGTTTTGTGAAAATATGACTTCTTGCAAAAAAGGTAAAAAAAGAACAGTGTCAGTTCTAATAGACAAATCTGTCTTGTCGCCGTCTAAAGAGTCTCGGAGACTTGTTTCTTTTGCGAGAATCCGCTAATTGGTAGTACATACACGGACGCTCTTTTTTTTATTTATTATCCATGTTCGGCGTAATATCGTTTACTGAATGTAGAAGATTAAATTTACAAACACAAATTACGCAGTTAATTTATTGTGCATGCCGTAAATGGCTTAACAGAAGACTGTTTTTCTTGCGTTGTTTAAGAATTATTGCTAAAAATGCTTAGTACAACTAATGAAAATCAGGAAATTAAAAACTGTGACAAAATATTGTATAATCTAGACTTATTGTTTCTCTTGTATTTGAAAATTTATGTCTGCTTTTGACCCATGTAAAAGTTTTTGAAGTCATTACAATATATTGTTTAATGCATGTCAGATTTTGGTACCGTTGGAGTTTATTGTTCAGGTCTTAATGTATTCATGACGTCGATATGACGTTGTTGTTTCTGTTAAAAGTTATTTTAATATTAAACTTTTTGAAACATCAATCTGGATTTTATCAGAAAAGTTTATTTTCGATATTGTTCAATTTTTAATCATAAATTTTTGATATTAAAAATATTGGTCACATCTTGATACTCTAAAATTTTATCAAAAGTAGTAATTCCCAAACGTCTCATGATTCTTCAATCTAAAATTTATCAAAGTAAAACCTAATGACATTATGCACTCCCAAGATAACCATAAAAAAACACTCAGATTCAATTGATAAATCAAGCTTATATTAAATAATGTAATTTTAATATACCAACTACTAAAAAAAAAACCAATCAATCACATGAAAATAAATCTTTTGATCATAAAAATTTAAAAACATTAATTTTATTCCCTTCAAAAGTCTTTTTATATTCATCAGACAGTTTTTATAAAAAGCTCATCGAAGTGCTAAAAATCAAAGAGATCTACAAATAAAAGACTTTAAGTATCTTTAAATGTAAAAAAAATTGAATGAATTTTTTTTAATTCTCTGTTGAATATTCTCTTTTATATACTGTTTTCATGATTTTTCATGCAATATTGGAAAATTTTTAAGTGGATTGCTGTTTACTTTTTAAATATAAAAGTGTATTAATTACTTATTTATTCAAAAATATATTTCTTATCAATTTAATTAAGTAAACAAGAAAAATACTTATAAATTTAAATTAAATGAAAAAAATATTATAAGCTCTTATAAAATTTAAAATACAATCTTTTGTCGAGGACAAATTAATAAATACTTTTGATATCCAAGTCATTCATTCATTCATAATTTAAATGTAATTTTTCCTGGTTAATAAAACCTTCAAATTATATTATTACACACTTAAAAACGTGACTTGTTAAATTATCAAGCAAAGTCAATTCTATTCAACAAAATTAGTTTATAAGTAGTACTTAAGTGCAACTATAAATCAGATTTATGCAAAACTTCCAAAAATAGTATATTTTGTTAAAATAGAATTTTTGAAACATTTTCTTACATATTTTTCCTATAACATGCACTTAAATATTGCATTACTTTTATATGTACGCCCATACATTCCATACTGTCTGTGAATCTTGTTTCTTTCATTTTTTTTTCATATTGTGTAGTATTTCTTTTTGTTAAGATTTTTTTTTTCGATTTGTATTATTTGTAATGCATTATATTTAGTATTACGTTTTATATTTTCTATCTTTTATTTTATATGAATTCTTATATGTACTTTCTTGTTTTGACGTTACTTACTTGAACAACAACAAAAAAGGTGTATATGAGTTTGCTCAGGTAATTTTTATTGAGTAAAATGCAGTTAGCTTAAGGCTTCAAATTATGATGTAACAATGCTTTGAAAGAGCTCATTTTGTTTTTATTTTGATAAATTCAAAACTGACTTTAGAAACTCATTTTTTGAACATGATTTTGTGACTTAAAGTTTTATTTGTAAGACACTGTTTTTTCTTCTGTTATTTTGCGTTAGATTAGAATTTAGATAAAACTATGTTGTTAATCCTAATTTTTGCAGCTTGCAATTATTTTGCTTTTCTGTGTTTTAAACTGAACCTAAATTACTTTACGAGTCTAAGATTTTTACAAAATTGTTCCTAAATTTTCATCTGCTAATATCTTTTCAGAGTAATAATCAAAAAATAAAGGAATAACACACTGTTTTCTAAACTGGCTCAAAATTTGGTGTCGAAATTAATTTCTAGTTATGGTCATTCATTGCATCTTTATTTTAAGCAAAGCAACTTGACAGTGTTGTTCATAAATCTATAAATTCACATTATTTTTGAGATATTTAAGGTAAATGCATACATTTAAAACTGAGAAAGTGTTAATCTTTCAGTCAAACAATTTTTTTCAAAATGTACTAGTATTAAAATACCAGAAAAATTACAAGTTTACAATTACAATCCAGTAAATTTCCCTCTGAAATATCATTTTTTTTAAATTACCCGAACCATTCCATATACATAAATGTACCTATGTACGTATAAATATAAATTTCGCAGAGAGTTAAAGAAACTCGTTTGTCCAGAAAAAATACACTTATAGCAAATGTATATATGGATAGTTTTTATCCATTTATGATCATTTATAGCATTTATTTATTTTTTCTACATCAAGTAAAAAAAAAAATAAAAATTTTCATTTTTTTTTAATCACATATAATTGTAAATTTTAAAAATTTATTATCAATTTAGATACTAATCAATGCATTGAAAAAAATCTAACAGGTAAAAGTTTAAACGCATAAAATTTTTTTTAAGTCTGTTTGGTTTAAAAAAAAAAATAAAAGGATCGATAAAAACACCTGCATTTCATTTCGTCCAAACATGGTAGACATATAAAAACTTTTTATACATCACGTGTTTCGTTCATTTACTTCTTTACAGCAATACATAAGGTTCAAAATATATACATGCAAAACATATATATATATATATGTTCACTGACCCTTCTGTTGTTGTAATACCGCTTTTCAGTTGTTATTATTATTTTTATTATTATTGTTGTACATGTTGAGTTTTATACATATCGATCAGAAAAAAAATTATATGTTTTGTTGTAATTTACAATAATGAAAAATTTACGTAAGAAACAGAGCTAAAATAAAAATATCATAATATTGGATTATTTAATGATTTTACTTGGATAAACACCGATATATATACACTCGTAAAACTTTTATTATCAATGAATTACTACTTTTTTTACCTTCAAAAAAAGGTATATAATATTATGTTCGTTAAATAATTCAAATCGGTATTTACTATACTTTATTGATTAAAGGTTCTGAAGTGTAGAGAAACTTTGAACTTATAGAGAAGTATAAAATGAAAAATCGATATTACTTAACACGATATATTTCTATATGGGTATATCTTTAAGGTGTATTGAAAAGGAAAATTTTTATTTTTTTGGTTAGAAATAAAAAAAGGTTAAAAGAAGAGTTCAATTTATTGAATTACAGGATCTGCTGAAATTAGCAAAATACGCTAGTTTCTATGCTGAAGGAGTTCTCTGCAGTCATTTGCTCGAATGGTTAATAGTTTTTGTTTGAAAGCTTTGTGGTTAACTGTGTAGTTATGAAAATTTTAAACATGTCGTAGTATAAGCGTAAATATTAGGGTGGCTTTTGTACACGATAGTTAAATAAACTGTGGAACATCAAGGGTCGCATATAAATGATTCAATTCTAATGTTTATAGCTATTTATTGGTAGTAAACACTTAAAATAACATTTGCCTCTGGTACTTGAATTATATTTTAGCTTTTCGCAGTTTTGGTTAGTTGTTTGATGTAGAGGTACTCATGTCAGTTTATTAATTACCACAGTATTAAATGACATTCAGCGTATGTGAAAATCCTAGATTTCGAGGAACCACAGTACTAATGTTTATGGCAGCATTTTAAAAAATATCTTTATCCAATAGCTTTCTTCTGTACAGAAAAGCAGCATTTTTATGGAAAATCGTTAAAGTTCTTTTTGGTTTCCATGAATAATAAAGTAAGCAAATTTACATTTACAAGTAACCAATTTTTCTAAGATTTCTTATGAGAAAATATATTCTAAAATAGAATTCTTGTTCTGTCTATATTCATAAACTTATCCAAAAAAAGGCAATTTAAAACATCTTAAAAATTTAATGGTTTATTTACAAAATGATTTATTTATCAAGCACATTAGTCAAATTCATAAAATTTTATTAAAAACTATTAAAATTTAATTAAATTTAATGCATTTCTGTATATATTTAAAATTAACATTTTAATATTAAGTTGGTTCGTTAAACATAAATACCAAGTATGGTCAATACGAATCTTCATTTTATTGTAGAGACTGATAAAAAAAATTTTTTTCTATTTAATTACATACATATTCATTAAATTTATTTTATATCAACTTTTTTTACTTACTTACTTACTTACTCCTTATATATTTTATTACATAAAATTTACGCATGGATTCTTTTAAGAAGGCAAAAATAATAATAAAAAACAAACCTGACTTTTTCTTCTCTTAAAGCTAACCGGTAGTCTCGTGGTTACATTCCGCGTTAAATAATCCAGTGATGTGACTATTATAGTTAGACATCATAGAAAATATTTTTTTTTCTTCAAAATGGAATGTTTAAATTAAAAAAAATAGTTGGTTTATTATAATACGCACTGTGTTTGATCCCATAATAACGTTTGACTTGAAAATCTTATATTATTTACTGATTCTGAAGGATTAGAAGAGCGTAACGAGCAAGTCGTCATTTAATATTTATGAACATTTTTCATTTTGACATTTATTATTTGCATAAATATGAATAAATACCTTTTTTTTTTAATGCGAATAGCAAATGGAAAAATAATTTATTTTTGAATTATAATACAAGACGTATAAAAACAAAAATTTTAAACAAGGAAAAGTTAGCTTTGTATTTTTTTTTAATTTCTTGTATGCTTTCAGTTTGAAAAAGGATTAAGATTACGAAAGTTGAAAATATTTTATGTGCATAGCCGTATTTTAATATTTTTTCCAAATTTAAATATTTGCTTTTATGGCACACGGTACTAAATTCAGGTGATTGTAGTTAAATGCGCGAACCTATAAAAGATTGCATAAAAAACAATACCAAGTAATACATAAAATTTAGGCTACTAAAGTTACTACGGGTAACTTCAAATACTCTACAATAAGATAATTTATGTAACAGTAAATTTTATGTTGATTTTATGTTTATTGTGGCTTTTTATAAACAAGCGTGTCAGAGTTTAGGACTGAATAAACAATGTGCGATGCAGTGCATTAAGTTATATTTTGGTGCAGGCATGATGGTTATAGTTTTCAAATTTAATTAAACTGCAAGTAATTTAGCGCGTACGTTTTTAGTTTTAGGAATGTAAATAGAACTTTAAAATCTAACGGAACATGTTTAGTGCATACAATAATACACGGTGATCTTGAAGGCCCAAAAAGTTTTGTCAGAGTGTCATGTTCATTTTTAGGGTGTATTGATCATTGATTGATCATAAACAATCGAACCTTAAAATCGGACCTGATCATTTAAGCAATTCATTGAAAAAAATAAGTCGGTTTATGTTTCACGTTTTTTCATTAATAAAAAATTTTGAAAAAGTCTCTATATCTCTGAAAGGAAGCTTTTTTGCAAAAAATAGCTAGAGAACAAAAAAAAAGTTAATAAAATTAAAAAAAATAATTTCAGTATCTTTTTGGCCACTACTTAGTGCACATCATCTTTTTGTTTGTTTAAAATTAAATTTTGTTGATTTTTTTATAAATATGCATACATTTAAATCTAATCACGAGGATAATAGAAAAAAAGTTTTTGGGCCATGTGGAAATAAGATTGTAGTTGGTACAAGAAAAATTGATTATTTTCTTATACTACAAAATCAGTTGTTGTTAATTAAAAAATTTGTCTATTCTAATTGTAGCTTAAATGATGCTAGGTTCCCTAGTATTTAGTCCTAAGTATTTGCATTTCTTACCGTCTTTATATTCAAGAATGTAATCAAGACATATTTAGAAGAACTTTGAGAAAAATTCCTAATTACGAAGACATTTTATTGTCCAAAAAAACCAGGTCTGTTACTGGTGAAGCTGTAGTTTGTAATTGTTACATTTGCTTGATGGGTAGATTTAAAGGGTATTCCAAAAACTTAAAAAAAAAATCAAATTACATAACTTCCTCGAATGGAATTTTTGGATCTTTAAATTCAACAGTTAAGCAGAAACCAGTAGAAAATAATATTAAAAAAGAAACTAAGGTAATCAAGATTTGTCTAAAATGTTCAGAACGGATCGGAAAGGGCAAAAATCAGAATTGCAGGTCAAAAACCGGAAACAACAACCTAATAAATCTAATTCTACAAAAAAATAAAGAACAGATAGCGAACTCAGTAATAAAAGAAAAAAAGAAAAATTCTAATGGTTCAATTGAATTGTCTACGGGAGGCCGTAAAAGAAATTGAATTTCAATCAAAAAACTGTTTTTACTGAGGAGAGTTTGGATAATTATAGAATTGACTCAGGCTCTAATGCTAATGACATGAAAAAATTTACTTATTTTTTAATATATTCAGCTGGAAGAAATTCGGTACCTCCAAATTATGATTATCATGTTCGTGAAAACTCAAAAATACTGAATGATTTTTTACAAATGTGATACTATGAAATTTTGTGTTGACAAGAACAATAATTGTGAAGATCGACCTATTGTGTGGGCAAACGCTGAAAATCTATTAAATAAAGTTTTAGACCACCGGGAAATAAGTGATAAATATGAGCGTACGCAAAATTTCTCTAAACATTCTATTTAGTCAGAAAAAAATCACAATTTACTGGGTTACCATTTAAGTAGGCATACCAGTTAACGAGAAAGTTGACTCACTCGCTAAGAAGGGAACTAAGGTGGAATTTCCAACTGCCATTGCCGTTCTGGCAATGGGTTCTCAAGGGGTTCTCCCTTGGTACGAGGTTATGTTGGCTATCTCTGAATGGATGGGTAGGGAAAAAATAAAAATAGACGGAATTCAAGGAAACTATTCAGAAAAGACCCTAGGGACCTCTCCGATCTGCAAGTGGTATGAAGAACTACTGAATATGAACATAAGAGTAATCTTCTTGTTACCAAGTAGCTTTCACTATTGTAGAATTCTTAAACTGTGCTTATACCTTAGTTAAATTTTCGTAATATAGAAAACCAATAATATATTGAAAAGAAAATTTAATTACAAGTATATAGGAAATTATTTAGATAAATTTTAGGTTTAACTTTAACTTGTTGACCTTTGCTCAAAATAATATCATCCATAAAGTTTATTACGTAATTGAATTTTGTTATGTAAAAGTATTATAGATTACATTATACATATACACAGAAAACATTAAATTATCACGAATGATGTTATATAGGAAATTAATGCCCGAAGCATGAGGGACGTTAGCAATTAACGTGTCAATTAGCCTTAGGCATCTTTTCGTTTAATAGATTGGATAGGTACACGAAAGAAGAAATAATGAATTACATTAGAAGAGAAATAGATAGATAGAAGCAAAAGAAAAATTGATCATGAATATTTTTTATCGGAAGTTTAGTTAGTTAGTTAGTTTTTTTTTTAAGCATGCACATATATTACATACACCCTCACATATATATTTATTCATCCGTAAAAAAAAAGAAAAATATTTTTTTTCTTTTAACGAGAGAAAAGAATAAGAGATAAAAGTAAATGTATTAATAATAACCCGTTGTTGGTTTGTATGTATAATGTTAAATCTATTATAAACACAAAGAAAATTTTCTTATCAAAATTCATGTTGTAATGCCTCTCTTTTTTTATATATTACAACAACGTAACAACAAAAAAATGTGGATGCAAAAAAACTAAGATTTAAACCGCTATACTTTATATTTTTTTTTCAAAAAAAGAGTATCCAACGGTATTATAGAGATGCAATTTCTTGGAAGATAAAAAAAATCTTTTTACATTATATAAATAAAACTTTAAATTTATACAGATACAGTTTTTTGGTTCTGTTTCTCAACTGTATTATACAGATGTTTTAAATGGATTATTTTGAAATTTACTAATTTATATTTTTTTGATTTATTATTTATATATTTTACTGTTTAAAAATATTTATTTTATGTATATGAAAGTAATAATTTATTTTTATTTATTTGAATAAAATAAAAAATCTTTTTTTAGTTTACTTTTTAGTATTATTACAAATCATACATTTTCTTTTTTGATTCATTATTCTGTTTTCTTAAGTATGCAAATTATTATTTCGTTTTGGCAAGCTTGAAGTATTATTTTTATTGCTCTAACAGGTGCTTTAAATATACGAAATTAATATTTTTCCATATGATTAATTCTTTTAAAATCAATTAAAATTATCAAAAATTATCAAAGGATCTTCATGCAGTGATGTTTCATTTAATATTTGTATCATCTAAAACTTTCAAAATTTTTTAAATAAAAATATATGAGTGGGATTCCGAAAAAATAAAATTTATCAGCACAATACACTAGTTAAGAGCAATAACAAGTGGTCTAAGACAGAAGGAGGAAAAAGTTGACGACTAGAACCGTATAAAAATATCAAAAGATCTTAAAAAATTTTTAACTACCAACTTTCGTAGGTTTTATTTTGCAGCTATATATATGTATAAAATTTTAGGATACGCCAAACTGAATATTTACTTGATTTCTTTGATAAAAACATACCTAAATCAACTAACAGAGGTAAACAGCTAACTAGGAAATTATCTCTCCCAAAATTGGGAAAATGGCATGGTGACTCTTCTTTTCAGATACAGGGTATTAAAGGGTGGAACTCACTACCAACTTCTATTAGATTACTTCCCTCACGATTCCCTCAATTAACTCTTTCAAGTCAGCACTTTTCAGTTACTTAAGATCCTCAAATCATACATTTAATTACTCAGTATTTTAAACATATGGTATTTGACTGTTACTTTGATTGTGATAATTCTATCATTATAATACAACAAACCTGCATTGTCATATTACCAATAAATGGCTTCTATTTATATTTTTAAGAAACATTTACAACTTAAAATTATTGCATAATTTCTAATTAATCTATTGTTATTTCTATTGTTACAGAATTGATTTAATTTATTTATAATTGTTAGTATCATGTACATAATTTTTGTAGTGGACAAATAAAGCATACTATACTACACTATACTACAAAAAATCAGATCTGTTCTGCTCAAAAGGAAACCATTTGTAGATTATTGTAGCACAAATGTTTGGTTTTTACAAACTATCAAATGAACTTCTTTTGGATAACGCAAACAAGTACAAGAAAGATGAAATAAGGATTGCAAGTGAAAAGAAAGATCCACCTGAAAACTTTTAGTTTTACACTTGTACTTTAGGGTATATGGAATCATAAGCCACTAGAAGATCTGATAAGGTGAGGCTTAAAAAAAAAAGGTTTTTATAATAACTATAGTATTGCAAGGAACTCATACAAATTGGAAAAGGTTTAATAGAATAAGACCAAGGGTTCATTAAGCTTGAATCACTTAGAAAAGAAGTATTAAAAGCTTTAAAATAATGTAACAGAATATCGCAGCGGAAAATACAACAGCAATTCATTCGAAAATAAAGTTAATCGAAAAGAAGACTAGAAGAAGTTTATCAGTATCATAAAAGAAGCGCACGAAGGAACACATTTACAGATCGAAGATTTTAGAATTAGAAGGTAATGTTTAGTGGGTTCAACCGATACAATTCGTATCTAGAGTACGTAACAGATTTTCTCTTGTCTTCTGTAAAAAAGAAATTGTTATTTTCCTCCATTCTTGGGCAATAACCCCCTCACTTTGACATGATATTGTCTTCGATTTTAATACACCATTTCTCTTATAAGGGGCCTGATCCATCACTGTTCAGGCATTACTTTCGAGGTTTCTTTACTTCCTCTTTAATTCCAATAAGATATAAATAAGAAACAGGTTATCCGCAGAGCTTCTTGTCTTGATAATTTCATAATCTCTTTTGCGATGAATATCCTTCTTCAGAGCGTTTGTCCTTGTGTCTGATCCGCATATCAGTAGAAGTTAAGTTAATAATATCAACAAGGGCTTGGATGAAGTCCATTCATATTTATTAAAACACTGAAAAGAACTAATATCATCTTAAAGTCATTTTAAAGTGCTTCAGAATATTTGCACTTAAAAGATGAACTTCGTGTCGAGTGTAATCGGTATCAATATATTTTAAATATCTCTTGATTTTACTTACCTCTTCCTCATTGCACATTTGGATAATCATTTGTCTGCGTTTTTGAGCAAACATTACAATATCTGAATGCCACAAAATTTAGATCTTCTATCGTAATTTTGGGTGCATTCATGTATACTGGCTAATTTGATCAATAAAATTCAAAAAGCGATAAATAACATCCTTGGAAGTAATTATAATCAATTCATCCTTAAAACTTGCTGCAGGAGATAAAATCT
The DNA here is from genome assembly GCA_022575985.1 of Anagrus nilaparvatae. NCBI lineage: Eukaryota > Metazoa > Arthropoda > Insecta > Hymenoptera > Mymaridae > Anagrus > Anagrus nilaparvatae. The sequence goes on from JAKSXM010000165.1 coordinate 9,478,563, forward strand.
CTTCGCAATAATTTCAATTGCAATTTCAGAGGTGACCCACTTTGAAAAGACCAAACATATCTGAAAAAAAATTATACTACTTAAAATCTATAAAAAATAATAATCCTATTTAATATTACAATTTACTCTAACTCAAAAATCATTTTCTGGCTAACGTATTTAACCATCAAATACTATTTATATTAAACTTTAATAAATAATATAACGATCATTATTAAAAAATGTATATATTTTAAGATATACTACGTAGTTGGTTAAATATAAAGTATATTTATTAAGAAATAAATCAAAATAAATAATTCATAATGTTTTTCTTTATTTCATCCATAATAAATATCTAACATCTAAAAATTACTTCATAATATATATTAACAAAATAAATGCATATAAAAAGCAATCTATAAATATCAATGTACAGTAAAAAAAATTTATACTACACTCGATATCTTTTATGTATTAAAAAACCAAAAGAGAATTTTACTTCAATTATGCAAGTCAAGATACTATAAAAGTTTTAAAAAAAGAAATATCTTGTTCATGTAGAAAATAAAAAAACTTTCAGTTGATGAAAAAATATTGATGGAGGTCGGCGGGTGGCTGGCTGACGGTTTTCTTTCTCGATGATTACTATACGCTTGACTTAAAAAATATATATAACTTATTTGATTCATAGTTAAATAACGGTTTTTTGTTTTCTTAGTTAGGAAGGTGCAGCTAATACTTGAAGGTGGATTAATGATGAGTAAAAGGTAGAAAATATACCGTGGGATTTTTTGGATTTTTATTAAAAGAGATTTTTTCTAACACGTTTATCTATACTTTATATTAAAATATATGTTCAAAGTCATCATTAATTTAAATTTTCCTATATATGCATTAATTTAATTTTTTTTGTTCATTTTCAATGTCCTGTCATATTCCGTTAAATGTTTTTTCATTAAACTATCATTAAAATTGAAATGACTTTTTCAAAAAATTTTAAAATTAAATCTATTTTATCGTATCAGAATTTATAACGTCAACATTATCCATCGAATAATCTGAAAATTTCCTGACGTCAAACAAAACCGCATATAATATCCGTTTATTGAAATAGAGAGAAATAGAGATACATGTGATTTTATAAAAGAAAAGGATACCAGCATCAATAAATGTTGACGTTGTTGTTGTTGCATCAAATGTCAGTTCCTTTGTACTTCCTTCGATATATATATTACATTGTATTTTCTAATGTGTAGGATGATGTGTGTTCACATATATATACGTGATGTGCATTTAAATTAAATAGCTAACTAAACATATATACTTACTTTCTCTTTCGTCATGCTTTAATAATGATTATCTGTAGGGATATTAAACGATATTTAAATAACAATAACTTGGATTTTGCGAATCGAAATATTATATTTTGAAGCTTCTGTACATTTTAAAACTTTTTTTGAGTATTTTGATTTTCAGGCCACGTTTGGCGCCATTTATATGACCAAGCTTTTAAAAGTAAACTATGACGATGCCAAATATATTTACTCGGCTTATGTGAATAAGTTATTGATATGCAAAAATTTAAAGGCAAATTACAGTAGCTTAGGTTAATTGCAATATTTTGTATTTTTTGAATCTGCTTTTTTGATATCTCAGTATATTTAAAGATTTTCAGATCAGTTCTAGCGGCCATCTCTAGGATCAACGTTCCCCTACGGTTCGTGGTTGGTATTCCCCATTCCACGGCCCTGGCATTTAAGTCCCCGGCAAATATGATATTGCCAGATACTTCCCTTATTGTTTCCTCCAATGAGGCCAGCTTTGTGGTGAACATCCCAATATCGTCATTCGGTGACAAATAACAATTAATGAAATTTGTATCACTGCACTTTGCCCAGACGTGGCAGTTGCCTTTTTTAAGTCGGGATATGGACGTCTGAGCACGACCTCGTAGCTATAAACCTCACCGGCCTGTGTCATCGGTGAATCAGAATTGCCGGTTCCCATTGTGAAACGGCTCGGTTAGCAAGACGACGCTAGAGTCTGTCTCGCCTACGAGCTGTTTGAGCAAAAGGTCGGTGAGAATGGTATTGTTCATATTCCCTTGCAGGACACCGAACATTACCAATGACACTTTATCTTTCTTTCCGTAACTGCCTCCCGATAAAACTTACATGCTCCGCATCCTGGAAGGTGGTCGGTTTTGGCCTTGTCAGTTCTTCCCCTGCAGAGGAAGCATTCTGCTTTCTCTACAGAACATTTTTCTGACTTGTGACCTTGGCCTTGTCTGTGTCCTTACATGACCACTGGTTGTGGTCGAAACCAAGACACTTGAAGCACCGTATAACCTAGGCTTTTAAGCACACTTGCCAATTATACCTCTGGTAGCTCTACGACCGCCATATCCGCCTTAGTGCCCTTAGCCTTGAAGATGGTGACTTTTATGTCGTCATCGTTCTGCAACTTGGTTGCCTCCTTTACCACCTGCCTTACTTTGTCGCTGCCAGTAGTACCATCTAGGCCTCTGATCTCCTCGGTTAGGTGGGGAATCAGTTCCCTGACTGTACTTTCTGGGCCTGCGACCGTCTTGACAGCGTCTAATATTTTTTGCCGGTCTTTCGACGAGCTCAGCTCTATTAGGACGAAGGTTGAGTCCCACATAACCATACAGTACGTGGTGTATGGTATGCGTAAACAGCATTCACCTCAACCCTTCGTCCTCGGCCCAAAAAAAAAAAAAAAAAAAAAAAAATATTTAAAAATTTTCAAGAACTTTTGGTTTGTTGGATTTTAGATGAGACAAAAAAATATGAGATATACATTTAGAAACATAAATTGCTAGTTTCAACTTTCAGCATTATGATTTTTGGACAAGATTTTGAATAAATGACGAAAAGCACCCAAAAGTAAAAAATACGAACTTTCAAAATATTATTAAAATTAGGAACGGCGTTAAATTTTTTACTGAAGATGTCCCTGTTAATATCTAATCAAAAAGTCGTTCACCCCTCCCCCCCCCCCCCCTATCATCTTAAAAAATAGCAAAAACAAGGTTTTAAATAAATTTTTAATAAATTTTATTCTGCATCTTTTCATTAATTTACGTATGAATACAGTTTCGTAATATATGAATTATTAAAATTTTAGTAAAATTTTATTCAAATGCACGAATAAAAAATATTTTTATACTACTACTAGGCATAAAATATTTTCTGCATAAAAAATAAAGCCTATTACTGTAAAGAATAAGTTTATAAACTAATTATATATAAACTCAAACATAAAGTACACTAAATAATGCATAAAATAAAAAGCTCGATATCTTTCATCTATGATATACTTTTATTATTAGTGTCTTTCGTTCAAACTTATAAATATTAACAAGTAACAAAAAAAAAGGTATAATATAACGTTGATATAATGTATGAAAAAAAAACTCCATGCACGTTGTAATACGTGAGTAAGCGGGACTGCAATTTTAAGCAGCAAGAAAACCCTAAACGGCACTTCTGCTCTGAAGGTATAATAAAATATGAGTATACACGATAAGTTTTTTAATACCGAGCTTTTTTCATACATGTAATACATCGCGTGCTTAAAGCTCCTACGTTTTTATAAAAAATTCAGTATTTTGAGTTGAAAAAATATTCGCGGTTTTATTTATTTTCGTCTGACTTTTGTATTATTCAAGAAAAAAAAATACACGAACTGTATTAAAATTACTTTAAAATATCATCCTTTAAAACGGTACTCGTTTATTTACTTGGTAGTCCAAGTTCAATATATAGTACATCAGATAATGTGAGAAAGAGAAAGAGAATATACAACCGGAAATTAGTGCAAAGTTAAGTAAAATTGTGAAAAATCAAGCGGAAAATAAAGGAGAATAATATAAACACGAGAGAAGAAATAATTAAGAATTGAAAAAATTTTTATTTCGAGAGAATAGAAAAAAAAATCTATTGTTATTTATTTATGTAGGTAAATGAACTCTGTTTTTTCAGTTTTTAAAAATAGTTTTTTTTCAAAGTTTCTTAACAGAAAAGTAATATTTTTTTTTAATGCATTTTGGTTATTTAAGTAAAAAAGTATAATGCATATTCTATTTTGCATAAAAGTTCATTACACACATACTTTGCTTTTTTCAATAGTCTTTTTAGTCTCTAGTGTGTTATTTAAAATTTCTAACTTTATAAAAATAAAGAGTACATAAAATTTTTTTTATAGTAAAGTTTTATCATTGTCAAAGTAATTTTGTTTAAAGGCTTTTTTAAAAACATATCAGTCTGGTAGTTATTTAAAAAATTTGTTTGATTTTTAAGTAACTGGGTAGAAAAATACTCTGGGACCAAGTCCAAAAAATCTCATTTTCCGACACATCCAAAAATGTAACTTTTAAAAATAACAACCAGTCTAACATAAACCTACCAACGTTAAAATATTTTTGTCACTTTGATTGCAACTACAGCAGAGAAACCCACTCTATATTTAAATGTATGATTAATGTTAAAAAAATTCTTCTTTGATTTATACCCACAAAATACACGTTTTTTTCACGTACACAAATTTCGGTTCGGCGTTAAAGCAAACTTAATTTCATACCCTGTACATGTTTTATATCATTTCACACATTTCTCTTTGAAATAATAATTTTCCACATATGTTTTTAAATTTGATTAGTTAGGTACTTGAAATTAAATAAACTTTTCGTATGATAAATTAAAATTTTTTAGTCTGTCGTTATTGAAACATGTTTGAAATTACGTTTCCTTCCTTATAAAAATTCTTTTCAATAAACACAAGTCGATAATATGAACTTTAATACACTTTTTTTTATTCAATAAATGGATAAATGTATTTGTGAGTGTTTTTTTGTATTTATACTACGACCTAGTTAGAAACAATTCCTTTTTTCTCTTTTTTACTTCTCACCCTCTATTCAATGGGATGCAACATAATAATAATAGTTTATCTAAGTATGTGAGTTTATTATTTCTCTCTTTTTTTTTAATGATTTGTTTTTTATCTCTTTTTTAAATTGTATTTAAAAATTCTCATACAATAACATTAAAAAAACTGGTCTATTTTTAATGAATAGAAATATTTTTTAAAGTGTCCTTTTTTTGACACTCTTATTTTTTAGAAATAAAGTTAAATGCCTCTTTTGTTGGGTTGCTTTTATTTATACAGGTGTTACTTTATTTTTATCTGGATTTATGTATGTTTTTTATAAAAAAGATATTTTACTATTAAATTTTTATTGTGTTTGGGTAAGTTTGTAGGTTATATGGGTAACTCTAATTAAAATGACAAGAAAAAAGTGATTTTAGGGTAATGTGTTATGAAAAATTTTTTAAGAAAAGGTTGTCAACAATTTTTTTGGGGAGGTTAATTTGGAGCTTCTTAATGATTATGTAAGGTAAAATTTGCTAATAAAGGTAAAGCTGACCACTGAGAGGGGGTCCCAAATCAATACAAAAAAATTTTCAAATCTAAAACTCCATAACTGCTCAGATACAATGTATTTACTCATATATATAAATTTAATGATAAAAAATTTAATAAAAACTTAAAATAAAAAAAGAAAAAATATCTGCATCTAACGATATCCTTAAAAAAATAAAATTTCTTTCTCTTATATTTATGCAAAATAATGATCATTTTTTCTGTCAATACATAAAAAAAAAACTGCAATTATTTATAAAAACCAACACAAGTAAGAAAAAATGTATAAAAAACCTATTCAAATTACAATTGTCATAATAATAAACAATAAAAATTCATTTCTCATAACAAATTAACGCTTTTTCTTAAGTTTCAATAAGGAAGTCATTTTAAAAAAATTTGTATTAGTATAATCACGTATCACGTAAATAAATTTAAAAAAAATTACTTACATATTGAATTCCAAGAGAGAAAAAAAAATTTTCCGTTTAAATAACTGATTACTAATGAAGAAAAAAATATTTGAAAAAGTTTAAGAAAAATTTATGATTTATAATTTAATTTTTCTCTATAAATTAATTTATGTGAGATAAATAAAATTAAGATTTAATCTCAAAACTGACTTTTATTAGATAAAAAAAAGTTGTCAAAAAATATATTCAGAAATTTTCATATAAAAAGAGGAGGAAGACCTTCCCTTATTACTTACAGTAGTGCTTTTATTCCCAATGAGTCATACTTAAGACATTTGAGTCAGATCCCTAGCTGATGAGCACAATCAGAGAAATTTAATACTCCTCGAGTCTTTTTATGTGCTTCGTTTATTTTTTATGCTCTTATTTTGGATACCCTGATAACAATAATAATAAGCAGTATTTCTATGTTTACATGACTCGTTAATAAAAATTTTTATTGATTTATTATTTTTATTAAGTTTGAGAGTAAGATGGATTGGTTTGTGATTCATCAAATAAGTTGTACTTTTTTTTTATATGCTTTCTATCTTTCTGGCTAAGTGTCAATTTTATATAGGATTTTGCGTCTGGGGATAGTGTATTGTATGATGATAGGGTCAATGTACTTTTTATTATACCGAAATAATAATATTATTTAATTATAAATAGTGTGTTTTAACGAGAAAACTTTTATTTTTTTACTTAGTTATAGTTACGTACTTTAGTTTCTTGGATCTTTTTAGATAATTTCATTTGTTTTTTCAAACATTTTTTTTTGGCTTTTTTTATATGAGGAATTTTGACTGAAATGGACTGTGGAATAGTTCTTGGCTTTGAATTTGAGAAATATGCATTTTTTATGCTTTAAAACTGACGCTTTTTATTAAATAATGATTAAAAATTATCAATTTTAGCCAGGATTTTAGCACTGTAAATTAGTTAAAATTTCTTATTTAAAATTGCAGTTTTTTTTTGGCACTGTTAATTAGTTATTAGTTAATTTAGTTAAAATAATCAACGTTTCGCCTGTCAGTAGACATCTTCAGGACAAAATTTTTTATTTTTTTACTTAGTTTTCTTTTTTTTTATGAATTTTTGTAGACTTGAAGCGAATCTTGAAGATACCTGAAAAAAGGATCTCATAACCAAGTAATAATGGACACGCTGTAAAAATTCTTGTCCGGGTAATTACTACCTGGGTAGAAAATTTACTCGGATAGATATGATTCTGAGTGTTATACATAATAAAATTATTACCTAAAATTTAAAACCCACGATAAATATTTTACGTACTAATTTTACTCCATGTGAAAAAGATTTGAGATCAACTAGACAGACCCATATATCTTCAAACCCTAGTATTTTCACTAAGAGCTTTCATAAGCCATATAAAAATATAAAGTTTTTGATTACACAACCAATATTATATTATTACTTTTTAATAAAATTTATTCAATAACAATTAAATTAACTGTCAAAAGTTTAGTTAAAAAAATATTTACCATCAAAAATATTATCACATAATATTTTATTATTATTAAACATATCGTGCAACTCTAATAATACATTAAAACAATAGACAATATTATAAAAATTATTATTATTATTTATAATTTTATTACATAAGAAACCTTCTTTATTAAAAAAAGACAATATACAATTCTTTAAAATGACAAACACAAAAAAAAAATGGTGAGGTAATTTTATATATGTGTGGATTAATTTAATTGTTAAAATTAAAAGCTCAATTATACTTTAATAAATTTGATTTCATTGATCTAATTAAATTTTGTCCAATTGATGTATATCTTTTATATAAAATAAGGTGTGTGATTGTATTTTGTTTTTGTTACGCCCACATTTAATGTAATTAACCTTTTTGCCTTGACATATACACTGCTTTAATTTATATATGGTTGTATATTTTTTTATTGGTTTATAAATATATGTTATTTAATAGTTTCATGTAATCTTTAATCCTATTTTTTTTTTAATGTTTTTTTATAGACCGTCGATTCCGAATCGAGTCCCGAACCTAAGTTTGATCCGGTTTGATCTCCACGGGTTTGTTGGTCAGAATTGTCGAGTGAAAAGCGATAACAAGCGATAATTATCATACAACTTAATCATATTTCGTATAAATTTTAAGACAGGTTTATCCTCGGGTTTGCCATTGAATTCCAAGGAAGACCCTCAATCCTATGAAAGTTTAAAAACCTCGTAAATAGTATTTCAGTATACTATTTCGAAGAGTTTGCAATGCACCTATAATAGTCTATAACACGAATAATTTGCTATTGAAGGTAAAAACCGATGCATTATTGGATTCTGCAAACCACAGTACTAGCAGTTTGCCAAGCTTCGAGCCAAGCTTGTAGGTGGGTAAAATGCGTGGAATTGACTGGAGGTCGATAAGCCATCTGATAAGTAATGGACAGGCGAAATAATCTCTGGAGAAAAATGTAGTCAATAAAGCTTCTAAGGCTGTTGTTTAATTTCTTGGTTGCAAGCTCGTTAGGAGTTACCTGAATTTTCGGGTACCCGAGCTAAAAGTTTGGTATTTTCTTTCGGGTCAGGTCGGGTAGGTTTTCGGGTATATCCGAAAAGCTTAAGCGGTTTGCAGGTACAGTTTTGAATCAAAAATTTCGTTGGAATCACTATTCTAGGAATATTTAAAAAATTTTAAAAAATAGTAAAACTATTACAATTAAAAAAATAAGAATGAATTTTAATGAGTTATTAGCTGAAATTAACGAAAAATTTTGAATAATATTTTCATGGAATCGTAAAGCTAGCAAAATTTTCGATTCCAAACTGTTCCTGCGGATATTTGAAGCTTTTCAGGTATACCCGAAGACCGACTCGATATTATAAAAAGGGATCTGATCCAAAGTTTCGGGACCAGAGTGGACCTACGTTTTCCAAAATGCAAAAACTCCACTTTAATTGTATTGCCAATAAAATATAATTTTAAAGTAGCAAGAATACTTGGCGAACCCTATCAGATTCTTATATCATGCATCCACTGAACGGCACATATTGCAAAATATAAATATTGTATAACAAAAATAAAATCTTAAAAACAGTAAAATAAACAAAAGAATAAAGAATATTAATTCAAGTAAAGAGAAAGTAAAATTTGTTGATATATGTGTGGGAGGAAGTAAAAGTAATAATAAGTAAAAGGAAGTATTTTTATTGTCGCGCACGCGAGATGTCCTGCAACATGAAATGTTTTTTTTATACATAATACTAACAGTACATTAATATTGTATGCAAAAATGACTCATCCCGCATCTTATTTTGTATTCCTTTACTGTATGTGTTTGTATATAATTAAGTTTACATGATTTTAATTATGGATTTTTTTTTCTTCTTTTGTTTACATTTTTTCCTTATTTTTTGTGATTTTTTTTTAGCTTGTTTTTTTTGACTTTTTATTTAATTGGTGTACTTGATGGTTGTTAAAGGATTCAAAAGTACGGATACAGAGTAATGCTGCGGTGTATGCTTATTATTATTCATTGTTGTTTGTTGATTCTAGTCATATTTTTTAAAACGATTTTAAAATTTAGCATCAGGAAACAAAAAACCCAAACTTTTTTCTTACAGAATTTTTGAAAAAATATATTAATTTCCCTGCAATCATAACTAAAATATGCATCTAAAATCTCTATTACATTTCTCAGAAACCTCAGTTTTTTATTTACAACTTCTTATCAAACTACGCTATCAATAACATAATTTAAAACCCAAGTTAAAATACAACGTTTAACAATAACCACAACCTTTGATAAAATAATATTTAAAACAATGCAATAAATTTGCTTTCGTTAGCAAACTTCTTCAATTCCATAAAAAGAAGTGTATAAAATTTTCTTAGTATATATAAATTTAATGATTGTATGGATTCAAACAACTGACGCTTAAACGTTGATAATATTATTCCGTTGATTATGCATAATAAAAATAATACCTAAGAATTTAATTACTTTTTTATCACTTATAATAATTTTGCATTAAAAAAAAATATATCAAATTTAAAAATCCTTTATGTCCTATATATTAACCGGATACTACGTATTTTACTGTGAATATTCGTGTTGAGAGGAATTCCGGGGACGTGAGCTCGAGCAAACATTGTTATGGCGGACGCTATAGGTGCTCATATTAATACAATACAAAGTATGCGGGGTTTTTTGTAATATTTTTGACATGCACCTTATTTACAGTAATTTTTTTATTGTAGTGCTTTAAAAAAACTTCCCACATTATTTTAGGTACATTATCATAAATTGTGATAGCAGATGTTTTGAACAAACATTTATGCTTCGAGTTAATTAACATTTGTTATGGTTTTACTACTGGGTATGGTTATTAATAGACGTAATCGAAATTTTATGGGGTTAAGTTTTCATTTGAAGATATAATGCAGGCCAATAAGTATAAGTTTTGAGCCTGATTTTTGTTCCTTGAGTAACATACCACAAACTTATGAAAAAAAATTTGGCTTTTTAAATCACACTATTACACTAAAATACAAAAATTTTTTCTTCAAAAAGTGAAGCTCATTACGATTATTTGCCATATATAAGTATATGTTAAAATCTATAATTACATCGCATTTTCGCACAACATTATATGGCGTGTAAATGGGTTTTTTGACCTACTGTAACATATTATTATAGAATACAAACTTGTTCTTACCTGACAAAATAGCTCAATAGGGAATTTCATAGTCGTTTGGGTACACAAAGCAACGTATAACAAAAGTAAGATTGTAATAGTATTATTATTTTCTTGCACAATATTAATCAACTTAATTTTAATCCGAGTTTTAATCTTTAAAACTTTAGGAAATATGCTAAGATTTTATGCTCACAATACTTGTCAAGTTATAAAATTTAATATTTAGGAATTATATATATATAATTATAAAGGAAAAATACAAGGAATTATAATCAACCCCAGATCTACCCTCAAGTAATAGAAAATTCTATATAAAGTCACAACTTGAGTTGCACGGAGTTGCAGAGTACTTGCAAATTTTTTTCGCAAAAAAATAACTCATTTGTTAAACTCCATCACAATTCTATACAACTCATGTTGCAATTGCAAGTTTTCAATTACTTCAGGTTTGATTATAATAAACTGAGTTAAGGGATTAGTTAAAACAATTCGAATGTTGCTTTTCACAGCAAAATACTAGTTACGAGACTAGTTACAAATCGGAGAACCAATTGGACGATGGGGTATAGGCTAAACTTCGGGTTCTTTATCAAAAAGCTTTGTAGAGTAATGTGTAAAAGTTTAGCCTGGTTTCAAGAGAGTCACCAAGATGACTCTGAAACTAGCAGGTTTTCCGTTCGTACAATGGTTCCTTGGCAGTTCCTTGGTCAAAGGTCTAGAAATCCGTTACTCAGTGGCAAATAGTGCATTTGAAGCTGTCCAAGTTTTTTCAAAAAAGTCACCCAAATTCTTATGGACTGCCTGCCTACTATAACATAAATGGCTTTACCTGAAATTTTTCATTGATTATTTTGAATATGCATTCATGAATATGAAACTGAAATTTATTTTAAATAAATCGTGTATAGGCTGAAAAAATTTTTGAGCTTCCAGGCATGTTAAATAAAATAAATAACGTTGAAATGCAATACAAACAATTAAAAATTGTAAACAGTGCACATATTTCTTAAATTACTTGAATTCTCGATATAAATTAATTATTATTATTATATATTTAAAATATTCACAACATTTTTCGACAAAAAATCAAGATGTTTCTAAATTTTATGCAAAAGATTTCAAAAGCAATATTACAATTTTTAAAGCTAAACAGATTCACCTAGTCTTAGTACAGCCTATCACATTCAGAGCACCTTAAAAAACAAATTTCTTTAATCTAATTCAATATTCTTCCATGCAAAAAAAAAACTTAATTCAACCCAAGCTTGCCTAACCTATTTAACGAAATATCTTTATTTTCTAAACTTTTCTTAACTTTACGTGTTCTTATTTGCCTGAAAATAGAAATTTTTTAAATTTAATAATTAATATTGTTATTATCATTTCTTAGAATACACATTTTTTTTTACAAAAATAAAAAATAACGACATAGAGTCATTAAGTCATTAACCTAAAAAAAAAAACTTATTAAACTATTGCTATAAAATATCTTTATCTGAAAACGACGTAAAAAAAATATTAAAAAAATATTCGACATTAAAATAATTAAAAATTCAAACTCCACCTTTGATATTAATTACAAAGAATCATAATTTTCTGTCAAGTAAGCAAAAAAAGAAGCTATTGTTTCATCTTGAAATGAGTAATCAAGCAAATCGCAATAAATATAAATACGTGACATTATCCCTCTAGTATATATAACACTAATCAGAAGTAAATCCTCTCGAGAGTTATAAGTAACAATCGTCAATCCCTCTGAATATACACTGAAAAAAAGAAACAAAGACAGCGCTTGGTTTTTATAAGCGCAGCGAATGGATTTTGAATACAAGCAAATAGGTAATGTTTTCTAGTCACAGAGAGAGGTGGTTTTCAGACTCGACGCTAAGTTAAAGAACCAACCGTGCTCGCTAGAAAAAATCCTCGCGTTTATCGTAGATTTTTCTAAGCGCCGTTTCCTGTTGTTCTTCCTTGGTACTTAAGAAATATTATAATAGAATATTTTACTTTAAGTATACTAAATTTTTATTTTAATTCGTGGATATTCAAACTTTAATACATATACTATAGCAACATATGTATATGCGTTGGTAATTCCAAGTCTAATGCCTTAAAAATAGTAAGGGGCGGAGTTCAGTAATATGACTTGTCCACGCGCTTAGAAAAATCTATGCGTTTCCCATAGAAATTCCAAGCGGCGACGATTTAAAATATTTCTAAAGAATATGATGAGATCGCATAAGCGATGAGCTTAGAAAACTGCTAGTGCTCTTGGTTGGTCGTAAAAACTAAGCGCTACCAGTGGTTCTTTTTTTCAGTGTAGAGAAAAATCACTAGGATCTTTTTTATATTTTTCCTATATAAAGAAATTTTTCTTTCCCTTGTAAATTTCTAAACAATTTTTTATGTGTACGTATGTTTCTCAAGAGACAAATGAGGGAGATACTCTGAGAGTGTATTGTACTTATGGCTTTGAGCAATAAATGTTTCTTAGTTGTGTATCTGACACTTGTGTGTAGATTCAAGTAGTGTTTATAGCTAGTTTATCTGTCTTCACTTTCTATACATACGTTTTTTTCTCTTTCTTAGTTTCTTATCTGTGTCTTTTTTCATGTGGAAGACGAGATTTTTTTGTATATTGGCTTGGGCTTTAGGCTTGGGGAAGGTTGTGGTAGCTGAAATAAAAATGATTTACCATGGAAGTAAGATTTAAGCTTTAAAGGGCAGTTTTAAATTGGATCATTTATTTGAATCAAGTTGTTTTAACTTGGACGTTTTATACAAAGAGAAGAATCAAATGCCTAGAATTAACTTTAAAGAAATTTATAAGAGTGAAAAATAACCCTAGAAAATTCCAAAACTCTCTAAGATTTTTCGAAAACAGTTGACATTAAATAATACATTCTTTAAATAACAAGTAGAGACCTTTGAGTGACCTACAAATGATTATTTTTTCCTCATTGATCAAGGAAAACGTAAACGACTCTCGAGACGACCCTTAATCATAAAAATAGGCGTTTAAATTGTAAGTTTTGTCTCGGATACACGTGATTTAAGTACCATATGGATAATTTTTTTGGTTATTCATTATTTTTCTGGTCATAATTTATTCAAAAATTTAAGGTTTCTCTTATGATGTTTTGGTACGATTACTTGAAAAATGGGGGAGGGGGGCTAAATATTCTTAGCAAATTTCTTATAATTTGTCTTAAAACCCTTTAGAAAATTTTCACAACAACCAGTCTAATATAGACAAGTTTTATTTTAAAAAATGTTTAAAATACGATACATATTTAAAAGTTAATACAAGGGATAATAAATATAAATTTTAAAATTGTTGAGCGAAAACCGGAAGTACGTTTTTTTTTAGATTACAAATACAAAAATGATTTTATTAATGATTTATTATTTTTTGATGTACCATTAAAAAAATTTTTTTTCAATTTTACCATTACAAATTAATAATAAATTAAGTACCACTAGTTGTTGTTTATTAATAATGATTTATTATCCTTTTTTATGTTACAGATTTTTTGAGGCGAGGAGGAATCAGGATACTTAAAATATGACGATTATGAATTAAAAGGTAAAAAAACTCAAATTTTTTTATTAATAAAATGAAAAAAAAGTAGATCAAGGGTTTTTTTTTAATTTAAATTTAATTTTTATAAAAATAATTTTGTCATTTTTATTGATTAAAAACTTTTTTTTTCTCTATTCAATTTTTTTCAACTAGAAAATTTTAATTAATTTTATGATTCGAATATTAAATTTTTAAAAATACCCCCAAAAAATAGGTCAAATAAAAATTACATTTAAATATAAAATTGCAATTTTTTAAGATTCTCGTAAATTTTAAATCTCAGTAAATAATATCAAATTTCTTATTAAAAAAGAAGGGATTTAAAAAAAGATTCTCAATTCTTTTGACTTTATCAAAGATAAAAAGACCCTTTAGTAACATGAAAAAAAAATCCCTCCACAAGTATCCACCCATTGAATACAAAAAAACTCATGAAAACTGAAACCTCAAGTATTTTATAATCCGCACAAGCTTAAGAAAAATGAACAATCTTTTAACGATGCATAAAAAAAAAAGCTCCTGAGAAATTTAAACGAAGATATTAAAATATGCAAAAAGGATAAAAAATTCGCGTATATAAAAAAAACAGCTGGAGCCTTAGCAAGGTCAAGGTCACGCGTGCGCAGGGATAATAATTTGCACAATGTATTTTATTATGAAATCAATTATTTTCATCTTTCTCTCTGTGTCGTTTTTATTTTTTAAATAAAATTTATTAACATAACTCGAATCCTCCAAGATTAAAAAATTTAATCAGGTTTTTTATGCAAAAAATTTTTTTATTAAGATATTTATATTATAAGCAGCTGTAAATTTTTTTTTTTACTTTGTTACTGCGCTGTTGCATTTAACTGGGAGTGAGAGAAGTTGCTATAGGAACCAAAAACAAGAGTTTTGTATGCACATGAACTGATCGTCCGGATTTGTTACAGATGAATTAGTTTTATTAAAATTTGATAAGGGAAGGGTTTGGACTTGAAATTAGTAAAGTTTAATGATTTTCAAATAATGTGATATTTAGTGTCTAAAAAATCAAAATTCGTGTGATTAAGGTTAATTTTAAAGTTACGAGTGTGTGTGTGTGTTAAGAGAAATCCTTCGATTTTCATTTTTCATTATCAAATTTTTAAAGGTCAAAACCAAGCTAAATCGATTGTACTATTCTATTCAAAATGCATCGTTAAAAAAAAATAAAAGTCATTTAGCATAAAAGCCTAAGGCACAAAACAAATGAACGTCCTATCCCCTAAAACCAAAAATGTCTGAAAAAACCTTAGAAGTAAAAAAAGTTAAAAAATTTTTGTGTTTTAACAGTATTTTAAATAAATTTCAGAAAAAAAGTAAGAAAAAAAAATCAAAAATGGCAAGTGCAACAATCGGACCAACATTAACCAATAATGGAACCAGTGGAGGTGGTGGAGCCCTAAGTTTTATGGGTTGCGTTCGAGAAGCATCACCACAACCATTAGATCATAGATCATCGATGAAATTAACTGGAAATCATGGCTACGATGTTATGCCTAAAGGTTAGTCTCCTGTATTCAAAATTTAATTAAAATATTCTATTGATTAGAATTTGCTGGGAGTTAATGAACTAAAATTTAATACATGTTTTTAATTAAAATAAGTCGATACAGTAATTTTAAATTCTTGTTTATCCTTCAATTTTATCGATGCTCAGGGTTAATTTTTATTTAATTAAAAGTGATATTATTATCGAATATTCAACTTAATTAACTGAAAATAATCAATTTTTTTACTCGAAGCTCTCTATCTGTGAAAGCATCAAATCGTTTTTTAATATTCAAGCCTACTGTCGGATAAAAAAAGATGCGACCCTCTGAACTTTTATTCATATTTTCCATAAAAATGGTCACAAAACATCCGGATAAAATTTTTCAAATAGGAAAATGTTTCTTTTACTCCTATACGGAAGGTCAAGTTTCTAAATTAAATAGGGCAAGAGTTATGGCCGAAAAGGGAGCAAAAAAGTGGAAAAAAATCTGAAAACTATTCATGATCATTTTCAAATCGCTATAATTTCACTAAAAATCAATATTTTTTCACCAAAATTTAACCATGGGTTCTTTGACTCTTTCACTTCCCGATGCCGTTGGGTTTTTAAAAAAATATTGATAAAAAAAAGAGTTATAACTCATCAAACTTTTTTTATCAAAATTGGTTCTAATTATCCGATCGACGCGACTTTTTTTTCTCCCGATAGAATATTTATTTTAGATCTTAATTCTCGAATTTGATGCGTGCACAAATCTTGGTTTGATAGTAGTATCAATAAAAATAAATAATTTTTATGTATAGAAATCTAATAATTACTTTTCCCATTGTTTTTGAGCTATGAATGAAAATAAAATTTAAGGTGCGACCGCCTATGGAGAGTTTTTGATGCACCATGAAAAAATAAAACAATTTTAGAAAGAAATTCTCTGTCTTTATTATTTTTTTTTCGACTGATTTAAATATCTATCCATTGTTTTAACACGAATAAAAGAAATTTTTTCATACAGTGTATCAAAAACTCTCCACAGGCGGTCGTACCTTAAATTTTATTTTCATTCATTGCTCGAAAAGTGTGGTAAAAGTAATTATTAGTTTTCTATTCATATGCAAGATTTAGTTTTATTGATACTACTATCAAACCAAGATTTGTGCAGGCATCGAATTCGAGAATTAAGATCTAAAATAAATATTCTATCGGGAGAAAAAAAAGTCGCGTCGATCGGATAATTAGAACCAATTTTGATAAAAAAAGTTTGATGAGTTATAACTCTTTTTTTTATCAATATTTTTTTAAAAACCCAACGGCATCGGGAAGTGAAAGAGTCAAAGAACCCATGGTTAAATTTTGGTGAAAAAATATTGCTTTTTAGTGAAATTATAGCGATTTGAAAATGATCATGAATAGTTTTCAGATTTTTTTCCACTTTTTTGCTCCCTTTTCGGCCATAACTCTTGCCCTATTTAATTTAGAAACTTGACCTTCCGTATAGGAGTAAAAGAAACATTTTCCTATTTGAAAAATTTTATCCGGATGTTTTGTGACCATTTTTATGGAAAATATGAATAAAAGTTCAGAGGGTCGCATCTTTTTTTATCTGACAGTATACTATCTACCTTTTTTAATAAAAAAAAAATTCAACACAGTTATTTAAAAGATCCTATTATGAAAAAAAAGTAATTCAGTTTTTATTGTATCCAAAAAAGGAAATAAGAGAGAATATAGGTAAATAAACAAGATTTTATTATTTTATTTTTTTAAATTAAAATTCGACTTTGTATTTTTTTGACCTATATTCTTGTAAAAAAAATTTTCTATTATTATGTTTTGATTCTATAAAAAATAAGTGCGCAAGATTTTTTACATGGCATGCGCCAATTTTTTATTTAATGTACCAATTTTACCGTTAGGAATATAAATATGTTGGCTATTGTCACGTGTTTTTAAATATATTTTTGTATACACGTGCAGTTAAATTTTATGGATAAAAAAGGGGTACGTGCATATTAAGCTGGCAGTTATTTTTGGTTTAATATGATAGTAAATAATTTAATTTAATATTTAATATAATTGATAGCTGTACAGTAAAACCCCGGTATTCGCGGTTAATTGGTTCCCAAAAAATGCCGCGGACATCGAATCCGTGGACACGGAAGCATTGAATCTTATGGAAAATAGAGGGTTAGGTTCCAAAGCCCCAAAGAATTTAAAAAATTTTTACCCAAAAACATTTTTTTTATTGATTTTTGTACGAAATAGACATTTACATTTATAATCAACAGATTTTTATTGTAATTTAAAATATTCTGTAAAAGTTGTTTGTTTTCTTTGCACCATATCTCGGTATAATTCTTCATATGTTTGAAGCACCTTAATTTTCACCTTATTAGATAACTATATGTTTCGTATAGGTAATCTTCCAGGTTACCAGTATGCAAGGCTTCAGAAACTACAAAACACGGCGATTCGTTATGTCTGTAATATAAAATACCCGTTGCGAACCTCCACCTCTAGGATCGCTTTAGGTTGGTTGAATATTAAGCTTAGAGCAAAGTATCTCTGTGCTTCCAACATTTACAATGTCCTGCAAAATGGTAAACCTGACTATTTAAAGTCGAAAATAAATGTTTATAATCCTGCCTGTGACCTTCGTCCAAAAAACATACCCCACTTAACTGTTGTTACCACAAAAGACCTTCACTACAGTAATTCTTCACTCATTTACATGGTTTCTTACTGGAATTCTATTCCTGAAAATATTCGGTTTTCTTCATCTATAAATTCTTTCAAAGGAAACTTAGATAAATTTTTATTAGAGATCGACCTACTTGATTCAAAAGTTCAAGATATTACTCCTCATCTTTAAATCCATACTACACAATCTCTTTCTCATCCCTAGAACTGTTTTCCTACTTTTCTCCTTCTCACAAAACTCCTCCAAATTTTTAAATTTAAAAAATTTTTTATAAGTTTGTTATTTTTCCACTTTTTTACATTATATAAATTTTTTACTTCATGTGCAATGTAACGTCATTCATACCATCAAAACCCTCGACTCCAATTTCTCTTGCTAATCGCAAAAGATTTTCACACACTCATCGTAAGCGGGTTCTCTGATTGTATGGCTTACACATGATAAATCCAGAAACTCAAAAATTGTTGATGCCATCAAAAATACCCTCTTCTAAATTTCTTAAATTATTATTCGACAAATTTAATGACTTTATGCGGTCGGAATAAATCTTTGGCAGTGAATTGATTCCTAAATTCGATGAATTTAAAGAAGAATCATCTTCAGCTGATAAGTAACACTTCACAATTAATTGCAATAAGAAGAAACTTTTAAAACAATTCATTTTGGACTTTCTTGTTAATTTAAATTATGTTGAATCAACTTGAATCCTAAGTATTTAAATTCTGCTACTATTTTTATTTCTTCTTTTTAATATGACCATTTTTCCTCCTCTCTCAGTCTCCCACCCCTCCTGAAAACTATTATTTATGTCTTTTTTGTATTTCCCGTTAACTTATTTTTTCCGCAGTACTTTTCTAAGCCCGTCAGCATTTCCTTCAGCCTTTGTGACTTAGGTCATCTGCAAATTTCATGCAGAATATCTTTTTTTTGCCTATTACTGTGCCACTTGTATTAGTTTTTTCCCATACTTGTATTAGTATATATCCTCAATAAAGATATTGAAAAGTGTTGGTCTTAACGAGCAACCCTGTCTTACCCGTATACTTGTACTGAATCTCCTTGAGAACCCCTCTTTTGTTATGACTTCACGCCATGTTTCTTCATATACTTTCTTTATCCATTTTAGATATCTGCACTTGATGTCTTCTATTTCCAATTTCTCTATCATAATTTTCCTATCTATGGTGTCAAAAGCGGTTTAAAAATCTACGAATGCTGCGTAAAGTATGCCCTTTTTTCTGTTTATTTTGTTCCCTATTATTCTATTTAATTAAAGATATGGTCCTCTTATGCCTCTTTCTCTCCTAAAACCTGCTTGACTTTCCTTAATTTTATTGTTTTCTTCGATCTAAGGAGTCTGTTCTGTTGATAGTTCCCGCCATAATTTTGTAGGCGATATCTAATAGTGAAACCCCTCTGTAATTGTTTACATTTGTTTCTTCACCCTTTAAAAATAGGGTATATCCTCAGTATTCGCCATTTATGTACCATTTTTTCTTTCCTCCACATATCTTTATAATAGTTTTATGCAATATTTTTAATAGTTCTTGCTCCCAGAATTTAGGCAAATTTTTTAAGAATTCAGCTGTTGCGCCGTCCTCCCCTGCTGCCTTCCCATTTTTTAATCTTTTAATTTCCCTGTTTATATTTGCTTGTTAGATCATCGTTTAATTTAATTGTTGTAATTTGAATTATATTTATATTTGCATTTTCCATAGCCTCTTTGTTGCCTTCCAGGTTCTCTCCGCCTCCCAAAAGTTTACTATAATGTTCGATTAGTTTTTCGGCCTCAATATTTGCCCCACCCCCTCGCTTTTTTCGTCTGTACTTATTTTTAGCCTTCCAGAAACTTTCCATATTTTTGCTATGGTTCACTTCTTCCCATATTGCTAATAGTTTTGTAATTTTTTTGTTATTGCAAAATTGGCCAATAATTTGTTAATAACAAAAAATTGACCACGAAATTTGCAAAAAGGACCCCGGATTCGTGTTCAGTGACTCGGAAAAAGAAATTTAATTTTTGGGCGTGATTAGTATGACTGGCGCCTGTATTATAAGCATCTTTTTTTGCTTCTTTTTAATCTTTCAAAGTTTTCTTTTTGCTCTTGCCCATCTTCTTCTATGCTTTGCTTTTTTTTTTGATTTTGAAAAACCTTCTAATGCATTTCCATACTTTTTTCTTTTGCTCTCTTATTTCTTTGGATTTAAGAGGCCAGGATTTTACTTCACCTCTTGTTTTGACCATGCCTACTTTTTTTGCTACTTCCCAAATTGAATCTTTTAGCCAGCTCCATCTTTTTTCAACTTTTGCTTTCCCGTGGGTTTCTTTTCCCCCTCCCATTTTTTTCAATTTCCTCCCTGAACATATCCTGTTTTGCGCTCTCAAACTTGAGGTATTCAGTTCTGACTTCTGTTTTATCATAGCCTCAAATATCATATCGGGAAATGATCCAATTCTTTTCTTGGTATTACTTCTAATTTCTCGACTACGCCTTTTTCTCCCATTGTACATGTAAGCCCCCCCCTTCCTGTCTTCCTGTACCCTACAATTGCGGATTTCATACGCGTTCAGGTTGCAGAAATTTAGTAATTTTGTACCTTCTGAATTACACTTTTTGTACTCACTACTTCTATCAGTGGCCTCGTCATTTTCCTGGGCAAAAAATATCTTGTATTTTCCGAGTATTTAGGTTAGTTTTAAAAGAGCCAATGGTTAGAAAAAGACATATACCTCTTAAAAAAATGTAAACTTTTATTTTACTTTTGAGGTAGATTTATTGTAATCTAAGGTATTATATATGCAGATGACATTTAGCGTGTCCGGCGACACTAGTACTCATGCTAGTACCGTAATCAATCTGGTACCAAAACTTTTATGCCCTTGATACTTCATATACTATTTAAGGAAAAATTTTTATGAAACTCATTTACACATAAAATAAAATATTGATTTTTTATAATGGTATATTTCTTTGAATTCTATAAATTTGACTATTTACCGATGATATCCGAATACCTTACAATTTTTATAAAAAGGAAAAACCAGTAACAATAATTTCGCATATTGTATTCTGCAACAAAGACAGTACAAAACGTACTTTAATATCTGCAAGTTTGACTACTTTAAGCGCATAGCTAAAGGGCGAGAGTTGTTCGTAAGCTTGGGAAACTCGAAGCGTATAAAATATGCCAAACCCAGAAAAAAAGTAGAAACATCTTGAAAATTATTTTTTTCAATGTAAAGAAAACAAAAACTTATTTCCAGGGCGAACTTTATTTTT
Source organism: Anagrus nilaparvatae (assembly GCA_022575985.1). NCBI lineage: Eukaryota > Metazoa > Arthropoda > Insecta > Hymenoptera > Mymaridae > Anagrus > Anagrus nilaparvatae. Next base: position 9,500,209 of record JAKSXM010000165.1, read on the forward strand.
CCTTGTATCCAAAAACCACATAAGATATTGAACTTGATGTGTCGAGCTTATGTTATCAAGAAACAAAAAAATTTTAAAAAGAATCCGATGTAATGTCTGAAAAACATGGTGCTTAACCCTACGGGCATTAAAGTTTCTAAAAAAGTTGTCAGATAATACTAAAAATCCTATTTTTTCAAAATTTGTAGAGCATCCAAAAAACAATAGTAAATTAAAAATTTCGTTAATTATTTTTAGACCATTAATTTTGTTCTATTACCATTCTGCCTTGGTCATAAAATGATAAACCGTTACTCCATGGACTTTTATCTACTTAAAAGAAAGAAAAAACAAAACAAGCATATAAAAAAGTTTTAAAACTCACTTGGGATTATTGAATACAACAATTGCAAATAGTCATTTCTGGTATTTAAATGGCATAAACATCAACGCTGATGCAAGATAAAATGCAGTCATTAGATTATTTTTTGTACAACTTGGAGATTTGAATACAATTACTGTTAAATAATAAATGCATCAGCTGTATAAGAGAAACTGTTAGAATATTTTTGTAATTAGGATTTTAAAGATTTTTTTTAAGTGACCTGTATGCATGAAATTGAAGAATGGAAAAGAGCGTCATTACGCATATTATCGTTGGCAAACTTGTTATTCAAACAAAGTATTGTTCTTTGTCGAGATTTTTGTATGCTTTTGAATGTTTTAAGTGGTACCATTCAATTTTTTTTTCTTTTTAGTGTTTTATGAGCAGATGTCGATTATCGTTGCAAAAATTATGGTTCACAGAAATATGGAGTGGTTTGCTGATCGTAAGCTCAAAGTATTAAACAAGAACATTAAAAATTGGATTCGACTAAACTCCCAGTAAAAGCTCAAATTTTGTTTAAAAAAAAAAAGTAATAATTCTAAAATCATTCCAAAACACTAAAATATTTAATAAAAAATAAACTAAAAAGTAAGATATGACCTACACAATGCCAGGCCTGTGTGATATTATTTGTTCTCAATTCGTAAGGTTTCTTATCTTTTTGACATAATTTATATTCGCTAGAATTTTATCGCTTTTATTAATAATAAAAACACAGAAAAATTTTTTAAAATTGAATTAAAGTGTCTTATAAAGTAGCAAAAATAATAATTTTTATCATTTATCAAAATCGTTATCTCAATTATTTGCAATGTCAATTCGATAAATCTGCATAATATTTTTAGTGTCTAACGAATATTCAAACTGTTCGAGTGTTTTTCTTTTAACTGTTTAAACAAAAAGAAATTTTTTGTAAAAAATATTGCAGCAGGTAATAATATTTTAAGGAAATAGACACATTTTAATGATAAGGAATACTGATAAACAAAAAAAAATTCTTCTGTGATATGACAGATGTTAGATAACAAAAACTACTTTTACGTGAATTCTAATCAGCGTAAGATTTTTGAATATTTTTTATTTGTTGGTAAAAAGTAATCTCAAAACTATCTTTTTTTACTACATTTTTTTAATCTCTCACGTTTTTATGTCTTCCTCTAAAAAAAAAAATTTTCATATTTTTTTTTGTTCCCTTTTATTTATATCTTCATTGGTATAAAAAGACAGAAAAAAAGTGTATTATAAACGTCAGAAAACTTTTGTACCCCATTTTTATCTATAAAAAGTTGAGATTTTCATCTTTTCATCAAAACTACGGAAGTCAAATTTTTTATACTTCTAAATAAACTTGAACCCTCCGATCTGAAATAATAAAAATTCATAACCTTAAAAAAAATAAAATCTATATTTCGTTCCTTTTGTTGATAAAAAAAATATTCTCCCCTGCAATTAAAAATTCTCCATGCGTTAACAAGTGCATTCAAACATCACACACACGCGTTTATTTGTCGTATTATAATCTTTTCTTTTAAAAAAATACGCATATGTGCGCCTTTAGGCACATTGATACTTTTTAGATGTTCCATGAGAGGGTGGACTTTTTTATAAATTTTTATTGATTTTTTAAGAGAAAGTTTTGGGTTACAGATATATTTGCGATATTATACAACGAGACTCTTTTCGATTTATGAAGATATGGCTTTTTCTTTGTGTTTATTCTTTGTTATGCAAAAAAGTTTATGAATTTTTTATTCAAATGTATTTCTTATTGAGTAACAGTTTTTTATATAAAAAAAACCATACGAATTGAACAAAGTGTTTAATCCACATTAGAGTACATGGATTAAGAAAACAATAGAATTAAGGTTAAATAAAGCTTTAAAGAAATAAAGTTCTAGAAAAAAATATTTATTTTGTGTTACAGAACCAAAAAAGCGAAGATTTCACCCATTACGTGGATTACGTAAAATATTCCGTAGAAAAAGTCGCGGTGCAGCGGATAACAGATTAAGTCCAAGCACAATGGATCGAGATGCAGAGCGTCTTGTGTCACGTGATCATGAAGAAATAACCCTCAGAGATCCCGCTGGACGGACTGAGGAAATTCGTAGTAGAAGTGCCAGTGAATTACTTGAACCCAGTGATATATCAGAAAGGTAAATTCTATATTTCAATTGAATTTAATTACTTTTAAGATTTACACTTAACATTCGTCTCGTTCAATCACCTGTTGTTTACAAGAGCTTATGTACGTATTGCCAAGAGTATTTTGTGTTTTATCGGCTCAATTTGCCAAGTTGTAATCGTTATTGATTACAATTTATGTCTTATTGAATTTATATACATTCAAATAAATATGGAAATTAAACTCTGAGGTGTTTGGAATATTTAAAATGCTGACGTGGAAAAGGCAGGGGAACGGTGTTATTCAAATTAATTTGAAAATTTTGAATAAAACAAATATAGTAGAACGATGAACCCAAATAATCTTTGTCACAATTTTTAATTTCCACTTAGTTGATTCACTTTTTCTGTTGACAATGATAAACACAAACAGTTCACAATTAATTACAAAAATTACAGACTCTTAAAAAAATTAATTTTTGGACCTTTTTTCAAATATTTCACAACAAAGTTTGCACTAACTTTTTTGATCTGCTTTCAGTGCTACTATCTTATTAAATGAAATGTTATACTTTAATCGACTCGTTTTTTTATACTAAATTGATAAGTAAAATTTTGATTATAAAATTTTAAGAAATCTTTCTTCAACTCTCGAAAGTTTATCACTTGATAAAAAAATTTGCGAAAAAACAAGTCTAAAATATGTAAAAAACAAATTTTTTAAACAGCAGTATAACTGAATTAAGATGAGTGTAACCAAATTTTACAGAGAAAAATAAGGGTACTTGTTAAATTCCAATAAAAACAGCAACAATCAATACAAAGTATCTTATCTTAAAAGAAAAAACAAAACTTTCACAATAACAAAGGATGCTAAAAATTCAGTAAAATAAGTCTTATTTTCTCAAAGATTGGCATTTTTATTGTAAAAGATCTCAAGTAATTTTAACAAACCGGAACTCAATTATCCAACAAGCGAAAAAGAATTACTTGCTATTGTTCGACAGTAAAAATAAAACGACATAATATTTACCTGGAAAAATAAAAAGAGTATTTTTTAAACAACAAACCATCAAACCTTAACGTAAATTATGAAAGTAAAAGGTACAACTCTGTGTATCCTCTTGAAAATAGTTTAACGCTATAAAAGAGTTTAATGATCAATTAGGATAAATTTGATGAATCATTCCTTTAGAGCAAACCAATTTGTGAGTTAGGTGAATTTTAGGTTGTAAAAAAGATACTTATATTCAAATAAAATTGCAAACTAATAAATAGGCATAATTGAGTTACTACCCGCAGTAAAAGCACTAATTTTAATTTCAAATGGAATCACGCAGATCAGAAACCATATTATAAACTTTTAGCTGAAAATCAATGGGATTGTCAAAAATATTCATTTAAGAATAGAAAGAAGCCTTATTTGCACATTTTAACTAACGAAAATTTTGTAAAAATTAGAAAGAATGCAGCATCAAAGATCGTTAAAATGGTCTACAATAGGCAACAATAGTTTTCTTTTATTCGTGGGTACTGACTTTTGCAAAACTTTAAAAAACGAAACACAAAACGTCTTGCTTTGGCTGGAGAAATTGTACAAATAAACTAAGAAAATTTTTATATAAAGGAATTGCTCTTATATTTAAAATGCTCTTAATTTGAAAGACTTACCTTGAAAGACTTACTTAGTAGTCAAAAAATATTGCAAGCACCATGAAAAATCTAACGCTAGCGTGAACATACATGCTCACGCTTTGCTCACACTAGTACTGAAACTTTTGCGTTTTTGATACTTTATGTACTATTTTGTCTGACCACAAATCAAACAAGAGCAGGAAATTCCATACTAGGTTTTAAGCACGAGTTTTACGCCCGGTAGGGCAAACAATCTAAATCACAGAATAGTTTTGCTATTAATGTTTAGAAATCATCTTAAAAGGAATAACTCGATTCAAACTTTTCTTACAAAAATTACAAAGTTAAATAATGTGATGAAAAATAGAGAATAATTGATGATCATTAAAAAACTAAATTTTTTGCAATTTTCAGCGTATTTTTAAGAAAAAGAGGAGTCATAGAAGAATCCTTTAACAATTTACAACGAGGTGTTAGCAATCAACTTTCCGTTTCACACGATAGTGTTTTTCCTGGTGAATCTACACATGTTCGACCTCTCTCAGCACTTGAAACACACGCAAGCTTAGAGGTAATTCATATATAATATTTTTTATTTTCTTCAATAATTTACTATACCCAGAAATATAATTTCACAAAATTGTTATAAATTACAAAAAATCATTTATTTATTTTCGCCTCGAGTTATACTCAAATTATACTATTTTTTTCGTGTAAAAATTAAAATTTAATAATTGTATGCAAAATTTTAACGTTAAGGTTGTGGGATTTAACAGTAAAATAAAATAAAGAATTCTAGGCTAAAATTTTGAATTTTTTGTAAAAAACATAAAAACTCAAATTTCCCACCGGAAAAACAATAAATTTTTTGAAATAATATAATATAATAAAACCAAAACTAAACAAAACAACTAGTGCCACATACCTTGCGAATAAACAACTCCTTTTTCGCGATATACCTTCAGTCGGTAAAACAGAAACCTACCATAAAAAAATTTATTTTGCAATTTAAAAAAATAAATCAAACTAAACAAATAAATAAACAATTTGCTCACAAGTTAAACAAAAAAAAAGTAAAATTTTACTTTACCAACAAAAAAAACCAGATAAATAAAAAAAGTAAATGAAAATTCAAACACGCGAAAAACTCATATAATAAATATTAAAATAAATAAATAAAACAGTTATTTATATCTTTCACTTATAAAAATACCATCTTCAATTTTATTATTATCTAGCATTAAATTGTTCATACTTAATATATTTTTAGTATGGTAAAAAAAATACGCGGGTGTGCGTATGAATGTTTTTACGTTCTAATAATCAAAGAAAGTCTTATCATTATCATCATTATCATCATCATATTTATTGTTAAATGTTTTTTTTTTTTTCTTTATTATACATAAAAAATACAATAAACTGTTGATTTACTTACTTTTTTTTTCAAGAAAGAATAAAATAAAAAAAAAGTAATAATACATGTTTTCTAAGAAAAATAAAATGTATCATTGATTATGCATTTATGCATTTTTATTTTATTATGCATGCGATCTAATATAAAAATCGAATCGAATTATTTACTTTTTTATTTTATTTTTTATTTAAATTTAATACATTTCTCTTTATTTACGAAATTTTATAGAAAGTGAATTAATAACAATTAGGCGATAAAGTTTTTGGCCAAATGATTAATGTATTTTTATTTGGAGAGCTTTTGAATCTTGTGCGCGATTCTATTGGTAATTTTTTTAAGTCTGACCAAAATATCCAAAAATATTTTCGAAAGTTGAGCTTGAAATTTTTGACTGCTTTGGATTGTTATGAAAATTTTTATGTAGACTAACTTAAATAGCTGTTTTTGATCAGCGGTCAGAAAGGATGTATTTCCTTACCATTGGCTAAAAGGAAACGTTTAAAACTTATCAAAACCCTTAGTCATAAAAAAGTGACCCAAATCGCAATTTACCATTTGAGCCGAAGCCAAATAATTTACTTGCGATTTGTAGTATATTTTCTTTATTTTTCTAAACATGGGTCGTAATTTAATTAACGTAAACAATATAAATGGCTACTTTTTTTCCTGTTTAAATGTTGAAAAATTATGAAAATCGAACAATGGTACCAAATATTTTCAAGGGTTGGGGTAAAATTTTACATTTATCTCAATGCCTTATCCCCTCCGAAAATTTGGTATACATATTTGTCCGACACCCTATAAGACGGTGGCCAAAAAGAACAACGGTTTCATATTAAATATTATAAAAACCCCTTATCAATTTTTTTCACAAATCTATAAGAATATTTATTTTACTGTTACAGAGACGACAAAACAAAATAACAAATGGTACAACAATAACTACGATAGATTATAAAGACAACAATGTACAAAAACATAGGATATCGTTAAGGGTGAGCATTAAATTATATCATTATTTAACATATAAATAATTAATTAACTAATTATCATTTTTTTAAGGTACTTGAACAAATAAAAACAGTAATAGAGAATCGTAACCAAAATAATATTAATAACACAAACACAACAATAATCGAAGATACGGATTCTGCAAATGTAAGTATACGCTAATAGCTATTTTTTAGTTTTGACCTTGCATGCAAAGGTCGAACCCCATATTTTAGACTGTGATTTGAAACATTTTACATATAATGATGGGCAAAAAAAGCGCGTCGACCAGGTTAGAAGATAGTCTTTTTTACCTTTGATGCATAAATTACTATACACTAGACTAAAGGTACTCCCTTGCCTTTTTACCTTTGTTTGAGGACAAAAAATACGGATGTTAAACAGGTCCGGTGTTAAATTAAAAATTTCACAGATAACCCCATACGTACAAAGTAGGGGTTTGCGGTTACCCGAAATATTGGTTACTTTGTGTTTTTTGGGTTTTTAGCAAAAGAAATTTTAGACTAACTCTGTGCCTACAATCAATTTTGGGAAATTTCAAATTTCATCCAAAACTCGATCCAAGACAACCCTATCTGAAAAAAACTCAATTCAAAATTTCAGGTAACCACAAACCCCTAGTAAAAATTAATATACATATAGAAGTTCATATATTGGTCTGATTGATTTTCTGTAATTTTTTGAACATTTTGGATCCTCCTAAAGCCTATTTCTTTAAAAGCTTTTAACGAGTTTCAAAACGCAAGCTCTATTAATTTTACGAAAATATTTTAGTAAAGCTCCAATTTTTACTTTTCTGCAATTAATTGTTGCTCAAAAAAATATTTTTGATTGAATGGTCCATCGAAGAAATTTATGTATGGTCGCAAAAAATTTTCAATCTAAGACCATTCCTAACATCTTCTAAATTCATAGCCATAAGAGTTTTGAGATTCTTCAATAAGTAACCCTGATGTTTGTGATTTTTTGGTATTGGTAGAACAGGAAAATCAAAATTTTGAACCCTATCTAAGGTTCTCTTTCAACACCCATCTTGCCCAATTACAATTAAACAAATTGGCCATTAATTTACAATTAATTAATCAACATAAAAAAAAGCAATTAATAACTCAACACGCTATAAAAAATTCTTTCAAATACTTAAAAAAAAAAACTCTACTTTCGATCTTTATAAAAATAAAGTAAAAAAAAAAATGATAAATTCTTTCTATTTTAGAAAATCGAGTATATAGAAAAATACGTAATCATTAAGCAGTTTTTTTTAGAGTAATTATGTTTTTTTTTTCTAAATAAACTTTGTTTAAAATATTATTTTATGACTTTCACTTATAAAAATGTAATTATAAAATAATAAACTATTGTAAAAAAATTAATATAATTATTATATTCCTTTCTATAATGCATGTTATTAATAAAAATATTTATAAAGATCAATGATCGGTTAAGAAAAATTGATTATATTGATAATGATAAGTATTATAATCCGATCGTTTCTGTTGTTTTTTATAGATTAAAATAATTTGTATATGGGCGATTCTTTGTTAATTTAGTTTTTTTTTGTTTTGAAAGAAATTTTTGGGTCTGAAAAATTGAGTTTCAACATATTTTTCTTCTGAAAAAGTCTTACTGTAAATTTAGTTACTTTTTAGTTACTATTTAGTAGCTTAAAAAATCCAAAATTTACTGTTTTGCAGAATCTCATTTTTATTTACTCCAAAATTCCTTGTAAATTCTCAATTTTTATGCTGCATCTAATAAAATCGCGTTTCAAGATAGTAAAAATTTGTTTAGTTGGTTTTAAATTGAATTAAATTAATTGAAATTTTCGCTTACTCCATGACTTATCCTCTTTACAGATAAAAATAATGATTTGAAATTTCATTTTTTAATTTAAACCTATAAGCTAAAATTTTTACATTCATTAACCTGGTCATTAAATTATTTTTGAATTTTTTACAAGGTTCTGTTAAACTACTTTTCTGAAGAATGACTCGTATATAAAATTTCGTCTGCACAAACTATATCACTTTCTTTGGTATTTTACATGCACAATATAACGTCATTATCATTATTCTGCATTATAATAATACAATTTAAGCTTCTCTTATCAAATAAATATAATACTCTCGATTACTCACACTTATCACCATCAATAAATATACATTATTTCTTGCCAACTTTAAATTGACATAATAATTTATTTAATTAAAAATTAAAATAACAATAATAATTTGAAGCAAAAAAAATTTTTTAGACGTGATTCACTTTTTTTTTTCATAGTGCATAAAATAATGATAAATAATTTAAAACGAAAATTGTAAAAATGTCACGTTTAGTTCTTAGAAAAGAAAATATTTTTTATTCAGAATGAAATAATTTTATTTTAATATAACACATGTTATCCATTACATAGATGATTACATTATCGATGAGTCACGGTAGGAATGATGTGTGTGCTTGGTTCACTGGAATATGGAGAGATCTGTGATTATAGGCTACAGAGTTTATGAGATTTTGTAGAGGTTTTGGGTGTTTTCGAGTTTTTTGGATTCTTCTGTTGAGTTCTGATTTTGTAAGTTTAGTTAATTAGGGAATCTTGAAATGAAGTTCTAAACATTTTTTAAGGTCTATTGAGCCTGAAACAAAAAAAAAAGATCCAAAGGCTAAAGTGAATAAACAAAAATAAAAACAACTATAATTATCAACAACCAAATCTGCTAAAAACTTTTCGACAAAATGTTGAAAGCACTTCCTCCTTACCTCAACCAACCCAACCAAAATTCCTCCGGATACCCTCATATACCAAAATTTGCATAAAAAAATATTTTTTAAAAAATCATAAATTAATTTAACTTCTTTACTTTAGCACATAATTAATAAAATTTTATCAAATTATTCAATCAGTTCTTCCCAGTGAAAGTCCATCTAAAAAAAATTTCAAACCCATAATTTCAAACAAAACTGCATTAAAAAAACAAAAAACCATACATAAAATAATCGACAGGAAACAAAATTTTTTTCTGAGATAAAAAAATGACGATTTGTCAGCACAATAATAATAAAAAATTTATTTAATTAAAAGCCAGTTATATTATTTTAATATAAATAAAAAAAAGTTTTCTCTCTACATAACATTAAAGTAACGCCACAAGCACGCAGAAAATTATAAGTTTTGATTGTAATACTCACACATACACACATGTATAGTATATTTTGATGAAAAAAAAAAATATTAAAAATAAAAAAAAGAGAGAATAGTCTCGCATTCGCGATCAAGACTTTGAACGAGATAGTTACTTAGTAGTGGTAGTAGTGAGGTGGTGGTGCTTGTTATGAGTGCGTTTTATTAATTCTGTGATTAATATTTTTTTTAAATTTGTGATTATTTATATGTTTTTTTTAAATGTGATTTTTAGAATTTAATAATAATGAAACGTTTTAAACAGTTGTTTATCAAAATGGGGGTGAGGATTCTTAGTATCAATTTTTTTGTGGTACCAAAATTTATAAAAAAAAAATATTTTTTGTTTTAGAATCGATTAGTTGGAAGGGATAAAAACACACAACAGCAAGAAGATACACAATCAAAAGTAAGTTACAAAAAACGAATTAAAAAATTTTTTGATATGTAAATTACTTATGTATTTGACATTGAGCAATGTTTGTTTTAATGATAAGAGTCAGTTTTTTTATTGATTAATTTAAGAAAAATTACCGTTTTTGGATATCTAATTTATTTATTACACAGTTTTTTTATTTTTTTGGTTGAATTGCATTAATTTGATTAAAATAATTTTTATTTGAATAAATGTGGAAAATATTTATTTTTTATGCGTCTGTGTGTGTGTAAATAAATAATTTTTATTTGTTATGATTCATTCGCATTATTATTATTATTATTATTGACATACATTTTTCAAATTACATAATTTTACCAAAAATAGTTGTAAATGACCAATTTTTTAGTTAAATTTTGAATTACACGCACTCAAAAATTGACTTAGTGCCAAGTGGATTTTTCGTGTTAGCAATAAGTCAATTAAAATAATCGATAAATTGAATTAAAAATTAATAAATATCAATTAAAATCGATAAAAATCTTTGATGTAAAATTATTTATCTAAATTTAGAACATTAATTTTACAATGTAATTATTTTAAATTATTCTTGTAACCTTAAAAATTAAGATGCTAATAATTGTCCATAATTGTAGGCAAATTAAAATTTAATATTTTCTTAGTTTTTTTTTCAAGATCAAAAGGATGCAATTTATCAATAATTTTTTTAAATGATTTGTGTAGACAAAAAAATACCCGGGAAAAACCTTATCACTGTGTGGAGAGAAAAATTCATGAAGTGATGTCATGTGACAGTTGCTGATAAATTTAGATAATTTTATCAAATGTACACTCAGTTTTTTATTAAATAAAATAACATTTGTTTTTCTTGTTAAACAATCAAAAAATTTAAAGAATTTCAATTATCATGCAAATAAATGTTGCTCAATGACAAATATGTAAAAAATACCAAAAATCTTTTGTTTTTCATGTCTCCAAAAAAAACGAGCTACTATTTAAAAAAAAAAATTCGCATTTTGTGGACAGCGCGCGTGCCAGCGCCTTTAAACTTTTGTAATAAAATAATACAAGCGCGAACACGTTTCCCGTTATCTGGCCCCCGCACCTCCCATATAGTATTTTTTTTTCACGGTCAAACCACTTGTCAGATCTCGTGCAGATTTTTTTTAATGCATTTCTAGTAGGGAATAATAAAAAAATATTCAGTCGGTAAAAAAAAAAAAATTTTTTTTACGCTGTAATTTTCGCGAAACTGTTTTACTCTTAAAGTGAGAGGATTTTAGCGAAAAAAATGGTTTATATGAAGGCCGAAAGGGAAAATTGTATTGAAAGGACTCGTTTTTTTTTTGTCGATTAAGTCGCGGTACTCATTGAAATCGCAATTTATTATAATAAACAAAGAAGTTTTTTTTTTAATGTACTGAGAATTTTATTTTATTTCTTGTAATTGTTATTATTAATTTTTTTTTATTATTATTGTAAAACCTTGATTGCAAATAACAATAAATAGCAAAAAAAAATGCAATTCTCATAAAATAATTGTTTGTTTTTGTAAGAAAATTAAAAAATATAAAAAGATCAGTAGATAAAGTCAGAATTGGGTTAGACAAAATAATCACTGTCGGTAAAGTAGGAATTTTTTCAAATGTTTTTTTTTGCAATAGAAATCTGCAATTTAACTTTTGACGTTAGTTCCGGAAAATTCATGCAGATGGCTTTTGAAAATTTTTTACTAAGACTGTTTTTCAAATGAAAAATATACTTTTTTGTGAAAAGTAAAAATAATTTTTTTCGAGGGTCAAGTTTTTATTTCAATTGGTTAATAATTAAATTTTATAGCTCCTAAAAGTTTTCGTACTAACATTAAGACCTTTTTTGAAAAGTTTATACGATGAGTGATTATAAATTTGGCTTTTATGATTCTTAGGTTTAAAAAACAGGTATTTAATTTAATTTTGAAACTCATCAAAATCATGTTTAGATTTTCTTAATAATTTCTTGTATTTTATTACTCAAAACTTAACCTTTGAACCCATGAAGAGAAAAAATCTTAGAAATGAATTTCAAAATTATTTTAATTCAATTTCAAGTGTCACTTTTTTTGAAATTAAATTATTTTTACTGTCTGTAATAAAAACAAAACCAATTTCAACCGAAAGGAATTGAATTCTTAGTTCAAAGAACCATTTTTACTAATTTACTTTCGAAAAGTTACTTGAACAAAAAATGTTCTTTTACTGCAATTGCACAAATATTTATATTCTAACTTATGCATTTTAATTGTTCAATGATAACTCCTTTCATTACAAATTTTTTCTTGCATAAATTAATGAACTCCAATTTTAGATAGTAAAATACAATTGTTGAAAAATAATAACTTTTAAGTATTGCCAATGATTTTATAGCAACAAAAAATTAATGTATTTAAAAAGTTTAAAAAAAAAGAAAATAAAAAAAAACCACAAACTAACCTAAATAATAAAATCTGATCTAAAAAAAGACTAAAATTTCACTTCTCTCTCTCTCTGCCTCTTCAGTTAAGTGATCAATTTTTCACGAAATTTGATTTTTTTTAGATAAAATTTCTTTTCTGATTTAATCGATCCAAAACCGCACATCGTTAGATTACAAAACACGAAATATCAATTCACGATTGTAAATAAAAAGATTATGAATGATTGTCTTGAAAAATTGTTTTAGTTAAAAAAAGTTAAAAGTATCTACTTTTTTGATCGCATGATTGAAAGTTAAACTAGGTATGTGTCTTAGTTTTTTTTTGCATAAAATAAAATTTTGTTTTATTCTTTTTTTTTTCTCACATAAATATTTTTTTGTTTTTATTGTTAGAAGTGTCCGTCGTAAATCAAAAATGATGTTTGTAATGTGATATTATCTAAAAATATGTATGAAAATATTTTTACTTTTTCACCTTTATTTTATTAGAAAATAAAAACTGTTTTAATCTGTGAAGTTATACGGAGAAATTGATAGCCAGATAGGCTTTCCCCGCGAAATTTAAACATCAGCTATTTTTGAAGTCAAAATGAGCTTTGAAAAACATTTTAATTTTTAGGGTTAGTTCGAGGGTTAGTTGGACTAGTCCAGAATTCGTATTTGTTAGATGCATGCACTTTTTTCTTAAAGTTTGTGCAAGACTATTTACCTATATTTGATAGGTAAGTTTCTCGAAACGCTGATTTCAAATTTTTTAGATCCGAGCCCCGAATAATTAGCTCTAATACCAAAAAAACGGTCTATTTCACTCGGATTTAAAGGTTATTTTATCATATTTCTTAAACTTTTTTAATTGTTTTTGAAAAAAAGTGTTTCTTATGAAATATGTTAAAACAGCCTTAAAAATTGATCAAAGCCGATACAGTTTTTCGGTTATAGGGATATGTTTTCATGGTCAGGACCTAAAAATTCGAAAAACTTACTTATCTCTAAAAAATGGCATACATCTAATATATAAGGCTTCTGAGGTAGACGCTTTTCAAATTTTTTAAATTGATTTGCATTTCCCGAGCTATATAACGCATTCGAGGGTCATTTTTGATGCTATTTGATAATAATTTTTTTTTTTTATATAGAAATATTCTCCTATAGATGATTTAAAAATCGGCTACGTTTAATATTGTCTTTTGTGCGGAATTTTCTGCTTTATTTGTGCGCCCAGACAGGCAAAAAATCATAAGTTCCAGGGGCGAAAAACTTTAGACAACTTCAATTGTCTACAGTTTGAACAACTTCTCCGAAACATCGTGCTAGTGAAAAATCTTTTACACCCCAGATGTTCAATACAATATTTTACCTTTCTGGAAGTAAATTTTGGCAGGAAATTTTCTGCACTCTTTCTACGCCTAGGTAGGCAAAAAATATTGTAAGCACTATGGACGAAAAATTTAAGACACTAGTGTGAGCACTGGCTTGAGTTTTCGGCGAAGCCTAATAATACAAAGACTTTTTGGCCTTTGATCCTTTATATACTAATTAGGTACTTATAATTAATTAGGAGTGTGTAAGCCTTAAATGCCTGAAATAGTCCGAAAATGTTGTTATTGTAAGAAAAGAATTCAAATTAAAAAATGTTATATATAAATCCTTATTTCAAGAATATTGATCCCATATATTTTTGACTTTTTTAAAGTTAAAAGGCCCGAAACCTCTAATAACTGCTCTATAAAATATTAACCACAAAAAAATTATCTACTGCTTCATTTATAAACTAAATTTTTGTAAATGAACGACTCAAAAGTAAGCCCTAAGTTTCCAACTGCTAAATAATAATTCAAAAAATCATAAATGACAAAAAAAAGCATTAAAAATATTTTATTTCAATGCTACAATTTCACATAATTTATTTAAGATCATATTAATAATCTCTGTCACAAAGAAATAAAATAAAATTTACAAAGTGTGTGCACCATCTGCACTTTACTATTTCATTTTTATAGTTTGTAAAAATTTTATTGTATGTCAGCAAAAAAATTAAAAAAAACAGACTATTATTATTAATTAACTTTTTTTTTAAATAAACTATTGTTTAAATTATTTATTTCAAGGATTAAATAACACTTAAAATATTAAAGTTTTATTATAAACGACAAACTTTTTAATAAGACAGTAAAAAACTTTATTTCTTATCGTAGAATACTCAGTTTGTATAAAACTACAACTTTATTATAATTGTTCTTTTTTATTTTTCATTATTTAGATTCAAAAAGAATTATAAAAGTAAAAATAAAAGTTTAAATTTACATATTTCGTACCTTCAGTTCTGAAAATTGTATGCAAGTATATAAAAGTAATTTACATAAAAGTTAAGTGTAATAAATCTTAATATAGTTGAATTAAGCGATAAGATTATTTATTTAACAATGTAATAGATTTTTTAAAAGCACGTGTGTGAAAAGTAATTCTTGTGTTTTATTCAGTTGGTTTTTATATATTTTCATTTTTATTGATAATAAATGGCATTGAAAGTTTTCTTTTTGATTGTGTGGCATTGACATTTTTTAACTTAAATAATTGTCTATTTTCAATTATTATAAATTTTTGAGTCTCAATAATTTATTAGATATATTGAACTAACAATTTTTTGGATATTTAGCTTTTTTGTAGATACCCATGAATTATAATTATAAATTTTTGAGATTTAAATTTCAGGTCATATTTGAGCTTTCAAAAGAAATTATTAATATTGAGCATATGGATGTATTGAATATCAAAAAAAATTATTTCGAAAAAAATTTTTAAAAAAATTCTTTAGGGCTAATTTCATTTGCAAGAATAAATATTTAAATATTTTCGAAAAAATTTCATAAAAAATCTTCTAAACAAAATCAAGCCTATTTTAGCAGTTTATAAGCTAATGTCAAATATTGCTAGAAAATTTTACAAACTAAAACCCATTGTACCAAAATAAAGACATTGATTTTAAATCCAGACATGGTAACTTAACTTCAAACAATTCCAATCCATTATTTTCATGACAAAAGAGGTTATCGACTTTTATTTTCAAAGCAATTTTCCCCATGTACGATCTTCCCAATATTCCATAAAACTATTCAACCTAAAATATTTCAAGTATAGACTCAAAACTTTTTCATCGAGTACCATCCATATATATAAACAAAAAATATGCTCAAAATGCACTTAAAAACATAAAAAAAATTGCATGCTACAAGAAAATTAGTAAAACAAAAGTGCCTTTTATATATAACAATTTGACTCCTATTTTCCTTTCACCTATCAACACATATATAAAAACCTTTCTCTATAACCTTATACACCACCACCTTTTTACCCACACACACACACAAATACAAAAAAAAACATTATTATTACATTATTATACCCTACCTTTATTTTTTTGTCAATAAAAAAATTTTCTTTAAATAAATAAAAAAAATGCTTGTCAATATGTAAAAGATTGTATCTTTTTAAGTGGTAACTTTTTTTTAGTAAAATACACGCAAAAATTATTATTCGCAATTAACAGTATATATAGAAAGAAAAGAGATAGAAATATATTCCCTTTGTCGTTGATTTACTTTTTAGAAGGCTGAGTTTTGTTGTAGTGCGGCCGGCGCGGTGTGTATACCAAGTTTTTTAGTCGAGCTTTGGATGTGAACTAGTGCGGGTCTTGTTGTTCAAAAATGAATTTGGTATAAAGTGTGAATTTTTTTTTTATTATTGTTAAAAGGTAAAAAAAATATTATTTTAGTGCCAATTTTTAAAAAATCGATTGGAATTACAAAATCAATAAAAATCTTGAGATTACAATAAATTCGGCCTCCAAAAAAAACATTTTCAATTAAAGCCTCAAATAAATTCGTCCTTCCTTTAAACTAATATTTACACAATATTTTAATAAAAAAAAAGAAGAAAATTTCCCATGTATAAAAAAAAAAATCAATTACGAAATAAAAAAAAAAGCAGTTAGTTTATTGAATATAAAAAGTAGAATTATTGCTTAATTTTTCAATTGAAGAAATTGAGATGATTATGAGGTTATATGTTACTTTATTATATGCCACTTTAGGTGCTATTGTTTATTATTTAAAGTAATTTTTTTTCTGTTGGGTTTATTGCATGTCGAGAAAATAATTTTTATTTTAAAAGTTTCTAGCGTGTTAATTATTATTAAATCAATTTTTTTGCAATTTAGTTGTTTGTTTGATGATAAATTAGTTAATATTTAATATTGCATAAAAATTTATAATATTAGCGTTTTTTATTTCAAAATATTTGTAAATCGAAAATTTAGATAATTTTAATTTCTCTAAGTCAATGCCGTTATTGCAATTTACATAAAATTTTGCACTTAACCTTTTTTATTTTAAATTATAGATATGTTAATTTACGATATAAATATAGGAAACAATTATGGGCATCAAGAGCAAGATTTTTTAAAAGTATTTTAAGGTCAATTTATAATTCTATTTATTATTATTTTTGGTATTTTTTTTATTAAAACAAAAACTAAATTGGTATCAATTGCATTACGTGGCGTCGGGGTATACCCAAAAATAGAAAATTGTCAAGGGCAGTAGAAAAGGCCTTAAACCAAAAAAAAAAAGTGCAAAATTTTGTTTTTAAGCTGATTTGGATTTTTCTGACAAAAATTTTACAATATTTCAAGGAAAAAATTTGGAGCGAAATTTATAAACAGGGAAAGCTCAAATTGATGCATTTTACAGGGTTTAGATTTAGTTCCGCTTGAATTTTTAAGCAATTGAAGCTAAATCATGTTTTCTTGAAATTTGTTTTTAAATCTAAAAAAATCTGGGAATTCATACAAAATGCAGTTAGGCGTAATATTTTGGGCCTAAATATATTTTCACCTAGAAACAGCACATTGTGTAGAAGCGTTTAGCGATACTAAAATTTGTTAAAGCTTTAATTAAAATTAATTTTTAAGATTCTGAAAAACTTAAATTAATCAAAATAACCAAAATCATGTGTTACCAACGTTTATGTCGTAAAATTATCAATTTAATACAAGAATGCCAGTCAATTTTCTTATTATTACTTAATATGATATGACAAAATACCACAATTTTTACTTGTTATTAATTTTCAGATAATTTATTTAACCTATATTATATTGTTTACAACTTTTATGCAGGATTAATTTTTGGCATCTCTTTTCGTTCAAAATAGCATATTACGAACCATAGACAGAAAGATTTAGAATGGGGCATTTTGTTTTTATAGCCAAGGGTTGTGGGGAAAATAGGGCAAAAAAATCTAGGGCAAAAAAGCCCCCCAGTGGCCAGAAAATCTTACTTTCATGGCCACTGCCCAGAAAAATATTTTAATTACAGCAAACGAAATAACCGATCAATGCACATTAATTATTTCTACGCCTAAAAAGTAAATTTTTGTTATTTATAAAACAGTGAAATGATTTCAAAAATGTTCAATGTTACTAAGCCAATTGTAAAAAACGCATAATCTGCAATAAACGCAATTCTAAATTTAAAGCAATTTTCTCATAACTCGACATAAAAAACCTAAATTATTTCAAATAAAAAAAAAAATAAAAGGTAAACAAACAGAATAAAATTAATTTAACATCCTTGCAATAAAATTCTTTTGTTTACAAACTAAAAAAGAAAAAATTTTCAAATTATCAAGGCATAAAATCTTCTTTAATTAATACCTTTTAAATTATATTTGATAAGCTTAAATAATAAGTACGACAATAGTTAATTAAAGATAATTTATTAATATCGTTATCAGATTTAAATGATCTATGTGAAATAGAAATCCATCATAATTTATTTGTATGCTTGTGTGCTAGACAAAAAATTTTTATAAAATAATTATTTTATACTTATCCGTTTGTATTATCATGTAAGTTTTTATTATTTTATAACTCTATGTTATTAAGAGTAGTGTCACGAAAATGAAATATTAAATGTTTAGAAGAAAAAAAAAGTTTATTTTCCTTTCAACTTACGTTATCGTTAGGGGAAAGTTGGATAAAACTGTGTACTAGATTGTTTGTTTTTAAGAAATTGTACCTGTAAATAACACCCACCTTAAATATGTACTTAAAATTTGATGCGGAATTTTTTATCATTGAAAGTACCGGGACGAAAAGCTTCAGGTAATAATGTGATTATTAGTCGCTTATTTTCGGCTTTGCAATCGGTCATTCGTACCAACGATTTAGTAGTATCATAAAGCTTTTTCACTCTTGATGCTTATATATCTAACTTAAATTCTAGTATTATTTTTGTTTCAACTGTTTAGAATGACATAAAAACCGAGGAAAACATAAAATAAAAAAATTGTTACTTATAACTAATAGCTACTCGCTATATGGTAACGTATGGCACAATAAAATTATTTGTGAAAAAAAACAAAATTATTTTTAAGTTTTTGTTATTTTCAGCTGATAAAATAAAAAATTTGGCTATCACATAATGAAATAAAAGTAAAAACCTCAGCTGAACTTTTTTTGGTCAATACAAGAAACAGTATATAAATTATTAAGTGCTCAAAAGTTTTGATATGTGCTCGAGTGATATGTGTTCACGCTAGTTCCGAAAGTGAAAAACTTATTGGGCGAAAAGCCCATGGTACTTACAATATTTTTTGCCTGTCGAGGTAAAAACAACGAGTGTAAAAAATCCCGCGCCTAATTTTACGCCCGGATTTTATGCCCAATAGGGCAAAAACTGCTATTGATAACAAGTGCATGAAATTGAATGCCTATAAAATAACAATTTTAGCTGTTAACACTAATGTTAATTATTTCTATAACGGCTATAACTAGGGATGCACGGTTACCCGAAAGCCGTGTCAGATACCCGAAATTTCGAGTTTTTTCAGTTAGGGATGGATTCAAATTTCGATTAAACCTAAAACTTTTTAAAAAAGTACTGCATGTTCAGAGTAAATCAATCAAAATTTCTCTTGTTAAAACTCTGAAAACCCCCCAAAAAATTGGTTTTTTTGGTCGGATACCTATATATTCTTGCGTTTTTTTATAAATTATAACACGGTTTTAAATTAATGACTCTGTAAGGACATGCTTAAAACTAAATATATAAACAAGACTCAACTAGTTAGTAAAAAATCAATTTAGAAGGTAACACTACCCTACATCAACTGCACAGTAGCAAAAACTCCTCCGATATCCAATTTTACCCAACTTTCCCCTATACACATATTAAATTCAATCTAAAAAAAAAAAGTTTTATAAGTAATTATATATCCTTCCAGTTTTTATTTTCTTTGATTATTATTACACATAAGTTGTTTTTTTTTTTATAATATTTTTAGGTCGTTATATGAGAATATTTCTAAATTGTCAAGTTATAATATAATAATCTAGAAAAAGTTTTTACTTTTTTTTTCTTTATTAATATATTAGATTACCAACTTTTTATATAAACTAATAAATAACATTTTTGAATTATGATTTATTTTTTTTATTTATTAGGTTATCAGACCGAATCGTGTGAGAAATTGTAACCTAAAAATTTTAAATAGAGAAAATTAGACACATTTTTTTTTAATTAAAATAATAAAAAGTCTAATGACAATGTCAATTTTTAAAGAATGACTTTGTGTCTTTAAAAAAAAATTTTTTTCTTTCTATTTTTAAAATATGTCGATTATTCATTGTTTTTTTGCAAAATTACTTTCCATGACCATTAGAAAAATTTTCTTTTTCATTGTTAATTATGATATTGAGGATATCAGTTTTAATCTTTTCTGTGCAAAACAATGAATTTCCTTTTTTTTTTGAAAAATTTTTAGTTGTACTGATTTTGGAAATTTTGTCTAAAAAATAATTTTTTAAATGATAAAATTTTTTTGATGATATTTTATTACGCAGTTAACCACGCGAATATCCTTAATTAACTTTGGTTTTGTAATTGATTTTATACATTGATTTGTTAATTAATTAAAATTTTTATCAAGTTTATAATAAAAACGCTTGTTTTTTATTTGAAATGTATTTTAAATGGAAAAATTGCGATTTTTTAAAATTTTATTTTTATAAAATAAAATCTTCTGGGACTTCTACAATCAAATTTTATATGTCTAAATATCATTTTCTATCTGATAGCTAGTGTCTCAAAATTTTGGAGCACGCGTTAAAGAATTAGAAATCTGAAAAATCAAAATTACCATGTTATTCAAATGAGAAACTTCAAATCCACGGTGGGATGGGTTTTTAATATCAAAAATAAAAATCCTTGAAGCTGAGGGGCTTTTTTAAGCACAAAATATCCGGAAAAAATGGGAGGAGCAAAAAAGTCTCGATAAAAATAAGACATACTCTAATACCATGCCTGTCAATTTGTATCTAAATATATTGTAGCGTTTAGCCAAAAATGCGTGAGACTTTTCTAAGCATGCTAAAATAAACATCATTTCAAAATAACGTTAATTGTATGCAGGCGCTTAAACCATTGCGTCTAAACTATTCATTCTTCGATAAGTAAGAGGCGAATAAAAAATCAAATTTTATTTTAAGCATCAGAATATACAACCTCCAATATGGTCTAGTGGCTAGGATTCCTGGCTTTCACCCAGGCGGCCCGGGTTCGATTCCCGGTATTGGAATTATTTTTTTTTTTTTTTTTTTTTTTTTGATTAAAATAAATTAAAAAAAAAATTTTTTTTTTTTAATTTTTTTTTTTTTTTTAATTTTTTTTAAAACAAATTTATTTGACTTTTTTTAAATTTATTTCATTAATAAAATAAAAAAAAAAAAAAATAATTCCAATACCGGGAATCGAACCCGGGCCGCCTGGGTGAAAGCCAGGAATCCTAGCCACTAGACCATATTGGAGGTTGTATTCTCTCTTGCTTAAAATTAAATTTAACTTGTTAATCCCCTCCTCGCTTTGAAAACATATTAGATCCAATAAAATGAGTAAAAACGAGATTTCTAGATATTAGAACTTTGATAGAATAAAATTACGTAAATGTCCAAAAAGAAAAAAAAAATTGTTGTTTTTATATTTTTAGCGGCAAAAATTTTGACAAAAATTTTCAAAAAATTAATTATTAGATTTGAGTTATCGAGTATCTATCTAAAATTAATAGTTAGGGATATCACTAGCGTGTTAGTGAAATGCTCAAAAAAATTTATACTTTTATCAGAGTAGTAAAATTTGTACCAGTTTTCGAGCAGTAGTTTTTTTACGGTGCAAATATCTTAACATTTCTTGTAAAATTTAAAAGACCTTAAATTAGTGTAAATTGTTTAATGCATAAAATTTCTGAGTAAGTAATTTTTCAGGATACAGATTGAATACTTAAAAATACTAAATGCTAAAA
Organism: Anagrus nilaparvatae; assembly: GCA_022575985.1. Lineage (NCBI taxonomy): Eukaryota > Metazoa > Arthropoda > Insecta > Hymenoptera > Mymaridae > Anagrus > Anagrus nilaparvatae. The sequence continues at coordinate 9,522,149 of JAKSXM010000165.1, forward strand.
TTGTTCAGTAAATTAGTCAGAAAAATGAAATTTATCTTCAAAGCAATAAAAATAACCAAAAAAAAACCAAAAACTTAATTAAAAATTAAATTTTCGCATATGCGCCCATAAATTTTCAAAAAAGTCATCTTTTATTTCCATAACTGAAAATTAACATAACCACAACAATGTAAATACATCTCTTTTTTAAAAAAACAACTCAACCAACACAATAAACTCACCAAGTACTCTCGACATTAAAAAAAAATCATAAAATAAAAAAAATGTTCATAAATTTAAATAACCATACATTATTTTGACCGTACAGAGCACAAAAAAATAAATATAAAAAAGAGGCGCGACAATACAACTACGGAAATACGAACATACCCATGTAAAAAATAACATTTCCGACATCCTCTTTTTTTTTTAATAAATGTTTTGTCATAAAATGCATATTATTTTTTTTTAAATTAATTATAAATTTGTGTCACTTTCGTTGTTATCAGATTCTTATCTTTTGTAAAATTAGATTCTATGAAAAATTCTCAAATCGTTAGACTGTGCTTAAAGACGATTATTAACTATTAACCGCAATGTCAAGTTTATGCATTCGTTATTATTATTATGAAAAAAAAAAATGAAAACCCCAAAGTGTTCTACTTTAAAATCTCAACTTTTATTTTTTTTAAGTAACTGTAAATTATATTTTTTATGTGCATGGCTGTTAAAATGTGGGTGGTTTTTTTTTTATCTTTCTTTATTGTAACGTGTCGTGTGTTTATTGTTATTAAAAAAAGAATATAAAAAAATTTATGTTTGTCTCTCTGTTAATATTTTATTGTTGTAAGGTACAATTTTATTCTCTTAATGCATTGTGTATGTTTATGTAAATTAAATTATTTATATTTTATGCGAGTTTTAAATGTCAAAATTTATGACTTTTTTGTAAATTTAATTTTTCAATTCTGCGTGTATTTAAATGTTTTATGGGTGTTGTTGAGTGTATTTATACGTTTTATACACTGTTTTTAATTTTAAAAGTCATCCAAAATGGAAATTCCAGAAAAATTTTCAAAATTTAATTTTAGTGTAAAAGGCTTGAAAATTCAATTAACTTAAAATTATTCAAAGTAAATCCAAAGAAAATTTTCAAAAATCTTAAATTTTGGGTAGAAACTTTTGAAAAAATCAGAAGTTGAATTGATCAATTTACTGTTAGGCTAAGAAATTTAAATTATCGGTTATATGCCGGGTCCGTGTCTAAAAAAGTAAAGAATGGCCGGATAAACTGCGAATTGAGTCATTTTTTTTACTTGGACAAGGGTTGTACATAAGATATTTCTTTGTCAGTAGAAAAAAAACACGTATTTTCCGGCCTTCCAGACCAAAAAAATTTTATTCTTATCATATTTTGAAAAAATTCATCAAAAAATTAAGTAATTAAAAAATTTTAAGTAATGCCCCAAATTTGAATAAAATCGAATGAGGTAATCTTGCTACAATTGTACACGTTTCATTTATTTCTGCTAATACACAATATACATAACCTATAATTTTTATCAGTTTATTATAATTTCCGTTTCCGGTAGACGACGAACGCGTATCGCGTATTAAACATCGAAAACTCTTTATTTGTTAAGGATAAATTTTAAATGCTAATTTTACAAAAAACTATTTACTTAAAAATCGTAATAAAACTCCATAAATCTTAAAACTCAAAATTTTCTTTAAAAAAAAAAAATAATAAAAAAAAACTATCAAAACCAATAAATCAAATAATTTTTTCTTTCTTAAAATGCGGAAATCTACGTAAATTATTTATCTGAAAAGTAATAAAATATGAATAAATAAATCAAATATTTTTCGATATTATTTTTTCTTCCATTGTAAAATTACACTTAAAAAATATAAAATTAAAATCACTAAAACATAAAAAAAAAATTTTTTTTCACAAAAGAAAAATAATCATGTGAACTAAAGCTTCGATAACGGTAATTTTAGTGTTTCAGAAAAATATTTTAAAATATTAACATGACTTTTAAAAAATTTAAATTAATTGCAGATATTAAAACCTAACCTAACTTTTTAAGGAAAAAAAAAAGAAGAGTCATAAAATTTTTTTTTGAAATAAAATATAATAATAAAAAAACATACACTCACAGGGACAATTGAATGGTTTAACGCGTCACGGGCCGTGGAGCGCGTGCTTTCGTAATTTTAAATTTCCGCAATTTCCGTAATAGACTGTGTATATTAAAAAAAAAATAGAAAACACAAATAAGAAGGTGCTATAAATTACAAATATTATGCAGTTTTTTAGGAAATCAATGAAATTTTTCGGTCGGGTCTTAGGAGATTATAAAAGTGAAATTTTTATATTTTTTTGTTTAATCGATTATTGATTATGGAAGCATGAAAATTTTATTACATGATTTAGTTTAATAGCTTAAATTTATTATTTTTTATACGTAATATTTTTGTTATTCTAGTGATTTCATTGACAATTATTCGGTTATTGGTTTAGTAATGCGAAAACTCATTTTTTTTACGCATCATTTGGTAAATAAGGATTCAACCGAAATAAAAATAAATTGTTGCATCAATTGTTATTCAATATGGCCTAGTTTTTTTTTTAAACGAAATAATTTTATGAAAATTAAACAATTTTTTCAAAAATTTTTCTAAACCGAATAAAACAACAAAACCCAAGTGTCTAAAAATTACTAAATTGAATAAATAATTTACAAAAAAAAATGTAAAAAAAACAATCGAGATTATCATAATTTTAATTCCATAAAGAAACTAGTACATTGCCAAGCGTAAAACCTATAATTTATAAAAAAATTCTAGTTTCGTCTGAATCACATTTAAAACATGCCTCGAGTTTTAAAGAAAAACATCTACCTTGCGATATCATTAAAGTCGTGGGAAGTCTTATCAAGACAACCTTAGCAATATTTTTCTTCATTTTAAATCGATCAAACACAATTTTTTTTTTTTAATTGACGGAGGTTGCTAAGCGACCTTTTTTTAAAGAATAATTTCTTAACATGTTTAAATAAATTATAGGAAATTAATAACAAGGAAAAATACAAACAAAGACGAATAATTGATTGTTTTCTTTTTAATTTGCATGTCTCTCAGTGTATGTTTAATTAATTTTTAAAATTATAACTTCCTACACTCAGACATCGATAAATTTTAATTGTGTTTTTTTGTATGTCATAATTTAAAATCTATCAATTTAAAATTCAATTTATAGCATCTTAGTTTTTTCTTAATTTGCATTGAATAAATAAAAACTGTAAAAAGGAAATAATCAAAATGTTAATTAAAGTTTAAAATTCTTTAGCCTGTTAAAGTCTCATTTAAAAGATTTATTTTTTGCGTGATTTTAATTTTTTTGACATTGGGCGTTTATACTTGAATAATTTAGGAGAAAAGAACGGAGATAAATAAAATTAAATTTTTTACACAAAGTTTTGAGATACCAAAAAAATAATTAAATTGGTTGGATGTGGAGTTTTATTTAGCTGAAAATTAAATTAGTTTTTCGAAGCTAAAATAAACTAAAAATTATCGAATTGTCCCGCGATCGCAACCAAATTTTGTTGCTTTATGCATAAAAAGTTTAAGTTCACATAAAGTAATATCTTTTAAACAATACTAATTCGTTTCGACCTCAGATTTATGTTAAATGGCCCGAAAAACAAGGCAGCATTTAATTTAACTAAATTACATAACCTGCAAATATTAATTACATCCCACAATTCATAAAACCCAAAATTCAATAGCCCATTAATACTAAAAAAATTTATTTTCGCTATTAACAGAAAAGTGGGCGACCTAAAACTTTCTTTTTCATTAACCACCCATTAAATACATTTTCAAAACAATAGAAACTTTTATTTTAATTGAGCCGCATACAATAAATAAAAAATTAATTACAAAAAAAAAATATTGATTGAAATTTTACCATTTAAAAAAAACAGCATGAATAATCAATAGTTTTGAATAAATAATTAGAGTATTAAAATTTTCTCTTTTTTTTACAGTGTACATTTAAATAACTGTAATTATACACATTTTATTTATATTTTAAATATTATAATTAGAAAATACAAAAAAAATTTGTTTTTAATTTTCTATTTTTTTACTTAAAAATTTTTTATTTCCTCGTGTTGAAGAACTTGGTTAAAAATTATAATAATTTTGAAGAAAAAGAACATAATTTTTTTTAAAAAAGGAAATAACAAAAAATAATTTTGCGTGTGCATAAAAAAAAAGTTCAAAAAACTAAAAAATCTTAGAAAGTTTAAGAAGTCGTAAAAAATTTTATTTAGCTACTCTTCCTTTTATCGTAGCTTTTAATTAGCCATAGACTTTTTTTAATCGCTCTTCTTAATATTAAATAATTTTTTTCAAATAAAAAAAGTTGTAAAAAACACTTACGTATTTTTTATTATCAGAGAAAAAAAGTAAAAGTTTGAACAAAAAAAGATTTTTTTTAATTTTCCTTATTTTTGTGTTCTGTAATTACGTAAAAATTATAATATTTCTTGTGATTATAAATTAAAAATTCGAAATAAAACTTTCTCTAATGAGAGTGTAATTGAACTTTATGAATTAAAAGGTCGTGTGGGAGGTTACAAACCGATTATTTAAAATAGAGTATCAACTAGTTTTTAGCCATGCCCATTTTTTAATCAAGGCTGGTCTCTCTAAATGACTTAGTGATCTTCCTGGAGACAATCGAGAAACTTAATATCAGACTTAATAAAATTTCTATTTTTTACTTTATTTACATAGAAAGTTTTTCATTTTATTTAATGACTTTTTCATGATTTTTTTTTTTACTAACTGGCATTTTTTATTATCACATAATTATGAAAAAAATTTATAATTTTTTTTTCAGAGAATTTAATTTATATTTATTTTTTTCTATTAAGAATTAATGAATTTTTAGTATGAGAAAAAAAATTGTTTCATTCTGCAAGAAAAAACTAATTAAAGTAATTTGTCGTGAATAATAATTTTTAGGTATGTGCATTTTTCTTAAGTTGAAAAAAAACTGCATTTTATGAATAATTAACAATATTTATACTCATTATTAGTTAATTACCTTATGTACACACTTTCTAGAGTGTACGTTAATTATTTATGTAATTTTAGGAGTATTTGGAGAATTGGGATTTCTTGGAAGCTTCCAAGAAATTCAGAATTTTTCATTTTTACAAATTTTTTACGAAAACTGAAAATTTGTCCGGAAAATTTGGTAGCTTGAAAAATTGGTCAATTCCTGGAAGCTTCCAAGAAATCCCTAAAATAAAAGTTACTTAACCCATTAACGTCCAATCGATACACTCAAGCCATTTGAACAACCCGCAACCAAGTGGTAACTAAGATATTTAAATGGCTCGAGTGTCTCGATTGGGCGTTAATGGGTTAAAATATTAAAAATTTTCATATAACCTCTTCCTGCATATTTAAAAAAAATGTTCCAAATTGAATACAGAGATAAAGGATATTATACATTTAAAAAAATGAAATTACTATGTTTAGAAATCCGTTACATACACATAATAATTTCAAATTGCGTAATTTAACGTATTTTTTTTTAATTACAAAAATAAAAGGAACTAATTTCTTTAGTTATTAGAGGCTAATTACACCGAAAATTACAATAATTCCAATCGATTTTAATCAGTCCGTGTGTACAAAAATGACTAGTAAATTATTAAATTTTCAGTTTGAGAAAAACTTGCATAATAAAAAAAAATGGTTGTCTCACATCGAGATAGCGTAATATCAACAAACATACGCGCAATAATCGAACAATTAAATTTAAATCCAGTCGAAAGAAGAAGATTAATCGAAAGACAGGATGACATAGACAATTGCAACAAAATCTTAGAAACATCAACAAAAGCAAGAGTTAGCATCGGCGTTTACGGATTAAAAAATAAAAAAATTAATCAAGATGATAAAAATATAATAATTAATAATAATAACAATAACGTCGAAAGAAAAAATAATCAAATTCGTCGAATAAATCCAAGACCAAGACAAAGAGTACCAGCAACTAGTTTACAAGTAGATCAGGTATTTTTTTTCTGATTAAAAAAGAAATGACATTTTTTCTCGAAGAGAAAATTTAAAAAAAAATTCTGATAGATTAATTGAGACACGTTGACATTATTATATTGTTTTTTTATTTTCATAATTAGGTAATGGTGTTACGTGTTTCTTAGAAAAACAGTTCTTTTTTTTTATTATTGTTTTAAACAATAAAATTTACTTGTTTCATAAAAAAAAGTATAATTAAGTATAATTTATTTTTATTTTATTATTTATTATTGATTATCCATAAAAATTGAATTTTTTTTTCGCATAAATTACTTAAACATGCAATTGGTAGAAAAATTAGCCATGTATGTGTGCATATTTAAAAAAATAATGCAAAAAAATTGAAAGTTTATGTTTTTATTATTACATAATTGAATGTGTGTGTAATACAGTAATTAAATAATTATATTATCATATTAGGTTAGTAAATTATTAAATTTTCTTTAGATTATGTATTATAGGCGATTTTATGGTGTATATTAGATGGGGCGTTGGTTTTTTAAAATTTTGATTTTTTCTTTGTGAAAAATCATTTTTTGTCGAGTTTTTTAAGACTTCAGTCTTCAAAATTTATACTTCAACTACACGTGCTGAGTAAAAAAACTACTCTAGGAATTTTGCTTGTAACAAGCGGTTTTTATTTGTTCTAACTGTTGCAAATTGCGGTATCTGAGATAAATGTCATGGGTAAGAATTTAGAAAAAAAATAGTCTGTACTTGCTACGAATGAAATTCTTGTTGTGTAGTTTCGCGAGGCAGTGTCAAAGAAAAAATACTACAAATTTTCGTAAAAGGAATAATGAGAATTAAAGAAACTAAATTGCTAAAAATATTAATTAGCCCAAAAAACCACCATCTAAAATTTTCAGATTATATTTCATTTAAAAATTAAAGCCCGGTCTCATATATACACTTAAAAATTACAAAATTAAAATTACAATAAAACATATTACATATAAAGTGTATTATAAAAAAGTTATGTAAAGCACAAAAATTAAAATAAATCGTTATTTTAAATCCAAACCCAATTACAAATAACCTAATACCCAAAATAATTGATACTCTGAACAAAAATTTTCTCTAAAACCCAGCATAAAGACATCAAATAACCCAAGAAAATAACAAAATTTTCTATATATTTAACATTGATTTTTTTTCTTTATTTCCACAAGCATAAAGAAAAACTTTCACCTGAACTGTATTTATATATAAAATCGTGACCTGAACTTGGACAGGAAGGTCTTTTATATTTTTCTCTTATTTAGCGAACGATTAAAATATATACGATTTGAAAACAATCACGACAATTTTTCAAAACTCTATTTTAATTTAAATAAACTGTAACATGTGTAATTTTGCACTATTACATGTGTGTTTTTTTTTGTAATTAAAAATATAAAATATTAAATAATTACGTTTAATTTTCTTTATATATTACAACATAATTATTAAATATACACTCACGCAAAAAAATAATAGATCATTGAACCTCCGCGCGCGTTTGATGCTGCAATATAGTAATTCGCATCTTTCTAAAAAAAACTAAGCACTTTAATTTCTATCTTTGACGTTTATAATAACGATCCTTTCTATATTATAAATCCCGCACCCTAAAATAATAATAATAATAATAAAGGTGTATAGATTTTAATGATTGTAAACTAGTACTCTACGCATTGGTATCAATAATTGCCTTAGAGCGAATTTTCATTTTATACGTCTAAATAAAATTTTATACAACAGAAGTTATAATAATACCGTTATTTAAAAACGATATTCTAGTACTATTGTAAACATGAAAAACAAAAGATTCATTTTCCGATATAATAAAATATTGTTCTACTAAAACTCTTTTTTATTTTATTTACATGCTCGTTTTATTTTATAGGTAACTAAAAAAGATAGTCCAACATCGACGGCTCCAGAATTTGTTACCTCTTCACCAAAACAAGATTTACGTAAGTGAAAATTTTTTTAATTTATTCTTATCAATTGAAATATACCTATAAAGTTTGAGTAATCTAGAATTCATTAATCAACGATAAAATAATGTCAATCTGTCAAATTAATTTTCTTTTCTTGCAATTGTATGAAATATGCAATCGTTATTCATATACTCTGTTTAATAATTTATTGCGAATAAAATTCTATTTTTTTATCATATTTTTTTTAATTATAGTAAGAAAAATTTAATTTAATACGCTCTTATATTATCCTGTAGGTGTTGTTCCCATTTAAAAAAATTATTTGAAAATTCCTTTTTTTTTGGTTGACCTGCTAATTAGCATCTAGATTTTATAAAATCTAGTTTTCTATTTGCGAAAGCATAAATTTGATTACCCACAATTTATTTCTGCATCAAATACGTAGATATTTTTCAGATATTTTAAATATGCAGAATAATTTTTCTACTGTTTTTAAAATTTTAAGACCCTTTTTCTTGTAGCTTGTAAAAATTTGCAATAACAAGCCGACCACGTTATTAAAATGAAAACTGGATACGTCTTTACCAATCCCAAAAATTTATTTTAGGCCCGCTTTTCCACTACATCTATTTTTCTTGTTGGTTTTTAAAACTAACAAACAGTAATTTATAATTGAGTAACAGCTAAATTTCAAATTGAATTTTTTTCAATGTTTAATTTCATCCCTCCCTATAAACGAGTTCTATTTTAAAAAGCGCTATAATTACAAAATACTTTCACGTATGAAACATAAATTAATTTAATTTTGTAATTTTCAGCTGAACTTACGACAGGTGAACTAAGTCACACAGCAGCGCATCATCGAATTTCGGTTCGACCAAAAAATCGTCGTCCACCTCGACGTTCAGGAACAGGCAACAATAGCAGCAACAATACCAGTAACGACAGTAGTAGCCTAAGTATCTTAAGTTTGCCTCGCATAGACAGTATTTCAGAAACTTCAGCAGATGCTATAGACAGCCTAGATCCAATTTCTAATGTATTCGAAAATAGTATCGACTCGTCAATTCATTCAGAACTTCCAATTAGACCAACAAGTATACTCAGAAAATCGTCAAGTCGAAATAGTCGATCATCTGGTATATACAATGAACATCAGCATCCAATAACAATACCCAGAAAAACAGCAGTATCTCCAGATAGTTTAGAATCGACTTTACTAGATTCACGCACAAGTGCTGAATTTTTGGATGCTGATAATAATGAAATTTCAAGACCTAGAATTCAACCACAACCATCGCCTAGATCATCTGAGATTTTTCATGACAGAATCATTTCTCCCAGAAGAAGATCCTCTTCTAATAGATTATCTAAATCTCCTGACAGCCTAGAAAGTAATTCTCCTGGCTGGCAGTCAAAATCTAGCGAGGGCTTTGACAAATTGGATGACTTTGTCAAAGATAATAGTAAACCTGTTGCTGCGAGAAGACTGATCTTAAATCCAATCTCGAAATCTTCAGAAATTGTTTGCAAACCTGCAGACAGTTTGGAAGTGCTTAATGGCTTAATTAGTGATGATTCAATGGATCGTAGAAGAAGCAGTTTAGAAATTAGGACCAGAAAAAAGGATTCCTCAAAAGTTATTTCTAAATCTTTTGAATGCTTTGAATCCCTAGGACAATTAAAAGAAAACGGTAAAGCTGAACAAAAACAAAATCGAGCCAGTATATCAGAAATCAATCTATCCAGAGTTCGGGTAAATTCTGGTAAAATATTGTCAAAATCATCTGAAAGTTTTGAAAAAGTTACAGAATTGGATGCTAGTAATAAATCAAAAGATGAAGAAAATGATTCAGGAATTCTTGAAATGAACAATTGTTGGAGATCTAATAGAAGAGCTACCCATTCTTCAGAGAGTTCAGATAATCTAGATCTTGAAGATTGCAAAGTAGAAAATCGAAATAGAGGAGGAAGAACAATAACAAAAATTTTAAATAGTACTTTTAAAGATGATAATGAACCAGTTGTCAGTGTTGTTAGAAAACCATCTACATCATCAAATAGATTACAAAAATCTTCAGAAAGTTCAGAATTAGGAAGCACAGATACACTTGATTCTGAGAGGAGACAAATGAAATCATCTGATAGTGAAGAAACATTAGATAGTTTAGAAAAAGATCTTGATCAAGAACATGACAGACCAGAAGAAGATTCAGAAAATATTATTGAAAAGAGAGAAAAGAGTTCACCAACGATTAGTACTGAAGATGATGGTAACGGAAGTCTATATTTTAATAAACAAAATCAAGAAGCAAAAGAAAATCTTGATATACATTCTTTATTAAAATACTCAATGATATCAGAAAATGGAAACGATGATGTAAAATCATCTATTGCGTACCACAAAAAAAAGCAATTACAAGCAGCTTCAGAAGATAATAAAACTCTTAATTCTTTGAATAATCATTTACTTTCAACTAAAAATGATGAAGATATTCAAAATATATTAAATGGAAATATATCAGAAGTTACAACAGACACAAGAAGCTTTAAAGAAAAATTAATTATGTTTGAAAAGCTTGGAAAGTGAATTTTAAATTTACATTCGGTTTTTGAAAATTGTACTTTTATGAATATTTAGTTTTGCTTGTTGTAAATATAGCAAATATACGTGTAAAATAATTATTATCGATTACTATAAAAATTTTAAATTATTTGTTTTTTTTTTTTTTATAGAAAATTTTTCATTTTAAGTAATTATTAATAATATTTTTGATGATGTTATTATTATTGATATTGTATTTTAATTTAAATTTAAAATTTATATTTATATATACAAATATATATTCTTGTTTTTATATATAAAATGTTATACATGCGAACAAAAAATAAAAAAAATAATAATTTTTGATACTTTCAAGTTTAAGTAATAAATATTTTTGCATTAAAATATAAGCGTGACAATTAGATGTGTACAAAAATTTGTAAATTTTTTTTTAATCGATAAATCTACAATTAATTAAAAATAATTTATTTTTCATTAGTATTTTGTATATTTTTAAATGAAAATTTATATCTGATCAAATTGATGATACTTTTTTTTTAAATAAGAGACTGCTCAATTGATTTTTGTACAGTTTACTTATAAAAATTAATATAAATAAATGTTTTTACGTATTTCTCTAGCTTTATTACATATACTTTTTTTTTGTAAATAAATTGTACGTTAGCCTATATATATTTTAGTTATCATAAATCATGTAATTTTAAATTTAAGATATTTTGTTTGAAATGCAATATTATAATTAATATAACTAATTAATGAATTGTGGTAAAGTCATTAGCCTCAAGTGCCTTACATGAGCTCAAAGAACCATGAAGCATATTGAAGTAAATGAAAAATAAATTTTAATTGTTACATATAATATATGATATAATCTAATGATAAAAAAAAATACATGTAAAAGTAGAAATTTTGTTCATTAAAATAATTAAAAAGAATGTATGATTTTATCATGTAAATTGTAAATAAAGCTGCCATCACAATATTTAACATTTTAATATTATATTTTATTTTTTTTGAAATTCAACCTAAATACACTTGTCTCATTAAAACTTGCATTAAAAGTATAAATTTTTACAAAATATTTTACAATTATAAACTTTCATTATTAATCCTGAGTTACAAAGTACCTTTTTATGGGTGCTAAATAAAAAACATTAAAATACTGAATTATAAATGCTAAAAAAATCTTTAATTCGTAGCAACAAATAAATAATTGTGCATTTACTAATAAATAGTTCAAAAATTTTGAGTAAAATAATGATTATGGAATATTTTTTTAATCTTTTATTTTACTATGGATTTGTTAATAATTGAAATGCAAACTAAGTATCACAGGACGTTTATCTATAATCGCACTCAATCAAAATTACGTACACATTTGCATATATATTAAAGATATAGTTATCTTAACCGTCACATGTTTGAAAATAGTTTTTTACAATATTTATATTTCTCATTAAAATTAAAGTGTACCTTTTACTACTCTTTTATATCAATTAAACACTTTAAATATTCAACTGGTTTATGTCTTTTTAAGATCTAAATTTTAAATATTTGCTAATTTAGTTTATTAAATTCTTTTAAACAATAATCAGTTCCTTTTTTTAAGAATTAGCTTGTTATTTTTAAATACAATTTTAACAACAAATATACAAAATTCAAACAAATATTTAAAATTTTGCTTAAACGGTTCTTTTTATTTTTTTATGAAAAATGTTTTTTTCCCGAGATTTATCAACAATAATTAGGTAAAGATTTTAAGTAAAAAATCACAGTTCATCGTGCATGTTATCAACATTTTCAACATTAACATTGCAAACTGCTGGTGTAGAAAATTCCATTGCATATTCGCATCGATTTGGTTCTGTGACTAATAATATTTTATTTTCAGTTCCACATTTTAATGTAACAGTAACAGAACGATTTGGACCATTCCAACAAGATAACCCACGATCATACTTCATTTTAGTATATTTATTATTCTCGTTATTGATCCATTCATTCCATATTCCTAAATTTACTTCGCTACCTCCTGATTTTGATCTTTGTACAGATTTGTCAAACAAACATAGTGTATACACATATTCTTGATCTGTATATTCAAAGCATTCACTATCCAAAGCTGCAAATTCTTCTTCAGGACCATAATCTCTTTCAACTTTAGTTTCTAAATTACGGATTTCATTTAATAAATCCAGTACATTTTTTTCTGACTCTTGATATTTTTCTCTTGCTTGATTAGCTTCGTCAACTAGTGCTTGAGTTTCTTCATCATATTGAACAGCAGATCCAGCTTCTGTTTCTTGTTTATTTACATTAGATTCATCTGTAGGCTGATTTTCTTCATTTGAATGTTCTTCCTCTAAATTTTCTTCTGCTTGTTCTTCTTCTCCTGTAACTATATCTTCTGAGTCATGAGTTTCATCATTTGGAAATTCTTGTTCATTATTATGATTGGTTTCAATTTGTTCTTCTTCTTTTTTGATATCTTCACCAGGTTTAAATAAGCCTAAATTAAAAATAAAAAAGAATTAATATTATTTGCATTTCATGCTTTAACATTTTTAATTTGCAATAATAGCTTAAGTTCTTAATTGAAAAATTTGAAATTAAAATTAGAATTTACCTTTTTCCATTAAAAGATATGCCTTTGCATAATGCCAAGCAACTTCTGTAAAATCTTTTAAATTTATTTCTTCTTGATTGTTTAAAAAGAATAATGCTTCTTCTCGACTAACTTCACCATTACGATCTTTATCAAATGTAGCTCTTGTTTGAATTTCATTTATTGTTAAAGTACCACTTGAATCAGAATCCAACATTTTAAAATATTCTTCAGCTTCAATATCTGAAAGTTCTTTTTCTTCATCAGCTGTTGTTTCTGGTTGTTGAGGTTCTGGAGGTTTGTATTTTTCTAAGGCTGCTGATTCTCGTTCCTCAGCTTTTAATTTTATAGCTTCTCTTTCTTTTTTTATTAATTCTGCTTCAGCATGATCATTTCTTAATTTTGAAAGACGAGCTTGATTTTCTGACTTAATTTGTTTTCCACGATTAATCATTTCTAAACGAATTTTGTGCCCTTGTCTGGCTAATTCTGCAGCCTTTTGTGCTTCTAAGTAAGCTGCTTGTCCTAGCTCGTTACAGTTATCAATGCAGCGAACATCTGATGAATATTCATCACTAGCATCACAGCAGTCACATACACCGTCATTCACCCATGATGATGGAATGTACAACGCTTGATATCCTATAAAAATTATTAGTTATTAATTTACGTGGAGGTCTAAACATAAATTTGTAAACAATGCTAATTACCTAAATTTTGACAGTAAAATACCCCTTTAGGACATGCAGAAGTTCCTGGTTCATCACTTCCATCTGTACAATCGCAATAATCATCATTCACAGATGTAAAAGGTATTGTCTTACTTCCATCGAGGCACACAAAATCTTTATCTGGAGCATATAAAGAATTTTTGGCAATTGGTACTCCTCTGATCCGAGGAATTTTACCGGTAACTATGTGGCCTCCAAGAAATTGGAGGCAGATAATTAAAATTGAGGTTATGAAAATAGTCTGCATTGCTGATATGTGTATTTTTTGGCTTTACTATTTTAGCAGGATAGCACCTGTGAATGTATCGGTAGCTGCTTAAAGGAACTGCTGGCGGAAGCCAAGCAATTTAATTAATTAAAACCCAATAAAATAGTATGATTTAATAATACTTGTTTATCAAAAATTTAAAATTTAAACTAATTGTTACCATTTACTGAAAATTATATTGAACTACTGCTGTTTTGTAAAAAGCGGCGTGTGCGATGATCGTGAAAAAACTTGCCACGATGCCGTATTTCGCGTATATTGCGCTCTCTAGTTTAGCAATTTTAAAAATAGTTTTTTTTTTTAAAATTATTTTTAATTGTTTAAAAACTTTGAAAGCTCAAGAAATTCTATCTATTAGGTATGAAATTAAAAAACAATTATAAAAATCTTTTTTAAAAATACTAAATTGAAAATGCAGAATTTTAAAATTTAAAAATATCGAAAAGTTGAATCTCTACCTTATCTACATCAAAATTCGCAACAACAACAACAAAGTTTTGGCACTAAAATTCCATATGATGCGAACAGAGGGAGACAAAGGTACCTTTTTCAAGCAGCATTTTGAAGGTGAAGTGTCCAATTTTCATTAATTTTTGATTAATTATAACAATAAAGTTTATTAAGTTATTTTTTTATGAAATTAATGTAATATTAATATTCTTGTAAATTACTTTTATTTAAAAAAGTTATTTTAGTTGTTTTTTATGCTGTAATTAATAAACAGGGTAAGTTCGCGTCTCGGTTCGCGTGTTTTGTTATGATACATAATTTGGAAAGAAAATTAAAATTTTCAGGAAAATATTAAAAACTTAAAACATTTTAGGATTCATCTTATAAAACAAAAGTGAAAAATGAAAGTAGTGTTAGTTAAAATTTTGAGTGGATTTTCAAAAGTTTAATTTTTTAGAATTTTATGTCGAAAAACACGAAACAAGAAACACCACGGTGAAATCACGAAAAATCATTTACAGGAGGAAAAATTATTACTAGCGAAATTTAACAATTGGAAGTCCAAAATTTTCATTTTTATTAATAATTTGGCGCACGGGACCTTCGGCCCCCCTTTGGCAACCACCACGACAAGCAGTTTTAATATAAGGTGACGGGGGACCGAAGGCCCCGTGTGCCAAATTATTAATGAAAATGAAAATTTTGGAGTAGAAATATTGTTTTTCGTTAAAAATAATTTTTTCGTGCAACAAGAAAAATTTCGTGTTTCACGAAAACAGATTTTCTTCAGTGGAAAACTGTTTCGTGTCTCACGAATGGATTTTCCTAGAGGGAAATTTCTTTCGTGTTTCACGAAACATCTTCAATGACGTTACCGTAGTGTTTCGTGATTCGTGTTTTTCGTGTTTTGGTGCTGAATAGACACTCGATAATTTATACTGGACCTTTTTTCATCTGATGATTAATTGTATAAGAAAATTTTATATTACTTATATATTTGCAGATTAATGTGTTATTTTTTAAAGATTGCAGTCTGATAAACAGTGACAAATTACGGTAAAATATTCAGTCGTCGTAAAACAAAAAGAATCAGAAACGAAGTCTGCGAATATATTCTGCAGGGATCTTTATAAGGTAAGCTTCTTTTCATATATTTAATTTTATTATTCTCTCAACATGTGTTAATTTAATTTAAAAAAATTGCAAGGAGGTACTCGGTAGGTACTATTTAAATTTATAAACTCAAAGTTTGATTTAACGCATTTTTATGCATCTAATATCGTGTTGATTCTTGTCAACTCGACCAAAACCACGATCAAAACTCAACTCTACCTCTACTTGCTCTACCATGAAACTTAAAACCTCATTAGGGTTCCTGGAAATTTAAAACATTTTATTAGATGTAAAATATAGTATGGAGTGTCTGCGTTTATTCTCAGAATTTCTTAATTATAATTTTCTATTTATTACAGATATTAGCTAATTATTTATTACTTATTGTTAGCTATTATAATATTTAATTTATGTAATTCCCAAATAATAAATTTTTTTCAGTTAACAGCATTCCGGAGCTCTTTTTTTTGGATTCCTCGGGAAATTTTATTAGTTCCCATTTTCTGGAAAATTTTTAAAATTTTCTGAAAGAAAAAAAAAGAAGTATGAGATTTTTCATGAATATTTATAAAAATTTATTTGTTTTTTAATTTTTTATTTTTTTGTATAGCGTTTCATAATTTTCATTTGCTTTTATTTCATAGTTTCATAGATTTCAATTGCTTTTATGGTATTTTTTTTTATTTTCGACCCGATCTGAAAATTCAGTATTTTTTTTAGGGTTGGTTTTTGGGTACACCTGAAAAAAATTTTTTATTTTCGCTTAATTAAAAAAATGGAGCAATAGTAAAAAATTATCTGATACAAATAAAAAAATAATGACTTATTAGCTGAAATTAACGAAAAATTTTGAAAAATATTTTCAATCTCGTTTTCAATGATGGAATCGTGAAACCAGGGATATGCCCGATTCAAAACTGTATGTGCGGACCTTTGAAGCTTTTTGGGTATACCCAAAGACCGACCCAACCTGAAGCTTCGGGTCTAGTAACCGCACACCAGCCGTACACCCTTATTTCATATTTACCAAAATTTTGGCCCTAATTAAATATTCATGAAAATATCCAAAATCCCAATTAAAACTCGAATTAAAATATTTGTATAATTATATTAAAAATATTTGAAAATTTAAATTAATGCGAATAATCAGAACATAATAATAATCATTAAAAAATTGATTTTATGGATATTATAATATAGGTATAGGTACATTATAACGAAAACCAGAGCTGATTATTTATTCAATTATTTATATAATATACTGCGTAACCCACAAAATTGGTATAGGTATTTAAAATTTAAATTACTATAATGCATGAACAATTTTTTATAGTTTATTTTTATAAATAATATTATATTTTTATATGAAATTTTAAATATTTAAATATAATTTTTATTATTAAAAAAATTCCAAAAAAAGACAGGTATTTTATATTTTATCAAAATTTTTAAAATAATTGTGAAATCATCCTAAAAATGTCCCATATTTTGTAAAAATATAATTTTATTAAAATTCATAAAATTTATAGTGCCTGATTGACATTATTGTTAAAAACCTAACTTTGTCTTCATATATAAAATCAGTCAATTTGAAACTATAATCAGACAAAACGAGACAGAAAATATCCGTTTTACATGCTCGCATAATTTACGCGTTATTTCCTTAAATACATATTTAACTATTTTAATCCCCGTTTGCACAAGAAATATATATAAATTTTTAATAACTTAATCAAGAAGTTAATTAAAATTTAAAGAAAATTGTAAATTTAAATTAATGTACTATTAATTAATAAATTTAGCGTATAAGTTTTAAAATATTAATAAGTCAAAGAGATTAAAATTGTAAAAAGATTTTTTGAATATTAAGATTTGAAATTTATTTCTTTATTATTTTAATTTATACGTTATAGTTTCTAGCCAAGTTTGACTAAAGAAATATGAGTTTATAGTGAGCTTTAAATGAGTTAAGAATATGCTTTTGATTAAAATTTATTATTGTATGCGAGCTTTTATAGAAATATATGTCCCATTGTTGTAGTTAAATTTAGTTATGCCAATAAAATAATTTATTATTTGTTTCTATATGTAGTTTTACATCTTTTCAGACAATTATTAGGAAATAAGGCGAATTATAATTATTATTTCAGGATGGATTCATAAACAAAATTCAACAAGAATTATAGAAAATCCTTTAACGACTAGGATTATCAAAGTAAGTAAAATTTACTCAATTTATACATTATTTTATGCAAAAATCTTTTTTATTTTTGGCAAATATTATTGAAGAAGATATTATATACATGTTGAACCTATTAAGCGAAATTTAAACTATTTTAAAGTGACGTTAGCAAGGGAAATTTTCGATTCAAAACTGTAAGTGCAGACTTTTTTTACAAAATTTTCGAGCTTTATCTCAAACCAAACCCGAAACTCAGGCAGGGTACCGGGGTAAATTTGGGTGACAGCAAACTTCTACTTTTTACCCTCTGATTAAAAAATAAGATTTGGCAGGTTAAAACGTATGAATTTTCATATTTTCAGGTGCTTTTGGTGAATTTGGATGGGGTATTTGAAAAAGTTTGGCCCGGCAGGGGGGGTCGAAAGTGACGTTTTTAGGGGAGGGGGGGTGAAATGGACTTAGAATATTTTCGATTTAGGGACTTAGAATAATTTGAAGTGGGAGTCAGGGCCTGATAACAACAAAAACTTAGAATACTTAAGTTTATGGACTTAGGATAGTATATATTTCAGGATTTATTGTAATTTCGGTTTTTGAATTTATTACTGTTATGAGTGAACATGTTCCATGCTCGTTGGTTGTGTAGTTACACAAACCGGTTATAAATTTTTAAGATTGGAATTGGCTGCAGTAAATTTTGTTCAAACTTGAAGTAATTTCATGATTATTATTTTTCATAAACAATTTGAAATTATTTAAATAATTATTAGAAACAAAGCGATGATTGCCATTTTTCAGTTGTATTTTTTATGGCTAAGAGTTGCAATTAATCCATTTTTTCCGGTTGAGAGTTTCCAGGTTTACGCCGACCGCACAGTTCAGCAAAATGGTCAAAAATCGCTCTCCCAAACACATTTTATTCTTTTGACTTAATTTTTGCGGCGAATTGCTCGTAAAGGGGTACAGATTTCTGAGTTGTTGCAACTTTTTTGAATTTTAACTTTTTTTTTTCATTTAAATGTGTTACGGATGAAAAACTTAAATTTGCAAAATATCGAAAAAATTTAAAAAAATGTCATAAATGAGTATATATAGGTGAGAATGCATCTTGTTAATTTTTATTCATATAAACTCATATATATGTTACGCCCGAAACGAGGTAACGGCCGGTTCCGCGGAATCGGACAGTCATCAGCCGGTTTGATGAAATTATGAATAAAATTTGATAAGTCAAGCAAATTTTTTATCTTATAATTAGTCAGTATCGTTCAAAAACATATTTTAAATGTAAGATAAATTAAACAAAAATTTTTTTCTTAGAAAATTTTCTTATTTTCAATTTATTAATTTATTTAATTTGATGCCCCGTTCCGCGGAACCGGCCGGTTTGATGTACCATTCCGTGAAACCGGCCGGTTTACTGTCCGATTCCGCGGAACCGGCCGTTACTTCGTTTCGGGCGTAACATATATAACATTAAAAATAGAAAAATAATTAAAAAAAATTTTTTTCAATCTTTTGCAAGTTTAAGTTTTTTATCTAAAACGCATTTAAAGTTAAAAAAAAAAAAAAAAAAAAAAAGTTAAAATTCAAAAAAGTTACAGCAACTCACAAATTTGTACCACTTTACGAGTAATTTGCCGCAAAAATTAAATCAAAAGAATGAAATGTGTTTGGGAGAGCGATTTTTGTCCATTTTGCCGCACTGTGGACCGGAGAAGTGACTTGAGAAAAATTTTTTTGCTGCAGTAAATTAAAATAAATAGTTTGTTTCTTGGCCATTTTGTAATAATTATTTAATTACAAAAAATAAGGATTTCTAAAAATAAGCCCCGAATTTGAGCTCGATTAGTCAAAAAGTGTATATCATAAATTTTTCCATAAACTAATTTACATGCAGAATCTAAATTTTTGTTCGCTTTCCAATATTCGTATTAATTTCTAAAATAAAAACACAACCCATATATTAATTAAAACGTGATTAAAACACAGCCCTCTTTTAATTAATCAGAATCCAGCAAATTCAATTACGAAAAAATAAATATCTTTTTCAACAATAGAATCTCATTTCAACAAGATAAAACAAGTAGTAGTTTGTTACACATTTTATGAATGCAAAATCGTAGTTACAGTACAAACTGGTAATTTTTTTTTTCATTTCTTATAGTACACATTTCCATAGTCTGTTCATTTTCTGCTTTACACAGTATATCATAACAA
Source organism: Anagrus nilaparvatae (assembly GCA_022575985.1). Taxonomy (NCBI): domain Eukaryota; kingdom Metazoa; phylum Arthropoda; class Insecta; order Hymenoptera; family Mymaridae; genus Anagrus; species Anagrus nilaparvatae. The sequence continues at coordinate 9,542,317 of JAKSXM010000165.1, forward strand.
TAATAATAACAATAATAATAGAACAACAATCAAAACTTTGTCGCTTTGAAAATCCAATAAACTAAACTGGTTGTATATACGAGAAAATATCTCGCGTGTGTATTATCATCATCGTACCTACCTTTATAAAATAGTAATGAGTTTCATGTTTATGTGTGTTTCTGTATAGAATAAACGAAAAAAAAATAGAAGTAGAGAAAAACAAGATGAAAATGAAACTACACGCGCTCTTTTAATAATAATAAAAACACATCGGAGGATAATGTAAAATCTAATCCAAATAAATTGCTGGATAATATAAATGAAAATAAAATTAAAGAAAAAAAACTAAAAAATCTGGCTGTATATGATAAATAATAGAAACAAGAGAAAAACATAACAAAAGGAATAAAAAGAATTTTCTTTTTTTTTTTAGCTGCTTTTTTTTTTAGGAAAAAACATATAAGACAAGTACATATTTGGACATTTCAGAAGATTAAAGCTGGAAAAATTGTCACTCTTTGTTATCCTGTGTCAAGCTATTTTGAAATTTTTCATGCCGTTAATCAAAACCGCGCATTCTCTCTGTATGTCATACCACAAAGTGAGAGTCATTCAACTGAGTATATATAGATTTCTTTTTCGAAACAAAAACAAAAAATTAAACATGTATGAATTTTATACTCCTTTTTTTTGTTTTAGGTGCGGATATATGTTTTTGTAGAAATGCAGTTTTTTTCCTTTTTAGATTATTGATCTATTAAAATAAGGGGACCAACGATGTGATTCAGTGATTCGGAATCACGTGTGAATCATGCATCATGATTCCAAAAATATTTTTTCGGGAAATAGCTTAAAATGGCTGAAAATACATATAAAACTATATACAAGGATCTGAATCACTCTGAATCATATTCTTTTTTATCTTTTACTAGAAAATCATTAATTTTATTTAAAAACTTTTTTAAATCGCACAAAATGGATAAAAATAGAAAGAAAAACTAAATCTGAATCACTCTGAATCAGTCTGAATCACAGTTTTTCTGTTGGAAATCGTTAACTAGAAAAAAAATCATACAACTCCCGAGAGTTTTTTAAAACTCCTGAGAAATATGATAAATGCAAAAAAAAATTATAAAACTCCCGGGAGTTTTTTAAAACTCCTGAGAATTATGATAAATGCAAAAAAAATTATAAAACTCTTAATGATTGAAACATACGTTATTGCGGTCACTGAGTTGAAATTCGATGTCAAAATTACAAAGTGGACAGTTGGCAGCTGTAAATTAGATGTCAAATTGAGCAAAGAAAACAAAATACTTAAAATAATGATTTTACCAAATGTTTTCGAAATTGCTGAGTTCAAACCTGATGTTAAAATTACAAAATTGACAGTTGGCAGCTGTCAACTTGCTGTCAAATTGACGGAAGAATACAAGAAAATTAAAATATGAAAAGAACAGTTTAGTTTATATTAGGCAATCAAACGAGAGATTTCTGAACTATCTTATATAAACTCAAAAAATTTTTTTCTCTTGCAAGATACTTTAAACGTATATTAAAAGATAAAGAAAATAAACTTAATTTTATGTTCCAGTAAACAATATATTAAGTTTATTATTTCCGGTAGTCAATTTTACAGCTCAATGACAGCTCTCAACTATCAACTATGTCATTTTGTTATCAGGTTTGAGTTCTGCAACCTCGAAAACATATAGTCACATCATTATTTTAAGTTTCTTGTATTCTATTGTCAATTTTACAGCTAGTTGACAACTGCCAACTTTCAATAATGTCAATTTGACATCAGATTTTGAATCAGAAAACTCAAAAACATAAAGGTAAAAAAAGGTATACTTTAAAAATAAAAGAAAAAAGGTTTTCAAGCGATCTTGCCATGGTGAAGCTTTGGAGCTTTCAAGCTCCGTAGCCGCCAAAGTTGAGACTTTTGAGCTTTGTGCCCACTGTGACTTTTGTTCAGAATAATAAAATCTATAACATAACCAAAATTTAGCCAGTTTGGTCGAAAAGCAAAATCAAAGTGCAAAAATAGAAAAAACACCCTTTTTAGAGGTTGTGCTTACATGCCAAAAAATCAGAAATCAAAATTTGACCCATCACAAAGGTTCCTCATTGAACCAAAAATAATAATCAGTTGATCGCGTCAAGCCAAACTGACCGCTCGTTTTCAAATTAGGTAATTTTCTTAACCTCGATAACCGAATTGATTTTTGCATAAGTTTTATTTTTTTTTTTTTTGTTAATTACAAATTTTGACAAGAGTTATGAAATTTTTTTGATAAAAGAAAATTACTACAAGAAAAATTAAATGATAAAATAAAGTAAAAACATACACTGTTAAAAATACCCGATGGTAAATTTACGAAATAATCGTAAAATTACGATTTTGTCGTAAATTTACGATTTTTTTGTAATTTTACGATTTTGAAATCGTAAATTTACGACAAATTCGTAATATTACCACCAAATCGTAAATTTACGATTTTTATGGTAAATTTACGATTTTGCATTTGTAAATTTACGACTGCTAGATTTGAGTATTTAAAAGCCTAAAAACAACATTTCCGAAACTAAGGGGTAAGTACAAATTTACCTTATTTTTTCGTTCCTAAACTCATATACGAGTAAAAACTAATTTTGGCATAAAATTTTTGTATTAACACTAAAATATCTAAATGGCATTAGAGAAGGTATTCTCATCTCAAAAATTATTTTAAAGCCGTAAAAACTTTGTTTAGGAATTTTAAATTTTGTATACAAGCCACAATTGAAATGAACTAAAAAAAAATTTTAATATTAAATAAATTTTTTAATATCTAACATTTTTTACGTACATAAATATTAACAATTGTTTAACAAAAAAATTAGAATTCTTTTGTTTGATTTCTAAGTTAAAAAAATCTAAGGCAAAAGAGGAAAAAGTTAATTAAATTCAAATAAAAATTTTCGGAGCTTAAAAAAGGAGAGAAAATAAAAATTACTAAAAATATGCTTTATTTTTGTAAAAGATTTTACAAGGGGAGTTCAATACATTCGGAAAATTACACCAAATGTTTATGGATAAGTTTATTATGTTGAAAAAACATGCTGACTACCCTCCGTTGATTCCAATGGGCCTTCTGGGCCTAGAGACGCAGGGCTCAATGTTATAAAATAGGGTTTCTTTTTGGGAATTTTCAACAAATCGCCAAAATCTCACAAGTCAACCAAATTAATATCACTAATTCTTTCATCACTATAGCCAATTAATTAAACGGTCATTTTTGGCTAAAAATGACCAATTTTAAATTGCTGCCAAATTTGTAATTTTTGACAAAAATGGGTTTTTTAGGTCTCAAAAAATTTGTACAAGCTTCAAATTTCCAAAACTTCTTTATTTTACCCTTTTCAATTATTTGTTAACTAGATATGATAATTTGAAGGCACAGTCCCAATTTTACGATTTTTTAAAAAAGCTCATTTTTAATTAGTATAGGCCTGGAGCATGGTTTCATTTGCGATTTTTTTTAAAAGTATATCCATGGAATTTTTTGACGGTATATATAGTTTGTGGGGTCGCTGATTCTAAATCCGAAGTCCGTTTTGACCTAACCTGGTCCAATTTTGCGTAATTGCCCATGTTAGGTCATTTTTAACGTTTTTTTGCCATTTTATGTTATAATTTTTAATATATTACCATTTTTCTCACACTACACTAATGTTTTTTGGCTTTCTATATTTAATTATCATATAATATAGTATATCTACTCATACAAAAAAAAATGGTAGCCCATAAAAGGGATTCTTAGGCTATTTTTCACGCTTTTTGGGCTAATTTTAGCTATTTTTATGAAATAATACCAATTTTTATCTACAGCTTCTGTTTTTTGAGTATTTTAAGATAGTTAAATACAAATATTATTTTTAATTTATCTAAAAACGCCGCAGTTGCCCATAAATAGGCACTTATAGGCTGTTTTTAATGTTTTTGGGGTAATTTAAGCTATTTTTATGAAATAATACCAAATTTTTTCTACAGCTTGTGGCTTTCGGGTCACTAAACGCAAATAACACATTTTTTTTTTAACGAATAATGTCCACTGGCCCATAATAGGCGATTCACGGGTATTCTCATCCTTTTAATGGTATTTTATAATACGTCACTTTTTTTAAACGAGTAGTGTTAGAAATTTATAATTTTATAATTACAAAAAACGGACTACTAGCCCACAATAGGCAGTTTTGGATTAATTTTTCAGAAATTAAAAAAAAAATAGTTTTAATACTTGCAAATGTTTTATCCGTTTTTTGTAATTATAAAATTATAATTATAAAATTATAAATTCATAACACTACTCGTTTAAAAAAAGTAACGTGTTATAATATACCATTAAAAGAATGAGAATACCCATGAATCGCCTATTATGGGCCACTTGACATTATTTGTTAAAAAAAGATGTGTTATTTGCGTTTAGTGACCCGAAAGCCACAAGCTGTAGAAAAAATTTGGTATTATTTCATAAAAATAGCTTAAATTACCCCAAAAACGTTAAAAACAGCCTATAAGTGCCTATTTATGGGCAACTGCGGCGTTTTTAGATAAATTAAAAATAATATTTGTATTTAACTATCTTAAAATACTCAAAAAACAGAAGCTGTAGATAAAAATTGGTATTATTTCATAAAAATAGCTAAAATTAGCCCAAAAAGCGTGAAAAATAGCCTAAGAATCCCTTTTATGGGCTACCATTTTTTTTTTGTATGAGTAGATATACTATATTATATGATAATTAGGTATAGAAACCCAAAAAACATTAGTGTAGTGTGAGAAAAATGGTAATATATTAAAAATTATAACATAAAATGGCAAAAAAACGTTAAAAATGACCTAACATGGGCAATTACGCAAAATTGGACCAGGCTAGGTCAAAACGGACTTTGGATTTGGAATCAGCGACCCCACAAACTATATATACCGTCGAAAAATTCCATGGACATAATTTTAAAAAAAATCGCAAATAAAACCATGCTCTAGGCCTATACTAAATGTTAACTTTGAAGAGCCATTTCTCAAAAACGAATCAAGGAAATGAGACGAATAAAAAATTTTTGGAAACTTGGAGCTTGTACAAATTTTTTCAGAACTATAAAACCCATTTACGTCAGAAATTACGAATTTGGCAGCATTTTAAAAATTAGTTGTTTTTAGCAAAAAATGACTATTTGGTTAATTGGCTATAGTGATGAAAGAATTAGTGATAAAAATTTTGGTTTATGGCGTATGAAAGGTGACACTTATACCAAAAGAATAAAACCAACCAAAAATGTTTTGGTTAACATGGGAAGTTGTAGCGTTATATTGAAAATAACCAAAAAACCCTATTTTATAACATTGAGCCCTGCGTTTCTAGGCCCAGAACGCCCATTGGAATTAAACGAGGGTAGTCGGCATGTTTTTTCAACATAATAAACTCGTTCATAACCATTTGGTGTAATTTAGTGTTCGAAATGTATTGAATTCCCCTTGTTCATCGATTACCGCCGGCGCGGCCAAAACGTACCACTTTATTATAATTCTGAAACTTCTTTATATTATTAGCTCTAAATTTATATCTAGGGCTTTTTGAGATTGCTGATTTCAAATATGAACTCAAAAAAAATCATAAAATTTCATCTAGGGGTGAAAAATGAGGGTAAAACGGGGTGAAAAATCAATTTTTATAAAAGGTTTTATTTTTACTTGAAAAACTGTATCCTGAGCTTCTGACGTTGCTTATTTCAAATATGACCATAAAAAAATCATTAAACTTCATCAAGGGGTGGAAATTATAATAAATAACAATTTCTCATAAAAGTAGATATTAATTTTAAAATTTCAGAAAAGTTCTTTTTCAAATATGATTTTTCATATTATTTTTATTCTCACATATGAGTGTATTCTCATATTTTATTGTAGGTACCCTTTACGTTATTGGGATTCCGTTACTATTATACTTTGTAATTACATAATCTTTAATTCGAAATAAACATTTCAGACAAACCTACATATTTAATTCAAAACTTTTTTGCCCTCCCGGGCGTAAAACTCGTGTGTAAAGAATTTTCTGAACTCGTTCTACTCCTAGGTGGGCAAAAAATAGTGTAAGCACCATGGGCGAAATACTTTAGACATGAGCGTGAACACATATCACTCGTGCCCGGCTTCGCCGAGCACTCGTGCTAGTGCTCACGCTAGTGCCGAAACTTTTACGCCCTTGATACTTAATATACTATATATCAACGCTTTTGAAAAAATTTTGATTTTTCTACCCAAAGGTTAATTTTTTTGTTTTTTTCATGTATAATCTGGATCTTGTGCAAAATTTAATCATTAAGACTATTTAATTTATAAGTATATTTGTCTCAGATTAAAATTTTCAAAATTTAAGGTAAAAGAGAGCCAAGTGATTTTTATTTTCCCTTCTTTTTTAAGCTCCAAACTTTTTCCTCTTTTGCCTTAGATTTTTTTAACTTAGAAATAAAAAAAAAGAATTCTAATTTTTTTGTTAAACAATTGTTAATATTTATGTACGTAAAAAATGTTAGATATTAAAAAATTTATTTAATATTAAAATTTTTTTTTAGTTCATTTCAATTGTGGCTTGTATACAAAATTTAAAATTCCAAAACGAAATTTTTACGGCTTTAAAAAACTTTTGAGACGAGAATACCTTCTTTAATACCATTTAGATATTTTGGTGTTAATACAAAAATTTTATGCCAAAATTAGTTTTAACTCGTATATGAGTTTAGTAACGAAAAAATAAGGTAAACTTGTACTTACTCCTTAGTTTCGGAAATGTTGTTTTTAGGCTTATAAATACTCAAATCTTGCAGTCGTAAATTTACAAATGTAAAATCGTAAATTTACCATAAAAATCGTAAATTTACGATTTGGTGGTAATATTACGAATTTGTCGTAAATTTACGATTTCAAAATCGTAAAATTACAAAAAAATCGTAAATTTACGATCGATCGTAAAATTACGATTTAAATGGTAAATTTACGATTTTTTTAGTAAATTTACGACAAAATCGTAATTTGACGATTATTTCGTAAATTTACCATCGGGTATTTTTAAAAGTGTAAAGGCGAATTTTGAATGAAAAAATTGTTAAATAAAAAACACGATGATTGCATGAACGATATTGGGATTATAGAGAATCTTTTCATAAGTATATTCCAAAATCAATTTATAGAAAAAAATTTTAAGGTGATACTTAATGGAAGCTCGTGGAAAAATACGATTATAAGATAAAAAATAATTTCACTGAAGAGATCACCCTAAAGTTGAACATGACATATTGAAAAATTTAGAAGTAAATGGATGTTTTTTTTTAGAATTTTATGTATATTCTGGTGTCGTAAGGCAATAAACCTGGAACCGAAAAATTGCGGGGCCATTTTTTTTTCTCTGTTTTTAAATTTCCTAATCCTCATTCGTCAAATCTAGTTGGATTGTATACAATTAACACATTGCTTACAGTCATTTTTGTATACTTTTTTTTGCGTACGATCCTGTATACATATTGTATAATCCTTCTATCATTATTTTTACATGGGTAATTTAATTTAAAAATATTTAGACCGCTAATTAAATAAATATAAACATTAAGATTCTGTAGAACAACAGCCTTATTGGACCTACCTTTTATTGTTGTTGTTGCCAGATACCCTGAAAAAAAAGTATTTGGAGAGGGGAGGTAAAAATGAATATTTTTATAGACAAATTTAATAAAAGAACAAAAAGAATTTATATTAAATTAAAATATTTATTTTTTTATTTATTTATTTATAACATTTTGATTAACATGTATTAAAACGAGTAAAATTGATACACGGCATTAAATTTATAGTTTAGTTATTTTAAAATTTTTTTTAAAAATATTTTTATATTGATATTATTCATTTTTTATTGTTTTTAATTCCGATAAAAATAATTCTTTTCAATGTTTATCAAAGAACTGAGAGACATTGTCAACTTTTAAATTCCGTATTTCAGAAATAAATTTTTATCTATACTGTTAGCATATCTTTTTATCAATTTGATATTTTAAATAACCATTTTATTTTTAGGTAATAAAAAGAAGTTATATTCAAAATAAAATATCCAGTATAATGTAAGTGTAAATCGGAGTACAGTATAATTTTAAAATATAAAATAAATAAATAATTTTTTCTTTCAGGTTTAACAAATATAAAAATTATTTATTTTATATTTTCTTAATAATATTAATTGATGGAACATATTCAAAAACAAAATTTGTGTGTAAAAATGAAAATGATTGTGGTTGTGAAAAAATTAATATCCACACTTATAAACTTGAGTGTAAAAATAAAAGAATTATGCTTTTGGATGAAGATGGTAGAGGTTACATTGTACAAATTTCAGTTAAAAGACTTGGAGTTCCTTTAAAAAACGTAGATTTCAAAAACTTTACCGATTTGGATAGGTTTTATTTACATAATATTAATATAGGTCACATTAATAAAGATCTTATAAAAGGTATCAAGTAAATTATATTTTTTAGTATTCACAATAATTTTATTAATAGCAAATTTTAAAATTTTTTAATAGGTTTATCTAATTTATCATTTTTATCATTCAATAATATAAGTTTAGTATTACCTCTTGGCTTTTTTAATTTTACCAACAATATTCAAATGGTTGTTGTAATAAATAACTGCATAGAAATTATTGAAAAAGATATATTTTATGGTTTAGAAAGACTTTTAGTCTTGGATTTAAGTTTCAATAATATAAGTGGCTTAGAAATCGGATCTTTTAATGGTCTTCAAAAATTGGACACTTTACATTTGAGTAAGAACAAAATTTCCAGCATTCCATTAGAAATATTTAGTAATTTACTCGAGTTAAAATTGTTAAACCTTGAAAATAACGAAATTCAAATATTACCAGAAAATCTGTTTCTGAATAACGTACAATTAAAATCTTTACATTTGAACAATAACCTTTTATCTACAATACCAGCAAATATTTTCAAAAATCTCAAGATGTTACAATATTTAAATATGAGCAAAAACAAAATTCAAAAATTACCAAATGGAATTTTCAGAAATTTAAAAAATTTAAAATATCTGGTTCTATTCTCTAACAATTTAACATCGATTGATGGGTAGGTAAATTTTTTTAATTTCAAATTTATTATTTCGATTATACACAATGACTTTTTATTTATAGGAATATACTTTGCGGATTAAAACAGTTAAGTTCTATAATCTTTTCAGACAACAATTTGTATAACATTAGCTACAACGCTTTTAAAGACTTAAAAAATCTAACTAGTGCTATTTTTAATAAAAACAAATTATCTTTTGCTGATAATAAAAACATTGATAGTTCACCTTTTCATTACTGCAAACTGTTAAATTTTCTGGATCTTTCAAGCAACAACATTAGCAAAATATACAGTGATTGGATTATAAATAAAAACATTCGAAAATTAAATTTAACTAATAATTCATTTCGAGACGTTAAAGTAAATAATTTACAACAAACCAATATAATAATAAACATAATAATAAAATTAAATAAATAATTTTTTTTTTCAGAGCGTAGATTTTGATTTTTTTACTGATAAAATTGTAAATGTAACTGTTACAAAATTTACTCCAAATTCTTTACAGTTATTGGAAACACTCGACATTGAAAGTATTAAACCAATTCATATAAATATTAAGCATGATAAAGCTGCTATTCAGTGTTACTGTAAAATTTATGATTTTCTAAAATACATCTATAAAACTAGAACTTCTCAAAGGTTGACTAATAAAAATTCAGTTAAATTTACGTCCAAAGATATATTTTGTAGTGAACCGAATTCTCTTTACAACGTCAGTATTTTTAATCTAGATCATCGGAATTTCAGTTGTTATTTTAATAATAATAAAAATTGGTGCGTCGAAACTGATGAATGTGTATGTTCTTTTAGACCATATGATAATTCTTTAATCGTCGATTGTTCTTATAGAAATCTTTCAAAAGCTCCGAAATTCTCAAATATCGGAAATATAACAAAAATTGAATTAAGTTTGCAGTCAAATAATCTTAAAGCATTTCCTGACATGACAAAAGAGGGTTACGATAAAATTAATTATTTAGATTTATCAAACAATTTTATCAAAGATTTTGATGAAAATATTTTGAATTACAATTTAAAGGTAGGTTAATTTTTGTCACTTTCAGTAAAAAATATTAATATTAGTACTTTCAGGAACTTAAATTATCAAATAATGTTATTGGCTCATTCATTGATACGAATCTTCTAATAAAATATCTCAGGTCAATAGCTAAATTGTTCCTTGACAACAATCCACTAAATTGTGATTGTTCAACAATCGACAAATTATTTAAAGAATTGAATGAAGATGAACTAACTAAAATTCTAAATATCACATGTTTTGATGATAAAATCTCACTACTAGAACTTAAAAATGGTTATTGTGGCTATTTATTGCATTTAGAATTTTTCTTAAGCATTATATTAGCAGTAGCAATAATTTGTCTCATATTAGGAAGTGCACTTGCTTATCATTTTCGATTGAAACTAAAATTGAAAATATTTTTACATTCAAATAATATGTGCCTTTGGTGGGTTCAAAAAGATGTAACAGATAAAAATAAAAAATATGATGCATTTCTTAGTTTCTCTTACAAAGATGAAGATTTTGTAATAAACGAATTCTTACCAAAAATTGAAAATGGTAGGGATCCTTATAAAATATGTATTGATAATCGTGATTGGGAACCTGGTGAATTTATTCAAGATAATATAATAAGATCAATTTTAGTTTCTCAGTGTACAATAATTTTTTTAACAGAAAACTATATAACAAGTGATTGGGGGATGGTAGAATTTAAAACAGCTCATAATCTAATGACCAAAGGAAATTTAACCAAAGTTATTATTATATTATATGGAGATATTAAAAATGTTGATCAATTGCAGCCAGAATTGAGAGCTTATTTAAAAATGAATACTTACCTAAAATGGGGCGAAACGCATTTTTGGAAAAAATTGTATTTTGCTCTAGCACCACCTATGAATACACAAGTTAACGCAAATTTAATAGATATTGCTGAAAGTGTTTTATAAGAATAATTTTTAACATAGTGCATTTGCATATAAGTGTATGTAAATGATTTTTATTTGTGTAATTAAAAATTAAAGGGAAAGTGAAAAATATCCAGTTCAAGAGTTTAAATAGAAATATAAATATAAATGTTTTTATTTGCAATATTTTTAAAATGTACATAATAGAATTTATAATAATTATAATAATTTTTTACATAACGTATATAAAAAATTTTTTTCGTTGTTATAAATGTATCAACTTTGAATAGAATAATAATTTTTATTTATGAGTTATTTAATTATTAAATTAGCTTTACCACAGTACAGTATAACTTTGAATAACAGTGAGTTAGTTATCCGTCTTCTCTTTATGACTTTTTAAATTCTCAAATATTAAAAAACTTAGGTTGATATTTTTCGCGTAACCTGATAGAATCTATCATAATTGCATTACCAATGGAATCCACGACACTAAATACTTTTATCTTTAACACATTCGCTGCGTTTTGATATTTTTGCAGTTTCTAAATAGGTGCGTTTTGCTTGTTTTCATCAATTTTTTTTATTTTACGATAAAAACATGTTTTTCATGATGTTTTAGTCGTGTTTTACGGTTTGCTGAAAATTGGCGCTATACGCCCATGTCATTTTTTGCTTAGTCTTTATAAAAATAAACGTTTTTTACAATTTAAAAAAAAAAATTATGAAAGTGAGTTCATCTGGTGCGGCATGGGCGCAATGCGCCCATGAAAAAAAAGTGCGATAAGTCGGCTAAAATAGGTTGAAAACCAACCCTGGCTTGCACTATTGTAAAAATATGATTAACTAACCCGAAACTACCCATAGAAATCATATATAATTGAATTCCGCAGATATTTTTGATAATTTGTGAGATATATACCATGGCGCATTGCGCCCATGCAGCACATAAATCACGCAAATCATGGGCGCCTGGCGCCCATGACGCAGCGAATGTGTTAAACTTTCACTATCATTTTTATACAATAAACCATATTCCAAGGTTTCTTTTGAATAGTTGGTTACCCTTTTTATTCCATTCCAAAGGGCTCTTTTAGACTTGTAAACCCACTTTTTCTGTAAAATCGTCACTTAGGACGTGGTTTTACGATTTTTGATGTTTTATTTTTCTGTATTGCTTGATCTCTATCTTTCATAATCAAATCACGATCCGCTAAATTTTCATTTTTGATTAAGGCTTTATGCGATATACGCTAATTAAATTTCTGCAGTTCACTTTTAGCTATGTATAAAATTGCGATTCCTGCTTCTTTTTTATTAATTTTAAAAATGATTTATGCATAACACTGCCAGAAAAGTCTGGTGCCTTGCGATTTCTTAGCGAATATTTTTATGATTGATTTGCAATAAATTTTTAGACCAAATTTCTTCAATATTTTTTACATTTTCTTCAGATTTATTTTGATCAGTATTTTCTAAATTTTCTTCAATATTTTCTACATTTTTTTCTAGTTTCTTTTTTTAACAATTACTGTATTTTCTTCAATATTTTCTGCATTTTCTTCAGGTTGATTTTCTTCAAAATTATCTCCATATTCTTTAATATTTTCTTCTTTTTCTTTTGTATTTTTTCCATAATATTTTCTTCGTTTTTTTAAATGTTTATTTCATTTAAACAGAATTTTTTCCATTTTCTTAATTAATTTAGTATGAATTAATTTTCCTACTGCTTTTGGTGTGGTTGTACTTTTAAGGAACGGTTTTCTATCCTTTTTTGCAAAAACGCAGGCATCGCACAATGGCTTTTCATTATTAATCTAAACTGTATTTTCTCTCAAATAATTTTTAACCTGATCAAAATTTTGGTGATTAAACCTATCATGCCATAATTTTGAATCACTAATTTTTGAGCTAGCTGCTACTAATGCTTCAGTTACTTTATTTTCAATCTTTAATTTCATTATAAAATAAATGTTTATTATATGGTTTTTCTGCAACGGCAACAATTTTATTATTTTTGTAAAAATACATTCTACTTTGAGAAAAGTTAACTTTTTCTTTTTTATTCAACACCACGCTCAAGGAAAACAAGTTTAAAGTTACCTGAGGTACATGAAGGATGCCCGCGTCGGCTAGGTAAGTCCGCTCCCAAAATTTACCATTACATTCTTGAACATTAATACTTTCTTTATATTTACGAGATTTGAGAATAAATATATTTGCGAACTTATGTGATTTGAAGCACCTAAATCTAGAATCCCAAATTCGTCTCTTACGCTTCTATAAATTCCAGTATTTAATAAGGCCTCGAGTATCTACAGTTACGAGTCCTGTTTCATCTGTTATTTCATTTTGAGTATATTTCAGTGATCTGTTAACAAAATAATAAAATGAAGAAAATACTAAATTTTTTTTTTTACACCAAATGTCTGTAAATACGCTAAAAAGCGAATTTAGGAAATTAGGGTTAATTTTTGTTAATTTAAGGGTGAAATATTAATTATTCATTGAAAACTACCTGAAATTCTTGTTCAGCGACCCAAAAAAACCCCTAAGACCAATTCTTGACTAAATCTATAAACTCAGTTTGCTAATATATAAAAAAAAACCCCTTTTTGGGGGTAGTTTTTGCAAATTTAAGGGTGTTCCGAAAATAAACAGTCTAAACCTCGTTTTGACTGCAGTACTAAGCTAAAGCTCAAACTTTATTTTTTCAGAATTTTTCCGGGGTTTGTCCAGAATTTGGGATCTAGGGCAGTCACTAGGGCAATGACTTTTTTAAAATTTATCTACGAATTTATTTTACTATATCCTGAATTGAAAAGAGTTATTACCCATTAGCTTCTATCCAAACCAAATTTAGTTAAGCCATACAAAATTTTAGTTGCAATTGACAAACCACTTACACTGCTGCACTTACACCCAGGATTAAACAAGATAAAATTTTATTATATTAAAACTAAAAGTAGCATTTTTCGAAAACTACCTACTAAAAAAAAAGTTTACAATTATTCTTAATCCTCAAACTACTTATCAAACCTAAGATTAAATTTTTTATAAGCATATTTTGTCTTTCTTCAAAAAAAATATTGACTCACGTCATTTTATTCATAACAATTATAGTAGTCATAACAAATAAAAATTTTTTTATGCTTGCAAATCCATATAAACGTAATTCGATAAACATAAAAATTGATTCGAACATCGCATAAAACGTCATTATAATTTTATACAGTTACTATAATTTTTTTCTTATTCAATAATAAATGATAAAATAGGAAGATAATTAACTGTAAAATAACAAAAAAGTAAAATAAATTTATAAATGCTTGTTAATTATTTTATATTATAATAATAAAAGAGGAAGAAGATAAAAGGAAGAGTCTATAAAGAAAAAAAAAAGAAAAAGTAGAACAAACTCTTTTATAATAAAGTATATAACTAAAAATGAACAAATTCCCATCTTTAAAAAAAGTTATTTTATCTTTACCTATAGTCTGAAGTTTCCTGGAATATCTAAAGGAAGAAAGGAAAAAAAAATAAGTCACCTCAAGTATAAAGGAAAAGAAGACAACTCGTGGAAAGATAAGAGAGTGGTTTATAGTAAAATAGCGTGAAACAAAGAAAATTATCGCATACTTGTAAAGTGTCTTAATTGCATCTAAAGTTGTTGCCCCGCGCGCGAAAAAAAAAAGTCTATAATAATAATAAGCTTTTGTAAATTGTATTTAGTTTCTTTAGTTTGAATTATCCAACCATGCAATACAAACTACTGCTGTTCATTTAACTATTGCATTGTTATTATTGTAATTATTATTAGGGATTGCTATTGTTGTTATTATTATTATTATTTTCTGCAGTTTCGATTATTTGATTAAATGTCTTGATTCGTTAAATTCTTAGTATTTAAAAAGAGGGTAAAAAATATCATAACAGATTCGCTTGGATGGGTACGTTATATTGTGTGGCATCATTTTTTTATGAACCAGGTTGGTAAACGATTTTACATATCTAGGGTAAAAAAAGCTTGTTTTCTACCCTAGTGAGACGGTATTTTGGCCAATATATATGTAAAATTATGTTATAAATCACGGAAAAAAGTCAAAACCAATATTTTGTCCCTTGTTTAAAAAATAACTAATTCTTTGTCATAGGCTTAGAATATTACTGTGCTGACCCGAACCTATGGAGATTAGAACTCGAAAATTTTATGTTCTATACTCTCGCAGGATGGAGAAGGAGAGTCTGAGCTTGCATAACCCCTTCGCGAAAGGAAGGAAAAATGAGAAAAATGAGAAAAATAGTACCTTATGCAATTGCACATTTTTATACATATCAGAACATGTAGACAGTATGGTTTTTAGTCATGCAGCTATGAATGATTTCGTCAATTTATTTTGTTAATTATTAAATTATTGAGTTATGAACTATTTTATGATTGATGCTTAATAAAGTCATGTTTGAGTGTAAAAAAGCTTGTTCAAATATTTATTATCTGAATAGTAACTATTTTTAAGATTTTACAGGAATTGACAAGAGTTTTTAAATGCCCCGATAAAAAAATTATCTAATGCCTTTAAAATTTTTGTGATAATCTTTGAAAGTTCTTTTTCTTACCAAGTATTTATTGCTTAAATTTGGGTAACAGTAGTAAAAGATTACAATCAATATAAAAATAACGTAGCAATAATAACCCAATCTGTTATTCAAACTTTTTGCTACCCATAAAATTTTGTATTCGAAGAAAATTTTCAACATTTCTATAATCTTGCAACATTATCGAATTTTATCTATTTTATTTTCGCTTTATAAAAACTCGACAATTTTCTCTGATTCTTTTTCAATTTAATTGATTGCTTTTAGAAAATAAAGCTAAAATCTGAGGGAAACTTATACATTATATCGAGGATATATAATAGGAATTAAAAGGGGATTTCTCGAGGAGATTAACACATGTTTGTGAGAATTTTAGTGTGTAAAAAAAGATAATAAAAGAAAGAAAAAAAAAAGTTTTCGATTTCAAATGTGTCGAACGAATGAATCGTTGTTGATTGTGATCTTATACTGAATAGTTAGGTAATACTACAGAATCGCTTTTTTTTGTGGTAAATTTGTACTACAGTCGTCGAAATCGTTTGTATATTGAACAAAGTACTAAAATCTCAGTAGAATATTTACTCGTTTGTTTTATTTTATTGTTTTAGTAGGGTTTTTTATTTTATTATATTGCATAATCGATTCTCTTCAGTATTTTTATTCACACAAAAGACTTTATAAGTCTCGTAAATAGCAATTTTATTTATATTCAACAAATAAATTAAAACATTTTTTTCTTTTCTCTCTTTATATACTAACGTTATTAATTTAATGTTAAAAAAAAAATTCTTTGTTTCACTCGTTATTGATTATTTATTTTCTCCGAAGTTTAATAATGATATTAAAAAAGTATTTATTTTCTTTAATGATAGTATTCTTAATACCTGTAAAAAGCTATTTTGAAATTTATGTATTTTTTTTTGTCTGCTGCTAAAAGTATCTGACACTAATTTACTGGATTTTTTTTTCTGCGTTGTAAGAATTGTCTTTAGTATACCATGAACCTGTTAAAGTAATAAATAACTTGAGGGATTCCGGGAGATTTAACTAAGGGTATGAAGGACATTTTTACTAGCTGATAATACGATCGATATTATTTTGTAGGTGTAGACTTAAATATTATTATCTTTTTGAGTATGTAACAAATTTTAGATATGTTTTGCTTGTAAGTAAGGATTTAGGAAAAATTTGGAATATTTTTACAATTTTTAAATAATTTTGATTTTATTATTTTTACTTCTTAAGTATGTGTTATGAAAATCCTATTACTTTTGGGGAAAATCGAGCTTAAAAGATGAAAATTGGTAAAAGTTTCGTTTTCAAACTGCTGAACATCCAGGAGAAATTCAACTTGAAGGTAATTCAGTTTTGGGTTTATTAATAATTACTGTCACTTTATGCAAAAATGAAGTATTAGTTTGATAACGAGAGCTTCAAATTCATCAAAAAATTCTGTTTTGGTAGTACAAAATCGATGAAAATTTTTTAGATACTTTTTTTTAATTTTGAAATCTGACTACATTAAACCAAAAACCTCTGCTGCTTCACTCTGAACAGTATTATTTTACTTACTTGCCTTTCTAAATTTCCTATTTTTCCAAAACACTTTTAACTTTTGAAATTAATTAAAGTAGCAAGTCCGAAAATTAAATATTTTAACTAAATTCCATTTAATTTTCCATACAAAAAATTAAAATATGTAAAACTAAAATTAATGTGAAAATTGTCAAGTAATTTTATGATGTTCGACATCTCCTATTGTAATAGAGATATCACAGAAATATGGAAACTATGTAACTGTAGCCGGAATATCTACTCATGCATATCATAAAAGTTATAGCGAAAAGGAGGAAGGATAATAAAGTTTAAATCAACTTATATTATTTGAATATTAATGCATATTTGAATTATTTAGTTATAAACATTTCTAAGAATAACGATTATATTACAATATCAGTCTGTTTTAAAAAATAATTTATTTTAATGACGTATTAAAGAAAATAGTCTTTTACCGAAATTTCAAAGTTTTTCTAGGTTCCATCGAATCTCTAATAAATGCAATTCAATCACTGTGAAATTGGTAATTTTCCTCCCATAAAAAATAACTGCAAAAATGCAAATTACTATTTTGCATATCATAAAACCAACATATGTAAATACAAAGTAAATAAAAACATTAGTAATTTATACAATAATTATTGAAAATCAATAAAAATTTATACATTACACAGTATATTAACTTTCTCTCTCACAGAAAATAATTGCATTAAACAAGGTTATACATTAAGATATTTATTTTAAATGAAAATCTGCATTAATATTTCTCAATCAAAAAAATATTTATACTTGAAAAAACATCACATAATTCAATCAATCAACTAGTAGTACTCAGTAAAAAAAGTTTCATTAATTTTATTATACATTTCCTTGGGAATAAATAGAAAAAAAAAAAATACGTTCCTTTCATCATTTTACGCTTTTTTGCATCGCCATGAGAAAAAAAAAACTGTACTAATTAGTGGAAATTAAATTAATAAGCTTTTTAATTCTCTCTTTTCTCTCATAGTCCTATAAATCTATTAAATTCTTCTTCGGTTTGTCAAAGGAAATGACATTTTTTTTAATGTCGTACGTACCAAACTGCTATACATTTTTTTTACTATGTATAAAAAAATATAAATCACAAAGACATCAACATGCATTAAATTTTTTTGTTTTGTTTTATATGCTAATACATAAATAATTTTTTTTTCGGTTTTTTAATATCAAAAATATATTATCTCTCTGGAGAATTAAAGATTTTTTTTTATATGAATATGGTAAAAGGATATTTTTGCCACTGTATTCATTTTTCGATTTTTATCACACACATATTTTGTCATATTTATAAAATATAAATAACTGTGGAAACAAAAAAAAATTTTTTTTAAACATCACGTGTCAACCATTTTTCTCAATTTACAAGACATAAATTTTTTTTTTTTAGGGAGAGTAGATTTTCGTATTATGAAGAATAATATATATTAACGAAAACAAATAGAGGCGACAAAAATTTTAAATAAACATTAGGATGAATTATTGTTTTTTTGAATTTTTTTTATGCTTATGGGAATTTAAACTTTTTCATTTTTTTGCGCCTGTTTGCGTTTCGCTTAGGATTTTCTCTCCTCAAAATTTCTAAAACTACTCATTCTCCTAAATTTATAATGTTGAAAAGCCTCTTTCAGGCTTAATTTGACTTATATTGCTTTGAAATGCAAACTTTATCCGGAACATTAAAACTATTTTTGAACTAAAAATTCTTCACTTCTTGTGAAATCATTTAATTTTCATATATGTAGAACCAAAACAATAGACGCACTCAATCTTCCTAGTATTAACATAGGTGCAACAGTTTAAATATTCAGTAATCCTATCCTATATCCTATATCCTATATCCTATATATATATAAATCTTTAATTATGTGTGTGTGTGTGTGTGTGTGTCCGAACGTGATAAACTAGAAAACGATAAAAGCTACAGACATAGGGTTTACGGCAAAAGACGGCAAAAATTACGGGTCAAAACATAGACTAGGTTTTATTTTGATTGATAACGACAAAAAAATTTTATGTTGAAAAAACTGAAATTCCAAGAAAAAAGTTTTTATCAAATTTTCAAAAAAAACCAAAAAAACGGAAAACCGAGGAAAAATTTTACTATCAAAGAGAACTTCATTCGATTCGGGCATATTTTTTACGTATCCTCCTAAATTTTCAAGTTAATCGGCTCGATCTGTCAAAAGTTACTATCATTTTTCAAAAATTATAAAAGTTTATGACTAATATTATATATATTTGTAATTCTTACCGGTTACTAATTTAGTAGCTCAATAGAGTAACTAAAAGAAACTTGTACAGGTATTATCAGGGAGAATCCTAGAATTGGTAGTTGAGGGAAGCAACTCCCACTTGCGGATCCTAGGGAAGGGTAATCAAGCTTTGTATCGCTGATCACTAATTATCCACCTGAGTTCCAACGTCCGTAATTTTTATGATTCAGTAAATTTTAGATAATAATTCGGGTAAAAAAGGTTGTTATACAAAATATTGAGTAAGCTAAAACAACATATCTTTGGAAAAATCAAGTTGCAGGGGTCCAGGGGGGCGCAGCCCCCTTGGCGGTTGCCGAGGTGAGCGAAGCGAGCCGGAGGCAGCTAGTATATATATAAATCTTTAATTATGTGTGTATGTGTGTATGTCCGAACGCGATAAACGAGAACACCATAAAAGCTACAGACATCGGGTTTACGGCGAAAGACGGCAAAAATTACGGGTCAAAACATAGGATAGGTTTTATTTCGATTGATAACGACAAAAAATTTTTATGTTGAAAAAACTGAATTTTCAAGAAAAAAATTTTTATCAATTTTTCAAAAAAGACTAAAAAAACTTGAAAACCGAGGGAAAATTTTTTTATCAAAAAGAATTTCATTCGATTCAGGCATATTTTTTACGTATCCACCTAAATTTTCAAGGTAATCGATTCGATCAGTCAAAAGTTACAATCATTTTTCGAAAATTATAAAAGTTTCGGACTAATCTCTCTATATTATAAAATTCTAAACGCTGCCGCCGCCGCCGCCGACATGGGTCATTTGGGCACCCCCCATTTTGGCATGGTACATGTGGACACAATACTGTCAGGCACTTCTAAATTGTTCACTATTATATCACTATAACTGTATTTGATTTATTTCTTCATTGAGACAGACTATAGAATTGATATATTATTGTGTAACGTATAAAATCTATTAACTCTATTTAACTCTATTTGACATAGAAATAAAAGGATATTTAATTAACAAATGAAAATAAAAATTTATTATACTCTTCAATAACTGACAAAAGATATAAAATAGATGTATACACTAATAATGCATCAGATATAAATTATGATGAAGGTACACATTTAGAAATAATAGGCGAATTAAGGAAAACAGGTAAAAATAAAATTATTAAAAAGCATAAAAAATTATTAACTTAATATAATAAATAAATAAATAAAAAACGTACAATATATTTAACTTTGATAACAAATTAATACGAATTGTATCTGACGAAATACTAAGTTTAGAAGAATTAATGGAAGGCCAAGAACTATTAAGAGATGGAAGTATAGATGCTTTTTGAAAATTAAAAAAAAAAATTAATTATTTATAAAAAAATAATTTTATTTATTTTTTATAGATGATAAGAAATTAAAATTTATCAATGGATTTCATATTATTGCATTTAAAATAAATTTTTGTGAAAGAAAAATTAAATATTTAAATTAAAAAAAAAATTATTAGCAAATAAGCTTAAAGTTTTTAGAAAGAATAAAACTTAATTGTCTTTTAATTTCTAATTCTAAACATGGGTCTTTTCACCACGCTTAACGCTTTGCGGGGGTTGGCGCGTGGAGCGCGCAGGGGGCGGAGCTATAATATATATATATAATACTAGCATAGGTGATAGGTGTCACATTTCTTTCTGTTTCTTTTGCTTTAAAAAATCATTTTTCACTGCAAATTTATAATTATGCCAACACATTCAAACTATTGCGTAGTGATTAGAGCAGCGTTGTTATTACAGACAGACAGACAGACAAATAAATGTTCAAATATATATAGTATATAGTATTCAGATATGTACATATAGATGGTTCTAGAATTGACTGAATAAAATAATACCATTTGCGACATTCAAATATTATCAAATTTTCAGAAAATTAAATTTTTTTTCAAAAATAGAAAAAATTTTTTTATTTTAACTTTATTTTGACACTGCAGTTTTATTTAATTTCTTTCATTGGTATGAGCCTCATGATAAAACACATAGACACATAGATAAATTATTAAAAATACCAAAAAAAATGAAAAAAATTTTTTTTACCAGCTTCAAAAATATTTGATAAAATTTTAAAGATACCTCCGTTTTGCATAAAAATTTCAGAGAATACGTAAAACTTAGTGCCGAATCGAATACTACAAAGTGTGATGAAAATTTTTTTCGATAATCTCGAGATATTTCAATTTTTGTTAAAAATTTTAAAAAATTTTATCTAGTTCAAAAACACTAAAAATTAAATATCTCAAAAACCTTGATAGCTGAGCAAATCTATAAACTATGCCACCCGCAGACTTTTTTTCTTTATTTTGACACCGGTTTCATACCAATCGGTTTGGTGGTTCTTGAGTCATTAGGGTACAAACAAACAAACAAACAAACAAACAAACAAACAAACAAACAAACAAATAGACAAATAAATTTTCAGATATATATAGTATTAAGATATATTATATATATTTAGACTGTGCGAAGCACAGTCTATACCCGCGACAAAATGTCGCTCTTGTGCGCACTCGTTAAGGTCACAGTGATCTCCGATCAGGTTCAAAATTTATATATAAGTTAGATATAAGACCAACATGAACTGTATTATTTTTGAACCAAATCGAAAATATAGTACGGAAATTATTATCAATTTACGGGAATAACAGCGTTAAAAACACAAAATGTCGATTATAAGACATAAAACATGATAAAATAAGCACTTTCAGGATGAAAATAATCATTCCAGGTTATAGCGGATACCCTGGAGGTATAATTTTTCATTTTCCGCACAAATATATTTTCCGATTTTCCAAGATGGCGGCCCGATAAATTTGAAAAAATGAACTTTTAATTTTACAAGGGGGTTTTTTAGGGCATGAAGAACAAATATTCGCTGGAAAATATCCAATTTTTCAACCCTAAATATTTCCCGATTTTCCAAGATGGCGGACCAAAAAACTTGAAAAAATGAACTTTTAACTTTACAAGGGAGTTTTTTAGGGCAAGAAAACGAATATTCGGTGGAAAATATTCAGTTTTTTAACCTAAAAAATTTTCCGATTTCCCAAGATGGCGGACCAAAAAACTTCAAAAAATGAATTTTTGACATAAAACATGATAAAATAAGGACTTTTAAGATGAAAATAATCATTCCAGGTAGAAGAGGATACCTTAGAGGTATAATTTTTCATTTTCCACACGAATATATTTTCCGATTTTCCAAGGTGGCGACCCGATAAATTTGAAAAAATGAACTTTTAACTTTACAAGGGGGTTTTTTAGGGCAAAAAAACGAATATTCGGTGGAAAATATTCAGTTTTTTAACCTAAAAAATTTTCCGATTTCCCAAGATAACGGACCAAAGAAATTGAAAAAATGAACTTTTAACTTTACAAAGAGGGTTTTTTAGGGCAAAAAAAACGAATATTCGGTGGAAAATATTCAGTTTTTTAACCTAAAAAATTTTCCGATTTCCCAAGATGGCGGACTAAAAAACTTCAAAAAATGAACTTTTAACTTTTGAGAGGTGTTTTTTAAAGCAAGAAAAACAAATATTCGGTGGAAAATATCCAGTGTTTTAACCTAAAAAATTTTCCGATTTTTCAATATTACGAACCGAGAAACAAAAAAATGAATTTTTAACATTACAAGGGCGTTAAAAACACAAAATGTCAAATATAAGACATAAAGCATGATAAAATAAGGACTTTTAAGATGATAATAATCATTCCAAGTAGAAACGGATACCCTGGGGGTATAATTTTTCATTTTCCACACGAATATATTTTCCGATTTTCCAAAATTACGGACCAAAATACTTGAAAAAATGAACTTTCAACTTTACAAGGGGGTTTTTTAGGCCAAAAAAACGAATATTTGATAGAAAATATTCAGTTTTATAGGCTAAAAAATTTTCCGATTTTCCAAGATAGCGAACCAAAAAACTTGAAAAATAAACTTTTTTAACTTTACAAGGGGATTTTATAGGGCAAAAAAAACGAATATTCGACAGAAAATATCCAGTTTTTTAACCTAAAAAATTTTCCAATTTTCCGATTTAGCGGACCGATTTTCCAAGATAACGGACCAAAAAAATTGAAAAAATGAACTTTTAACTTTACAAAGAGGGTTTTTAGAATAAAAAAAAACGAACTTTCAGTGGAAAATATTCAGTTTTTTAACCTAAAAAATTTTACGATTTTCCAAGATAACAAACCAAAAAACTTGAAAAAATGAACTTTTAACTTTATATAGGGGTTTTTTAGGGCAAGAAAAACAAATATTAGGTGGAAAATATCAAATTTTTTGATCTAAAAAATTTTCCTTGTGTCAATATAACGAACCGAAAAACTCAAAAAAATGAATTTTTGACATTACAAGGGCGTTAAAAACACAAAATATCGAACATAAAACATAAAACTTGATAAATTAAGGACTTTTAATATGAAAATAATCAATCCAGATAGAAGCAGATACCCTGGGGGTAAAATTTTTCATTTTCTACACAAGTATATTCTCCAATTTTCCAAAATGGCGGCCCTATAAATTTGAAAAAATGAACTTTTAACTTTACAAGGGGATTTTTTAGATCAAGAAAAACAAATATTCAGTAGAAAATATCCAATTGTTCAATCATAAATATTTCCCGATTTTCCAAGATGGCGGAACAAAAACTTGAAAAATAAACTAAAATACCATTTTAACTTTACAAAGGAATTTTTTAGGGCAAAAAAACGAATATTCGACAGAAAATATCCAGTTTTTTAACCTAAAAAATTTTCCTATTTTCCAAGATAGCGGACCAATAAAATTGAAAAAATGAACTTTAAACTTTACAAAGGAGGTTTTTAGAACAAAAAAAACAAATATTCAATGGAAAATATTCAAATTTTTAACCTAAAAAATTTTTCGATTTTCCAAGATAACGAACCAAAAAACTTAAAAAAATGAACTTTTAACTTTACATAGGGGTTTTTTAGGGCAAGAAAAACAAATATTCGGTAGAAAATATCAAATTATCATATTATATATATCATACAAAATATCAAATAACAAAATAACATATTCTGTTTAATTTTATGAATTATAAAATAATGAAAAGTCTATATAATTCCGAAAGTTTACTATTAGAGACCGCTAGCGTCGTGCTTTATTATGGTGTTTGTAATTAAGTGTGTCCATAATTAATAATTAATTATGTCCCGATACAGATCCAAATACTATTGATGATCATCAACGTAAAAAATTAATTCAAGAAAATCCATTAATTGTCAGCTATTTTTTTAAAATGAAAGACAATTGGGGATTACATACGTCGGTTTGAGTCGAGTTAAATCAATTAATGATATAATTTTAATAAAAGGTTACAACAAATATCGTTTTGACTCAATACGACTTTCAACATCTTTTAAAGTGAAACAAGCTTTCATGCAATCATTAAACAAAATTAATAAAGCAATTAAAGAATAAAATATTGATTAAAATATTTTTCAAAAAAAAATCATATATAATCAAAAATTAATTAATTAAAGTTATTATTTTGAATATACATATAGCATATAGCAAGAAAAAAAGTAAATCAAAACAGGATATTCTATACTTAAACAAGGATAACAACAAAATAATAGATAAAAAAGAAATTGCATATACATTCAATGAATATTTTACAAACATAGGATTCAGTCTAGCAAAAGATATCAATAATTCGAAGCTAAACATCAAACTAGACCTTCCAGATTTCAATACAAACTCTTTCTTTCTTACTCATACCAACAAAAATGAAATTAAAAACTTGATCATTAATCTTCCAAATAAGACAAGAGATGATGTAGATGGTATCACAGCAAAAACATTTAAAATCATCAATGAATATATTTCTGATCCATTAACATATGTAATTAATCTCTGTATTAATAATAGCATTTGGCCAGACTGCCTTAAACAATCTGAAATTGTTCCAATATATAAAGGCGAGGAGAAGCATACAATTGGCAACTATCGCCCAATTTCCCTAATATCAAACTTAGCCAAAATTCTTGAAAAAATAGTTTACAACAGATTAATTAATTTTATTGAAAAAAATAAAATCATATCAGATACTGAATACGGTTTTGTTAGAGGTAAAGGCACTAAAGAGGCACTTACTGAACTTACAGATAAACTATACTCTGAAATAAATCAGAATAATGCAATTATTACAACTTTTTTTGACCTAAAAAAAGCTTTTGACACAGTAGATCACAAAATCCTACTATAAAAACTATATAGATATTGTATCAGAGACAATACACTTGATTTAATGCGAAATTATCTGTAGAATAGATCTCAAATAGTAAGACTTCAAAATTTTAAGAGTACAACAAAAATAATAAATATTAGAGTTCCTCAAGGGACAATTTTAGGACCTATATTATTTATATTATACATCAATGACCTATTAACAAAGTATAATTTTGTCGTTTCATATGCAGATGATACTGTAATAGTTAGCACTGCTGATACATGGAAACAAACTGAAAAACTAATGAACTCTAGATTACTATTAATCACTAAATGATTTAAAAGTTACAAATTAACCATTAACATCAACAAAACATATTATATGACTTTCGGTTGTTATCATGACAGTGTTCCTGAAAAAAATGCTATTACAATAAAGATAGATGGAATAAATATTGAAAGAGTATATAATGTCAAATATCTCGGAACTACTTTCAACTACAACTTAAAATGGGACTCAAATATCAAGAATATTATAAAAAAGCTGCGATATTTCCTATTTTTATTATACAAATTAATTCACATAGACACAAAAATTAAAAAAATAATGTACTATGCTTTGTGTCATAGTATCTGGACGTATGGTATAACAGCATGGGGTGGTGCCTATAATAAAGAAATCCACCCATTGCAAAATATTTTAAACAGAATACTTAAAAGAATTCCCGAACTAAAAGCAGAAATTCTTGATGTCAAAAACACCTTTAAATTACATTCACTTTTACACCACTATGACAAATGTTCTCAAGACTACAACAAATCAACTAGTAATACAAGAAATAAAAGCCTAACTATTCCTGATATTAATAAAGATATATTTAAAAAAAGCTCCCACTATATAGCCTTAACAAGTTTCAACATGTTAAATCATGATCTTAAGAATATAAATAATACAACATCTAATAACAGCAATTTAAGAAGAGCAAGAAAATCAAGACTGAAAAAACATATTATATCCTTAAAATAATTATACGCATGAACTTTAAATAAATTTTTTTGTAAAAAATAATTATATTTAAATCTTTTAAATTATTTTATATTAATTTGTTATTATATTAAATTGTTATTAGTTTTTTATTGACTTAACTTAATTAAATTTTAAATTTATTAATGTTATTATATTATATTTCAAATTGTTATAATAATTTATTTAATGTATATATTTTTATTCTACTTTATTGTAGTATCCAGAATCCTTACACAGATGGGGTTACCCCGTCTCTTAGGAAAATTTTTTGTAATTTTTGTCTGGTAATAAATAAATAAATAAATAAATAAATACATTTAATTAATTGCTATTATGTAAATAAACACGCTAATACTGTAAATGTACACATACAATATTTTGTACATTAAATATTTATTGTTTATAACAAAATGAGTTTGATTATTTACTTCACCTAATATACCCAATTAATAATAATATTTCAAATAATAAAAATCGTCTGTATTTAGGAATAAATTTAGTGGGTTGTTATGCTTCGCACAGTCTTTAATTGTTAGCAATTATCTAGTTGTAATTCTTACCGGTTACTAATTTAGTAGCTCAATAGAGTAACTAAAAGAAACTTGTACAGGTATTATCAGGGAGAATCCTAGTATTGGTAGTTGAGGGAAGCAACTGCCACTTGCAGATCCTAGGGAAGGGTAATCAAGCTTTGTATCGCTGATCACTAATTATCCGCCTGAGTTCCGACGGCCGTAATTTTTATGATTTAGTAAATTTTAGATAATAATTCGGGTAAAAAAGGTTGTTATACCAAATATTGAGTAACCTAAAACAACATATCTTTGGAAAAATCAAGGTGAAGGGGTCCAGGGGGGCGCAGCCCGCTTGGCGGTTGCCGAGGTGAGAGAAGCGAGCCGGAGGCAGCTAGTTATATTTATATATCTATTTAAACTCTTGAACCTTATATTTTTCACTTTCCCTTTAATATTTAAATATTCAGGAGAAAACTGCTCAGTGAAACCGTTTCGTTTTCTGATAAAAGTTTACTGACTTAACAAATTTTTAAATTATTGGACTTCAAATAACGTAAAAGGAGAATTATTGCAAAATATTTATTGCATAATATTTAATTAACGATAACTCGTTTATTTAAAAAACAAAAGGACATTATTTTATCGAGTAGTTTTTTCCTGAATATTTATGTTTTAAAGATAATTTTAAATACTTCAAACCCTTTAGGCTCAAATGGGCTACTAATGCAAAATATATAAGAGTAGACAAAATCAGTAAAAACAGAAACATAAGATTTTAAGGCTAAGGAAACCCCAGATGAAAAAACTAGTTGTTTCATCGAATTCCTGAGGAAAAAATATATAAGTAAAAATTGCAAATATTATTCAGAAAATTTTTTCTTGAAGACTGCAAAACTTCTAAAAATTGGTCCCCTCATACTTGGTACCCTAAAAAACTAAACAAATGAATTTTTCTCTTGTAAATCGTAGTAAAATGTTAAAATAAATAGTGAGTTCGAATTTTATGGGAAAAATTACTAAGTAATATACGTCTTTTAGTCCAGATTATAACATCATTTGAATCTGCTAGAAAAATCCCAATTTTATGAATTTTTAAAAAACCTAATATTTAACATTTGAACTGGTCTAAGAATATGAAAATTAAAAGAAAAATTATTTTCAACAGAAAGATAGCACTTCAATATATGTAAAATTAAAATAAATAATAAAAAAACCTGTAAAAAAATTAGTAATAAAGAAAATCATTAAAAACAAGACTGATTTTACTATTTTAAAAATGATCCCAAATTGGTTAATTTAGCTTTGGAGCTGTTTTCAGCTGTTTTATGTGATTTCTAAAGCTCACAATTAATGAATTTTATTTTATTTAACTTTTTATTATTACCTTTTAATAATAACTCCTCTTAAAAAAGTTTTAAAAGCTAAATAAGAAATCTTTATTTTTAAAAACGTTTTTTTAACTTTTGAGTTCCCTTAAGACGCTAATAATTAAAAATTTGTATCCTTTTTTTAGAGAAATGCTTTTTTTTAGTAATTTATGAGTACAATACAAGTGAAAAAACGTAAATTTATCGTTTATAATGATTTTAGTTGATTAAAAAAAACTTTCGAAAATTCGTTTTCTTCAAATATTTTGAGCCTTCCAACTCAAAAAAAACTTTTGTACACACAACATTATTTCTGTTCATCGCTTTTTCGTGACTATATATGATCTAAAGAAAACAAAAAAACGTATTAGCAAGTTGTGCGTGAAATTTTTTTTTTTTTCAAAAGGTTGAACACTTAATGGCAATCTTTTGGTTGATTTTCTCAAATATATATATAAATATTAAATACATTTACATTATTATATAAATCTATTTAAAAAATTACTTAATACACTAATGTACATACTTGAAAAAAATTTCACTGTTTTTCAAAGTTATACTGTACTGTAGTAAAGCTGATATAAACACATTTCTATTTATATATCTATATTTAAACTCTTGTACCTTATATTTTTCACTTTTCCTTTAATTTTTAATTACGCAAATAAAAATCATTTACATACACCTATATGTAAATGCACTATATTAAAAATAATCTTTTATAACACTTAAACAATATCTATTGAAAGACTTTCATTTTTTGCGTTAGCTGCTGTACCAATAGGGGGTGATAAAGCAAAAAACAATTTTTTCCAAAAATGCTTTTCGCCCCATTTTAGATAAGTATTCATTTTTAAGTTAGCTCTTAATTCTGGCTGCAATTGATCAACATTTTTAATATCACCATACAATATAATAATAACTTTGGTTAAATTTCCTTTGGTCATTAGATTATGAGCTGTTTTAAATTTTACCATCCCCCAATCACTTGTTATATAGTTTTCTGTTAAAAAAATTATTGTATACTGAGAAACTAAAATTGATCTTATAATATTATCTTGAATAAATTCACCAGGTTCCCAATCACGATTATCAATACATATTCTATAAGGATTCCTACCATTTTCAATTTTCGGTAAGAATTCATTTATTACAAAATCTTCATCTTTGTAAGAGAAACTAAGAAATGCATCAAATTTTTTATTTTTATCTGTTACATCTTTTTGAACCCACCAAAGGCACATATTATTTGAATGTAAAAAAATTTTCAATTTTAGTTTTAATCGAAAATGATAAGCAAGTGCACATTCTAATATGAGACAAACTATTGCTACTGCTAATATAATGCTTAAAAAAAATTCTAAATGCAATAAATAGCCACAATAACCATTTTTAAGTTCTAGTAATAAGATTTTATCATCAAAACATGTGATATTTAGAATTTTACTTTTTTCATCTTCATTTAATTCTTTAAATAATTTGTCGATTGTTGAACAATAACAATTTAGCGGATTGTTGTCGAGGAACAAATTAGCTATTGACCTGAGATATTTTATTAGAAGATTCGTATCAATGAATGAGCCAATAACATTATTTGATAATTTAAGTTCCTGAAAGTACTAATATTAATATTTTTTACTGAAATTAAAAAAAATTAACCTACTTTCAAATTGTAATTCAAAATATTTTCATCAAAATCTTTGATAAAATTATTTGATAAATCTAAATAATTAATTTTATTATAGCCCTCTTTTGTCATGTCAGGAAATGCTTTAAGATTATTTGACTGCAAATTTAGTTCAATTTTTGTTATATTTCTGATATTTAAGAATTTCGGAGCTTTTGAAAGATTTCTATAGGAACAATCAACGATTAAAGAATTATCATATGGTCTAAAAGAACATACACATTCATCAGTTTCGACGCACCAATTTTTGTTATTATTAAAGTAACAACTGAAATTCCGATGATCCAGATTAAAAATACTGACGTTGTAAAGAGGATTCGGTTCACTACAAAATAGATCTTGGGACGTAAATTTAACTGAATTTTTTGTAGTAAATCTTTTAGAAGTTATAGTTTTATAGATGTATTTTAGGAAATCATAAATTTTACAGTAACACTGAATAGCAGCTTTATCATGCTTAATATTTATATGAATTAGTTTACTACTTTCAATGTCGAGTGTTTCCAATAACTGTAAAGAATTTGGAGTAAATTTTGTAACAGTTACATTTACAATTTTATCAGTAAAAAAATCAATATCTATGCTCTGTAATAGAAAAATTATTTATTTAATGTTATTATTATAATTTTTACTACACGTGTTTGTTGTAAATTATTTACATTAACGTCTCGAAATGAATTATTAGTTAGATTTAATTTTTGAATGTTATTATTTGTAATCCAATCACTGGATATTTTGCTAATGTTGTTGCTTGAAAGATACAGATAATTTTACAGTTTGCAGAAGTGAAAAGGTGAATTAGTGATGTTTTTATCATCAGCAAAAGATAATTTATTTTCAGCAAAAATAGCAGCTTTTAGATATTTCAAGTCTTTAAAAGCGTTGTGGCTGATGTGATACAAATTGTTGTCTGAAAAGACAATAGAACTTAACTGTTTTAAACCGCAAAGCATATTCCTATAAAGAAAAATTCATTGTGAGTAATAGAAAAATTAAATTTAAAATTAAAAAAATCTACGTACCCATCAATCGATGTTAAATTATTATAGGATAGAATCAGATCGTGTAAATTTGTTAAATTCCTGAAAATTCTATTTGGTAAATTTTGAATTTTGTTTTTGCTCTTACTTAAAAACCGTAACATAGTGAGATTTTTGAAAGTATTTACAGGTATTATAGATAAATGGTTAGTGTTAAAATTTAGTAATTTTAATTGTACGTTATTCAGAAACAGATTTTCTGGTAATATTTGAATTTTGTTATATTCCAGGTATAACCATTTTAACTCGACGAAATTACTAAATATTTCTAATGGAATACTTGAAATTTTGTTATTACTCAAATGTAAAGTGTCCAAATTTTTGAGACCATTAAAAGATTTCTAAGCCTTTTATATTATTGAAACTTAAATTCAAGATTGGAAGCGTTCCTTAACCATAAAACATATCTTTTTTAATAATGTCTATGCAGTTATTTATTATAATAACCATTTGAATATCGTTGGTAAAATTAAAAAATCCAAAAGGTAAGACTAAACTTATATTATTTAATGATAAAAATGATAAATTAGATAAACCTATTAAAATGTTTTAAAATTTGTTAGTTTTTTATTAGTAAAATTATTGAAAATACTAAAAAATATAATTTACTTTATGGGTCAATATTTGTGAAGTGTATATGACTTTGCATGGATGGGTCTCGGAATGTACTCCAAAGTATGTTTGGTCGAAAGTATATAAAAAAAAAATAATTTTCCCCAATTTTCAGCCTTCTAGAGCCAATCCTCTATTTTTTACAAAGATTTTTGATTTTTTCAATTTTTTGAAAGTTTTAATTTTTGAGAAATTTTTTTAAATTCATTTCTCTCGCAAACACGTACTTTACCATAAAATCTTTTTTCCTTATAGGACCCCATAATTTTTTTATACAAAAAATTTTGAAAAAAAAAATTTCGAAAAATTACATATAAGATGGAGAAATCCTTTAAAACCATAATTCTGGATATTAGTACTTTCATAGAAATAAATTAAGTACTACGTCCAAAAAGAAAAAAAATTATTGTTTTTTTAATCTTTTCATACAAAAAATTTTGAAAAAAAAAATTTCGAAAAATAACATATCAAAGGGAGAAATCCTTTAAAAACGATGATTCTGGATATTAGAACTTTCCTAGAAATAAATTAGGTATTACGTCCAAAAAGAAAAAAAATTATTGTATTTTTTTAATTTTTTTCTTAAAAAAATTTTGAAAAAAAAAAAATATCGAAAAATTACGTATCACATGAAATAATCATTTAAAAACGATAATTCTAAATATTCGTACTTTCGTAGAAAAATATTAAGTACTACATCCTAAAAAAAAAAAAAATTGGCATTTTTTATATTTTTTGGTGGCAAAAATTTTGAGAAAAAAATTTTCAAAAAATTAAGTATCAGGTCCAAAAAATTACTTTTATAGAGGTTCTTAAAACTAGTACTTCCGTGGAAATAAATTAGGTACTACGTCCAAAAAGAAAAAATAAATTTGTATTTTTTGTATTTTTTTGTGAAAAAAATTTTGGGAAAAAAATTTTCAAAAAATTAAGTATCAGATTCGAGATATCGAGTAAAAACCATACTTTCAAATATAAGTACTTTCGTGGAAATAAATGAGGTATTACATCCAAATTAAAAAAAAAAAAAAAAGTACCTCGAGCTTTTTTGGTGAAAAAAATTTTGAAAAAAAAATTAGGTCTTAATGTCGTGTTGGCTGTGAAATATCACCGGTTACAGTGCGACATACATACATACATACATACATACATACATACATACACACACACACACACACACAGACTTTTTTTAAAAACCGGTTTTTTAGCTTCCTGAGGTCTCAAAACGTGCTTATATGCCAAAATATCGAAAATCAAAATTTCACCTATCACAAAGGTTCCTCTATGAGGAACCAAAATTTTTTTAAAATGTTTAGCAACTTATAATCTAATAAAGTGCCAATTTTAAAAAAATTATCTCATTTATTTCTACCCGAAAACCTATCCAGAAAAAGACACCTTTTTTTCCCTCGGGTACGACCTGCCACCTTAAAGGTTTTTACCTAATAAAATAACAATTTATCTGAATTTAAAAAATTTAATGATACATTTAAATATGAGAAAAATAAAAAAAAGTTAATATTTTAAAGAATAATTCATTAATGAATGTTTTAACCGAAGCATCTTTTTGGCGGTGATAAAGTATGAAAATAAATTGAGAATTTGATATGATTGTCTACCAACTTAAATTGATGAAAAAAATTGAGATAAAAAATTACGGTACTTGAAACTATAATGATTCTCAAGTAAAATTAAACAATTAAAAAAATATTAAAATAAATACGAATTTTCATTATTTGTGAAAACGGTTAAAAAACCCGTTCTCAGTTTAATGAAACGGATAATTGCAAACGTAAGTTTTGAAACTTTGGTCGTTTTACAAAAAGCTGAAGACGGATCGTTTGGAAAAATATCCGTTTATGGAAGATTTTCGCAACGATTAAAGTGACCAAACTGAACCGTTTCTAATTTGTCCGTTGGCAACTGAAACGAGAACTGCATGCCAAAATCGCCGTTTTTGCCCACTTATGAACTGAAGCATTAGTAGCAGCTAGTAACACAAACACAAAAATTAGTCATTCAAAATTATGGCATGATAGGTTTGATCACCAAAATTTCGATTAGGTTAAAAATTATTTAAGGAAATCGACAGTTAAGATTAATAATGAAAAGCCATTGTGCGAAGTCTGCGTTTTTGCAAAAAAGAATAGAAGACCATTCCTTAACAGTACAACCACACCAAAAGCAGTAGTAGAATTAATTCATACCGCTAAAAAGACAGACAAAGAAAGTGAAGAAAATTCTAAAGAAATTATTAAAGAAAATATAGAAAATGCTAAAGAAAATGAAATAAACATTAAAAAAAAAATGAAAAAAACCTTATAGAAAGAAAACTTGAACTGGATATATTAAATTTCCATTTAATTTTTAATTACACAAATAAAAATTATATACAAACACCTATATGCAATTGCACTATTTTAAAAAATTATTCTTATATAACACTTTCAGGAATATCTATTGATTTTGCGTTAACTAGTGTATCCATAGGTGGGGCTAAAGCAAAAAACAATTTTTTCCAAAAATGTTTTTCTCCCCATTTTAGATAAGTATTCATTTTTAAGTAAGCTATTAATTCTGGCTGCAAATGATCAACATTTTTAATATCACCATACAATATAATAATAACTTTGGTTAAATTTCCTTTGGTCATTATATTATGAGCTGTTTTAAATACTACCATCCCCCAATCACTTGTTATATAGTTTTCTGTTAAAAAAATTATTGTTTACTGAGAAACTAAAATTGATCTTATAATATTATCTTGAATAAATTCGCCAGTTTCCCAATCACGATTATCAATACATATTCTATAAGGATTCCTACCATTTTCAATTTTCGGTAAGAATTCATTTATCACAAAATCTTTATCTTTGTAAGAGAAACTAAGAAATGCATCATATTTTTTATTTTTATCTGTTACATCTTTATGAACCCACCAACGGCACATATTATTTGAGTGTAAAAATATTTTCAATTTTAAATTAATTGAAATAATAACAACCTTTACGAGCAAGTTCTTGATTTAATTTATTAAGATGTTGATAAAGTCCAAGCTTTCGACTCACATGGAGTCTTTATCAAGGTATATGATGTTAAATAGTTAAATTAAATATCATAAAATTTTGACATTGATAAAAATCTTTAGACAACAATAACAGCAGAAAAAATCATCATCAATACATACTAAGATTGATTTAACTTTTTGTTTTTTAATTTGTAATTTATTTAATATTTTTGATTATAAAGTGACTTTTTATACAGTATTTTTAATTAAATATATGTAATGATTAGGATTAAGAAAAGATTTTTATCAATGTCAAAATTTTATGATATTTAATTTAACTATTTAACATCATATTCCTTGATAAAGACTCCATGTGAGTCGAAAACTTGGACTTTATCAACATCTTAATAAATTAAATCAAGAACTTGCTCGTAAAGGTTGTTATTATTTCAATTAATTTAAATACTCTCCTTGTCATCGAGCGATACAATAAATTTTGAATATTAATTAATATTCATTATTAGTTATTTTCAATTTTAGTTTCAATCAAACATGATAAACAAGTGTATTTCCTAATATGAGACAAAATATTGCTACTGCTAATATAATGCTTAAGAAAAATTCTAAATGCAATAAATAGCCACAATAACCATTTTTAAGTTCTAGTAATGAGATTTTATCATCAAAACATGTGATATTTAGAATTTTACTTTTTTCATCTTCATTTAATTCTTTAAATAATTTGTCGATTGTTGAACAATAACAATTTAGCGGATTGTTGTCGAGGAACAAATTAGCTATTGACCTGAGATATTTTATTAGAAGATTCGTATCAATGAATGAGCCAATAACATTATTTGATAATTTAAGTTCCTGAAAGTACTAATATTAATATTTTTTACTGAAATTAAAAAAAATTAACCTACTTTCAAATTGTAATTCAAAATATTTTCATCAAAATCTTTGATAAAATTATTTGATAAATCTAAATAATTAATTTTATTATAGCCCTCTTTTGTCATGTCAGGAAATGCTTTAAGATTATTTTACTGCAAATTTAGTTCAATTTTTGTTATATTTCTGATATTTAAGAATTTCGGAGCTTTTGAAAGATTTCTATAGGAACAATCAACGATTAAAGAATTATCATATGGTCGAAAAGAACATTCACATTTATCAGTGTCGACGCACCAATTTTTTTTATTATTAAAGTAACAACTGAAATTCCGATGATCCAGATTAAAAATACTGACGTTGTAAAGAGAATTCGGATCACTACAAAATAGATCTTCGGACGTAAATTTAACGAATTTTTTGTATTCAATCGTTGAGAAGTTATAGTTTTATAGATGTATTTTAGAAAATCATAAATTTTACAGTAACACTGAATAGTAGCTTTATCATGCTTAATATTTATATGAATTGGTTTACTACTTTCAATGTCGAAGGTTTCCAATAATTGCAAAGAATGTGGAGTAAATTTTGTAACAGTTACATTTACAATTTTATCAGTCAAAAAATCAAAATCTATGCTCTTTAATAAAAAAATTATTTATTTAATTTTATTGTTATGTTTTAGTATATTATGTATCAAGGGCGTAAAAGTTTTGGCATAAATGTGAGCACTAGCGCAAGAGCTCGGTGAAGCCGAGCATGCGTGATATGTATTCACACTCTTTTCTAAAGTATTTCGCCCATGGTGCTTACGATATTTTTTGCCCTCATATAATTTTGCCCTCAGGATGAGTTCAAAATAATTTTTACGCACAGGAGGGCAAAAATTATAATTCTGGTTTGTTGTAAATTATTTACTTTAACAACTCGAAATGAATTGTTAGTTAGTTTTAAGCTACGAATGTAATTATTTGTAATCAACCACTATATATTTTGCTAATGTTGTTGCTTTAAAGATCCAGATAATTTAAAAGTTTGCAATAATGAAAAGGTGAATTAGTGATGTTTTTATCATCAGCAAAAGATAATTTATTTTTAGCAAAATAAGCAATTTTTAGCATTTTTAAGTCTTTAAAAGCGTTGTGGCTAATGTGATACAAATTGTTGTCTGAAAAGACAATAGAACTTAACTGTTTTAAACCGCAAAGCATATTCCTATAAAGAAAAATTCATCGTGTATAATCGAAAAACTAAATTTAAAAATAATAAAAATTACGTACCCATTAATCGATGTTAAAATGTTATAGGATAGAATCAGATCGTTTAAATTTGTTGAATTCCTGAAAATTCCATTTGGTAATTTTTGAATTATGTTTTTGCTCATATTTAGAGATGTTCAATAGCTGAGTAGTAGACTGTATAATGTATTAGAAATTAGGACTTTGGTGATGATAAAATAAATAAGTTGATAAAAAATATAATAATTTAAGTAGCAAAATAACTATAAAACTTTATTAGATAAGAATGTGTACTGCTACTTTAACTATTGTCCTAAGACTGGGCGCTGTGCGCCGTTACTCAAGGCACGCGCTTACTTTCTGTGCACACACGCGCGCATACTTATAAACGTATATATCCAATATATTATTTGACTATTAATATTATGTGTATTATTATAATGTAATATTTAACATTCTCCCCCCTTTTAA
This sequence comes from Anagrus nilaparvatae, assembly GCA_022575985.1. NCBI lineage: Eukaryota > Metazoa > Arthropoda > Insecta > Hymenoptera > Mymaridae > Anagrus > Anagrus nilaparvatae. Next base: position 9,579,943 of record JAKSXM010000165.1, read on the forward strand.
TTTATTTGCAGAGAAAATAAATTAATAATTAAAAAATTTACTAGTTAATGTACATATTTAAAAAAAAATTATCCCATATATTTTTTTTTTAAAACAAAATAAATTATTATACACATTTTTTTTTTAAAAAATAAATAAATAAAATATTGTATACACTTTTTTTATAACAGTTTTTTCGTAAAATATATTTTAAAATTATCACACATACATTCAATTAATTTTTTACATATAGTTTTCATTAATTTCACATTATCACAGTAGAAGTATCTATAAATTTGTGTTATCTATTTTTTTTGAAAGTAAAATCAGTTTGTTTATGGGTCTAGTTAATTCAGTTGTAGCGGTTTTTTATTTAACAACTCTTACTAAACCATCACTCCCTGGGCAAATTTCCATAACCTGTGCGAAAGGCCATTTAGCCGGTGGAGATTATTGTAAAAATCAGTACAATGTCTCCTATTTTTAAATTATTTTGAGCAAAATTCCATTTATTACGAGTTTGCAACGACTGCAAATATTCATGTAACCACTTATTCCACCATTGTTGTAAAAAATATTGAATCTTACGCCAAATTAATAATGGAGGTTTAGAATTTAAGTGATTAGGTTCAGGTAAAACATGAGCTGGTTTTTTTGATTTTGCAATTAATTGAAAAGGAGACAAAATTTCTAAATCACTAATATCGTCATTCAAAGGCAGGAGCGGTCGCGAGTTCAAACAGGCTTTTACCTGTTTTAATAAGGTATAATAACTTATATCCGGTTTGTGAAAACACAACCCAAATGCATGGAACATGTTTACTTCCAAATGAGGACTAGATATAATACAAATGTTACTCAACATTACAATACAATTTTCTATTGTTGTAATTTGTAATTATCACCTTACTAGTTGTTAAGATTCTAAACCCAAACTATTTTGATTCCCTAAACCTGAATTATTATAAGCCCCTGAACCTGAATTATTCCAAGTCCCTAAATCGATATTATTCTAAGTCTATAAACCTGTATTATCCTAAGTCCTTAAGCCCAGATTTTTCAAAGTCTTTTAAAAGTATTTTATTTATTTATATATACTTCCCTAATTATTCTAAGTCTTATTTGACCCCCCCCCCCCCCTTAAATAGGACAAATTTGACCCCCCACCTTAAAAAGGACAAATTTGACCCCCACCCCTTAAAAAGGACAAATTTGACCCCCCCCCTTAAATAGGACAGATTTGACCCCCCCCCTTAATTTTCAAGTTCTGAAGTACCCCCTCCCTATAAACATGTTCCATGTTAAAAATGACTAAAAGTAAGTATTTGTTCTCCTAATACTTTTTTTAAATGAAGTTTAGCCGATTTAACGGCAGCTTCCCAAATGCCACCAAAATTTGGAGCAGATAGTGGAATGAAATGCTATTTTACATTTTCAAACTCTAAGGCATAAATTATTTCGTTTAAATATTTGAACCTTTAACAAATAGATCAGAAATTTCTTTTGAAACTCCAACGAAAGTTGTACCGTTATCGCTGTAAATCTCTCGACATTTACCCCTAACTGAGATAAATCGTCTAAAAGCGGCTAAAAAATCTGAACTATTATAACTTTCCACTAATTCTATATGTACAGCCTTGGTGACTAGACATACAAATAAAGCTATATAAGCTTTATATGTTTTTATACCTCTAAATTTTGAAGCTTTGATGTTAAAAGGTCCTACATAATCAATTCCTGAATAAGTAAATGCATCAGTGCCTGTATTAAATCTAACGGCTGGTAAATTACCCATTTTTTGATACAGAGTACTTAATATCTGATGCATGTTGTACAATTTCTTATAACTTTTTTGACTAAGTTGCGACCATTAACAATCCAATATTGTTGTCTTATAGTAGAAAGTGTCAGTTTAATACCAACATGGATAGTTTGAATTCAATGAACATAACGAGTAATTAATAAAGACAAATTTGATGTGTAAGGAAGTATAAAAGGATGCATTTCTTCGAAATTTAATAATTCGTTGCATAAATGACCACCTACTCTCAGAAGATTATCTCTAAAAAATGGATCTAGTTTTCAAAGATTATCGGTTTTTTGTAATCGATTATTCTTCCGCAATTGATGTATTTGTTTGAAAAAGTAAAAATGTTGTTCTAAATATATCAGAGTTAATTTAGATCTTAGTAATTCAAAAATACTTAAAGATTTAATTTTTACGGAATTAAATTCGATATAATTACGTTCTTCAGTAGACCTTACGTCAAACCATGCGTTAGATAACAACTTTGATTTATTGAGTAATGGAGATTTAATATTTATTAATAAATTATAAATGAATCTTAGAACATATCCTGTAACTATAACTAATTTATTTAAACTTGAAAATTTATTAATTAATTCCCATTGATTAAATTTCCTGACAAGGTTTACTTCATGACAATATAATGTGGTAGAAAATGAACCTATTTCAACATTATTGGGTTCAGAAATCATTTGAAAAGCTTCAGATGAGTCAGATAACCATTTTGGACCTTAAAACCATAAATTAAAATTTAAAAAATCATTAGATTTTAATCCACGAGATGCACAGTCAGCGGGATTATCGGTTGATTTAACATGTCTCCATTGAGCTTTAGGCCCTAGGTCATGAATTTTTGAACATTGATTGGCTATAAAAGTAGTCCACTTGGAAGGATGTTCCCTAAGCCAATATAAAACGTCTTTAGAATCACTCCATAAATGACAAGTATAGTTTTTTAACTTAATTTCGTCAACTATTTGATTTACTAGTTTTGATAATAAAACTACTGCCATCAATTCTAACTTGGGTATTGTAAGAATCTTTTTGATTGGTGAGACTTTAGTTTTTGCTTAAAGTAAGGATATGAAGACTTCTCCATCTTTCACGATTCTTAAATAAACTACTGCAGCGTATGCAAATTTAGATGCATCAGAAAAACCATGTATCTCAACTATTTCATCTCCGGGATCAAAATTCAACCATCGATTGAATTATAAAGTATCGAGGCATTGTAAATTATTATACCATTGTAACCATTCATTTAGAAGATCATTAGGAATAACACAGTCCCATTCTACTTTACGTACCCAGAGTTTCTGCATAAGCATTTTTGCTGAAACTATAACAGGAGATAGCCAGCCTAGAAGATCAAAGATTTTTGAGATATTGGATAGTATTACGCGTTTACCTATGGTTTTTTTGAATTTTGAGAAATCAACAAGATTTATTTTGAAGAAAAAATAGTCATCTTTGGGACACCATTGTAAACCTAATACCCCTAAACTAAAATTGTTGTTAAAATCTGATCCTAATTTATCTACTCTATCACAAATATCAACTTCCTCTAATATTTTACTATCATTTGATAAGATATTATGTAGTTCGAAACCTCCTAACTTGCAGATTTCCTTTAATTGTTTTAACTTTTCAATACTCTCTTCTAAAGTATAGCCACCTGATATGGTATCATCCATATAAACCTCGTCATATAAAACACTAGCACCAAGAGGAAATTTTGAACGTTCGTCTTCCGCCAATTGTTTCAAACAGCGAATTGCTAAGTATGGACTTGAAACTAATCCGTATGTTACGGTTTCTAATAAATAAACTTTAATCGGTTGAGATTTGTCAAAACGCCATAAAATAGCTTGAAAATATTGATCATCTACATGAACTCTAATCTGTCTAAACACTTGCTTAATATCACAAATAAAAACATATTTGTATTTTCGCCAGGATAAAATTAACCCAGATAAATCTGATAGTAAATTTTCACCAGTATGGCAAACATTATTAATGGATAAGCCATTTTCTGCTTCTGCTGATCCATTAAAAACTGTTACTGCTACTTTGACTATTGTCCTAAGACTGGGCGCTGTGCGCCGTTACTCAAGGCACGCGCTTACACTCTGTTCACACACGCACGCATACTTATAAACGTATATATCTAATATATTATTTGACTATTAATAATATGTGTATTATTATAATGTAATATTTAACAAGAGAGCTTAGCATGTAGAGATTTTTGAAAATATTTGCAGGCATTGTACATAAAAGGTTATTGTTCAAATGTAAAGATTTTAAATTTTCGTTATTCAGAAACAGATTTTCAGGTAATATTTGAATTTCATTATATTCCAGGTATAACCATTTTAACTCGAGTAAATTACTAAATATTTCTAATGGAATACTCGAAATTAAATTATTATTCAAATATAAAGTGCCCAAGTTTTTAAGACCATTAAAAGATCCTATTTCTAAGCCTCTTATATGATTGTAAGTTAAATCCAATATTGAAAGCATTACTAAACCATAAAACATCTTTTTTGATAATTCCTATGCAGTTATTTGTTATAAAAAGCCATTGAAGATTGTTGGTAAAATTAAATAACACAAGAGGTAATATTAAACTTACATTATTTAATGATATATCTGATAAATGACATAAACCTATTAAAAAAGTTTAAAATATGCTATTAATAAAATTAATGAAAATACTAAAAAATATATTTACTTTATACCTTTTATAAGATCGTTATTAATGTGACCAATATTTATATTATGTATTTGAAGCCTTCTCAAATCAGGAAAATTTTTAAAACCATCGTTTTTAAAAGGAACTCCAAGTTTTTTAACTGAAATATGTATAATGTAACGACTACCATCTTCATCCAAAAACATAACTCTTATTTTTACACTAAATTTTATAACTGTAAAAGTTAATTTTTTGACAATCACAATCATTTTCATTTTTACAGTAAAATTTTGTTTTTGAAAATGTTCCATCAATTAATATTATTAAGAAAATGTAAAATAAATAAATTTTAGATTTATAAAGCCTCAAAGAATAAATTGTTTCTATATTTTATATATTAAAATTATATTGTACTCTGATTTACACTTGCATTATACTGAAAATTTTATTTTAAATATAAATTTTTATTTTGTTATGTAACACTAAATTCGTTATTAAAATAAAAATTAATTTAATAAAAAGAAATGCTTAACAGTATAGATAAAAAATTATTATTGAAATATGGAATTTAAAATCAATAGTGTCTCTTAGGGCCTTGATTCTTTATTTTTTTCATTTGGTAGAGTATAAAAACGATAACTGAAAACTTTAATTTGCCATTCAATAAAGGTTAAAAAGCAGCTTAATGTATTGTTAAAGTATTATTGCTTGACAAAGGTACTATTTTAAATTGTCAAAATACTAGCTTTCCTAAAATCATTGGATTTAATTAAGCTTTTTATGTTTGATAAATCTGCGAAATGAATAGAGAATCTAGGCCCCCTTCTTTGATAAACATTGGATTTTATTATTTTTATCATAATTTAAAAAAAAATGTAAGTAAAAATCAGATCAACGTAATAATGTTTTTAAAAAAAATTTTAAATAACCAAACTAAAAATTTGATGCTGAGTTTCAATTTCACTGGTTTTTATACAAGTCTATCAAAATTTTTCTCATGAAAGATTTTAAACGAAAATATTTAATAAGCACGTTTACTTGAACAGGGAAAATTTTTTTGGAAAACCCTGGTGTATCAGTTAAAGTTAAAATTAACGTTAATGTAGGGTTGCTTTAACGTTCATTCAGGGTAGATTTAACATTAATTTAATGTTAAATTGAACGTAAAATTTAACTTTAAAAATATCGCGAAAAATTGAAAAAAAAAATCTTTATAATTTTGCATTTTTTAATTTTGCTAATACAATTGTAATTATGGAAATTTCCCTGATGCTTCTAAAATAAAGCATCATTGCTATTTTTAATCAATATTCATTAATATGTCTTTTTACGACTAAATTTTTTAATCAAATATTCGTTCAAACATTAGAAATTTAAAATTTATCGTTAAAATTTAACGTTAAATTTAACGTAAAAAAAGCATCCCTCACAATAATCAAAGTTTTAGAAACATTTTTTTAATAAGCCATTAAAATGATTCAAGTTTCCGCAGAAAAATGTTTCCAAATTTTTTATTAATATTTTAGGTCGTTTCATCGGCCCCTACTTTTTTCCCTAAAAAATTGCTTTTTAGCGTATTTACATTTGGTGTAAAAAAATAAAAAAAATTTAGTATTTTCTTCATTTTTTTATTTTGTTAACAGATCACTGAAATTTACACAAAATGAAATAACAGATGAAACCGGACTCGTAGCTGTAGATACTCGAGGCCTTAGTAAATACTGGAATTTATGGAAGCGTAAGAGACGAATTTTGGATTCTAGATTTAGCTGCTTCAAAACACATAAGTTCGCAATTACATCGACTCTCAAATCTCGTAAATACAAAGCCAAGACCAGCCAAGTTAGGTAATAGCAGCATGTTTTAAGCAGAAGAAAAAGAAAATATTAATTTTCAAATATAATGGGAAATTTTGGGAGCGGACTTACCTAGCCGACTCGGGAGTCTTTCATGTACCTCAGGTAAATTTAAACTTGTTTTCCTTGGACGTGATTTTAAATAAAAAAGAAAAAATTCACTTTTCTCGAAGTATAATGAATTTTTACAAAAATAATAAAATTGTTGCCGTTGCAGAAAAACCATATAATAAACATTTATTTATAATTAAATTAAAGATTGAAAATAAAGTAACTGAAGCATTAGTAGCAGCTAGTAAACTCAAATATTAGTGATTCAAAATTATGGCATGATAGGTTTGATCACCTAAGTCCTATCAAAATTTCGATAAGGTTAAAAATTATTTGAGAAAAAATACAGTTAAGACTAATAATGAAAAGCCATTGTGCGATGCCTGCGTTTTTGCAAAAAAGGATAGAAGACCGTTCCTTAAAAGTACAAACACCAAAAACAATAGGAGATTTAATTCATACCGCAAAAAGGATAGAAAAAGAAAGTGAAGAAAATTCTAAAGTAAATATGAAAGAAAATGGAAAAAATTCTGTAAAAATAAAATAAAAATTTAAAAAAACGAAGAAAATCTTACAGAAAATGGTAAAAATAAAAAAGAAAATGAAGAAAATATTTTAAAAAATTGAGATAATATGAAGAAAATCAACCTGAAGAAAATGCAGAAAATATTGAAGAAAATACAGTAAGTGTTAAAAATATAAACCAGAAAAAAATGTAGAAAATATTGAAGAAAATTTAGAAAATACTAATGAAAATAAGTCTGAAGAAAATGTAAAAAATATTGAAAAAATTTTGTCTAAAAATTTATTGCAAATTAATCATAAAAATATTCGCTAAGAAATCGCAAGGCACCAGACTTTTCTGGCAGTATTATGCAGAAATCATTTTTAAAATTAATAAAAAGGAAGCAGGAATCGAAAATTTATACATAGCTGAAAGTGAACTGCAGAAATTTAATTAGTGTTTATCGCATAAAGCCTTAATCAAAAATAAAAATTTAGCAGATCGTGATTTGATTATGAAAGTTAGAGATCAAGCAATAAAGAAAAATAAAACATCAAAAATCGTAAAACCACGTCCTAAGTGAAGATTTGCAGAAAAAGTTGGTTTAAAAGTCTAAAAGCACCCTTTGGAATAGAATAAAAAGGGTAACCAACCATTCAAAAGAAACCTTAGAACATGGTTTATTGTATAAAAATAAAAGTGAAAGTTTAAAGATAAAAGTATTTAGTTTTGCGGATTCCAAGGGAAATGAAATTACGCGAGATTTTATCAGGTTACGCAAAAATGTTAATCTAAGTTTTTTAATTTTGAGAATTTAAAAAGTCAAAATTAGCAGGCGGATAACTGTAGCTCACTGTTATTCAAAGTTATACAGTACTGTGGTAAAGCTGATTTAAAAAAATTATTATTCTATATAAAGTTCATACATTTATAACAACGAAAAAATTTTTTTATATACGTTATGTAGAAAATTATTATAATTAATATAAATTCTAATATGTACATTTTAAAAATTTTGCAAATAAAGACATTTATATTTATATTTCTATTTAAACTCTTGAACTGGATATTTTTCACTTTCCCTTTAATTTTTAATTACACAAATAAAAATCATTTACATACACCTATATGCAAATGCACTATGTTAAAAATTATTCTTATAAAACACTTTCAGCTATTCCTATTAAATTTGCGTTAACTTGTGTATTCATAGGTGGTGCTAGAGCAAAATACAATTTTTTCCAAAAATGCTTTTCGCCCCATTTCAGATAAGTATTCATTTTTAAATAAGCTCTTAATTCTGGCTGCAATAGATCAACATTTTTAATATCTCCATACAATATAATAATAACTTTGGTTAAATTTCCTTTGGTCATTAGATTATGAGCTGTTTTAAATTCTACCATCCCCCAATCACTTGTTATATAGTTTTCTGTTAAAAAAATTATTGTACACTGAGAAACTAAAATTGATCTTATTATATTATCTTGAATAAATTCACCAGGTTCCCAATCACGATTATCAATACATATTTTATAAGGATTCCTACCATTTTCAATTTTCGGTAAGAATTCATTTGTTACAAAATCTTCATCTTTGTAAGAGAAACTAAGAAATGCATCATATTTTTTATTTATATCTGTTACATCTTTTTGAACCCACCAAAGGCACATATTATTTGAATGTAAAAATATTTTCAATTTTAGTTTCAATCGAAAATGATAAGCAATTGCACTTCCTAATATGAGAAAAAGTATTGCTACTGCTAATATAATGCTTAAAAAAAATTCTAAATGCAATAAATAGCCACAATAACCATTTTTAAGTTCTAGTAATGAGATTTTATCATCAAAACATGTGATATTTAGAATTTTACTTCGTTCATCTTCATTTAATTCTTTAAATAATTTGTCGATTGTTGAACAATCACAATTTAGCGGATTGTTGTCGAGGAACAAATTAGCTATTGACCTGAGATATTTTATTAGAAGATTCGTATCAATGAATGAGCCAATAATATTATTTGATACATTAAGTTCCTGAAAGTACTAATATTAATATTTTTTACTGAAAGTGACAAAAATTAACCTACCTTTAAATTGTAATTCAAAATATTTTCATCAAAATCTTTGATAAAATTATTTGATAAATCTAAATAATTAATTTTATTATAGCCCTCTTTTGTCATGTCAGGAAATGCTTTAAGATTATTTGACTGCAAACTTAATTCAATTTTTGTTATATTTCCGATATTTGAGAATTTCGGAGCTTTTGAAAGATTTCTATAAGAACAATCGACGATTAAAGAATTATCATATGGTCTAAAAGAACATACACATTCATCAGTTTCGACGCACCAATTTTTATTATTATTAAAATAACAACTGAAATTCCGATGATCTAGATTAAAAATACTGACGTTGTAAAGAGAATTCGGTTCACTACAAAATAGATCTTCGGACGTAAATTTAACTGAATTTTTTGTAGTCAATCTTTGAGAAGTTTTAGTTTTATATATGTATTTTAGAAAATCATAAATTTTACAGTATCACTGAATAGCAGCTCTATCATGCTTAATATTTAAATGAATTGGTTTACTACTTTCAATGTCGAGTGTTTCCAATAACTGCAAAGAATGTGGAGTAAATTTTGTAACAGTTACATTTACAATTTTATCAGTCAAAAAATCAAAATCTATGCTCTGTAAAACAAATTATTTATTTAATTTTATTATTACGTTTATTATTATTATACTGGTTTGTTGTAAATTATTTACTTTAACGTCTCGAAATGAATTATTAGTTAGATTTAATTTTCGAATGTTATTATTTGTAATCCAATCACTGCATACTTTACTTATGTTGTTGCTTGAAAGATCCAGATAATTTAACAGTTTGCAGAAATGAAAAGGTGATTTAACGATGTTGTTATTATCAGCAAAAGATAATTTATTTTCAGCAAAAATAGCAGCTTTTAGATTTTTCAAATCTTTAAAAGCGTTGTGGTTAATGTGATACATATTGTTGTCTGAAAAGACAATAGAACTTAACTGTTTTAAACCACGAAGCATATTCCTTTGAAGAAAAATTTATTGTGTATAATCGAAAAATTAAATTTAAAATTAAAAAAATTTAGGTACCCATCAATCGATGTTAAATTGTTATAGGATAGAATCAGATTGTTTAAATTTGTTAAATTCCTGAAAATTCCATTTGGTAAATTTTGTATTTTGTTTTCGCTCATACTTAAAAAGCGTAACATGTTGAGATTTTTGAAAGTATTTGCAGGTATTATAGATATATGGTTATTGTTTAAATTTAATAATATTAATTGCACGTTATTCAGAAACAGATTTTCTGGTAATATTTGAATTTCGTTATTTTCAAGGTATAACCATTTTAACTCGAGTAAATTACTAAATATTTCTAATGGGATACTTGAAATTTTGTTATTACTCAAGTGTAAAGTGCCCAAGTTTTTAAGTCCATTAAAAGATCCTATTTCTAAGCCTCTTATATTATTGTAAGTTAAATCCAAGATTGAAAGCATTTCTAAACTATAAAACATATCTTTTTTGATAATTTCTATGGAGTTATTTATTATAACAAGCACTTGAATATTGTTGGTAAAATTAAAAAATCCAAGAGGTAATATTAAGCTTACATTATTTAATGATATATGTGATAAACTGCATAAACCTATTAAAAAATTTTACAATATGCTATAAATAAAATTAATGAAAATACTTAAAAATATATCTTACTTTATACCTTTTATAAGATCTTTATTAATGTGACTAATATTAATATTATGTATTTGAAGCCTTCTCAAATCAGGAAAATTTGTAAAATCTTCGTTTTTTAAAGGAACTCCAAGTTTTTCAACTGAAATATATATAATGTAACCACTACTATCTTCATCCAAAAACATAACTCTTTCATTTTTACACTGAATTTTATAAGTGTAAAAGTTAATTTTTTGACAATAACAATCGTTTTCATTTTTACAGTAAAATTTTGTTTTTGAATATGTTCCATCAATTAATATTATTAAGAAAATGTAAAATAAATAATTTTTAGATTTATAAAGCCTGAAGGAATAAATTGTTTATATATTTTATATTTTAAAATTATATTCTACCCTGATTTACACTTACATTATACTGGAGATTTTATTTTAAATATAATTTTTTTTTGTTATGTAAAACTAAATTCGTTATTTAAAATAAATATTATTTTAATAAAAAAAATTGCTTAACAGGATAGATAAAAAATTATTATTGAAATATGGAATTTAAAAATCGATAGTGCCTCTTAGGGCCTTGATTCGTTATTTTTTTCATTTAGTAGAGTATAAAAACGATAACTGAAATCTTTAATTTGCCATTCAATAAAGCTTAAAAAGCAGCTTAATGTATTGTTAAAGTATTATTGCTTGACAAAAGTACTTTTTTAGATTGTCAAAATACTAGTTTTCCTAAAATCATTGTATTTAATTAAGCTTTTCACGTTTGATAAATCTCCGAAATGAATAGAGAATCTAGGCCCCCTTCTTTGATAAACTTTTGATTGTATTATTTTTATTCAAATTAAAAAAAATATGTAAGTAAAAATCAGATCTAAGTAAAAATCAGACCAAAATAAAAATGTTTTTAAAATAAATTTCAAAATAACCAAACTAAAGATTTGATGCTGAACATCAATTTTACTGGTTTTTATACATGTCAATCAAAATTTTTCTCATGAAAGATTTTAAAGAAAAATATTTAATTAGCGTATTTACTTAAACAGGGAATATTTTTTGGAAAACCCTTGTGTATCAGTTAAAGTTAAAATTAACGTTAATTTAGGGTTTCTTTAACGTTAAGTCAAGGTAGATTTAAATGTTAAATTGAACGTTAAATTTAACATTAAAATTATCGCGAAAAATTGAAGAAAAAAATTCTTTATAATTTTGTATTTTTTAATTTTGCTAATCCAATTGTAATTATGGAAATTTTCCTGATGCTTCTAAAATAAAGCATCATTGCTATTTTTAATCAATATTCATTAATATGTAATTTCACGATTAAATTTTTTAATCAAATATTCGTTCTAACATTAGAAATTTAAAATTTATCGTTAAAATTTAACATGAAGAAAGCATCACACATAATAAACAAAGTTTTAGAAAAATTTTTGTAATAAGCCATGAAAATGATTCAAATTTCCGCAGAAAAATGTTTCCAAACGTTTTATTAATATTTCCGGTCGTTTCATCGGCTCCGACTTTTTTCCCCAAAAAATTGCTTTTTAGCATATTTACAGACATTTGGTGTAAAAAAATAAAAAAAATTTAGTATTTTCTTCATTTTTTTATTTTGTTAACAGATCACTGAAATATGCACAAAATGAAATAACAGATGAAACAGGACTCGTAGCTGTAGGTGCTCAAGGGGCCTTAGTAAATACTGAAATTTATGGAAGCGTAAGAGACGAATTTTGGATTCTATATTTAGGTGCTTCAAAACTCATAAGTTCGCAAATACATTGATTCTCAAATCTCGTAAATATAAAGCCAAGACCAGCCAAGTTAGGTGATGGCAGCATGGCTTATGCAGAAGAAAAAGAAAGTATTAATTTTCAAGCATATAATGGCAAATTTTGGAAGCGGACTTACCTAGCCGACGCGGGCGTCCTTTATGTACCTCAGGTAAATTTAAACTTGTCTTCCTTAGGCGTGGTTTTGAATAAAATAGAAAAAGTTCACTTTTCTCAAAGTAGAATGAATTTTTACAAAAATAATAAAATTGTTGCCGTTGCAGAAAAACCATATAATAAACATTTATTTATAATGAAATTAAAGATTGAAAATAAAGTAACTGAAGCATTAGTATCAGCTAGTAACAAACTCAAAAATAGTGATTCAAAATTATGGCATGATAAGTTTGATCACCAAAATTTCGATCAGGTTAAAAATTATTTGAGAAAAAATACAGTTAAGATTAATAATGAAAAGCCATTCAGCAATGCCTGCGTTTTTGCAAAAAAGGATAGAAGACCGTTCCTTATATATATAAAAATTATTATTCTATTTAAAGTTCATACATTTATATCAATGAATAAAATTTTTTGTATACGTTATGTGTAAAATTATTATAATTATTATAAATTCTATTGTGTACATTTTAAAAATTTTGCAAATAAAAACATTTATATTCTTATTTCTATTTAAACTCTTGAACTGGATATTTTTCATTTTCCCTTTAATTTAACATTTACATACACCTATATGCAAATGCACTATGTTAAAAATTATTTTTATAAAACACTTTCAGCAATATCTATTAAATTTGCGCTAACTTGTGTATTCATAGGTGGTGCTAGAGCAAAATACAATTTTTTCCAAAAATGCTTTTCGCCCCATTTTAGATAAGTATTCATTTTTAAATAAGCTCTCAATTCTGGCTGCAATAGATCAACATTTTTAATATCTCCATACAATATAATAATAACTTTGGTTAAATTTCCTTTGGTCATTAGATTATGAGCTGTTTTAAATTCTACCATCCCCCAATCACTTGTTATATAGTTTTCTGTTAAAAAAATTATTGTACACTGAGAAACTAAAATTGATCTTATTATATTATCTTGAATAAATTCACCAGGTTCCCAATCACGATTATCAATACATATTTTATAAGGATTCCTACCATTTTCAATTTTCGGTAAGAATTCATTTGTTACAAAATCTTCATCTTTGTAAGAGAAACTAAGAAATGCATCATATTTTTTATTTATATCTGTTACATCTTTTTGAACCCACCAAAGGCACATATTATTTGAATGTAAAAATATTTTCAATTTTAGTTTCAATCGAAAATGATAAGCAATTGCACTTCCTAATATGAGACAAAGTATTGCTACTGCTAATATAATGCTTAAAAAAAATTCTAAATGCAATAAATAGCCACAATAACCATTTTTAAGTTCTAGTAATGAGATTTTATCATCAAAACATGTGATATTTAGAATTTTACTTCGTTCATCTTCATTTAATTCTTTAAATAATTTGTCGATTGTTGAACAATCACAATTTAGCGGATTGTTGTCGAGGAATAAATTAGATATTGACCTGAGATATTTTATTAGAAGATTCGTATCAATGAATGAGCCAATAATATTATTTGATAAATTAAGTTCCTGAAAGTACTATAATTAATATTTTTTACTGAAATTGACAAATATTAACCTACCTTCAAATTGTAATTCAAAATATTTTCATCAAAATCTTTGATAAAATTGTTTGATAAATCTAAATAATTAATTTTATTATAGCCCTCTTTTGTCATGTCAGGAAATGCTTTAAGATTATTTGACTGCAAATTTAGTTCAATTTTTGTTATATTTCTGATATTTAAGAATTTCGGAGCTTTTGAAAGATTTCTATAGGAACAATCAACGATTAAAGAATTATCATATGGTCTAAAAGAACATTCACATTTATCAGTTTCGACGCACCAATTTTTATTATTATTAAAGTAACAGCTGAAATTCCGATGATCTAGATTAAAAATACTGACGTTGTAAAGAGAATTCGGTTCACTACAAATTAAATCGTCTGACGTAAATTTAACAGAATTTTTCGTAGTAAATCTTTTAGAAGTTATAGTTTTATAGATGTATTTTAGAAAATCATATATTTTACAGTAACACTGTATAGCAGCTTTATCATGCTTAATATTTATATGAATGGGTTTACTACTTTCAATGTCGAATGTTTCCAATAACTGCAAAGAATGTGGAGTAAATTTTGTAACAGTTACATTTACAATTTTATCAGTAAAAAAATCAAAATCTATGCTCTGTAAAAAAAAATTGTTTATTTAATTTTATTATTATAATTTTTATTACACTGGTTTGTTGTAAATTATTTACTTTAACGTCTCGAAATGAATTATTAGTTAGATTTAATTTTTGAATGTTATTATTTGTAATCCAATCACTGTAAATTTTGTTTATTTTGTTGCTTGAAAGATCCAGAAATGTTAACAGTTTGCAGAAATGAAAAGGTGAATTATCGATGTTTTTATTATCAGCGAAAGATAATTTATTTTCAGCAAAATTAGCACCTTTTAGATTTTTCAAGTCTTTAAAAGCGTTTTGGCTGATGTGATACAAATTGTTGTTTGTAGAGGAAATATATCTTAAAAGTTTTAATCCAGAAAGCATATTCCTTAAAGAAAAAGTCATTGCGTGTAATCGAAAAATTAAATTTGAAATTATAAATGTTTACGTACTCATCAATCGATGTTAAATTGTTATAAGATAGATTCAGATCTTTTAAATTTTTTAAATTGCTGAAAATTCCATTTGGTAATTTTTGAATTTTGTTTTTGTCCATATTTAAAGAGCTTAACATGGTGAGATTTTTGAAAATATTTACAGGTATTATAGATAAAAGGTTATTGTTCAAATGTAAAGATTTTAATTGTACGTTATTCAGAAACAGATTTTCTGGTAATATTTGAATTTCGTTATTTTCAAGGTTTAACAATTTTAACTCGAGTAAATTACTAAATATTTCTAATGGGATACTTGAAATTTTGTTATTACTCAAGTGTAAAGTGTCTAAATTTTTGAGACCATTAAAAGATCCGATTTCTAATCCACTTATATTATTGAAACTTAAATCCAAGATTAGAAGCGTTTCTAAACCATAAAACATATTATTTTTAATAATGTCTATGCAGTTATTTGTTATAACAACCATTTGAATATTGTTGGTAAAATTAAAAAAGCCAAGAGGTAATATTAAACTTATATTATTTAATGATAAATAGTATAAATTCGATAAACCTATTAAAAAATTTTAAAATTTGTTATTAGTAAAATTATTGAATACTAAAAAATATACTTTACTTTATACCTTTTATAAGATCTTTATTAATGTGACTAATATTAATATTATGTAAATAAAGCCTTTCCAAATCGGTAAAGTTTTTAAATTCTTCGTTTTTTAAAGGAACTCCAAGTTTTTCAACTGAAATTTGTACAATGGAACCACTACTACCTTCATCCAAAAGCATAATTCTTTTATTTTTGCACTCAAGTTTATAAGTGTGGATATTAATTTTTTCACAACCACAATCATTTTCATTTTTACAGTCAAATTTTGTTTTTGAATATGTTCCATCAATTAATATTATTAAGAAAATGTAAAATAAATAATTTTCAGATTTGTAAAACCTGAAAGAAAAAATTACTTATATATTTTATATTTTAAAATTATATTGTACTCGGTTTTACACTTACATTTTACTGGATATTTTTTTTTTAATATAACTTTTTTTTTATGCCTAAAAATAAAATCGTTATTTAAAACAAATATAAAATTGATAAAAAGAAATGCTAACAGTATAGATAAAAATTTATTTCTGATATACGGAATTTTATTGTTGACAGTGTTGCTCAGGGCCTTGATTCTTAATTCTTTTTATTGGTACAGGATAAAAACGATAAGTAAAGACTTTAATTTGCCATGCAATAAAGGTTAAAAAACACCTTATTGTATTATTAAAGTATTATTGCTTCATAAATGTTCTTTTTTAAATTGTCAAAATACCAGCCTTCCTTAAAAAAACTTTTAATTTTATTTGGATTTTATTAAGCTTTTCTGTGAATAATGAATAAAGAATTTGGGCCCACTTATTTGATAAACATCGGATAAAGTTATTATTATCGTAAATAAATAAAATATTTAAGTAAAAATAAGATCAATATAAAATTTTTTTTTTTATTTCCAACTACTTTTTTCCTGGCTATTCGATTCTGAAAGAAAAAAAGTCTATTTATGTAACCTTTTATGGTTTATTACATATATAAGTATTAAAAATGTAAAAACAATTTAACACAAACTAAAATTGCTCCTGAATGGCCGAAATAGAAAATTTTTTATGTTCAGATCGATGGGATTTCGGCTGAAAACAAATTTTGAAAAAAAAATGGCGGCAAATGAGATATTTCAGTTTTTCCAAAAACACGTTTTCCCATTTTCCGGAGTTTTCCAGGGATTTTCCGAAAAACTAATGGCAGAAATGGATTTACTGAAGGGTTCCCAACATATATACTTTTTCAGAATATGTTTTCAAGCTATTACTTATCATTTTTTAGTATTTTCCCAAAAAGCAATAACGCTGGTTGAGAGCCACCCAATGAGTTTGATTGGCCATAACTCGGGCTGTTTAAGACCTAGAGGGCTAAATATTTCAGGATTTTTCTATCCTAGTGTTATAAAAACATGGGAAAAATTTGAGGCCGATCCGACGACCCCACCTGCCAACCATTGCTTTTTTGGCTAAGAAAGACTCATAAAAGATTTTAAAGAAAAATATTTAATCGGCATGTTTACTTATTCATCATGAGAAAATTTTTTTGAGAAAAAAATGCTCTTGATTACATTTAATGTTGAATACATGCTCAATTTTGTTAATGAATTTTTTTTTACAAATCAGAAATCAGTGTGCTTGGGATAATAAAAGATGTATGTTTTTTTTAGGTTCATTTAGGGCATCTGCATTTGAAACCGAATTTACAATTCATCACTTTTTCTCTTTTTCTAATTATCTATACTTCTTTATTTCTATTTCCTCTAATTCACCAGTATTGTAGATACAAATCTAAATTGTATAGAATAATTTTTGTACAAAATTTTTTCATATGCAATGCTGTTTATAAATAAAACATAATCTTAACCAAGTTTTTTACATGGGTAAAATGGCTCGGTTGTCCATACCAAGCAATTTTAGGTTATTTTTTATAGTTTCTTGGATATTTGCTTTTGTGGGCAGCTGGATCATTTTAGGTAAAAACAGATATCATATACATGTTCAGCAATCGAAAAAAACATAAGTAACCGATAAAAATCTTGAAAAACCCTCAAAACAACTAAAAACTTACTATTATGATTTAGAAGCTGGGCAATTAATTTAGCATAAAACAAATAATATGCAATTAGTTTTCAACAAGTGATCGTGCTTAAAAAAAGATAATAAAAACATAAAATGATACCAGAATTACGTCAATTCTATATTTTACAATCAATATTTTTTTATCACCCAATAAAAAACTCCATAAAATAATTTTTACAACTTGCATAATCATATAATCATAAAAAAATTGATAAAACAATTAAAAAGATCAGTAGCACAGTTAAATTGACATATTACATGAATTAATCTTTAGCTCCTTTGTGAATAATCATCATTTATATACACTATGTATAAACTATAAACTATAATATAGGAAAATGTAATTTTGTTCATCAAACAAATACAATTCCTTCGAGATAATAATATATAGATGAGTTAATTGTTTGAAATTATCTTAGAACTGCATATTGTGAAAATGTCGTTTCCTCTTTCTCTCTATCTAATGTTCAGTTAGAATATTGGATATATGAGACAAATTCAATTTTAACTCGGGAATACTATTATGTGTTATTACTGTTATTATTATTTTAATATAAATTGAATAAATATTATTTATATTGATAAGCAAAGATTAATATTTAATCTTTATTTTTTTTTTTTTTGGTAATGTATATGTTTTTTTGTGAGATAAGAATTTTTCAATCGAACGTGATCTGAATATTTTGTTAAAAAACTAAAATTTTAGAATAATAGGTCGTAGAGAGTAAATTTTATTTATTTAATTTTTATTCATCGATAAAAGAAAAAAGCGTATTAAAAAAAGATACCTTGATTAATAATTAATGAAAAAAAAGAAGAAGTAATTAAAGAAAATTGAAAGAGTTTAATCGAAAAAAAAAAAATATTTAATTAAATTCGAAGAAGAAACTATCATTAAAAGATTTATTTAATTTACTTTTTAAAGATCAAGATACAAGAGCTAAAATACATGTTATCAGTACAAGTATATTATTTATTTTTGATGTATTTTTAAATAAGTTTTTCCTGATACTAAAAAAAAAAACTTTTTATCGACACTTATCGATTAAAACTTTTCAATTAAATTTTTTAATTTAATGGTTTTATTTTTATGTTTTTTGAAATTACTGTTTATCTTAAATTAAGTACTATAATTATTATGTATTTGGTAATGAATATAGATTTTTAATTATCTCATTTTCTGTTTTATAAATGGGAATTTTATATACATTTTAGAATAAATATTGTTGTACATTTGAATTTTGCACTCACATTTCTAAACTAAATTTGTTTTTTTTTCTATACTAACAAGGAGAGTGACAACTGTTTGAGAAGTCGATTTGCTTCTGACTTTCGGGGAAGGTTGTGGTAGTTAAAAAAATATCCTCTATACCCTCAGTTTACCTGAATGGGCCTCTTGGGCCTAGAAATTAGACCGCCTAGCAGGGTTCTATGCTATAAGATACGATCTTTTAGGCTATCTACTAAATAATGCTGCTACCTTTTATCTTAACTAAATACCTTCTACTTGGACTTAATTATTGTGTATAAGTATCAGCTTTTAAACCCCATAAAGTGCTTTTTTTTTGTTACCGTCATAATCAGTAAACCAAATAGCCATATTTGGCCAAAAATGACCAATTTTAAAATTGCTGCCAAAATTGTAATTTTTGACTAAAATTGGTTTTATAGGTCTCAAAAATTTTGTGAAAGCTCCTAATTTTCAAAATTTTTTTTATAATAATAGTCCCAACCCTTTCTATACCGTGCAATAGTCTTAAAACTTTTCGAAAGCGCAGTAAGTGGCGACCTCAGTTACTCCGTATCTTATATATATATTAAAGTTAAAGTAAAATATTTTCACAAATAACTTTGTCTTCAAAAAAACTGTTTTATTCTAAATTGCAACCATATTAAAATTTTCCAACGCAATAAAAATAATTTGTTTAAATATTTACATCATTTTAAATTATCCAAACTTATAAATATGAAACATAATCCAAAAAATAAATTCTTTACAAAACATTTCATACATCTGTCAATTACATCCTTCCGTTCCTCTGCCTAGAGCACTTTAAACTTTAAACCTCAAAAAAATTAAACAAAAATAAATCGTTCGCTACCTGCCCCAATCAATTTAGAAAAAATAAAATCTAACAATATAACTTGTCACACTAAAATCACTCATATTTATATATGAAATGTATCATATAACCATATTTTTCTATAAAACTCCTCCGCCTATTTTTTTCGCATTTAATGTAAATAAAACCGACTTGGTTAAAATAAAAACGCTTTACACAGGATGCTCTCGTATTATTATTATTATTACATAGCCAGAAATAAAGAAAACATAAGAACTTTTGGTACCTTCGTATAAAATACATCTTTTATGAATAAAAAAAACTTTACCTGTCTTATAACCAAACTTTTTATTAATATATAAAACAGGAAGAGGCGTACTGCTTTTATATAAATGCAAAGACTTCCTTCAAAAAATAATATTGCGTATATATTCGCCTTTTTAAAAAAAATCTTTATTTTGAATCCCCCCATTTATATATGAGTGCGTATATTCATATTTTTATATGAATACAAGATTCGCGGTCGCGAAATATTTCAATGTAACTTTCATTTATTATGCTCGAAAATTCCCTCGCCTTTTTATTATAATATAACCAATTTTTTTTTTGAAGATGATACGAAAAGATCTTGAGTTCAATTCATACATTTAAACATTGTATTGTTATTATTATTTTTTTGGCTCATACATAAATGTATATTGATGCGGCCAGTTTTTCGGTTCTTTTCATTTTATGCTCGATTATATAAATGTTTTTTATTTTCTTTTTAGAAGAGAAAGAATATTCGATTTTTCTCAAATTCTCTTGGGTGCGGTCTTATATATATACCTTTTTTCAAGGTCCGTAAATTTTTTGTTTAATATTATTTCGTTAGATATCATGTATATGTGTGTGTGTAAAAATATATGTATAATTGTATTGTTGAGTCTCTTTTCCGGTTTCCGTTTCTCTCGTGGGACGACGTCAATGTTATTTTGTTTCGGATATAATATGGATCGAAGGTATAATATTGGGATTTAAAATAAAAAAGCGTTGATATTTGGAAAAATCTTTTGAATATATATTTTTTTCTCACTTTTTTTCAAATATGTTATGACAGATATTTCAATGGGATCTATCGAATATTATTTTTTAGACGTTAAATATTAGCAGGGATGATGGCTTTTCAATATAGGGGGAAGTGAAATTTGTTTTGAATATTTTTTATCATTTGTTTTAGAAATATACGTTTTGTTTTTATATTTTTAGAGTAAGATAGTTTTAAAGTACACTGAAAAAAGTAACTTTCTTAGATTTGCAAAAAAAATAGAATTTTTTTAAAAAATTAATGAATTTTAAAAAAATTTTTTAAATATTCGATAAAAATCGTAAATTTACTGAATTTAGTTTATTATCAAAAAATTGTAAATTCACAACTATTTTTCAGAAATTTAGGACAAAAAATTGTAAATTATTAATTTTTCTTGCGAATTCATAAAAAAAATCGAGAATACTCGAATTTTTTGCTAATATACTAAATTTAGTCGAAATTTAGTAATTATACGATTTTTTTCGAATATTTACAAATTTTTTCGCAAATTTACTAATTTTTCGAAAATATTCTAATTTTTTTGTTAATATAAGAAAGTTACTTTTTACAGTGTATGAAAAGCCCTTTCTCGTATACAAAAATTTCCAAACATTTCGAGGGTTTGTCTTATCTGCTTCTAAAGGTTAACTTCCAAACCTCATCGATTACCATTATTTACAATCAACCCTCTTTTCATTTAGCTAAATTGAGGGTATCCGTAAAGTTTTTCAACTCCCCTAATCTCAAAGAATAAAATAGCTTCATAATCCAAAACTCTAGCAATTCTTACTAACAAATAGAGATTTTATGCCATCAATTTTACACAAAAAACAATCATAATAAACTTCATTAATTGGCATATATTTCATTAAAAAAAACCTATATTAATTAAATGTAAAATTTAATTAGTTTCAACACTCACACACACAATAAATATTATATTGTGTTGAAGGTATGAAATCCGATAACACAAATATTTTAATATAATAATTACAAAAATAAATGTGGGTAAACTACAAAATGTATTAATTAAAAAGTTAATTTAAAAAAAAAAAACACACACACACAAACATACAAAATATAAAATAAATATTTATTTAAGTAATTTTATGCATGATTTCAAATATTGAATGAAAGGAAAATGCAAACTCAAGTTTTAACGATATTTACATTAATTATAGCTCATTGGCGCTTACGCTGAATTCTACTACTGTTCGTTTAAAAAGTTAAATAACATTTTTTTTTCTGCGATATCTTGTGTTCACTCTCTCGACTACGTTTTTTTTATTAAAATAAATATACTTAGGTATGTTGATGATGATTATTAAGATATTAATAGTAATGAATATATTTACTGAATAAATTTATTTAAGAGCATACAGTTTTTGCTTACTTTTTCTCTCGATTCGTTTAAATTATGTGCAGTGATATGTTGGTAATGATAATTAATTGAAGTTTAATTAAAATTTTTTTTTAATTTTTTTTTTAGAATTTTTCTTATATTAGTTTAATTAATTGGATCTAGTTACTGACAAAATTATTTTACTTCAGGGTATTTAAAATTTAATGGGTGAAAAATCTAAACAAATTCAGCGATTTTTCTCAAAATAATTTTTTACCTTCCCAGACGTAAATGTCATGCGTCAAATGTCGTGCGTCAAACTTAGCATGGAATTTCCTTTGGTAGGCAAAAAATATTGTAACCATCAAGGACGAAAAACTTTAGATATTTAATACATATACATTTATTTGCCACAATTCTGATAACGGTAATTGGAAAAATTTCGGTTTTTTTGATTTTTTAAGCAAAGAAATTTTAGTTTCATTCTCTACCTGCAGTTATTTTTTGAAAAAATTTGGGCTTTACACGAAACTTGATTCAATCTAGTCCTACCTGAAAAATCCCGAACTTTCAAGTATCGAACTCAAAACTTCGAATAACCTCACACCCCTAACACCTATATTGTAAAAATTTTAGGCTACTCAATAAAAAAAATTAAAATTCATAGAGAATCCTCAATACCCAATAAAAGTACAAATCAAATATCAGTATATTTACATATCGTATCTCTAAATATCGAAAATCATTCGGAAACGAATTATTTTCTTCTTGAATAACATAAAAATCCACACACATACACGAACAAAACGTTTTGTAGTCCAATTATCACGACAATAAATGTCAACGTACATCTGATATTATACAATACCAAATCAATCATTATTAATCAAAAAAATCTATAAAACTTTTTAACACATGTTCTTTTCAATTATATTCTTTTGCACCAGTAAAAAATACATTTTTGTACAAACATCAAGCTCAATCATACACGCAATAAAAACATTTATTATATCTAATATTTTCTTTTTTTTTCGAATATAATTTCTACCCTTATTAGGTCCGAATTTTCTTTGTTATTTTTATACCACGAGGGTATAAACAGGAAGCTTTTAAGGGGTGTAGCAAGTAAAACTACGCAAGTACCAAAAAAATATCTATAAATAAATTTATTTTTTTGTACTTGCAAAAATAAAGTAAACAAAAAATAAAAAAAATATATTGAGAAATTGTGCTTTAATAATGTTTGACTTTCTTTTCGACACACAGGGTTGGAAAAAAGTAAACGAAAAAAATACTGACTTATATATTGTAAACAACCGAGTTCTAGGTATCACCCTCTAAAAATATACTAAAGTAAAATGCTTTTGTTTCTTATACACACCCAACTTTTTTTTTTTGGCTTATTTATATGTTTTATACAAACCAAAAAAGAAAAGACTTTTTTCTTCTAGAGAAAACACGTCGATATATATATATTATGTCCCACGTGTACTGTCTCTTACTTTTCGAAAGTCGTTTTCGTCAAGGGATTACTTTTTTTTTTGTAAACATAAAAATATTTATTTATTTTTTTGTTTATTTTTAATATTATAGTTTTTTAGTGAAAAAATTGGTATTTATTTAAAAATAAGTTTATTTACATCGAATATTTTGTTGAGAGAATTGAAGAATTGTGGGTGGAGGATAAGATTAAGTTTTGTATGCTTTTTTTTAAATGATATAAATCACTTTTTTTTTGTGTTTACAAAAATGTAATTTTTTGATTTATTTTTTGGTTTGAATTTATTGAGATTAAATAAAGGAAAAAATAAAAATTTTATTGAAGCGAGGGGTTTAAAATCTAATTATAAAAGGGTCTTTAGGACTTTGTTTTTTTAAGATTTCTAATTAAATTGTTAATGAAATATTTGAGTTACACCTTGTTTACAAAGTAAATTAAACAAAATTTACTAATCAAATATTTTCACGAAAATCCAACAAAATTAATGTAATCTCAATAATTCATTCAATCAATTATTTTTATGACTTTTACAAAAAAAAAAAAAAAAAAAAATCTTTATCACTGACCTAAATAAAACCTCACATCTTAATCTTTTCGATATTAGTTCAATTGTAAAAACACATTTGGCAAAGGTTTTACAAAGATTACTTTTTTTTTTCTTTTAAATTCTTCCAAGTTACACAATTCGATAAATGCGAATGTCAATCTGGTTTAACTTTTTTTTTGAAAAAAAATTTGGTACTTAAGAAAAGTGGTCAATATTACTGAGATGTTACTAATTCTATTAGAAAATAAATTGAGTCAGACTTTATCAATGTCTTAAAGCTCTGTACTATATTGTTTTTCCGATATTGAAACATGTGTTTTTGGCATGATTTAGCATCTTTGCTTTTAAAGTTTTAACAGTTGTGAATTTTCTCGCTTTTTACTGTTATGTTTTTATATGGATTTTTGTTTTTACAGTTAGTTAACTGAGTTTTGAGCTTTAGTACTTTTTTTAGGTAATTGCATGCATCAGTCAAAATTTTATTTGGACTACAAACGTTTTAGGAAAAAGGGATATTTCGAGGTCGGATTCAGTAGTTGAAAGTTCCAAAATGCAATGAATAAATTTATGTTAAAACCTAGTTGCATAATTAAAATGAAAGCTCACAAAGCTATTTTTCCCATTAGTAACATTCGAATTTCGAAAAAATCAAACTATTAAAAAACAAATAGGTACAATTCTGAAACACAAATTTTAGTTCATTTTTAGTCCCCATATTACTTTAATAGCTGATTTTATCTAAACATGCTTCTATCAATTTATCTTCAACAAGCACTCCTTTTCTCAACGTTACTTACTCCAAACAATAGTCAAGTCTCTATGGAAAACTAGCCCTTCCTTAACAATTCTCTACAAACACTAAAAGCAAATAAACCAGAGAATCTCGTATCCTGTCATTAAAATTAACACAAACCATTGATTTACTAAAATTAACAAACAAAATCAATTAATCCAATGCCTAAATAAAAAATTTTATTTTCAATTCAATTAAGTTAAGTCCTTTTATAATAAAAATAAAAAACAAAAATATAGCAATAAATTTTTTATTGAAATTTTACAGAACAATAATCCAAATGAATAAAAAAAAAGTATAAAAAAATTTAATGACTCGACCGAGATTCGAATATTTATTTGTTACTCGATCATAACAAAAGCAACTAAAAAAAATATTTTTCAGTCAACAAATCCATTAACCCTATAGGTAGTTTATTGCATCATACAATATCAAACAATTATTAAAAACAATAATAATCTTGGACAATTTCTACACACACACACAGAAACTCTAAAAAAGCATTTGTTCCAGTACATATTTCTTTCAACATTCATAAATTCAGTTAAAATAGCCGCTCATTAACTGTGACGTTTTTTTCTCTGTAGTAAAATGAAATAAAAAATATACGATCATCTAAACAAGGAATATAACGAAGAAAACCTCCGGCGAATTTTAATCATAAATTAAAATGCTTTATATATATCGCCTTCTCCTTAAAGATACTTTTTTTTAATGAACTTTATTTTTTTCTCAGGCTAAATCTCTTATTAATTTATTATGAGTCTCTAAAAGAGACAAAAATTTTCTTAAAAAACTCGGTATACAGACAAAGAAAAAATTATTAGCGAAATGAGAATTTTTTTTTTTTAAAAAAGGACACTTTTTTTTCCTCTGATTTTATGAGATAAAAAATAATATGATATACATTTTATAATGGGAAAGTGCTGGAATAATAAAGTGTAATAAAAGAAACGAAGAGTAAAAAGTACTCGGGAAAAGATGAAAAGAAAATTTAGCGTAATTATGAATTGTACGTATCGTAAAAAAAGGTCTAGAAATAATTTTTTATAATGGTTTTGTAATAAACTTTATTTACGGTCTAAAAAAATGTATAAAATAAATGAAAAATAATTGAATACTTAAAAAAAGGAGGCAGCTGGCCATATGTCCATTCACAAGACTTTTTCAGAAGGATATCATCTATGGGCGGGGTAGTATCATCAGATATGGATGTGTGGTGTATATTTACTATAAACTTTGGAATGACGGCTGGTGCATTGCTCCTTTATTTTTTATTTTCTGCTGTATGCGAACCCTATGATGTGCAAAAATATCTGAATATTTTTTTTTTTCAATGGCAGCATTCGTGGTTACATATATATCCTACTGTGTGTGGTTACACGTCTGTTGATACTATATATTTTTGCCTTTGGATGCTGCACTGCAGTGTTCTTTTTTTTTTTTTTCTTTTTTTTCGCTTGTACTTTTTTTTTTTTAAATCCTCTCGCTTTCAATTTGCAATCCAGTTGTGCATGCTGCTGCTGTTGTTAAAATAAAAATTGTTTTTTATACGGAATATATTTTATATGTATTTTTTTTTTCTTCTGATGATCAGGAAAAAAATGGGAGAGAATTAAAATATTTTAAAATTTGGAATGCTAAAAAAATATTGGTACACTTTTTTTATCATGAAAAAATTGTAAATTTAAATTTTACTTTTTTTTTTTGGTGAAATGAAATAAAATAAGGGTTTATTTGAAATATTGAGATTTTTTTATTTATTATTGTTGTTTTTGTAACAGAAATTTAAGTTTTTTTAATTTTATGATGCTGAAATAATAAATTTTTTTATGTCCATCTTTAAATTTGAGTTATCTTGTTAGAATGAAAATTATCAAAACTTTGAAAAAGTTGTTTAATGATATTATTTTTATTTGTCTTTATAGGGCCAATAAATAATTTATAAAATTTTAAATAATTTATTTTAATTTCTTAAAATTATGTATGGAGAATTGAAAAAAATTCTTTGATGTTTGTTAAAAATTTTGAATAGAAGCCTGATGTTTATCTCGGTGTTTAAAATATATTGAAGACGTTAGATTACAGGATAGAAAATATATCAAATTCATCACTCGTGTAAGTTAAATTAATTAAGGTAATAGCAAAGTCTTCACCGAGTATTTTATTAGAAAAAATTTCCTTACCATATTACAAATAAATCACGTGTTTAACATTTTGCGATTTCTTAATGAGCAATGAGAAAAAAACAAATACTTTCTTCAAAAATTTTAGCCTATAGCACATTTAACCAATAATAACGATACGGTGACCGTAATTTAATAAATAAAAAAAGTAGATAATATTTTTCTCCTATTAGTAAATCCAAATTAAAGCAACTTATTATTCATTAGAGCAATTTATAATTGAAAATAAAAGAAAAAAGGTTATACATTTAGGACATTAATATAAAAACACACATTGAAAATTAATAATGAATAATTATTTAAAAATATACTGAAAATAAAAATAGAAAAAAAATTTATTTTGAACAGCTATTATTATACTTTAGGAACCCATTTTTAGAAAGGATTAAATGTCTTACAAGGGCTGGAGTCCTTGAAAATATATAATAAAATAAAAACACTTATTACTTAATAATCACAAAATGATTATAATCAATTCAGAATTTTTTTTCCTGAAGGCAAGTTGAATTTTAGTTATCCAAAAAAGTCAAAACAATTTATTAATGAATAAAATTTTACTTTATTAACATAAAATTAAGTTTATATTGCTTGCGATATCAAGAATTCAAAAAAATTTTGCCATAATTAAGATACTAAAAGAAAATAATTGATTATAATAATAGCAATGTCATCAAAAATCAGAAAAAACAATAATTAAGAAATATTTAATGAAAGCATTGTTTTCAAAGAAAAATAAAAATATGACTAATTTCCAATAGACGATTCATCTTCTGAGCCATTGAACTCTTGCTTAATGTAAGACAAACTTTGATTTGTAGTTTCTTTGAAATCTGGAGACAAGTTGAATGGAGCATTTCTGGAGTTAATCGTGGCTGGTTCGTTTGCTTCAATACATTCTGTTTTAACTAGCCAATAGTCTTCGATGTCAGTTTCAGTTTCAATTTTGATGTTTTCCAGGATATCTTCAGTTTTTAAATTTTGCCGCGTCTTTGTTTATCTCACTTGCTGCATTATTATGCAAAGTCATTAATTTGTCTTCATTACCTTTGTCATTGTCCATTTTTCTTACACTTAGTTTCATGTCTTTTTAAATTAAAAAGCTTATTAAATACCTTTTTGCATTTACTGCATTCATAAATTTTATTGCCAGTGTGACATTGTTTATGAATAATAAGACTTATTGAATTTTCGAATCTTTTTTCGCATACGTCACATTTATAAGGTTTTGCAACTGTACAATTTCTTCTATGTTCTCTAAGTTCATATGAATTAACAAAGGATTTGCTGCATTCTTCACATTTGTGCGGTTTATCTCCAGTGTGAATTCTTTTTTTGTGTTTTTTAAGATTAGATAATACGTTAAAGCTTTTATTACACACTTCGCATTTATATGGTTTTTTACCATCATGAATTCTTTTATGAGCTTCTAAAGAACTTGAAACATTGAAACTTTTTTCACACTTTTCACATTTGTAAGGTTTTTCCTCCATATGGTTTCTTATATGTACAGAAAGATAAGCTAATTCAGTAAATGTTTTTCCACACATATCACACTTATAAGGCTTTTCATCAGCGTGAATTCTTTTATGTTTATTAAAATCATGCGACCTGATAAAGGTTTTTTCACATTTTTGACATTTGTACAGTTTTTCTCCAGTGTGGATTATTTTATGTTTTTTAAGATAACTCGATAGGCTAAAGCTTTTGTCACACTCTTCGCATTTATATGGTTTGTCACCAACATGAACTGCTATTTTATGTGTTTTTAAAGACCTTGGATCATTGAAACTTTCTTCACACTCTTCACATTTGAGAGGTTTTTCTCCGGTATGTTTTCTTTTATGAATATTAAGAGTACGTAATTCAGTAAATGCTTTTTCACACATATCGCACTTATAAGGCTTTTCACCAGTGTGAAATCTTTTGTGTTTATCAAGATCATATGAACTTCTAAAGGATTTGACACATACTTCACATTTGAACGGCTTTTCTCCAGTGTGAATTCTTTTATGTCTTGTAAGATGACTTAAAAAAATAAAGCTTTTGTCACACTCTTCGCATTTATATGGTTTGTTACCAACATGAACTGCTATTTTATGTGTTTTTAAAGACCTTGGGTCATTGAAACTTTCTTCACACTCTTCACATTTGTAAGGATTTTCTCCGGTATGGTTTCTTTTATGAATATTAAGATTACGTAATTCAGTAAATGCTTTTTTACACATATCGCACGTATAAGGCTTTTCACCAGTGTGAAATCTTTTATGTTCCGTCAGATCACTTGAATCAACAAAGGTTTTGACAGATTCATCACATTCGTAAGTCATATTACCAGGGTAAATGTTTGCATGTTCCGTTAGATGACTTGAATCAACAAAGCTTTCGACAGGTTCATCACATTCGTAAGTCATATTACCAGGGTAAATGTTTGCATGTTCTGTTAGATGACTTAAATCAACAAAGGTTTTGACAGATTCATCACATTCGTAAGTCATATTACCAGGGTAAATGTTTGCATGTTCCGTTAGATGACTTAATTCAACAAAGGTTTTGACAGATTCATCACATTCGTAAGTCATATTACCAGGGTAAATGTTTGCATGTTCCGTTTGATGGCTTGAATCAACAAAGGTTTTGACAGATTCATCACATTCGTAAGTCATATTACCAGGGTAAATGTTTGCATGTTCCGTTAGATGACTTAAATCAACAAAGGTTTTGACAGATTCATCACATTCGTAAGTCATATTACCAGGGTAAATGTTTGCATGTTCCGTTTGATGGCTTGAATCAACAAAGGTTTCGACAGATTCATCACATTCGTAAGTCATATTACTAGGGTGAATTTTTTCATGATCAAGCAATTGTTCAAGATTAAATAATAGTTTGCAAACTTTGCATTTGTAAAGTTCTTGAATGGGATTATGTGATTGGGCATTCTGATTATTAGAGTCTTCTGTGTGCATTATTTCAATAAACAATATTGGATCATCATTATCCATATTGGTGGACAAAAGCTGTGGTATTTTCTGAAACAAAGAAAAAAAAAATTTTTAATTAATTATATTACTTTAATTAAATTTTAATAGCCGATAATACTTTATTTCTATTTTCAAAATTTTATATTTAAAACGGATTGAAAAAATTGAGGAAATTTTATAGACGCCTGCGATATTATACTATTGAGCATAATAAATTGAGTCGAACAAAAGGTTATCACACTCAGGGTATAAAATCCATCTGATGTAACCAGCATTTCATAGTAAGGACAAAAACTTGTGCATACTTTAGGATAAAAATATTTCCCTATCGGAATAAAAGTAAATAACATGCATCTGAGTGATTCTATGAACGATTAAAGTTTACTTACCAGGTACTGCCAGTCCAAACTCACTTTTAATACTAAAATATTTGTTTTGGTAAATTACTTATTTTATTATCTAATGTAATTCAAAATTTACATAAAAATATTAATAACACAACTAATAAAAACAAAATTTCATTATTTTAAAATAATTTTTATATTAAACACTAATCATTTTTGCAGCACATGTTCGATGATCTCAATTTTATTTTATTTTTATTAAATATTTTCAAAACGTATGTATTGGCAAAAATAACACCGTGAAATGTCAAAATCGGCGCTGAAGTACAAAAATGGCGACGAAAAGTGGTGTAATAGCGCAGTCAAGCGGTGTATTATGATCATGAAGACTAGATTGGACTTGATAGGGGAGATAAGGGCATGATATAAGGTGGGGGTATAATGGATTCTTTAAATAATTTAAATAATAAACAATAAAATATTTTTATTTATTTTTCTTATATGTCTGTTTTTCAGTACCCATATTTTTTCTTTTACTAGGTTTAGAGTTACCGCGAAATGATAAAAATTTATGAGAAATAATTTTTTTTTTTACTTTGAAGAGCAAAGCTTGAAATTTAAAATTCCTTTATTTTAAAATATATTTATAGTGGCGGATACAGCGGTCAGTTTTACCTTTTTTTAGCTAATTTTAAATTTTACGTTATATAATTAATGAGTAGAGGTGGACGAGACTGCGAGACCAGTATCGGTCTCGTCTCGATTTTGAGACGAGACCGAGACGAGAGCATTTGTAGAAAATTCGGGACGAGACGAGACATTCATATCGAGACTCTCGGAAAGTCTCGTCTCGAAAAAAAAAGTTATTAATACTATTAGTTAATTTAAATTTTTACAATAAGTAAAAAAGCATTAAAATTAATATTCTTATTAAGACTGTATACTTAAAAAATAGTTATAATTATAGTTTTCTTTGATTTATCACTGCCTAAATTTTCTTAAACATTAAGTTTTATTTGATGATACATTATCAACAGTGATACCTTGAATTTTCCCCTCGATCTCATAATCTTTTAAGGCTTGAAAAAGTATATGGGCTAAATCTTTTTCTGGTCAGCGGCAAGAAAGCACGTATTTCCCGGCTGCTGCGCGTCCGGCAAAGACGTGTTTTCTCGCCACTGATGCAGAAAAATCGTATACGATCCTGGGCCATAAAAAAAGAATGCCCCAAATCGCAGTTTACCATCCTCGGCTTCGCCTCGGAAAGTAATTTGCGTGCGATTTGGGCCATTCTTTATTTTTCTGGCCATGGGTCGTAATATACTATTCCTGAATGTTTGGTTCCTAGCTGATAGTATAAAATCTAAAGTTATTGAACGTAAAATCCAGTGTTCATCAATAAAATATGGGCTGTTATTCGGCCGTAAAAGGATTCAGTTATATGATCAGCTAACCAACCATCAAATAATATCAATAATAATCAACCGTCAAAGATAATTTAGAAACATTATTATTTTAAATCTTGAAAATACGTTACAGTAATTTATTGCAGATAAAAAATTTTTTTTCAAATTCATACAATTTTAATCAAAAACAATATTTTTTTATCTATAATTTTACAAAAGAATAACTGCTTGATAAAAATTGTCAAGTTATTTTATTAGCCATAAATGAAACTCAGCTCAGAGGACGCTTTAGTCTCACAGGAATTTATAAAGAGCATCCCGGAATAAGAAGCGATTTCGGCCCCGGCATGAAATCAAAAAAACCTTTTTACACTTGAAAGTACTCATAAAAAAAACATTTTTCCTGTTGGAATTTTTACCCCAGCTGCCCTCTGTTGGGCTAGGGGGGCAAAAGTGTTTAAAAAAATTTTTTTATTTTCAAAAATTCATATCTCTGGATCCAGAAAACGAAAAGTGGTCTACAAGGTCTCAAAAAATTGGGATTTCTATGCACTTTAATTTTATATATGTAAAAAAATTTTTTGAGACACGTAACCCACCTTAAAATTAAAAAAACGAAAAACTTTAGTTCAAATTTTATCTTTGAAGTTAATTTTCTCTGCCACAAAGATTTACTCATCCCTAAAAAATTTATATGTTTTTCTTCACACATGAAGTTGCAGAATGAAACCGGTTTTAACGAGATTCCAACGTACAATTTTTTAAAAAAGCCGAAAAACCGATGGTTTTTTCATTTTTTAACTAATTTTCTGGGTTTTTAAGCTCAAATTTTTATTTAACTCTAAAGATATACTTTTATATGCAAATTTTATGATTGTAAATAATATAAAAACTTAAAAATTTTCTATTAGCACCGGTTTCAACAGGATCCCAATATATCAGAACTCAAAAATACAGATAAACTATTGATTTTTAGCATTTTTTTACAGATATCCAGTGTTTCTAAGAAGAAATAACTTTCTTTATATAATGAGGACTTATATGCAAAAAATTTATGCATTAAATTTACATAAAAATCAAAAATCTTTCAATTGAAATCGGTTTTAACAAGTTTTCAGCGTAGAAATCGATAAAAGATATAAAAAACCGCTAAAATTTTGTTACCTTTTTTTGCTAATATTTTTGAGGTTTCTTAATAAGAATAAGGGTTTTTATGCAAGCATTTACTCATATTTTCGTGCAGGATTGTGCCTGTGTGTTTATTTGTGAGAAGATGTTCGACATAATTGGATGTCAGAACTTTTTGATTTGGGCCTTGTATGTCTTTTGTAAATCTTTTGAAAAAAGTGCGCCCTGTTTGTCCTATATATATGCTGTCACAAGCGTTGCAGTCTAGTTTGTAAATACCACTTTTAAATTCCAATTTTTCGGGAGTTCTAAATCTTAATATGTTTTTCATGTTGTTATCAGTTTTGAAGGCTACTTTCATGTTTAGTTTTTTGAAAACTTCTACTAAGATTTGATTGGTGATATTTCCGTAAGTAGTTGATAAGTACTTGAGGTTGTCCTTTGGTAAGAGTTGATGCTTTTTCTTTATTTGTTGTTTATAAATAAGTTTATCGATTATTGAACTTTTATATCCATTGGCAACAGCTATTTGTTTTATGGTGTTTAACTCTTCTTCGTAATCGGATTGTTCCATTGGAATTGTAAGTAATCTATGCACGAATGAATTATACGCAGTCATTTTTTGTGAAAATCTTTGTAGCCATACAATTTGTGTGTTCACTTATCAAGTTACTCCAATTACAAGATGCAAAGTCAAATTTCAATGTTAATACATCTGATTCAAAAGCATTTAGTACAGAATCACATATACCTGATACAAGTAAATCATTTTTTAGTTTAAAAATTGCTGAAATAAGGGAATTCACGCTCCCTGTGCGTAACTTACTCAGAAAAATTTTTTTAATTTTTTTATTAAATTTTAATACAAGATGCAACATTATAATATGTTAAACAAAAATATATACTATTCGATTTTAAAAATTACTGACAGTGAATTAAAAAACAAAAATGATCATTTAACAGCGTTATTTTATTAAACATTTTCACCTTAGGTTTGAATGGAATCGGTTTGCGTAATATTTTAATAGTTCAACAGATAGGTTAAAGTATGAAGTATGAGTAAATGCTTGCATAAAAACCCTTATTCTTATTAAGAAACCTCAAAAATATTAGCAAAAAAAGGTAACAAAATTAGCGGTTTTTTATATCTTTTATCGATTTCTACGCTGAAAACTTGTTAAAACCGATTTCAATTGAAAGATTTTTGATTTTTATGTAAATTTAATGCATAAAATTTTTGCATATAAGTCCTCATTATATAAAGAAAGTTATTTCTTCTTAGAAACTCTGGATATCTGCAAAAAAATGCTAAAAATCAATAGTTTATCTGTGTTTTTGAGTTCTGATATATTGGGATCCTGTTGAAACCGGTGCTAATAGAAAATTTTTAAGTTTTTATATTATTTACAATCATAAAATTTGCATATAAAAGTATATGTTTAGAGTTAAATAAAAATTTGAGCTTAAAAACCCAGAAAATCAGTTAAAAAATGAAAAAACCATCGGTTTTTCGGCTTTTTTAAAAAATTGTACGTTGGAATCTCGTTAAAACCGGTTTCATTCTGCAACTTCATGTGTGACAAAAAACATATAAATTTTTTAGGGATGAGTAAATCTTTGTAGCAGAGAAAATTAACTTCAAAGATAAAATTTGAACTAAAGTTTTTCGTTTTTCTAATTTTAAGGTGGCTTACGTGTCTCAAAAAATTTTTTTACATATATAAAATTAAAGTGCATAGAAAGCCCAATTTTTTGAGACCTTGTAGACCACTTTTCGTTTTCTGGATCCAGAGATATGAATTTTTGAAAATAAAAAAATTTTTTTAAACACTTTTGCCCCCCTAGCCCAACAGAGGGCAGCTGGGGTAAAAATTCCAACAGGAAAAATGTTTTTTTTATGAGTACTTTCAAGTGTAAAAAGGTTTTTTTGATTTCATGCCGGGGCCGAAATCGCTTCTTATTCCGGGATGCTCTTTGTAATTGTTTGTATATAAATAGTTGACAATTTTATTTTTATAATTTTCCTGAAGAAAAACTTCAATTTTTTCGAGACTTTCTCGAAAACGAGACGAGATCGAGACGAGACCGAGACGAGACCGAGACGAGACTGCAAAATTTCGAAATTTCCGATACCGAGACGAGACAAGCCTAAAGTCTCGGTATCGTCTCGTATCGTCCACCTCTATTAATGAGAAGTACCATTTTGACCCCCCCAAAAAAATTGTAAGGACTTTTTTTAGCAAATTTTTTGTAATTTGATTCAAATGACCCCCTCAAAAAATTTTCTAGATCCGCAACTGATTTATAAATTAATTAGTTTTTAAGTTTTTAGGGCGCAATGGAATGGATATGGGGGTACTCTGCGGATGGAATAAAAAATAGCTTAAAGATCTTAGTCTTTTTCAAGCTTACATTTAAGAATCAGCAATTTTCAGATGGTTTAGTAAAAGTTGAACTGATTCTATAACCAAAGTTGAATTTCATAAAAGTAAAATCAATTAGATCCATGAGAATTTGGTATATAAATAAATGAATGAATGCTTGAACAGGTTTTTTTTAAAAAGATTTTACATAATTTGTAGGAATCGTGCTAAAATTTGATTTTCAGCAAAATAAAATAATGAAAAAAACAAATTTTTTAGATACAACTTTTATACTACAAAACTTACTGTATGACTAAATGTGGCATAAATTTAACATGTTTATTTAACACTTCAGATTCCCATAAATTATTTGCGCAAGTTATATCCTGGAGCGTGTGCACTGTTCAAATACTTTGAAAACTATAAGTATTTTATTTTAATGATAAAAGCTTTGTTAACTTTCTGAATAATAAATAAACTAAAAATTGTTAACAAAATTTTAAGTCGTCTTTAGTAATGTACTCGGTAATGTACAAAATTTTTATTTATTTATAAACCCTTTAATAAGGTTATCGGTAATACAAGTAATATAACCCCTTCAAATGATTTTTTTCAAAAAAATTAAAATTATTGTTAGTGTATATCTCAGTTTTACTTTTTACTCCAGTAATGTAAGAAATCGCGTACCGATTTGAGAAAAGATTCTTTGGGTTGCTCAATCTAAATCCAGGGTCTAAAGTTGTTTGAAATTAAGGGAAAACCCTTGCATCAGTAAAAACTACTCCTTTTTTGGAACTAAAGCTAAAATAATGTAGTTAATGCCATTTTTCAAGATTATTTAAACTATTATTTAAACTACTATTTGTATTTTTTTTTTATTCAAGTAGTTTTATTGAAATTTATTATTATCTACGTTATTTCTCCCCCTCTCTAGGGGGGTAACAACGGGTTAAAACTACCCCTAAATGTTGAAATACTGAAAAAAAGGTCGTAAAAATTTTTGTCTTCAAACTTTTCGATTTGTAACCGAAAAAGTGCAACATTTATATTGAAAAAGATGTTTCACCCCACAAAAAATTGCAATATTTCTCTAATCTATATTTTGAAAATTATTCAATGTCACTAACAATGCATATAAATCGATGCTGCCCTCTACATCTCTTACTTGTTCATCAATATACTAGTAGAAATTACCAACCGTAATATATAATTTTCTCCAATAAACCTGATATTGAATGAACCTGTAATTTAACCCATACTACTAAACGCGAATAACATTAAAATAGAGAATAAACCAAAAATTCGTCTGTGAATGCCACATTTTAATAAACAGTTATAGATAATAAACCATAAAAGCTCTTTCTCTTAATTTAAAAAATATATACACCAAATTAGTCTCAATATATCAAACCTATCGAACGCACATACACATACAAAAAAATATATAAAAAAAAGTCTCTCGTTATTCTAAAAGCTTATATATACACTTAATCGTAAAAAATGTCAGCTAGTAATTTTCTTTATACTCTTTTTTTCTATATCTATTGTGCGTGAAAATGTACAATACGTGTTTGCCAGGATTAACATACATAGAATCCCATCA
Organism: Anagrus nilaparvatae; assembly: GCA_022575985.1. Lineage (NCBI taxonomy): Eukaryota > Metazoa > Arthropoda > Insecta > Hymenoptera > Mymaridae > Anagrus > Anagrus nilaparvatae. The sequence continues at coordinate 9,617,113 of JAKSXM010000165.1, forward strand.
ATAGAGAGAAAAACGAATGAGCAATGGATACAGGGACATAAAATATAAGCAAGAAATCATATATGAACGATCGAAAATGCCGGATATAGAAATTTATAGTGATTTCTCTCATTCTATGTATTTTCTGTATTGAGCAAAATATCTGTGTGAAACTAATACATGCATATGGTGATAAAATGTAACGGAGGATTTTAGTTGCGTCAAAATTTTGAATGAAACCAATATTGATCAGATATAGGGGATATGTGTTTAATATGTTAAATCCGTTTTTGTACTTTTTTTACTGACATATCTGACTGGTATTGCGTGCTTTTTTCATTCATTTATTTATATATATGATTACAAACATTTTATCTCTTTTTTTGTCTTGGGTCTTGTTTTCTTCTAACCGTTATTTTTTATGTAATTTTTAACAATCATGTTTAATGATGATATGTTTCATATTATACATCAGTCCCCCTTTTTTTGCAAACTAATATTCGAGATTATCTCGAATTATAATTTTTAAATACAAAGATCGATCTTTTTATAAATATTTAGTACAGTTTTTATTTTTTTGTCGAAACAAAATTTTTTTTTTTTTTGTCAAAAATATATTCATAAATCATAAATATTTACAGATGGTTAATTTGTAAAACCACATAGTCATATGTCATTTTATGCATTCGTTTTTAGTTTCTCTGTTTTTCTGTAGGTTTTTGTTCTGTACTCTTTAGTTTTATACACATACCTACCCACATAATTTTAAAAGCCCATTTTTATTTTTTATGTGCTTTTTTTTTGTTTGGATTTTTTGCTTTAGTTCATTGACTGCTGTCTTTTGAATGGAGTAACGTTTAATTGATGTACCTGATGTAAATAAAGTTTAGTTTTTTAATGAAAAATGTTTATTTGCATGGATTTGAAACATAAATAATTGTTTTGTAGTTAATTATAAGCAAAATGAGTTAAAATTTAATTATGCTGGTTTTAAAAACCGGGATACTGTACAATATTCACTTACATGTTAGAGAGGCTCGCTTACATGCTTATTGTGTATGCCAAGGCACGTACCAATTTTTAAAAGGATAGTTTTTGGTTTCTCTAAGAACAATGGCAATCACAAATTATTTGAAAGAATTTTATATTATTGGTCCTAAAGGAGGAAGGGCTACCTCAGTACCATCAAGGTACTTGAAGTCAGTAGGAACGTTAACTACAAGAGAAAAAGGTTTCGATTATCTAAGAACGATTGCTCATAAAATAAATTATTGTTCAATCAATAAACAATCATAATAACTCTAAACTGCAAATTAATTTTAAGGTTAAAACTGCAGCTGCAAATTGAGTTACAGAAAAAAAACTAATAAACTATTATGTTTACTCATACATCTTCATATTTAATATATTCATGTAACAAGCAAAAAGATTTATTTATTAAGATAACAATAATTAGAGGTCAAAGTTATTAAAAAAAAAAAAACTTAAAGAAATAAAAATAAAAGTAATTTCCTTTATACATAAGTAATTTGTTAAAATATTTTGTGCGAATGTAAGATTTATTATCTTGATAAGAATAAAAAAATACAAAAGAAACTGTAATAGAAAATATTTTTAAAACGCTTTTTGGTATATGGGAGAAAATTTCTTAATGGTGCACTGTAAAAAGTAACTTTCTTAGATTTACAAAAAAAATAGAATTTTTTCGAAAAATTAGTGAATTTTCAAAAAATTTTATAAATATTCGATAAAAATCTTAAATTTACTAAATTTAGTATATTATCGAAACATTCGAGAATTCTCGATTTTTTTTGTGAATTTACGGAAAAAAATGTAAATTCGCAAATATTTTTCGTAAATTTACAACTATTTTTTGTAAATTTTCGAAAAAAAATTGTAAATTATCAATTTTTCTTGCGAATTCACAAAAAAAAATCGAGAATACTCGAATAGTTTGTTAATATACTAAACTTAGTAATTAAACGATTTTTTTCGAATATTTACAAATTTTTTCGAAAATTTACTAATTTTTCGAAAATGTTCTAATTTTTTTGTTAGCATATGAAAGTTACTTTTTTGCAGTGTGGAATTAATTGCGTGGTTGTGTATTTTGGAATCAGTTTAGGGTATGTAGTTCTTAGCTGAATAAGAAACGAGTCAACAAAAAAACTGTTGAAAAATTTGTTGAAAATAATAATGTTAAGAATTTTCTATAATATATAAATCATTTCCAACATTACAATTTTGCAAAATTCTCCCATATACACCAAAATTTCTCAATTATATTATAATATACGATTGAAAGCGAAAAAAAGGTTATATACGCGAATTCCTGAAAATAATAATCTAAGCAAGAAAAAAATCTTTAATGCCTTAAGGGAATAATTTTATTATAATAACACAACTATTCGTAATAAACCCAAAAATATTATAAAAATAAATAAAATAGAATTTTTTTTTGCTACGTTCAAGTATACGCAATTTTTTTTAATGAGATATACTTATTTTAGATTGTGATAAGAAAAGTACAACTCGATTGTTATGTTTAGCATTGCCTTTTTTGTAATAATACACTGGAAGAAAAATCTACTTGCCGAAAGCGGTGATATTTAAAAATATAGAATTTAGCTACTTTTATTCAAAAAATTATTTAGAAGACCTCCCAGAATTATTTTTCAGATAGCTAAAAATTTACGATTTTGTATTTATTAAGTCTATAAAAATATTTTTAATTAATCCTTTCTATTTCTTACTATAAAATTATACCTACGATATTTTCATATTACACTCAATTAAAAATGTAAACAAATTAACCTATAAAAAATCTTGTATAATTAAATTTATCATTTATTTAATGCTAACTCCATTAACCTCAAAATTAACTCTAACACAATGTTTCTATAATTATGTCAATTTTACTTTAAATTACTAACCATGTATACCTACCTATTTTCTTTCTTTCGTTTATTTCTTTTACACAACAAGATTTTATCCAATTATCCGATAGAAATCTAATAAAATTAAAAATAATCCTTTTTTAATTTAAACTTGTGTTTTTATAAAACTAATTCTTAATAATTACGGAAAATCGATTTTTATTTATTTTTTTAATTTTTTTATTAACTTAAATTTAAAAACAAATTTTTTTAAAAATCTTTTTTTTTAATTTCAAAAATTTGCTACAAAATATAAAATGCAGCGATAGAATTATGAATTAGTCAAGGCACTAGCAATGTTAAATGCATCCAAAAATTTTATTAGCTCGAGAATGGATCCACCTCAGTGAAACGTTGTATTTTTGGTCACTAAAAACGATTTTGAAGGTTTCATCCATTTTCGGATGGATAGTTTTCAGCAATGGACGCTATATCATGAAAAATTGACAAAAATTTGCAAGATAGATAAATTCTTGAAAACAATTGCTGATTGAACTTTTTTTTGGTACCCCACTTGGGTTTTTGGGGTCGCTGATCACGACTCAAAAAATTGATTGGAAAGTTCATAATTAAATGGATCGTATACTCAAAAATCAAAATTTTAATCAGTTTTGAATAAATATTCAAATTTTTTATCGCTTGCTAATAAGAAGATATACCTTTACGATCATTTTTTTAAGTTTCAATTCACTCGCTATTGTTCGAACAAAAAAAATAAAAAGTATCCCAATCTACCCCTACCCAACCCAACCAAAAACCTATTTTAAACTTAGAAAATTCTTTTTATATTTTTTTTCCGAAAATGTTATCCCATTCTATTATTATTGAAAGTATTCAAATACACAGTGTTACTAGTACTCTATTTATCTTGTTCAATGACACAATTGTTATTTTCTTTTGTTTTTTTTTTTTATTTATATATATCTATTGTCGTATTGCATTTAATTCCCTTGACAGATATACATATACACATAAAAAGTACAGTGTCATCAAATCCTTTATATTTTTTTTAATTCAACCTTTTTTTTAAAACATACTACTACTACTAGGTATTCCACACCTTTTGTTTTTTTTTCTCCTTTCGATATTTCCACGTGTATTTTACTACTTCGTGTTGTCTTTTACTATGTAAAGTGCAATCTTTTCTATAAATATATGGAAGTCGTTTGTCTTTCTTAGCTTATTATCTTTTTGTTTGCATGTGTATGTGTGTAAATATAGGTATAACCGTACTGTAATAATAAATTGATACAATTATGTATTCACGATAACAATAAATAAAATAGTACCCCATAAACTGTGCAATTTACTAATAATATGTCAGTATTTATTCAACTGCTGTATTTACTTCCGATTTTTTTCAACTTTTTTTAAAGATATATGGCCTGTTTTAAATCAAATGTGCGTTAAGGAAATCTGATTTTGATAAAATTAATGGGTTTTTCAAAATTTTAATAATTTATGTGATTTTGGTATAACATTAAAGGGATGGGAGGATCCTGGGGATGAAGGCTTTGTCCAAATAAATGAATAAATTAAACTGTTGGAAAAGTCATAGAACCAAAATATACATTTTTTTTCAAAGTAAATTGTTTAAGCCTTTTGGTACCATGTCACGTGGTTCTTTAAAAAGTAAAAAAAATGTTCAATTTTTATTTTGGTTCTATAACGTTTGCAATAGTTTAGGCATATTCTATGCAAACTATTATGGCCATTTGACTTAGACGATTTTGCAAAAGTATATTTTTTTCCAGTGAAATAGTGCACCAACAATCCATTTGATAATAAAATTTTAAAAATTTGTTATCCTGACTTCATTTGTTCTAGAAAACTTCAAAATTATAATTCAACATGATACATGCTTCATAAAAAGGTCTATCTTGATAAAGTTGCCTATGCAAAAATTTGACATTTTTAGAGGGCCGATAAAATGAACTTAAAATAATTTCAATATGGAAATTTAAAATAAAACTGTAAGTTAAGTTACCACACAAACCAATTACAAATCCATTAGTTCTAATTTAAAATCACATTCAACTTAAAACAAGCCATATACATTACCAGTAAATATTTTTCACTATATTAAGAAAGATGTTACTTATGTTTATCACACAACTATTTTTTATTACTGTTACGTGATTCGCCAAATAACGATATTTTTTACTTTGCTTTATTTCTATATATTCTCCTGCTTTGTTTTGTTTTTTTTATATTTATGTTCTGTGATATACGTTTTTGTACTTTATCGGTATTATATATTTTATACGATATTTCTACTAATTGTTATGACGTATATGTGTCAATTTTATCACAGATACGTGTTTGTGTTTAAATTATTTATTTGTCTTGTGTTTGATATTAATTGATTGATGAGAAACATCTTTAATTGAGATACTTGATTTTGCTTATTAGTGATAGGGAGCTGTCACAAATTACTTTTGTGAAAAATGACCTTTTTGACTACCCTCCTCCCCCCTTAATTTTAGTGACGTAATTTGTGGAAGCTCCCATAAATTATAATTAAGTTAATTAAAAGTGTGAAGAAAATGAAATAACGATTTTTGCATAATTCATCAAACTACGAATTTCAGGTACTTTGAAGTCAAAATTATAAAGCAAAAGAATACACGAAACTAATACAAAATGAAACTTCAAAATTTGATACTACTACTTTGTAACTTTACTTTTGAAATTAAATGTCATTTCATGAATTTTAATATATCAAAGAGAAAAACTGTGTAAAATTGAAAATTTTCCAAAAAGTTTTAAATTTAAAATTAATCAAGTAAATTAGAAATAAAATTACAAATCTACGTAAGCCAATTTAACATTAAATTATGAAAATTGATTAACGTATAAACGAATAAACAATAAATTTCAATCCCTTTTGTAATTAATATTTAGTAGGTTAAATTATTTTTTAAAACTGTAATTACTAGAAATTTAATTAACAAAATTTTTTTATTTAAATAAACGATTGAAAAAATTGCATTATGTAAAATAACGTTATCTGGAAATTTTTTTACAAATAATACACGGAGAAATTTAATACATTCGAAAAAATTCCGTTAATTTCTAAAATATCGATTTTCATTAGAAAATAAACATAAATTTTAGAAAAAAATAGGTATCCGCATGAATTAATTGAGTTTATTTTTAGTATAAAATCTCATGAAAAACTGTAAATTGAGATAAGAAAAAATAAAATTTTTTTGTTGTTACATGAGAAGAACTAAAGTTGTACTGTTATTATACACGAGGGAGTCCCGTAAGTTTTATTTACCTACTTTTAAAAAATTTTTATGAGCACCACACCGCGCCCCTTTATTTAACCTTTAGCATTAAATGTTGTTATCTTTTTTTATTTAAATTATGTAAATTTTTATGCTTTTTTTCAAGGTTATGTAATTTTTATGTAAAATCAAATTGCTTTGATCTCTAGAGAATTTTTTTTAGGATTGCGTTCTCTTCGAGTCTTAATTTTCTTTTTCTTCCGGAACAGAAAAATTTTATAGGTTAAGTAAAAGTTTAAATTAATTTTTTCTAGTATTTACTCAAATGTCAAAATTCAGATAGAAAATTCGTCATTTAAATGATACAAAATATCAAAGAGTTGTCAATAATTCAAGTAAAACTTTTAAAACGCATAATTTAAAAAAAATGTATGTTAAAAGCCGTTCCTCTTTAACTCAATTTACCGGAAAGGTAAAATAAATTTTTTCAAAGCGAACTTTTTATAAAATAATTACGTGTATTCGTTATTTACTAAATATTTTTTTTTTATCTTTGATAAGAGTTGGGAAATAAAATATTTTTTTACAAATATATAAGTTAATGGGTTTGAATTTAATATTTAGTGTGTTTTAGGTTCATCTTATTTTACAGAGTTTTAATAGAGAAGTGAATTTAATAAAATTAATTTTAATGATTTATCTTTTTCGTAAAAGTAAATTTTAGATCTTTTGAGAATTTATTTTAAATCTTATCTGCTTTTATCAGTTTAAAATGGATAATCACGTTCTTAATTTCATAAAAAAATTTAATTTAAAATCTAAAAATCTCTTTGACCCTTAAAAACGTGGATTCAGTTGTGGTGACTAAAAATTTATAATTTTTTTAATACCACAGCGCGTGGTTTCTAATTAATTAAGACACTTTTTCTTTACTTTACCTTTTTATGGATTTTATGTAATTTGTAACAGTTTAAGGAAAATTAAAACTGAATGTAACAAAAATTTTTTTTTTAAAGTATATGCAGGAATAAATTAAATTAAAAATTTTAGCTATCAAAAGCACTTAAATATGAGGCGATTAAATTATATTTTAATGAGCATATTGAAGTACAGTGCATTATGAATCGGTGCAAACTGTGCTTTGAAGTTACCCATCCATTACACTTCAATTTATTGACGTTTTATAATATGAGGTATATGTGCCCTAAAAGTCATCATTTATATTTGCTCCTTTAGAAATATATTTAACTCGGAGTCAATGATTTCAAAAGCATAAATTTTTTAAATAAAATTAGAAACTTAATAATCTGAAAAAAGTCCCAAATTTAGATTTTAGAAGTATCTGATAAGTTTTGCGTAAGAAGTCTACAAGAACTGAATATTCAAAATTTGAAAGAAAATGATAACCTTAGCAGGTAATTTTTAGGCAATAAAAAAACTTGCTCATTTTATAAAAAGCTAAATTCACACGATAATTGCAAAAATCTACAAACTAAATCAAACCAAAAGTATATACTCAAACCCCTAAAAAAATCAATTAAACTTGATAATTCATCAGTAAAGCTACCCACAATTATTTTCAATTTAATTATAATAAAAAAAATTGTCCCCCTCAAAAATGATCACAACGATATGACTAATAATTAATAACAACATATTATAATATAACCACTTAATCAAACTTCCATTAATATAATAACCTAACCTAAAATTAATATATTCTCTTTAAACAATAGAATATTCACCCTCTCTTTAAATAACAACGTTTATGAAAAATCCACCCTATTTATTATAATATGACAATCACACCAATCTTTTTTCATTAAAACAAAAGTTCTATAAAAGCAAGGTGTATTTAGAAAAAAATTGTAACCCTATATATATTTTTTGATTAATTCAAATTATCACGCAATATGTATTTTATTCATTAATAATATATAATAATAATTCCAATAGATTATTATAAAGAGAAAAGGAGGAGAGGAAAATGTCCAAGACACACGCGATGGATGATATTATGGTTTTAGATTGTCAGTGTTATTATTATATATATTAAAAGGGAGGTTTTAGACGTGCAGTTGCATAATTTTCTCTATACATGCATTTAACATATTATATTCTATGTTACGTCATTTACAGATCTCTGCATAATATGTGTGCACTAAATAAAGGGGCTAAAATTCAACTATTTTATATTTTTATGAAAAATTAAGAGTGTTAAGTTTATTTTACACAAAAGGTATTATGGGAAAAATTGATACAATAGATCAACAAAAGTTTCAGTAATTTTTATTTATGGATGTGTGTGTGAGAATGGGAGGATATAAGAACTAATAAATTTTCGATATTAAAATATACTTTTAAATGCTAGTGAAATTTCTGTACGTTATGTATCTTAACTTGGGAGGAAATTATAAATTTTCCACCTTTTTGATGTTAAAAGTTACTTTTAAAATATTTAAATTCTATATGGGTTATTTCGTGATATTTTAGGGTTTAATTTTTGGCTTTTTAGTATTTCGGGGTGCATAGGTATCACCAAAACAAATGGATTTTTTTTATGATTTTAAAAAAATATTTGACGCCAAAATACCAAATTTCGACTTCTTAAAATTTTTAAAAACTAATTTCAAACTCAAATTCAGCGGAGAATTTCACTGTATCAGTCAATGTTCAGAAATAATTTTTGATACTCTTGTAACTATTTTTGATAATAGATGACTAAAAAAACTGCAAAATGGAAAATACTCACAAAAAAACGTAATTTGGGTCCAATTTAGACAGAATTGTATTTAGAGAGTTAAAAATTAAAGGAATTTTATATCACGTTTTCAAAAAAGTGCTCCAAAATAGGGCTCGTTTTTCATTCAGAAACCCGAAAATATAAGGCTAAAATTTTGAAAAATTAAATGAAATTCAAATTGTTTGAGTTACAACATCCCCATGCTTATAACAAACCCACATACTCATCCACTGACATGACATTAAAGTGACATAAATAGTTTCTGAGGAATTCAAAACATGCTTACAAATCACAATTTACAGAAAACCAAAAAACTAGTCTTGAATCCCCCATATAAACGATACATTACAATATTTGTCATTGTATAGCTCAATAATTTAAAAATACAAAATTTTCTTTTAAAACTGTTGAATACAATAAAACACGAAAAGAGGAAATACACAAGTCGAATATAATAACCAACTGTTATTTCTTATCTTTTATAAAAATTTTTTCTTCAATTTTATAAATACCTTTCAAAAGGGAGTTCAAAAACCCATTCGCGCCCTCGTCTATTATCATTTTATACATAATACAGCTAAATAACGATCCTTAAAAACGCCTTTAGCTAAATATATAATAAATTCTTTGTATAAATATAATTTTTGTTGGCCCTTTATTTTCATTGTATTTATCATATAAGTGTATTGTGTATCGGAAAAGGATAATTATATTTTCATATATAATTATCTAAACGATGAGAATAAACAATTTTCTGCTTGTAATTTATAGTGTCTTTGATCTTATTTTTAACAAAATTTTTAAATGAAAAATTTATTAAACAAAAATGTTAATCAAATAGATGGTTAAATATTCTATTATAAAATACCTACACATGTAAGATTTATTACATGAATATAAGAGGGTGTATTGAAAATTATGATTGGTTTGCCTTAGGCACTGTACTGTATAACAGAAGCTCTCGTTATAATACAGGCTTACGTAGTAGTTTAATTCTTTGAAGAAGAATTTTAATACTTTTTTTTATTTTGCTTCTTCTTTTTTCCTTTTTTACACTTAAAAAAGAAAAAATCCATGACTCGTGCCGGGATGTTGTGTGTGTATAGTTTTTTATATGTAATAAAACAAAAAATATATGCCTCATTGCTCTTGGGGTTATGCGTTAACGCGTCTGACACCGACTTAATGAGAGACTGTACTACTATAATGTGAACTTGAATGTACTCAAGGCGGTTTTTTATTTTTTTTTTAAATTTTATGCATGCATGCTACGGTGAAGAGAATATTTTATTAGAGATAAATTATTTAAAGGGATTTTTTTTTGTTTTTTTATGTTTACTGCTATGGTTAGACTTTTTTTTTAATTGTGGTTTTTAAGATTTTGGCGGTTCTGAGTTTTATATTATTAGATTTTGTAAAAAGTAACTTTCTTATATTCACAAAAAAAAATAGAAAATTTTCGAAAATAATCGTAAATTTAGTAAATTTAGTATATTAACAACAAATTCGAGAAATCTCGATTTTTTCTTGTGAATTTACGAAAAAATGTGTAAATTAGCAAATATTTTTTATTAATTTTCGAAAAAAAATTGTAAATTATTTTTCTTGTGAATTTACAAAAAAAATCGGAAATACTCAAATTTTTAGTTAATATACTAAATTTAGTGAATTTACGATTTTTTTCGAAAAATTACTAATTTTTCGAAAATATTTATTTCAAAATTAACAGGTATTTCTACCCTTGATACAATAAATTTACAAAATTATTTATGTTAACTAATAAAAAATTTTTTTTTTTTTTGATATATATATAATAAAATATGACTAGTAACATAACAATCATTTAAATATATAAAATTGCATTTTATAATAAAAATATATTTATTTTACTAAACAAAGAGGTTCAGCAGGTTAAATGGAATTGATTAAAAATAGCGAATAAAATGAATCATAATGAAATAATTATAATAAATAAGAGTGAAAATAAAATGAAAGAGAGCTATTCATAGTTTTTAAGGTATTTAGACCTCACAAAATTCCTGAATTGGGTTTGGTCCAGATTAGTTAAGGAAATTTGGAGTTCCGGGTCTAAATTCCAACTTCTACGTATGCGATTCAATGGTGAGTAGAAAAGCAAGTTTGATCTTGACTGAGACTCGCGAAGTGGTCTCGAATATCTCAGATCATATGCTTGAGATCTCATATCAAAATGAAACTGGTTATCATTTATACCAGAAGAACAAATAGCAGAGTAGGCAAACAATAAGTCACAAACTTGATGGTAGGATTCAATAGTATAAATATTGAGCCTTGATGATATCTTCTCATAGGAGTGATCATCAAAACTCAATGGGCATCCCATTTTATAAGCAGTGTATCTTAAAAAGTTTCTAGAGATGGAGTTCAATCTCTCGTAATTAATACGGGTAAAGGGTTGCCAAACAATAGAACAGTATGTAAAATGTGGGAGAACAAGAGTTTTATAGAGATAACTAAGGCAATCACCAGAGTTAAAGCAATAAGTGGCTCTCTTAATGAAGCCTACCATCTTGCTTGTGACAGCAATCACATGATCAATATGATTGTTAAAAGTCCACTCCTCATCGAGAAAAACCCCAAGGTCACGAACTACTGAGACTCGAGACAGAGGATAGCAGTTTATATGGTAATTAAAAGTAAAGATTTTGTCTTTTTTACCAAAACTGATTACTTGAGATTTTTTCTTATTTATGGAGAAACCATTTTGAGTAAGCCAATTTATAAAATTATTAGAGTCAATTTGTAACAACAAAGCATCAATTTGAGAAGTAATACATTTCCTAAGTCTCGTGTCATCAGCAAAGAGTTCTAGCGTAGAATAAAGGATATTCGAGTGCAAATCGTTCATAAAAATTAAAAATAACAAAGGTCCCGAATGTGACCCTTGGGCGACACCCGAAGAGGCATGAAACCACCTTGATATGGCACCATTGAATCGGACCGATTGAAGTCTACTTTTCAGATAAAAACGTATCCATGACAAAGCCTTCCCCCTGATACCAATTCTATCCAATTTTTCAATCAGTAATAAATGATTTACTTTGTCAAAAGCTTTAGCCAGATCAAAGTATAGTACATCCATCTGAGAGCCTGAATTAACCATATCTGTTGTTTCATTTACAAAATTAAATAGATTAGTAGTAACAGAACGACCCTTAAGAAAACCATGTTGATTTTTACTTATAAGGGTAGAAACTTTATCATATAGTAGTAAATAAAAAATATGATCAAAGAGTTTAAAAAATACACATAGAATGGTAATTGGCCTATAGTTTTTTACATCCATTCTATCACCGTCCTTAAAGATAGCAGTGATGAATGAACGCATCCAGATGGATGGAATATACCCAGTAAGAAAGGATTGGGAGAAAAGAAATATTCTATTTTTTTTGTGAATCTAAGAAAGTTACTTTTTACAGTGTACTATTAATTCTTCAAGTAACTTCTTAAATTTCAAGCCCACCGATTCAACAGTACACAATACTTAGTTGAAAAATGTGACGCAGTGAAGCGAATTTTGATGTTCCTGTTTTCTACAAAAAATGTTAAAAAATTTTTTTTATATATTTTCTTTTACTTATTTTTACAACCCAATCACGTATTTGAAAACAAACACGTATAGATATTTGTATCTGATACTTCAGTAACTCGCGGTTCAGCTATTTCGATTAAATTTCTACTGTTTTAAAAAGTTTTTTAACGTACTCGATTTATTTATTTACTAACGAACGAATAGATTTAAAAGCCTAACTATTTTTTTTTAAATTGCACTGCGTGTTAAGCATGCCAAATAATATTAACCATTTAAATCAACCCCAAATGAGCATGTAATTACGTAAAAGCCCTAAAAAGACATTTTAATAAACTTTTTCTGTAAATCAAACGATTAATCTCTCTAAAAGTAGAGTAATTTTCTTATATTTTATTAGAGAGCAATAATATATGTCATATTATATCGAATCAAACTTATTCATACAGTACTACGTAATTTACTATCTTTTCCAATATGTCATATTATGATGTATCGAGCTTTGTTTTATCAGTTCAATAATATAAAATATTGAACTGGTGTATTATATTTTGTACTAATCTCTATAATAAATTAAAGTTCGAATTGTAAAATTTTTTATTTCTTTTAGTTATAATTAATAGGATTTTTTTAATTAAAAAAATATTAATTAATAATTCAATTGAAATTGAAGTAAGTTATAAAATTATAAATAAATACTCAAATAAATGTGTAATTAAGGAAAAAATTGAAAAAGGAAAAACTAATTAAAATCCATTTCACGATTATTTCTTTTCAATTAAATTCATTTTAGTGTAAATTTTTTTATAAATAAAGCTCAACCTGTTTTTTTTTTAATAAAAGTACTTGCAAAAAAATTTATAACTGATGTAATAATTTTCTTTTTTTGCTAATACATTTTTATGCTTTTGTGTAAGATTTGTAAAAAATTACTTTTAATTATCGAAAATCTATATATCAGTAAATAATATTTTTAGTAGGTAAGATTTTAAAATTCGATGGAAATAATTCTAAAAATAATGAAAAATTATGAAAAACTAGGGCAACTTAAATAAATTTTAAAATATTATTTATTTTGGAATTTCTGAATTGGAAATTTTTCGTTAAGAGAAAATAATGTTTTTGTAAATTCGTGACTAAATTGTAATTCAGACGATTGCATAAATTTTTTCTTACAAATTTTTTATGTTAATTGAAAGCTCAAGATAAAGTTGTAAGATAAATAAGGGATTTAAAGGGTTGGTCAGATTCGTTAAATGAAATTTATCTTGTGAATCTAGGACGAATAATATGAATTTTTTGAAATTCTTTATTTAGTTGGATGGCTGAAGCTTTCGAATAACCGAATTATTATTCGATTAATGAGTTAAATTGAAATAAATAATAGTTAAAAACCATTCAAGTAATTGGCACTATGCTTCCTCATCAACAATAATAAAATGTTCTTAATGGTCTATTTTACCCAGTAAAAACGATAATTCTAGGTATTAGTACTATCATAGAAAAAAATTAAGTACTATGTCCAAAAAGAAAAAAAATTATGGTGTTTATTAATTTTTTTATGTAAAAAATTTCGAAAAATTACGTATCAGATCGAGTATCAGATGGAAAAATCCTTTAAAAACGATAATTCTAGATAGTCGTACTTTCATAGAAAGAAATTAAGTACTACGTCCTAAAAACAATAATTGGTATTTTTTGTATTTTATAGTGACGAAAATTTTGAAAAAAAATTTTGAACAAATAAATTATTAGATTCAAAAAACAAGTAAAATCGATACTTCTAGACATTAATACTTTCATGAAAAAAATGAGGTATTACATCCAAATAAAAAAAAAAATACCCTACCAACTAGCTGGCACTAAGGTTCCTCAAACAATGAGCTTAATACTTTAATATGCCACAGATATCACCAATTACAAGCATGCAATCATACATACATTTCTATGAACTTTTAAAAGTTTTATTTATTGATCAAAAATTTTGCAACTTTTCAAAAAATTAATTATTAGATTCAAGATATCGAGTAAAAACCATATTTTCAAATATAAGTACTTTCATGAAACTAAATGAAGTATTACACCAAAAAAAAAATATTGCAGTTTTTTTAATTTTTTTCTTTTTTTTTTTAATTTTGAAAAAAATTTTTAAAAAAATTTGGTATCAGATCCAAAAAATTACTATAAACGAACTTTCTAAAACTAGTTCTCTCATAGAAATAAATTAGGTACTACGTCCAAAAAGAAAAAAAAAAAATTGGTGTTTTTTGTATTTTTTGGTGACAAAAGTTTTGATAAAAAAATTAGGTCTTAATTTTTAATATTTACCTAAAAAGTTATTTTGAACATTTGGGGTAGCTCAGATACGAAAAACACGGTTTTTGACATAAAAGTGGCAAAATCTTTTTGGCATTCATCGCTGATTTCGTGTTCACGCTTTTTTTTGCATTCTATAGGGTTCAAACTACCAAAAAATCATGATGGCAGACGCGGCCTCGTAAATTTTTTTTTCTTCATTTTTGATGCTCATAAAAAGTACTTTCTCGTAGAAATGCACATATACTTTTATTTAAAAGTCCAAGAGGATAATATGCAAAAATTTGTTTTTTATCTAAAACGTTTCAAAAAAAAATTAAAAAAATGAATTTGAACAAATTTGTTAATTCAAGAAGCCATAAGGAGGTTAAATAATTTATATTATAATATTTCCTTACAAATACATAAAATTAAAAAATATTTTTAATTAAAAAAAAAAATTAATAATAAATATTATATACATGCATTAATGAATAAACGTAAACACAAACACGTATATAATTTATAAAATATACGCAAAATATTTTCTTTTAATTTACTGTAAAATTAATGTTTTTTTTTCTTAATAATAATAAATATTACATAACCTAAATATTATTTTTAATTTTTGTTCGTATACATGAAAAGATTAAATTATATCGATAAAAAAAAATTATTAGTTATAAAGAACCTATTCCAATAATTTTCATGTTTAAGTAACTGTTTATGTAATAATATTATTACTATTATATCGATATGATGATAGTTGTATTTTATTTTTCTTGATTTACTCATAGAACCGTTATTTTACATGTATTGCATATACGTTAGATATTTTATTATTATCAATATTTATTTAAAGAAGTTTTTTTAAGATAATTTTTTTATAATGAGAAATAAATATTGTTTTGGTCATTTTGTTATTTTAAATAAGTTAATTAAATTTTTTTAACTCAAAGACCACAGGGTCAGATTGAAATTTTAAGCAAAGCAATCTAACGGTGCAAGATAACAAAGGGATTCTAGTAGACTATATATTGAAAATAACAAAATACACTATAAATGGTTATGGATCAATGGTTATGGTCATGTTGTGTTGAAAAAGCATGGCGACCAACCTCTATTCATTCCAATTGGCCTGTTGGACCTAGAAACGTAAAGCTCAATGTTATAAAATAGGCCTTTTTGGTAATTTTTGATATAACGCTGTAACCTTGCAATTTAACTAAAACTGGTTAGTCTCATTTTTTGGGTGTAAGTGTCACCTTTCAAACCCCGTAAACTGCAGTTTTTTATCACCAGTTCTTTTAATGTCATATATTCAATAAACCAAATGCCTATTTTAGACCCAAAATAGGCAATTTTTAAATTGCTGACAAAATTGTAAATTTCGATGAAAAATGATTTTATAGGTCTCTAAAATTTTCCAAAGTTTCAGGTTTCCAAAAATTTTTTTTATTTGCTTAATTTCTTCCAGTTATTTTTGAGACATGATAATTTAAAGTCATAGTCCCAATTTAAGATTATTTAATAAAATTTAATTTTTATCACTGCTTTTGTGGAGCTATATCTCGGAAACGATTAAAGTTGAAGGAACAAGTAAAGAATAATTTAATTTTATTATTAATTATAAAGATATTGATAATTATCATTATGGTGTATTTGAATCATGTTATTTAAGTAAATATGCATGGAGTGGTACATTATTTGAAGAATTTATGGGTAGTGGTTCATGGATGAAATTTGTTGGTTAAATTTGATAAAATTAATTAATTTTATTTAATTCAATTGTTTCTAATAAAGAATTTAATGGTGTTAATTGCATAGATTCGTTAAAACATATACCATTAAAGAATTTTGGTATTTCTAGTTGCTACTCGGGCATTACTTTTAATAAGCTTTTATTCTGCTGAACATTATTCGAAAAGATGAAAAATAATTGGAATGATTTAATTAATAAAAATTTCACAATTTTTAATTCCTATAAGTATTAGGGCTTTAAAAGAATTATTTTGTGCTATTTGCGTTAATTATTTATTGTAAATATGAGGAGATGCAAAGAATAAATATTAAATTTTTTTGAATTTTTATTTTACCAAAACCTCTACATTTAAAAAGTATGATGGATTCTTTATGTTTCAAGTCATTTTCAATCGTTAAAGCAAAAAAACGAATTTTGATAACCTCATGCCAAATTTTTTCGCTAACGGCAAACGGATTTTTTGTTTTCAATATAATTGTTGCAGCTATAGAAATTTAAAATCAAAGCTTGAATATTTGAGCATTTCAAACGAATTTTAGGTCAACACTCAAACAATGTTCGGTAAAATTATCATAAGTATAAGCCAAAAATTGCCGTTATACTAAATTAACCCATAAATCATTTCTACCAAACCGTCTACCAAAACTATCTTAAGTAACTAAATTTATAACTTGAATAAAAATTTCATCGTTTATCAAATCAAAATAAGCTCAACTAATTGTATAACTTCTTGTCAAAAAAGATAAATAAAACTTAAAAAATAATCACTTGCCGGTAATCAGTATGTATATAACCAGAGAAGGCCGCCCAGCATAACAGTAGAATTTGCCATCAAAAATCATAAAAAAATTTTTTATATTTTTAACCTAAGGCGTAAGCATGCATATATTGTACGAATATTCGTATACTACACTGTAAAAACTTATGACCGGTTTGTGTAACTACACAACCAACGAGCATGGAACATGTTCACTAATAACTAACACTGATAATAAAGTATCTATTCTGTTCATAATATCAATATTTATATCCAAGTATTTCTGCACTAAAGTTCTTTAGAGACTTCTGCACTAATGGTCCCTAAGTACTTCTGCACCAAAGGTCTTTAGGGACTTCTGCACCATAGGTCCCTAGGTACTTCTGAACCAATGCTCCCTAGGTACTTCTGCACCAAAGGTCTTTAGAGATTCTGCACCCTAGGTACTTCTGCACCAAAGGTCTTTAGGGACTTCTGCACCATAGGTCCCTAGGTACTTCTACACCAATGCTTCCTAAGTACTTCTGCACCAAAGGTCTTTAGAGACTTCTGCACCAAAGGTCTTTAGGTACTTCTGCACCAATGCTCCCTAAGTACTTGTGCACCAAAGGTCTTTAGGGACTTCTGCACCAATGCTCCCTAAGTACTTCTGCACCAAAGGTTTTTAGGTACTTCTGCACCAAAGGTCTTTAGGTACTTCTGCACCAAAGGTCTTTAGGTACTTCTGCACCAAAGGTCTTTAGGGACTTCTGCACCAATGCTCCCTAAGTACTTCTGCACCAAAGGTCTTTAGGGACTTCTGCACCATAGGTCCCTAGGTACTTCTACACCAATGCTTCCTAAGTACTTCTGCACCAAAGGTCTTTAGGGACTCCTGCACCAATGCTCCCTAAGTACTTCTGTACCAAAGGTCTTTAGGGGCTTCTGCACCATAGGTCCCTAGGTACTTCTGCACCAATGCTCCCTAAGTACTTCTGCACCAAAGGTCCCTAAATCGAAAATATTCTAAGTCCCATTTGACCCCCCCCCCTTAAAAAGTACAAATTTGACCCCCCCTCCCTTAAAAAGGACATATTTGACCCCCCCCTTAAAAAGGACAAATTTGAACCCCCCCCCCTTAATTTTCCAGTTTTGAAGTACCCCCTCCCTATAAACATGTTCCATGTTAAAAGTAATTTCCTTATTTAATGCCCAGTTAATGCCTAACCGACCTTTCTTGGACACTTGCATTTTTCGGTAATAAAAACTGCATATTTTAGGTTAAAAAACTCACCTTGTAAGTCATTCGGGTCACTCTTTTCATTTCCGGAGCCTGTTTTTTGTTGCAACCGCTACGAAATGAGATATCAACCCCTAAAGTGGGGTAAATCGAGCCTGGAATCGTAAATTTTTTTTTTGAGGGCACACCGGAACGACCCTTGTTTTTGTGAAGTTTGAACCCTCAGGAAGTCGAAAAAAGTCGTGAACAAGGATTCGGTGATAGGTGCCAAAAAGATTTTTTCACTTTTATGTCAGAAACCGTGTTTTTCGTATCTGAGCTACCCCAAATTTTTAAAATAACCTTTTAGGTAAATAAAATTTAAAAAAAATAGATAAAAAATCTGATTGCCAGGGAAAAACTACTCCAGAAGAAAAAAAAACTTATATTTTTCCGATGAAATTTAGCCAAGTTATCGTCAATTTAAGATTTTGCTCAAATTCGGCTTAAAAAAGATTGAAATTTTATTGAAAAAAGCCTGTTTCTGAACTTTAAAAATGCATTACTCGCTTGATTTACATCGTAAAATAATAATTTTTTTTTTAAAATCGATTAATTTTTCCCTGGCAATTCATTTCTTTAAGAAAAAAATCATTTTTTATGACCAAATTTCAATTTTTAGGTCAAAAGCCTTTGAAAACTGTAAGTAGCAAGATTTACTTAATACAGTTTTTGACCTAAAAATTGAAATTTGATCAATAAAAATGATTTTTTTCTTAAAGAAATGAATTGCCAGGGAAAAATTAATCGATTTAAAAAAAAAAATTATTATTTTACGATGAAAATCAAGCGAATAATGCATGTTTAAAGTTTAGAAACAGGCTTTTTTCAATAAAATTTCAATCTTTTTTAAGACAAATTTGAGCAAAATCTTAAATTGACGATAACTTGGCTAAATTTCATCGGAAAAATATAAGTTTTTTTTTCTTCTGGAGTGGTTTTTCCCTGGCAATTAGATTTTTTTATCTATTTTTTAAAATTTTATTTGCCTAAAAAGTTATTTTAAAAATTTGGGGTAGCTCAGATACGAAAAACACGGTTTCTGACATAAAAGTGAAATAGTATATATCGTCACGAGTCGCGATACAAAGCTTTTATCGTAGTATGGCGAGAAAAGAAAAATTTATTTTTTCTTTTCCCGCCATACTGCGGTGGAGGCTTTGTATCGAACGAGTGGCGATATATTTTTTTTTCAACAATATTCGAATATTCATCGTTTTTTAGACAAAAAAATAAATATTACTAAAAAACAAAACTTTTTTTTTATACACTTTATTTATTTGCACATATATACATTCATTTTTAATAAGTTAGAAAAAATTACATTTATTTCTGATTATTTATTTCGGCATCTATATTATTATTCTCGTCTATTAATAAATTTTCATCTTCTTCTTTGACATTATTTTCCAATATTTTATTTTTTAAACAAAAACACGCTCATGCGTTCTATACAACGGCCACGTTACAACTAAATTTTATTCGGTTCTTCATCGAACTTTGATCATGCGCAGTCTCTACTTCGGTCTCTACTATTACGATAATACTTTTATACGTACGAGTAGACTCTATATCGTAAGAGTAGAAGCCCTCTTGCGATAAAGTACCTTTATTTCATATACTACGGACCGTCTATAAACGATACATATTCGAATAGCGTTGTAAAAAAATCTTTTTGGCACCTATCACCGAATCCTTGTTCACGACTTTTTTCAACTTCCTGAGGGTTCAAACTTCACGAAAACAAGGGTCGTTCCGGTGTGCCCTCAAAAAAAAAATTTACGATTCCAGGCTCGAGTTAAGTATCAATTTTAAAATAAATGCTCATATACGAATTTTTATCGAGAAGCAAAACATGACACACGCACAAGTGCTTATAGATTTTGTATTTTTATTAATTTATTTTATTTTTATTAAATTTCATAAGTTTTAAAAATTTATTTAATGATTAAAAAATATTTTTTATATACAAAACATTTAATTAAACATAAATAAACATTTAAAATAAAAGTTACTTTTTATATTGTTATTTATAAAATATGAATAAATTAATTTAAAAACAATTTAAAAAGGCGGGCCATTAAAAATATTAACAGAACTGTATAAGGTTTTATTTGTACACCGCAAGAGCGCGCTAGAATTGATTTCTAAATGAATAACAGCTGACATTTTTGTCTAAAATAACTAATAAATGAATATATAATTAATTAATTTGTAATAGCAACGTGTTAAATGTAATAATTTGTAATCATTTAATTTAAATCTTTTGCTGCTATGCAGCTTTTAATTTTGAAGTGAATAATTTCATAGCAACGTTGTCGATAAAAAAAATTTTTAATATAGAAGTAATTTTGTAAAAAAGGCGATGGCAGATGCAGCGTTTTGATGTTCGTTATCCGAGGTTAGATATATAGAAAAGAAAAGAGAAAGCACTATTATATCTTTGCTCTTTCCTCTCTCCTATGCTTCTTCTTCTTCTTAAATATACTAATCAGTTATCTATGGTTATACTAATACCAAGTAGAAGTAATAGTACATTTTTAACCAAGGGAGCAAAAAAATAGAATGGCCAAGATCGCACCTTAATTAGCATCCGAGGCGAAGCCGAGGATGGTAAACTGCGATCTGGGGTATTTTTTTTTTGTTCCCATGGACAAAACGAAATTTTTCTTTCTCAGTGGGGTGAAAACGCGTTTTTTTCGATCTCGTTGCGGGGCGAAAAAAGTGTTTTCGGCCCGCTAGGAAGAAAATTTAATATTTGTTACTACTCCAGTAAAGGAAGTAAAAACTGGCTGGACTAATTCGAGACCAATTGCAGATACTTGGAGTAACTTGAATTTTGTTAAGAAAGGTGCCCAATATCCGAGTAAACAACTTCCGTCACTGGGAAAAAGCGCGGGGGGGTGGGTGGAACTCATTGGGGGGGGGGGCTTAAAAAAAATAATGAAACCAATCGATAAATTATCATTTTTTAACACAAAAACATTGATTGAAATTTTTCATAAAAATGCACCCCTTTCGAGTAATAGCGCAAGGAAAAGTGTGATTTTTGCAAAAAAAATTAAAAATTTTTTAAAGTTTTTTTAAATTTACTGAAAATCTGTTAGTATTACAAAAAAAATTATATATTACTTATATGAAGTATTTTAGTTGACAAATAAAGTGGTTTTTTTTAATTTTTGTACGATTAATATTAAAGGAGATATGACATGGAAAAAATGGTTGCTTAACGAAAAGAAACCGGATCGTACTGGCTTTAATATCTCGAAAAATATAACTTTTACAAAAAAAATGATTCCTATCATTTTGCAAGATGACGAAATCGGGAAAATTTTGAGACTAACCAGAACCGTTTAAAATAAGAAGAAAAAAAGTTATGGGTATTGATCAATAATGTACATAGTTATCTTTAATACCAGTTGGTGATACCATTGGTTATATGGGCTAGTTCCCAAACCTGTATTTTCTTTTCTTAATAAAAAAAAAAAAGAATAACAGCTGATGCAGTGGCGGATACAGGGGGGGGTCAAAGGGGTCAATTGACCCCCCCTCAGCGGTTACTTTTACCTTTTTTTAGCTAATTTTACGTTACATAATTAACGCGAAGTACCATTTTGACCCCCTCAAAAAAATTTTAAGGACCTTTTTTAGAAAATTTTTTGTAATTTGATTCAAGTGACCCCCCCAAAAAATTTTCTAGATCCGCCTCTGTGATGGGTATTGATCAATTGGAATTAAGAGCATTCCGTGTGCTCTACTATACGTCGATAATCTGGCAAGTTTTAGTATAAGAAAAACCCTTCTTTTGCTTTCCAAGTTTTCTCAGCGGAGAAACGTTGGATAGAAATTTCCTCTTACAGGAAGTTTTGTTTTTCAATAATCTCGAGCGCGAAACTATTACTTTTTGGAAAATGAATAATTTTTCAATATTAGAAAATAAAGTAAAGAGGTATTCTGTCAAGCATTTTTGCAGAACGCGCGAAAGTTAAAAGCTTAACTTTATTTTCTGATATTTGCGAAAAATTATCAATTTTCCAAAAAAATAATAGTTCCGCGCTCGAGATTATTGAGAAACAAAATTTCCTGTAAGAGGAAATTTCGATCCAGCATTTTTCCGTGGAGAGAACTTGGAAAGCAAAACAGGGGTTTTTCTTACTAAAACTTACCAGATTATCGACGTATAGTAGAGCACACGGAAGTGCCTCCGATCAAAATTCTTCTGACATTTGATATTTCTCTATTTTAATAGAAAAAGGTAACTTTGTTTTGATTAGTTGTGGTATTGATATTTTTATTTATTTTTGAATTACATTCGAAAATAATGCCCTATAACATATCAGGCTTTTTTAAATTTCGAATTTCCTTAATAAGTTTCTAAGAATCATTTGTTTAATCCTTTGAGTATAAGTTGAAAATAGAAATAAAATATTCCAAAATTTCATTAATTATATATCGGTTATTAAAATTTAATTAATTTAATAATCATTAATTAAATTTTTTTTTTCTTTGTTTCAGAAAATGCCACTTAAGGATTTTAGTATCTATGAAAATTAGTTGCTTATAAGCTTTTTACTGCCAGTATGGATAATGATAAGAAAGTATTTTTTAACAAAATAGAAAGCACAAAAGACTCTAATTATCAGAATGTTCAATCATATAATTCCATTCAAAAAATTTACGAATGCAAAGTTTGCAAATTATTATTTAGTCGTAAAAAAATGTTTTATCATGAGAAAATTCATCCTGGTAATAAGACATATAAATGCAATGAATGTGGCAAAACTTTTAAAAAATCAAGGAACCTTAATCAGCATAAAAAAAATCACGATGTTGAAAAGCCTTATACATGCGATATATGTGAAAAAACTTTTCGTAAATTAGGTTCTCTTACCGAACATATAAGAATCCATACTGGAGAAAAACCTTTGGAATGTAAGGAATGCGGCAAAAACTTTAAACATTCAAGTACCCTTTCTGTTCATAAAAGAATTCACACTGGTGAAAAACCTTATAAATGTGAAGAATGCAAAAAGGCGTTTAATCAATCAATTCAATTGAAAAATCATCAAAGAATAAAATGTAAAAAAAATGAATCATGTTTGTCAAAAACTGTGGACAATGATAATGAAGATAAAAAAACTTTAATTACTTTGCATAATAATGAAGCAAGTGAGATAAACAAAGACGGGGTTAACTTAAAAACTGAAGGTATCTTGGAAAATATCAAAATTGAAACTGAAATTGACGTTGAAGAACATTGGCCAGTTAAAACAGAATCTATTGAAGCAAATGAACCAGCCACGATTAACTCCAGAAATGCTCAATATAACTTGTCTCCAAATTTCAAAGAAAATGCAAACCAAATTTTGTCTTACATTAAGCAAGAGCTACATGGCTCAGAAGATGAATTGTCTATTGGAAATTAGTCATATTTTTTTTTTTGCTTTGAAACAATGCTTTTAATAAATATTTCCTAATTATTTTTTTTTCTGATTTTTGATGACATTGCTATTATTATTATCCATTACAATGGAACTTTGATAATTTGAACTTTGATAATTCGAAATCGTCGATAATTCGAAGTTTTGCCTTTACTGCATGAATTTTGTATGCTTACGCATGTAAAATTTCGTTTATAATTCGAACAAATTCTTTGATAATTCAAAGTTTTTGAAGCAATTCAGTGAGAAAAAATTTTTTTTATAATCTAATATTTTTATTTTTAAATAGTATTAGAGTATATACAAAGAAAGGTTTTGAATAGCTAGGGAGATATAAATACACACTTAGTAGATTTTTTTTTTTTTCTTTTTGTAGGTGGGCCTTATAATACTAATTTTTAAAAGAAAAGTATTGTCCGATAATCAGGTTTACAATTTTTCTATTTAATCTTTTAAAATTTTAGTAAATATGATTTATTTATTTATTATTTTAATATTCATTTATTAATTTAGTAAACGTAAACGAATACCTGCACGTATTCAATTTATGGGAGCCCCCTTATCAGTCTAAATTTAAATTAAATTAAAATTTTTTAATTTATTTATTTAAAGCATTTTGCAGACCATATAAAAACATAAATAAATTTAAATTCATTTTCTTATTAACTGTCGAAGAAAAAAGAACTAGTTTTTGAGTTATTTTCTTGTTTTATCTAATTTGTTCATGAAACATTATGACCTTCGTATTTAAATAAAAAACAATTATTTCATAAGAAAATGTTCAAAAATATATTTTTATTACTAATATTTTTTAACTCTAATGTCAAATTCGTTTTAAGTTAAAAAAAATGACGAAAAAATCGAAAAAAAAACTTTTATTTTTAACGAAAATGAAAGTTTCGGAGGTTAGGATGGCCCGAATCAAGAAAAAAATTTTTCACGTGAAAGTGCATTAAAAATGTGTAACTTTAAAAAAAAATTCGGGGGTCCCATTTAAAAATTTTTAGCTGCGTCAGCCCAAAGTTAGAAAAAGGAAGACTTTATAAGCCATGTCGATAAAGCAGTAATTTTTAGCAAAAAAAGGAAAATCTCTAAAAAATTGTGATTTTGCATGTAGTTTTTTCCTGTTTTTACAAAAAATTTATATCTGCTGTTCTTAAAAAAATTTAAAGGTAAAACTGCCATTTTTTAAGATTTTTCGCGGTTTTTTGCAATTTTAGGTTATGTTATGCAGAGGTGAGTCAAAAATAAAAAAAACACAAAAAATTAGACCCTTTGAAAAAATTTTGGAGACCTTGCACGTCCAAATCGGTTGTTTCTATTTGGGGTGATAAATTTTTAAATATTAAAAATGAAAAATTCCGCTCAGAAAACAGCTTTAAAAAGTATGAGCACACCAATTGCCCCTCAATTTATCATATGGAGAGTGAAGGTGATCGATATTTGAATCGATTAGTATAGGTTAGAAAAGTTTAGCCCCCCCATTTTGTCCCGCTATTTTCAAAAAACCAATTTTCCAATGTTATTTAAATGGGGCACATTTTAGCCAATATCGTCAAAACCGGTACTAAAAATTAAACACCGACTTCTGGAGGTTTTTTATTACCAAAAAAGCACTACGCACTGAGAATCTCAAGTCGATCCTCTCCAGAGCAGATTTCGCCGAATATTAACCCCCCCCCTCCCTTTATAAATTTCGATGAAGAAATGATTTTATAGGTTAAAAAAAATTTGCATAAGTATCAGGCTTCCAAAAATTTTTTTATTAACTTAATTTTCTTCAGTGGTTTTTGAGATATGATAATTTAAAGTAATAGTCCCAATTTAAGATTATTTAATAAAATTTAATTTTTATCACTGCTTTTGTGGAGCCATATCTCGGAAACGATTAAAGTTGAAGGAACAAGTAAAAAATAAATTAATTTTATTATTGTTTATAAGGATATTGCTAATTATGATTATGGTGTATTTGAATCATGTAATGCATAGAGTGGTACATTATTTGAAGAATTTACTGGTAGTGGTTCATGGATGAAAATTGGTGGTTAAATTTGATAAAATTAATTTATTCAATTCAATTGTTTATAATAAAGAATTTAATAGTGTTAATTGCATACATTCGTTAAAACATATACCATTAAAGAATTTTGGTATTTCTAGTTGCTACTT
This sequence comes from Anagrus nilaparvatae, assembly GCA_022575985.1. Lineage (NCBI taxonomy): Eukaryota > Metazoa > Arthropoda > Insecta > Hymenoptera > Mymaridae > Anagrus > Anagrus nilaparvatae. Next base: position 9,643,254 of record JAKSXM010000165.1, read on the forward strand.
GGGCATTACTTTTAATAAGCTTTTATTCTGCTGAAACATTATTCGAAAAGATGAAAAATAATTGGAATGATTTAATTAATAAAAATTTTACAATTTTTAATTCCTATAAGTATTAGGGCTTTAAAAGAATTATTTTGTGCTATTTGCGTTAATTATTTATTGTAAATATGTTATTTATGCTAATCTGAGGAGATGAAAAGAAGAATAAATATTATTTAATAGAAAACATGTTTTTGAATTTTTATTTTACCAAAACCTGTACACTAGGGCCTATACTGTACACTTAAAAAAAATTCTGCTTGTGGGTAGCGGAATTTTTTTTCGCTCAAACGATTGAAAATGGGTTGAAACACAAATAAAATTAAAAAATAAACTTTTTTCGCTCATTTAGGATGTATGAAGAAAAAAAAAAATTTTAGGAAGCAAAAATTTTTTTTTTAAACTTTCTTTACGTTTCTAGTCATTTGCAATCGTTTAAGCAAAAAAACGAATTCCGCTAGCCACAAGTGAAATTCCACTAGCCTTAAGTGAAATTTTGCAAACCACATGTCAAATTTTTTTGCTAACGGCAAACAGATTTTTTGTTTTCAATATAGAGCGCTGCAGCTAGAAATTTAAAATCAAAGCTTGAATATTCGAACATTTCAAACGAATTTTAGGCCAACACCCTAACAATGTGCGTTAAAATTATCATAAGTATAAGCCAAAAATAGCCGTTATACTAAATTAACCCAGAAATCAGTCCTACTAAAACTATCTTAAATAACTAAATTTATAACTTCAATAAAAATTTCATCGTTTATTAAAACAAAATAAGCTCAACCAATTGAATAACTCCTCGTCAAAAAAAGATATAAAACTGAAAGAATAATCATTTGTAGGTAATCAGTATGTATACATATAACCAGAGAAGTCCGCCCAACATAACAGTAGAATTTACAATCAAAAATCATAAAAAAATATTTTTATATTTTTAACCTACAAATATTCGTATACTACCAACGTGCTTATATATTTTTTTTTATTTTTTATTTTGTGTTTGGGAGTTTCCTCTCTTGCTTTCTATTGCGCGTTGGCACTATTCAGCCCGTATTGTTCTCTTTTTGTGTTATGTATTATTTAGTGTCAATGTTTGTGAAATGTCTGGGCGTTAGTTTTTCTGTATAGGCGTTGTAACCTATGGTCCAGGAGGTACGCGACTTCTCCTAAACCCCATGCCGATTTATAGTGCCCTGGAAGCACTTTATAGCATGCATTATCTACATAATACTGGGTTTTATGCCTTAATTTAACATTACGCCGATTCCTCAATCCTAGAATCCAAAGGTAGAACAACATTAAGGATTTTTTCTACAGAAAAAAAACTTAATGCTGATATAGCCGGGAATTGAATCGCAGACCCTCAGATCCGAAGTCCAACCCCTTAACCACGCAGAGCTACCGAGGCTATACCTATGCTTATATTCACCCTTCTCCTATAGTAACCTCTAGTGAGCAGCAAAAGCATTACTAAAATAAGCATAGGTTGGCAATATACGAATATTCGTACGCATATATGCATGCACACCTATTTATTTAATGCGTGCTTCTTTGCGTACAATAAATATACAAAAAATAAATAATAAGGAAAATTCAAATCTTATAATTGAAGGCGGTAAACACGAATTTAAACAATTTACGATACCATAAAAATGTAACCATGTATAATACTTCGCTATTTCTTTTTCTTCTGCTTTAAAAAGCTTTTTATTACATTTTCAGCCTTTTTCTTATTCCATATGCGTGGCGAACTTAAATTTTATTAATTTTACAATTTTTTATACTGCATGATATAAAAATGTATTTTTTTTCAATGTACTTTTACATATAAATACGATTTAGAAATATTTAATAAAAATAAAATATAATGGAGATTATTGAACTCACACTGCAAAATTGTTTACAGTGTACATATGAAAACTATGAAAATTATGCAATTTTAAAAATAAAGAAACTTTGTTTTGACTTTTGATTATAGTTGTGTTATTGATATTTTTATTTATATTTTGAATTACATTCGAAAATAATTCTCTATAAAATATCAGGCTTTTTTAAATTTCCTTAATAAGATTCTAAAAATCATTTGTTTAACCCTTTTAGTATAAGTTGAAAATAGAAATAAAATATTCCAAAATTTCATTAATTATATATCGGTTATTAAAATTTGATAAAAATAATAATTAATTAAATAATCATTAATTTAAAATTTTTTTTTCTTTGTTTCAGGAAATACCACTTAAGGATTTTAGTGTCTATGAAAATTAGTTGCTTTTGATATAAGCTTTTGACTGCCAGTATGGATAATGATAAAAAAGTAATTTTTAACAAAATAGAAAGCACAGAAGACTCTAATTATCAGAATGCTCAATTACATAAATCCATTCAAAAAACTTACGAATGCAAAGTTTGCAACTTATTATTTAGTCGTAAAAAAATGTTAGATCATGAGAAAATTCATCCTGGTAATAAGACTTACGAATGTGATGAATGTGGAAAAACATTTAAAAAGTCAAAGCACCTTAATCAGCATAAAAGAATCCATACTGGAGAAAAACCTTACAAATGTGAAGAATGTGGCAAAACCTTTGTTCAATCAAGTATTCTTACGAGACATAAAAGAATTCACACAGGTGAAAAACCTTACACATGTGAAGAATGCGACAAAAGCTTTATTCATTCCACTGATCTTACAAGACATAAAAGACTTCACACTGGAGAAAAACCGTACAAATGTGAAGAATGTGGCAAAGCCTTTGTTGATTCAAGTTATCTCACAAAACATAACAGAGTTCACACAGGTGAAAAACCTTACAAATGTGAAGAATGCGGAAAATGCTTTAGTATTGCAAGTAATCTTAAAGTACATAAAAGAATTCACACTGGAGAAAAACCTTACAAATGTGAAGAATGTGGCAAAACCTTTAAACAATCAACTGATCTTACGAAACATAAAAGAATTCACACTGGAGAAAAACCTTACAAATGTAATACATGTGAAAAAAGCTTCAGTCAATCAATTAGTTTTATTAATCACAAGAGAATTCACACTGGTGAAAAACCTTATAAATGTGAAGAATGCGACAAAAGTTTTATTTACTCAAGTCATCTTACAAGACATAAAAGACTGCACACTGGAGAAAAACCGTACAAATGTGAAGAATGTGGCAAAGCCTTTGTTGATTTAAGTAATCTTAATAAACATAAAAGAATTCACACTGGTGAAAAGCCTTATAAATGCGATATGTGTGAAAAAGCATTTACTGATTTACGTAATCTTACCATTCATAAAAGAAACCATACCGGAGAAAAACCTTACAAATGTGAAGAATGCGGAAAATCCTTTAGTATTGCAAGTACTCTCAAAGTACATAAAAGAATTCACACTGGTGAAAAACCTTATAAATGTGAAGAATGTGAAAAAAGTTTTAGTCTTCTAAGGGCTTTAAAAATTCATAAAAGAACTCACACCGGTGAACAACCTTATAAATCTAAAGAATGCAAAAAGGCATTTAATCAATCAATTCAATCGAAAAAACATCAAAGAATAAAATGTAAAAAAAATGAATATTGTTTGTCAAAAACTGTGGACAATGATAATGAAGATAAAACTTTAATTACTTTGCATAATAATGAAGCAAGTGAGATAAACAAAGACAGTATTAACTTAAAAACTGAAGATATTTCAGAAAACATCAAAATTGAAACTGAAATTGACATCGAAGAACATTGGCCAGTTAAAACAGAATCTATTGAAGCAAATGAACCAGCCACGATTGACTCCAGAAATACCTTATTCAACTTGCCTTCAAATTTCAAAGAAAACCAAATATGGTCTTACATTAAGCAAGGGTTCAATGGCTCAGAAGATGAATTGTCTATTGGAAATTAGTCATATTTTTTTTTGCCTTGAAAACAATGCTTTTATTAAATATTTCCTACACTAAAAAAAAAATCCGCTTGCGGCAAGCGGAATTCCGCTTGCCGCAAGTGGAATTTTTTTTCTCGTCAAACGATTGCAAATGACTTGAAACGTAAAGAAAATTAAAAAAAAAATTTTTTCCCGTTTACATGGGGTATGCGTATATCGGTATGACGAGATTTGAGAAAATTTTGGAAGAAGAAAAGAAAAAATATTTTTTTTAAATTTTCTTTACGTTTCAAGTCATTTGCAATTGTTTGCAAAGAAAAAAAAATTCCGCTATCCGCAAGCGGAATTATTCCGCTTGCGGCAAGTGGATTTTTTTTTCAGTGTAATTAATTTTTTTTTCTGATTGTTGACGACATTGCTCTTATTATTATCAATTATTTTCTTTTAGTATCTTAATTATGACAAGATTTTTTTGAGTTCTTGATATCGCAAGTAATGTAAACTTAATTTTATGTTAATAAAGTAAAATTTTATTCATTAATAAATTTTTATTTACATTTTTGGATAACTAAAATATTTTATTTAGTCAACTATTTAGTTCTTAAGTACGTAACAGTATAGTATTTTTTTTTTTTTAATGAAACTAGAATTACAAAATTAAAACTATAATTACGTTATATAACTTTATACACTGAGAAATTTATGCAATTGTCACAATAATATTAGATAATCATAGTCCATTAGAAATAATAAAAAAATTCCGAAAATCCAGAAATTTTGTCTCCATCAGTTTTTTTTGAACGAAGTTTCAGTTTAAGGTATAAATAACCGGAAAATCACTATCCGTACGCATGAAAGGGTGTGTAATGTGCTTTTGTGTAAAAAAGTGCATTCTTTGCTAATTTTTCATATTTTTTAATGCTTTTTTTTAATGTAATTGATCCAAATGAATTAAACATAGATTATTTTTTTTTGTAAATGTAGTTTCAAGTATTACGAATCGTTTAGAAACATTTCTGTTGCATTTTGTATCATTTGGACCAAAGAATGGCATAAAAAAATTATTAATTCCTATGCTAATATCACATACTTACATAAAATATTTTTTATTTAAAATATTGAGGAAACAATTTGTACCAGGGGGTTTTATTAATCACTGAACTTGGATTCGATGATAAAATTGGAAAATTCAAAATGATGGATGGAAAAAGGTGCGAATTTCAAATTTAAAAAAGCATTTTTTGAAGTAATTTTACTATTATTGAAGCATAAAAAAACTTTTGTAACCAAAAAAAAATTGTTTTTTGTTTATAACGATAAGAATAATAGAAATAAAAAAACTAAAGTAAAAAATTTTTTTAGAAAAGGTCTTGATGACTAATAATGTTTCTATCAAAAAAAAAATTGTACGTTAAAATAATTTGATTCCTTTTTTTAGATTTTCTTTATATTATTTTCTTCCGCAATTAAAAAACGACGACAATGTTACTTTATTTTATTTAAAGTCCATTTAGTATTATAAAAACTGGTACTCAGTAAAGAATAAAATATACTTTGCTGTAAATTTAAATTTTTATATGGTAATAGTCCTGTCGCCAGCAATGTTATTTAATGCCATAAAAAGCCATAAAAGTTCCATGGAAAAAAATGGGTGGTATTTATGTATTTTGACCCGCTAAACACGAATCCGGCGTCTATTTTGCGAAATTCGTGGTCAATTTTTTGTTATTAACAAATTATTGGCCAATTTTGCAATCAAAAAATCAGCTGGTGGATAGCGGAATTTTTTTTTCGCTCAAACAATTGAAAATGGGCTGAAACACAATTAAATTAAAAATAAAACTTTTTTCGGTCATTTAGGATGTATGATGGATTCTTTACGTTTCAAGTCATTTGCAATCGTTTAAATCATCGGAGAGTTTTGGAAATGGCAAAAAATAACAATTTCCCTTGCAGGTACATGTATAAAAAATTTTTCATTAAAATCCATCATTAGTTTTGACCTATAGCTCTTGTATGTGCTCAGAAAACTGGGCTAAAAGGGGTAAAACGGGCAATACCAATCGAAGTTATTGCTTTTTTACCATTTCGAAAACTCTCCGCGTCGGCGTTAAAGAGTTAAGTAAAAAAACGAATTTCGCTTACCGCATGCCAAATTTTTTCGCTAACGGATTTTTCGTTTTCAATATAGAGTGCTGCAGCTAGAAATTTAAAATCAAAACTTGAATATTCGAGCATTTTAAACGAATTTTAGGTCAAAACCCTAATAATTTACCATAAAATTATCCAATATAAGCCAAAAATTGACGTTATACTAAATTAACCCATAAATCATTCCTACCTGCGACATATATAACCAGAGAAGGCCGCCCAACGTAACAGTAGAATTTGCAATCAAAAATCATAAAAAAATTTTTATATTTTTAACCTAAGACGCAATCTATGTAAGCATATGTATGCATAATTATATTGTACGAATATTCGTTTACTACCAACCTATATGCTTATATTTCTTTTTTATTATTTTCTTTATGTTTGGGAGTTTCCTCCATTAGTAGAGTTTTTTAATACATGATTTGTAGGAAATTAGGCACTTTTTTGGGAATGAGTGAAATCACTTGAAACTTTTTGCATTCGCTTCATTTTGGCCCCAATAAAAAATGTTACATATCAAACTTCTTTGGTCAGACCCCCGAGGGGGGCGGTTTGCCCCCGCTTGGGGGGTGAAAAAAATTTTTTAAAAACACTACAAATCGATTAACTTTTTGATTATAAGACAAAAATGTAAAATAACATTTTTTATGAAAATGCATCCCTTGTCAGTTATAGACCTTAAAAACATTTGAATCTCGCGTCGATTAAAAAACTTAATTTTCAAAATATCAAATTTCTAAGGACTGTAACTGGCAAGGGATGCATTTTCATGAAAAATGTTATTCCACATTTTTGTCTTAGAATCAAAAAATTAATCGATTTGTATTATTTTGTTTTAATTTTTTTTTTCACCCCCCAAACAGGGGCAAACCACTATCCCCGGGGGTCTGACCAAAGAAGTTTGATATGTAACATTTTTTATTGGGGCCAAAATGAAGCGAATGCAAAAAGTTTCAAGTGATTTCACTCATTCCCAAAAAAGTGCTTAGTGTTTGTATTAAAAAACTCTACTACATTGCTTTCTACTGCGCGTTGGCGATAGTCAGCCCGCATTGTTGCCTTTTTGTGTTCATTATTTAGTGTCAATGTTTGTATGTGTAGGCGTTGTAACCTATGGTCCGGGAGGTACATTCATGAAGGTAAGTGAATTAATTAATTCATAAATAGCCTAGTCTTTTTACAAAGTGACGGAAATCAACAAAACGACTGCGACATACATATGAAAATTATGCGATTTTAAAAATAAAGAAACTTTGTTTTGATTAGTTGTGTAGATTTTTTGGTTTTTATTATCAAAAAATCTATTCATCAAATTTGGAACGAAAGCAGTATTTATACTGTATTTTTCATTACATTGATTAGTTGTGGTATTGATATTCTTATTTATATTTTGATTTACATTCGAAAATAATTCTCTATAACATATCAGGCTGTTATAAAATTTCCTTAAAAAGATTCCAAAAATCATTTGTTTAACCCTTTTAGTATAAGTTGAAAATAGAAATAAAATATTCCGAAATTTTATTAATTATATATCAGTTTTTAAAATTTTTTCAGAAAATGCTCTTTAAAGATTTTAGTATCTATAAACTATAAAAATTAGTTGCTTATAAGCTTTTGACTGCAAGTATGGATAATGATAAGAAAGTATTTTTTAACAAAATAGAAAGCACAGAAGACTCTAGTTATCAGAATGCTCCATTACATAAATCCGTTAAAAAAACTTACGAATGCAAAGTTTGCAAATTGTTATTTAGTCGTAAAAAAATGTTTGATGTGATTATAAATGTGAGGATTGTAGCAAATCCTTTAAGGTATTATGCAGCTTGATTAAAATGATGACAGAGCTTAATGAAATAGGAAAATTAAGAAAATTTAAACATTTTAAAACTTAAATAAACTTTATTTTACCCCTCTTATAGCATTAACTTTTTTGTAATTAAGAAAATAAAATTGGAGCTTTAACATTGATCTTATGGGAGCAATACTTTGGAGCTTTAAAAGAATATGAAAATGATGACACAGGAGATTAAAGTTAGCACGAAATGATAAATAAATGATCAAAGATTAAATTTTCAATTTATTTTCCCCACCTTATAGACTTTAATTTTAAATAAATAAATAAAAACTATGTAAATAACCTGAAATTATACTAATACATATATGATGTCACATATGCATGTAGCGTCGATAATTTAGAATGCGATAAAATTGTTTGTTCAAGCTGCATAAGACCTTAAGGATCTAAGTCATTTTAATAAGCATAAAAGAGTTCACACAGGTGAAAGACCTTATAAATGCGAAGACTGTGACAAAAGCTTTACCGAATTATGTAATCTTAAAATACATAAAAGAATTCACACTGGAGAAAAACCTTATAAATGTAATACATGTGAAAAGAGCTTCAGTCAATCAATTAGTCTTATTAAACACAAGAGAATTCACACTGGTGAAAATCCAGATAAATGTGAAGAATGCGGAAAATCCTTTAGAATTGCAGATAATCTTAAATTGCATAAAATAATTCACACCGGTGAAAAACCTTATAAATGTAAAGAATGCAAAAACGCATTTTATAGGCCAGGTAGTTTAAAAAGACATGAAAAAACTAATTGTAAGAAAAATGAATCATGTTTGTCAAAAACTGCGGACAATTGTTATGAAGAAAAAAAAACTTTAATTACTTTGGATAATAATGCAGCAAGTGAGATAAACAAAGACGCGGTTAATTTAAAAACTGAAGGTATCTTGGAAAATATCAAAATTGAAACTGATATTGAGATCGAAAAACATTGGCCAGTTAAAACAGAATCTATTTAAGTAAACGAACCAGCCACGATTAACTCCAGAAATGTTCCATTCAACTTGCCTCCAAATTTCAAATAAACTGCAAACCAAATTTTGTCTTACATTAAGCAAGAGTTCAATAGCTCAGAAGACGAATTGTCTATTGGAAATTAGTCATATTTTTTTTTGCCTTGAAAACAATGCTTTTATTAAATATTTCCTAATTATTTTTTTTTCTGATTTTTGATGACATTGCTATTATTATTATTAATTAATTTCTTTTAGTATCTTAATTATGGCAAAATTTTGTTGTATTGTTGATATCGCGTGTAATGTAATCTTAGTTTTATGTTAATAAAGTAAAATTTTATTCATTAATAAATTGTTATTTACTTTTTTGGATAACTAAAATATTTTATTTAGTCAATTATTTAGTTCGTTATGTTATTAACTCCAGAAATGCTCCATTCAACTTGCCTTCAGATTCAAAAAAAGTTCTGAATTAATTAGAATCATTTTGTTTCAGTTTTAAAATCGATTGATATTAAATGAAAAATAAATAAAATACACTGTAAAAAGTAACTTTCTTAGATTTACAAAAAAAATAGAATTTTTTCGAAAAATTAGTGAATTTTCAAAAAATTTTGTTATTTATTCGATAAAAATTGTAAATTTACTAAATTTAGTATATTCTCGAAAAATTCGAGAATTCTCGATTTTTTTTTGTGAATTTATGAAAAAAGTTGTGAATTCACAACTATTTTTTGAAAATTTTCGAAAAAAAATTGTAAATTATCAATTTTTCTTGCGAATTCACAAAAAAAAAAATCGAGAATATTTGAATTTTTTGTTAATATACTAAATTTAGTAAATTTACAATTTTTTTCGAATATTTACAAATTTTTTCGAAAATGTTCTAATTTTTTTGTTAATATAAGAAAGATACTTTTTACAGTGTATTATTTTTCTAGCATAAAAATATTTATTTGAATCAAAAAATTTTCTACCTAAAGTCTTCTCAACATATTATTGACCATTAGTATGCTTAAATTTTATGAAACGTAAGGCAGTTTTTACCATTATTTTTAAATTTTAAGTATAAATTCATTCGCTTCCTGAAACCAGTATAATATATAACTTTTTGGACAAAAATAAATCTTTTCGACTTATAACTCGCATATTTGGTACGATATACTATGATCTGTATCTTTTTTATTTTCACTTTTTATATTTTTCATGAATATTTTTTCACTATATTTTGATAAAAATTTTGGTTAAAATAATTAATACATGTACAGACTAAAATAATGATTGTGGGCACTCATTTGAGTATCACATATCCAAAATTTTTTTTGGGAAAAACTGAAACCTAGGCCAACATTTTCGGAAAATTTGAGCAAAAATAATTATGGCGAACTTGACTTCCGGTCAATTTGAAACATTCGAACCATTAATAATTGAACCGGAAGTGGCCCAAAATAAAAAAAATTTTTTTTTTGGGTAGGCCAGGTAAGAAGAAAATTTTTTCCCAATCATATGTATATGTTAAAAGTTTCATGATTTTGAGTTATTTCAGATTGAATTGGGCAGCTGAAATCAACAAATTAAAAAAATCCAACTTTGGAGTAGCTGCATCTCAAAATTATGCATCAGGAAGTGTAAAGTATGAGTGATTCCACAAATCCCAGGTAAAAAATGACCCAAAAAAAATATTTTTTTTTTTTTTATTTTTCAGCTAGTCGTTCTTTCCTGGACGTGCCTATATAAATATATTATATAATCCTAAAACCCACGGTAGAAAAACATTAAAAAATTTTTCAAAGAAAAAAGCTTAATGCTGATATTGCCGGGAATTGAACCGTGGACCCTTAGGTCCGAAGTCCAACGCCCTAACCACATAAAACCTAGCTCTATCCTTCTCTCGCCGAGATAACAGGATCAAAACAAAGTTTATAGTAATAACGTGCGTTGTCATATAGTACTCGTTTATTTATTTATTTTATTAAAAATTATTTATTAAAAGTAACAATAATTTTAAAAAAGTTTTATTTTTGGGTGAATATAATCCTATATAACAAATATTTAAAATTATTTTGAGATTCTTTTAATATATATTAGTGTTTTTTTCTTAAATAATAAAGTGACATATACATCGTTTTCCACGTGGTCTTTATCTTACATATATTATTAAAATATATACACAAATATGGATAAATATTTTGATTCTTTAAATAGAGATTTAAAAACAAGTTATGCTAACAAAATAGAAATTATAAAGTCAGTAGATCCTTACACCTTAAATATCACTAGTGAATATTTTATGAAGAATATTCATGATTTACCAGAAATTTCGGATATTGATATTATGATTTATTACGTTTGCACAAAAAGTGTTTACACGGGTACAGAATTCAAGGCGTACAGAAGTTTGTGGGCCACAAAGTATGTAGACACAGATTATGTATCCAATTTAAGTGCATACAAGGTTCACAATCATTTTGTGCTCTTAGGCAAAGTAAGTACTTTTTTTAAAAACTTATTTTTTATAATATCAAATTTTATAACAGATCATGAAATTTTTAAGGTAAAGCATTCATTTGATGTAAATGCCCTTCCTCTGCAAACTTGGCTTCTTTTAAAACCTGATGGAGCAATTGTTACTGCGCATTGCAATTGTGTGGAAGGATTGGCTGAAGCCTGCAGTCATTCTGCAGCAATAGCATTTGCAGTTTACTATTACCAGCATCAACCCGAAGGTTCTTGTACAGACAGGCCATCTATTTGGAATGTAGAAACAGCTCGAAAAACTCCCCAGCCTGAAAAGATAGACCAAATTAAATTTAGTAAAATTTGCGACGAAGCATACGATGGTAAATTTTTAATATTATTCATATTTTTTAATTGCATAAACATCGTTTTGATTATTTATTTTATTTACAGATGCTGAGAATGTCCAATTACCCAAAGTAAACGTTCACAATTTTCTAACAAAAGTTAATAAGGCTAATCCAAAAGCTGCTATTTTAACAATTGTTCAGCCTTTTGCAGCAAGTAGAGCAAAACCAAATATTCATCCTTCTTCTACAGCAACCTCTAGTGAGAAGCAAAAGCATGACTAAAAATAAGCATAGGTTGGCAATATACGAATATTCGTACGCATATATGCATGCACACCTATTTATTTAATGCGTGCTTCTTTGCGTACAATAAATATACAAAAAATAAACAATAAAGAAAATCCAAATCTTATAATTGAAGGCGGTAAACACGAATTTAAACAATTTAGGATACCATAAAAATATATCTATGTATAAAATTTCGCTTCGTTTTTTATTACATTTTAAGCCTTTTTCTTATTCCATATGCGTGGCGAACTTAAATTTTATAAATTTTACAATTTTTTATACTGCATTATATAAAAATGTATGTTCAATGTACTTTTACATATATATAAGTTTTAAAAATATTTAATAAAAATAAAATAAAATAGAGATTATTGAACGCACACCTGACGCACACTGTAAAAATGTTTACATACGAAAATTATACAATTTTAAAAATAAAGAAAATTGTTTTGTTTAGTTGCGGTATAATTATATTTTTATTTATATTTTGAATTACATTCAAAAATCCCTATAAAATATCAGGCTTTTATTAAATTTCCTTAATACAGGTTGAGCTAGTTAGACTGAGAAAATTTTTAGAGAGAGAAGCATACAATTTTTACCAAATTTTTACTTTGTCCGGTTCAAGTCTCGCCCTAGGTCTCACGGTATTTATGCTCTGCGTTGGCTCGCACAAAAAGAATCTATTTTATGGTTTAATTAAGCCAAAAAATTATTTTATTATTTTTGTCATATACTGTCAAACCCTTAGGGTCAAATGACATCCCCACGTAGAAGCTCGTACCTTGGAGGGATAATTTTTAATTTGTAACCTCAATATATTTTTCGAATTTTCAAGATGGCATCAATCTAAAAATATCTCAAAAAATATACTCAAATGAAAAATTATATGCCAAGAAAATGAGATTTAGTCACACAATAAATACGTTCATCAATGAAAATAGAACAAAAATTTTGTTGGTAACAGGTTGAGCTAGTTAGAGTGAGTAAATTTTTAGTGAGAAAAGCATAAAATTTTCGTTATGTCCGATTCAAGTCTCGTGGCAATCACATAAGACGTGCCTCGCTGTATTTATGCTCTGAGTTTGCTCAAAAAGAACTATAACACGGTTAACCACCTGGTTTATGGTTTAATTAAGCCAAAAAAATTATTTAACTATTTCTTTCGTTTCTTGTCAGACCCTCAAGGTCAAAATAACCTTAACGCGCAAAAGCTCATACCTTGGGCGTCTAAATTTCAATTTTACCTGGAAAATATTCAATTTTTTACCCCAGCATATTTTCCGATTTCCTTATATTTTTTGGTCCACCTTCTTGGGAAATTGGAAAATATATTTTGCTGAAAAATAGAAAAATATTCTACCTAACCAAAAATTGGTTTTTAATGCTTCCTGTAATGTAGAAAAATCATTCCAAGTTTTTAGTCCGCTAATTTGAAAAATCGGAAAAGATATTGGAGTTAAAAAGTATACCCCTAGGGTATGAGTTTCCACGTGGAAAGGTCATTTTGACTCTGAGGAACCAGTTGATTAAACGCCTTATGCACTGGAAATGAATCGGTTGCGCGAGAGAACAAATCGTAGTCGTCGCGCGCCACTAATATTTGTTTTCTCGAGCAACAAATTTTGTCGTCTCAGACGCCGAAAATTGCTCTCGAGGTTCAGCGCGCGCACCTGCCCCGAGTAATCATATACTGTACATATTTTATAAGCATGTGCTATATGTATATTATGTAGTTTGTGTGCTTTTAATAAAAAAATAAATTTACTTGTGATTTAAAATAAATTAATTATGTGCTAAATAATTTTAAATATTAGTTTAAAAGAAGATTTAGAAATGGAGAGTTTTTTTAAAAAGCATAATCAATACAAAGAATTTTATACGTGCATGAGTATGCAAATGTTTGTATTTTTAATTTTTAAATATAATTTTTAATAATAAACATTACGAATTTATTTTTTTTCACTTTATTTACATGAAAAATGAGAATTATACAAACATTTGCATACTCATGCACGTATAAAATTCTTTGTATTGATTATGCTTTTTAAAAAAACTCTCCATTTCTAAATCTTCTTTTAAACTAATATTTAAAATTATTTAGCACATAATTAATTTATTTTAAATCACAAGTAAATTTATTTTTTTATTAAAAGCACACAAACTACATAATATACATATAGCACATGCTTATAAAATATGTACAGTATATGATTACTCGGGGCAGATGCGCGCGCTGAACCTCGAGAGCAAACATTTTCGGCGTCTGAGACGACAATAGTATATTTACGGCTCGAGTCCAGAAAAGTAAAGAATGGCCCAAATCGCACGTAAATTACCTTCCGAGGCGAAGCCGAGGATGGTAAACTGCGATTTGGGTCATTCCTTATTTATGGACAAGGCTCGTATAACATTTTTCTGTGTCTGTGGCGAGAAAACGAGTATTTTTCGGACGCGTAGCGTCCGGGAAATACGTGCTTTCTCGACGCAGACCAGAAAAATTTGTTGCTCGAGAAAACAAATATTAGTGGCGCGCGACGACTACGATTTGTTCTCTCGCGCAACCGATTCATTCCCAGTGTGGTTCTTTTTGTGCGAGCAAACTCAGAGCATGCTCGTTGTATTTATACATAAATACAACGTGGCACGTCTTATGTGATTGCCATGAGACTTGAATCGGACAGAATGAAAATTGTATGCTTCTCTCTCTCTAAAAATTTACTCTATAATCTAGATTACGTAGGACAAGGACTCTCTACCAACAAATTTTTTTTTTTCTTTCATTTATGAACGTTTAGAAGATTCTAAGAATCATTTGTTTAACATTTTAAGTATAAGTAGAAAATAGAAATAAAATATTCCAAAAATTCATTAATCATAAATTGTAATTTATAATTTGATAATAACAATTAATAACAATTAATAATAATAATAATAATCATTAATTTAAAATTTTTTTTTCTTTGTTTCAGAAAAAGCCACTTAAGGATTTTAGTGTCCATGAAAATTAGTTGCTTATAAGTTTTTCACTGCCAGTATGGATAATGATGAGAAAGTATTTTTTAACAAAATAGAAAGCACAGAAGACTCTAATTATCAGAATGCTCAATCACATAATTCCATTCAAAAAACTTATGAATGCAAAGTTTGCAAATTATTATTTAGTCGTAAAAAAATGTTTGATCATAAGAAAATTCATCCTGGTAATAAGACTTACGAATCTGATGAATGTGGAAAAACTTTTAAAAAGTCAAAGCACCTTAATCTGCATAAAAGAATACACAACAGTGAAAACCCTTATAAATGCGAAAAATGCGGTAAATTCTTTAGTAAATCAATTTATCTTACACAACATGAAAAAATCCACACAGGTGAAAGACCTTATAAGTGTGAAGAATGCGACAAAAGCTTTATTCATTCCAGTGATCTTACAAAACATAAAAGACTTCACACTGGAGAAAATCTGTACAAATGTGAAGAATGTGGCAAAGCCTTTGTTAATTCAAGTAATCTCACAAAACATAATAGAGTTCACACAGGTGAAAAACCTTACAAATGTGAAGAATGCGGAAAATCCTTTAGTGTTGCAAGTACTCTCAAAGTACATAAAATAATTCACACTGGAGAAAAACCTTACAAATGTGAAGAATGTGGCAAAACCTTTAAACAATCAACTGATCTTACGAAACATAAAAGAATTCACACTGGAGAAAAACCTTACAAATGTAATACATGTGAAAAAAGCTTCAGTCAATCAATTAGTCTTATTAATCACAAGAGAATTCACACTGGTGAAAAACCTTATAAATGTGAAGAATGTGAAAAAAGTTTTAGTCTTCTAAAGGCTTTAAAAATTCATAAAAGAATTCACACCGGTGAGCAACCTCATAAATCTAAAGAATGCAAAAAGGCGTTTAATCAATCAATTCAATTGAAAAAATATCAAAAAATAAAATGTAAAAAAAATGAATCATGTTTGTTAAAAACTGTGGACAATGATAATGAAGATAAAAAAACTTTAATTACTTTGCATAATAATGAAGCAAGTGAGATAAACAAAGACGTGGTTAACTTTAAAACTGAAGGTATATTGGAAAATATCAAAATTGAAACTGAAATTGACATGGAAGAACATTGGCCAGTTAAGACAGAAATTATTGAAGCAAATGACCTAGCCACTATTAACTCCAGAAATGCTCCATTTAACTTGCCTCCAAATTTCATAGAAACTGCAAACCAAATTTTGTTTTACATTAAGCAAGAGTTCAATGGCTCAGAAGATGAATCGTCTATTGGAAATTAGTCATATTTTTTTTTTTGCTTTGAAAATAATGCTTTTATTAAATATTTCCGAATTATATTTTTTTTCTGATTTCTGATGACATTGCTCTTATTATTATCAATTATTTTCTTTTAGTATCTTAATTATGGCAAAATTTTTTTGGATTCTTGATATCGCAAGAAATGTAAACTTAATTTTATGTTAATAAAGTAAAATTTTATTCATTAATAAATTTTTATTTACATTTTTGGATATCTAAAATATTTTATTTAGTCATTTATTTAGTTCTTAAGTACGTAACAGTATAGTAGCTACGAAGATTTAGCAGTATTTTTTTAAATAAAACTAGAAATTAAAAATATAGATACGTTATATAAGTTTATTCGCTCAGTGCAGGAGGGACGGTTTATACTTAATCACGTGGTACCCCTCCTTCTATTCGGGGCTTTTATAATGTAAAGCATCTGGAAATAAATTAAAAATTTTAATTGTAAAATAATTAAAAAATATTTTTGCAAGTAATTTATATGAAATGATTCCGAATAATTTGTTTTACAATATTCAATAAAAATACAATAGTCTATTTAAATAAATTTTAAAAATATTAATAGTTTTTGTAAGTTACTTTGGTTATGTGTGATTTTGTTTGCATTGACTACCCTTACTATAATTTGATTTTTTATTAATTTTATAAAATTAAAAAATGTCTTGATACTATTTTTTAGTGTATAAATAAAATCTACTTTTATTTAAATGCTTTTAGATACTTTAAATTAGAAAAATAATGAAAAATTTTAAAATTACTTAATATTTTTTTCATTTTCCATGTTAAACAGTATAAAAAGCCCCGAGTAGCTAGTTCAGAGCCTGCCACCATGAGCGCATAGGTAGATTTTTTCATCGCCACGCCTACTTGCACTGAGCGAATACACTGAGATATTTATACAAATGTCACAATAATATTTTATAAACAATAAACATGGTCCATTAGAAATAATAAAAATATTCCAAATGTCCAGAAATTCTTGCAATGTACTATTGTGTAAAAAAGTGCATTCTTCGCTATTTTCTCATATTTGTCAATGCTTTTTTTTAATGTAATTGATCCAAATGAATTAAACATAGATTTTTTTTTTGTAAATGTAATTTCAAGTATTACAAATTGTTTAGAAACATTTCTGTTGCATTTCGTATCATTGACCAAAGAATGGCATAAAAAAATTCATAATTCCTATGCTAATATCAAATAGTTACATAAAATCTTTATAAATTAAAATATGTAGGATACAATTTGTACCAGGGGGTTTTAATAACCACTAAACTTGGATTCGACGATAAAATTGGAAAATTTAAAATGACGGTGGACGGAAAAAAATGTGAATTTTAAATTTAAAAGTATTTAAATTAATTAAAAATTTTTGTTTAATTCTTTCACCCCTCTCCCTTCGTCTGAGGACACAGAGAGCACGGAACTGACCCAAGGCCGCCACGTTCTCTTAAGAACCCAAAGATGCTAAGTACCGGCTGGTCAATGCCATCCGTCATAACAAGGTACGTTGCCTGCGTTCGTTGCGCGAGGACGTTAAAGACCCCTAGTGCCTCGGTTACAAAGTTGTAATGGGGAAAAAAACCGGGGGTCCGACAATACGTTGGTCACGAACTGACCTAAGGCCGCTCGGTTCTCGGGCATGACCGGACCTCCACATGTGGAATACCTTCTACGACGGCTTGCTGCACATTCACCTCCTGGAAGGAGTCTCCCTAATTGGGTATGCAGATGACGTAGCCCTAACTAAAATTTATAAATCAAGGCTAGGCAAACAGTCCAAGAGACGTCGAATCAAGTCATGAGACAATCAACCTCTGGATGGGCGAGCACGGGCTCCAACTTACGATCCCGAAAACGGAGATAGTGATGCTGATCCGTCGAAAGGATCCTCCCTTATTGACACAAATGTCGACGATAATTCACTTGATCCGAACCAGAATACAGGTAAAGTATCTGGGCCCTACGCGCAGCAATTCATTAGAACCATGTTATAGGCATCGAAATGACCTGGAGACCTAATAGTACCTAAAAATAAATTATTGAATTAAATTTTCAACTAATGCATTACAAATGTTATCAGACACTATAGATAACAATGCGGCTGCAGAGGGCACTGAACTGTATAATATAGGTTTACAGGTGGTAAATGATAGTAAAAAATAGGCCGTCTCTACACCAGACAAGATTATATTTTTTTTAAATTACATTTCTGTAGAAATATATGTATTTATACATTTTAAACAGGAAGATAATCATAAAATAAAATTATATCGTCTAGTGTAGAAAGGCCTTAACTATTATTTTTTTTTAATCATCCACGAATAATTATAGATTTATGATTTTATATTCATGAATTTATTTATTAAGATATCTATTTTTCTTAAAATAGAGCTGGCATTTTGATTTAATATCTATGAAAATTAAAACTTTTTTTAACATGATCTCAATCTCACTTTAACGTATTAAACTGTTTAAAAAAATAAATTTAAAATCACCGGAATCCCGGTTACTGCAACGGTAAAAATTCCAATTGATGCAACTGGAATTTTTTTCAGTGTACAATTTTTGCTACAATTTAAAAAATGGTAATTCTGGGCCTATAAATAGGTATTCGGTTTATGGACTATAACTGTAAAAGCATTATTTCTAAAGATTGTAAATGTCAATAACTCCCATAATATGAATTTATTAAAAAGTATTTGGTTTACGTGAGTTTTTTAGTAATAAAATTGATGATAAGTAACCAATTATCAGAATAATTTTTATTAACAAGCATGATTTACCCGCTATTACCGCTTGATAATGTAACAGCAGCGACAAACTATAAATTTATAAGTAAAAAAGAAAGAAATAGGCAATTGGGTATAACAGCAGATTATTTTTGAACTATTGCTCAAAGTTTGCAGAATATTCTTTTCCGAATTCCATTTAAATAGAATATACGATTTTTTAATTTCCAAAATCCTAATTTTCTTTTTTCAAACAAATGTTAAAAAAAGGAGGGAGGGGAATAAAATTTAAGCTTCCCTAAAGTGAAGTCTTTTTTAGTTGATTTAAATAACTGCTTTAAATTACAAGCAATTCAAGTAGATGGTTGAAATTTCAAGTAAAGCCGCCTAGCCGTGTACAGACCGAAAATTGCGCTTATCTTAATTAACCCATGAATTATTCCCGCCAGAACTATCTTAAATAACGAAACAGATATAAAACGTAAAAAATAATCCCTTGCCGCTAATCAAAAAGAAATATAATAATATAACCAGAGAAGACCGCCCAACAGAACAGTAAAATTTGGAATCAAAAAATAATAAAAAATTTTTTACATTTTTAACTTAACCTATCTATTTAATGCGTGTATATTTGCGTACAAGAATGTTTTCGTACAATAAATATGCAAAAATTAATAAATAGAAAGAAAAATTCAAATCTTATAATTGACGACTTTAAACAATTTATGATACAATAAAAATCTATCCATGTATAAAACTTCGCTATTACTTTTTCTTCTGCTTAAATTTTTTTTTTTTATAACATTTAGAGCCTTTTTCTTATTCCATACGCGTGGCGAACTGAAATTTTGTAAATTTTACAATTTTTTATACTGCATGATATAAAATGTACTATTACATATCTTGGGCAAAAAAAGCCTATTTTCTGCCCTGCGGTGACGGCTTTTTTGCCCATTATATGTAAAACTATGTTTTAGAACACGGGATAAAATATTGGTTTCGTCTTTGCATGCAGTTGTTTCATCGAGATTGAGTTGTATGCACAAGCGAGCGTAACAAGCGACAAATTGTTTAATAAATATCTATTTCAATGTACTTTTACATATAAATACGTTTTAAAAATATTTAATAAAATAAAATAAAATAGAGATTATCGAGCACACGCTGCAAAAATTTTTAGCGTATAATATGAAAATTATTTTAAAAATAAAGAAAGTTAAAAGATTAGTTCCCGTGGGGAATTCGCTTCTCAAATCGTATGCGATCCGAGGAAATTTAAAATTGAGTATCCGGGTAAATTTCAAGCATAAATATTAAATAATTAGAAATAATTATATCGTTTTTATAAACAATAGCTAATAAAATTAATTCTACTTAATTTTGTAGTCTTCACATAAATATACTCGTATAGCGCACGCCGCACGGTGATCGAGCCATATACGTGTAAATAATGTAAAATACACAACTCCTCGTTTTCTACACGTATAACGAGTCGAATCCGACTGTTTTTACTCGAAATCTAAGAAACTCTGTAGTTGTGGTATTCATATTTTTATTTACATTTTGAATTACATTCGATAATAAAATAAGTAGTTTACCAAAACAAATATTTTAGTATCAAAAGCGACTTTGGACTGGCAGTGCCTGGTAAGTAAACTTTAATCATTCATAGAATCACTCAGACGCATGTTATTTACTTTTATTCTGATAGGGAAATATTTTTATCCTAAAGTATGCACAAGTTTTTGTCCTTAATATGAAATGCTGGTTACATCGGAATGATCTTATACCCTGAATGTCATAACCTCTTGTAAGACTCAATTTATCATTCAATATATTATAATACTATAGTATAATATCGCAGGCTTCTATAAAATTTCCTCAATTTTTTCAATCCGTTATAAATATAAAATTTTGAAAATATAATTAAAGTATATTATCGCCTATTAAAATACAATTAAATTAAAATCAGTAATTTAAATTTTTTTTTCTCTGCTTCAGAAAATACCACTCATTTTAAGAAGAAGATATATAAACATTTGTCTACCAATATGGATAATGACGAAAAAATAATTTTAAACAAAATAGAAAGCACAGAAGACTCTAATTATCAGAATGCTCAATCGCATAATTCTATTCAAAAAACTTACGAATGTAAAGTTTGCAAACTACTATTTAATCGTGAACAAATGTTTGATCATAAAAAAATTCACCCTGGAAATATAACTTATGAATCTGATGAATTCAGCACAAGTTTTGAAAATTTAAAGAACCATAATCGTCATAAAAGTATTCACGCTGGTGAAAAACCTTACAAATGTGAAGAGTATGAAAAAAGTTTCAATTTTCCAAGTTCTTTAGAAGTTCATAAAAGAGTTCATGATGTTGACAAACCATATAAATGCGAAGATTGTGACAAAAGCTTTAGTCAATCAATTTATCTTAAAAAACATAAAAGAATTCACACTGGAGAAAAACCGTACAAATGTCAAGAATGTGACAAAACCTTTTGCAGGTCTGATAATCTTAATAGACATAAAAAAATTCATGCTGATGAAAATCCTTATAAGTGTGATATATGTGAAAAAACATTTATTGAATTAAACTGTCTTACCGTACATCTCGCCGTACATAAAAGAAATCATACTGGAGAAAAACCTTACAAATGTGAAGAATGTTACAAAACATTTGTTAATTCAACTAATCTTAAAGTACATAAAAGAATTCACACAGGTGTAAGACCTTATAAATGCGAAGAGTGTGACAAAAGCTTTAGCCAATCAAGTAATCTTAAAAAACATAAAAGAATTCATACCGGTGAAAAACCTTATAAATGTGACGTATGCGAAAAAACCTTTGTTCAATCTAGTAGTCTTAGGAAACATAAAAGAGTTCACACAGGTGAAAGACCTTATAAATGCGAAGAGTGTAACAACAGCTTTAGCCAATTATGTAATCTTAAAAAACATAGAAGAATTCACACTGTTGAAAAACCTTATAAATGTGACGTATGCGAAAAAAGATTCGATAAATTAATAAGTCTTATTATTCATAAAAAATCTCACACTGGCAAGAAAATTTATGAATGCAGTAATTGCAAAAAGGTATTTAGTAAGTCAAGTCAATTAAAAAGTCATGAAAAAACTGAATGTAAGAAAAATTAATTAGTACAATGAAAAAGGTGATGGAGACAAATTAATGACTTTGCATAATAAAGCAGCATGTGAGATAAACAAAGACGTGGTTAACTTTAAAACTGAATATATCTTGGAAAACATCAAAATTGAAACTGAAACTGAAATCGAAAAACATTGGCCACTTAAAGCAGAATGTAATGAAGCAAATGAACCAGCCACGATTAACTCCAGAAATGTTCCATTCAACTTGCCTCCAAATTTTAAAGTAACTGTAAACCAAAGTTTGTCTTACATAAAGCATGAGTTCAATAGCTCAGAAGATGAATTGTCTATTGGAAATTAGTCATATTTTTTTTTGCTTTGTAAACAATGCTTTTAGTAAATATTTCCTAATTATTTTTTTTTTCTGATTTTCGATGACATTGCTATTATTATTATCAATTATTTTCTTTTAGTATCTTAATTATGACAAAACTTTTGTGGATTCTTGATATCGCAAGAAATGTAAACTTAATTTTATGTTAATAAAGTAAAATTTTATTCATTACTAAATTGTTATTTACTTTTTTGGATAACTAAAATATACTAGCTACGAAGATTTAGCAGTATTTTTTTAAATAAAATTAGATATTATTAAAACTATAAATACGTTATATAAGTTTTTACACTGAGAAATTTATGCAATTGTCACAATAATATTATATAATCATAGTCCATTAGAAATAATAAAAAAATTCCAAAAATCCAGAAATTTTTTCTCCAACAGTTATTTTTTAAACGAAGTTTCAGTTTAAGGTATAATCAACCGGAAAATCATTATCCATACGCAATTAATATCAAATTTTAAAAATTTATGCACATTTTATTCAAATGTTACAAATAATTACTCATTATATTTTGTTATTGTATTCACTAAATGCTTCTAAATTTCTACATATTACATTATTTTATATTGTACTTGACTTGTCATATTTTGTGTACATTTTTGTATATTTTTTATTTTATAAATAAAATTATTCTTATGATTCATACCATTTCCCCGCACAGACAAACTCGATTTGTCTCAGGGGGTTCTTTGCGGAAAATCTATGTATTGTTTTGTATATATTGTATATCTTAACTTGTATGTAAATACTCTGTAAGTAATTATGGTCTAAATAAATAAATAAATAAATAGTTACATAAAATCTTTATTATTTAAAATATTGAGGAAAAAATTTGTACCAGGGGGTTTTAATAATCATTGAACTTAAAAATAAAATGGAAAAATTCAAAATAGCGGTCGGAAATAGGTGCGAATTTTAAATTTAAAAGTGCATTTTTTTATGCCGGGTGGTCCTTTCTTTCTGTTGTATAAAAGCACGAGGCCAGCCACCTTCCACTCCTTCGGAAATACTCCCGTCACCAAGCAGGTATTGAAAATGATAGGGATGGATACCAGGATCATTTTAAAATCTTCAAGCACCTCCACTGCTATTCCGTCAGGGCACGGCGCCTCGCCATTTCTCATAGCTTTTAAGGTCTTATAAAGATGACAGGCGGGAGAAGGTATTAAGTGCGGATATTGCTCAAGGGTCGATTCTCGGACCTGACCTGTGAAATATCTTTTATGACGGCTTGCTGCACGTTCACCTCCTGGAAGGAGTTTCCCTTATTGGGTATGCAGATGGCGTGGCCCTAACTAAAGTTGATAAATCAAGGCTAGGGAGATAGTCCAGAAGAGGTTGAATCAAGTCAAGATTGAGACAGATCAACTCCAGCTTGTGATACCAAAAACAGAGATCGTACTGCTGACCCGTCAAAGGGTTCCCACCATGTTTGGACATAAATATCGACAATGGTGAATCCTCACTCGATCTGAACCAGAACATCGGTAAAGTAACGGGGAGCTCTGCTGGCAATAACCTGTGCTTCTAGGAACAATTTCAAAGGACGAGTGACAAGGTGGCTTAGATCTCATTTTCCCTATCAAGGACATAAGGCCAACAAAGGTGGACCCAGATAGGGGAAACTCAGACTCCTTATGTCTGTGGTGAATTTTGACTTGTTGTACAGGTTCGAGATACGATTGGAGATACGTCAGAGAGACGGAATTTTCGATATATAATTTGGAATAGTTTTTCAGTGATAAAAAAATACTGTTTTTGTACATATGTGCATTTCTGCAAAAAAGTACTTTTTATGAGCACCAAAAATGAAGAAAAAAAAATTTACGAGGTCGCGACTGCCACCATGATTTTCTGGTAGTTTGAACCCTATAGAATGCAAAAAAAGCGTGAACACGAAATCGGCGATGGATGCCAAAAAGATTTTGCCACTTATATCAAAAACTGCGTTTTTCGTATCTGAGCTACCCAAAATTTTAAAAATAACTTTTTAGGTAAGAAAATTTTTATAAATTTTTATAAATTTTTATAAATTTATTAAAAAGTATGTGGTGTACGTGAGTTATAAAACGCAACTATGGTTACATTATATAATTTTTATTTGTTTTAGTAATAAAATTGATGATAAGTAACCAATTATCAGAATATTTCATTATTAGTAAGATAAAAAACCAAAAAAATTTTTTATCTTTTTTTAAAATAATTTTTAATGATTCAAAATAATAAATTGGTTGACACAAGTAGAGTTCTGTTCATCTCAAGATTTAATTTTTTAGTATAACACTAACATTATTGTAAGCTGATTAGTTATTAAACCAGACTTTACACTGATAATAATTATAGTGCTACTTTATTAGTGTAAATATTAAACTAGACAGTAAATTCAAGATTAGAATTATTAACCGTGAGTAGTTTTGGCTTATAATTCAAGCAGTTAATAGAATTTGAAGTTTGATAAAGTTCCAAGCATAAGTAGTAATTTTTTTAAAATTTATTTATTGCGAAGTTTATTTAGAAATTACATATTTGGAGTTAACTTGCTGCGCTTGATATTTAAATCAAAAAATTCATTTTAAAACTTAGAAAATTGCTCAAAAATTCAAGTGGGTGTTCTTATGCTTCTAATTAAAGCTCCATATAATTTTTTTATATTTTCTTATTTTCTTAATTTTGAAACCGAAAAATATTCAATTTTCCAATAAGAATCGCTTGAATTTTCAATTATACTGGGAGAATTAAGTTGTTGTTTAGTAAATGATTTACAAAAATTTAAATCTTTTAATTATTTTTAAAGCAATCATTTTTTTAATCAAGTTAACTTTTTTTTTCTTTTAGTTGAATAACTTCATCAAAAGATTCATCAAGGCATCAAGTTTTAAAGAACTCAATTTTTGAATCTTATATCACACTTTTTTGAAGACAATTAGATTTGAAAAGATTAATTTTGAAAACTATATTTAATAGTCAAAAGAAATAATCTGCTCGACTTAAAATTAATTAAGATAAAAATGTCTAACAAATGGTTGATAAATTTAATACTATTAACAATCTTATTAACACAGATTAATTGTTATATATTACGACAAATACTAAAACGAAACAAACTCGCAGAATTCAAAAATATATTAGAACCAATAGTATCAAATGACAAAAATCTAATTGATAATAAATTTATCAAACCTTATATTACTTATGCAACAAATGATAATACAAAACTCAAAACTACATTAAAATCAATATATCATTCAGTACCAAGTGACAAAAAATTAATTGATAATAAATTTATTAAACCTTATAATAATTATGCAACTAATGTTCATACAAAACTCAATACTGCATTAAAACCAATGTATAATTCATTACCAAATGACAAAAAATTGATCAAACCTTATACTAATTATGCAACAAATGTGAATACAACAATCTTATTAACACAGATTAAGTGTAGTAGATTTCTAAATAAACTCGTAGAATTCAAAAATAAATTAGAACCAATATATAATTCAGTAACAAATGACAAAAAATTAATTGATAACAGATTTATCAAACCTTATACTAAATATGCAACAAATCTTGTTAATGAATATTATGATTATTTGATAAATTGTGACATAACCTATGGTAATGCAGCAAAAGATGTTGTTAATAATAAGGGTCCATTTGCAGAAACGGCAAATATACATTTAAGGCATATTGCTAAAAAAGAACTTAATTTAGTTGAAAAGGATGATTTAAATAATTTGGTATTTCATTTACGTATTGAATTAGCATTTAATGATATTTTATTTAGATTAAATAATTTTAATATTAATTACAAAGATATTGCTTATTATCATTATAAGGTATTTGAATCATATAATTTAAGCAAATATGCATGGGGTGGTACGTTATTCGAAGAATTTGCTGGTAGTGGTTCATGGATGAAAATTGGTGGTTATGATAAAAATGTTAACCTTGATAAAACTAATTTAATTAAATCAATTGCTTATGATAAAGAAATTGATGGGGTTAATGCTAGAACTGCATTAGAGTCGTTAGGGCATATACCATTAAATCATTTTGGTGTTTCCATTCGTTCATTAATTTCAATGTGTTTTTCTTCTGCTAAAACATCATATAAAAAGATGAAAAGTAATTAGATTAAGTTAAAAAATAAAATTTTTAAATCTGATAAGTATTAGAGTTTTTAAAGAATTACTTTAAGTTATTTGTGTATATTTATTGTAAATATGTTATTTATTATAGTTTAAAGAGAGAAAAAAAGGATAAATACTATTTATTAGAAAACATGTTTTTCAAGTTTTATTTTACCAAAACCTGTACACTGAAAATATAATTGGCTTTTGGGTAGTGGAATTATTTTTTCACTGAAGTGATTGAAAATGGGCTGAAACGCAAAGAAGACATTAAAAAATTTTTTTTCGCTTATTTAGGATAAACGCGCAACGTACAAAGAAAAAAAAATTATTTTAAAAGAAAGCAACAAATTTAAAAAATAGTATATTTACGGCTCGTGTCCAGAAAAGTAAAGAATGGCCCAAATCGCACGTAAATTACCTTCCGAGGCGAAGCCGAGAATGGTAAACTGCGATTTGGGGCATTCTTTATTTATGGAAAAGGGCCGTACGTTTAAGTCATTTAAAATCGTTTTAGCAAGAAAAAAAAATTTCAATAGCTTCAAATGAAATTACGCTAACCGCAAGCGGAATTTTTTCGTAAACAGCAAACGGATTTTTTCTCGGTTTAGAGTCCTGCAATTAGAAATTTAAAATCAAAGCTTTAATATTCGAGTTTTTCAAACGAATTTTAAGCCAACGTTGTAATGATTTATTTGAAAAATTACCTTAAGTACACGCTAGCTAGGCTATTTTACAAGCAGTTATTTAAATCAACTATAACAGAATTTAGGGAAGCTTAAATTTTATTCCCATCTCTTTTTTTTAACTTTTATTTGAAAAAAAAAATTATTATTGTGGAAATTAAAAAATAGTGAATTCTATTTAAATAAAATTCCGAAAAAAAATATTCTGTTGACTTTGACTATAAATCCCAAGATAACTAGCTGTTATAGCTAATCACCTTTGTCTTATCATTTTACACATACATTTATGGTTCGTTATTACTGGTATCAAGAGGGAGTAGGGGGTAAATTAAGATGAAACAGAGTCAAACATAAAAAAAATTCAATATTATTTTTCAAATAATAACTAAAATTTTCCAAGTATGGAATGTATTGAGTGTTAAAAAACAATATTAAAAAAACTTTCTTTTATCAAACATTCAGGAAAGTTAAGTTTTTAAACTTTATGACAATTAATTTTTCTTGTCAGCGGCCAGAAAGCACATATTTCCCGGCCGCTGCGCGACCGGAAAAGACGCATTTTCTCGCCACTGACGAAGAAAAATCATATACGACCCTTGTCCATAAATAAAGAATGACCCAAATCGCAGTTTACCAACCTCGGCTTCGCCTCGAATGGTAATTTACGTGCGATTTGGGCCATTCTTTACTTTTCTGGACACGGGCCGTAAATATACTATTTTGAGTTTAGTTTACCCCCTAAATAGGCATTTAGGTATAACAGCAGGTTATTTTTGAATCATTGCTCGAAGTCTGCAGAATATTGTTTTCGGAATTCCAATTAAATAGAATTCATTATTTTTTAATTTCCGCAATCCTAATTTTTTTTTTCTCAAACATATATTAAAAAAAAAAGGAGAGGAATAAAATTTAAGCTTCCCTAAAGTATTTTTTACTGGATTTAAATAACTGCTTAAAATTTCAAGCAATTCAAGTAGTTTGCTTGAAATTTCAAGTAAAGCAGCCTAAAATTTTGCTTATACTAAATTAACCCATGAATTATTCCCGCCAAAACTTAAATAATGAAATTTATAACTTCGATAAAAACTTCATCGTTTATTAAAACAAAATAAGTTCAATTAATTGTCTCGTTAAAAACAGATATAAAACGTAAAAAATAATCACTTGCCGCTAATCAAAATGTATGGAATAATATAACCAGAGAAGACCACCCAACATAACAGTAAAATTTGCAATAAAAAAATAATTAAAATTTTTACATTTTTAACTTAACCTATCTATTTAATGCGTGTTTATTTGCGTACAATAAATATGACAAAATAATAAATAGAAAGAAAAATTCAAATCATATAATTGACGACTTTAAACAATTTATGATAAAATAAAAATCTATCCATGTATAAAACTTCGCTATTACTTTTTCTTCTGCTTAAAATTTTTTTTTTTATTACATTTAGAGCCTTTTTCTTATTCCATACGCGTGGCGAACTGAAATTTTATTAATTTTACAATTTTTTATACTGCATGATATAAAAATGTATTTTCAATGTACTTTTACATATTGGCAAAAAAAATATTCTAACGCTGCAGGCGGTTATTAAAGAACTAATTTTTTTCGTGAGAAATTTACAAGGTGCTACTAGAAAAATGTGTAGAATTTTCTCACTAGAATTTCAAAACTGAGTATCAAGTCCAATCTAGTCTTCATGATCTAATAAACCGCTTGACTGCGCCATTAGACCGCTTGTCGTCGCCATTTTGGTACATCAGCGCCGATTTTGACATTTCACGGTGTTTTTTTTGCCAATACATACGTTTTGAAAATATTTAATAAAAATAAAATAAAATTGAGATCATCGAACACGTGCTGCAAAAATGATTAGTGTTTAATATAAAAATTATACCAAAATTGGATGTAACATGTCATTTTTGGCTATCATGATGGAATCATCAACATATCTGGAATATGATATAATGTCTGTTTTGAATGTGTTAAGAACTAACTCCTCAATGTCTTGAATCACTAAATCAGCCAAGATTGGGGAAAGTGATAAGCCCATAGGAAGGCCGTTTATTTGCTGGTAATATTTATTATCAAATTGAAAATATAGGGAATTCATAATAACTTCCAATCCTTTTAAAAATTCCTTCTGAGGTAAATTAGTAAATTTTTCTATGAGAGACCAACGTTTTATAATGCTGATTTTTACTAGATCTAATGGGATATTGTTAAACATGTTAACAATGTCATAAGAGACCATGTTGTAGTTTTTTGGGATGGTAGTGTCCTTGATTTTGTTTTTGAATTCATAACTGTTTTTTACAACATTGGGTGGATGAGGGCATGCAGCTGTAAGTATATCTTTATAAAGGTTTGAAATGAAAGATAAGGGTGAATCAATACATGAAATGATGGTGCGTAACGGAAAACCATTTTTGTGGATTTTGTAAAGACCATATGCTCTGGGTAAATTGGTGTTGTCCGTTAGAATGTGTTTTCTTTCAATGGATGGGTTTAGATATTTTTTCTTGCGCCAGCCATTTAATAAGTTGAAAATTCTATTTTGAACTGTGATAGTAGGGTTGGAATCAAGTTGAAAATAGGTGTTAATGTTTTCAAAGATTTTGTTCATGTCATTGATGTACTCTTTTTTGCTTGCTACAACTGAGACATTGCCTTTATCAGCTCTACTAACGAAAAGATCAGGGTTGTTTTTAAGAAATGATTTAGTTTCAAGAAAATTATTGTAAATAAAATTGTCAAAGGGGGATGTTTTTTGGCGCTTTGATAAGAACGATCTGGATTGGTTTATCACAATGTGTCTGATTTCATCTACGACATCGGAGGGAAGTTTATAAGAATGATTTTCGAAATCTTTAACTAACTCGAAAATTTGAGTTTTTTTGTTTTGGAAAGAGGCATTGCTGAAATCCTGGCCTAACCTGAGAAAGTTGTGGACATTAGTTGGAATTGGAGTAGATGAAATATTAATCAACCACGGATCACTATTGAAGTCGAAATTTTTGTTAAATTTGGAATGTTGGTTAATGTCAAAAATTTTTAAATTGTTGCATTGTGAGTCATTTAATTGTTGTAATTTGTTTTTTAGTCTTTTTGTGTTTTCATTATTATTGCTGTTGGGTTGAGATTTTTTAAAATTTATCAAACTATTGAAAGTATTTGGACTGACTATATTTTTAAGAGTGTTTTCTATGATTGCTTTTTGTTTGTATAAAAATCTAAGGTGGATATGGATGTCTTTTATTTCTAAATTGAGGATGGTATTTTGGAGATTTTTAATTATTTTTTCTGTTTTAAGTTTGGCGAATTGACTATGAAAATGAATTTTCTTGAAATTGTTAGTGATGTTAAGAAGTTTTTTGTGTTTTAAATTTCTGCTATGACATGAAAGTAAAAAGTTTTTCTTTTGTTCATATTTACAAATATTTTTGTTGATCTTGATGTAGTTTTTAATTTTTGACAGGGTGTTCTTGCCATATTTTTCTTTTATCTTTTTTAAAAACATGATGTTGAGTATCTTGATATTGATGATGATAAAAATGTTTTGATATAATAAGGCGCCGTCGAAGCCTTGATTGAAATGTTTGTTGAAATTATAGCGTCTGATGAAATTAAATAATTGTAGGTTTAAAAATTGACCAAATTCAGACAAGATTTGTTGGATGTTTATTTATTTCCCAATATTTCGAACAAATATTTTGTTCCTCTTCAGGGGATTTTTTTGCTAAATGTACAAAAATACAATATTTTTACATGTATATGTATATAATAATATAAAGTATCAAGATAGAAAGAAAATTTTTTTCCGCTTTAAAATATTTGGAGAAGATTTTTTATTACTTTTTCAAAAAATAAATTTGTCTGATAAGAGTAGAGTTCTGTTCATCTCAAGATTTTACTTTTTAGTATAAGACTAACATTTTAAGCTGATTAGATATTAAACCAGACTTTACACTGATATCAATTATAGTGCTACTTTATTAGTGTAAATATTAAACTAAATTCAAGATTAGAATTATTCACCGTGAGTAGTTTTGGCTTATAATTCAAGCAGTTAATAGAATTTGAAGTTTGCTAAAGTTCCAAGCGTAAGTAGTAATTTTTTTAAAATTTATTTATTGCTAAGTTTATTTAGATAGTACATTTTGGAGTTAACTTGATTTGATATTTCAATCAAATAATTCATTTTAAAACTTAGCCAAATGCTCAAAAATTCAAGTGGGTATTCTTATGCTTCTTAGTTCTAAAGTTCTATCTAATTTTCTTATATTTTCTTATTTTCTTAATTTTAAAACAAAAAAAGATTCAATTTTTCAATAAAAATCGCTTGAATTTTCAATTATACCGGGGGAATTCAGGCGTTGTTTAGTAAATGATTCATAAAAATTTAAATCAATTAATTATCTTTTAAAGCATCCGTTTTTTTAAATAAATTAAATTTTTTTTTTGTTTTAGTTGCATAACTTCATCAAGTGAGTCATCAAGGTATCAAGTTTTCAAGAATTCAGTTTTTGAATCTTATATCACACTTTTTTGAAGACAATTAGATTTGAAAAAAATAATTTTGAAAACTATATTTAATAATCATAATAAATAATCTGCTCGACTTAAAATTAATTAAGATAAATATGTCTATCAAATGGTTGATAAATTTAATACTATTAGCAATCTTATTAACTCAGATTAAATGTTATATATTACGACAAATACTAAAATGAAACAAATTCGCAGAATTCAAAAATATATTAGAACCAATAGTATCAAATGACAAAAATCTAATTGATAATAAATTTATCAAACCTTATACAACTTATGCAACAAATGTTAATACAAAACTCGTAGAATTCAAAAATAAATTAGAACCAAAAATAATTTAGTATCAAATGACAAAAAATTAATTGATAATAAATTTATCAAACCTTATACTACTTATGCAACAAATGATAATACAAACTCAAAACTACATTAAAATCAATATATAATTCAGTACAAAATGACGATTACAGAATTCAAAGCGTGCAAAAGTTTGTGGGCCACAAAGTATGTAGACTCAGATTATGTATCCAATTTAAGTGCATACAAGATTCACAATCATTTTGTGCTCTTAGGCAAAGTAAGTACTTTTTTTAAAAACTTATTTTTTATAATATCAAATTTTATAATAGATCATGAAATTTTTAAGGTAAAACAATCATTTAATGTAAATGCCCTTCCTACCACAGAAAAGCTAGCTCTATCCTTTTCTCGCCGAGATAACTGGATCAAAACAAAGTTTATAGTAATAACGTGCGTTGTAATATAGTACTCGTTTATTTATTTATTTTATTAAAAATTATTTATTAAAAGTAACAATAATTTTAAAAAAGTTTTATTTTTGGGTGAATATAACAAATATTAAAAATTATTTTGAGATTCTTTTGATATATATTAGTGTTTTTTTCTGAAATAGTAAAGTGACATATACATCGTTTTACACGTGGTCTTTATCTACATATTTTATTTGATAATTACATTTTA
This sequence comes from Anagrus nilaparvatae, assembly GCA_022575985.1. Lineage (NCBI taxonomy): Eukaryota > Metazoa > Arthropoda > Insecta > Hymenoptera > Mymaridae > Anagrus > Anagrus nilaparvatae. Next base: position 9,676,171 of record JAKSXM010000165.1, read on the forward strand.
AATTTATAAAAATTTGATATTTAAAAATCAAAATATAAAATATTTAGTCATTATTAAAATATACACAAATATGGATAAATATTTTGATTCTTTAAAAGGTGATGTAAAAACAAGTTATATTAACAAAATAGAAATTATAAAGTCAGTAGATCCTTACACCTTAAATAATACTAGTGAATATTAAGGTTGGCAATATAAAAATATTCATACCTATATATGCTTGCACACCTATCTATATTACGTGTGCTTTTTTGCGTACAATAAATATACAAAAAATAAATAATAAGAAAAATTTAAATCTTATAATTAAAGGCGGTAAAAACAAAAATTTTGTTGGTAACAGGTTGAGCTAGTTAGAGTGAGTAAATTTTAGTAAGAAAAGCATAAAATTTTCGCTATGTCCGATTCAAGTCTCGCGGCAATCACATAAGACGTGCCACGTTGTTTTTATGCATAAATACAACGAGCATGCTCTGAGTTTGCTCACACAAAAAGAACCATAACGCGGTTAATCAACTGGTTTATGGTTTAATTGAGCGAAAAATAGTATATTTTTACCCGTGGCCACAAAAGTAAAGAATGGCCCAAATCGCACGTAAATTACCGTCCGAGGCGAAGCCGAGGATGGTAAACTGCGATTTGGGGCATCCTTTTTTTGTGGCCAAGGACAAAACATAATTTTTCTTGCTCAGTGTCGAGAAAGCACACACTTTCTGGACACTAACAAGAAAAATTATTTAACTATTTCTTTCGTTTCATTTCAGACCCTCAAGGTCAAAATAACCTTTACACGCAAAAGCTCATACCTTGGGCGCATAAATTTCAATTTTACCTGGAAAATATTCAATTTTTTACCCCAGCATATTTTCCGATTTCCTTATATTTTTTGGTCCACCTTCTTGGGAAATTGGAAAATATATTTTGCTGAAAAATAGAAAAATATTCTACCTAACCAAAAATTGATTTTTAATGCTTCCTGTAATGTAGAAAAATCATTCCAAGTTTTTAGTCCGCTAATTTGAAAAATCGGAAAAGATATTGGAGTTGAAAAGTATACCCCTAGGGTATGAGTTTCCACGTGGAAAGGTCATTTTGACCCTGAGGAACCAGTTGATTAACCGCGTTATGGTTCTTTTTGTGCGAGCAAACTCAGAGCATGCTCGTTGTATTTATGGATAAATAAAACGTGGCACGTCTTATGTGATTGCCATGAGACTTGAATCGGACAGAACGAAAATTGTATGCTTCTCTCTCTAACAATTTACTCTATAATCTAGATTACGTAGGACAAGGACTCTATATCTATAGACTAGCCTGCTACCAACAAATTTTTTTTTTCTTTCATTTATGAACGTTTAGAAGATTCTAAGAATCATTTGTTTAACATTTTAAGTATAAGTAGAAAATAGAAATAAAATATTCCAAAAATTCATTAATCATAAATTGTAATTTATAATTTGATAATAACAATTAACAACAATTAATAATAATAATAATAATCATTAATTTAAAATTTTTTTTTCTTTGTTTCAGAAAAAGCCACTTAAGGATTTTAGTGTCCATAAAAATTAGTTGCTTATAAGCTTTTCACTGCCAGTATGGATAATGGTGAGAAAGTATTTTTTAACAAAATAGAAAGCACAGAAGACTCTAATTATCAGAATGCTCAATCACATAATTCCATTCAAAAAACTTATGAATGCAAAGTTTGCAAATTATTATTTAGTCGTAAAAAAATGTTTGATCATGAGAAAATTCATCCTGGTAATAAGACTTACGAATGTGATGAATGTGGCAAAACTTTTAAAAAGTCAAAGCACCTTAATCTGCATAAAAGAATACACAACGGTGAAAAACCTTATAAATGCGAAAAATGCGGTAAATTCTTTAGTAAATCAATTTATCTTACACAACATGAAAAAATCCACACAGGTGAAAGACCTTATAAGTGTGAAGAATGCGACAAAAGCTTTATTCATTCCAGTGATCTTACAAGACATAAAAGACTTCACACTGGAGAAAATCTGTACAAATGTGAAGAATGTGGCAAAGCCTTTGTTAATTCAAGTAATCTCACAAACCATAATAGAGTTCACACAGGTGAAAAACCTTACAAATGTGAAGAATGCGGAAAATCCTTTAGTATTGCAGGTAATCTTAAAGTACATAAAAAAATTCACACTGGAAAAAAACCTTATAAATGTAATACATGTGAAAAGATCTTCAGTCAATCAAGCAATCTTATTGAACACAAGAGAATTCACACTGGTGAAAAACCTTATAAATGTGAAGAATGCGACAAAAGTTTTATTTATTCAAGTTATCTTACAAGACATAAAAGAATTCACACCGGTGAAAAACCTTATAAATGTAATACATGTGAAAAGAGCTTCAGTCATTCAAGCAATCTTATTGAACACAAGAGAATTCACACTGGTGAAAAACCTTATAAATGTGAAGAATGTGAAAAAAGTTTTAGTCTTCTAAAGGCTTTAAAAATTCATAAAAGAATTCACACCGGTGAGCAACCTCATAAAACTAAAGAATGCAAAAAGGCGTTTAATCAATCAATTCAATTGAAAAAATATCAAAAAATAAAATGTAAAAAAAATGAATCATGTTTGTTAAAAACTGTGGACAATGATAATGAAGATAAAAAAACTTTAATTACTTTGCATAATAATGAAGCAAGTGAGATAAACAAAGACGTGGTTAACTTTAAAACTGAAGATATATTGGAAAATATCAAAATTGAAACTGAAATTGAGATCGAAGAACATTGGCCAGTTAAAACAGAATTTATTGAAGCAAATGACCTCGCCACTATTAACTCCAGAAATGCTCCATTCCTCTTGCCTCCAAATTTCAAAGAAACTGTAAACCAAATTTTGTCTTACGTTAAGGAAGAGTTCAATGGCTCAGAAGATGAATTGTCTATTGGAAATTAGTCATATTTTTTTTTGCTTTGAAAATACTGCTTTTATTAAATATTTCCTAAATATTTTTTTTTCTGATTTCTGATGACATTGCTCTTATTATTATCAATTATTTTCTTTTAGTATCTTAATTATGGCAAAATTTTTTTGGATTCTTGATATCGCAAGTAATATAAATTTAATTTTAAATTAATAAAGTAAAATTTTATTCATTAATAAATTGTTATTTACTTTTATGGATAACTAAAATATTTTATTTAGTCATTTATTTAGTTCTTAAGTACGTAACAGTATAGTAGCTACGAAGATTTTGCAGTATTTTTTTAAATAAAACTAGAAATTAAAAATATAAATACGTTATATAAGTTTATACACTAAGAAATTTATACAATTGTCACAATAATATTTTATAAACAATAAACATGGTCCATTAGAAATAATAAAAATATTCCAAATATCCAGAAATTCTTGCAATGTACTATTGTGTAAAAAAGTGCATTCTTCGCTATTTTCTCATATTTGTCAATGCTTTTTTTTAATGTAATTGATCCAAATGAATTAAACATAGATTATTTTTTTTGTAAATGTAATTTCAAGTATTACAAATTGTTTAGAAACATTTCTGTTGCATTTTGTATCATTTGGACCAAAGAATGGCATAAAAAAATTCATAATTCCTATGCTAATATCAAATAGTTACATAAAATCTTTATAAATTAAAATATGTAGGATACAATTTGTACCAGGGGGTTTTAATAACCACTAAACTTGGATTCGACGATAAAATTGGAAAATTTAAAATGACGGTGGACGGAAAAAAATGTGAATTTTAAATTTAAAAGTATTTAAATTAATTAAAAATTTTTGTTTAATTCTTTCACCCCTCTCCCTTCGTCTGAGGACACAGAGAGCACGGAACTGACCAAAGGCCGCCGCGTTCTCTCAAGAACCCAAAGATGCTAAGTACCGGCTGGTCAATGCCATCCGTCATAACAAGGTACGTTGCGCGAGGACGTTAAAGACCCCTAGTGCCTCGGTCACAAAGTTGTAATGGGGAAAAAACCGGGGGTCCGACAATACGTTGGTCACGAACTGACCTAAGGCCGCTCGGTTCCCGGGCCTGACCGGACCTCCAAATGTGGAATACCTTCTACGACGGCTTGCTGCACATTCACCTCCTGGAAGCAGTCTCCCTAATTGGGTATGCAGATGACGTGGCCCTAACTAAAATTTATAAATCAAGGCTAGGGAAACAGTCCAAGAGACGTCGAATCAAGTCATGAGACAATCAACCTCTGGATGGGCGAGCACGGGCTCCAACTTACGATCCCGAAAACGGAGATAGTGATACTGATCCGTCGAAAGGATCCTCCCTTATTGACACAAATGTCGACGATCATTCACTTGATCCGAACCAGAACACAGGTAAAGTATCTGGGCCCTACGCGCAGCAATTCATTAGAACCTTGTTATAGGCACCGAAATGACCTGGAGACCCAATCGTACCTAAAAATAAATTATTGAATTAAATTTTCAACTAATGCATTACAAATGTTATCAGACACTATAGATAACAATGCGGCTGCAGAGGGCACTGAACTGTATAATATAGGTTTACAGGTGGTAACTGATAGTAAAAAATAGGCCGTCTCTACACCGCAGACAAGATTATATTTTTTTTAAATTACATTTGTGTAGAAATATATGTATTTATACATTTTAAATGAGAAGATAATCATAAAATATAATTATATCGTCTGGTGTAGAAAGGGCTTAACTATTATTTTTTTTTTTAAACGTCAACTATAATAATTATAGATTAACGATTTTATATTCATGAATTTATTTATTAAGATATCTATTTTTCTTAAAATAGAGCTGGCATTTTGATTTAATATCTATGAAAATTAAAACTTTTTTTAACATGATGTCAATCTCACTTTAACGTATTAAACTGTTTAAAAAAATAAATTTAAAATCACCGGAATCCCGGTTACTGCAACGGGAAAAATTCCAATTTATGCAACTAGATTTTTTTTCAGTGTACAATTTTTGCTGCAATTTAAAAAATGGTAATTCTGGGCCTATAAATAGGCATTTGGTTTATGGACTATAACTGTAAAAGCATTATTTCTAAAGATTGTAAATGGCAATAACTCCCATAATATGAATTTATTAAAAAGTATTTGGTGTACGTGAGTTTTTTAGTAATAAAATTGATGATAAGTAACCAATTATCAGAATAATTTTTATTAACAAGCATGATTTACCCGCTATTACCGCTTGATAATGTAACAGCCGCAACAAACTATAAATTTATAAGTAAAAAAGAAAGAAATAGGCAATTGGGTATAACAGCAGATTATTTTTGGACTATTGCTCAAAGTTTGCAGAATATTCTTTTCCGAATTCCATTTAAATAGAATTTACGATTTTTTAATTTCCAAAATCCTAATTTTCTTTTTTCAAGCAAATGTTAAAAAAAGGGAGGGGAATAAAATTTAAGCTTCCCTAAAGTGAAGTCTTTTTTAGTTGATTTTAATAACTGCTTTAAATTACAATCGATTCAAGCAGTTTGCTTGAAATTTCAAGTAAAGCAGCCTAGCAGTGTATAGACCAAAAATTGTGCTTATACTAAATTAACCCATGAATTATAAATAATTATCTCTTGCCGCTAATCAGTATGTATGTAATAATATAACCAGAGAAGACCGCCCAACATAACAGTAAAATTTGGAATCAAAAAATAATAAAAATTTTTTTGCTTTTGTAACCTAATCTATCTATTCAATGCGTGTTTATTTTTTTACAAGCCTGTTTGGGTATACAATAAATATGCAAAAAATAATAAATAGAAAGAAAAATTCACATTTTATAATTGACGGTGGTAAGACGACTTTAAACAATTTATGATACAATAAAAATCTATCCATGTATAAAACTTCGCTATTACTTAAGTAAGAACTAACAATTGATCTTCTGCTTTAAAATTTTTTTTTATTACATTTAGAGCCTTTTTCTTATTCCATACGCGTGGCGAACTGAAGTTTTATAAATTTTACAATTGGTTCCTCATAGAGGAACCTTTGTGATAGATGAAATTTTGATTTTTGATTTTTTGGCATATAAGCACGTTTTGGGACCTCAGGAAGCTAAAAAACCGGTTTTTAAAAAAAGTCTGTATTTGTGTGTGTGTGTGTGTGTGTGTGTGTGTGTGTATGTATTTAACCGGTGAAATTTCACAACCATTATGGAATTAAGACTTAATTTTTTTTTCAAAAATTTTTTCATCAAAAAATCTCAAACTACTTTTTTTTTTTTTTAATTTGGATGTAATACCTCATTTATTTCCACGAAAGTACCTATATTTGATAGTACGATTTTTACTCGATATCTCGAATCTGATAATTAATTTTTTGAAAATTTTTTTCTCAAAATTTTTTTCACCAAAAAATACAAAAAAAACTTGCATTTTTTTATTTTTGGATGTAGTACCTAATTGATTTCTATGAGAGTACTAGTTTTATAAATATCGTTTATAGCATTTTTTTGGACCTGATACCTAATTTTTTCAAAATTTTTTTCTCAAAATTAAAAAAACAAAAAAATTAAAAAATCTGTAATATTTTTTTTTTTTTTAGTGTAATGCTTCCTTTAATTTCATGAAAGTACTAATATTTGAAAATTTTGTAATCGGTGGTATTTAACAACCATTATGAAATTAAGATCTAATTTTTTTTTCAACAAATTTTTTCATCAAGAGATTTCAAAATACTTTTTTTTTTTTTTAATTTAGGTGTAATACCTCATTTATTTCCATAAAAGTACTTATATTTGAAAGTATGGTTTTTACTCGATATCTCGAATCTGATAATTAATTTTTTGAAAATTTTTTTCCCAAAATATTTTTCACAAAAAAATACAAAGAATACCAAATTTTTTTTTTGTTCGGACGTAGTACCTAATTAATTTCTATGAGAGTACTATAGTTTTAGAAAGCTTATTCATAGTAATTTTTTGGATCTGATACCGAATTTTTTCAAAATTTTTTTCTCAATATTAATAAAACAAAAAAATTAAAAAATCTGTAATATTGTTTTTTTTTTAAGTGTAATACCTAGTTTATTGAAAATTTTTTTCTAAAAATTTGTTAAATAAAAAACATTAAATCACAGCAACATTTTTTTTCTTTTAAAATACGGTATTTAACTTTTTTTTATGAAATACTGATATCTCAAATTATAATTTTTATTAGATAAAATAAACCATTATAAATATTTTGCTATTGTTAATGAGGAACCATGGTGCCAATCACTTGGCAGCGTTTTTTTTTATACTGCATGAAATAAAAATGTATTTTCAATGTACTTTTACATATAAATACGTTTTAGAAATATTTAATTAAAATAAAATAAAATGGAAATTATCGAGCACACGCTACAAAAATTTTTAGTGTATAATATGAAAATTATTTTAAAAATAAAGAAACTTTGTTTTGAATAGTTCCCGTGGGAAATTCGCTGCGCGAATTCCTACGCGATCTGAGGAAATTTAAAATTGAGCATCCGGGTAAATTTCGAGCATAAATATTAAATATTTAGGAATAATTATATCGTTTTTATCAATAGCTAATAAAATTAATTCTATTTAATTTTGTAGTCCTTTAAAACAGCACAAAAATATACTCGTATAGCGCTCGGTGATCGAGCCTTATACGTGTAAATAATGTAAAATACACAACTCCTGGTTTTCTACACGTATAACGAGTCGTATCCGACTGTTTTTACTCAAAATCCGAGAAACTCTGTAGTTGTGGTATTCATATTTTTATTTACATTTTGAATTACATTCGATAATAAAATAAGTAATTTACCAAAGCAAATATTTTATGTCCGTGAATCTGGCAGAAAGAACCCAGCAGAAACATAAAGGTGCTCACACATCAGTTAGCGTAAATTCCAAAATAACGAATTTTTTCGAAAGAACAGAAACTCGTAGAAAAAGTAGAGTATCAAAAGTGACTTTGGACTTGCAGTGCCTGGTAAGTAAAATTTAATCATTCATAGAATCACTCAGACGCGTGTTATTTACTTTTTCCGATAGGGAAATATTTTTATCCTAAAGTATGCATAAGTTTTTGTCCTTACTATGAAATGCTGGTTACATCGGAGAGATTTTATACCCTGAATGTCATAACCTCTTGTAAGACTAAATTTATTGCATGCACAATAATATAATATCAGGCTGCTATAAAATTTCCACAACAAAATTCTAAGAATTATTTTTTTAATCCGTTATAAATATAAAATTTTGAAAATAGAAATGAAATATTATCAGCTAATAAAATATAATTAAAGTAATTTAATTAATTAAAATTTTTAAAAGAAGAGGACATACATCTGTGAAAATTCATTGCCGATAAGCTTTTGTCTACGAATATGGATAATGATGAACAAATATTTTTTAACAAAATAGAAAGCAGAGAAGACTCTAATAATCAGAATGCCCAATCACATAATCCCATTCAAAAAACTTACGAATGCAAAGTTTGCAAACTACTATTTAATCGTGAGCAAATTCTTGATCATGAAAACATTCATCCTGGTAATAAGACTTACGAATCTGATGAATTTGGCACAAGTTTTGAAAATTCAAAGAACTTTAATCGTCATAAAAGAATTCACGCTGGTGAAAAACCTTACAAATGTGAAAAATGCGACAAAAGCTTTCTTTTTCCAAGTCATCTTACAATACATAAAAGACTTCACACCGGTGAAAAACCTCATAAATGTGAAGAATGTGGCAAAACCTTTGTTCAATCTAGTTTTCTTAGGAAACATAAAAGAGTTCACATAGGTGAAAGGCCTTATAAATGCGAAGAGTGTAACAAAAGCTTTAGCCAAATAAATAATCTTAGAAAACATAAAATAATTCACACCGTTGAAAAACCTTATAAATGTGACATATGCGAAGAAAAGTTCCAAAAATCTTTTGTAAATTTTCGAAAAAAAATTGTAAATTATCAATTTTTCATGCGAATTTACAAAAAAAAATCGAGAATACTCGAACCGTAATTATACGATTTTTTTCGAATAGGTATTTACAAATTTTTTCGAAAATTTACTAATTTTTTGAAAATGTTCTAATTTTTTTGTTTATATAAGGAAGTTACTTTTTACAGTGTACTAGTCGTCGCTATTTTTGTACTTCAGCGCCGATTTTCACATTTCACGGTGTTATTTTTGCCAATACATACGTTTTGAAAATATTTAATAAAATTTATAAAATATATTTTATAAAATAAAATTGAGATTATCGAACACGTGCTGCAAAAATGATTAGTGTTTAATATAAAAATTATTTTTAAAATAATGAAATTTTGTTTTTATTAGTTGTGCTATTGATATTTTTATGTAAATTTTGAATTACATTCGATAATAAAATAAGTAATTTACCAAAACAAATATTTGAGTATTAAAAGTGACTTTGGACTGGCAGTACCTGGTAAGTAAACTTTAATCATTCATAGAATCACTCAGACGCGTGTTATGCACTTTTATTCTGATAGGGAAATATTTTTATCCTAAAGTATGCACAACTTTTTGGCCTTACTATGAAATGCTGGTTACATGTTATTACTTAATAAGCGTTTTATTTGTATTTATTTTTTAAAATAATTATTTGGATATATTTTCGTTGTAATTAATTGTAATTTTCACACATATTCTTTATAATTCATGTTTTGAAAAATTGTGGAGAATGCAACGCACTTATTCAATCACGTTTATTGTTCATAACAAATATTAAAACTACAAATAAATTAAATAAATAAATGAAAAATAAGTTTAAAAAATGCTGCCAAATTTTTTGCACTATGGTTCCTCAAGCAATAACAAAATATTCGAGACAATGCATAAGATCGAAATATTCTTGATGGTCTATTTCGTCAAATAAATAACAATATAAAAGAAACTTTTTAATCTTTTAGTTTTTTCTTTCTTTTTTAAACTTTTTAACTTTTTCATCTTTTCCTTGATATTGTCATTTAAAAACTCCCGTAGGAAAATAAAATTAGGTTCTATAACGTCCAAAAAGAAAAAAATTTAATTGTATTTTTTTTATTTTCTAATTTTCTGAGGAATAAAATTCGCAAAAATTGGGTATCAAATCCAAAAAATCGAGAGAAAACGATGTTTTTATATATAAAAAAGTTAATTACTATGCCTTAAAATGAAAACAAAAAATTCAGTTACCTTATTTTTTTATATTAAAAATTTTCATAAAGTTAATTATCAAATCCCAGAAATTGATTAAAAACGATGTTTCTAAAATTTATAATACCATAAAAAAAATTAGGTGCTACATCCAAAAAGAAAAAAATGTTTTGTGTTTTTTGTAGTTTTTGGTGGAAAAATTTTGAGACAACAATTTTGAAATAATTAATTATCAGATTCGAGATATTGGTGCTTTCATGAAAAAAAATTGGTTACTATTTTTTAAAAGAAAAAAGTTTATTTACACATTTTAAACTTTTTTTAAAAATAATTTTATAACGGTTTTATGTTTACAAATATAGAAAGAGAAAATACTAGTTTAATTATCTTTGTTATAAAAATAATATTCAAATTTCAATACGCAATTATTTTTATTTATTTTGGTATAAAAGTGAAAGTTGTCACAGTTCGTTCTATAAGTTGTTAGGTTTCGTTTAACCCATTAACGCCCAACCGACAATTCCTGGACACTCGCATATTTTTATATGAAAAAATTGAAATTTCGGGCCAAAAATGTTATCTAATAGGTATTTAGGGCTGCTCTTTCCGAATCTGAAGTCCGTTTTCACGTACCACCCCTCGGGGGTGCGATATTAACCCCCAAAGTGGGGTATGTTTTAAATGAATTTTTGAACTTTCTTTATAATGTTATTTAGCTAATAAAAACAGTTGATTATTATAAAAAATTATTGCTAGAACCTTTAAAAACCTCAAAAAATAAAAGAAAAATATTTTTACCTGTTTTACCCCATTGGGGGGCAAATTATGGGGGTGTGGGGGATGGACTTTTTAGGTACTTGAATAAATTGAAATTTTTACCTAGAAATGGTATCTAGTAGGTATTTAGGGCTGCTCTTTCCGAATCTAAAGTCCGTTTTCACGTACCACCCCTCGGGGGTGCGATAACAACCCCCAAAGTGGGGTATGTTTTAAATGAATTTTTGAACTTTCTTTATAATGTTATTTAGCCAATAAAAACATTTGACTAATAGAAAAAATTATTGCTAGTAATTTTAAAAACCTCAGAAAATAAAAGAAAAATATTGTTAACTGTTTTACCCCATGGGGGGGGCACATTATGGGGGTGTGGGGGATAGACTTTTTAGGTACTTGAATAAATTGAAATTTTTACCTAAAAATGTTATTTAGTAGGTATTTTAGGCTGCTCTTTCCGAATCTGAAGTCTATTTTCATGTTCCACCCCTCGGGATTACGATATCAACCCCCCAAATGGGGTAAATTGTAAATATACTGTTAAATATTTTTTAACTATTCAACATTTGGAAAAGTGGTTGCTCTTTAAAAAAAAATAATTACACGAACTGTAAAAAATGTCAAAAAATTACGTGCATATCTTAAATACCCCATTTCAACCCCTTAGAGGGGTGGTAATAGGGTGAACTTTATATAAATAAACGAAATTATGATTTTTAGGTCTAAAAATGGTGTCTAGTAGGTACTTTTGGCTGCTTTTTCCGAATCTGAAGTCCATTTTCACATAAAATCCCTCGGGGGCGCGATATCAACCCCTAAATTGGGATAAATTATAAATATGCTCGCAAAAATATTTAAACGATTCAACACTTGAAACAATGGTTTTTCTTTAGAAAAAATAACTAGACAGCAATCAATAAAAAATTTCAAAATATCACGTGCGTATATAATTATTTAATACCTAGTAAGCTATTTTTTTGCGTAATTTTAATAATTTTAAAACATTAAACGTAAATTTACAATTTACCCCATTATAGGGGTTGACATCGCATCCCCGAGGGGTTGTATGTAAAAATGGACTTCAGATTTGGAAAAATCAGCCAAAAATACCTACTAGACACCATATTTAAACCTAAAAAAAAATTATAATCTTGTTTATTTATAAAGTTTGCCCCATTACCACCCCTCTAAGGGGTTGAAATGAGGTATTTCGATATGCACGTGATTTTTTGACATTTTTTACAGTTCGTGTAAATATTTTTTTTAAAGAGAAACCTTAGAAAAGTGGTTACTTTTCCAAGTGTTGAATCGTTAAAAAATCTTTAAAAGTATATTTACAATTTACCCCATTTTAGGGGTTGATATCGTAATCCTGAGGAGTGGTACGTGAAAATAGACTTCAGATTCGCAAAGAGCAGCCTAAAATACCTACTAGATAATATTTTTAGGTAAATATTTCAATTTATTCAAATACCTAAAAAGTCCATCCCCCACACCCCAATAATTTGCCCCCCAATGGGTTAAAACAGGTAAAAATATTTTTCTTTTATTTTTTGAGGTTTTTAAAGGCTCAAGCAATAATTTTTTATAATAATCAACTGTTTTTATTAGCTAAATAACATTATAAAGAAAGTTCAAAAATTCATTTAAAACATACCCCACTTGGGGGTTAATATCGCACCCCCGAGGAGTGGTACGTGAAAACGGACTTCAGATTCGGAAAGAGCAGCCCTAAATACCTACTTGGTACCATTATTGGCCCAAAATTTCAATTTTTTCATATAAAAATACGCGAGTGTCCAGGAATTGTCGGTTGGGCGTTAATGGGTTAAATTATTAAAAACAATTATTAAAAGAAAAAAGTTCAAAAAGTACGTAAAAATCAGTAATTGCAACTTAATTGATCTTTGTAATTAAGAATTAAGATCTGATTCAGGTGTTTATCAAAACGCGTCATATAAATTATTTGTTATTTTGTGCTTACTCCACATACGACGTTTTTTTAAAAAAAAGTAATAAGCGTTTTTATTCGCATATATTTTTTTTGTGGTTATTAATTGTAATTTTCACACGAATTCTTTATAATTCAGGTTTTAAAAAATTTTAGCAAGGGAATCCAGCCTTTGACAGACATTTAATCCTCTCTAAAAATGGGTTCCTGAACTATTTTGTTTTTATTGAATAAGATAAAGTCTAGATTTAGCTATAAATAATAGCTGTTCAAGATAAACTTTTTTGCTATTTTTATTTTCAGTAAATTTTTAAATAATTATGTCAATGTGTATTCATTAAAAAGGAAAGGAATTGTTTTTAGGAAATAACTTGTCCAGACTGCTCTAATGAATAAATTGGCTTTAATAATAGTCCACTTTTTTTATTTATTAAATTAGGGGCCTTATAAATGTAAAGAATGCGGAAAATCCTTTAGTACAGCAAGTAATCTTAAAGTACATACAAGAATTCATACTAGTGAAAAACTTTATAAATGTAAAGAATGCGGTAAATCCTTTAGTTTTGCAAGTAGTTTTAAAATACATAAAAGATTTCATACTGGAGAAAAACCTTATAAATGTAATGTATGTGAAAAAAGTTTTAGCCAATCAAGTCATCTTACTGATCACAAGAAAATTCACACCGGTGAAAAACCTTACAAATGTGAAGAATGTGGCAAAACCTTTAAACAATCAACTGATCTTACGAAACATAAAAGAATCCACACCGGTGAAAAACCTCACAAATGTGAAGAATGCGGTAAATCCTTTAGTTTTGCAGGTAGTTTGAAAGCACATAAAAGAATACATACTGGAGAAAAACCTTATAAATGTAATGTATGTGAAAAAAGTTTCCGCCAATCAAGTAATCTCACTAAACACAAGAAAACTCACACCGGTGAAAAACCTTACAAATGTGAAGAACGTAGCAAAACCTTTAAACAATCAAGTGATCTTACGAAACATAAAAGAACCCATACTGGTGTAAAACTTGATCACAAGAAAATTCACACCGGTGAAAAACATTATAAATGCAAAAAATGCGGTAAATTCTTTAGTATTGCATATAATCTTAAAGTTTATAAAAGAATTCACACAGGTGAAAAATCTTATGAATGCAAAGAATGCAAAAAAGCAGTTTAAAAGTAGTTTAAAAAGGCATGAAAAAACGAATTGTAAGAAAAATGGATCAGTTTTATCAAAGTTTTTGAAGACCAAATATTTTTTCGTACAATGATAAAGGTGATGAAGATAAATTAATGACTTTGCATAAAAATGCAGCAAGTGAGATAAATAAAGACGTGGTTAACTTTAAAACTGAAGATATCCTGGAAAACTTGAAAATTGAAACTGAAACTGACATCGAAGAACATTGGCCACTTAAAACAGAATGTATTGAAGAAAATGAACCAGCCACGATTAAGTCCAGAAATGTTCCATTCAACTTGCCTCCAAATTCTAGAGTAACTGTAAACCAAATTTTGTCTTACATTAAACAAGAGTTGAATGGCTCAGAAGATGAAATGTCTGTTGAAAATTAGTCATATTTTTTTGGGTTTGAAAATAATGCTTTTATTAAATATTTCCTAATTATTTTTTTTTCTTATTTTTGATGACATTGTTATTATTATAATAAATTATTTTCTTTTAGTATCTTAATTATGGCAAAATTTTTTTGGATTTTTGGTATCGCAAGTAATGTAAACTTAATTTTATGTTAATAAAGAAAAATTTTATTCATTAATAAATTGTTATTTACTTTTTTGGATAAAAAAATATTTTATTTAGTCATTTATTTAGTTCTTAAGTACGTAACAGTATAGTAGCTACAAAGATTTAGCAGTATTGTTTTAAATAAAACTAGAAATTAAAACTATAAATACGTTATATAAGTTTTTACACTGAGAAATTTATGCAATTGTCACAATAATATTAGATAATCATAGTCCATTATAAATAATAAAAAAATTCCGAAAATCCAGAAATTTTTTCTCCAACAGTTTTTTTTTTGAACATGTTCCAGTTTAAGGTATAATCAACCGGAAAATCAGTATCCATACGCAATTAATATCAAATTTTAAAAATTTATGCACATTTTATTCAAATATTACAAATAATTACTCATTATATTTTGTTATTGTATTCACTAAATGCTTCTAAATTTCTACATATTACATTATTTTATATTGTACTTGACTTGTCATATTTTGTGTACATTTTTATATATTTTTTATTTTATAAATAAAATTATTCTTATGATTCATATCATTTCCCCGCACAGACAAACTCGATTTGTCTCAGGGGGTTCTTTATGGAAAATCTATGTATTGTTTTGTATATATTATATATCTTGTATGTAAATACTCTTTAAAGTAATTATGGTCTAAATAAATAAATAAATAAATAGTTACATAAAATCTTTATTATTTAAAATACTGAGGAAAAAATTTGTACCAGGGGGTTTTAATAATCATTGAACTTGATTCGATGATAAAATGGAAAAATTAAAAAAAGGCCTTATAAAGATGGCAGGCGGGAGAGGGTATTAAGTGCAGATATTGCTCAAGGGTCGATTCTCGGACCTGACCTGTGAAATACCTTTTACGACGGCTTGCTGCACGTTCACCTCCTGGAAGGAGTCTCCCTGGTCGGGTCTGCAGATGACGTGGCCCTAACTAAAGTTGATAAATCAAGGCTAGGGAGATAATCCAGAAGAGGTTGAATCAAGTCATGATTGAGATATATCAACTTCTGGATGGGCGAGCACAGGCTCCAGTTTGTGATCCCAAAAACAGAGATCGTACTGCTGACCCGTCGAAGGGTTCACACCATATTTAACATAAATTTATGTCAAATATGGTGTGAACCCTTCGACGGGTCAGCAGTACGATCTCTGTTTTTGGGATCACAAACTGGAGCCTGTGCTCGCCCATCCAGAAATGTCGACGATGCTGAATCCTCACTCGATCTGAACCAGAACATGGGTAAAGTAACTGAGAGCTCTGCTGGCAATAAGTTGTGCTTCTAGGAACAATTTCAAAGGACGAGTGACAAGGTGGTCTCGATCTCATTTTCCCTATCAAGGACATAAGGCAAATAAAGGTGGACCCAGATCGGGGAAACGCAGACTCCTTATGTCTGTGGTGAATTTTGACTTGTTGTACAGGTTCGAGATACGATTGGAGATACGTCAGAGAGACGGGATTTTTGATTCGTCGAATAGTTTCAGTGGTAAAAAAATACTGTTTTTGTACATCCCTCCCTATGCCCAGCAATTCATTAGAACTATGTTATAGGCAGCGAAATGACCTGGAGACCTAATAGTACCTAAAAATAAATTATTTAATTAAATTTTCAACTAACATAATATATAGACACTCTTTTACAAATTTTATCAGTCACTATAGATATCAATGCAGCTGCAGAGGGCACTGAACTCACAATTGTGTACTATAGGTGTACAGGAGGTAACTGATAGTAAAAAATAGGCTGACTCTACACCAGACAAGATTATCTTTTTTTTAAATTACATTTGTGTAGAAATATATGTATTTATACATTTTAAATGGGAAGATAATAATAAAATATAATTATATCGTCTGGTGTAGAAAGGGCTTAACTATTAATTTTTTTTTAATCATCCACGAATAATTATAGATTTATGATTTTATATTCATGAATTTATTTATAAGATATCTATTTTCTTAAAATAGAGCTGGTATTTCGATTTAATATCCATGACTATTAAATTTTTTTTTAACATGATCTAAATCACACTTTAATGTATTTAACTGTTAAAAAAAATAAATTAATTACCCTAGGAATATGCAAGGAAATGTGTTTAAAAATATTTATATATTATTTTACACAAATAAAGAATACATAATAAACATAGGATGGAAAAAAAATTGTATTTGTCTTCACCGGGATTCTGGTTGCTGCAACTGGAATTCCGATTGCGGCAACCGGAGAAACTCTGATTGATGCAACTGTATTTTTTTTCAGTGTACAATTTTTGCTGCAATTTAAAAAATGGTTATTCTGGGCCTATAAATAGGCATTTGGTTTATGGACTATAAGTGTAATATCTATTTGTTCAACAAGGAAAAAAAAATAGGATTTGGCTTTCAATGCTGTTATATTGACAGCATTGAAAAAAAGCACAGAAAGCATTGAAAGTAAAATTTCCTACATTTTTCCCGTGTTAAACAGATAGTTTTTTATTAAAAGCGAAAAAAAGATCGCCCGAAAGTAAGAAAGTAGATCTTTTTTGCAACGTGCAATGAAAAATTATTATTTCTAAAGATTGTAAATATTAATAATTCCTATAATATAAATTTATTAAAAAGTATGTGGTGTTCGTGAGTTATAAAACGCAATTACGGTTACACCATATAATTTTTATTTATTTTAGTAATAAAATTGATGATAAGTAACCAATTATCAGAATACTTCATTATTAGAAAGATAAAAAACTAAAAAATTTTTTATCTTATTTTAAAATAATTTTTAATGATTTAAAATAATTAATTGGCTGAAACAAGTAGAGTTCTGTTCATCTCAAGATTTTATTTTTTAGTATAACACTAACATTTTAAGCTTATTAGTTATTAAACCAGACTCTACACTGATAATAATTATAGTGCTACTTTATTAGTGTAAATAATAAACTAGACAGTAAATTGAAAACTAGAATTATTCACCGTGATTGGTTTTGGCTTATAATTAAAGCAGTTAATAGAATTTGAGGTTTGCTAAAGTGCTAAGCGTAAGTAGTAATTTATTCTAAATTTATTTATTGGAAAGTTTACTTAGATAGTACATATTTGGAGTTAACTCATTACGTTCGAAGCGGCTAATTACGTGCTGATTTGAAAATCACATAGAAAAATGACTTAAACATTAAAAATTAAATTAAAAATAATGATTTCCGAATTAAAAATAGTTTCTTTTTTCAAATATGAGTTCAGGTTTTCGATTCAGAAACCTGGAAAATCAGTATGGCCGGTCAAAGTTGACAAAATTTTCAAAAAAAGCAAAAATCGATACATTGAATAATACTCGGAATAATATTAGTAAAAAATTATATTTTTTTCATTATTATTTTTTATTATAAACAGCTAATTCTTTATTTTTTACATATTTTATGCCTAATATATATCCAAAAAACATTTTTTTGACCCTTAAAAATAATGAAAATATGTATAATGATTACGAACATGAAAAACTGACTTTTCTGGTTTACAATAGTACATTTTTAACCAAGGGAGCAAAAAAAAAAAGAATGGCCCAGATTGCATGTTAATTAGCAATAGGCGAAGCCGAGGAAAACTGCGATCTGGGGCATCCTTTTTTTGCTCCCATGAACAAAACGAAATTTTTCTTTTTCAGTGGTGAGAAAATGCGTTTTTTTCGATCTTGTTGCGAGGCGAAAAAAGTGTTTTCGACCCGCTAGGAAGAAAATGTATTTTATGACACTAAAAATTTTCTATCCGCCATCTTGGACAAGAAATTTTTTTGACAAATATTAGGCATAAAATATATAAAAAATAAAAAATTAGCTGTTTATAATGAAAAAAATATAATTTTTTACTAATATTATTTAATGTGTCGATTTTTGCTTTTTTTGAAAATTTGGCAACTTTGACCAGCTATTGGCAGACTGATTAGCAGACTGATTTTCCAGGTTTCTGAATCGAAAATCTGACCTGAAATTTAAAAAAAGAAACTATTTTTACTTCGGAAATCATTATTTTTAATTTAATTTTTAAAGTTTAACTCATTTTTTAATGCGATTTTCAAATCGACACGTAATTAGCCGCTTCGAACTTAATGAGTTAACTTGCTGCGCTTGATATTTCAATCAAAAAATTCATTTTAAGACTTAGCCAAATGCTCGAAAATTCAAATGAGTGTTCTGATGCTTCTTAGTTCTAGAGTTCCATTTAATTTTTTTTATTTTCTTATTTTCTTAATTTTGAAACCGATAAACATTTAATTTTTCTTATAAAAATCGCTTAAATTTTCAATTATACCGGAGAAATTCAGGAGTTGTTTAGTAAATGATTCATAAAAATTTAAATCAATTAATTATCTTTTAAGCAACCGTTTTTTTAAATAAATTAAAATTTTTTTTTCTTTTAGTTGTATAACTTCATCAAGTGAGTCATCAAGGTATCAAGTTTTCAAGAATTCAGTTTTTGAATCTTATATCACACTTTTTTGAAGACAATTAGATTTGAAAAAAATAATTTTGAAAACTATATTTAATAATCATAATAAATAATCTGCTCGACTTAAAATTAATTAAGATAAATATGTCTACCAAATGGTTGATAAATTTAATACTATTAACAATCTTATTAACACAGATTAACTTTTATATATTACGACAAATACTAAAACGAAACAAATTCGTAGAATTCAAAAATATATTAGAACGAATAGTATCAAATGACAAAAAATTAATTGATAAGAAATTTATCAAACCTTATACTTATTTTGCAACAAATATTATTAATAATTACTATGATTATTTGATAAATTGTGACATAACCTATGGTAAAGTAGCAAAACATGTTGTTAATAATAAGGGTCCATTTGTAGAATTGGCAAATATTCATTTAAAGCATACTGCTAAAAAAGAACTTAATTTAGTTAAAAAGGATGATTTAAATAATTTAGTATTTCATGCACGTATTGAAATTTAATGGCATATATTAAATATTGCCATTTAATGATATTTTATTTAGATTAAAATAATAATTTTAATATTAATTATAAAGATATTGCTGATCATCATT
The DNA here is from genome assembly GCA_022575985.1 of Anagrus nilaparvatae. Classification (NCBI taxonomy): domain Eukaryota; kingdom Metazoa; phylum Arthropoda; class Insecta; order Hymenoptera; family Mymaridae; genus Anagrus; species Anagrus nilaparvatae. The sequence goes on from JAKSXM010000165.1 coordinate 9,695,889, forward strand.
AAAAAGTATTTGAATCATATAAATTAAGCAAATGGTGACAGTAGCCTAGTGGATCAAGTGCTTGCTTAGTAACCTAAGGTAAGAGCGTCCGATCCCACCTATCGATTTAATATTTAATAATAATTAAAAATGAAATTTGTATGGAGGGCTGCTAGATCCCAGAAGACGAATGTCGTAGATAGTACTACGAATCGTTCTCCGTATGTCATGCAAGTGGGCGTTTTTCTCTATTGGTTTTTAGCGCCATTGTTAACCAGAATTGGTTGCATGATTCCTGAAAAATACCGGTCCATAACCAAGGGAAAGCCATACCCTTAAACAATGGGGGATCAAGGAATATCTAAATATTTTCTGGTTTTCAGCAAAATGTACCTTCCTACATATTTTCCATCCCTTAAAAATTTCCTTCTAATCCTACAGCTTCACAAATGCAACGACGTTACTGAGTAATGTTCACCGGTTGTAAATAGTTTAATATTGAAAAGTATCGTCGTTGCTACACTTCCCACATGCCTATCAGCCTAGAGTTATTTCCAATAAAAGGAAAAAGCGGTATATATATCTAAATATATATATCGTCTTCCGAGGAGATAAATAGCAAAATATCTGGTGTTAGTGACCTCCGATATAACTTAATGTTCAGAGAGGTTAATCACAAGTACATACATATAAATTAAGCAAATATGCATGGGGTGGTACGTTATTCGAAGAATTTGCTGGTAGTGGTTCATGGATGAAAATTAGTGGTTATGGTAAAAATGTTAAACTTGATCAAATTAATTTAATTAAATCAATTGCTCATGATAAAGAAATTAATGGTGTTAAAGCTAGAATTGCATTAGATTCGTTAGGACATATGCCATTAAAGAATTTTGGTGTTTCCATTCGTGAATTAATTTCAACGTATCGTTTTTGTGCTGAAACATCATATGAAAAGATGCAAAATGATTGGAAAGATTTAATAAATAAAAATTTACCAATTTTTAAATCTGATAAGTATTAGAGTTTTTAAAGAATTATTTTAAGTTATTTGTGTATATTTATTGTAAATATGTTATTTATGATAACAGGCACGTATCCAGGGAGGGGGCCAAGAAGGCCTCGCCCCCCCCCGAAATTTTTGATTTTCTTTTTTTTTCCTTTTAAAATTCTTTTACTAAGTTTAATTTCAAATTTTTCGTTCGTATTTTTTTTTTTTAATTCTTTTTCTAACTTAAATTTCAAGTTTTTATTTTTATTTTTATTTTACTACTTAACGGTGTTTCTTAAATCATAAAAGTAACATTATATTCTCATAATTAAAAATTCATATGTAAAAATTGTGTTAAATTTTGTATTCATTAGTATTTATTACATTTATTTCCTGTTCATTTTTGAAAAAATTTGAATTTATTATTTTTGGAAAAATTGTAAAAATTTAATTATAATCTTGTCGAAACGAAAAATAACAAAAATGTTTCGAAAAAAGTCATAAAATCAAAACACCTGTCATCTTTCTAAAATACTATAATAATAAAAAATTACTAGATATTATACAACAGACAACAGTATAAATTAAAGTATGTGTACTACCAAAATTTCATTTTTTTCTTTAAAATTTGATTGTTTTTGTAGTTTGTTTTACAGTATTCACAAGTATAAAAAATATTGATAGTAAAATGTCGAAAAAACTACTTCAACAAATAAAATTACTTGTTTTTTTGCGAAAAAAGTTAATCGACAAAATGTTATTACTGATATAAATCAGAAAGTAAATATTAATAATAACGAAAATTCTAATGGCAAAACTGCCATTTTTTAGGGTTTTTCGTCGTTTTTTGCAATTTTAGGTTATGTTATGCAGAGGTGAGTCAAAAATAAATAAACCACAAAAAAGTAGACCCTTTGAAAAAATTGTTGAGACCTTGCACGTCCAAATCGGTTGTTTCTATTGGCGTGATGAATTTTTAAAAATTAAAAACTAAAAATTCCGCTCAGAAAACAGCTTTAAAAAGTATGAGCACACGAATTGCCCCTCAATTTATCATATGGAGATTGAAGATAATTGATATTCGAGTCGATTAGTATATGTTAGAAAAGTGTAACCCCCCCAAATTTTCGCGCTATTTTTAAAAAACCACGTTTCCAATGTTATTTAAATGGAGCACATTTAGGCCAATATCGTCAAAACCGGTTATCAAAATTAAAAACCGACTTCGGGAGGTTTTTTGTCACCAAAAAAGCACCATTTCCTGAGAATCTCAAGTCGCTCCTCTCCAGAGCAGATTTCGCCAAATATTCACCCCCCCCCCCTTTATTTATTTATTTATTTATTTATTATTAACCAGAGATAATACAAATATATATGTATTAGGGTGTTTCTAATTTCCGAAACTGCCCGTAAAGAAAAATACTGGCTCGAATATGATACTTCAGGTCATAAAACTATTACCTAAAAAAAATTTTTTATAAACAACTTGATGTAGTGTGCCGATTTGCAAATGAAAATCGGTAAAAACCAGCTTTTAGAAACTTTCCCAAAAACTTTTTACTACTAAACTGTTCTAAAAGCTTATTAGTAACAAATTATCTGGAAAAAACTGTAAATTATAACATATTTTATGATATTTGAACTTTATTTAAAATTTACAGTCGTCTAAAAACTAAATATCCACGCCAATGACAATATGACTGTTTTATTCATTGATTTTTCGTAAAAATGCATATTTCTTATTTTAGCGAGGAGGCAATAAAAAAAGGCTTCTTTAAATGGTCAAAATACCTAAAAATAACCTCTTATGTTATAATTGAAAGTTTCTTCCAAATATTTTGTTACTAATAAGCTTTTAGAACATTTTAGTAGTAAAAACTTTTTGGGAAGGTTTCTAAAAGCTTTCTGAAACGTTTTTAAAACCTTTTTCCTGGTATTTACCGATTTTCATTTGCAAATCAGCACACTACATCAAGTTGTTTATAAAAAATTTTTTTTTTAGATAATAGTTTTATGATCTGAAGTATCGTGAGCCAGTATTTTTCTCTACGGGCAGTTTGGGAAATAAGAAACACCCTAATATGTATCCCAATAGAGACTATAGAAGTCTGTATTTGGGTACTGGTACAAAAAGATAATTTTATAATATAATATAATAATAATAGTTATAAATAGTATAAAATATATACAGTAATATGATATAATTTTTTTAGTAATTTTTTAATAATTAAAAAACAAGTCTTATTGATCTAATAAAATCAAGTCATATTTACAAATTATTTGGTATAATATATATATAATTTAATTTTTAATTCAATAATAAAAATAAAATAAAATAAATAAGATTTATAATTTTTAAATATTAGTAGTAATTTTTGGAATTTAGTTATAATAGTTTTTTATTAAATATTAAAATGTTTATTTTGTTATTTATGTAATTATTTCCATTGATTAATTATTTGAAATAATTTTTAAGTTGAGTCTTCCTTAATCTTTCAATTTTTTCTAAATCTTCATTGTAGGTATTGCTGTTGATTATTTTTAAATGATGAGGTAAAGAATTAAAACTATTTATTGCTGCATAGTATGTGCTTTTTTTGTATGCTTCTTTGCGTATTTTTGGAATTTCCAAACTATTATTTCTTGTTCGACTAGAATTTTTTTCAAATAAAGTACTTAGTTCGTTGTAGTGATAAAGTAGAGACTTTAATTGATAAGTTTTTTTAACGTTAAGTATATTTGCTTCGAACTCTTGGAGTCTTGATAATATTTTGTTGAGTATGTTTTGTAGAGGACCAATTTCAGTATTATATGCTCCACCATAGGCATATTCCATAATTCCATATACTGTGGCAAAACGCATAATATAGTGTATTCTTTATTTTTTTGTCAATATGTTTGAGTTTATGCTGAAGAAAAACAAAATATCTTAACTTTTTTAAAATGTTTTTAATATGGGAATCCCATTTTAGATTAAAATCAAGAGTGACCCCAAGATACTTATATGATTCCACTCTTTTTATAGTTGTGTTATCTATATTTATTTTTATACTATTATCATCGGGAACACTATTTGCATAGCAGCCAAAGGTCATATATACAGTTTTGTTAATATTGACAGTTAATTTGTTGTTCTTGAACCATTGGTTGATAATTGATATATTAGAGTGCATTCCTTTTTCTACAGTAACCCATGAATTTTCAATGCTTATAACTGCTGTGTCGTCTGCATAGGATAATATACTTCTATTTTTTATAAGTAGGTCATTTACATATAATAAAAAAAAACAAATTTCAATAGCTTCAAGTGAAATTACGCTAACAGCAAACGGATTTTTTCCCGGTTTAGAGTCCTGCAATTAGAAATTTAAAATCAAAGCTTTAATACTCGAGCTTTTCAAACAAATTTTAAGCCAACGTTCGATTACTGTGATTAGGTATAACAGCTAGTTATCTTGGAATTTATAGTCAAAGTCTACGGAATATTTTTTTTTAGAATTCACTATTTTTTAATTTCCACTATCCTAATTTTTTTTCCTTAAGGTATTAGGATAGTGATACGCCATTTTGTTGGTATTTTTTTTTGATTTCTGAATTATCGGCGCTACATACATATGTAAAATCGTATATGTATTAGTATAATACTAGGTTATTTACATACTTTTTATTTAATTATTTAATAATTATGCAATGAAACAAGTAAAACAAATTGGAAATATAATCTTTGAGCTTTTATTTACCATATATTTAAGTTTCATTAATCTGTGTTATCGCAATCATACTTTTCAAAAGCTCCAAAGATGATTTTTCATAAGAGCAATGTTAAACTACCTACACCTTGTTCTTGATTAAATAATAATTAGGCAACCAAAGTTGTAAAAGAAAGTTTATTTCATTTTTTAAAGACTTTATCTTTATATTTTATAAGTTTCATTCATTTCTGTTAACATAAATTTTCACTAGGAGATATCCTAATACCTTAAACAAGTAAATTTTGCAATCAAAAAATAATTTACAAAATTTTACATTTTTAAAATAACCTATCTATTTAATGCGTGTTTATTTGCGTACAGGTCTCTTTGCGTACAATAAGTATGCAAAAAATAATAAATAGAAAGAAAAATTCAAATCTTATAATTGACGACTTTAAACAATTTATGATACAATAAAAATCTATCCATGTATAAAACTTCGCTATTACTTTTTCTTCAGCTTTGAAAATTTTTTCATTACATTTACAGACCTGTCAACTTCAAAAACGCGTGTGAAGTCTGAAATCATGCCTAAAAATCGACAGGTCTGCATTTAGAGCCTTTTTCTTATTCCATACGCATGGCGAATTGAAATTTTATAAATTTTACAATTTTTTATACTGCATGATATAAAAATGTATTTTCAATGTAATTTTTGCATGTTGTCAAAAAAAATATCCAAACGCTGCAGGCGGTTATTAAAGGACTAATTTTTTCCTACATCTAATACAAGAAGACTAGATTGGAGGGAGTATCATTATCAAATCAAATCTAGTCTTCATGATCTAATTATTATTTCTCATAAATTTTTATCATTTCGCGGTAACTCTAAACCTAGTAAAAGAAAAAATATGGGTACTGAAAAACAGACGGATTTTCTTCGTTCCCCCCCCCCACCAAATCGCTAAAATTTTTGTTGGAAATTGCTTAAAAACACTTAAAATGAAGTTAACAATAAGTTTTGGGTGGAAAAAATGCAAAAAAAAAAAAAAATTAAAGTAAAAAAATTTTTAATAATTTTGAAAATTTGTTAAAAATTTTAAGGATTTTGCTTATTCTAGGGGTAGGTGCGAGTGCAGCATTTGGGGGTAGGTTTTAATTGCTTTTTCCTTTATTGGGGGCTTCGCCCCCTCGACCCCCAGAATTTTGCTTATTCTAGGGGTAGGTGCGAGTACAGCATTGGGGGTAGGTTTAAATTGCTTTTTTCTTTATTGGGGGCTTCGCCCCCTCGACTCCCAGAATTTTGCTTATTCTAGGGGTAGGTGCAAGTACAGCATTGGGGGTAGGTTTAAATTGCTTTTTTCTTTATTGGGGGCTTCGGCCAAATACCCCCATGGGGGGCTTCGCCCCCTCGCCCCCCACAATTTTTCTTTAATTATTTATATTTTATTATTAATTATTTCTATTTTTGCAAATATTGGAGGACATTATCCATTGAATAAAAAATAATTGTATTATTATGTTTAAGCTTATATTATTATTCAAAAAAAAAAAAAAAAAGGTCAAAAAAATAAAAAAATAAAATTAAAAAAAAAAATTTTTTTCAATTAAAAGTGTTTTTCCCACATAAAAACGTTTTTTTTAAACTAATTTAGTCGTTTAGAATAATTTCCTAGTGAAAAAAATGCGATTTGGTGGGGGGGGGGGCGAAGAAGCACCAAACAGACATATAAGAAAAATAAATAAAAATATTTTATTGTTTATTATTTAAATTATTTAAAGAATCCATTATACCCCCACCTTATATCATGCCCTTATCTTCCCTATCAAGTCCAATCTAGTCTTCATGATCATAATACACCGCTTGACTGCGCTATTACACCACTTTTCGTCGCCATTTTTGTACTTCAGCGCCGATTTTCACATTTCACGGTGTTATTTTTGCCAATACATACCTTTTGAAAATATTTAATAAAATTTATAAAATATATTTTATAAAATAAAATTGAGATTATCGAACACGTGCTGCAAAAATGATTAGTGTTTAATATAAAAATTATTTTTAAAATAATGAAATTTTGTTTTGATTAGTTGTGCGATTGATATTTTTATGTAAATTTTGAATTACATTCGATAATAAAATAAGTAATTTACCAAAACAAATATTTGAGTATTAAAAGTGACTTTGGACTGGCAGTACCTGGTAAGTAAACTTTAATCATTCATAGAATCACTCAGACGCGTGTTATGTACTTTTATTCTGATAGGGAAATATTTTTATCCTAAAGTATGCATAACTTTTTGGCCTTACTATGAAATGCTGGTTACATGAGATGGATTTTTAACCCTGAATGTCATGACCTCTTGTAAGACTCAATTTATCATGCTCAATAGTATAATATCGCAGGCTTCTATAAAATTTCCACAATAAGGTTCTAAGAATTATTTTGTCAATCCTTTATAAATATATAATTTTGAAAATAGAAATAAAATATTATTGATTATTAAAATATAATAAAAGTAATATCATTAATTAAAATTTTTTTTTCTTTGCTTCAGAAAATACCACTCGTTTTAAGAAGAGGATATACATGTGTGAAAATTCATTGCTCATAAGCTTTTGGCTACCAATATGGATAATGATGAACAAATATTTTCTAACGAAATAGAAAGCACAGAAGACTCTAATTATCAGAATGCTCATGCTCATAACCCCATTCAAAAAACTTACGAATGCACAGTTTGCAAACTACTATTTAATCGTGAGCAAATTCTCGATCATAAAAAAATTCACTCTGGTAATAAGACTTACGAATGTGATGAATGTGACAAAACTTTTGTTGATTCAAGTGATCTAACGAAACATAAAAAAATTCACACAGGCGAAAAAACTTACAAATGTGAAGAATGTAACAAAAACTTTAGGAAGCCATATGATCTTAAGAGACATAAAAGAGTGCACACTGGTGAAAAGCCTTATAAGTGTGATATGTGTGAAAAAGCATTTACTGAATTACGTAGTCTTACCATTCATAAAAGAAACCATACTGGAGAAAAACCTTACAAATGTGAAGAGTGTGAAAAAAGTTTCAAAGCTCCAAATTCTTTAAAAACACATAAAATAGCAGTTCATGATGGTGACAAACCATATAAATGCGAAGAGTGTGACAAAAGCTTTAGCCTATCAAGTTATCTTAAAAAACATAATATGATCCATACTGGAGAAAAACCGTACAAATGTCAAGAATGTGGCAAAACATTTAGGAAGTCATATGGTCTTAAGAGACATAAAATAATTCATGCTGATGAAAAGCCTTATAAGTGTGATATGTGTGGAAAAGCATTTACTGAATTACGTAATCTTGCCATTCATAAAAGAAACCATACCGGAGAAAAACCTTACAAATGTGATGAGTGTGAAAAAAGTTTCAATTATGCAAGTGCCTTAGAAGCTCATAAAAGAGATCATGATGGTGACAAATCATATAAATGCGAAGATTGTGACAAAAGCTTTAGCCAATCAAGTTATCTTAAAAAACATAAAAGAATTCACACTGGAGATAAACCGCACAAATGTGAAGAATGCAGCAAATCCTTTCTTCATCCATATCAACTTAGGAAGCATAGAAGAATTCACTTTGTTAAAAAACCTTATAAATGTGACGTATGCAAAAAAAGATTCGAAAAATTAATCAGTCTTATTATTCATAAAAGATCTCACACTGGCAATAAAATTTATGAATGCAGTGAATGCAAAAAGGTATTTAATAAGCTTTTTAATTTAAAAAGACATGAAACTAAGTGTAAGAAAAATGGACAATAACAAAGTTAATGAAGACAAATTAATTACTTTGGATAATAATGCAGCAAGTGAGGTAAACAAAGACGGGGTTAATTTTAAAACTGAAGATATCTTGGAAAACTTGAAAATTGAAACCTTAACTGACATCTAAGAACATTGGCCTGTTATAACAGAATGTATTGAAGAAAATGAACCAGCCACGATTAACTCCAGAAATGCTCCATTCAACTTGCCTCAAAATTTCAAAGAAACTACAAATCAAAGTTTGACTTACATTAAGCAAAGGTTCAATGGCTCAGAAGATGAATCGTCTATTGGAAATTAGTCATATTTTTTTTTGCTTTGGAAACAATGCTTTTATTAAATATTTCCTAATTATTTTTTTATTTCTGATTTTTGATGACATTGCTAGTATTATTATCAATTATTTTCTTTTAGTATTTTAATTATGACAAAATTTTTTTGGATTCTTGATATCGCAAGAAATGTAAACTCAATTTTATGTTAATAAAGTAAAATTTTATTCATTAATAAATTGTTATTTACTTTTTTGGATAACTAAAATATTTTATTTAGTCAACTATTTATTTCATTATGTTATCAACTCCTGAAATTCTGCATTGAACGTGCCTTCAGGAAAAAATTCTGAATTGATTAGAATCATTTTGTTATTATTACGTAATAAGCGTTTTATTCGTATTTAATTTTTAAAATAATTATTTGGATATATTTTCGTTGTTATTAATTGTAATTTTCACACATATTCTTTAAAATTCCTGTTTTGAAAAATTGTGGAGAATGCAACGCACTTATTCAATCACGTTTATTGTTCGTAAGAAATATTAAAACTACAAATAAATGAAATAAATAAATAAAAAATAAGTTAAAAAAATGCTGCCAAATTTTTTGCACTATGGTTCCTCAAGCAATAACAAAATATTCGAGACAATGCATAAGATCCAAATATTCTTGATGGTCTATTTCGTCAAATAAATAACAATATAAAAGAAACTTTTTAATCTTTTAATTTTTTCTTTCTTTTTTAAACTTTTTAACTTTTTCTTGATATTGTCATTTAAAAACTCCCGTAGGAAAATAAAATTAGGTTCTATAACGTCCAAAAAGAAAAAAATTTAATTTAATTTTGATAAAAAAATTATTAATTTAAAAAAATTATTAATTTAATTTTTTTTTATTTTCTAATTTTCTGACGAATAAAATTTCCGAAAATTGGGTATCAAATCCGAAAAATCGAGCGAAAACAATGTTTTTAAAACTATTACTTGTTTATAAAAAAATTAAGTATTATGCCTTATAATAAAAAAAAATACAGTTACCTTATTTTTTTATATTAAACATTTTCAAAAAGTTAATTATCAAATCCCAGAAATTGATTAAAAACGATGTTTCTAAAATTTATACTATCATAAAAAAAATTAGTTGCTACATCTAAAAAAAAAAAAATGTTTGGTGTTTTTTGTATTTTTTGTTGGAAAAATTTTGAGACAACAATTTTGAAATAATTAATTATCAGATTCGAGATATTGGTGCTTTCATGAAAAAAAAATTAGGTACTATGTCCGAAATGAAAAAAGTTCAAAAAGTAGGTAAAAATTAATACATGATTGTAACTTAATTTATCTTTGTCATTAAGAATTGAGATCTGATAATGTTATTTACAATACCAAAACGTGTCATGTAAATTATATGTTATTTTAAGCTAAGTCCACATACGGCGGTTTAAATAAAAAGTAATTTTTATTATAACGTAATTTTTAATTGTATATATTTTTAAAAGTCTTTTTAATTGTATATATTTTTAAAATTAATTATTTAGATATATTTTGGTGGTTTTGATAACACCAGATAATATTAATAATCATATTATTAATTGTATTTTACAAAATTTTAGCAGGCGACACCGGCCCTAGTCAGACATTTGATCATCTCTAAAAATTGGTTCCTGAACTATTTTATTTTTATTGAATAAGATAAAATCTAGATTTAGCTATAAATAATAGCTATTCAAGATATATTTTTTTGCTATTTTTATTTTCAGTACATTTTTAAATAATTGAATCAATGCGTTTTTATTTTTGCTTAAAATGGAAAGGAATTGTTTACAAGAAATAACTTGTCCAGTTCTATATTTAACCTTTTTTCCAACTTTTTTCTTTTATTTCCAAATACAAATTGCTCTAATGAATAATAAGTTGCTTTAAATTGGCTTTACTAATAGTCCAGTTTTTTTATTTATTAAATTAGGGGCACCGCATCGTTATTAGGCATTGGTTAAATGTACTGCCGGCTAAAATTTTTGAAGAAAGTATTTGTTTTTTTTTCTCATTGCTCATCAAGAAATCGCAAATGGTTAAACGCGTGATTTATTTCTAATATGGTAGGGAAATTTTTTCTCATAAAATACTCGGTGAAGACTTTGCTATTACCTTAATTAATTTAACATGACTTACATGATGCGACTATCCAGTATATTTTATCCTGTGAAGTAACGTCTTAAATATATCCTAAATAGTGGAAGCGGATTATCATTTAACAGTGATGTAAAAAGGAAGTGTAATTTTTTTTTGTGTGTGTTTAATATACGTATGTAAGAAGGAATCTGATTTCTTTTGTGTCCCGGAGGAACGCTTGGCTAGATATATGGCAAAAACTACTTTTTTGCTAGATTTTAAGAAGATTGCTATCGGATTTTGTCATATCTCTGGTTAAAATGGTCGTAAAAAAAAAATGGAAAATTTTCGTCATTAGTCAGAGAATGGAACTAACTGCTGGTAGTGGTTCATGGATGAAAATTGGTGGTTATGATAAAAATATTAAACTTGATAAAATTAATTTAATTAAATCAATCGTTCATGATAAACAAATTAATGGTGTTAAAGCTAGAACTGCATTAGAGTCGTTAGGACTTATGCCATTAAAAAATTTTGGTGTTTCCATTCGTGCATTAATTTCAACGTGTCGTTTTTCTGCTGAAACATCATATGAAAAGATGCAAAATAATTGGAATAGATTTAATAGATAAAAATTTACCAATTTTTAAATCTGATAAGTATTAGAACAGTTTTTAAAGAATTATTTTAAGTTATTTGTGTATATTTATGGTAAATATGTTATTTAATAATGATAATTTAAGGAGACGAAAGGAAGAATAAATACTATATATTAGAAAACATGTTTTTAAAGTTTTATTTCACCTAAACCTGTCGAGAATTCTCGATTTTTTTTGTAATTTTACGAAAAAAGTTTTAAATTCACAACTATTGTTCGGAAATTTACAACTATTTTTTGTAAATTTTCGAGAAAAAAATTGTAAATTATCAATTCTTCTTGCGAATTCACAAAAAAAAATCGAGAATACTCGAATTTTTTGCTAATATACTAAATTTAGTCGAAATTTAGTAATTATACGATTTTTTTCGAATATTTACAAATTTTTTCGAAAATTTACTAATTTTTTGAAAATGTTCTAATTTTTTTGTTAATATAAGAAAGTTACTTTTTACAGTGTACTTGTCGTCGCTATTTTTGTACTTCAGCGCCGATTTTGTCATTTCACGGTGTTATATTTGCCAATACATACGTTTTGAAAATATTTAATAAAAATAGAATAATATTGAGATTATCGAACACGTGCTGCAAAAGTGATTAGTGTTTAATATAAAAATTATTTTTTAAATAATGAAATTTTGTTTTGATTAGTTGTGCTGTTGATATTTTTATTTAAATTTTGATTTTCATTCGATAATAAAATAAGTAATTTACCAAAGCAAATATTTGAGAATTAAAAGTGACTTTGGACTGGCAGTACCTGGTACGTAAACTTTAATCGTTCATAGAATCACTCAGACGCATGTTGTTTACTTACGTTTATTGTTCGTAACAAATATTAAAACTACAATTAACTTAAATAAATAAATGAAAAATAAGTTAAAAAAGGGCTACCAAATTTTTTGCACTATACAGTTCCTCAAACAATAACAAAATATTCGAGAAAATAAGATCCAAATATTCTAGATGGTCTATTTCGTCAAATAAATTACAATATAAAAGAAACTTTTTAATCTTTTAATTTTTTCTTTATTTTTTAAATTTTTTAACTTTTTAATCTTTTCCTTGATATTGTCAGTTAAAAACTCCCGTAGACAAAATTAGGTTCTATAACGCCCAAAAAGAAAAAAATTTAATTGAATTTTTTTTATTTTATAATATTCTGAGGAATAAAATTCGCAAATATTGGGTATCAAATCAAAAAAATTGAGCGAAAACGATGTCTTTAAAACTAATACTTGTATATAAAAAAATTAATTACTATGCCTTAAAATGAAAACATAAAATACAGTTACCTTAGTTTTTGATATTAAAAATTTTCAAAAAATGATTTATCAGATTGGCGAGCATATTGGAGATATTGAGTTAAAACAATAATTCTAGATATTAGTACTTTCATAGAAAAAATATTAGGTACTAGGGCCAAAAAAATGGTAAAAATCCCAGAAATTGATTAAAAAGAATGTTACTAAAATTTATACTATCATAAAAAAAATTAGTTGCTAGATCTAAAAAAAATTAGTTACTATTTAAAAAAAAAAAAAAATTTTTTTTATACACATTTTGAACTTTTTTTAAAAATAATTTTATAACGGTTTTATGTTTACACATATAGAAGAGAAAATACTAGTTTAATTATCTTTGTTATATAAATAATAATCAAATTTCAATACGCAATTATTTTTATTTATTTTGGTATAAAAGTGAAAGTTGTCACAGTTCGTTCTATAAGTTGTTAGGTTTCGTTAAAATCAGTAATTGCAACTTAATTGATCTTTGTAATTAAGAATTAAGATCTGATTCAGGTGTTTATCAAAACGGGTCCTATAAATTATTTGTTATTCTGTGCTAATTCCACATTCGACGGTTTATTAAAAAAAAAGTAGTAAGTGTTTTTATTTGTATATATTTTTTTTGTGGTTATTAATTGTAATTTTCACACGAATTCTTTATAATTAAGGTTTTAAAAAATTTTTGCAAGGGAATCCAGCCTCTTACACTGCCGTACAGGAGAAAAAAGGCAATATCTCGAGATTTTATGAAAAACGAGATTTTTATATGTGCATAATTGTGAAAAAAAAATCTATCCAGTTGTGCAAAAATTATTTTGATATCACTGATAACAAAAAAGTTAGCACTGCATATCTCGAAGGTTTCATGTATTTGATAAAATTTAACATGGAATAAAAAAAAAATACATGAAATAAATGCATATCTCGAGATATTGCTTTTCTTTCCTGTATTGTAAGCTGATTTGGCGCTGCTATTTTTGCATATCTCTTGTTTTTCATATAAGGAGTGGAAATTTTGGAAAAATTTTTTTACCAATGAAAAGAGCATATCTTAATTACCTTTGAAAAATATAAATATCTTTTTAATTGTATATAAACCTTTCAAAATTAACCGAAACGCGTTTCTTTAAATATCTCGAAATTAGTTAAAAGTGAGATATTGCCTTTTCTCTCCTGTACGGCAGTACAGACATTTAATCCTCTCTAAAAATGGGTTCCTGAACTATTTTGTTTTTATTGAATAAGATAAAATCTAGATTTAGCTATAAATAATAGCTGTTCAAGATAAATTTTTTTGCTATTTTTATTTTCAGTACATTTTTAAATAATTATGTCAATGTGTATTCATTAAAAAGGAAAGGAATTGTTTATCGGAAATAACTTGTCCAGACTGCTCTAATGAATAAATTGGCTTTAATAATAGTCCACTTTTTTTATTTATTAAATTAGGGGCACCGTATCTTTATTATTGGTTAAATGTGATACAGGCTAAAATTTTTAAAGAAAGTTTTTGTTTTTTTTTCGCAAAATGTTAAACGCGTGACTGATTTCTAATATGGTAGGGAAATTTTTTCTAATAAAATACTCGGTGAAGACTTTGCTATTACCTTAATTAATTTAACATGACTTACATCATGCGATGATTTTGATATATTTTCTATCCTGTAATCTAACGTCTTAAATATATCCTAAACACCGAACTAAACATCAGGCTTCTATTCAATATCTTTAACAAACATCAAGCAATTTTTTTCAACCCTTCATGCATAATTTTAAGAAATTAAAATAAATTATTTAATACTTTATAAATTATTTATTGGCCCTATAAAATTTAATAAAAATAATATCATTGTTTATTTCAGATTTCATCAACATTGTAAAAAGAAGATTTTAGTATTTATAAAAATTTGTTGCCTAAGCTTTTAAAGGACAGTATGGATAATAATAAAAAAGCGATTTTTAACAAAATTGAAAGCACAGAAGATTCTAATAATCGGAATGCAGAATCACACAATTCCATTCCAGAAACTAACGAATGCAATCGTGAACCAACGTTTGATCATGAAAAAGTTGACTCTAGTATTAAAACTTATAAATGTCAGGAATGTGGCAAAACCTTTGGTAGGTATTATCATCTCAATAGACATAGCAGAATTCACACCGGTGAAAAACCTTACAAATGTGAAGAATGCGGCAAATCCTTTAAAGATTCAAGTGCTCTTACGAAACATAAAAGAATCCACACCGGTGAAACACCTTACAAATGTAAAGAATGCGGTAAATCCTTTAGTTTTGCAAGTAGTTTTAAAACACATGAACGATTTCATACTGGAGAAAAACCTTATAAATGTAATGTATGTGAAAAAAGTTTCAGCCAATCAGGTCATCTTACTGATCACAAGAAAACTCACACCGGTGAAAAACCTTACAAATGTGAAGAATGTGGCAAAACCTTTAAACAATCAACTGATCTTACGAAACATAAAAGAATCCACACCGGTGAAAAACCTCACAAATGTGAAGAATGCGGTAAATCCTTTAGTTTTGCAGGTAGTTTGAAAGCACATAAAAGAATACATACTGGAGAAAAACCTTATAAATGTAATGTATGTGAAAAAAGTTTCCGCCAATCAGGTAATCTCACTGAACACAAGAAAACTCACACCGGTGAAAAACCTTACAAATGTGAAGAACGTGGCAAAACCTTTAAACAATCAAGTGATCTTACGAAACATAAAAGAACCCATACTGGTGAAAAACCTTATAAATGTAATGTATGTGAAAAAAGTTTCAGCCATTCAGGTAATCTTACTGATCACAAGAAAATTCACACCGGTGAAAAACATTATAAATGCAAAAAATGCGGTAAATTCTTTAGTATTGCATATGATCTTAAAGTTTATAAAAGAATTCACACAGGTGAAAAATCTTATGAATGCAAAAAATGCAAAAAAGCAGTTTAAAAGTAGTTTAAAAAGGCATGAAAAAACGAATTGTAAGAAAAATAGATCAGTTTTATCAAAGTTTTTGAAGACCAAATATTTTTTCGTACAATGATAAAGGTGATGAAGATAAATTAATGACTTTGCATAAAAATGCAGCAAGTGAGATAAACAAAGACGAGGTTAACTTCAAAACTGAAAGTATCTTGGAAAATATCAAAATTGAAACTGAAATTGACATCGATGATCATTGGGCAGTGAAAACAGAACCTATAGAAGCAGACGAAACAGCCACTATTAACTCCAGAAATGCTCTATTCAACTTGCCTCTAAATTTCAAAAAGACTGCAAACCAAATTTTGTCTTCCATTAAGCAAGGATTTTATTAAATATTTCCTAATTATTTTTGATGACATTGCTATTATTATTATCAATTATTTTCTTTTAGTATTTTAATCTTTTAGTATTTTAATTATGGAAAAATTTTTTTGTATTGTTGATATCGCATGTAATGTAAACTTAATTTTGTGTTAATAAAGTAAAAATTTATTCATTA
Organism: Anagrus nilaparvatae; assembly: GCA_022575985.1. Classification (NCBI taxonomy): domain Eukaryota; kingdom Metazoa; phylum Arthropoda; class Insecta; order Hymenoptera; family Mymaridae; genus Anagrus; species Anagrus nilaparvatae. The sequence goes on from JAKSXM010000165.1 coordinate 9,712,212, forward strand.
ATAAATTGTTAATAACATTTTTGGATAACTAAAATATTTTATTTAGTCAACTATTTAGTTTCTTATGTTATAAACTCCAGAAGTGCTCCATTCAACTTGCCTTCAGATTCAAAAAAAGTTCTGAATTGATTGGAATCATTTTGTTTGAGTTTTAAAATCGATTGATATTAAATGAAAAATAAATGAAGTATTATTTTTCTAGCATGAAAATATTTATTTGAATCAAAAAATTTTCTATCTAAAGTCTACTGAAAGTATTATTGACCATTATTATGTTTAAAATTTATGAAATGTAAGGCAGTTTTTATAATTACTTTTAAAATATAAATTTATTTGCTTCCTGAAATCAGTATAATATATTATAAGCTAAGTAAAAATTTCTTGCGATCGAAACTTCTGGAATGTTTAATATCTTTTTAGCCATTGATCACATTATCTTTCCCTTAAAATTAAAAAAATAATTTTGAAAATTTATTGACTACTGACGCTTGAAATTTCATTAATTTTTTAGGTACTTAATTAATCAAGACTTTTTTATAAATAATATGATTTTAAAAATCTTTGAATATAATATTTAGGACATTATATAGCATCGATTCACTAAAAAAAAATTTGATTTTCTACGTTTCGCCGCGAATAAATTGATTTTTTGAAAAAATTAGGTTAGGCCATAAATCAAAAAATCTTGAAATAACGTAACGAGATTCATTATTAATATTGATTATAAAGTCTTATACGAGTTATCCGAAGATTAGTTATTTTTAATATTAGATGTTTTGAAGCTAGCCTAATATAGCAACCTGATCAGGTTAAAATTTAAGATAAATAGATTTTTTTTAAAATAGAGCTGGCATTTTGATTTAATATCCATGACTATTAAAATTTTCTTTAACATGATCTAAATCACACTGTATTAAATGAATAAATTAAATAAAATTTTAATTACCCTAGGAATATGCAAGGAAATGTGTTTCAAAATATTTATATATTATTTTACACAAATAAAGAATACATAATAAACAGGATGGGAAAAAACTCCATTTGTCGTAACCGGAATTTCAGTTGCAGCAACAAAACAAAAGACCTTTGGTGCAAAAGTACCTAGGGAGCATTGGTGCAGAAGTACCTAGGGACCTATGGTGCAGAAGTGCCTAGGGACCTTTGGTGCAGAAGTACCTAGGGACTATGGTGCAGAAGTCCCTAAAGACCTTTGGTGCAAAAGTACCTTGGGAGCATTGGTGCAGAAGTACCTAGGGACCTATGGTGCAGAAGTCCCTAAAGACCTTTGGTGCAGAAGTACTTAGGGAGGATTGGTGCAGAAGTCGCTAAAGACCTTTGGTGCAAAAGTACCTAGGGAGCATTGGTGCAGAAGTACCTAGGGACTATGGTGCAGAAGTCCCTAAAGACCTTTGGTGCAAAAGTACCTAGGGAGCATTGGTGCAGAAGTACCTAGGGACCTATGGTGCAGAAGTGCCTAGGGACCTTTGGTGCAGAAGTACTTAGGGTGCATTGGTGCAGAAGTCCCTAAAGACCTTTGGTGCAGAAGTACCTAAAGACCTTTGGTGCAGAAGTACTTAGGGAGGATTGGTGCAGAAGTCGCTAAAGACCTTTGGTGCAGAATTTTTAAGAATTTATTGTAAAAATTAATAAAAAATAAATTCATATTATTAAAACTATAATAATTTGAAAATTTAATTAATTTGGTTCATTTTGATGTCTAAGCAGCATGATTTCTATAATAAAAATCTAAATATAATTATTTGCATATATAAATATTTTTATTATGAACACAATAGATACTTTATTATCAATGTTATAAATGAACATGTTCCATGCTCGTTGGTTGTGTATAGTTACACAAACCGGTTATAAATTGCTCAGATTTTTCAAAGTCTCTCCTAATTATTTTAAGTTTCATTTGACCCCCTCCCCCTTTAAATAAGACAAATTTGACCACCCCCCTTAAATAGGACATATTTGACCACCCCCCTTAAATAGGACATATTTGACCACCCCCCTTAAATAGGACATATTTGACCACCCCCCTTAAATAGGACAAATTTGACCCCCCCCTTAATTTTCAAGTTCTGAAGTACCCCCTCCCTATAAACATGTTCCATGTTAATAATAATTTTAATATTAATTATAGTTAGGACATATGCCATTAAAGAATTTTGGTGTTTCCATTCGTGCATTAATTTCAACGTGTCGTTTTTCTGCTGAAACATCATATGAAAAGATGCAAAATAATTGGAAAGATTTAATAAATAATAATTTACCAATTTTTCTGATAAATGTAAATGTAAATGTAAATAGTCTCTTTATTTGTATATACAAAAATTTTTGATACAGGTTAACATAAATAATAGGCCAGGTCTATTTACCCCAAAAATCTTACCCCCTCTACTTTTTTGGGGTAAATAAGAATTTCCCCTCTTTTGGTTTTTAATAACAAATTGAAATATTATTTATTGTAAAAATATTTACAAAAAATGGTAATTTTAATAAAATAAAACAAATAAATAAATAATTTACGAAATAATTAGTGATTATATTTCTAAAAAGAAATTTATATTTATAAAAAATAAATAACCAAAAAATATAAGATTTTAAAGGTTATCAGAGTCTATAACAACTGATTTTATTTGCAAAAGAAAACATTAAAAATTTACTCTAAAGTTTATTAATTAAACAATAAACAAATAGGTTTTTTGATAAAAAAAATTAATAAATCTAAAAATCAACAAATTTTTAACTATAAGCAAAAGAACTCTGAAGCATTTAAACTAAATTTCACAATATTTATTTTTACTCATAATTTTTCCTAAAATTTTCTTGATATTTGGACCTGCGTTTATTTACTTAAAAAACAGATATAACTTAAACAATAATTCAGTTGCAATAAAAAAAGTAAATCTCAAAATTTTAAAAACCTATATATATAATTATATTGCTGATTATATTGGCAATTATTTCATATTATTTGCGATTATATTGGCAAAATTGAATGGCGCATTTTTTTTTTTTTTTTTTTTTTGTGTTAGGTAATTATTTTTATTATTTTAAAAGATCATGAATTATTAGATGATCATGAAATTGGATTGTAACTAAGAATCATAGGTTATATTTATTAAATTATTATTCATTTGTATAACCAAAATATAATTTTGTTTGTTTGTTTATATTCATTAGTTTGAATGTGTGTAGCAAATGAGGGGAAATATTTACTAAGGAGTGGGGGAATTTTTTTTGGGGTAAATAGCTCTGGCGTAAATAATATAACATAATAACAATTATAACATATAAAATAGATAAAAAATAAATAAATAAATAACAAAATTAGTAGTATCATGGCAACAATAGTAAAATTTGTTAAAAAGTAAAAAGTAAAAATAAAAAATAGTAGATTTTTGGTAATACTGATGCATTTCAGTCCTGAGAAAACGTTATTAAAAGACCGAATATTTGTATGTATGGCTAGAACTTTTCAAGTATTTTAATAAACCTGCCTTAAAAGAATTAATTGAAGCAAGGAATCGTATTGATGATGGGAGAGAATTCCAGCTTTTTGTTCCTTGTACTTGGAATGAGGAGTCACCATGCCACTTTTTAAGTTCAGGGATATCCAACTCACGTGTTATTAGTTCACCTCTTGCTGTCTCTTTAGAAATGTATTTTTTGAATAAGTGATTCAGATATTCAGGCTGTCTTAAACGAAGGATTTTATACATAATGATGGATGTAAAATATAACCTACGATTATTTGTGGTTAACCACCCTAGTTTGTCTCTGTAAGGAGTAATATGTGTGTCCCTGCCGATTCCATAGATGTATCTTAAACTTACTTAAATATATCTTAAACTTACTTAAATGTATCTTAAAATTACTCAATCTTTGTATTCTGTCTTTCAGGTTTATCGAGCAGTCTAGGTATACAACAGAGCAATAATCTAAGTGGGGAACCACTAATGCTTGTATAAGCTTAATTCGTAGATCTTCGTTTGTGCACTGCCTAATGAAGCGCAGTGTGTAAAGTACTCTGTTAACTTTTTTGCTCACCAATGAGATGTGCGATTCCCAAGCCATCTTTTTATCTAGAATAACTCCCAGACTTGTAACTTCACTAGTGAAAGGTACAGTGACTACCTCGCTTACAACCACACCAGGTAGATTTAATTTGTCTAGTTGGTCAAAGAAATGGCTAGTGCCAAAATACATAGCTTTTGTCTTGTCCGGGATAAGTCGCAGGGAAATGTTTTTGGCCCAAATGCTGATATTATTGTCCGCTGATGAAAGCTTCCCTAGTGCCTCATTTATTTTCTCAGGGGAAAGTTGCACATAAATTTGCAAATCATCCGCATATAAAAGATGATAGATGTCTGGGTCTAGAGGTTGCTTCACATCATTAATATAGAGGCAGAACAAGAGGGGACCCAGTACTGATCCCTGTGGGACACCAAGATTAACTCCAAGGGGATTTGAGGAGGATGTTTTTGTAGTAACTTGTAACTGTCTACCTTGGAGGTAAGATTTGATCCACAGCAAGGCGTTCTTTGAGAAACCCATAGATTTTAATTTAGGTATTAGCTTCGAAGGAGCTATGAAATCAAACGCCTTGCTGAAGTCAGACTGCAGTAGTATCGTTACTAATCTTTTACTTTTACCAAACCTAATGTCATTTGTTAATTTTAGTAAGGCTGTTTCTGTACTACTGTAGGGTCTAAAACCAGTCTGTAACGGGTCAATCAACTTGTTCTGTCTAATATAGTTGGTTATCTGGTCATGTGCTAGTTTTTCAAGTACTTTTGCCAAGAAACAAAGGAGAGCAACAGGACGGAAATCTGATGGTGTAGATGGGACCGAAGTCTTTTTAATAGCTGTTAACAATGATTTTTTCCAAGCTGTAGGGAAAGCCCCTTCTGTTAGAGATGTATTAAAGAGCTGGACCAAAAGTGGGCCAATAACAGGAAGTGACTTTGCAAGTATCTTATGAGGTATGCCATCAGTACCAGTCGCCTGCGATGAAAAATGGTCTACTGCAAGAATTACGTCTTGTAGGGTTACCTCTGTAAAACTTAACCCATCGGATGCTGAACTAATTAACTCATTAGTTTCATCAATATTTTCTATTGTTGAAGTTGAAACTCCAGCAAAGTATACATTGAGGTCATTTGGAGAGAATCCATGAAGATCACCAGGGTTGGGTAGCAGTCCTAGATGTCTCATTTCACGCCAAATGTCGCGATTGTTGTCAATTGCTTCGTATAGTCTTGTACAAAAAAATGTATTATGTGCGACTTCAGAGAGCGATTCAATTTCCTCGGTAAGTTGAAGTATGTCTGTCAGTAGAGAAGCATTTTTGGAGTTTAAATATCGGCGTTCAATGGACTTGCGTTTTAGAATTAAAATGTTCAGCTCATCATCAATCCATGAATGTTTAGTCTTTTTAGGGTTGATAGTTTTAAGTTGAGCGAGGTTGTCAATTACAGCCAGTAAATTATCACTAGGATTGGAGACGGCAGAGTCTAAATTAAAATTAGTATCAAATGCTGACCAATCAGATCGAATCAAAACCCTTGCCTGAAATGCGACACATAATGTATTCGATGCAAGTAGGTTTTAAAGTAGGTGCTAAAACTTTGGCTCTTAAGTTGTTTTTAAGATATAAAACGACCCCACCACTTTGGGTGTTACGATAAGTATTAGATCAGCTTTTAAAGAATTATTTTAAGTTATTTGTGTAAATATGTTATTTATGATAATTTCAGAAAAGGAAAATAAAAACTTATAACCGGTTTGTGTAACCTAAATGCATGGAACATGTTTACTTCCAGCTGAGGACTAGGTATAATACAAATGTTAATCAACATTATAATACAATTTTCTATTTTTATAATTTGTAATTATCACGTCACATAGCTGTTAAGATTCTAAACCCAAATAAATACTATTTATTGAAAACATGTTTTTAAAGTTTTATTTTACCAAAACCTGTACATTGAAAAAGAAATTGGCTTGTGGGTAGTGGAATTTTTTTTGCTGAAGTAATTGAAAATCATGTGTTTTTCAATATTTTTCACTCATTTAGGATAAGTGCGCAATGTACAATGGAAAAAAAAAAATTTATTTTAAAAGAAAGCAAAAATTTTTTTTTAAATTTTGTATACGTTTTAAGTCATTTTAAATCGTTTTAGCAAGAAAAACAAATTCCAATTGCCTCAAGTGAAATTCCGCTAACAGCAAGGGGAATTTTTTCGCCAACAGCAAACGGATTTTTTTCTAACGAATTTTAAGCCAACGTCCTAACGATGTACTGTAAAATTATCATAAATACACGGCTAGGCTGCTTTGCTTGAAATTTCAAGCAGTTATTTAAACCAACTAAAAATGACTTTAGGGAAGCTTGAATTTTATTCCCCTTCCTTTATTTAACTTTCATTTGGAAAAAAAATAGGATCGTGGAAATTAAAAATTAGTTAATTCTATTTAAGAGGATGGAACCGTCGGTAACAGACATAAAGTTTTTTGATTAATAAAAAATGTTGGACTTATTAATATTTATTAGAGTACTTCCCTAATAAAATTTATAACTCCAAAACTTTGTTTTAATAATTATAAAGCTTGTCGTTAGATTCTGTTTTTTTAGGTTATGTTTGTTTGATTTTATTACCGACGATTCCATCCTCTTAAATGAAATTCCGAAATGAATATTCTGTAGACTTTGACTATACATCTCAAGATAACCGCTGCTATACCTAATTGCATTTGTCTTACCTTTCCACTCATACATTTATGGTTTGTTTCTGCTGTTACGTTATCAAGAGGGAATAGGGGGTAAACTAAGATGAAACAGAGTCAAACATTAAAAATAATTCAATATTAATTTCCAAATGAGTATGTATTAAGTATTTGCAATTTAGTAACTTTAATCGGTATTTGGTCAGAAACTTAAATTTTGTTTCTAATGTTAAAATACTAATTCAATGCACGAATTTTCAAAAACAATAAAATCATCATAATGGAGGTGGAAAATTTATAAATTAATTTTTTAGTCAATAATTCAGGAAAGTTAAATTTTTTAGTTTTGTGAGTTTAGTTTACCCGCTATTCCCTCTTGATAATGTAACAGCAGCAACAAACTATAAAACTATATATTTATAAGTAAAAAAGGAAGAAATAGGCAATTGGGTATAACAGCAGGTTATTTTTTTACTATTGCTCAAAGTTTGCAGAATGTTCTTTTCGGAATTCCATTTAAATAGAATTTACGATTTTTTAATTTCCACAATCCTAATTTTTTTTTCTCAAACATATATTAAAAAAAAGGAGGGTAATAAAATTTAAGCTTCCCTAAATTGAAGTCTTTTTTAGTTGATTTAAATAACTGCTTTAAATTTCAAGTAAAGCAGCCGGGCCGTGTATAAACCAAAAATTGCGCTTATACTAAATTAAACCATGAATTATTCCCGCCAAAACTATCTTAAATAACGAAATTTATAACTTCAATAAATATTTCATCGATTATTAAAACAAATTAAGCTCAACCAATTGTATAACTTCTCGTCAAAAAAAGATATCAAACGTAAAAAATAATCCCTTGCCGCTAATCAAAGTGTATGTAATAATATAACCAGAGAAGATCGCCCAACATAACAGTAAAATTTGGAATCAAAACATAATAAAAAAATTTTTTACATTTTAAACATAATCTATCTATTTAATGCGTGTTTATTTGCGTACAATAAATATGCAAAAAATAATAAATAGAAAGAAAAATTCAAATCTTATAATTGACGGTGGTAAGACGACTTTAAACAATTTATGATAAAATAAAAATGTATCTATAGAATATTTCGCTATTACTTTTTCTTCTGCTTTAAAAATTTTTTTAATACATTTAGAGCCATTTTCTTATTCCATACGCGTAGTAAACTGAAATTTTATAAATTTTACAATTTTTTATACTGCATGATATAAAAATGTATTTTTTTTCAATGTACTTTTACATATAAATACGATTTAGAAATATTTAATAAAAATAAATGAAAATGGAGATTATCGAACACACGCTGCAAAAATGTTTAGCGTTTAATATGACAATTATTTTAAAAATAAAGAAACTTTGTTTTGATTAGTTCCTGTGGAGAATTCGCTACTCGGATCGTACTCGATCCAAGGAAATTTAACATTAAGCGTCCGGGTAAATTTCGAGCATAAATATTAAATATTTAGGATTAATTATATCGTTTTTATAAACAATATATAATAAAATTAATTCTATTTAATTTTGTAGTCTTTTAAAATAACACAAAAATCTAGTTATATAGCGCACGGTGATCGAGCCTTATACGTGTAAATAATGTAAAATACACAACTCCTCGTTTTGTACACGTATAACGAGTCGAATCCGTGGTATTTATATTTTTATTTACATTTTGAATTACATTCGATAATAAAATAAGTAATTTACCAAAGCAAATATTTTAGTATCAAAAGTGACTTTGGACTGGCAGTACCTGGTAAGTAGACTTTAATCATTCATAGAATCACTCAGACGCGTGTTATTTACCTTTATTCTGATAGGGAAATATTTTTATCCTAAAGTATGTACAAGTTTTTGTCCTTATTATGAAATTCTGGTTACATCAGATGAATTTTATACCCTGAATGCCATAATCTCTTGTAAGACTCAATTTATCATGCTCAATAGTATAATATCGCAGGCGTCTATAAAATTTCCTCAATAAGATTCTAAGAATTATTTTTTCAATCCTTTATAAATATAAAATTTTGAAAATAGTAATAAAGTATTATCGGCTATTAAACTTTAATAAAAGTAATATCATTAATTAAAATTTTCTTTTCTCTGCTTCAGAAAATACCACCCATTTTAACAAGAGAATATACATCTGTGAAAATTCATCGCTCATAAGCTTTTGTCTACCAATATGGATAATGATGATCGAATATTTTTTATTGAAATAATACACCCAGAAGACTCTAATAATCAGAATGCCCAATCACATAATCTCATTCAAGAAACGTACGAATGCAAAGTTTGCAAACTACTATTTAATCTTGAACAAATGATTGATCATGAAAAAATTCACCCTGGTAATAAGACTTACGAATGTGATGAATGTGACCAAACCTTTGTTGATTCAAGTGATCTAACGAAACATAAAAAAATTCACACAGGTGAAAAACCTTACAAATGTGAAGAATGTGACAAAACCTATAGGAGGCCATATGATCTTAAAAGACATAAAAAAATTCATGATGATGAAAAACCTTATAAGTGTGACATATGTGAAAAAACATTTACTGAATTAGGTTATCTTGCTGTACATATAAGAAACCATACCGGAGAAAAACCTTACAAATGTGAAGAGTGTGAAAAAAGTTTCAATTATCCAAGTGGTTTAAAAGCTCATGTAAGAGTTCACGACGGTGACAAACCATATAAATGCGAAGAGTGTGACAAAAGCTTTAGCCAATCAAGTAATTATATAAATCATAAAAGAATTCACACAGATGAAAAATCATATAAATGTGAAGAGTGTGACAAAAGCTTTAGCCAATTAAGGTATCTTAAAGAACATAAAAGAATCCACACTGGAGAAAAACCGTACAAATGTCAAGAATGTGACAAAACCTTTAGCAGGCATCATTATCTTAATAGACATAAAAAAATTCATGCTGATGAAAAGCCTTATAAGTGTGATATATATGAAAAAACATTTACTGAATTAGGTTATCTTGCTGTACATATAAAAAACCATACCGGAGAAAAACCTTACAAATGTGAAGAGTGTGAAAAAAGTTTTAATCATCCAAGTGGTTTAAAAGCTCATAAAAGTGTTCACGATGGTGACAAACCATATAAATGCGAAGAGTGTGACAAAAGCTTTAGCCAATCAAGTTCTCTTATAAATCATAAAAAAATTCACACAGGTAAAAAACCATATAAATGCGAAGAGTGTAACAAAAGCTTTAACCAATTAAGGTATCTTAAAAAACATAAAAGAATTCACGCTGATAAAAACCTTTATAAGTGTGATATATGTGAAAAAAAATTTACTGAATTAGGTAATCTTACTGTACATATAAGAAACCATACTGGAGAAAAACCTTACAAATGTGAAGAGTGTGAAAAAAGTTTTAATTATTCAAGTGGTTTAAAAGCTCATAAAAGAGTTCACGACGGTGACAAACCATATAAATGCGAAGAGTGTGACAAAAGCTTTAGCCAATCAAATTATCTTAAAAAACATAAAAGAATTCACACAGGTGAAAAACCATATAAATGCGAAGAGTGTGACAAAAGCTTTAGCCAATCAAGTAACCTTATAAATCATAAAAGAATTCACACAGGTGAAAGACCTTATAAATGCGAAAAATGTAACAAAAGCTTTAGGCAATCATCTAGTCTTAAAAAACATAAAGTAAGTCACACTATAGAAAAACCTTATCAATGTGAAATATGCAAAAAAAGGTTCCAAAAAGCAATAAATCTTATTATTCATAAAAGATCTCACACTGGCAATAAAATTTATGAATGCAGTGAATGCAAAAAGGTATTTAGTAAGTCTTTTGATTTAAAAAGACATGAAACTAAATGTAAGAAAAATGAATTAGTACAATGACAAAGGTGATGAAGACAAATTAATGACTTTGCATAAAAATGCAGCAAGTGAGATAAACATAAACGTGGTTAACTTTAAAACTGAATATATCTTGGAAAACATCAAAATTGAAACTGAAACTGACATCGAAGAGTATTGACTTGTTAAAATAGAATCTACTGAAGCAAATGAACCAGCCATGATTAACTCTAGAAATGCTCCATTCAACATGCCTCCAAATTTCAAAGAAACTGCAATCCAAATTTTGTCTTACATTAAACAATGTTCGATGGCTCAGAAGATGAATTGTCTATTGGAAATTAGTCATATTTTTTTTTACTTTTAGAACAATGCTTTTATTAAATACTTCCTAATTATTTTTTTTTTCTGATTTTCGATGACATCGTTATAATTAATTATGGCAAAAGTTTATAGGATTCTTGATATCGAAGTAATGTAAATTTAATTTTATGTTAATAAAGTAAAATTTTATTCATTAATAAATTGTTATTTACTTTTTTGGATAACAAAAATCTTTATTTAATCAACTATTTAGTTCGTCATGTTATTAACTCCAGAAGTGCTCCATTCAACTTCCCTTCAGATTCAAAGAAAGTTCTGAATTGATTAGAATCATTTTGTTTGAGTTTTAAAATCGATTGATATTAAATGAAAAATAAATAAAGTATTATTTTTCTAGCATAAAAATATTTATTTGAATCAAAAAATTTTCTATCCAAAGTCTATTGAAAGTATTATTGACTATTATTATGTTTAAAATTTATGAAATGTAAGGCAGTTTTTATAATTATTTTTAAATTTTAAATATAAATTCATTCGCTTCCTGAAATCAGTATAATATATAAGCTAAGTAAAAATTCATTTTCAGTAAAAGTAAAAATTTTTGGAGATCGACATTTCTGGAATGTTTAACATTTTAAGCCATTGATCATGTTATGTTTCCCTTAAAATTAAAAAAATAATTTTGAAAATTTATTGACTACTGACGGAGATATTAGCGCTTGAAATTTCATTAATTTTTGAGGTACTTAATTAATCAAGACTTTTTGATAAATAATCTGATTTTAAAAATCTTTAAATATAATATTTAGGACATTATTTAGCATCGATTCACTAAAAAAAATTTGATTTTCTACGTTTCGCCGCGAATAAATTGATTTTTTGAAAAATTTAGGTTAGGCCAAAAATCAAAAAACTATATTTCACATTATTGTTAAAAATTGAGATTTTTATAGTGAATCGATGCTAATTAATGTCCTAAATATTATATTCAAAGATTTTTAAAATTAGATTATTTATAAAAAAGTCTTGATTAATTAAGTACCTAAAAAATTAATGAAATTTCAAGCGCTAATATCTCCGTCTGTAGCCAATAAATTTTCAAAATTTTCTTTCAAATTTTAAGGGACACATAACATGATCAATGACTAAAAATATTAAACATTTCAGAAGTTTCGATCTCCAGAAATTTTTACCCAAAAAATGCTATTTCTATCCACCTGATTCAACCTTAAATTAATGTTTTTAAAACTTTAATAAATTAAAGTATAATTAAAAGTAAGTTAAGTCTTGTTGTTTCCTAATCACAAGTTATATTATAATTTTTGGGCCAAAAATGTTGTGAGATGAAATTACATGGCCTAAGCTAAGTAAATTTTAATTTCAGCAAAAGTTTACAGTACACAGATAATTTTTCTTATACAGCATTTTCACATTAGGCTCACAGGCTGTACTTTAAATATAACTAGCTTATATTATAACAATTTATTATCTTCGGAAACTGCTTAATTTGCCAGGCCCCTAAATAACCAGTAAACAGCGTGAATGGAAATTGTATCAATAATTATCTATTATAAAAAAGTTTATGGGCTCTATATGAAGATCTTATTAGCCATAATCAAATTTCTTGTTTTCAAATTTGAATTTTTCCTTTATAGGTTATTATGGGTTATAGCCTATAATTATTGTAAATATTTATCTTTGATATTTTGTAAAAGGAATTAAAATTTTATTTTAAAAATATTAAATAAATTGGAAATGATTTAAAAATATTATAAGAATATATAAAAAATATATAGTAGTAAGAATATTTAAAAAAGTAAAAATCTTGTTTATGAAAATGATTTTTCATTGTAAAACAAATTTCTTGAAATATCACTTTTAGGATTATAGTAGTAAAAATATTCATTAACGTGATCTTCCTAGAAACTACTTATTTGTAAATTGACTTGTTCAGATTTAGATGAACTTGTGATTAATTTTATAAAATTGGAAACCTGAATAGTATGAATCATAATGTTTGTATCTTTTAATATTAATATAAATAAACAGAACTAGGGAAAACAAACTTTAAAAACAAGTATTACAGAATTCCAGTTTGGTACAGAAACTTGTAAACTAAAAGTAACAACTTATTTTGGTTATCGATAATAACTAAAATTATAAGAACAAACATTTCAGACAAAACAAGACCTACAACATTTAGATTAACTGAGTTGCTTTTGTGTAGTTCTGTTAATTCATTGGAACCTGCAAAGAAATAATTTTGGCCTATATATCTGGTTCAGAATTATTAATACTGATTATAAAGTCTTATACGAGTTATCCAAAGATTAGTTATTGTTATTAAACTATAATAATTTTATTAGTATTAACATACATAAACTATTGCATGAAATAGAAAAATATTAGTATTTAAAATAAAAAATTCTTTTATAAAATCTCAAAACAATAGCCACTAGTTTTATTCCTCCTTCAAAAGTTATAGCTTCAGAAAAAATTAAAGCAGCAATTTCTCCAACGCTATAGCCAATGACAGTAACACATGATTCAATTTCTCTGGGCCATTCTTCTATTAATTTTTCTAATGCTGCTAAGGATGTAACAACAGTTGCTGGCTGATTGTATTCTGTTTGATTTAATAATCTTCGAGGTCCCTTACGACATATTTTTAAAAGACCATACCCAAGAATTTGATTTGCTATGACAAACTTTTCATGTACTCTTGGATACTGTAAATAATTTTCAATATCGCCTACTTTAATTATTCCTTGAAAACATCATAATAGAAGTATCAGGTGGATTAATTCTTTTTTTTTTCATTAATTTTAAGAGTTTCTTCAGGATATGGTGATGTTGATCTGAGTAATAAAACTTATACAGCATAAGAATTCGTAACGAGATTCATTATTAATACTGATTATAAAGTCTTATACGAGTTATCCGAAGAATAATTATTTTTAATATTAGTTGTTTTGAAGCTAGCCTAAGCAACCTGATCAGGTTAAAATTTAAGATAAATAGAACTACACAAAAGCAACACAACCAATTTAATTAATGTATTTCTTGTTATGGTTCTGGATTATTTACTCTTATAATTATATATTATCAATAACCATAACAAGATGTTACTTTTAGCTTAATAATTTCTGTTCAAAATTAAAAACCTGAATAGTATGAATCAAAAAGTTTGTATCTTTTAGTTTTAATAATTAAATAGAACTAAAGAAAACAAACTTTAAGACTCCAGTATTACAGGTTTCCAGTTTGATACAGAAATTTAAACTAAAAGTAACATCTTGTTTCAGTTATCGATAATAACTAAAATTAAGAAAAAATGTTCCAGCGAGGAAAAAAAATAATGAATTAAGTCGAAATGGAAAAATACTTTTTTTTTTTTAGTAGTCCAGGTAAAAATGAAACTTTTTCTTAATCAAATGTACATTTAAAAAGTTTAATGGTTCTCTTATTTCAGGAATTCTTGCTTTTCGTTTTCTAGTATTTTGAGGTTTCCTGTCATACCGACGTAATAGAACTGCAACATTTAGATTAATTGTGTTTCTTTTGTTTAGTTCTATTAATTCATTGAAACTTGCAAAGAAATAATTTTGGCCTAATATATACACAGATTCCCAAGTTTAAGTTCACAGATCAAATTGATGAATATCTCAAGTATATATTCATATAACCAACAGTTCCCACAATAACTGTGTACAAAAAAATATGATCACAACAAATTAAAAAAAATGTTATTATGTGTCATTATCACCAACCACCACATACACAAATTACACTTGTTTATGTTTATTTATTACGCTAAAAAGATTTTTACTATTCAATTAGTTTTAATTATTTACTTGTAAACAAGCTGCTATATAAAAATATCAGCAATTTTTACTTAAGTGAAATTTTTTGTTTATTAAACATCTTCCGTTGGTGAGAGCAGACGGCACGTTTATGTATGTACATATAATTATATGTGTAACATAATTTCTAAATCGAAGATTGATAATCAAATCGATTTTATATTTTTTTTAATTTTCATTTTTGTACATATTTTCAATAAAAATATAATAATAAATAAATATTTCTATTAATAATAATTAATGAACACTAATATTTTTTATATATTTTAGAATATATTATTAAAATATACGTAAAAATCGAAGTTCGATAATCGAACTCGATTGATTTGGAGCTCTTGAAGGTCATGTTAAAACTAGAGAGAGAAACCTCAATTTTGTGTATATTAGTGCTTCTAAGTTTAGCGACTTAACTTAGTCGCGTGCCCTAACGGGCGCAGTAATATTTTTTTAATTAATTTGAAAATGACCTTTTTGGACAAAAATAAATCTTTTCGACTTATAACCCATATTTGGTACGATAATACAATCTGAATTTTATTAATTTTCACTTTTTATATTTTTCATGAATTTTTTTCCACAATATTTTGATAAAAACTTTGGTCAAAATAATTTATACAGTAAAAAAAAAGGTGAATTCAGAGTTTCCTCTCCCGAGACAGCGGTAAACCCGTATACTTGAGGACTCAGCTGCTTCAGCCGGTGAAGCTGACTCCACAGGTGGAGAATGCAACGCATGGAGACCTAATCATACCTAAAAAAAATTATTTAATTAAGTTTTCAACTAACGCATACATAGACTCTCTTTTACAAATGTTATCAGTCACTATACATATCAATGCGGCTGCAGAGCCCGTATAGAAAATCCTGTGCAAGCGTTGTGCACAACGTTGTGGACAAGATGTACACTGTTAAAAGTATCTTTCTTTAATAAACGAAAAAAATTGATTATTTTCGAAAAATTAGTTAATATTCCAAAAAATTGGAATATATTCGATAAAAATCGAAAATTTACGAATTTTAGTATATTAACGAAAAATTCGTATATTTACGATTTTTTTTGTGTATATTTTCAAAAAAATCGTAAATTTACAAGTGACTTGTAAATTAACGAAAAAATCGAAAATTTACCAATTTTTTTTGAAAATTTACGAAAAATAATTGTAAATATACAAGCATTATTTTTCGTCAAAAAATGAAAAGAGAAACACTTTAATATCATAAAAAAATATTATAGAAATATTGTAACTATACCTATAACTTCTTTTTTTTTGTATTGAGTTTGAAAAATTTTAATTTTTGACAAAGTATTCTTTTTTTATTAATGACTAATGCACTTTCAATAAATATGGAAAATAAAAAAAATAAAGAATAGGCATCTTTTTTAAAAAAAATAAATAAAGAGAAGTTTTTAGTTTAAAAAATAATAAAATAATTCCAATATAATTGATTAATTCAATTTATTATTCAAACTTTAAAAAATAATAAAAATATATAAACTTTTTAAAAAATACATATGTTTCTTACTTTAATTTTAACTATTATTTTTTTCTATTTATTTTTTATTTGCCCAATAGTTTGTAACGGTAATTTTCTATTAAGTGATAATATTTTTGATTTAATTTTATTGAAATATTTAAAGATAAATTTTACATTTATAAGGCTTTTCGCCAGTGTGTTACCGTTGACCTATATTTCACAATTTACTATTTAACTTTGTTACTATCTAGTTAACCTTAAATTTCTGGCTCCCTTACCTGCTATGATTTTGTCTGCTGCTGCTACTATATAAAATATTGTCATAGACAGGAAAAAGGGGGGAGGTAAGCTAAGTAAATCATAAAACTTGTTTTAAATAAAAATATGAATTGATTTAATTAATAAGTGAAAAGATTATATAAAAATATTTACAAACTTAAAACTATTTGGCCAATTAAATTTTATTAATAATATTTGGTTATAAAACCGCGTGGCATAAAAGCCGAGAGAGAGCAGCCATCTTTGATGTCTGCTCGAGCGCCGGCATAATTGTGTTTACGGGCATTTGCAAATAATATGAAATAATTTACTAAAATATAATAAAATAAACTCACCTCGTATATGCTATTATGCCCACGCTTAGATGCAAAGTTTATGCACCTCAATTATTTTCACTCTCTCACTCATACATACACACAATAACAAAATTAATTAATTAATGACGATTTATTAATCGCGAGCTAGCTATTTTATAAAATTATTTTCTTTACTTTTGTTGAGATGACGATGGCAGCGTGGTCTCTCTCAATAACCTTGAAATATTCTTGATTAATTTGATTCAATGTGCTTCCTAGCAATAATATGGCGTATGATAAATTGACACTGACTTTATTGTATTTATATAGAAAATCAGATAAAATAAAATAAACTAATGAGCTACGTAAAATACTTATATCAAAATTAATAACTGTAATTATAATTAAAAAACTATTTTACAATGAGGGGAGAGCCCATGCTCTCTCCCTCTCTTAGAGAGCACAATATCTTATTTGCTGTTAACTGTTCAGCGACCGAGACGAGAGTGTCTGCACGAGCTCTCGTTGGTTCTTACTTTTTCGGTGTTCCGGCATCTGGAGCGGTTAAAACTCGCTGTTTCTTTAGCAGAAAAGACGCGCGATAACATAGATTATTTGAGTCTTAAAATTTCATAAAAATCTAATTTTATAATGCAAATTATTGCATTACAGCCCATATTATTTCTCAACATATTTCTAAATCATATTTATGTATTGATCTGTACTGGGCATAATTTTTAAACGAATTATATTAAAATTAATTTACCCTGTATATCACATCACTTTTTTGTGTCTCAATATGTCTTAATAAAAAATATCCAGGGTAATATAATTTTAATATAATTCGTTTAAAAATTATGCCCAGTACAGATCAATACATATAAACACAAATCATAATTACTATTTATTACTATTTTTGGTGATTATAATCTAATCAACATAACTTTTATTATTTAATTTTTTGATGTTTATAGTAACAATATAAATTAGTATTACTAATAGTAATACTAAAAAATAAAAAAGATTGATTATTTTCTATTATAAACACATTAAATTAAATTTTATCAAATTATAGAATTTCTTTTAAAATTGCTCATCTTATAAATAATTTAAAAAAAAGGAAGAATTTTACATTGATTTAATCATTAATTATATATAATAAATTAGCAATATTTAATATGATTTATTACTATTGCATTACTATTTAAGAATTAAAAATTGTTATTATAAGAATATGTTACTTAATTTATATTTATAATAAATAAAATCAAACATTTAATTTTTAACTCGATTTTTAAACAGATGTTAACTGATTATTAGGCATTTTCAGATTCGCTATCAATTAAATATTGCTCTAAAGCTTTGCTTAACTTCATAACTTTAGGTGCAAAAGTTTGCCTTCTTCTTTTGGTTACTTTGCTATTATTACCAATTGGATTTATTCGGAATATTACTCTAAAACAAAATTCATAATTTTAAATTGTACAAAATTTAAATTATTAGTTCTTTTATGCAAATCAGTTTTTACCTTTGGATAAATTCTAAGCTAAGACTTATTTCCGAAGGATACTCTAAACTAAATACATAGTATGTTAAGGAAGCTTTTGGTATAAGCATCTCTGGGGGGGGGGGGGTACATGGGAACACTGGGGTGGTTTACAGGGCCAAGAAAACATTTTTTATATTCATTTTTGGTTTTACCGTTCCAAAAAATATAAGAATTCATATTAATTTTTAATTTTAGCAATAAAAATATTTTTACCCGTTTGGGGGGGAGGTATGAATGGGGGCTCTTGGGGCGAATTGGCTAGTGTTATTGCATTTCTATGGCCATATTCGGTTTTAGCACCACCAAAAACCCCCATACCAGGGGGTCTACCCTCTGGTACATGATTTTTTTTTTGTGCCTGTGTAATAGAGCTATGGAGCTTTCAAACTCCGTAGCAGCCAAAATTGCGACTTTGGAGCTTTGTGACACTAGATACTTTTTTTCTGGATAATAAAATCTAAAACATACAAAAAATTCACCTAATATGATCGAACGGCCATTTCCTATTCATTTGTGCGGGGTCCTTTTTCGAAAAATCGCAAAATTAAAAACAAAAGTTATTTCAGTTTTTTAAGTATTTGACCATGTTGCCCCAAATATTTTTGAGCGCGGATGGTCGCAAATGAAAATTTGCTTTATTTTTCATTAGTTAAAAAAATAAATAGAATGGGCATATCTCTTAATTTTTTTTAAATTGCTACCAAAGTTGAAATTTAAGAAGAAAAAAAATTTATTTTGGACGGTTTATGGTCTACCAATCAAAAGGATGCACTAAAATCACTTCCAAAAGTAATTTTATCTTAAAGTATATCGTCTAACCTTTTGAATGAGAGGTCGCAAGATAATTTTGACTGAATCGTTTTACCACGGGAGTATCAGAAAGTCGACTAAAAAGTCGCTAAAAATTTTTTTTGTGTCAATAATAGGCTGCCAATCAGAGCTGAAGGCATCTGGAGGTCTGAAAACTTCAGGATCCTATTTTTTTAATCAAAATTTATCAAAGCTCACAAATTTTAAATAATTATTTATCACATATTTTGAAGCCATTTACCATATATAGGTTTTTCTTGGAATTTCATTTTCGAAAAAAATTAATTCTTAAAAATAATTAAAATTTCAGATACTTTTTATTATATTAAATTTGCTTTTGATTTTGAAATTACAAAATAAATTAAGAAAAATTATAATTTCCTTTACTACTCTGTTTTTGTATGTATACATTATTTAAAAAGTAAACGAACACAAAAGAGCGGTTAACAACTACTGAGTGTTTTAACCTAATAACTATGCTCTATGAAATTATCATAATAATATTTTTTTGTACTGCGGCCCAAAAGTACGAGCGCATCCGGCAACGACGTATTTTCTCGCCACAGTCGAAAAAAAGTTTTGTACAATCCTTGGCCATAAACAAAGAATGACCCAAATCGCATTTTACCATCCTCGGCTTCGCCTCGGAAGGTAATTTACGTGCGATTTGGGCCATTCTTTATTTTTCTGGCCTAGGACCGTAATATACTAATAATTAAAAAACAATAAAAAAACAATTAGATTAAATGAAAATATAATTACCAGCGAAGATTTTTAATAAGATATTTATATACTCTTGCACTGCAGAGTTGTTTTCTCTCTTTAGTTGAAAGGATTATAAAAAGCGACTTAACCACAACAGCAGCTTTTTTAACAAGCGCTTTATTAATTTATTAACAATTTTTTTTCATTTTTGTTTTTTTTAATTAATATTTTAACATTACTCTTAATTATTTACAATTCACAGCTATAGTGTATTTATACATGTTATGCACATATTATACTTATCAATAAAGCATTTATCAAAATAAAATGAAAAAATAACTATAAATACACAGTAGCATTTATACAAAATAAAAATAAAGCAAGTTTTACTTGCATATAAAAAAAAATGCGTAAAGTAGCTTCACTTTATCTATATAATAATTAACAGGAATATTGATATGACTATAGGGCATGCTTTTTATCAAAAAAAAAATAATAAATTACAATGATAGCTATCTAAACTGCTTTAGATTAATATAACCTATAGATCCTTTTGCTCTAACTTTAAAAAAATAGTAATCGCCACCTATTAATCATCTTAATTAGTTCATTTTGTCTAAAGTAGATGGCTTTTTTCAAAGTCATAAATAAAATGATTTTCCAACTGCATATAAGAACTAGTCAAATACTTAATATATTACAAAATCGACTTGTTCGGTTTTGTATTTTTGCTATGATTTTCATTGAAAATCAAATTCATTAAAAATTATTTATAATTTTTTTTAATTAAATTATACTTATAAGTAGATTAAAAAATTTAATGTATAATATAAATTATTGAAATTTAATTTTTGATTACATGTGCAAATAAGTTCTAAAATGAAAAATAATATTATATATTAGAATGATTAGGATATTCTTGAGAATATTCTTATTTGGACAATAATAGTACATTCTCAAATATATGCTCAAGCATATTCTACATTCTCAAATTATATGCTCAAGCATATTCTCAAGCATATTCTCAAGCATGTTCTTAAGTATATTTTCGAGACTATACTGTAGAATATTTATACTTTTGGCAGGGATGTTATTTACTTTTATTTGATAGGGAAATATTTTTATCCTAAAGTATGCACAAATTTTGGCCTTTCTTTTTGTGCTTGCTCAATAATATAATATCAGGCTTCTATAAAATTTCCACAATAAGATTCTAAGAATTATTTTTTCAATCCGTTATAATTTTGAAAATAGAAATAAAATATTAATGACTATTAAAATTTAATTAAAGTAATATCATTAATTAAATTTTTTTTTCTTCGCTTCAGAAAATTCCACTCATTTTAAGAAGAGGATATATAAGCTTTTGGCTACCAATATGGATAATGACGAAAAAATATTTTTTAACGAAATAGAAAGCACAGAAGACTCTAGTAATCAGAATGCTCCATCACATAATCCCATTGAAAAAACTTACGAATGCAAAGATTGCATACTATTATTTAATCGTGAGCAAATTCTCGATCATGAAAAAATTCACCCTGGTAATAAGACTTACGAGTGTGATGAATGTGACGAAACCTTCGTTGATTCAAGTGATCTAACGAAACATAAAAAAATTCACACAGGTGAAAAACCTTACAAATGTGAAGAATGTGACAAAAACTTTAGGAAGTCATATGATCTTAAGAGACATAAAAAGTGCACACTGGAGAAAAGCCTTATAAGTGTGATATGTGTGAAAAAGCATTTACTGAATTACGTTATCTTACCATTCATAAAAGAAACCATACTGGAGAAAAACCTTACAAATGTGAAGAATGTGAAAAAAGTTTCAAAGCTCCAAAGTCTTTAAAAACACATAAAATAGCAGTTCATGATGGTGACAAACCATATAAATGCGAAGAGTGTGACAAAAGCTTTAGCCAATCATATTATCTTAAAAAACATAAAAGAATCCACACTGGAGAAAAACCGTACAAATGTAAAGAATGTGACAAACCCTTTATCCGTTCACGTGATTTTAATAGACATAAAAGAACTCACACTGGTGAAAAGCCTTATAAATGTAATATGTGTGAAAAAACATTTTCTGAATTAGCTTATCTTACTATACATATAAGAAACCATAAGGAGGAAAAACCTTACAAATGTGGAAAATGTGAAAAAAGTTTCAATTTTCCAAGTGCTTTAAAAACTCATAAAAGAGTTCACGATGGTGACAAACCATATAAATGCGAAGAGTGTAACAAAAGCTTTAGCCAATCAAATTATCTTAAAAAACATAAAAGAATTCACACTGGAGATAAACCGCACAAATGTGAAGAATGCAGCAAATTATTTCTTTATTCATATCAACTTAGAAAACATAGAAGAATTCACATTGTTGAAAAACCTTATAAATGTGACGTATGCAAAAAAAGGTTCCAAAAAGCAATAAATCTTATTATTCATAAAAAATCTCACACTGGCATTAAAATTTATGAATGCAGTGAATGCAAAAAGATATTTAGTAAGTCTTTTAGTTTAAAAAGTCATGAAACTAAATGTAAAAAAATGGACAATGACAAGGGTAATGAAGACAAATTAATGACTTTGCATAATAAAGCAGCAAGTGAAATAAACTAAGACAGGGTTAACTTTAAAACTGAAGATATCTTGGAAAACATCAAAATTGAAACTGAAACTGACATCGTAGAACATTGGAATCTATTGAAGCAAATAAATCAGCCACGATTAACTCCAGAAATGCTCCATTCAACTTGCCTCTAAGATTCAAAGAGACTGCAAACCAAATTTTGTCTTCCATTATGCAAGGGTTTTATTAAATATTTCCTAATTATTTTTTTTCTTATTTTTGATGCTATTATTATTATTAATTATTTTCTTTTAGTATCTTAATTATGGCAAAATTTTTTCGATTGTTCATATCGCGTTTAATGTAATCTTAATTTTGTGTTAATAAAGTAAAATTTTATTCATTGATAAATTATTATTTATAATTTTAGATAATATTTTATTTAATTTCTTATGTTATTAACTCCAGAAGTGCTGCATTATTTAGTATTATTTTTCTAGCATAAAAATATTTATTTGAATGAAAAAATTTTCTACCCAAAGTCTACTCAACGCATTGTTGACCATTATTATGTTTAAATTCTATGAAATGTAAGGCAGTTTTTAGAATTATTTTTAAATTTTAAATATAAATTCATTCGCTGCCTGAAATCAATATATATTTTTTTAATTAATTTGAAAACAGCCTTTTTGGACAAAAATAAATCTTTTCGACTTATAACTCATATTTGGTTATATAATACAATCTGTATTTCATTTATTTTCACTTTTTATATTTTTCATTCAATTTTTTTTCACTATATTTTGATAAAAATTTCGGTAAAAATAATTGATACAGTAAAAAACGTGAATTCAGAGTATCCTCTCCCGAGACAGCGGTGGGTCTACCGTATACGGGTCTGTATTATATAATCCTTTAGGATTCAGCTGCTTCAGCCGGTGAAGCAGACTCCACAGGTGGAGAATGCAACGCTTGGGAACCTAATCGTACCTAAAAATAAATTATTTAATTAAGTTTTCAACTCACGTTTAAATGTTATCAGTCACTATAGATATCAATGTGGCTGCAGAGGGCACTGAACTGTATAATATAGTTTTACAGGTGGTAACTGATAGTAAAAAATAGGCAGACTCAACACCAAACAAGATAATATTTTTTTCAAATTACATTTCTGTAGAAATATATGTATGTATACATTTTAAATGGGAAGATAATCATAAAATAAAATTATATCGTCTGGTGTAGAAAGGGCTTAACTATTATTTTTTTTTTAATCATCCACGAATAATGATAGATTCATGATTTTATATTCATGAATTTATTTATTAAGATATCTATTTTTCTTAAAATAGAGCTGGCATTTTGATTTAATATCCATGACTATTAAAATTTTCTTTAACATGATCTAAATCACACTGTATTAAATGAATAAATTAAATAAAATTTTAATTACCCTAGGAATATGCAAGGAAATGTGTTTCAAAATAGTTATATATTATTTTAAACAAATAAAGAATACATAATAAACAGGATGGAAAAAAAATTCCATTTGTCGTAACTGGGATTTCAGTTGCGGCAACAGGAAAAATTCTGTTTGATGCAACTGGAATTTTTTTTCAAAGTACAATTTTTGCTGCAATTTAAAAAATGGTTATTCGGACCTATAAATAGGCATTTGAATTATAGACTATAAATGTAAAAGTATTATTTCAAAAGATTGTAAATATCATAAACTCCTGTAATATAAATTTATTAAAAAGTATGTGGTGTACGTGAGTTATAAAACGCAGTTACGGTTACATTATATAATTTTTATTTGTTTTAGTAATAAAATTGATGGTAAGTAACCAATTATCAGAATATTTCATTATTAGAAAGATAAAAAACTAAAATATTTTTTATCTTTTGTATAATTAATTTTTAATGATTACAAAAAATAAATTTGTCTGATACAAGTAGAATTTTGTTCATCACAAGATTTTATTTTCCCGTAAAGCATTGATATTGTGAACTGATTAGTTATTAAACCAGACATTACACTGATAATGGATATAGTGCTACTTTATTCACTTAAATATTAAAGTAGACAGTAAATTCAAAACTAGAACTATTCACCGTGATTGGTTTTGGCTTACAATTCAAGCAGTTAATAGAATTTTAAGTTTGCTAAAGTTGGGAGCGTAAGTAGTATTTTTTTTAAATTAATTTATTGCAATGTCTATTTAGATAGTATTTTCTTTGGGGTTAACAATCAAAAAATTCGTTTTAAAACTTAGCAAAATGCTCAAAAATTCAAGTGGGTGTTCTGCTTCTTACACTGTAAAAAGTAACTTTCTTATATTAACAAAAATATTAGAACATTTTCGAAAAATTAATATATTTTCGAAAAAATTTGTAAATATTCGAAAAAAATCGTAGAATTACTAAATTTAGTATATTAGTAAAAAATTCGAGTATTCTCGATTTTTTTTTTGAATTCGCAAGAAAAATTGATAATTTACAATTTTATTTCGAAATTTTTCAAAAAATAGTTGCAAATTTACGAAAAACAGTTGTAAATTCACAACTGTTTTTCGTAAATTCACAAAAAAAAATCTAGAATTCTCGAATTTTTTGATAATATACTAAATTTAGTAAATTTACGATTTTTATCGTATATTTACAAAATTTTTTGAAAATTTACTAATTTTTCGAAAAAAATTCTATTTTTTTTGTAAATCTAAGAAAGTTACTTTTTACAGTGTAGTTCTAAAGTTCCATCTAATCTTTTTATATTTTCTTAATTTTACAACCGAAAAATATTTTTATTTTTTAATAAAAATCGCTTGAAATTTCAAATCGGGGGAATTCAGGCGTTGTTTAGTAAATGATTCATAAAACTTTAAATCAATTACTTATCTTTTAAGCAACCATTTTTTTTAAATCAATTTAACCTTTTTTTTTTGTTTTAGTTGAAAAACTTCATCAAGTGAGACATCAAGGTATCAAGTTTTCAAAAATTCAGTTTTTGAATCTTATATCACACTTTTTTGAAGACAATTAGATTTGAAAAGATTAATTTTGAAAACTATATTTATTAGTCAAAAGAAATAATCTGCTCGACTTAAAATTAATTAAGATAAAAATGTCTATCAAATGGTTGATAAATTTAATAGTATTAACAATCTTCTTAACACAGATTAATTGTAATCGATTAATACAACTAAAAAAACTCGTAGAATTCAAAAATAAATTAGAACCAATTTATAATTCAGTATCAAATGACAAAAAATTAATTGATAATAGATTTACCAACCCTTATACTAATTATGCAACAAATATTGTTAATAAATATTATGATTATTTGATAAATTGTGACATAACCTATGGTTAAGCAGCAAAAGATGTTGTTAATGATAAGGGTCCATTTGCAGAATTGGAAAATATTCATTTAAAATATACTGGTAAAAAAGAAATTAATTTAGTTAAAAAGGATGATTTAAATAATTTATTATTTCATTCACGTATTGAAATTTAATGGCATATATTAAATATTGGCATTTAATGATATTTTATTTAGATTAAATAGCAAAAATAATAATCTTAATATTAATTATAAAGATATTGCTTGTTGAAGCAGTTTTTTTCGACATTTTACTATCAACATTTTTTATAATTGTGAATACTGTAAAACAAACTGTTATGTAATTTTTACCCCCCTCCCTTTTGAGAAAATTTAGCCCCCTACCCGAAAAAAATTTCTAGATACGTGCCTGTGATAATTTAAGGAGATGAAAGGAAGAATAAATACTATTTATTAGAAAACACGATTTTAAAGTTTGATTTTACCTGTACACTGAAAAAAAAATTAGCTTGTGGGTAGCGGATTTTTTTTTTCACTGAAGTAAATGTAAATGTAAATGTAAATAATATTTTATTTTGTTTTACAAAAATTTGATACATAGGTTACATAGATAGTAATAGCGATTTATAACAATTTTAATATAACATAATATAGATAACTTGTTAAAAATAAGTTATATGTGTATAAAAAAGAAAAAAAACGCTGCCAATTGATTGGCACTATGGTTTCTCATTAACAATAGCAAAATATTTATAATGGTCTATTTTATCTAATAAAAATTATAATTTGAGATATCAGTATTTCATAAAAAAAAGTTAAATACCGTATTTTAAAAGAAAAAAAATGTTGCTGTGATTTAATGTTTTTTATTTAACAAATTTTTAGAAAAAAATTTTCAATAAAATAGGTATTACACTTTAAAAAAAAACAATATTACAGAGTTTTTAATTTTTTTGTTTTATTAATATTGAGAAAAAAATTTTGAAAAAATTCGGTATCAGATGCAAAAAGTTACTATAAACGAACTTTCTAAAACTAGTACTCTCATAGAAATTAATTAGGTACTACGTCCGAACAAAAAAAAAATTTGGTATTCTTTGTATTTTTTTGTGAAAAAAATTTTGGAAAAAAAATTTTCAAAAAATTAATTATCAGATTTGAGATATCGAGTAAAAACCATACTTTCAAATATAAGTACTTTTATGGAAATAAATGAGGTATTACACCTAAATTAAAAAAAAAAAAAAAGAATTTTGAAATCTCTTGATGAAAAAATGTTTGAAAAAAAAATTAGATCTTAATTCCATAATATATGGTTGTTAAATACCACAGATTGCAAAATTTTCAAATATTAGTACTTTCATGGAATTAAAGGAAGTATTACACTAAAAAAAAAAAAATATTACAGATTTTTTAATTTTTTTGTTTTTTTAATTTTGAGAAAAAATTTTTGAAATAATTAAGTTTCAGGTCCAAATAATTACTATAAACAATATTTCTAAAACTAGTACTCTCATAGAAATCAATTAGGTACTACATCCAAAAATAAAAAAAAATAAAGTTTTTTTTGTATTTTTTGGTGAAAAAAATTTTGAGAAAAAAATTTTCAAAAAATTAGTTATCAGATTCGAGATATCGAGTAAAAATCGTACTTTCAAATATAAGTACTTTCATGGAAATAAATGAGGTATTAAATCCAAATAAAAAAAAAAAAAAAAGTAGTTTGAGATTTTTTGATGAAAAAATTTTTGAAAAAAAAATTAGATCTTAATTCCATAATGGTTGTTAAATCCGATTGCAAAATTTTCAAATATTAGTACTTTCATGGAATTAAAGGAAGTATTACGCTAAAAAAAAAAAAAAATATTACAGATGTTTTAATTTTTTTGTTTTTTTAATTTTGAGAAAAAAATTTTGAAAAAATTAAGTTTCAGGTTCAAAAAATTACTATAAACGATATTTCTAAAACTAGTACTCTCATAGAAATCAATTAGGTACTACATCCAAAAAAAAAAAAAATTAAGTTTTTTTTGTATTTTTTGGTGAAAAAAATTTTGAGAAAAAAATTTTCAAAAAATTAGTTATCAGATTTGAGATATCGAGTAAAAATCGTACTTTCAAATATAAGTACTTTCGTGGAAATAAATGAGGTATTACATCCAAATTAAAAAAAAAAAAGTAGTTTGAGATTTTTTGATGAAAAAATTTTTGAAAAAAAAAATAGATCTTAATTCCATAATGGTTGTGAAATTTCACCGGTTACATACATACACACACACACACACACACACACACACAGACTTTTTTTAAAAACCGGTTTTTTAGCTTCCTAAGGTCCCAAAATTTCATCTATCACAAAGGTTCCTCTATGAGGAACCAATAAAATTAAAATTCTAAAAGTAAGCAATGTAATAGTAACAGTAATTAATGTGCAGATAATAATTTAATATTTTAATTAACTTTCTAACAATACGATAAAGTATATCACAGTCATTTCATAGCAATAGAATAGATAACTTTTATTTATTTATAGGTAGCTTTAATCCAATTTAATCTTGATAAATAGGCAGATATAACACTCTTATTTGATAATTTTGAATTTTAAAAGGCCGAGTCATCATATGTATGATTCGATGCTCTTAGATAATTTAAAAGGCCTGATTTAAAAGAGTCAATCGATGGGAGGAATCTAATTGCCGATGGAAGTGAGTTCCAGCTTTTTGCACCTTGCACTTGAAAAGAGAAATCACCATGCCACTCTTCAAGATCAGGTATACTTAATTCCCTTGTTAGTAAATCCCCTCTAGCTGTTTCTTTGGGATTGTATTTAACAAAATTGGAAGTTAAATAATCCGGCTGATGTAGACGGAGGATTTTGTACATAATAATAGATGTAAAGTATAACCTACGTGTGTTGCATGTTAACCACCCTAATTGTTCCCTATAGGGAGTAATGTGAATATCTCCGATTCCAAACACATATCTCAGACATGTATTGCTCATCCGTTGTATTCTGTCTTTTAAGTTCTTCGAGCAGTCTAAATATACAACCGAGCAGTAATCTAGGTGAGGTATTACTAGAGCTTGCACAAGCTTGATTCGAAGAGCCTCAGTTGTGCATTGTCTGATAAACCGTAGAGTGTAAAGGACTCTGTTAACCTTTTTTCCTATCGATGTAACATGCGATTCCCATGATAGTTTATTATCTAGGATTACTCCTAGGCTCTTAACCTCTTTTACAAAAGGCACAGTTACTCCTTCACTTACAGTCACTCCAGGTAGGTTTAGTCTGTCAAGTTGGTCTACAAAGTGATTGGTGCCGAAAAATATTGCTTGCGTCTTGTCAGGGTTTAGTCTCAAAGATACCTTTTTGGCCCAAATGTTAATGTTGTGAGCCGCTATTGAGAGTTTCTCAATTGCCTCATTCGCGCTCTCAGGTGAAGCTTGGACATAGATTTGTAAGTCGTCTGCATACAGTAAGTGAAAAACGTCTGCGTCGAGGTGTTCTTTAACGTCATTTATATAAAGGCAGAACAAGAGAGGACCAAGTACAGAAGTGATTGAAAATGGGCTGAAACGCAAAGGAAACATTTAAATAACGCCGCCAAGTAATTGGCACTATAGATCCTCATTAACATTAACAAAATATTCTTAATGGTGTATTTTACCTAGTAAAAACTATAATTCTAGATATTAGTACTTTCATATAAAAAAATTAAGTACTACGTTCCAAAAGAAAAAAAATATATCTATTTTTTTTATTTTTTAAAGTAACATATTTAGAGAAAAAAAAGTTCAAAAAATTAAGTGTCAGATTGGAGATATCGAATAATTACCATATTTTTAGATAATGGTACTTGCATAGAAATAAATTAGGTACTACATCCAAAGAGAAAAAAAAATGTTGCTGTTTTTTTTAATTTTTTTATGCAATAAATTTCCAGAAAAATATTTTCGAAAAATTAAGTATCCGATTTGATTTGAGATATCGAGTAAAAACCATATCTTCAGATATTACTACTTACATTAAATTAAATGGAGGTATTACATAAAAAAAACAAAAAATATTGCAGTTTTTTTATTGTTTTTTTTTTTAATTTTAAGAAAAAATTTTTTTGAAAAAATCAAGTAACAGATCCTAACAAATTCCCGGTTTAGAGTTCTGCAATTAGAAATTTATAATCAAAGCTTTAATACTCGAGCTCTTCAAACGAATTTTAAGCCAACGTTGGATTACTGTGATTATGTATAACAGCTATTTATTTTAGAATTTATAGTCAAAGTCTACGGAATATTTTTTTTCAGAAATCACTATTTTTTAATTTCCACTTTACTAATTTTTTTTTCTTAAAAAAATATTAAAAAAGGGAGGGGAATAAAATTTAAGCTTCTTTTTTAGTTTATTTTAAGCAAAGCAGCCTAGCCCTGTTTAAACTAAAAACTACGCTTACACTAAATTAACCCATGAATTATTCCTGCCAAAACTATCTTAAATGACTAAATTTATAAATTCAATAAAAATTTCATCGTTTATTAAAATAAAATAAGCTCAACCAATTGAATAACTTCTCGTCAAAAACAGATATAAAACTCAAAGAATAATCATTTGTAGGTAATCAGTATATATATAACTAGAGAAAACCGCTCAACATTCCAGTAAAATTTGCAATCAAAAAATAATTTACAAAATTTTACATTTTTAACATAACCTATCTTTTTCTTGCGTGTTTATTTTGACGGTGTCTATTTACACTTACCGTTTCCACACGGCATTACGTTTCTCAGATAAAATCCACGGGTTTTCATCTTTTTCGTGTGTATCCAAACTTCTGCCGTGTCTAGCCGTATAAAAATTTGTTTTTCATTTTCCGCCGTTTTTAGCCGTGTCAATATAATAAAATGAGCTCAACCGTGTGTAACCGTATGAAAAATGAATTTATAGTTGCAGCCGTGTTGAACCGTACGACTGTTAACGAAAAAGAGATCAACCGTGTCTTTATAAGTATATAATAGGTCGACCGTTTGCAACCGTATGAAAAATGCTTTTAACGAATCAACCGTGTTTAACCGTGTAAAAATAATAAAGAAGAGCTCAGCCGTTTGTAACCGTATAAATAATAAATTCAGAGCTGCTACCGTATTGAACCGTATCAAAATTAACGATAAAAAGATCAACCGTGTCTAACCGTGGATTTATAAGCATACAATCAATCAACCGTGAACAACCGTATGAAAAATGCTTGCCATGTGTAACCTTATAAAAATTTAATGTATATAAAAAGAATTATTAAAAGTGCATAATATTGGTGCACGGGGCCTTCGGCCCCCTTATTTGCTTTCATTCAATATTTCTGTCAATAATTTAATTTAGTTAAAAATTATTTTTAAGAAAGGGGGCCAAAGGCCCCGTGAGCTAATATATAGAGTACGTACGGTTAAAAACGGCAGAAGATATAAATTCATTTTTCATAAGGTTATAAACAGTTGAGCTCTTATTTATTATATTAAAACGGTTAAACACGGTGGATTCTTTAAAATTATTTTTCATACAGCTAAACACGGTTGATTCTTTAAAAGCATTTTTCATACGGTTGCACACGGTCGATCTAGTGTATGCTTATAAAGACACAGTTAAACACGGTGGATGCTTCAAATTCATTGTTATACAGCTACTTACGGTTTACTTCTTTTTTGTTAATATTTATACGGTTAAACACGGGAGTAGTTATAAATTCATTTTTTATACGGTTACACATGGCTGAGCTCTTCCTTGTTATATTAACACGGTTAAACACGGTGGATTTTTTAAAATTATATTTCATACGGCTAGACACGGTTGATCTCTTTATTGTTAATTTTGACACGGTTAAACACGGTTGACTCTTTAAAAAAATTTTTCATACGGTTGGACACGGCATTTCTTTTTATTTATTTATAATGACACGGTTATACATGGTTGTAGTATTTGAATTTTTTTCACACGGTTTTTTACGGTAGTTATATAATTAAAATTAAACTTGCGAGTCATACGGTTATGTACGGCAAATGGGTTAATGCTAATTTTGTACGGTTACATAAGGAAAAGATGAAAAACCGTGAATTTTATCTGCAGAATGGAACAACCGTGTGGAAACGGTAAGTGTAAATAGACACTGTCGTTTATTTTCGTACAATAAATATGCGAAAAATAATAAATAGAAAGAAATTTAGTATTTTTTAACTTAAAAATTGAGAGCATAATTTATGTTTGTATTTTTTACTTTTTATTAGAGTGTTAATTTTTTGTCGAGCTTTTTGTATTGTAAAAAAATAATTGGCTGATCAGTTTTTTAAAAAAACAGAAAATTTTTTATTTCATTTTACTTCATTAAAATATTAAAATACTTGTAAATATTATAAAAAATTAAAAGTAGATTTTAAAAAACAACTTAAAAAATTCTGCTCATATTTGGCCAATAATCATTGGCGATGTTTGGGAAATACATTTTCTCATATATGGGAAATACAATATCCCATATATGGCAAATTGTTTGGCCCATATTTGTGTCAGGTAATCTAAAACTACGCGGGAACACAAAAATCTACTCGTATAGCGCTCGGTGATTGAGACTTTATACGTGTAAATAATGTAAAATACAAAGCTCCTCGTTTTATAAACGTATTAACGAGTCGAATCCGACACGACTGTTTTTACTCCAAACCCGACTTACATTCGATAATAAAACCAGTAATTTACCAAAACAAATATTTTAGTATTAAAAGCGACTTTGGACTGGCAGTACCTGGTAAGTAAACTTAAATCGTTCATAGAATCACTCAGACGCGTGTTATTTACCTTTATTCTGATAGGGAAATATTTTTATCCTAAATAGTATAATATCGCAGGCTTCTATAAAATTTCCTCAAATTTTTCAAACCGTTATAAATATATAATTTTGAAAATAGATATAAAGTATTATCGGCTATTAAAATTTAATAAAAGTAATATCATTAATTAAAATTTTTTTTTCTTTGCTTCAGAAAATACGACTCATTTTAAGAAGAGGATATATAAACTTTTGTCTACCAATATGGATAATGACGAAAAAATATTTTCTAATGAAATAGAAAGCACAGAAGATTCTAATAATCAGAATGCTCAAACACATAATCCCATTCAAAAAACTTACGAATGCAATATTTGCAAACTGTTATTTAATCGTGAGCAAATTCTTGATCATGAAAAAATTCATCCTGATAATAAGACTTACGAATCTGATGAATTTGGCACAAGTTTTGAAAATTCAAAGAACCTTGATCGTCATAAAATAATTCACGGTGGTGAAAAACCTTACAAATGTGAAAAATGCGACAAAAGCTTTCTTTTTCCAAGTCATCTTACAATACATAAAAGACTTCACACTGGAGAAAAACCGTACAAATGTCAAGAATGTGACAAAACCTTTAGCAGGTCTGATAATCTTAATAGACATAAAAAAATTCATGCTGATGAAAATCCTTATAAGTGTGATATATGTGAAAAAACATTTATTGAATTAAACTGTCTTACCGTACATAGAAGAAAACATACCGGAGAAAAACCTTACAAATGTGAAGAGTGTGAAAAAACTTTCAATTTTCCAAGTTCTTTAGAAGTTCATAAAAGAGTTCATGATGTTGACAAACCATATAAATGCAAAGAGTGTGACAAAAGCTTTAGCCAATTAAGTAATCTTATAATTCATAAAAGAATTCACACCGGTGAAAAACCTTATAAATGTGAAGAATGTGGCAAAACCTTTGTTCAATCTGGTAGTCTTAAGAAACATAATAGAGTTCACACAGGTGAAAGACCTTATAAATGTGAAGAGTGTGACAAAAGCTTTAGCCAATCAAGTAATCTTATAAATCATAAAAGAATTCACACTGGTGAAAAACCTTATAAATGTGATGAATGTGGCAAAACCTTTAATCAATCTAATACTCTAAGGAAACATAAAAGAGTTCATTCTTTCACATAGGTGAAAGACCTTATAAACGTGAAGAATGTGGAAAATTCTTTAGTCTTGCAAATAATCTTAAAGTACATAAAAGAATTCACACTATAGAAAAACCTTAGAAATGTGACATATGCGAAAATAGGTTCCGAAAATCAATAAATCTTATTATTCATAATAGAAGTCACACTAGCAATAAAATTTATGAATGCTGTAAATGCAAATAGGTATTTAGTAAGTCAAGTCATTTAAAAAGTCATGAAAAAACTAAATGTAATTAGAAAAATTAATTAATACAATGACAAAGGTGATGGATACAAATTAATGACTTTGCATAATAAAGCAGCAAGTGAGATAAACAAAGACGTAGTTAACTTTAAAACTGAATATATCTTGGAAAACATCAAAATTGAAACTGAAACTGACATCGAAGAACATTGGCCAGTTAAAACAGAATCTATTGAAGCAAATAAACTAGCCACGATTAACTCCAGAAATGCTCCATTTAACTTGCCTCCAAATTTCATAGAAACTGCAAACCAAATTTTTTCTGACATTCAGCAAAAGTTCAATGGCTCAGAAGATGAATTTCTCTATTGGAAATTAATCATATTTATATTTTGCTTTAAAAACAATGCTCTTATTAAATATTTCCTAATTAATTTTTTTTTTCTGATTTTTGATGACATTGCTATTATTATAATCAATTATTTTCTTTTAGTATCTTGATTATGGCAAAATTTTTTTGTATTGTTGATATTGCAAGTAATATAAACTTATTTTTAAATTAATAAAGTAAAATTTTATTCATTAAAACATTGTTATTTACATTTTTGGATAACTAAAATATTGTATTTAGTCAACTATTTAATTCGTTATGTTATTAACTCCAGAAATGCTCCATTCAACTTGCCTTCAGATTAAAAAAAAATTCCAAATTGATTAGAATCATTTTGTTTGAGTTTTAAAATTGATTGATGTCAAATTTAAAATAAATAAAATATTATTTGTCTAGCATAAAAATATTTATTTTTACCATTATTATTATGTTTAAATTTTATGAAATTTAAGACAGTTTTTATAATTATTTTTAAATTTTAAATATAAATACATTCGCTTCCTGAAATCAGTATAATATATATTTTTTTAATTAATTTGGAAATGACAACTTTTCGGACAAAAATAAATCTTTTCGATTTATAACTCATATTTGGTATGATAATATATTCTGCATTTTATTTATTTTCACTTTTTATATTTTTCGTGAATTTTTTTTCAATATATTTTCATAAAAATTTGGGTCAAAATAATTGATACGCTAAAAAATAGGTGAATTCAGAGTTTCCTCTCCCGAGACAGCAGTAGATCCGTATACTTGAGGACTCTGCTGCTTCAGCCGGTGAAGCAGAGTCCCCAGGTGGAGAATGCAACGCACTTATTAAATCACGTTTATTGTTCGTATAACCAATATTAAAACTACAATTAAATTAAATAAATAAATAAAAAACAAGTTAAAAAAACGTTGTTTAATTTTTGGCACTACGGTTCCTCAAGCAATAACAAAATATTCGAGAAAATGCATAAGATCCAAATATTCTTGATCAGTTCTTGATGGTCTATTTCGTCTAATAAATTATAATATAATTAAAAAGAAACTAATAATCTTTTCTCTGATATTGTCATTTAAAAACTCCTGTAAATAAAATTAATTACTACGTCCAAAAAGAAAAAAATTTAATTTAATTTTTTTTTATTTTCTAATTTTCTGAGGAATAAAATTCACAAAAATTGGGTATCAAATCCAAAAAATCGAGTGAAAACGATGTTTTTAAAACTAATACTTGTATATATAAAAAAATTAATTACTATGCCTTAAAATGAAAACATAAAATACAGTTACCTTAGTTTTTGATATTAAAAATTTTCAAAAAATTAATTATTAGATTGGAGACATTGAGTTAAAACAACAATTCTAGATATTAGTACTTTCATAGAAAAAAAATTAGGTACTATGTCCGAAAAGAAAAAAGTTCAAAAAGTGTGTAAAAATTAATACATAATTGTAACTTGATTTATCTTTGTCATTAAGAATTGAGATCTGATGATGCTATTTACAATACCAAAACGTGTCATGTAAATTATATGTTATTTTAAGCTAAGTCCACATACGGCGGTTTTAAAAAAAAGTAATTTTTATTATAACGTAATAAGTATTTTTAATTGTATTTATTTTTGAAAATAATTATTTAATATATTTTGGTGGTTTTGATAACACCAGATAATATTAATAATCATATTATTAATTGTAGTTTACAAAATTTTAGCAGGCGACTCCAGCCCTTGTCAGACATTTGATCATCTCTAAAAATGGGTTCCTGAACCATATTATTTTTATTAATTAAGATAAAATTTACGATTTAGCAATAAATAATAGCTATTCAATATATTTTTTTTTGCTATTTTTATTTTCAGTACAATTTTAAATAATTATGTCAATGTGTTTTTATTTTTGCTTAAAATGGAAAGGAATTGTTTACAAGAAATAACTTGTCCAGTCCTACATTTATATGCTTCCAAATTTCATTAACAATATTTACCAGAAGACATTTCTCCAACTTTTTGACTCCGAAATTTCGCGTAAACAATTCTATATAGATATATATATAGAAATTCTATATATAACATATGTTATACACCTGTAGAATACAATAGTGACGTAATTCTCTAGTCTTTGTGCGCGCGTTTTTAGTAAAGGTGCGTTCACAATAAAGTTACGTAAAGTAAGTTAACGTAGCTTTAGGCTTCCTATTTTGAAGATGGATGCGATTCATACTAGGATTTTTTTGTAAAAAAGACACGTGAAAGCTTTAAAACCTAAACATTAATATTAAATAAGTATTAATATTATATTTCCGAATTTATTTTTAACAATAACCTCAAAAACTTAAAAATATACATTATAAAAATAATAAATATTGAATATTCTAAATATTACTTAAAAATAACGGATATGTAGGACTAGTCTAATATTTTTTTAGTAAATATTAATACAAGATGCAACATTATAATATGTTAAACAAAAATATATACTCTTCGATTTCAAAAGTTACTGACAATGAATTAAAAAGCAAAAATTATCATTTAACGGCGTTATTTTATTAACAATGTCACCTTAGATTTTAATGGAATCGGTTTGCGTAATATTTTAATAGTCCAACAGACAGGTTAAAGTGTGAAGTATGAGTATATGCTTGCATGAAAACCCTTATGCTTATTAAGAAACCTCAAAAATATTAGCAAAAAAAGGTAACAAAATTAGCGGTTTTTTATATCTTTTATCGATTTCTACGCTGAAAACTTGTTAAAACCGGTTTCAATTGACAGATTTTTGATTTTTATGTAAAGTTAATGCATAAAATTTCTGCATATAAGTCCTCATTATATAAAGAAAGTTATTTCTTCTTAGAAACTCTGGATATCTGCAAAAAAATGCTAAAAATCAATAGTTTATCTGTATTTTTGAGTTCTGATATATTGGGATCCTGTAGAAACCGGTGCTAATAGAAAATTTTTAAGTTTTTATATTATTCACAATCATAAAATTTGCATATAAAAGTATATGTTTAGAGTTAAATAAAAATTCGAGCTTAAAAACCCAGAAAATCAGTAAAAAAATGAAAAAACCATCGGTTTTTCGGCTTTTTTAAAAAATTGTACGTTGGAATCTCGTTAAAACCGGTTTCATTCTGCAACTTGATGTGTGACAAAAAACATATAAATTTTTTAGGCATGAGTAAATCTTTGTTGCAGAGAAAATTAACTTCAAAGATAAAATTTGAACTAAAGTTTTTCGTTTTTTTAATTTTAAGGTGGCTCACGTGCCTCAAAAAATTTTTTTACATATATAAAATTAAAGTGCATAGAAAGCCCAATTTTTTGAGACCTTGTAGACCACTTTTCGTTTTCTAGATCCAGAGATATAAATTTTTGAAAATAAAAAAATTTTTTTAAACACTTTTGCCCCCCTAGCCCAACAGAGGGCAGCTGGGGTAAAAATTCCAACGGGAAAAATGTTTTTTTAAGAGTACTTTCAAGTGTAAAAAGGTTTTTTTGATTTCATGCCGGGGCCGAAATCGCTTCTTATTCCGGGATGCTCTTTATTGATTTAATTTTAAAAAAATAAATCATGCCCTCCGTAAGAAAGAAACACGTTAAACTAGTTTAAAAAAATGTTAAATATTATCATCCCTTCAAGAATTTTCGGAAATTCGGAAATCTAGAATTTTTTTTGAATTTCGAGTGCGGTCGCCGGCTTTGTGACAGATTGTTACTGGCTAAGCACACTTCAAAACCCCCTCCGCTTTATATCCCAAACCGGAACACCTTTTTCAGGTATAACTTTGGTTTGGAAAGCGCAGCCTAGCCAACTGGCCACTGCCTTCCCCCTGCCTTGTACAAAGTAACTTGCCTTAGATTAACAAAAAAAAAATAGAATGTTTTCGAAAAATTGGTAAATTTTCAAAAATAATTGTAAATATTCGATAAAAATCGTGATTCGACCCAAGGCCGCCGCGTTCTCTCAAGAACATAAAGACGCTAAGAACAGGCTGGTCAAGGTCATCCGCCAAAGTAAACGTTTCCTGCGTTCATTGTGAGAGTACATTAATAAAGACCGCTGGGGCCTTGATTACAAAGTTGTAATTGGGAAATTAAACCGGGGGTCTGACAACAAGTTGGTCGCGGAAACGGCTAAAAGAATAGTGGGCGCTTTCTTCACTAAACAGCCCATCCGGGAGCATCTGGTAGAGGAAATACCCCAGGGAGAAAGTGCATTATTCAGCAAGGCTGAGATGGTAATAAGATGATGGAGAGTCGGGTGGTCCTTACTTTCTGTTGTATAAAAGCACGAGGCTAGCCACCTTCCACTCCCTCGGAAATACTCCCGCCACCAAGCAGGCTTTGAATATGATAGGGATGGATACCAGGATCACTTTAAAATCCCGTTCAAGCACCTCTACTGCTATCCCGTCAGGGCACGGCGTCTCGCCATTTTTCATAGCTTTTATGGCCTTATAAAGATGGCAGGCGGGAGATGGTATTAAGTGCGGATATTCTCGGACCTGACCTGTGAAATACCTTTTACGGCGGCTTGCTGCACGTTCACCTCCTGGAAGGAGTTTTCCTTATCGGGTATGCAGATGGCGTGGCCCTAACTAAAGTTGATAAATCAAGGCTAGGGAGATAGTTCAGAAGAGGTTGAATCAAGTCAAGATTGAGACAGATCAACTTCTGGATGGGCGAGCACGAGCTCCAGCTTGTGATACCAAAAACAGAGATCGTACTGCTGACCCGTCAAAGGGTTCCCACCATGTTTGGACATAAATATCAACAATGGTGAATCCTCACTCGATCTGAACCAGAACATCGGTAAAGTAACGGGGAGCTCTGCTGGCAATAAGCTGTGCTTCTAGAATCAATTTCAAAGGACAAGTGACAAGGCGGCTTCGATTTCATTTTCCCTATCAAGGGCATAAGGCCAACAAAGGTGGACCCAGATCGGGGAAATGCAGACTCCTTATGTTTGTGGTGAATTTTGACTTGTTGTACGGGTTGGAGATACGTCAGAGAGACGGGATTTTCGATTCGTCGAATCGTTTCAGTGATAAAACAATACTGTTTTTTGTACATACATCCCTCCCTATGCCCAGCAATTCATTATATGTTATAGGAAGCGAAATGACCTGGAGACCTAATAGTACCTAAAAATAAATTATTTAATTAAGTTTTCAACTAACGCATATATAGACTCTCTTTTACAAATATTATCAATCACTATAGATATCAATGCGGCTGCACAGGGCACTGAACTCACAATTGTGTACTATAGGTGTAAAAGGAGGTAACTGATAGTAAAAAATAGGCCGTCTCTACACCGCAGACAAGATTATATTTTTTTTAAATTACATTTCTGTAGAAATATATGTATTTATACATTTTAAATGGGAAGATAATCATAAAATAAAATTATATCGTCTATAGTGTAGAAAGGGCTTAACTATTATTTTTTTTTAATCGTCTACTAATAGTTATAGATTAATGACTCGATTAATGATTTTATATTCATGATTTTATTTATTAAGATATCTATTTTTCTTAAAATAGAGCTGGTATTTCGATTATATCCATGATAATATCCATGACTATTAAAATTTTCTTTAACATGATCTAAATCACACTGTATTAAATGAATAAATTATATAAAATTTTCATTACCCTAGGAATATGCAAGGAAATGTGTTTCAAAATAGTTATATATTATTTTAAACAAATTTAGAATACATAATAAACAGTTTGGAAAAAAAATTCCATTTATCGTCACCGGGATTCTGATTGCTGCAACTGGAATTTTTTTTCAGTTTACAATTATTGCAATTAAAAAAATGGTCGTTTTGGGTCTATAAATAGGCATTCGATTTATGGACTATAACTGTAATATTATTATTTCTAAATATTGTAAATATCAATAATTCCCATAATATAAATTTATTAAAAAGTATGTGGTGTACGTGAGTTATAAAACGCAACTACAGTTACATCATATAATTTTTATTTGTTTTAGTAATAAAATTGATGATAAGTAACCAATTATCAGAATATTTCATTATTAGAATTAGATAAAAAACTAAAAAATTTTTTATCTTTTTTTAAAATAATTTTTAATGATTTAAAATAATAAATTGGCTGAGACAAGTAGAGTTCTGATCACCTCAAGATTTTATTTTTCAGTATCATTGTAAGCTTATTAGTTATTAAACCAGACTTCACACCGATAATAATTATAGTGCTACTTTAAATGTAAATATTAAACTAAACACTGAATTCAAGACTAGAATTATTCACCGTGATTGGTTTTGGCTTATAATTGAAGCAGTTAATAGAATTTGAGCTTGCTAAAGTTGTAAGCGTAAGTAGTAATTTTTTCTAAATTTATTTATTGCAAAGTTTACTTAGATAGTACATTTTGGAGTTAACTTGATTTGATATTTCAATCAAATAATTCATTTTAAAACTTAGCCAAATGCTCAAAAATTCAAGTGGGTGTTCTTATGCTTCTTAGTTCTAAAGTTCCATTTAATTTTTTTATTTTCTTATTTTCTTAATTTTGAAACCGATAAACATTTAATTTTTCAATAAAAATCGCTTAAATTTTCAATTATACCAGGGAAATTCAGGCGTTGTTTAGTAAATGATTCATAAAAATTTAAATCAATTAATTATCTTTGAAGCAACCATTTTTTTAAATCAATTTAACCTTTTTTTTTCTTTTAGTTGAAAAACTTCATCAAGTGAGTCATCAAGGTATCAAGTTTTCAAGAACTCAGTTTTTTAATCTTATATCACACTTTTTTGAAAACAATTAGATTTGAAAAGAATAATTTTGTAAACTATATTTAATAGTCAAAAGAAATAATCTGCTCGACTTAAAATTAATTAAGATAAATATGTCTATCAAATGGTTGATAAATTTAATACTATTAACAATCTTATTAACTCAGATTAAATGTTATATATTACGACAAATACTAAAACGAAACAAATTCGCAAAAGTCAAAAATATATTAGAACCAATAGTATCAAATGACAAAAATCTAATTGATAATAAATTTATCAAACCTTATACTGATTTTGCAACAAATGTTAATACATAACTCGTAGAATTCAAAAATAAATTAGAACCAATTTATAATTCAGTATCAAATGACAAAAAATTAATTGATAATAGATTTACCAACCCTTATACTAATTATGCAACAAATATTGTTATTAAATATTATGATTATTTGATAAATTGTGATATATCATATGGTAATGCAGCAAATTATGTTGTTAATAATAAGGGTCCATTTGCAGAATTGGCAAATATTCATTTAAAGCATACTGCTGAAAAAGAACTTAATTTAGTTGAAAAGCATGATTTAAATAATTTAGTATTTCATGCACGTATTGAATTGGCATTCAATGATATTTTATTTAGATTAAATAATTTTAATATTAATTATAAAGATATTGCTAATTATCATTATAATGTATTTGAATCATATAATTTAAGCAAATATGCATGGGGTGGTACGTTATTCGAAGAATTTGCTGGTAGTGGTTCATGGATGAAAATTGGTGGTTATGATAAAAATGTTAAACTTGATCAAATTAATTTAATTAAATCAATTGCTTATGATAAAGAAATTAATGGCGTTAATGCAAGAATTGCATTAGAGTCGTTAGGACATATGCCATTAAAGAATTTCGGTGTTTCTATTCCTGCATTGATTTCAACGTGTCATTTTTCTGCTGGAACATCAAATGAAAAGATGTAAAATAATTGGAAAGATTTAATAGATAAAAATTTACCAATTTTTAAATCTGATAAGTATTAGAGTTTTTAAAGAATTATTTTAAGTTATTTGTTTAAATATGTTACTTATGATAATATTTATACTTATTGTAAATAGGTTTGTTCTTTTTGCCCCTATTAAACCTGAAACCCGGGTTAAAACTAGAGTC
Source organism: Anagrus nilaparvatae (assembly GCA_022575985.1). NCBI lineage: Eukaryota > Metazoa > Arthropoda > Insecta > Hymenoptera > Mymaridae > Anagrus > Anagrus nilaparvatae. The sequence continues at coordinate 9,754,577 of JAKSXM010000165.1, forward strand.
TAAAAAACCCGCGCTTATTCAAAATATAAAATTAATATTTTAATTTAAAAAAAAATAAATGTAATATAAATATAATATAACTAATTTTTTATATTTATTTTACATTTATTTATTTTTAAACTAAAAAAGAACAAATACTATTTATTCTTCTTTACCTAAACCTGTACACTGAAAAAAAATTAGCTTGGGGGAAGCGGAATTTTTTTTCACTGAAATGATTGAAAATGGGCTTTCAAAATTTTCATCAATTTTTAAAAAAATTTGTAAATATTCGATAAAAATAAAATTACCAAATTTAGTACATTATCGAAAAATTCGAGAATTCTCGATTTTTTTTTGTGAATTTATGAAGAAAGTTGTAAATTCCACAACTATTTTTTGGAAATTTACTATTTTTTGTAAATTTTCGAAAAAAAATTGTAAATTATCAATTTTTCTTGCGAATTCACAAAAAAAAATCGAGAATACTCGAATTTTTTGTTAATATACTAAATTTAGTAAATGTACGATTTTTTTTGAATATTTACTTTTTTCGAAAATTTACTAATTTTTTGAAAATGTTCTAATTTTTTTGTTAATATAAGAAAGTTACTTTTTACAGTGTACTTGTCGTCGCTATTTCTGTACTTCAGCGCCGATTTTTTCATTTCACGGTGTTTTTTTTTGTCAATACATACGTTTTTAAAATATTTAATAAAAATAAAATAAAATTGAGATCATCGAACACGTGCTGCAAAAATGATTAGTGTTTAATATAAAAATTATTTTTAAAATAATGAAATTTTGTTTTGATTAGTTGTGCTGTTGATATTTTTATTTAAATTTTGAATTACTTTCGATAATAAAATAAGTAATTTACTAAAACAAATATTTTAGTTTTAAAAGTGACTTTGGACTGGCAGTACCTGGTAAGTAAACTTTAATCGTTCATAGAATCACTCAGACGCATGTTATTTACTTTTATTCTGATAGGGAAATATTTTTATCCTAAAGTATGCACAATTTTTTCTGTCTTTACTTTTTGTGCTTAATGCTGGTTACATGAGATGGATTTTATACCCTGAATGTCATAACCTCTTGTAAGACTCAATTTATTATGCTCAATAGTATAATATCGCAGGCGTCTATAAAATTTCCTCAATTTTTTCAATCCGTTATAAATATATAATTTTGAAAATAGAAATAAAATATTATCGGCTATTAAAATTTAATTAAAGTAATTTCATTAATTAAAATTTTTTTTTTGTCTGTTTCAATTAATACCACTCATTTTAAGAAGAGGACATACATCTGTGAAAATTCATTGCTCTTAAGCTTTTGGCTACCAATATGGATAATGATGAACAAATATTTTTTAACGAAATAGAAAGCACAGAAGACTCTAATAATCAGAATGCACAATCACATAATCTCATTCATGAAACGTACGAATGCAAAGTTTGCTCACTATTATTTAATCGTGAACAAATGATTGATCATGAAAAAATTCACCCTTGTAATAAGATTTACGAATGTGAAGTATGTGACAAATCCTTTAGGAAGTCGTATGATCTTGATAAACATAAAAGATTTCAAACTGGTGAAAAGCCTTATAAGTGTGATATATGTGAAAAAGTTTTTACTAAATTAGCTTATCTTAATGTACATATAAGAAACCACACTGGAGAAAAACCTTACAAATGTGAAGAATGTGGCAAAACCTTTGTTAGTTCAAGAAATCTTAAAATACATAAAAGAATTCACACTGGAGATAAACCGCACAAATGTGAAGAATGCAGCAAATCCTTTCTTCATTCATATCAACTTAGAAAACATAGAAGAATTCACATTGTTGAAAAACCTTATAAATGTTACGTACACGAAAATAGATTCGAAAAAGCAATAAGTCTTATTATTCATAAAAGATATCACACTGGCAATAAAATTTATGAATGCAGTAAATGCAAAAAGGTATTTAGTAAGTCAAGTCATTTAAAAAGTCATGAAAAAACTAAATGTAATTAGAAAAATGAATTAGTACAATGGAAAAGGTTACGAAGAAAAATTAATGACTTTGCATAATAAAGCAGCAAGTGAGATAAACAAAGACGGGGTTAACTTTAAAACTGAAGATATCTTGGAAAACAACAAAATTGAAACTGAAACTAATATCGAAGAACATTGGCCAGTTAAATTAAATTTTATATTCAGCAAGAGTTCATAGGCTCAGAAGATGAATTGTCTATTGGAAATTAATCATATTTTTATTTTGCTTTAAAAACAATGCTCTTATTAAATATTTCATAATCATTTTTTTTTCTGATTTTTTATGACATTGCTATTATTATTATCAATTATTTTCTTTTAGTATCTTAATTATGGCAAAATTTTTTTGAATTCTTGATATCGAAAGCAATATAAACTTAATTTTATGTTAATAAAGTAAAATTTTATTCATTAATAAATTGTTATTTACTTTTTTGGATAAAAAAATATTTTTTTGCCCTCCCGAGCGTAAAACTCGTGTGTAAAGAATTTTCTGAACTCGTTCTACGCCTAGGTGGGCAAAGAATAGTGTAAGTACCATGGGCGAAATACTTTAGACACGAGCGTGAACACATATCACTCGTGCCCGGCTTCGCCGAGCACTCGTGCTAGTGCTCACGCTAGTGCCGATACTTAATATACTATATTTAGTCAACAATTTAGTTCCTTATGTTATTAACTCCAGAAATGCTTCATTCAACTTGCCTGCAGATTCAAAAAAAATTCCGAATTAATTAAAATCATTTTGTTATTATTACGTAATAAGCGTTTTATACGTATTTATTTTTGAAAATAATTATTTGGATATATTTTCGTTGTTATTATTGTAATTTTCACACATATTCTTTATAATTCATGTTTTGAAAAATTGTGGAGAACGCAACGCACTTATTCAATCACGTTTATTGTTCGTAACAAATATTAAAACTACAAATAAATTAGATAAATAAATGAAAAATAAGTTTAAAAAGCGCTGCCAAAATTTTTGCACTACGGTTCCTCAAGCAATAACAAAATATTCGAGAAAATAAGATCCAAATATTCTTGATGGTCTATTTCGCCAAATAAATTACAATATAAAAAAAAAGAAACTTTTTAATCTTTTAATTTTTTCTTTCTTTTTTAAATTTTTTAACTTTTTAATATAATCTTTTTCTTGATATTGTCATTTAAAAACTCCCGTAGACAAAATTAGGTTCTATAACGTCCAAAAAGAAAAAAATTTAATTGAATTTTTTTTTATTTTCTAATTTTCTGAGGAATAAAATTCGCAAAAATTGGGTATCAAATCCAAAAAATCGAGTGAAAACGATGTTTTTATTTATAATAAAATTAATTACTATACCTTAAAATGAAAACAAAAAATACAGTCACCTTATTTTTTGATATTAAAAATTTTCAAAAAATGATTTATCAGATTGGCTAGCAGATTGAAGATATATTGAGTTAAAACAATAATTCCAGATATTAGTACTTTCATTGAAAAATATATTAGGTACTAGGGCCAAAAAAATGGTAAAAATCCCAGAAATTGATTGAAAACGATGTTTCTAAAATTTATACTACCATAAAAAAAATTAGTTGCTACATCTAAAAAAAAAAAATGTTTGGTGTTTTTTGTATTTTTTGTTGGAAAAATTTTGAGACAACAATTTTGAAATAATTAATTATCAGATTCGAGATATTGGTGCTTTCATGAAAAAAAATTAGGTACTATTTAAAAAAAAAAAAAAAAAGTTATTTTTATACACATTTTAAACTTTTTTCTTTTAATAATTTTATAACGGTTTTATGTTTACACATATAGAAAAGAAAATACTAGTTTAATTATCTTTGTTATATAAATAATAATCAAATTTCAATACGCAATTATTTTTATTTATTTTGGTATAAAAGTGAAAGTTGTCACAGTTCGTTCTATAAGTTGTTAGGTTTCGTTAAAATCAGTAATTGCAACTTAATTGATCTTTGTAATTAAGAATTAAGATCTGATTCAGGTGTTTATCAAAACGGGTCCTATAAATTATTTGTTATTTTGTGCTAAGTCCACATACGACGGTTTTTAAAAAAAAGTAGTAAGTGTTTTTATTTGTATATATTTTTTTTGTGGTTATTAATTGTAATTTTCACACAAATTCTTTATAATTCAGGTTTTAAAAAATTTTGGCAAGGGAATCCAGCTCTTGTCAGACATTTAATCCACTCTAAAAATGGGTTCCTGAACTATTTTGTTTTTATTGAATAAGATAAAGTCTAGATTTAGCTATAAATAATAGCTGTTCAAGATAAATTTTTTTGCTATTTTTATTTTCAGTACATTTTTAAATAATTGAATCAATGCATTTTTATTTTTGCTTAAAATGGAAAGGAATTCTTTACAAGAAATAACTCGTCCAGTAAATTTAACCTTTTATCTTATACTTCCAAATATAAATTGCTCTAATGAATAATAAGTTGCTTTAATTTGGCTTCAATAATAGGAAACAAATATTATCCAGTTTTTTTATTTATTAAATTAAAACTGTCTTGTTATTATTAGTTAAATGTGCTGCCGGCTAAAATTTTCGAAGAAAGTGTTTGTTTGTTTTTCTCATTGCTCATCAAGAAATCGCAAAAAGTTAAACACGTGATTTTTGTCTAATATGGTGTTGGGATATTTTGTCTTAAAATACTCGGAGAAGACTTTGCTATTACCACTTACATGATGCGACTATCCTGTATATTTTGTCCTGTAAAGTAACGTCTTAAATATATCCTAAACACCGAACTAAATATCGGGCTTCTATTCAATATCTTTAACAAAAATCAAAAAATTTTTTTTAACCCTTCATACATAATTTTAAGAAATTAAAATAAATTATTTATTACAAAATTTAATAAAAATATTATCATTGTTTATTTCAGATTTCGTCAAAATTTTAAAAAGAAGTTTTTAGTATCTATGAAAATTTGTTGCCTAATCTTTTAATGGACAGTATGGATAATAATAAAAAAGCGATTTTTAACAAAATTGAAAGCACAGAAGATTCTAATAATCGGAATGCAGAATCACATAATTCCATTCAAGAAACTAAATAACGAATGCAATCGTAAACCAACGTTTGATCATGAAAAAGTTGACTCTAGTATTAAAACTTTTAAATGTCAGAAATGTGGCAAAACCTTTTTTAGGTTATATCATCTCAATAGACATAGCAGAATTCACACCGGTGAAAAACCTTACAAATGTGAAGAATGCGGAAAATCCTTTAGTATTCAAAATAGTCTTAAAGTACATAAAAGGATTCACACTGGAGAAAAACCTTATAAATGCGAAAAATGTGGTAAACTCTTTAGTAATTCAAATTATCTTATACGACATAATAGAATTCACACCGGTGAAAAACCTTACAAATGTGAAAAATGCGGCAAATCCTTTAAAGAATCAAGTGATCTTACGAAACATAAAAGAATCCATACTGGTGAAAAACCTTATAAATGTAAAGAATGCTGTAAATCTTTTAGTTTTGCAAGTAGTTTTAAAGCACATAAAAGAATTCATACTGGAGAAAAACCTTATAAATGTAAAGAATGCGAAAAATCCTTTAGTTTTGCAAGTAATTTTAAAGTACATAAAAGACTTCATACTGGAGAAAAACCTTATAAATGTAATGTATGTGAAAAAAGTTTCAGCCATTCAGGTAATCTTACTGATCACAAGAAAATTCACACCGGTGAAAAACATTATAAATGCAAAAAATGCGGTAAATTCTTTAGTATTGCATATAATCTTAAAGTTTATAAAAGAATTCACACAGGTGAAAAATCTTATGAATGCAAAAAATGCAAAAAAGCAGTTTAAAAGTAGTTTAAAAAAGCATGAAAAAATGAATTGTAAGAAAAATGGATCAGTTTTATCAAAGTTTTTGAAGACCAACACAAATATTTTATTGTACAATGATAAAGGTGATGAAGACAAATTAATGACTTTGCATAAAAATGCAGCAAGTGAGATAAACAAAGACGTGGTTAACTTTAAACCTGAAGATATATTGGAAAACATAAAAATATAAACTGAAATTGACATCGATGATCATTGGGCAGTGAAAACAGAACCTATAGAAGCAGACGAAACAGCTTTATCAACTCCAGAAATGCTCCATTCAACTTGCCTGCAGATTTGAAAGAAAACGAAAGCATGTCTTAAATTAAGCAAGAGCCCAATGACTCAGAAGATTTATCTATTGGAAATCAGTCAAATTTTTTTTGCTAAGAAAACAACTTTTTCACTTAATATTTCCTATTCTTATTTTTATTCTTTTATTTTCAATTTCTAATCCCGATGATGAAAAACGGACAAATGTATGTTCATGGAATATAAGATGCTTTGTATTTTCTATCAAAAGGCTATTTTCCATCGCCGGGATATTCATGTTATTATTTTCAGTTTTTTCCTTATTGTTTCTTAAGTTTGGCAAAAATTGTTTTGTATATAAAAATAATTTTAAATTAATAATGTAAAATTTTATTTATCAATAAATTGTTAGTTAATTTTTAGTCTACTAATTGCACTTAATTATGCTTTAATTTTGCCATTTGAAATTAAAAATTTTCTTTGTTTGATCAGTGTTTATTTGTTTTCACGTAAGCCATTTCAGTAACTAAAAAAAAAAAATAAACAATTTCTATGAGTAATGGCTTGAGGAATTAAATTATTATATTATATTGAAAATGGACTCTCATAACTTTTGCTTTCCCGAATTTGTAGTTAATTTTGGCTGAATCAAATATAAAATTGTTACGTACAAGATCTGTGGTTTGTTCAGTTATTTTTTCTAATTTAATTAGCACTGGCTTAGCTGTAATTAAAATTTAGCTAAAGATTTTTTGTGAATTCCATATCAGATTATAGGTAATAAATTAAAAATTTGCTAAAAATATAATATGAAAAAAATTAATAAAATTAGGTTCACTATAGAAAATATTAAAATTCGATTTTGTCAAAAAATATAAATTTCAAATCTTTTCACCAAATTAATATTTTTTTTGTTACTTTGTAATGAGTTTTTCTAATGTAAATTTGATTTGCTTTTATTGAAAATTCTCTAAAATCTTAAAGCAACAAAAAATTTTAAATATTTTAAATAATAGATTAACAGCATTCCGGAGCTTTTTTACGACATTTTCTATGGAGAATGTAGTAAATTTGGGCTAATCCGATCCTGATTTCCTAAAGCCAAAAAGCGATTAAAAAAATTTTCCGTTTGCTGAAAATTTTCTTTTGAGTTCCTGTCATCTCCAACTTTTGATATTCGATGATTTTTTTTATTAAATAATAATTTATAATAATAAACAGTTAGCGTCAAATCAAATGGCGTATAATAGTCACGAACTTATGAACTATTATTTTATATAAAAATATAATCGAATTTCAAAAGTCGAAGATGACAGCAGTGTAGAGGAACTAAAAAGAAAATTTTCTGCAAGAGGTAAATTTTTATAATTGATTTTTGGTTATTAGCCCAAATTTACTAGATTCCCATAGAAAAATAGAAAATGTCGGTATAATTACAGAGCTCCAGAATACTGTTAAAGAAGTTAATTCTGGAAGCTACAGAAAAATTTTGTTAGCACTAATTTGATTAAATGAATTCAAAATTTTAAAATAATTTAAATAGTAAATTTGTAATTGAAATAAAAAAGTTTTACGAAATTAAATTAATAACAGCTATTAATTTACATAATCCACTAAAACATTTATCCAAAATTTCGAGCTATAAAAAAACCTTTGAATTTTACCGGACCCAAAAAAATGGTGAAATGTAGATTTGTAGGTAAAAATGTAGAAAAGAAATTTCCACCTAGCAGAGAATTCTATGCTATAAGACCGGGTTTTTTAAACTATCTTCTAAATGACGCTGCTACCTTGTATCTCAACTTTTTTTTCACGTAAGTGTCAGCTTTTAATCCCCATAAACCGCATTTTTTTATCAGTAATTCTCTGACCGTTATAGTAAGTGAATCAAATGGCCATATTTGGCCAAAAATGACCAATTTTTAAATGGCTGCAAAAATTGTAATTTTTGACTAAAATGGGTTTTAAAGTCTCAACATTTTTTTAGAAGCTCCTAGTTTTCAAAATTTATTTACCCGTCTATATTGGTATTGGTATTGGTATTTGTAATTGGTATTGGTATTTGTTTAACCTCCATCTTAAACTCCATACGGATGTTGTGACAGAGGTCACCAACAACTGCCAATGCTGTCACACCCTGCACTATTTTAATTTTTCTATTTATCTATTTTAATGGGTTGAGGATGTGAAAGCGCTTTTTGACAATTGATAGTGAAGTGTTATTGTATAATTGTTTGAGTGTCAGTGTAGCTGGTATGAGCGTTGAACCTATAGTCCAGGAGGTACGCTACCTCTCCCAAATCCCACGCCGGCTTATAGTGCCCTGGAAGCACTTCGGACTGCGTTATCCACAGAATGTGAATTTTTTTTTTTTTTTTTTTTTTTTTTTTTTTTTTTAAACATTAAGTGGATGCCTCAATTCTAGAACCTACGGTAGAAGAACAGCATTTTTCGCAAAGAAAAAAACTTGATGCTGATATAGCCGGGAATCGAACCGCGAACCTTCAGGTCCGAAGTCAAACGCCCTAACCACAGAGTTACCGAGGCTCATCTACCCGTCTATATTTGATCATTTGTTTGCGAGATAAAAAAATTTAAAGTCAGAGTCCCATTTTAAAATTTTTTAATCAACGTTAACTTTATTTAAACACCATATTTATAGAGCCATATAACGAAAAAAACTGAAGCCAAAAGAATGAGTATAAAAAACTTTTAAAAACTAGGAGCCTGGATCTATAAAATCCATTTTAGTCAAAAAGTGCAATTTTGGCAGCCATTTAAAAGTTTGTCATTTTTGGACAACTAAAGTTGATAATTCAAGGCTAGAGAGATAGTCCAGAAGAGGTTGGATCAAGTCATGATTGAGACAGATCAACTTCTGGATGGGCGAGCACGGGCTCCAGCTTGTGATCCCAAAAACAGAGATCGTACTGTTGACCCGTCGAAGGGTTCCCACCATATTTCACATAAATGTCGACGATGGCGAATACTCACTTGATCCAAACCAGAACATTGGTAAAGTATCTGGGAGCTCTGCTGGACAATAAGCTGTACTTCTAGGAACAATTTCAAAGGACGAGTGACAAGGTGGCTTAGATCTCATTTTCCCTATCAAGGACATAAGGCCAACCAAGGTGGATCCAGATCGAGGAAACGCAGACTCTTTATGTCTGTGGTGAATTTGACTTGTTGTATGGGTTGGAGATACGATTGGAGATACGTCGGAGAGACGGGATTTTTAATTCGTCGAATAGTTTCAGTGATAAAAAAATACTGTTTTTGTACATACATCCCTATGCCCAGCAATTCATTAGAACTATGTTATTGGCAGCGAAATGACCTGGAGACCTAATTTTACATATTTTATGCCTAATATGTGTCCAAAAAACATTGTTTTGACCCTTGAAAATAATGAAAATATGTATAACGATTACGAACATGAAAACTTGACTTTTCTGGTTTACAATAGTACATTTTTAGCCAAGGGAGCGAAAAAAAAGAATCATCCTTTTTTTGCTCCCATGGACAAAACGAAATTTTTCTTTTTCAGTGGGGAGAAAATGCGATTTTTTCGATCTTGTTGCGAGGTGAAAAAAGTGTAGGACTTTTCTGGTTTTAGTCCATAAACCTGTATTATCCTAAGTCCTTAAGCCCAGATTTTTCAAAGTCTTTTAAAAGTATTTTATTTATTTATATATACTTACCTAATTATTCTAATTCTTATTTGACCCCCCCCCCTTAAATAGGACAAATTTACCCCCCCCCCCCCTTAGATAGGACAAATTTGACCCCCCCCCCTTAATTTTCAAGTTCTAAAGTACCCCCTCCCTATAAACATGTTTCATGTTAAAAGAAGAATAAATACTATTTATTAGAAAACATGTTTTCAAAGTTTTATTTTACCTAAATCTGTGCACTGAAAAAAAATTAGCTTGTGAAATGATTGAAAATAGGCTGAAACAAAAGAAAACATTAAAAAACGTTGCCAAATAATTGGCTCTATGGTTCCTCATTAACATTAACAAAATATTCTTAATGGTCTATTTTACCTAGTAAAAACTATAATTCTAGATATTAGTACTTTCATAGAAAAAAATCAAGTACTACGTCCGAAAAGAAAAAAAATATATCTATTATTTTTATGTTTTAAAGTAAAATATTTAGAGAAAAAAAAGTTCAAAAAATTAAGTGTCAGATTGGAGATATCGAATAATTACCATATTTTTAGATAATGGTACTTTCATAGAATTAAATGGAGGTATTAAATAAAAAAAACAAAAAATATTGCAGTTTTTTAATTGTTTTTTTTTTAATTTTAAGAAAAAAATTTTGAAAAAATCTAGTAACAGATCCAAAAAATTACTATAAGCGTGATTTCTAAAGCTGGTACTCCTACATAAACAAATTAGGTACTACGTCCAAAGAGAAAAAAAATTTTGCATTTTTTGTATTTTTTTGTGACAAAAATTTTAATTTTCAAAAAATTAATTATCAGATTAGAGATATCGAGAAAAAAATTAGGTCTCTCTATGAGGAACCAAAAATTTTTTTCGCTTATTTAGGATAAGCGTGCAACGTACAAATAAAACACAACAAATTTCAATAGCTTCAAGTGAAATTATACGCTAACCGCAAGCTGAATTTTTTCGCTAACAGCAAACGGATTTTTTCCTGGTTTAGAGTCCTGCAATTAGAAATTTATAATCAAAGCTTTAATACTCGAGCTTTTCAAACGAATTTTAAGACAAAATTAGAAATTTTTTTTCTCAAACAAATATTAAAAAAAGGGAGGGGAATAAAATTTAAGCTTCTTTTTTAGTTTAATTTAAGCACAGCAGCCTAGCCCTGTGTAAACTAAAAACTACGCTTACACTAAATTAACCCATGAATTATTCCCGCCAAAACTATCTTAAATAACTAAATTTATAAATTCAATAAAAACTCCACCGTTTATTAAAACATAATAACTGCAACCAAATGGATAACTTCTCGTCAAAAACATATATAAAACTCAAAGAATAATCATTTGTAGGTAATCAGTATATATATAACTAGAGAAAACCGCTCAACATTCCAGTAAAATTTGCAATCAAAAAATAATTTACAAAATTTTACATTTTTAAAATCACCCATCTGTTTAATGCGTGTTTATTTGCGTACAATAAATATGCAAAAAATAATAAATAGAAAGAAAAATTCGAATCTTATAATTGAAGGTGATAAGACGACTTTAAACAATTTTAATACAATAAAAATCTATCCATGTATAAAACTTCGCTATTACTTTTTCTTAGTAATTTACCAAAACAAATATTTTAGTATTAAAAAAGACTTTGGACTGGCAGTACCTGGTAAGTAAACTTTAATCGTTCATAGAATCACTCAGACGCACGTTATTTACTTTTATTCTGATAGGGAAATATTTTTATCCTAAAGTATGCACAAATTTTTGTCCTTACTATGAAATGCTGGTTACATCGGAGAGATTTTATACCCTGAATGCTATAACCTCTTGTAAGACTCAATTTATTATGCTCAATACACTGAAAAAAAATTCCGGTTGCGGCAACCGGAATTCCAGCTTTAAAAATAAATTTTTTTTTACGTCAAAGACTTAATATAAAACAATTCTATCAATAAAAATAGATGTTTCAAGAAGAATAATTTAAATTTTGTATACCTACTTTTTAAAAGTTGTTTATATTTATATTGTTTATTACACATTATTTATTTAAGCTATTATTTGACTAAAAAATTTTTAAAATTATAATAGTATATTGACACTATTATTAATATTATTATAGCATTTATTTTGTCTGAGCAAAAATATAGTTTTTAATCTTTTTTTTACATAGTCAATTAATTAATTTAATAAGGAGCATTAAGAATGCCAAAATTACTATTTTTTTCCTGACTAATTTAAATTTATTATATTTAAGTCTTGAACCTCTCTTGAATTAAAGTAAAATATATTATTTCAACATTAAAAATTGATTCAGACCTTTAGTTATTATCTTTAGTTAATTTAAACTGACGTATTTTCGCTGAAACTCCCGAATTTTCCTATTAAAAATACAGGATTTAAGAGTTATTATGAGAATCTTTTTCTGAACCATAAAGTTTCTTAAAATATTTGATTTTCTTAAAATTTCTTTTTGTCTCAGAAAAAATTGCTTAAAAATACTCAAAAGTTCAGTATTATTTAATCGGTCTTTTAGGGGAAATAGAAAATAGGTTAGTTTAACTTATTTCTGGGCTATCACAAGGTTTTAAACAATTTTTTGTGTTCAAATAATATATTTTAGTGTGGCTCAAGACTTAAATATTAAATATTAAACTTATATACAGAAAAAAATTATTCAAATTAAAAATTCCATGGAAATTTAGAAGACCCTGGTATAAATTAAATTACAAAATTTCTGATGTTCTTAAGGTGGATTAAGAAGCATTTATCTATACAATATTTGCTAACAATCAGATTTAAATAAAAATAGTCAAATATATTAGTTTAAAGAAATAATGCGTAATAAATATTATTAACATTAATAATTAATTAATAACTTTTAAAAAGTATAAAAAATTTTATTTATTCCTCTTGAAACATCTATTTTTGGGGATAGAATTGTTTTATATTAGTCTTTGACGTAAAAAAAAAATTATTTTTAAAGCTGGAATTCCGGTTGCCGCAACTGGAATTCCGGTTGCCGCAACTGGAAATTCCGGTTGCCGCAATTTTTTTCCAGTGTAGTATAATATCGCAGGCTTCTATAAAATTTCCATAATAAGATTCTAAGAATTATTTTTTCAATCCGTTATAAATATAAAATTTTGAAAAAAGAAATAACGTATTATCGGCTATTAATAGAAGATTCTTAGACATGGTAAAGAATATTACTCATTCCACAGCGTGTAAATATAAATGTTTTTAGGTTGTTGGCGCAGCCAAAGGGTCGAAGGGTTCCCACCATATTTGCAACTGGAATTCCGATTGCGGCACCGGGAAAAATTCACAACTGGATTTTTTTTTCGGTGTACGATTTTTGTAATTAAAAAAATGGTCATTTTGGGCCTATAAATAGGTATTCGGTTTATGGACTATAACTGTAAAATTATTATTTCTAAATATTGTAAATATCAATAATTCCCATATTATAAATTTATTAAAAAGTATGTGGTGTACGTGAGTTATAAAACGCAACTACAGTTACATCATATAATTTTTATTTATTTTAGTAATGAAATTGATGATAAGTAACCAATTATCAGAATATTTCATTATTAGAATTAGATAAAAAACTAAAAAAATTTTTATCTTTTTTTAAAATAATTTTTAATGATTTCAAAAATAAATTTGTCTGATAGATTTCTGTTCATCACAAGATTTTATTTTTTAGTATAACACTAACATTTTAAGCTGATTAGTTATTAGACCAGACTTTACACCGATAATAATTATAGTGCTACTTTATTAATGTAAATATTAAACTAGACAGTAAATTGAAAACTAAAATTATTCACCGTGATTGGTTTTGGCTTATAATTCAAGCAGTCAATAGAATTCAAGGTTTCTGAAAGTTGTAAGCGTAAGTATAGTAATTTTTTCAAATTAATTTATTGCAAAGTTTATTTAGATAGTATTTTCTTTGGGGTTAACAATCATAAAATTCGTTTTAAAACTTAGCAAAATGCTCAAAAATTAAAGTTGGTATTCTTATGCTTCTTAGTTATAGAGCTCCATCTAATTTTTTATATATTCTTCTTTTCTTAATTTTAAAACCGTAAAATTCAATTTTTCAATAACAATCGCTTGAATTTTCAATTCGAGGGAATTAAGGCGTTGTTTAGTTAATGATTCATAAAAATTTAAATCGTTTAATTTTCTTTGAAACAACCATTTTTTTTAATCAATTTAACTTTTTTTTTATTTAGTTGAAAAACTTCATCCAGTGAGTCATCAAGGTATCAAGTTTTCAAGAATTCAATTTTTTAATCTTATATCACACTTTTTTGAAGACAATTAGATTTGAAAAAAATAATTTTAAAAACTGTATGTAATTTACATAATAAATAATCTGCTAGACTTAAAATTGGAAAAAAAATTAATTGAGATAAAAATGTCTATCAAATGGTTGATAAATTTAATACTATTAACAATCTTATTAACACAGATTAAGTGTAGTAGATTTCTAAAACTAAAAAAACTCATAGAATTCAAAAATAAATTAGAACCAATATATAATTCAGTATCAAATGACAAAAAATTAATTGCTAACAGATTTATCAAACCTTATACTATTTATGCAACAAATCTTGTTAATGAATATTATGATTATTTGATAAATTGTGACATAACCTATGGTAATGCAGCAAAAGATGTTGTTAATAATAAGGGTCCATTTGCAGAATTGGCAAATATTCATTTAAGGCATATTGCTAAAAAAGAACTTAATTTAGTTGAAAAGTATGATTTAAATAATTTAGTATTTCATGCACGTATTGAATTAGCATTTAATGATATTTTATTTAGAATAAATAAGAAAAATAGTTATTTAAGTATTATTAACAATTATAAACATATTGCTGATTATCATTATAAGGTATTTGAATCATATAATTTAAGCAAATATGCATGGGGTGGTACGTTATTTGAAGAATTTGCTGGTAGTGGTTCATGGATGAAAATTGGTGGTTATGATAAAAATGTTAAACTTGATAAAATTAATTTAATTAAATCAATTGCTCATGATAAAAAAATTAATGGGGTTAATGCTAGAACTGCATTAGAGTCGTTAGGACATATGCCATTAAAGAATTTTGATGTTTCCATTCGTGCATTAATTTCAATGTTTCGTTTTTCTGCTGAAACATCATATGAAAAGATGCAAAACAATTGGAAAGATATAATAAATAAAAATTTACCAATTTTTAAATCTGACAAGTATTAAGCCCTTTCTACATTAGATTAATTTTATTTATTCCCATGTGCTTTGCCTATAGCAAAGAGTATAGTCACAGCACACAAAATTTAAAAAAATTAATCTAATTTAGAAAGGACTTTAGAGTTTTTAAGAATTACTTTAATTTATTTGTGTTTATTTATTTAAATGTTATTTATGATAATATAAGAAGAGAAAAATGAAAAGAAGAATAAATACTATATATTCGAAAACATGTTTTTAAAGTTTTATTTTACCAAAACCTGTACACTGAAAATAAAATAGGCTTTTGGGTTGTGGAATTATTTTTCGATGAAGTGAATGAAAATGGGCTGAAACGCAAAGAAAATTGTTTTTCGCTTATTTAGGATAAGTACGCAACGTACAATCAAAAAAAAATTTATTTTTAAAGAAAGCAACAATTTTTTTAAAATTTTCTTTACGTTTTAAGTCATTTTAAATCGTTTTAGTTAGAAAAACAAATTCCAACAGCGAAATTCCCCTAACCGCAAAGCTAAGGTATCATATACTGTGATTTTCGATATGCTAAGAACGGATTGGGGGTCGGAATCCACCCATCACCCTTATATTTTGCCCTGGTAACCCCATAAGAGGTTATACCCCAGCTTTACTTAATACAAACATTCAAAATTGACATCTCAGTTTAGGTTTTTGGGCGTGATAAAAATGAAACTTGGTTTAAAATCCACCCATTACCCTTATATTTTGCTCTAACACCCCCTAATTACCCCCACAAGGTTAAAACTTTACTTAAAGAGGTCGAAGGCTTACTATATGAATCAAGTTTTAAAATAGATTTTTTCTTTTGTCTAGCGTACTAAGATTTACTAGATTTAGTTACTTTTTATTCCCCATGAAATATTTTTAAAAACAAATGCAAAAAAAAATTAGTGTAATAGGTATAAAAAATTAAAAAAAATTATTAATAAATGTAATTATAATGTATTTGTAAACAACCAATAAAGTTTAAAAATATTTTCTTCTTTACTCGATTATTTTAAAACGCGTGCGATACCAAATCCACCCACATGCTCTTAAACTTACTAGAGATAAACGGAAAATGTTATTTTCTTTATTTATTTCATTAATTTAGTATTGTCAAAATCTCCAAAATAATGTAAAAAATATTTCCTAAAATTCCTTAGTAGTTTTTTTCTCACAGTAACAAGCATTATAAAAATCTCTTCTATAAATTTTAAGAAATTTAAAAATATATACGATTTTTTTAGGTCCGTCATTTAATTTCTATCTTATGCTAAGTGTTTTTGAAATGGTCTATAACTTTAAAATACTGAAATAAGTAATACTGCTGACAAATATACAAAATTGAACCCCATAGGATACACATTATATTAAAATATGAAAAATTGATAAGGGCCTTATTTATTCCAAATATCATTCAAAATATCTTCAGCGGCTGGTTGGTTCATTTTCGTAGGATGCAAAATGCCTCTAATATTTTTCCAGCCATAATCTTCTGGATTTAAAGGATTATTTGGCTGTAACCATTCCCGGACTTGGTAATACACCCAACACCCATTTTAATGTGCTCTCCTAGAGCATCAGCTGTCGGGGGTAAAGTAGCAAGATCGACAGGTTTTACTTTTTTTGGTTTCTTTTTTTCAGGCTCTTCTTGTGAAATGCCATCTATTGTCGGGGTTAAAGAAATTTCATCAACATCGATTGTTGTATTTCAAAAAAGGAGCAAATTCACCCCCCCCCCCCCCCAATTGGCTTAAATTGCAATCCTGATATTATTTTTGAATTCTGTGACCCAAAAAACCTCTGGGTACCTATTTTCATTAAATTTCATTCAATATTGACCGAAATATTTATCTCTAAAAAGCCAATCTGTTTATTTCTGAACTTGACAACTTTCTGTACAAATTAAAAAAAAATTCAAGTTGATCTGAGCTGCCTGAATTTAATATTCCATTATCAAAAAAAAATACCTCCTCTCCTGTATTAATATCTTTATAGTTTAAATTATTAGCGAACCTTGGCTTTATTTGATGCATTGGAAATTTGATAAAAACTCAATATGGAAAAAATTAATAAAATTCAGTAAACAAAAATCGAATTTAAAGTTTCAAAACCAGTTTTTCAATACTTTTAATAAAATGTTTTTTTGAATTTTGTATTTTTCGTTTAGAGCAACTCATAAAAAAAAAATTCTAGATCAGAAAAATTAAAATTGGTCCTCTATTTTTGTAGAGAAATTAATTAAAAGGTGTAAAAACGTGATTTGAAAGAAAAAAAAATTTTTTTTAAAAAAGGTTAATTTTTTTTTTTAATTAATTTTTTTCAGTCGTTAGTGATTCCAGGCTAATAAAATAACCCTTGTGCCAACTTATTTTTGACTTGACGCTCAGCAATTCATTAAAATCATTTTATAGGCAGCGAAATTACCTGGGGACAAAATTTCTCCATGAATTATTTAGGACTTTCCCATTTTTAGGTCAAATTTATAAAGGCACGATTTCGTCTATATATTGCATAGGGTAATCGTGCCTAAAAATAAATATAGGTGTACATGAGGTAACTGATATAGTAAAAAATATATACGCATATAAGCCAGTCCCTACACCAGACAAGCTTATCTTTTTTTTAAATTACATTTTAGGGGTGTGCGGTCTTGAATTTTTTCGGGTCGGGTCAGTTCGGTCTTCGGTTATACCCGAAAAGTTTCATAGGTCCGAAGGTACAGTTTTTTCATCTTAAATTTCCCTGGCATTACGAATCCATGAATATTTTTTCAATCACACTTAAAAAAGAGAAAAAAAAGTTAAAAAAAGCTTACTAGAAAAAAATTATAATTTTTATAACCTACAAGTAATTATTTACTTATTCATGTAAATTAAACAAGAAAATAAATAATTTGTACTCTTTTTAAGATTCATACTTGTTATTATACTTACTGTTTTAAATTTGTGATTTTCTTAAAAAATAGTAATATATCCCAATTTATATTTTTACAAAAATATTAATAAAAAAGTAATTAATTTGTATTCAAAAATTTTGAAGAAACTATTTTTCTAAGAACTAATACTTGAGTTACCTTAAAAAATAATTATACAAAAGGTATATTAAATTTTTTTAAATGTTATAAAAATTATTAGCTTAAAGGCCTCGCTACGCTCGGCAAATTATAACAATATTTCTGGACAATATGACATTGGTGTGCATATGGAGTCCCTGGCAGAGTCTAATTTTGATTTTTTTTTCATTTTCTTGTTCAAACATACGGGCAACTACCTACTCGAAACAGGTATTGTTATGGAATTAGGATTAAAATGCCTTGGCACATATTATACAACGTGACCACGAAATCATGGAGTTGTGATTATAAGCCAAAGTGTAGGTAGAAAAAGCGAAAAATAAATTACGGGATTTTAATGATTTTATGTGTTCTCTCGATTGGTAAGTTCAAAATTTTGGTACGGCTTACCAGTTTTCCAGAAAAAGAAAAATTTTCACCTAAAAAACGAAAAGGGTCAATTTTTTTTATTAATATTTTAAGAAATGCATAAAAAATAATATTCCACCGATTAGTTTTAATTAATATTGCATATTTTTTTAAATATATCAAATTAAAGTTTCAAATTTTTAATCATTTTTGAAAATGGTAATATTACCTTCTGAAAGGTAAGCCGGCTAAGTTCAGACGATATATCATATAGGTTAGTAGGATTTAAAAAATAAATAAACTATAGAGCACTATAGTTTTTCTGCTACTCTAATTCTCGATAACCGAATAAGGAAGATATTTCGAGGTTATTTATTTATTTGTATTTTTTATTAATTATAATTGTATAATAGTTTATTTAATTAAATGAGCGCATAAAGGAATATTTTTTCTGCAAATGAAATCATGTTTTCTCACATTATTTTGTAAATTAAAAGATCCTAACCTACCAAATAATTATACAGCAACAAAAATTTTTGCAAGCAAATTTATTAAATTGAACTTAGATACCAGGAAATAAATTAACAATTATGTACAAATATCTATTTATTTAATAAGACTATCTGCTAAGAAATTATAAATTTATTGTGAGGAATTATAAATTTATTTTTCAATTTGCGATTGGCTATGGCAAAAGTTGGGAAAGAGCCAATAAACAAGCCAATGGCAGTTAAGTTTAAGTTTAAATTTCTTTTATTAGGCACTTTTGATACCAAATATTTATGGAAAGATTAAAATAAAATAATTTTAGTACCCAAAGAGAAACGCCTTAAAAGAGTGTAGTTTTATGTTCAAGTTTCATGATCAAGCTTGCTGATCAACTTCTCTGATTGCCCCGAGCATTAAACTTGCATATATCTTCTTGCTAAGCATTAAGGAAATCCTGTCAGGAACTTCCTGAATGCTAAGCAAACAGGATTTCCAGAATGCTTTGCAATCAGGCTTTTTCTCAATGCTTAGCAATCAGGGTTTTCCTCAATGCTTAGCAATCAGGAATTTCCTCAATGCTTAGCAATCAGGATTTCCTTAATGCTTAGCAATCAGGATTTCCTGAATGCTTAGCAATCAGGGTTTTCCTCAATGCTTAGCAATCAGGATTTCCTGAATGCTTAGCAATCAGGGTTTTCCTCAATGCTTAGCAATCAGAAATTTCCTGAATGCTTAGCAAACAGGATTTCCTGAATGCTTAGCAATCAGGGTTTTCCTCAATGCTTAGCAATCAGAAATTTCCTGAATACTTAGCAAACAGGATTTCCTGAATGCTTAGCAATCAGGCTTTTTCTCAATGCTTAGCAATTAGGGATTTCCTGAATGCTTAGCAAACAGGATTTCCTGAATGCTTAGCAATCTTGAATTTCCTAAATGCTTAGCAAACAGGATTTCCTTAATGCTTAGCAATCAGGATTTCCTGAATGCTTAGCAAACAGTATTTCCTGAATTCTTAGCAATCAGGGTTTTCCTCAATGCTTAGCAATCAGGATTTCCTGAATGCTTAGCAATCAGGCTTTTCCTCAATGCTTAGCAATTAGGGATTTCCTGAATGCTTAGCAAACAGGATTTCCTGAATGCTTAGCAGTAGGGATTTTTTGAATGCTTAGCAAGCAGGGTTCTCCTGAATGCTTAGCAAGAAGGTATACGCAAGCTTAATGCACGGGGCAATTAGAGCAGTTGGTCGATTGTAGTTTCTCGATCGGAGCTTAGCAATCTGAGTTTCTCGATCGGTTACGTCGCGCAAAAGTTAATATCCTTTGGGTGATTCTACCAACTCCATAAAATCGGGGTCATAACTGCAAGCTAGCCGCAACGCAATGAACGTAAACTTGATCAGCAATCTTGATCATGAAACTTTAACATGAAACTACCCCCTTTTAAGGCGTTTCTCTTTGGGTACTAAAATTATTTTATTTTAATCTTTCAATAAATAGTCGGTATCAAAAGTGCCTAATAAAAGAAACTTAAACTTAAACTTAACTGCGATTGGCTTGTTTATTGGCTCTTTTCCAACTTTTACCATAGCCAATCGCAAATTGAAAAATAAATTTATAATTCCTCACAATAAATTTATAATTTCTTAGCAGATAGTCTTATTAAATAAATAGATATTTGTACATAATTGTTAATTTATTTCCTGGTATCTAAGTTCAATTTAATAAATTTGCTTGCAAAAATTTTTGTTGCTGTATAATTATTTGGTAGGTTAGGATCTTTTAATTTACAAAATAATGTGAGAAATCATGATTTCATTTGCAGAAAAAATATTCCTTTACGCGCTCATTTAATTAAATAAACTATTATACAATCATAATTAATAAAAAATACAAATAAATAAATAACCTCGAAATATCTTCCTTATGCGGTTATCGAGAATTAGAGTAGCAGAAAACCTATAGTGCTCTATAGTTTATTTATTTTTTAAATCCTACTAACCTATATGATATATCGTCTGAACTTAGCCGGCTTACCTTTCAGAAGGTAATATTACCATTTTCAAAAATGATTAAAAATTTTAAACTTTAATATGAGATATTTTAAAAAATATGCAATATTAATTAAAACTAATCGGTGGAATATTATTTTTTATGCATTTTTAAAAATATTAATAAAAAAAATTGACCCTTTTCGTTTTTTTTTGGTGAAAATTTTTCTTTTTCTGGAAAACTGGTAAGCCGTACCAAAATTTTGAACTTACCAATCGAAAGAACACATAAAATCATTAAAATCCCATAGTTTATTTTTCGCTTTTTCTACCTACACTTTGGCTTATAATCACAACTCCATGATTTCGTGGTCACGTTGTATAATAAAACCTCCTTTTTTATCCTTTAAAATAACTACCAACTCGGCCAGGTATTTACAAATCGTAACTTTATTAAATAAATTAAAAAATAAAATATGTTACTATTTTAATTAATAACATTTGTCAAAAAAAATTGTTTTAAGATTTTTTCAAAAAACGCAATTTAAGGGTGGACTTTATCCACTAGTTTACGCTGCAACTCTCGCAATGAAAATACTTCTCCAAATATTTTAAAGTTATATTACGTTTCCAACACTACATCCACTGTCACGTGAACCATTTGGGTCAAAATGAACAAAGTACACCTTTCAGGCCAATATGGAACCATCTTCACAATACTACAATCACTCTACGGGGGTTGGCGCGCGAAGCGTAAAATAAATTTATAAAAAATTATGTGGTGTACGTGAGTTATAAAATGCAATTTCGGTTACATCATATAATTTTTATATATTTTAGTAATAAAATTGATGATGAGTAACCAGTTATCAGATTGCTTCATTATTAGAAAGATGAAAAATTTGAAAAATTTGTATCTTTCTTCAAAGTAATATTTAACAACTTCAAAAAATAAATTTGTCTGATAGAAGTAGAGTTCTGTTCACCACAAGATTTGATTTTTCAGTAAAGCATTGTTATTGTGAATTGATTAGTTATTAAACCAGACTTCACACCAATAATAATTATAGTGCTACTTTATTCATGTAAATAATAAACTAACGCTGAATTCAAAACTAGAATTATTCACCGTGATTGGTTTTGGCTTATAATTCAAGCAGTTAATAGAATTTGAGCTTTGCTAAAGTTGTAAGCGTAAGTAGTAATTTTTTCAAAAATTTATTTATTGCAAAGTTTATTTAGATAGTACATTTTGGAGTTAACTTGATTTGATATTTCAATCAAAAAATTCATTTTAAAAGTTAGCAAAATGCTCAAAAACTCAAGTGGGTGTTCTTATGCTTTTTAGTTCTAAAGTTCTATCTAATTTTTTTATATTTTCTTATTTTCTTAATTTTAAAACCAAAAAATATTAATTTTTTCAATAAAAATCGCTTGAATTTTTAATTATACCGGGAGAATTCAGGCGTTGGCGTTGTTTAGTAAATGATTCATAAAAATTTATATCAATTAATTATCTTTGAAGCGACCGTTTTTTTTAATCAAGTTAACTTTTTTTTTCTTTTAGTTGAAAAACTTCATCCAGTGAGTCATCAAGGTATCAAGTTTTCAAGAATTCAATTTTTTAATCTTATATCACACTTTTTTGAAGACAGTTAAATTTGAAAAGATTAATTTTGAAAGCTATATTTATTAGTCATAATAAATAATCTGCTCGACTTAAAATTAATTAAGATAAAAATGTCTATCAAATGGTTGATAAATTTAATACTATTAACAATCTTATTGACACAGATTAATTGTTATATATTACGACAAATACTAAAACGAAACAAACTCGCAGAATTCAAAAATATATTAGAACCAATAGTATCAAATGACCAAAATCTAATTGATAATAAATTTATCAAACCTTATACAACTTATGCAACAAATGTTAATACAAAACTCGTAGAATTCAAAAATAAATTAGAACCAATATATAATTTAGTATCAAATGACAAAAAATTAATTGATAATAAATTTATCAAACCTTACAATAATTATGCAACTAATGTTCATACAAAACTCAATACTGCATTAAAACCAATGTATAATTCAGTACCAAAGGACGAAAAATTGATCAAACCTCCTACTAATTATGCAACAAATGTTAATACAACAATCTTATTAACACAGATTAAGTGTAGTAGATTTCTAAAACTAAAAAAACTCATAGAATTCAAAAATAAATTAGAACCAATATATAATTCAGTATCAAATGACAAAAAATTAATTGATAATAGATTTATCAAGCCTTATACTATTTATGCAACAAATCTTGTTAATGAATATTATGATTATTTGATAAATTGTGATATATCATATGGTAAAGCAGCAAAAGATGTTGTTAATAATAAGGGTCCATTTGCAGAATTGGCAAATATACATTTAAGGCATACTGCTAAAAAAGAACTTAATTTAGTTGAAAAGTATGATTTAAATAATTTAGTATTTCATGCACGTATTGAATTAGCATTTAATGATATTTTATTTAGATTAAATAACAAAAATAATAATTTTAATATTAATTACAAACATATTGCTGATTATCATTATAAAGTATTTGAATCGTATAAGTTAAGCAAATATGCATGGGGTGGTACGTTATTCGAAGAATTTGCTGGTAGTGGTTCATGGATGAAAATTGGTGGTTATGATAAAAATGTTAACCTTGATAAAACTAATTTAATTAAATCAATTGCTTATGATAAAGATATTAATGGTGTTAATGCTAGAACTGCATTAGAGTCGTTGGGACATATACCATTAAATCATTTTGGTGTTTCAATTCGTGCATTAATTTCAATGTTTCGTTTTTCTGCTGAAACATCATATAAAAAGATGAAAAGTTAAAAAATAAAATTTTTAAATCTGATAAGTATTAGAGTTTTTAAAGAATTACTTTAAGTTATTTGTGTATACTTATTGTAAATATGTTATTTATTATAGTTTAAAGAGAGAAAAAAAGGATAAATACTATTTATTAGAAAACATGTTTTTCAAGTTTTATTTTACCAAAACCTGTACACTGAAAATAAAATTGGCTTTTGGGTAGTGGAATTATTTTTTCACTGAAGTGATTCAAAATGGGCTGAAACGCAAAGAAGACATTAAAAAATTTTTTTTCGCTTATTTAGGATAAACGCTCAACGTACAAAGAAAAAGAAAATTATTTTAAAAGAAAGCAACAAATTTTTTTAAAATTTTCTTTACGTTTTAAGTCATTTAAAATCGTTTTAGCAAGAAAAAAAATTAGCTTCAAGTGACCGCAAGTGGAATTTTTTCGCAAACAGCAAACGGATTTTTTCTCGGTTTAGAGTCCAGCAATTAGAAATTTAAAATCGAAGCTTGAAAACTCGAGCTTTTCAACCGAATTTTAAGCCAACGTTGTAACAATTTACTTGAAAAATTACCTTAAGTACACGCTAGCTAGGCTAATTTGCAAGCAGTTATTTAAATCAACAAAAACAGAATTTAAGGAAGCTTAAATTTTATTCCCTTCACGTTTTTTTAACTTTTATTTGAGAAAAAAAAATTAGGATTGTGGAAATTAAAAAATAGTGAATTCTATTTAAATAAAATTCCGAAAAAAAATATTCTGTTGACTTTGACTATAAATCCCAAGATAACTAGCTGTTATAGCTAATCACCTTTGTCTTATCATTTTACTCATACATTTATGGTTCGTTATTACTGTTATCAAGAGGAAATAGGGGGTAAATTAAGATGAAACAGAGTCAAACATAAAAAAAATTCAATATTAATTTTCAAATAATAACTAAAATTTTCCAAGTATGGAATGTATTGAGTGTTAAAAAACAATATTAAAAAAACTTACTTTTATCAAACATTCAGGAAAAGTATTTTTAACTTAACTATTTAATGCGTGTTTATTTGCGTACAATATATATGACAAAATAATAAATAGAAAGAAAAATTCAAATCTTATAATTGACGACTTTAAGCAATTTATGATAAAATAGAAATCTATCCATGTATAAAACTTCTTTAAAAAATTTTTTTTATTTTATTACATTTAGAGCCTTTTTCTTATTCCATACGCGTGGCGAACTGAAATTTTATAAATTTTACAATTTTTTATACCGCATGAAATAAAAATGTGTTTTCAATGTACTTTTACATATTGGCAAAAAAAATATTCTAACGCTGCAGGCGGTTATTAAGAGGACGCCGGAGTTTGGCGTAACTGACGCGTCACAAGTACAGTTTTTCTCGATTTTTTGTATTAATAAAAAAATTGGATAATTATTTATAAAAAAAACGCTTCGTACCGAGCTGTAACATACGATTACCTAAAATTTGAGGCAAAAAAAAATTTTAGGTAATCGTATGTTACAGCTCGGTACGAAGCGTTTTTTTTTAAAATAATTATCCAATTTTTTTATTAATACAAAAAACTGTACTTGTGACGCGTCAGTTACGCAAACTCCGGTCGCCTCTTAAAGAACTAATTTTTTTCGTGAGAAATTTACAAGGTTCTACTAGAAAAATGTGTAGAATTTTCTCACTAGAATTTCAATACTGAGTATCAAGTCCAATCTAGTCTTCATGATCTAATAAACCGCTTGTCGTCGCCATTTTGGTACATCAGCGCTGATTTTGTCATTTCACGTTATTTTTTTGCCAATACATACATTTTGAAAATATTTAATAAAAATAAAATAAAATTGAGATTATCGAACACGTGCTGCAAAAATGATTAGTGTTTAATATAAAAATTATTTTTAAAATAATGAAATTTTGGTTTTATTAGTTGTGCTATTGATATTTTTATGTAAATTTTGAATTACTTCCGATAATAAAATAAGTAATTTGGCAAAACAAATATTTTAGTATTATAAGTGACTTTGGACTGACATACCTGGTAAGTAAATTTTAATCGTTCATAGAATCACTCAGACGCGTGTTATTTACTTTTATTCTGATTGGGAAAATTTTTTATCCTAAAGAATGCACAAGTTTTTGTCCTTACTATGAAATGCTGGTTACATCAGATGGATTTTATACTCTGAATGCCATAACCTCTTGTAAGACTCAATTTATCATGCTCAATAGTATAATATCGCAGGCTTCTATAAAATTTCCACAACAAAATTCTAAGAATTATTTTTTCAATCCGTTATATATATAAAATTTTGAAAATAGAAATAAAATATTATTGACTATCAAAATTTAATAAAAGTAATATCATTAATTAAATTTTTTTTTTTCTTTGCTTCAGAAAATACCACTCATTTTAAGAAGAGGACATACATCTGTGAAAATTCATTGCTCATAAGCTTTTGTCTACGAATATGGATAATGATGAACAAATATTTTTTAACGAAATAGAAAGCACAGAAGACTCTAACAATCAGAATGTTCAATCACATAACCCCATTCAAAAAACTTACGAATGCAATGTTTGCAAACTATTATTTAATCGTGAACAAATGTCTGATCATGAAAAAATTCACCCTATTAATAAGACTTACGAATCTGATGAATGTGACACAAGTTTTGAAAATTCAAAGAACCTTAATCGTCAAAAAAGAATTCACGCTGGTAAAAAAACTTACAAATGTGAAGAATGCGACAAAACCTTTAACAGGCCAAATTATCTTAAGAGACATAAAAAAATTCATGCTGATGAAAAGCCTTATAAGTGTGATATATGTGAAAAAGCATTTACTGAATTAAACTATCTTACCAGACATAAAAGAAACCATACCGGAGAAAAACCTTACAAATGTGAAGAGTGTGAAAAAAGTTTCAATTTTCCAAGTACTTTAAAAACTCATAAAAGAGTTCACGATGGTGACAAACCATATAAATGCGAAGAGTGTGACAAAAGCTTTAGCCAATCAAATAATCTTATAAATCATAAAAGAATTCACACAGGTGAAAGACCTTATAAATGTGAAGAATGTGACAAAAGCTTTCGCCAATCAAGTATCCTTATAAATCATAAAAGAATTCACACCGGTGAAAAACCTCATAAATGTGAAGAATGTGGCAAAACATTTGTTCAATCTAGTGATCTTAGGAAACATAAAAGAATTCACACAGGTGAAAAACCATATAAATGCGAAGAGTGTGACAAAAGCTTTAGCCAATTATCTAATCTTAGAAAACATAAAAGATACCATACCGGAGAAAAACCTTACAAATGTGAAGAGTGTGAAAAAAGTTTCATTTTTCAAAGTGATTTAAAAGCTCATAAAAGAGTTCACGTTGTTGTCAAACCGTATAAATGCGAAAAGTGTAACAAAAGCTTTAACCAATTATATAATCTTACAAGACATAAAAAAATTCACACTGTTGAAAAACCTTATAAATGTGACGTATGCGAAAAAAGATTCGATAAATTAATAAGTCTTATTATTCATAAAAGATATCACACTGGCAATAAAATTTATGAATGCAGTGAATGCAAACAGGTATTTAGTAAGTCAAGTCAATTAAAAAGTCATGAAACTAAATGTAAGAAAAATGGACAATAACAAAGTTAATGAAGACAAATTAATTACTTTGGATAATAATGCAGCAAGTGAGATAAACAAAGACGGGGTTAATTTTAAAACTGAAGATATCTTGGAAAACTTGAAAATTGAAACCTTAACTGACATCGAACAACATTGACCAGTAAAAATAGAATCTATTGAAGCAAATGAACCAGTCACGATTAACTCCAGAATTGCTCCATTCACATTGCCTCTAAATTTCAAAGAGACTGCAAACCAAATTTTGACTTCCTTAAGCGTTTTATTAAATATTTCCTAATTATTTTTTTTCTTATTTTTGATGACATTAATTGCTATTATTATTATTAAATTATTTTCTTTTAGTATCTTAGTTATGGCAAAATTTTGTTGTATTGTTGATATCGCGTGTAATGTAATCTTAGTTTTATGTTAATAAAGTAAAATTTTATTCAATAATAAATTGTTACTTACATTTTTGGATAACCAAAATATTTTATTTAGTCAATTATTTAGTTCGTTATGTTATGAACTCCAGAAATGCTCCATTCAACTTGCCTTCAGATTCAAAAAAAGTTCCGAATTGATTAAAATCATTTTGTTATTTGTTTGAGTTTTAAAATCGATTGATATTAAATGAAAAATAAATAAAATATTATTTTTCTAGCATAAAAATATTTATTTGAATCAAAAAATTTTTTGGTGTCAAAAAAAGTTTGGTGGCTTAGAAGATGAATTGTCTATTGGAATTATTTTTTTTTTTTTGCTTTGAAAACAATGCTTTTATTAAATTAAAGATTTCGAATTAATTAAAATCATTTTGTTCGAGTTTTAAAATCAATTGATATTAAATGAAAAATAAATAAAATACTATTTTTGCCCTTCCGGGCGTAAAACTCGTGCGTAAAGAATTTTCTGCACTCGTTTTACGCCTATGAGGGCAAAAAATATCGTAAGGCCCCATCTACAATAGCCGTAAAAGGGGGTCGCAACCGCAAGCGTGAGCTCAACGCAATGCGCAGAATCCAATTTTGGCTCCTGCGCAACTCCAAATACACAAAACCTTCTTTTGCGCATTGCGTTGCGCTCACGCTTGCGGTGCACCTCGGTTTTACGGTTTCTGTAGATGGGGCCTAAGCATCATGGGCGTAATACTTCAGACACTAGCGTGAACACATATCACTCGTGCCCAGCTTTGCCGAGCACTCGCGCTAGTGCTCATGCTAGTGCCAAAACTTTTACCCCCTTGATACTTAATATACTATTTTCTAGCACAAATAGCATATTTACGGCTCGAGTCCAAAAAAGTAAAGAATGGCCAAGGCGAGGCCGAGGATGGTAATCTGCGATTTGGGGCATTCTTTATTTATATACAAGGATCGTATAAAACTTTTCTGTGTCTGTGGCGAGAAAACGCGTTCCGGACGCGTAGCATCCGGGAAATACGTGCTTTCTGGCCGCAGACCAGAAAAATATTTATTTGAATCAAAAAATTTTCTACCCAAAGTCTACTCAACGTATTGTTAACCATTATTATGTTTAAATTTTATAAAATGTACGGCAGTTTTTATAATTATTTTTAAATTTTAAATACAAATTCATTCGCTGCCTGAAATCGCTATAATATATATTTTTTTAATTAATTTGAAAACAGCCTTTTTGGACAAAAATAAATCTTTTCGACTTATAACTCATATTTGATTCGATAATACAATCTGCATTTATTTTCACTTTTTATATTTTTCATTGAATTTTTTTTCACTATATATTTTGATAAAAATTTTGGTCAAAATAATTGATACAGTAAAAAAAAAGGTGAATTCAGATTCTCTTCCGAGACAGTGGCAGAACCGTATACTGAAGGACTCAGCTGTTTCAATCGGTGAAGCAGACTCCCCGGGTGGAAAATGCAACGCCTTTATTAAATCACGTTTACTGTTCATAACAAATATTAAAACTACAAATAAATTAAATAAATACTATTGACTGATCAAAAATAACCAAATTATTCTTGCCATTAAATTATATTGTATTATCTTATAAACTAAAATTTTTATATTTTTATATTTTTCTTTTTACTTTATTCATTAGCACATGTATATGGGCGATTATTTCTCAACCCGGCCACCCCCCTCTGTCCAAAAATGGTGGCAACTTAAAAAGATTTTGGTTTTCTCAAATTGACTGAAAAAGGGTCTAGTTTTTTATTCTCATTGGCCTTTTCAACTCTGTAAATCTACTGTGCCCATTTTAGGCACTGAGCGGCGGCAGGTCGTCATTTTAAAAACAGAAAAATTGAAATAAAAGTAGATTAACGGTAAGTTTTTTGAAATTTTTTTCTCTTAAAAGTTGTTATTTATTAAAACAAAGAAAATGAGACCATTTGCGTGGTAATTGGTTGATTTCTTAAAAAGTTTTGTAGGTGCTATGTAGTTTTTAAAAATGGGTTAAAAACGGCTACTTTGACTGATGATATCTCTGAACCTACATATCCAAAATAAAAAAGTTTTAGTGCAAAATGGTAGTCTTTTGATACATATTAAGTGTGCCAAGTATCAGGGGATTTGATTGAGTAGTTTCAGATTTAACAATTTTCGGGTACTAATTCTCTTTAAAAAATGGGTCAAAATTTGTTTCAGAATTACCCTTAAAATTGCTAAATCCGAAACTACTCGATCAAATCTTCTGATACTTGGCACACTTAATATGTATCAAAAGACTACCATTTTGCACTAAAACTTTTTTATTTTGGATATGTAGGTTCAGAGATATCATCAGTCAAAGTAGCCGTTTTTAACCTATTTTTAAAAACTACATAGCACCTAAAACTTTTTAAGAAATCAACCAATTACCACGCAAATGGTCTCATTTTCTTTGTTTTAATAAATAACAACTTTAAAGAGAAAAAATGTCAAAAAACTTACCGTTAATCTACTTTTATTTCAATTTTTCTGTTTTTAAAATGTCGACCTGCCGCCGCTCGGTGCCTAAAATGGGCACAGTAGCTTTACAGAGTTGAAAAGGCCAATGAGAATAAAAAACTAGACCCTTTTCCAGTCAATTAAAGAAAACCAAAATCTTTTTAAGTTGCCACCATTTTTGGACAGAGGGGGGTGGCCGGGTTGAGAAATAATCGCCCATATATAAAAGATTTACTTATTTATTCTAACAAATTGAAAGAGTGTACTATTTTTGTTTTACAAAGTAAAGATTATTATTATTATTATTATTAAATAAATGAAAAATAAGTTAAAAAAGGGCTGCCAAATTTTTTGCACTACGGTTCCTCAAGTAATAACAAAATATTCGAGTAAATGCCTAAGATCCAAATATTCTTGATAGTCTATTTCGTCTAATAAAGTATAATATAACTAAAAAAAAACTAATAATTATCTTTTTCTTAATATCGTCATTTATAAATTTCCGTAGACAAAATTAGGTACCACGTCCAAAAAGAAAAAAATTTAATGGTGTTTTTTTTTAAAGTTTTAGAAAAAATATTGAAAATAACTTTTTTGTGATCTTTCTAAAATTAATACTGCCATAAAAAAAAATTAGGTACTGCAGTTAAAAAGAAAAAAGTTTTTTTTATACACATTTAAAACTTTTTTCTTTTAATAATTTTATAACGGTTTTATGTTTACACATAAGAAGAGAAAATACTAGTTTAATTATCTTTGTTATATAAATAATATTCAAATTTCAATACCCAATTCTTTTTGTTTATTTTGGTATAAAAGTGAAAGTTGTCACAGTTCGTTCTATAAGTTGTTAGGTTTCGTTTAAATTATTAAAAACAATTATCAAAAGAAAAAAGTTCAAAAAGTGTATAAAAATCAGTAATTAATTGATCTTTGTAATTAAGAATTAAGATCTGAATTAAGACCTGATGATGGTATAAATTTAGTTATAAATAACAGCTATTCAAGATAAATTTTATTGGTATTTTTATTTTCAGTACATTTTTTAATAATTATTCATTAGTAGTTATCAATAATGTGTTTTTATTTTTGCTTAAAAAGTAAAGGAATTGTTTCTAAGAAATAACTTGTCCAGTCCTAAATTTACTCTTTTTTCTTATATTTCCAAATATAAATTGCCTAGATTTTTATTACTCTAATGAATAATAGGTTGCTTTAAATTGGTAGAACAATATTAAGTTTTTTATTTATTAAATTAGGGGCATTGAATCGTTATTATTGGTTAATTGTGCTACGGAATAAAATTTTTGCAGAAAATATTTGCTTTTTTCACATTGTTCATCAAGAAATGTGATTTATTAAAATTACACATTTGATTTATTTCCAATATGGTAGGGAAATTAATTTTCGTGTAATACTCGCAGAAGATTCTGCTATTACCTTAATTAATTTAAGTTACATGATGCGATGAATTTGATAATTTTTGTAACCTGCTTATTTTAACCTGTTATATAATCTAGACACCGAACTAAACATCAGGTTCCTATTCAATATCTTTAACAAACATCAAAGAATTTTTTTTCAACCATAAAATATTATTCATTAAAAATTACCCAAATTATTTATTGGCCATATAAAATTTAATAAAATAATCATTAAATTAAAATTTTTTCTTTCTAGTGGGTCGAAAACACTTTTTTCGACCCGCAACGAGATCGAAAAAAACGCGTTTTCTCCCCACTGAGAAAGAAAAATTTCGTTTTGTCCATGGGAGTAAGAAAAGAATGCCCCAGATTGCAGTTTACCATCCCCGGCTTCGCCTATTAATTACCGTGCGATCTGGTCCATTTTCTTTTATATTTGCTCCTTTGGTTAAAAATGTACTATTTTGTTTGTTTCAGATTATATCAACATTTTAAAAAGAAGATTTTAGTATCTATGAAAATTTGTTGCCTGAAATTTTAATGGACAGTATGGATAATAATAAAAAAGCGATTTTTAACAAAATTGAAAGCACAGAAGACTCTAATCATCGGAATGCAGAATCTCATAATTCCATTGAAAAAACTAACGAATGCAATCGTAAACAAACGTTTGACAATGAAAAAGTTGACTCTAGTATAAAAACTTCGAAATGTCAGGAATGTGGAAAAACTTTTGGTAGGTCATATGAGCTTAATAGGCATAGAAGAATTCACACTGGTGAAAAGCCTTATAAATGTGAAGAATGTGACAAAACCTTTGCTGATTCAAGTATTCTTACGAAACATAAAAGAATTCACACAGGTGAAAGACCTTATAAATGTGAAGAATGTGGCAAAACCTTTAGTATTCAAAGTAATCTTAAAGTACATAAAAGAATTCACACTGGAGAAAAACCTTATAAATGCGAAAAATGCGGTAAATTCTTTAGTAATTCAAGTTATCTTATACGACATAATAGAATTCACACCGGAGAAAAGCCGTATAAATGTGAAGAATGTGGCAAAACTTTTGTTAGTTCAAGTGATCTTATGAAACACAAAAGAATTCACACTGGTGAAATGCCTTATAAATGTGAAGATTGCGGAAAATCCTTTATGTATTCAAGTTTTTTCATAATACATAAAAGAATTCACACTGGAGAAAAACCTTTTGAATGTAAAGAATGCGGCAAAAATTTTAAACAATCAAGTGAACTTTCTATTCATAAGAGAAGTCACACAGGTGAAAAACCTTACAAATGTGAGGAATGCGGAAAATTCTTTAGTACAGCAAGTTATATTAAAATACATAAAAAAATTCACACTGGAGAAAAACCTTTTGAATGTAAAGAATGCGGCAAAAATTTTAAACATTCAAGTGAACTTTCTATTCATAAGAGAATTCACACAGGTGAAAGACCTTATAAATGTAATGTATGTGAAAAAAGTTTCAACCAATCAGGTGAACTTACTAATCACAAGAAAATTCACAACGGTGAAAATCCTTATAAATGCGAAAAAAGCTGCTAGTCTTTTAGAGATCGAAGTAATTTAAGAAGATATAAAAAGAGTAAATGTAAAAAAAATGATTCAGGTTTATTAAAAAGTATGAAAACCTATCCAGACTTTGAATCATACAATAATAAAGAAGTTAAAAAAACTTTAATTACTTTACATAATAATGAAACAAGCGAGAAAAACAAGGACTGGGTTAGCGAAAAAACTGAAGATATCTTGGAGAATATTAAAATCGAAACTGAAATTGACATCGAAGAACATTGGCCAATTAAAACAGAATCTATTGAAGCAAATGAACCAGCCACTATTAATTCCAAAAATGCTCCATTTCATTTGCTTCGAGATTTGAAAGAAATTATAAATGAAAATTTTCCTTATTTTAAGCAAGAGCCCAATGACTCAGAAGATAAATCGTCTACTGCAAACAAGTCATATTTTTTTTGCTAAGAAAATAATTTTTTAATTTAATGCTTCCAATTATTTTCTTTTTGTATAGAGACCTATCTTAATCATGCTAAAAATTTTTTTGGATTCGTAATATCTCAACTAATATCAAATTATTTATCAGTAAATTATTACTTACATTTTTGACTATTGATTGCACTTAAGACTGTTATAATTTTGTCTTTGAATTTAAAATATTTTATTTAACCCAACTATTTAATTCTTAAGTATGTGTAACAGTAGCTACGAAGTAAATTATGCCTATGTCGTTTAAAATTAAAATTCTTTATAATGTACAAGAACTAAAATGGTTATCAATAAAATTAATAAAAAATAAAACAGTTAAAAATAAATTTAGAAGGTATTATCTTTTTTAGATGTTTTTTTAAGGACTCCTAAATTATCAATGCTTCAGATGGCTAGGATTCCTGGCTCTCACCCAGGCGGCCCGGGTTCGATTCCCGGTATTGGAATTATTCCTAACTATTAATTTTAGATAAATCGTTATACTCGATAACTTAAATCTAATAATTAATTTTTTGAAAATTTTTGTCAAAATTTTTGCCACTAAAAATATAAAAAACAACAAATTTTTTTTTCTTTTTGGACATTTACGTCACTTTATTCTATCAAAGTTCTAATATCTATAGAAAAATCATTTTTACTAATTTTTTTGGATGTAATATGTAATTATTTAAAATTTTTTTTTATCAAAAATTTTTATTTGTAATAATGTACTACACGGTCAAAATAAATCACACTTGAATACAGTGACCAAAATTTTTTTCATAGTTCTTTACAGTTCCGTAATATGAATTAAGAATTTTGATGATTTGTCACCGTTAAATAGAGTGATGCACTTCTGAAAAACAATGATACTCGTCGTAACTTACTATGCTAAAAATCACCGTTTTTTATGATGACGGTCTTACTTTATTAATGTTATGGAACTATAAAAATCTATGATTTAGTCACCGATTTTAAGAGTGACAAGAATCCCCGTATTTAAGTGTGATTTTGTTTTGACCGTGTAATATTTAAATCTAATTATAAATTTTCAAAACGAGGTGGGGATTAAAAAGTTAAATTTAATTTTAAGTAACGAAGTATACAACCTCCAATATGGTCTATAATAATTAATTTTATTTTATATACATATATACATATCCATTAAATGGACTTTGAAAATAGTATAATAAATGATATATACATAGTCAAGTATAAAAAGTTAATTATAAAAATGGATGTTATTTTGGAAAATTTTGAGTTAAAAAAGATTTTGATTTTAATTTATGAAAATTTAAAGATTTTAATTTTGAAAAATTTTAATATAAAAAAATTTAAAAAATTTAAAAATTTTTGTGAAAATTTAAAAAATTTAAAAAATTTTTGTGAAAATTCATTGATCTGCCATTCTTCTTACCAGAATTTTTGATGACTGATTTAAGATGTTGTAGCTGCATATTTCTTCCAATTTCATGAATTTTTTTGAACTGATGCCTAGTTTTGATAGTATATTCTTTGCCTTCAAGTATTGCTGTGTTTCTAGTATCTCACCTAGTGCTCCAAATACTAATATTGCCAAGTCAGTTGGTTTGTTGTAATGATGGCTTATTTCTTCTATCAAGTTGGTGTCTCTGTGGACCTCTTTATAGTTGTTTTTGGTGATTTGTATTTTGGAGTTAGTTGAGTATCTGACTTCTTTTATTTGCTCTTGAAGTGTTATATTTTGTAGGTGTGCTATCGAAACTTCTATAATATAGATTTGGTTTGGGTTTGTTAATTCAATAACTATATCGGGTTTATTGTGATAAACCGGTATATCTGTTTTGAATTTAACACCCGCTTTAATTTTGACTTGTCGTTCTTTCCATTGATATTGTGCTATGAGAGAGGCTTTACTATATTGTAATTGAGCAATGATGTCTGTTGGAGCCTCTGTGTTATACAGTATAGTTTTTATAATCCAGTAAACTACTAGATCATGTCTAGCTGTTTTTTGTGGTGATGGGCAGGCAGATATAACGTGGTATGCTGTTTCTTTGTTAGGACATCCCTTTCTGCAATTACCATTATTGGGTCCTGATCCTCTTAGTCTTATTAGTTGTTCTTCAGCTGCCTGTCTTGCCATTCTTGCTTGCCAATCTTGTAGTCT
Source organism: Anagrus nilaparvatae (assembly GCA_022575985.1). Taxonomy (NCBI): domain Eukaryota; kingdom Metazoa; phylum Arthropoda; class Insecta; order Hymenoptera; family Mymaridae; genus Anagrus; species Anagrus nilaparvatae. The sequence goes on from JAKSXM010000165.1 coordinate 9,790,580, forward strand.
AAAATTTGATAATGCTGGAAATTTTATGTTAGGATGTTCTTTTGTAACTAGTCTTGCATAGTGGAATGATACTTCCCATTCTCTTATAAGTAGTTTTTGCTGTTTTGCTTCCACCATTTGTATGATGTTTTTTATGTACTGACTTATTTTTTCATGTTCTCCCATTTCATTTATATCAATGGCATATAGATGTAAGATATATTTACCATCTGATATTGGGTTTCTCCATTCTTTTTTCTCAAGTTTACAATATCTATTTTTTGCATCTTGCATTTCTGGATGATTTATTAGGTATAGATATTTTCTAACATAGTATGCTTCTGTTGAATATCTAATAGATTTTAGCCCAAATCCACTAAATGATGTTGGTATGTATGTTATTGACCTTGAGTTAGTTTTACCAATGATTTTATTATCTACTAGGAGTTTTCTTATTACCTTGTCCAGATCTGAACATCTTTTAAGTGTAGATGGTCTGGATTCATTTGGAAATAGATTACCCGTTATGTAGACAGCAGCTGGTATGATGGTAGTATTATATAATTTTATTTTTTGATCTGGTGACAAATCTGATTTAAAGATTTCTTCAGCTTTGTTGGTGATTTTTTCTTCTAAGTTATCTAGGTTAATTTTTGTGTCATGTTCTTTTTGATATAGACCTAGATATTTGTATTGTTCTCTGACAACTGGTAGAAAGGGAAGTTCCTGTTCTTCAGGAGATTGATTATCTTCTAAGTCTTTGGAATAGATTCCACATTTATTGATGTTGATTTTTAGTCCTACTTCTTGTGCTAGCTGTATCATTGTTGTTGTTGTTTCATCTGCAGCTTTTTTTGTTGGTACATGTACTTTGATGTCATCTGCAAAGGCTGCAATGTGAAGTTTACCTTTTGTAGATTTTGATAGTTTAGGGTCTTCTATTAGGCCATTTATTATACTAGCTGTTATAAGATTGAATAGTAGTGAGCTCATTGAGTCACCCTGTAGGATACCTTTCTTGATTTTAATTAGTTCAGTGGTTTGTTTACCAATGAAGATGTTTACTGACCAGTTTTTAATTATATTTGTCAAAGTATTTTTTATATTTTTGTGTAGCGGTAATGCTTTTAATAGTCTGATTAGTTGTATTTGAGATACTGAGTCAAAGGCTTTTTGGAAATCAAACCACATAGAATAATTTTTTTTATTATTCATTCTTGCTGTTTGGGTTATTGACTTGTCCCATAGTGTGCCTTGAATTGTGCCCCATATTCCTCTTCTAGCCAGTTGATTTGTTGGTATCAACCATGTTGGTAAAAATTGCAACATAATTTCTGTTATTGTGGCAGTCATGATCTTGTAGTCAGTGTTTAAGAGGCTTAATGGTCTATAATTTTTTGGGTCTGATGGATCAGACGATTTGTAAATAAGTACAATTTTACCACTTACATCCTTAGTTGTTATTTTTTGTATACCTTGTATTATTTCTTTGATGAATTTAATTAAGTATTTTTTAGCAGTTGGTAATGCTTTGTATATGCCCAGTGGAATGCCATCTGGGCCAGGTGCTTTCCAAGGTGATGCTTTTTTTATGACTATTTCTATTTTTGATTCAATTAATTCTGTTTTTATTTGTGAATTTTGATTTTGTTGGTCTTGTTCTATTTTCTTTATTTTTTTAATCCACTTGTCAAAATATATTGAGTCAATGTGTTCTTTTTCTGGAGTATAGGATTGTTTATAAAATTCCAGAGTTTTATCATAGTCTGGTATTTTTTGTTGTTCTCTATTACTTTGAATAGTTTTTAAAGATGGTTTTTCTATGAATTTCTCTCTGATACCATGTGATTTTGCAACACTTTTTTGAAATTCACTTTTTTTCATTAATAATTGTAAAGTTTCTTGTTGTAGTTTTATATGATTGCTAGGTGTTCTATTTAATTTTTTTAGTTTATGAGCCAATATATAGAATTTTTTATTTAATTTTTGATTTTTTTTGATTGTGATAAATTGCTTTGCTAATTCCAAATCCTTTTTTATTCTATTGATTTTTTTGTCTGTAAATGTATAATTAGGTGGTTTAATGTGTTTGATATTTGCATGGTGTGATAATATTTTGCCAGCAGCGTATATTGCTGCTTTGATGTGTGTTCTGGTTTTATTTGCATTCCTATTTTTATCTATTATTTTTTGTATTTTATTATGTAATAATTGATCTATTGTACTTACAATTTGCTGGTTATATTTTATAGGTAGTGATTTTATTTTCTTTTTAAATTTTTTGTTGATATTATTACCGTATATTGAATTAAATTTTCTTTTTAATTCCAGTGGTATTTGTATATCATTTTTATTTGTTGTTGTTATTGCGCTTTGTTGTTGTTGATATTCAAGTGGTAAAACAGGAACATTTTGATTTGATGTATCAGCGGGAATATACAAGTGTTCTTCTATTATTGGCACGTTTTCTACTGTTATCGATGTGTTTACTTCTATCGGCACGTTTTCTTCTGCTACAGTTTGATTCACTGTGTTATTGTTATTAATGTCGTCATTTCCCTGTAGCTCCGATATTATGTCATCTATTGGTGCTGTTTTGTAATATACTTGTGGATATTTTTTTCTCAGTAATAACATTATGCCTTTTTGTGATCTACCTGGAAATTCATGAATGATATTTTCTATTCTACTTGTAATAGTTTTACCATTTTCAGCATCATATAATTTGATTAGCTTTATAATTTCTTCGTTTGTCCATGGTTCGGCTGTTTTTTTACGGTTTTGTGTAATGTTACCTTGGACTTCATTTAATACATCTCTCCTATCGATTTTTCGAAGTTCAATAGCCTTTTTTTTTATGGCATCTTTAGATCTTGGTGTACCTGTGGTTGATATTATATTTTCTTGTATTAATTGGATATCTTGATTATTTAATATGTATGAATTTTCACTGAGATATGTTCTTAGAATGTTTATTTCTTCGGCCTTCCAAGTGGCCATGTTGGATTGGTAATTTAATTTTAACTTTTTGCACTTAATTATGCACCAAACACTATAAATTTATAGAAATTTTAATAAATAAACTTATTTAGTATTTGTTAAAAACCTCTTAAAAACCTGGTCTAGTGGCTAGGATTCCTGGCTTTCACCCAGGCGGCCCGGGTTCGATTCCCGGTATTGGAATTATTTTTTTTTTTTTTTTTTTTTTTTTAATTAATTTTTTTTTTTATTAATTTATTAATTAATTAATTTATTAATTTTTTTTTTAAACTAAATTATTGTTTTTTTGGGTCTACCCGGAACCTACACATTTCGATGCACATTTATTTTCTTACACATTTTCTTGCACGAAAAAAATATTACACATTAAATTAATTAACAAAATAAATCTTACACAAGTGTAGAAAAATTAATAATTAAATATTTTATATATTTGAATTGTAAAAAAATATGAAAATTATAAAAATATATAAAATATTTAATTATTAATTTTCCTACACTTGTGTAAGATTTATTTTGTTAATTAATTTAATGTGTAATTTTTTTGTGCAAGAAAATGTGCAAGATCGAAATGTTCTGGGTAGACCCGTTTTTTTTTTTATTTTATTTGATTAAAAAAAAAAAAAAAAAAATAATAAATAACGGAGTCGGGAATTCATCGAATTCGATTAGAATTCGAAAAATGTCACCTTCATGGAATTTTAATCGAACTCGATATATTGTTTATTCGAATTCGAGTAATATTCCATTTTCAAAAAAAATTTACCTCCTCTCCTATATTACTGTACAAATAATTCAAATTTATAATTAAAAAAAAATAAAGTAAATTAAAAAAAAAAATATATATGTATTGTATATATTTGTAAAATATATGTATATAAATAAATATATATGACAGTTAATAATAAATTTTTATTACTCGATTGTAATTTTTAAACAATTATATTTTTTGTTGGCCTTTTTTCGAGTACATACTATCAAATAAATTTACAAATTCATCACCCTAACTTAGTTTTGATTAGTTGCTGTAATGATATTTTTATTTATATTTTGAATCGCATTCCAAAATATAAGTAATCCACCAAAACAAATAGTTTAGTATTAAAAGCGACTTTGGACAGGCAGTACCTTGTAAGTATGTATTAATTATTCATATAGGGAAATATTTTTAAATTATCCTATAGTATGCAAAAGTTTTTGTCCTTACTATGAAATGTTGGTTACATGAGATGGATTTGATAAATTTTATAGCCTGAATGTCGTAACCTCTTGTAAGACTAAATTTATCATGCCCTATAATATCTTAGGCTTCTTTTAAATTTCCTTAATAAGATTTTGAGAATCATATATTTAACCCTTTGAGCATAATTTGCAAAAAATTCAATAATGGTAATAATTATAATAATTATTAAATTAAAAATTTTGTTTTCTTTCTTACAGAATATGCCACTCGTTTTAAAATTAGGAGTTAATTATCCTTAAAAATTTAGTGAAATACTACACTGAGAAAAATATATAATCGTGGCAATGATACCATTTAATCATATTTGTACGATTATACATGTAGTCACCCTGATGATATTATATCATCAGGACAATAATATTCTGTAATCGTGATAATTATATACATATCTTTGGGGCAGATATACATATAATCCTCCTGATGATATCATGTAATCAAGGCAATTATATTTAATTTTATTGTTTTTTTTTTCAAAATATTTATTTTTTCGGTATATGAAGAATCTCACACATATTTAATTGTGTATTTTTACCTAATTTTTTATAAGTTCTTTTAAGAATTTTTAAAGATTTGAATTTTTATTATTTTTATCTTTGGTAATTTTTTTAATTTTTTTTTCGTTTGCACACGCTTTCGTTCGACGAAATTACAACGTTATATAATTTTTATATTGATGAATTTATAGTTAATTATGCCTATTTCTATTAAAATTAAAATTTTTGTTAATGTACAAGAACTAAAATGGTTATCAATAAAATTAATAATAAATCAATTGAAAATAAATTTTGAAGGTATTATCTTTTTTCCCTGTTTTTCTAAAAACTCCTAAATTATCAGCGGTACATATACACGTGGGTTTGTATGTGTTTGTTGTGATTACAAGTTATTTTTACAGTTTTTTTAAATTATTAATTATTTATGAAGCGAAATGTAACAAACAAATTGAAAATACAATGTTTAGGTATTTATTTACCATATAAGTAGTTAATTTCATAACTTGTGTTATCAATATCGTACTTTTTACAAATTATGATGGCCTCCCATAAAATCAATATTAAACATTCTATTTTCTTTTCTTAATTAAAAGAAACAGACAATTATGTATGCAAAGTCTTTCTTTCTCATATGTGGTTAGCTTCGCTCTACCAATCATTGCATTATTCTGTGACGAAATAAATAATGAGACAAAAATTTTTACCATTTTGTGTATTAATATTCGAAAATAAAATGACATTAAATTAATATATTTGTGAATTTACTACCCGCTACTAAATGATAGCAAATAATTTTTAATGAAAAAATTTTTACTATTAAATAAAAATATTTGATTTTTGAGCTAACAATTATTTCCTTTATTTTTTCAATAAATTGCCCGCTTTGAGTCTTTATGTTCAAGGCTTATAAAACGTACATATACACGTGCACACACACACTCATTCATAATTTTTTTAAAAACTGGATTCTTAACTTCCAGGGGTCTCAAAACGTACTTTTATGCACAAAAAAATTCTCGTCTTTCAGAATGGTAATTAAGTTTTGTTAGTTTAATTCTATAATTTATTTTATTGAATAAATGATTTAAATAACAGAACTAAATATTTATATTTTTTCCTTTTTTTTCCTCGATTTTTTCATGAGTTATTTAAACTTCCTTAACCAGCACCAACTGTACCATTAATTCCAGCGTAAAGATTTCCTCCACCGGCTGTGCCACCACTGCTCAAACCATAGCTTGAATTCATTGCAATTGCAGAATTTCGTGTTCTAGTAGAAACGATAACATCAAATGGCGCCTCGAATTGAGCTCGAGTCTGCAACACAAACAAGTTACAAGAAATTTTAGAAAAACGCACTGTATCTTTACAGTAAAAAAGGTAAAAATGATATTTTTATTTTTCTATATCAATTCATTAACACCGGGGCGGAGAGTTTTGGAAGTGAGAAAAAATAAATAAATTCCCTTGTAGATACGAGGCTGAAAAGTTCATCCCATTAGTAAAATTTCACTTTCTTTCAGAATCTGACATTAGTTTTCACCTACAACCCTTAAATATACCCTAAAAACGGGGGTGAAAGGGGTAGATTAGGGATTATTAGGAAATTTTTGAAAAAATCAATGAAAAAAGTATCAAAATTTATTGAAAAATGTTTGAACATATTATTTTTTATGTAAATTTAAGTAAACTTTGTATACATTGAGGTCTCATTCATTTGTTCCTATTTACAACCCTTAAAAGGTGTATACGGGTAGTTAAAAAAAAAATTAAAATAAAACTTATTTTTTATAATTAAAATTATATTATCAAGCGAATTCGGCTAGTAATTTCAAAATCAACATAAGTTTTGTGCAAAAATGTTACCCCATCCTCTAAAATATGGGTGAACGGGGTAAAGCAGCCGTATTAGGGTTATGCTTTATGGCAAATTTGTCAAAGTTTGGGAGAAAATTTAACTAAAATAATGTTAATGTTTTGCAAATCCGTCATAATTTTATCAAAAATTTAAAGTATTAACATAGTATTATGAAATTATAAAATAACAGTTTCAGTAAAATAGCAGTAAATCATAGTTATTTTACGGATCCTTCGCATTGCTTGTTTAAAATAAAAAAATAATTACTCAAAAGCTTATTTTAAACTCGATAGATCTATTTCATAAAATAAAAGAAAAAAATTTTTTAATAAACTTACATAAAGTACTCCAATCATCAAAAGAGCAAAAAATAGAGAATTATTTACTGAAAAATAAATAAAATTTTAATGAATTGATAAAAATTTTTTCAAAAATGACTGTCATTATATAATAATAATCCCGTGACTGTAAATTCGATCAAGTAACTTTTCCATGAAGTATTTATTTTTCAAAAGATAAATTTTTTTTCATAAATTTATAATTTCTCTAGATTATAAATAAATAGTGATTTCGTGATAAGAACAAACGTCAAAAATTTTAAAAGTTTCCAGGAATTAAAATTTTTTGTATATATATTGTAAAAAAATAATATTTTGAAATTGAAATGTTGCAAATATGTAACTAAGTATATATGTGTATGTGTATGTGCTTTATGTTTAACCTCTTGAACCTTACGTTATGTCGGAGGTCACCAACAATTAACACAAGCAGCTACCGAACCGCATATTTTGCTTTTATTTCCTCGGAAGTCGATATATACATAGAGATATATACCGCTTTTTCCTTTATTGGAAAATAACTCTAGGTTCTGGAAGCATGTGGATAAATTGTCAGTGAAACTGCAGGATTAGAAGGTGAATTAAAGGATTGATGAAGGGATTGAGGGATTTTTAGGGTTTGGGAGGCCAATTGCGGTCTAAGGTCCGACTTTTTGTAGGAGCCATGCTGACAATTCCGTCTTTAAAACACAGAGTTGCATTTCTACAACTCTATGCTTTAAAAGAGGCGCGAAAAACCTTAGAAAAACGCCCTCTATGCATGACATACGGAGGCAAGTAAATGGCACTTTCCATTTCATCTTGCCCCCTGCGACTCGGCAGCTAGCTCTACTCTCCCTTCTTTAGATAAATCTACCCTTCTTAAAATAAATATTTAATTTTATTAAATATTCATTTCCAGAAAAAAAAGTTGTCACTGCTCTGTATGCGAACCCACTTCATAATATTTTGCAATATTACAAAGCGAGCGCGTTACCTCTGTGCTACCGAGCCGGTCATGTAACTAAGTAATTAATATCTTTTTTTGTTAAATGTACTTTGATTATTATTTTTATTATTTATTAATGGTGTATTTTGGTATTGTTATCATTGATTGCATGAAACGTATAATTATATTTAAAAAAATAATTGTTCTATTTATTTTAATTAAAAAAACAAAATTATAAAACAAAATATTCTTGAATGTAAATATGCAGTAATCAATACGGAAATGATATACAGAAGATGAACAATGATTTCACAAAAATTTAATTATTTAAAGATATAGTTATAAAAGAATAAATTTAAAGCAAATTTCTAATGGCAAGTTTGTTTTCATTTGTTACAAAGTTAATGTTCTCAGCAGTACTTAATAAACGGTGCGTGGAACTAGTCAAATATATTTTCTTCCTTGCGGGCCGAAAACACTTTTTTCGTCCCGCAATGAAATCGAAAAAAACGCGTTTTCACCCCACTGAGAAAGAAAAATTTCGTTTTGTCCATGGGAACAAAAAAAAAATACCCCAGATCGCAGTTTACCATCCTGGGCTTCGCCTCGGATGCTAATTACCGTGCGATCTGGGCCATTCTTTTTCTTTGCTCCCTTGGTTAAAAATGTATATTTATTCTCTTCAGAACTTTTGAATAAAATCGCTCCCAATTTTTCTCATCGTGTTTGATATTGTGTCTATAAAAAGTATTTTTCTTTGAATATTGTTGTATAAGAAGTCTAAAAGTGTTGAATTCTTTTTCTTTTGTGAATTTAAAAATATGAAATTTTAATTAAATATCACTTCAAGGCGAAAAAGTTATGTTTCTTTTCTTTAAAATTTAGATTCTTAATGAAAAGAACTTCAAAAGGTAATGTTCATTTCAGTCTATTTTTATTTTTTTATATCGCATAATCAGTTAAAATTTACTTTTTCCTGACAAAGTATCGGTACAATTGTTCGACAATCCCAAAGACATAACAATTCCTTTTTAGGTGTTACAATACTAATGCCGCCATTTTGTTTGTATTTTTTTCGATTTCTGAATTATCGACGCTACATACATATGTAAAATCGTATTTGTATTAGTATAATATTAGGTTATTTACATACTTTTTATTTAATTATTTAATAATTACGCAATGAAACAAGTAAAACAAATTGGAAATATAATCTTTGAGCTTTTATTTACCATATTATTTAAGTTTCATTAATCTGTGTAATCGCAATCATACTTTTCACAAGCTCCAAAGATGATTTTCCATAAGAGCAATGTTAAACTACCTACACTTTTTTCTTGATTAAATAATAATTAGGCAACCAAATTTGTAAAAGAAAGTTTATTTCATTTCTTAAAGACTCGAGACTATCTTTATGTTGTATAAGTTTCATTCATTTCTGTTATCATAAATTTTTAGTATTATAACACCTTAAAACAAAACCTTAGCACTAGAGGTAATTTACAGCCAGATTGCTTATATTGGTCTCGAGTTACCTTTTTTTAAAAATAACCTAAAGGGGCGATTTCATGGAGCTTATTCTTACTAGATCCTGGGGACACTAGAGTTGATACGATTGAACTTTAGTAATTATTACTAAAAATTTATTAAAATTCTGCTTGAAGGTAGTTTTCTGGATCCTGCTCGAACAGAATTTTAATAAATTTTCAGTTATAATTAATTATTTCTACTTTAGTGCCCCTAAAATCTAGTAAGAATACGCTCCATGAAATCGACCCTTAACCCTCCTCACCAAAACTAAACTTACGTTTTTTAACTTACTAACGAAAGATTTATTTCTGATTAATTCTTTTAAAAAGATTCTATCCTGTTGGAATTAAATCATTTTGAAACAATATTTCATTGAAAATTTTGAACAAATTTTACAGATTATGACTATAATTAATCTTCAATTATTTATGTAAAATAAACATAAATTTTTTAAAGATTACGAATTCTTGGAAAGAGAAATCGGTGGGTTAACAGCTTTAGATTTGATTTTAACCTCTAATATGTCCGAATAAATTAACATAATATTCTAACTCTAAGAATTATTTTTTCAATCCCTTATAAAAATTAAATCAAAATATTTACAAATTAACAAATTATTTATTGTCTATTAAAGATTGATTAAAATAATAATCATTAATTAAAAAAATTTTTTTTTGTTTCAGATTATTCCGCTCATTTGAAAGAAAATATTTTATACTGTCCATTAAAACTTGCTGCCTAAGGTTTTGACTGTCAGTATGAATAATGATAAATACTTTACTTCATCGGGTCATCTTTCGAAAAATAAAGGAACTCATACTGATAAAAAACTTTATAAATGTGATTTATGCGAAAAAAGTTTTAGCCGATCAGATAGTCTTATTGTTCATAAAAGAATTCACACCGGTGAAAAACCTTACAAATGTGAAGGGTGCGGTAAATCCTTTAGTAATGTATATAATCTTAAACTACATAAAAGAATTCACACTGGTGAAAAACCTTATAAATGTGAAGAATGTGGCAAAACCTTTGTTCATTCAGGTGCTCTTACGAGACATACAAAAATTCACACTGGTGAAAAACCTTATAAATGTAAAGAATGCGGAAAATCCTTTAGAGTTGCAAGTAATTTTAAAGTACATAAAAGAATTCACGCTGGTGAAAAACCTTATAAATGTAAAGAATGTGGAAAATATTTTATTGGGTCAAATGAACTTAAGGTACATATAAGAATACATACTGGTGAAAAACCTTATAAATGTAATGTATGTGAAAAAAGTTTCAGCCAATCAGGCTATCTTACTGATCACAAGAAAATTCACACCGGTGAAAAACCTTACAATTGTGAAGAGTGCGGTAAATCCTTTAGTTTTACAAGAAGTCTTAAAGTACATAAAAGAATACATACTGGTGAAAAACCTTATAAATGTGATGTATGCAAAAAATGTTTCAACCAATCAGGAATTCTTATTACCCACAAAAGAATTCACACTAGTGAAAAACCTTATAAATGTGAAGAATGTGGAGAATCCTTTATGTATTCAAGTTTTTTTATAATACATAAAAGAATGCACACCGGCGAGAGACCTTATAAATGTAATAAATGTGAGAAGAGCTACCGTCGATCAAGCGCTCTTACCGATCACAAGAAAATTCACACAGGTGAAAAACCTTTTGAATGCAAAGAATGCAAAAAAGCATTTAGTAGATCAAGTAGTTTAAAAAGGCATGAAAAAACGAATTGTAAGAAAAATGGATCAGTTTTATCAAAATTTGTGAAAACCAGCACAAATATTTTATCGTACAATGATAAAGGTGATGACGACAAATTAATTACTTTGCATAATAATGAAGCAAGTGAGATAAAGGTTAACTTAAAAACTGAAGATATCTTGGAAAATATCAAAATCGAAACTGAAATTGACATCGAAGAGCATTGGCCAGTAAAAACAGAACCTATTGAAGCAAATGAACCAGCCACTATCAACTTCAAAAATACTCCATTCAACTTATTTTCAGATTTGAAAGAAAACGAAAGTATGTCTTACATTAAGCAAGAGCTCAATGACTCAGAAGATTTATCTATTGGAAATCAGTCAAATTTTTTTTGCTAAGAAAACAATACTTTTTCACCCAATATTTCCTATTCTTATTTTTATTCTTTTATTTTCAATTTCTGATCCCGGTGATGAAAAACTGACAAATGTATGTTCAAGGAATATAACATGCTTTGTATTTTCTTTAAAAAGGAATTTTCCATTTCCGGGATATTAATGTTAGTATTTTCAGTTTTTTCCTTTTTGTATCTTAAGTATGGCAAAAGTTGTTTAGGATAAATATCGCAAATAATATAAAAATAATTAAATTAATAAAGTAAATATTTATTTATCGATAAATTGTTAGGTAATTTTTTGTCTACTAATTGCACTTAATTAATACTGGTGTAATTTTGCCATTTGAAATTAAAAATTTTCTTTGTTTAATCAGTGTTTATTTTTGTTCACGTAATTAATTAAATAAATCGCTTAAGCCATTTCAGTAACTAACAAAAATAAATAAGAAATTAAACTGATATATTGATAAAAAAATAAACAATTTCTATCAGTAATTACTTGTCGAATTAAATTATTATTATACCTTGAAAATGGACTCTTATAACCTTTGCTTTCCTGAATTTGTGTACTAAAAAAAAAATTTTCTGCAAGAGATTTTGGCTTCGGTAAATCAGGAACCGATTAGCCCAAATTTACTAGATTTCCATAGAAAAATAGAAAATGTCGGTAATTACAGAGCTCCAGAATACTGTTAAGAAAGTTAATTCTGAAAGCTACAGAAATATTTTGTTGGCACTAATTTGATTAAATGGATTCAAAAATTTAAAAAAATTTATATAGTACATTTGTAATTAAAATAAACAAGTTTTACCAAATTAAATTAATAACAGCTATTAATTTACATAATCCACTAAAACATTTATCCAAAATTTTGAGCTATAAAAAAAACCTGTGAATTTTTTCGGACCCAAAAAAATGATGAAATATAGATTTGCAGGTAAAAATGTAGAAAAGAAATTAATTAAATTTATTTTTAAATTACTTAAGTTTTGGATCAAAAAAGTAAAACATCGTCGTGAATAATTCATATAAATTGAACTTTACAAACAAATTACAGTAAACACAAGGGGAGTTTCAACTGTTCAGGAAGCTGATTTGCTTCTGACTTTCAAGACAGATTTTGGTAATTGAAAAGATGTCCCTCATATTCTCAGTTTACTTGAATGGGCTTCCTGGGCCTATAAATTAGACTACCTAGCAGAGTTCTATGCTATAAGATAGGGTTTTTTAAATTATCTTCTAAATGATGCTATTACTTTGCATACAAAGCGGTGATATTAGATAAATTTTTAAACTTATTTAAACATTTAAATTTTCGCATAATTTAATGTCGGTAAAGAAGGTAACTAGCGTTTCGATCAACATATTGCTTCAGCCATCTGATTTTATTAAATGAATTGAATGTTATAACTCCGAGCGTTATTAGGTCCAAGCTCTATATAAAAGTTAATAATAATTTTTATTACTCGATTGTAATTTTTAAACAATTATATTTTTTGTTGACCTTTTTTCGAGTACATACTATCAAATAAATTTACAAATTCATCACCCTAACTTAGTTTTGATTAGTTGCTGTAATGATATTTTTATTTACATTTTGAATCGCATTCGAAAATATAATAAGTAATCCACCAAAACAAATAGTTTAGTATTAAAAGTGACTTTGGACAGGCATTACCTTGTAAGTACGCATTAATCATTCATAGAATCACTCAGACGCATGTTATTCACTTTTATTCTGATAGGGAAATATTTTTATCGTAAAGTACGTAGAAGTTTTTGTGCTTACTGATTATGAAATGCTGGTTACATGAGATGGATTTGATAAATTTTATAGCCTGAATGTCGTAACCTCTCGTAAGACTAAATTTATCATGCCCTATAATATCTTAGGCTTCTTTTAAATTTCCTTAATAAGATTTTGAGAATCATATATTTAACCCTTTGAGTATAATTTGCAAAAAATTCAATAATGGTAATAATTATAATAATTATTAAATTAAAAATTTTGTTTTCTTTCTTACAGAATATGCCACTCGTTTTAAGAATAGGAGTTTATTATCCATAAAAATTTGTTTTTTGAGCTTTTCACTGAAAGTATGGAGAACTATAAAGAAATGTTTTTTAACAAAATAGGAAGCACAGAGGACTCTGATTATCAGAATGCTCAATCACATAATTCCATTCGAAAAAATAACGAATGTAAAGTTTGCAAATTGTTATTTAATCGTAAACAAATGTTTGATCATGAAAAAATTCACATTTGCAATAAGATTTTCAAATGTGATTAATGTGCCAAATCCTTTAGTAGGTCATATGATCTTAAAAGACATAGAAAAATTCACACTGGTGAAAAGCCTTATAAATGCGATGTATGTGAAAAAAAATTTAATCGAGTAAGTTATCTTACAGTACATAAAAGACTGTAGAAACTGGAGAAAAACCTTACGAATGTGAAGTATGTGGCAAAACATTTAATCAGTCGTGTCAACTCAGAGTTCATAAAAGAATTCACACTGGAGAAAAACCTTATAAATGCGAAAAATGCTGCAAGTCTTTTAGTGATCGAAGTATTTTAGAAAGACATAAAAAAAATAAATGTAAAAAATATGAATCAGGTTTATTAAAAATTATGAAAAACCATACAGACTTTGAATCATACAGTAATAAAGAAGATAAAAAAACCTTAATAACTTTGCATAATATTGAAGCAAGCGAGAAAAACAAGGACTGTGTTAACAACAAAACTGAAGATATCTTGGAGAATATCAAAATTGAAACTGAAATCGACATCGAAGAACATTGGCCAGTTAAAACAGAATCTAATGAAGGAAATGATTTAATAACAAATAACTCAAAAAATGATCCATTTCATTTGCTTCTAGATTTGAAAGAAACTTTAAACGAAAATTTTCCTTATTTTAAGCAAGATCCCAATGACTCAGGAGAAGAATTGAATTTTGGAAATTAATAATATTTTTTTTGCTAAGAAAACAATTTTTGAGTTTAATATTTTCAATTATTTTCTTTTTGTATATATATTATGGTAAAAATTTTTTTGGATTTTTAATATCTCAACTAATATAATTTTAGTTTTAAATTAATAAAGTAAAATTTTTATTTATCATTAAAATATTACTTACATTTTTGGCTATTGATTGCATTTGAGACTGTTATAATTTTGTCTTTTGAATTTAAAATATTTTATTTAACCCAACTATTTAATTTTTAAGTATGTGTAACAGTAGCTACGAAGTAAATTATGCCTAAGTCGTTTAAAATTAAAATTCTTTATAATGTACAAGAACTAAAATGGTTATCAATAAAATTAATAAAAAATAAAACAATTAAAAATAAATTTAGAAGGTATGAGCTTTTTTCGCAGTTTTTTTAAAAACTCCTAAATTATCTACGCTACATATACACGTGGGTTTGTATGTGTTTGTTGTGATTACACGTTATTTTTACAGTTTTTTTAAATTATTAATTATTTATGAAGGGAAACAAATTGAAAATACAATGTTTAGGTATGTATTTACCATATTAGTAGTTAATTTCATAACTTGTGTTATTATAATATCGTATTTTTTACAAATTATGATGGACTTCCATAAAATCAATATTTAACTGCCTATTTTCTTTTCTTAATTAAAAGAAACAGAAAATTATGTATCCAAAGTTTTTAAAAATTTTATTTAGTTTTTAAATACTCTATCTTTAATATTTTATAACATTCTTTCATTTCTCTAATCAAAAAATAATAACCTCTAAGAAAATCAGCAGTAACACAAAAATAATTAAAATTTAGCTTACATTTTACCCTTAATTTTATATTAAAAAATAAATAAAAGAATAAATTAAAATATATTGATGTTTAAATATTTCTAACACTAAAAGGATTGTTTTTGTAAAATCAATTAATAAAATTAATTATCAGATCCAAGAAATCGAATAAAAACGATGTTTCTAAAATTAATTATTTCATAGAAAAAAATAGGTGCTATGTCAAAAAAGAAAAAAAAATTGTGGGGTTTCTGTATTTTTTCGTTACAAAAATTTTGAGATAAAAATGTTCAAAAAATTAATTATCAGCTTCGAGATATTGGGTAAATAAATGTAAATGCTTCTAGATAATAGTACTTTCGTGGAAAAAAAAATTAAGTATTACGTCTAAATTAAATAAAAAAGTGCTTTAAAATTTTTTTATACAAAAATTAGGTCTTGACCAGAATTGGAGCTGAACTTAATGTTTTATTGTTTCAAATAATTTAAAATAAATAAAATAATACAAATTATTTTGATATGTAACAATTTTTTTATTTCATAATATTTCACCAACAAGTCCGTTGGCCTTTTGCAGGTGATATAAAAATAGTTGTTTTTTGAGCTATGCGATACTGGGTGCTGCCGACAATAATAGTTATGTAAAATGTCCCCGGTTACCGACATCAAAGTATGGTAGGTCACTAAAAAACCAAATTAAAATAATTTATTATGAAAATTGAGGGGAGAGAGGTAATGCGCATTATAAGTCTACCACCTTAACTTATAGATTATGTTGATTTCAAAGGATCAAAACTTGGATGGGCAGAGGTTTCAGTGATTTACATAAGACAAAATATATAAAAAAAATTAAAAGCTTTTAGAAAAGCTGAATTAATAAAAAAAAAGCTGATTTTATTGTAAATTTTACTTATGAAAATTTTTATTCATAAATATAAGATAAATAATTTTAAAAAAATTTTAAATGATAATAAAATTTTGAAACTTCAATTGAGTTGCTATTTTAATAATTATCTGCATTTTGTAGATTTCGGTTTTAAAATCTAAGAATTAAATATAAAAATGTTTGTATATTTAAAATATTTTTGTATGCAAATATACAATTTGTAGTATACATTTTGTATACTATTTATATAAATTTATTTCACGATGACAAAATTTTTGAACAAAAATTAGGTTTTAAAAAAATATACCTCAACTCTTGTGAAAATAATATCATCGGTTACACACTTCCAAAAATGAACTGTAAAAATATTTGCATTAGAAATTACTAACGTGATAGTGAATTTACTAAAACGTTAGTAAATTTATTCAAACAATTTATAAAAAAAAATTAATTTCTTAAAATTAAATAAAATCTACTAACGTGATAGTGAATTTACTACATTGTAAGTAAATTCACTAACATGTTTATGAAATTACTACCCGTTAGTAATTTTTAATGCAAAAATTTTTACAGTATACACATGCACACACACTTATTCATACTTTTTTTAAAAATTGGATTTTTAGCTTCTAGGGGTCTCAAAACACGCTTTTATGCAAAAGAATAAAAAATCAATATCCTCTGCCTATCACAATGGTTCATTTATGAGAAATTAAAAATAATATGAATGAGGTTAATTCTTAATTCTTGGTAGTTTAAAGCTATAATTTATTTTATTGAATAAATAATTTAAATAACATAACTAAATGGTTATATTTTTTCCATTCTTTTCCCTCGATTTTTTCATGAGTTATTTTTAATTTCCTTAACCAAAAGTAGCATTAGCTCCAGAGCCAGAACCCAATTCGAAAGTACCACTAGTAGTGATAACAGATACATCAGAATCACCTTTCCGTGTATAAACAAGTCCTTGTGCTTGAGTCTGCAACACAAACCAATAACAGGAAATTTTATAAAAAACGGGCTATATCTTTACAGTACAATAGGTACAAATTATGTTTTAATTTTGCTGTATTAAAAAAAAAGAAAATAATACCCCATCGTTGCTTACAATAATATAGACTATGCGAAATATAACCGTAACTAATATTTAACTCTAATTATTATCAAATAATTAAAACAAAATTTTATTTTCCATACCAATTGCAGCGGTTTCGTTATTTTTAAATTTCACGTGTTTCTTGAAAAGTTGATTGATTGATTGATTGATTAAAATATTTATTTTTTCAAAATTTTACAATAGTTGAAATTCAAAAATAAAATCGAAACGTGGGCAATTTATTGAAAAAATAAAGCAAATTGTTAGCTCAGAAATCAAATATTTTTATTTAATTTTAAATAGAATAATTTGTATTAATATTTGATGCTAAGTTACTATGTGTTCAGTTAAGAATTAGCAATGAAATAAATAGTAAAAAAAATGTAACCAGCAAATGGGTAGATATTCCTCAAGTGTATGTGAAACTAATTGTTGGGTCTTCAAATCGGTTCTAAAATGTTTTAACATGGAACATGTTTATAGGGAGGTGCTAACCTGGAAATCTGAAAATCAAGGGGGAGTCAAATGTGTTTGATTTAAGGAGGTGTCAAATAGGACTTAGAATAATATAAAACATTTTTTCATGAGTTACTTACACCTCCACCTGCCCCTCTATTGATTGCGCATAAGGCACCTAACCTGCCTCCTATGTTACCACTACAATTCAAATTACCACTAGCCAAGGTTCCTAGTTCTGCATTAAAAGATCCTTGCGCTTGAGTCTGCAACACAAATCAGTATCAGAAAATTATATAAAAAACGGGCTATATCTTTATAGTACAATAGGTACATACAAATTATGTTTTAATTTTGCTGTATTAAAAAAAAAGAAAATAATTCCCCATCGTTGCTTACAATAATATGCGAAATGTAACCGTAGCTAATATTTAACTCTAATTATTATCAAATAATTAATACAAAATTTTATTTTATACGAATTGCAGTGGATTTGTTATTTTTAAATTTCATGTGCTTCTTGAGATTTTGTAAGTTAATTCATTTTCAAACTCGATAAAACTATTTAATTAAATAAAAGAAAAGAATTTTAAAATAAACTTACATAAAGTACTCCAATCATCAAAAGAGCAAAAAATAAGAGTCCCTTAAGCATCTTTCAATGAGTGGTTAGAGAAATATTTACTGAAAAATAAATAAACTTTTAATGAATTGATAAAAATTTTTGTCATTTATTTATACTTCTTTTTTGAGGAAAATTTTTTTTTAATTATTATAATATAATAATATTCTCGTGACTGTAAATTCCATCAAGTAACTTTTCCATGAAGTATTTATTTTTCAAAAGATTTCCTCTTTAGAAATACCTAATTACACTAGATTATAAAAAAATAGTGATTTTGTGATAAGAACGAACGTCAAAAATTGTTGAAGTTTTCAGAAAAAAAAAATTGTTGTATAATTTGTGAAAAATATTATTTTATACTTGAAATTGAAATGTTGCAATTTTTTAATTAAGTAATTAATGACTTTTTTGTTAAACGTACTTTGATTATTATTTTTGTTATTTATTAATTGCGTTTTAAGATTGTTATCATTAATTGCATGTAACGTATAGTATAATTGTTCTATTTATTTTAATTTAAAAAAAACAAAATTAAAAAACAACATATTTTTGAAGAAGTTCGTAAAATATTTAATAATTAAAAATAATTTCGAATAATTAAAAAAAATCTTTACTTTGATTTTGCATTAAAATTTATCCATAAAATAAACTTACTAACCTATGAAATTTTAATTTACAATTATCGATGAGTTCTACATATAGCTTTCAGTTATTTTCATTATTTCAATTTTTGAAAAATACCTAAAATTTATAGTAATTGAAACTTTAATAAATATTTCAAAGTACCAGAATCTTGATAAAATTTACTTTAGTTTCCAAGTCTCTGCATATCATTTTTGGAAAAATTACAATTACTCGTAAATCTATTCGTTAAGTTAAAATTCCTCATGGTAAAAATGCTATGCGAACAAAAATACACCTAAATTAACATTTTTATTAGCCACTTATTGAAATTAAAAAAAATGAAAACCTTATAGGTGTACTGTGAAAAAATAAATAAACTATGCAATTGGTCTATTTATGGAAAAATTGCGCTTGACTTGTTCATTTTTTTTAAATCAATTTATCGATTTAGTAATTTTAAAATTTTACAAATTTAAAACTTTGATCGATAAATGTCAATTCCTTATGAAGGTTAACGTTAAAATAAACAGTATTGAAAATAATTTTTCCATATTTATTGAATTTGTTTTATATTAAAATTCTTATTTTTTTTTTCTTACTCTAATTAAAATAATTAGCGATTGAGCTGAAAAAACAAATAATTTAATTACTAGTTAAATTTAGCCATTTAGTTAATTGAATAGGATAAAAGAATTTTTTATAAAACTGTTTATTTTTGCTATCTTTTGTAACCCACAGTTGTTGGTCAAATAAAAACATTATTAAGTATTGTTAAATTGGATCCCATTTCATTTTGAATCTTTATATAAAATTAAAATTGTATTGGAAATTCTCGATAAAAAAATAAAATTCATAAATAAAAATCGACAAAATATAATTTTTATTTTACTTTAAATGATTTTAAAACAATTAAAATAAGTAACTTACTTCTTAAAGCTTCTGAAATATTCCATAAGTTCTAATATTTGTCTAAATGCTATTGTAAATTTTTTAAATTCATCATTGATGAAATAAAGAATTAGAATAACTGAATTAAGTTAATAAAAAATGCTCGAAAAGTTGTTATTTATTGTCTTGCTGAATCCGCTAAAATAATTACCTAAAAATTGAAAGCTTATATTAGAATAAAAACTTTTATGCATTTATGGACTGCAAAAATTGACTAAAAATTTAGGAATATAATTTTTAAGTTATTTAAATTTTGGACGTAAAATATGCAGTAAATACTTAGTTACAAAAAAATGATATACATCAGAAGATGAACAATGATTTCACAAAAATTTGATTATTTAAAGATATAGTTATTTTATAATAAATAAATGTAATGCAAATGTCGAATGGAAAGTTTGTTTTCATTTGTTACAAAGATAGTGTTCTCAGCTGTACTTGAAACTGTAAACACAAAGTACTTAAATCTTTTGTGTCAAAAGAGGTTAGTTTTAAAACGTGGAACTATAAGTTAATTATATTTCATTCCCTTCAACACTCTTTAATAAAATCACTCCAAATTTTTCTCATCTTGTTTGATATTGTGTCTATAAAAAGTATTTTTCTGTGTATTGTTGTATAAGAATTCTAAAAGTGTTGAATTCTTTTTCCTTCGTGAATTTAAAAATATGAAATTTTAATTAGATATCACTTCAAGGCGAAAAAGTTATGTTTCTTTTCTTGAAAATTTATATTCTTTTTGAAAAGAACTTAGCCTTAAAAGTAGTTTCGAGTTACCTTTTTTTTAACATAACCTAATCCTCCACACCAAAATTTAACTTACGTTTTTTAACTACACTGAAAAAAAATTACTGGCCACGCGCCTAGAATTTTATAGGCGCAGAGCGTGTTCAACGAGAACGGGCTCCGGGCCTCGAACAAACTTGCGTTTCACACGTTTAGATCACGTGACATATAAAAAATACAAAGAGAAAATGCTGGGGCCCCCTCTCCAAACGCGTGAAACGCCAGTTCGTTCGAGGCCCTCGCCGGTCTCGCTAAACAGGCACTACGCCTGTACTAGCAATCTAGGCGCGTAGCCAGTAATTTTTTTTCAGTGTAAGAAAAAATTTATTTCTGATTAATTCTTTTAAAAAGATTCTATCCTGTTGGAATTAAATCATTTTGAAACAATATTTCATTGCAAGTTTTGAACAAATTTTACAGATTTTGACAATAATTAAACTTCGATTATTTTTGTAAAATAAACATAAATTTTTTAATGATTACAAATTCTCAAAAGTATATAGATGAAGATTATATTAAGGCTCAAATTACTTCTGCAACTTTAAATTTTTTGATAAAAAGAGAAACCAGTGGGTTGTAACTTAAACTATAATTTTTAAATGCCATAAATACCAGACTTCTATTAGAAACCTTTAATAATATTCTAAGAATTATTTTTTCAATCCTTTATGAAAATTAAAATAAAATATTTATAAATTTACAAATTATTTATTGGCTAATCATTGAATAAAAACTTTTTTTTTGTTTCAGATTATTCCGCTCATCTGAAAAAAAAGGATTTTAGTGTCCTAGCCGAGGTCCTAGCCGTCTAAACTTTTGACTGTCAGTATGAATAATGATAAACACTTTACTCAATCAGGTCATTTTAATCAACATAAAAGAATACACACTGGTGAAAAACCTTATAAATGTGATTTATGCGAAAAAAGTTTCGGCCAATCAGGTAGTCTGATTGCTCATAAAAGAATTCATACCGGTGAAAAACCTTATAAATGTAAAGAATGTGGAAAATCTTTTAGTTTCTCAAATGATCTTAAGAAACATACAAGAATCCATACTGGTGAAAAACCTTTATAAATGTGAAGAATGTGGCAAATCCTTTAAGGATTCAAGTAATTTTACAAGACATAAAAGAATCCACACCGATGAGAGACCTTATAAATGTGAAGAATGTGGAAAATCCTTTAAGGATTCATATAATTTTAGAAGACATACAAGAATTCATTCTGGTGAAATGCCTTATAAATGTGAAGATTGTGGAAAATCCTTTATGTATTCAAGTTTTTTCATAATACATAAAAGATTGCACACCGGCGAGAGACCTTATAAATGTAATAAATGTGAGAAAAGCTACCGTCGACCAAGCGCTCTTACCGATCACAAGAAAATTCACACAGGTGAAAAACCTTATGAATGCAAAGAATGCAAAAAAGCATTTAGTAGGTCAAGTAGTTTAAAAAGACATGAAAAAACTAAGTGTGAGAAAAATAGATCAGTTTTATCAAAATTCGTGAAAACCAATACAAATATTTTATCGTACAATGTTAAAGGTGATGAAGACAAATTAACTACTTTGGATAATAATGCAGCAAGTGAGAAAAACAAAGACGTGGTTAACTTTAAAACTGAAGATATCTTGGAAAACATCAAAATTGAAACTGAAATTGACATCGAAGAACACTGGCCAGTTAAAACAGAATTTATTGAAGCAAATGACCTAGCCACGATTAACTCCAGAAATGCTCCATTCAACTTGCCTCCGAATTTCAAAGAAACTGCAAACCAAATTTTGTCTTACGTTAAGGAAGAGTTCAATGGCTCAGAAGATGAATTGTCTACTAGAAATTAGTCATATTTTTTTTGCTAAGAAATCAATTTTTCCATTCTATATTTTCTTTTTTTTTTAATCATTATTTGGGCGTATATTTACCAAATTTGCTTCCAAAATATTTTTGGTAGAAATTATATCTTTAAAAAATAGTTTTCCCAATTTGTTAGCTTTTTAGATCTAATTCTCTCTTTATTTACGGAGTGGTTTAATTTTTTTCATTTTTTGATAATTTCTAACTTTTAGACAGGCATTTTTAACTTCAGAAGGAATTTATTTCTAAATTTTTCGTATACGATTCGTATCTATACGAATATATTTCCTATAGGATTCGATCCCGGATTAAAAATTTTTTTTAACAGCGCAGGCGTGGGAAAATTAATTTTTTCCTCATTAGCATTCTTAGTTTTAATATCACAGAAGCAGATAGCTTAATTTTATTCCTTTTGGTCTTGAAAGACTTTAGTGTTCGTGTAATTTCAATATCTGGAATCCTTTTTTGGGGATTTTTATATTGGAGTAGACAGATCAAAAAATAATGATATTTAAAAAATAATTTTTCACAAATTTCGAATTTGCCGCTAAGTTATGAAACAAAATTAAAATTTGTCTCAAAATTCGGAAACATCGGAAAAATTTACCTAGGGGCAGTTATTTAAGTGTCTTTTGCAACGAATTTTGTACAAATGGCAAAATTTTAAAGTTTAAAGGCAGAATTTAAAATTTCTTTAATAAAAATTAATTTTTTTATATTTCTGATATCGTTGATAAAAAACTGTCAAATATTTTTAAAGTGTTATGACATCATTAATTTATAATGATTTTAAATATTTAAGTTGAATTCAGAATTTATAGATAATATTTAAGCTAAATAATCAAATAATATGTAGTTCAAATAAAGAAATTATAACACAAAAATTGTATTTAGCAAATAAGATTAAGAAATAATAACATACATACTTCGAATATTGAATATAATTATTATAAAAACTGCACTATTATAAAAAGACAAAAAATGTATCAGCAGCCACTCAATCATCATTAGGCTACTGGGCAAGTATTTGTGTACTCATTATAACAAAGTTAAGTTTTACTTAGTACTTATTTAAAGTGTTTATTAAAATCCAGTTCCTGTCCATCAACACACTAAGTTACAATTTTATTAATTGATAATAATATTTAAAAAACGTGAGCAATCTTGCAATTCTATACTTTAAGAACATTGTACTTTATATTAATATCATAGAATATAATGCTTATATATTACCCAAGACCATAACCTTTAAGAAACAAACTTGAAGGTTTTTTTTCGAAAAAATTAATTAGTTTGGCCGTGAAAATTTTTGAACCACAATCAAACGAGCAATTTTGGACAATTAAAAAATTCATATCTTGGACCCTAATTGATATTAAGAAAAAATATTGCAGGGTTTTGAAGTTCATATATAGGTCATTAAAAAAAAAACCTACCCAGATTTGGCTACGCTAAAAAAACCATATTTATATCACAACCTGAAATTTGGCTATTTTTTGAAGAAAAAAAAAATTTTTTTAATCTCATCTTTTTTAGAAAAAAGTTGTTTTATTTGTAAAAAGTGCTTATAATTAACTGTTTTTAAATAAAAAAAAAAATTATTTTCAATAAAAATAAATGAAAAAACACTATCTGCGTTTAAGGGTCGTTTTACCTAAACTTTTTTTTGATAATCGAATTTTTTTTTCTGTTAATTACTTTATATATGTCTCAAGAGTATGTAAAAAAAATTTATTTTTAAATCCTCCCCCCTAAGTATATTTTTTGGCCTGTTTTGTGCGCACCGTCAAACGTACTTTTCATAAAATTTAACGGTATGGCTCTATTATTATCTTAAATATCTTCTAACTATTGTTAAATAGTTAGAAATTATGTCGGAACCGGTCACTGATAGAAATTATGAGCAAATTTAGCTAATATTCGCGATTGTTTATGACGCCAAATTTAGCCGCGCCAAAATGGTAAAAAATAGCAAATCGGCCCAGCAGCAGGGGTAAAATCAGCTACAGGTTCAGTATGAAAACCGGAAGGATAACTTTATGGCTCCAAAATCACTAATAACTTATAAGTATACTTAAATATACAAAAAAAAAATGTTTTGTTAAATTTTTACGAAAAAAAAATTTTTATTCTTATTTAGAAAACTATGTTTTTACACCTTCTAATTCAGATTTCTCTAAAACTACTCAACTAATTTTAATTTTTTTGGTCTAATATATTTTTTGTAAGTTCCTTTACGTAATAAAAAAAAAAAAATTAATAATTTAATAACTAAAAGTACCGAAAAAATTATTCCAAAACTTCAAAGTCGTTTTACTCGAAACAACGTCTTTGAAAACCATGTACACGTTTGCTCGATAACTTCTGCACCCGATTTACTTTAAATTTACTAAGCAACTTAATAAATGCACTAATTTCGGGATGACGTCGAGTTTTTTTTTTTTATGTTCTCAAAAAATTTTTACAGCTGCTTTTGCCCAAAAATTATAGGCTTTTTTTTTCATTTTAACTTTGTGTAGCCGCCATTTTGTTCCTAATTAATTTTTTTGAAAAAACTCGACGTCATCCCGAAATTACGGGTTTTAAGTCTTACCAATTTTTTTTTTGTATGTTTTAGATTATCCTAAGTCAAGATATCCTGTACATAACTTTGGATTATTTTTTTTCAGAGACGCAAATACACCTCTCTTACGCAAAAATGACGTCACAAAAAACAAAAAAAATTTTTTTTTTTTAATTATTAATATATTTCTAAACAATAAAAAAAATTTGATTCAAATATCTCTATCCGTTATTTCACAATCCTACCTTGAAAATCAGCTAAAATATCGACATATTTAGGTAAAACGACCCTTAAAAAAAAAGATGCATTCTGAGCTCATCGGAAGCTGCTGCATGACATTCTGACATACCGATGGTTATCTAACATTTCCATATCTAACAACAGCCATTGTTATTTCTCATCACTAAATTTAAATTTTTTACCAAAAAGAAATAATAAGTTATCAAAAATTTTTAGTGTAAAACATAAAAACCGCCGGCTAACAGGGTCGAAAATGGACGGAGGCCAACTTTGACCTGCTTTTATACTAAAAAGGCCAGACAAATACTAACGCCCGTTGACAAGCCTTCCTGGATCCTTTCTACAATTTTTTACGAAGGGGTATCAGGATCCTTTTACTTCTAGTTTCCGAGATACAGGGTTGGGGCAAAATTCGTGGGGACGATATCGACCATGGTTGCCGGCAGAGGGTTAACTAAGGAATCTACTTTATGTCGGTATAAAATAAATACTATATTTTTGCCATGATGGCGACCGCTGCGCATCCCAATACCTGTAATTAATGGCTTTAAAATAGACTATAGTTAATTATTGCGTAAATTAAAAAATTACTTGTTGATCAAATTCCATAATATGTTGATAGCGTGAAAAAATCCAATTTAAAAATTCAATAATAAATATAAGAACTTACGTAATTTAAAAATTTTTTAATTTATTTATATGTACTGACTATTTAAATTTATAAAAATAATTAATATTTTTTTTTAATCAAAAATTTTTTTTCTTTTTGTTTCAGAAAGTGCCAACCATATCAAGAAGAGGAGTTTCGTATCTAATATAAAACAGTTCTCTAATTTTTTTAATTTTTAATGGTATAAGTATGGAAGATAATATGAAAGTACTTGATAAAATCGAGAGTAAAGAAAATTCTAAAGATCAGAAACCGCAACCGAATAATTTGATTGAGAAGACATACGAATGCAAAGTTTGCAAATTATTATTTAACCGAAAACAACTGACCATTCATAAAAAAACACATTCTGGTAATAACATTTATAAATGTGAAGAATGTGACAAAATCTTTAAGTACTTATCTCATTTTATTATTCATAAAAGAATTCACACTGGTGAAAAACCTTACAAATGTGAGGAATGTGGAAACTTCTTTAGTACTGCAAGTAATCTTAAAATACATAAAAGAATTCACACTGGAGAAAAACCTTTTGAATGTAAAGAATGCGGCACAAACTTTAGACAATCAAGTGAACTTTCTATTCATAAAAGAATTCACACCGGAGAAAAACCTTACAAATGTGAAGAATGCGACAAAAACTTTAATTATTCGTGTGATCTTACAAGACATAAAAGAAGTCACACTGGAGAAAAACCTTATAAATGTGAAGAATGCGGAAAATCCTTTAGTCTTGCCAGTCATCTTAAAATACATAAAAGAATCCACACTGGAGAAAAACCTTTTGAATGTAAAGAATGCGGCAAAACCTTTAAACAATCAAGTGAACTTTGTTATCATAAAAGGATTCACACTGGAGAAAAAACTTATAAATGCGAAGAATGTGAAAAATGCTTTAGACAATCATATAGTCTTAAACTACATATAAGAATTCACACTGGAGAAAAACCTTATAAATGCGAAGAATGTGAAAAATGCTTTAGACAATCATATAATCTTAAACTACATAAAAGAATCCACATTGATATAAAACCAAATGAATGCAAAAAATGTAAAAAGGTGTTTAGCAGTTTAAGTGATTTAAAAATTCACAATAAAACTAAATGTAAAAAAAATAACTCTAGTTTTTTAAAAACTATGAAAACTCAAACAGACGCTGCTTCATACAATGATAAAGAAGATGAAGAAGCATTGATTACTTTATGTAATAATGAAAATCTTTGTTTGCAAACTGAAGCGGTTTGTCAAAGCATAAAATTGGAAAATGATTATGCTGTCAGCGATGAAGAAGAGTTTGATCAAACATCCAATAATTTATTATATTCGTCATCCAACCAGATTCCAGATAGAAGCGAATTTCCGTTAATAAGTCTTCCTTACATTAAGCAAGAAGCCAGTGATATTATGTCTGAAGATAATTTGTCAAATGACGATAAAATGGATTCCTTTCAAAAAGAAGACATGGTGCAGAATATCAACATCGAAAGTGAAATTGACATCGAAGAACTTCGGCCAGTTAAATTAGAATCTACAGAAGACAATGAACTAGCCTTAAATAATTTTATGATATCGGAGTTTAACATGCCTTTAGATTTGAATAAAACTTCAAACGAAAGTTTTTGTTACATTAAGCAAGAGCCAAAAGATAATGTTTTAGAAGATGAATTTTGAATTGAAAATATGAAAAATGCTAAACTGTGCTCTTTGAATCTTAAAAAAATTGAATTAAAATTTAAACTTTTTTTAATATTACTTGAATTCTGTAGACTTTTGCAAAAAATAGTAATTTCAAAGGTTGAAAATAAAAATCAAGAAAATAATTTAAAATTTTTTAGTTTATTTTAATAAATATATCCCTCCAAATAATTAGGTATGTTTATGTCCACCAATCGTTATTGATACGTTTTATTTATGCTGAATTATTGTTTAAAAATTTTTTATTGATTCAGAAAAAATAAAATCAAGAATATAACAGAATTTATACGTTATCTAAACTTTATACAATTGTTTGTTAGCTTTGATTTGTTAAATTGCATTTAGAATGTATTAAAATGGAAAAATTTTGTAACGAAATAGCAGTGTTATTCATGAAAAATTTCAGACAAAAGAAAAACGTTACAAGTGTAAAACGTGTTATTTATCATTTCCAAATAAGATACGTCTTTCAATCCATGAGAAGACACACGGAAGTAAGGAAACAAATTTTGCTTTGAAAACAATGCTTTTATTAAATATTTCCTACTAGTCCAGGTATATCCGTGAAACCACCTCTACCTAATTATGAAAGGCGGAAAATCGAGTGAAAACCGATTGCATTGTATTCAGGAGTATGTTAGAAACAAAGTCCCGGAAAGTAGAATATGCTTCAATGAAAAGGGGGGGTTTTCACCCTATTTTTTCACCCCATTTCCCCCACAAGTACAAGCTCATTTAAGAAACAACTTTTTTTTAATTTTAAGGAGTGCATATAGGTTTTTTGGGTCACGGAACCCAAAAATGATGTCAGAAATGATATTGGATGCATTGGGGGAGGGGTGAATTAGCCCATTTTTCACCCCTTTTACCCCAAAAATATCTAATTTTTACAAAAACGTGTATTTTTCATTTTTAAATGTCTCTATGGACTATCGTATTTCTCTCGCTTCCCGATGATCGTTCGATGATTGCGTTTGACTCGTGCAGGTACGATCGTTATGGCTCTTAGAAGATGCGTCGGATGATAAATAAACGTGTTATCCCTTTAAAAATTATTTGTTTAAAACAAAACATTATGTGTGCATTAAATTTGTATATTTATATTATCCAAATATAATCAATCACTATTTTATAAATTTTAATTTTACTTAGATAAAAATTGCAATGAGAATATTAAAAAAAACTTCTAAGTATTTTATAAAGACTATGTCAGTGTGCGACATTATTTCAAATGAAAAAAAAATATTTAGGAACAGCATTAAAAGTGCAATATTTCGATATCATTAATTTATTGCATTTTTATACTTTTTCGTTAGAATTAAATTAATTTCGCAGTTCTAACCTACTTGTTAAAAATTTATTACGGATTGCCGATGAAATTAAATAAAACAAAGAATATAATTATTATTAATAAGATATTTTTGCATCTATTGACCAGTACTGGGTTGTTCAACGGTTAATCAGGGAGCGTATATCATTCGGTAGGCGTACTGAATTTCAGTATACACATCAGAAAGAGGTTTGAACCGCTTAAGTCGGTTATAGTAAGAACCGAATATTACTCTTACCAAAGAACTGAAAATGTCTATAATATGTTAAGAACCAAGATTTAGGGTTCTAAAAACTTATTGAAAACCTTCTCTTAAAAAATTATTATTTTTTTCAAAATCAATATTAGTTACAAATATATTTTTTAATTTAATGTACGCGATTTATAAAAGAAATATAGAAAATATTTTTGTAACTAATTTTGATTTTGAAAAAAATGATAATTTTTTAAGAGAAGGTTTTCAACAAGTATTTAGAACCCTAAATCTCGGTTCTTAGCATAAACATTTTCAGTTCTTTGGTAAGAGTAAAATTCAGTTCCTACTATAACTGACTTAAGCGGTACAAACCTATTTCTGTGTACGCGCACCCAATGATATAAGCTCCCTGATTGGCCGGGAACACAATTTACACCTCTTATTGGTTAAAAGCCATGTACGTACCTATAAATCGTACAGCATCTGTCGAGGCTGAATAATAAGTTGCTTTAAATTGGCTTTACTATAATAGGAGAAAAATATTATCCAGTTTTTTATTTATTAAATCAGGGCACTGTATCGTTATTATTGTTTAATTGTGCTAAATCTAATTGATCCTCAGAGCCAAAAAAAAGAAATTTAGAATATTTGGGTTCTCAGATTCAATAAAATAATTTTAAACTTTAACACTGTCTTCATTTGTACATTGATACAATAAATTAAAGCAAAAATTTTAGAGTCTTGCAATTGTTCATTTTGGTTTTAGAGGAAAATAATATGTAACGGAGCAAAACACAACTCTAATACAGCGCAGCGTATTAGGTCCCTTTAATGAAATTTGGGTAAAAAAGATTAAAACCATTATTTTATTTGACCTTATCAGTTTGAAATTTTGAATTTCACGTTTTAGAAAATAAAAAATATTTGTGGAAAATTAAATTTTTATCCAATTAGGGTTTTGAATAGAAAAAAAACAAAACATTTTCATTTTTATGTTATTTTTTCATATTTATTTTTAATAATTTGTAAAAGCAAATTGTTGTTATTACCATAATCAACACCAAAAATTATATTGACTATCAATATATAAACAAACTTTTTCTATTTTAATTTATAAAGTTTGGAAAAAATTATACAAATTTGAAATAAGTATATATACTTATATAAAAATAATAAAAACAATAATTTTGATAAAGAAAAATAAGACATTTTTTAGACTTCTTAAAATATTAAAATCATTAATTAAGTTTTAATTATTATTATTAAATAAATACATATTTACACCAAATTAATAAAAACCTACAACAACATGTGTGCATCATAGATACAATGATATACATATATGTAACCTCAAGTCAATAATTAGCTGGCTTAAACCTAGCTTTATTTGCATCAACCGGTCTCCCGTCAAGTCAAAAATAAGGCTGACGAAAGTATACATTGGCTTCGCCGCATTTAAGATCGTAATTGATGTGTCTCAAGCCATATTGACTTGGCATCAGCGTATATTTTTTATAGTGTGTATATTTTATCCTGTAATGCAACGTCTTAAATATATCCTAAACACCAAACTAAACATCAGGTTCCTATTCAATATCTTTAACAAACATCAAAGAATTTTTTTTCAACCATTCATACATAATTTTAACAAATTAAAATAAATTATTTAAAATTTCATAAATTATCTATTAGCCCTAAATAATACCATTATATTAAAAAAATTTTTGTTTGTTTCAGATTACATCAACATTTTAAAAAGAAGATTTTAGTATCTATGAAAATTTGTTGCCTAAGCTTTTAATCGACAGTATGGATAATAATAAAAAAGCGATATTTAACAAAATTGAAAACACAGAAGACTCTAATCATCGGAATGCAGAATCACATAATTCCATTCAAAAAACTAACGAATGCAATCGTAAACAAATGTTTGAAAATGAAAAAGTTGTCTCTAGTATAAAAACTAAATGTCAGGAATGTGGAAAAACCTTTGGTAGGTCATATGATCTTAATAGGCATAGAAGAATTCACACTGGTGAAAAGCCTTATAAATGTGAAGAATGTGGCATAACCTTTGTTCAATCTGGTAATCTTAAGAAACATAAAAGAGTTCACACAGGTGAAAAACTTTATAAATGTGAAGAATGTGGCAAAACCTTTGGTAGTTCATATGATCTTAATAGACATAGAAGAATTCACACTGGTGAAAGACCTTATAAATGTGAAGAATGTGGTAAAGCCTTTGTTGATTCAAGTGATCTTTCGAAACATAAAAGAATACACACTGGTGAAAAACCTTATAAATGTGAAGAATGTGGCAAAACCTTTATGTATTCAAGTTTTTTCATAATACATAAAAGAATTCACACTGGAGAAAAACCTTATAAATGTAATACATGTGAAAAGAGCTTCAGTCAATCAAGCGTTCTTACAGATCACAAGAAAATTCACACAGGTGAAAAACCTTATGAATGCAAAGAATGCAAAAAAGCATTTAGTAGGTCAAGTAGTTTAAAAAGACATGAAAAAACTAAGTGTGAGAAAAATAGATCAGTTTTATCAAAATTTGTGAAAACCAACACAAATATTTTATCGCACAATGATAAAGGTGATGACGACAAATTAATTACTTTGCATAACAATGAAGCAAGTGAGATAAAGGTTAACTTAAAAACTGAAGATATTTTGGAAAATATCAAAATCGAAACTGAAATTGACATCGAAGAACACTGGCCAATTAAAATAGAAGCTATTGAAGCAAATGAATCAGCCACGGTCAACTCCAGAAATGCTCCATTCAACTTGCTTCCAGATTTGAAAGAAACTCTAAAAAAAAATTTTCCTTACATTAAACAAGAGCTCAATGACTCAGAATACGAATTGTCTATTGGAAATTAGTCATATTTTTTTTGCTAAGAAAACAACTTTTTCACTTAATATTTCCTATTCTTATTTTTATTCTTTTATTTTAAATTTCTGATCCCGGTGATGAAAAACTGTCAAATTTATGTTCAAGGAATATAACGTGCTTTGTATTTTCTATCAAAAGACTATTTTCCATCTCCGGGATTTAATGTTATTATTTTCAGTTTTTTCCTTTTTGTATCTTAATTATGGCAAAAATTGTTTGAGATAAATATCTAAAATTATTATAAAAATAATTTTAAATCAATGAAGTAAAAATTTTATTTATCAATAAATTGTTAGTTAATTTTTTGTCTACTTATTGGACTAAATTAATACTGCTATAATTTTCTCATTTGAAATTAAAAATTTCCTTTGTTTAATCAGTGTTAGCTATTGTTAATATAAGCCATTTAAGTAACTAAAAAAATAAATAAATAATTTTATTCTTAAACTGAAGAATAAATTAAACTGATATATTGATAAAAAAATAAACAATTTCTATCAGTAATGGCTTGTAGAATTAAATTATTATTATACCGTGAAAATGGACTCATAGCTTTTGCTTTCCAGAATTTGTAGTTAATTTTGGCTAAATCAAATAAAAAATTGTTATGTACAAGAGATGTTGTTTGTTAAATTTTTTTTTTTTTTAATTAGCACTGACATAGCTATAATTAAAATGTATAGCTAAAGAATTTTTGTGAACTCCAGATCAGATTATATTTAATAAATTAAAAATTTGCTGAAATTATAATATGAAAAAAATTAATAAAATTAGGTTCAATGTAGAAAATATTAAAATTCAATTTTGTCAAAATATAAAATTCAAATCTTTTCATAAAATTAATTTTTTTTTTTGTTTTGTTAACAGTTTTTCTAATGTAATTTTGATTCGCTATTATTGAAAATAATCAGTTAGTGTCAAATCAATTAATGGCTCCGAATAGACGCGAACTTATGATATTATTTGTTTTAAAAAAAAATAATTGGATTTCAAAAGTCGAAGATGATAGCAGTGTAGAGGAACTAAAAAGAAAATTTTCTGCAAGAGGAAAATTTTTTTAATTGATTTTTGGCTTCAGGAAATCAGGAACCGATTAGCTCAAATTTACTAGATTCTCATAGAAAAAATAGAAAATGTCGGTAATTACAGAGCTTCAGAATACTGTTAAGGAAGTTAATTCTGAAAGTTACAGAAACATTTTGTTAGCACTAATTTGATTAAATGGATTCAAAATGTTTAAACAATTTAAATAGTACATTTGTAATTAAAATAAACAAGTTTTATGGAATTAAATTAATAACAGCCATTAATTTACATATTCCGCAAAAACATTTATCAAAAATTTCGAGCTTTGAAAAAGACTTGAATTTTTCCGGACCCAAAAAAATGATGAAATGTAGATTTGTAGATAAAAATGTAGAAAAGAAAATTCCACCTAGCAGAGAGTTCTATGCCATAAGATAGGGTTTTTTAAACTATTTCTTCTAAATGACGCTGCTACCTTGTATTTCAACTTTTTTTTAAGTGTCAGCTTTTGATACCCATAAACCACATTTTTTTATCAGTAATTCTCTTACCGTTATAGTCGGTGAATCAAATGGCCATATTTGGCCAAAAATGACCAATTTTTAAATGGCTGCAAAAATTGTAATTTTTGAATAAAATGAGTTTTATAGGTTTCAAAATTTTTGTACAAGCAGTTGAAGAGCTCTGGCCAAAGGAAAAAGAAGCTACTAAATTAGTAGAACCAAATTTTTTTTTTTTTTTTTTTTTTTTTTTTTATTTTTTTTTTTTTTTAAATTCCAAAAGGGGATTTTTTTAAATATCAATCCTAGTAGGGCCAAGGATGGAGTGTGGTTTTGTTCACTTATTGTTTTTTGTAAATACAAGCTGAATAACTAAAAAAAAATTTATCATAGGGTTTCAAAATGAAAAAAAAAATGTTTTGAAAAGAATTTTTTCTGTTAGTAATTAATTTTCTGTCAATTAATGAACTAAACACTTAGTGTCCAAAAGCCCAGTTTTTTCGGTTTTTAATATTAAAAATTACTTAATTTAAAATAGTATTTGAAATTCGTAAATAGGTTTTTTAATTTTTACCGTAAATATTTATTATTAATTATGTATTATAAACGTTTTTGTGTCTAAAAAGGCTTGAAATTTAATTCTACACCGGTTTAAAGTCATTAATTTCTTAACTGTGTCGAAAACCACCTGAACCACCTCCTTGACCCGAATCTATAATTTAGGATTGAAATAAAGTTATAATTATTTTTATTTTTTTTCACATAGAGAATTTTTGTATTTATACATTGAGTCAAAAATTCTCTGCTATCTATGACCAGCAAATATGAAATTTAAATATTCATAAATTTAAAAATGAGAAATAATGACTAATATAAGGTTTCCAAATAATTGTTTAATTAATAAATCAAATAATATTATTTTTTCTTTTACAAAAAGATGAATTAAAACTAGAATAAAAAAATTGAATATTTGAATAAAATTTTGTATTGTTTTATAAATTTTTAAAACCATAACATGCCAGAAGTGTAAAGCTTATACCAAATAATCTCTTATTAGCGAAAAATAGTTAATTCAAATTAAATTCATTCCTAAAGCTTTTATATTAAAAAGTTAATAATTTAGTGGGAATTTTATTATAAATTTTGGTCTTCAATAATCAGAAGAAAAAAATTTTCTCCAGACTAATATCTCAAACAAATTTTGAAGAATTTTATAATTTTGAAGAAATAGTTAATGTCATTTAATTAAAGGTAAAAAAATATCGATGAAAAGCTAATAACTTTAAAATATTATTGTTTTCAATTTGTTTAAAACTAATTAATTTTTATGACCTGGCTGATATTTGGATTTAAAATTTTGAATAGATTGTTTTATAATTCGAATTCCCACTGCTTGCTTAGATAAATTTTAATTTTCTTAATTCTCATGTCAAAAGTAAGAACTCCCAAACTTTTATTGCCTGAAGAAAAAAATAATCACTTGAGCTAAAATTTATCTGAGTTTATTGCATTTATCTTTAGCTGCCTGCAAAATTTTTGCCAGAAATGCTAAAAAAGGATTCTTTATTAAAATTAGATAATTGTAAAAAAATTTAATGCAAAATTTTATGCAGTGATTGTATTTGCAGTATCAGCCATAGTAAAAATCGTATATATTCTTCACTTTCGCTTCATAGAAAAATGTTTAAGTTCATCTCCTGCTTGTAAAATTCCTATATTTCATTTATAACAACAACCTTTCTTTGATTTGTTATTATGTTGACATCCTTGATTGTTCTTGAAAATACCTATAAACATAATACAATATATTAGTACACGATAACAAAAAATTTAGTCAGTATTAAAAACGACTTTGAACTAGACACTCTCAATTTCATTGTCTTTATGTTTTTATAAAAGTTATATATTATTTGTATATATTGTGTAATTAACTTAAAATTTAACATTTGGTTAGTTACTTGCTTGTTTGACAATTGATTTGATTAATTATTTAAATTTTTTTATAATAAATCTGTCTAAACATTGTTACACTGTTTGCCAAAAAAGATAATCAAAATTCCTAGAATTTAAAATTAAAGTGTAATCGATTAGGACTCCATTTCGTAGATATTTTTTATCGATTATTGGTGGTGATTGTAATAAAACTTTTGTTTGTTTTATTCTTATTTCTCATATAATAATTCGCACTAGTGAAAACCTTTTAAATCGATGAATACGATAAAAGTTTTAATAAGAATCCATACTGGTATAATTAATTGAATAAAGCAAAGCTATGAGTAAGTCAAGTGATATTAATAGACATAAAAAAATACAACTTACTGGTGAGAAACCTTATAAGTGCGAAGAATGTGACAAAATTTTTAGTCAATCAAGTTATTTAACTCAACATAAAAGAATCCACACTGGTGAAAAGCCTTATAAATGCAAAGAGTGCAATAAAAGATTTAACCAATATGGTAATCTAACTGTGCATAAAAGAATTCACACTCGCGAAAAACCTTACAAATGCGATGTATGTGAAAAGTCTTTTTGTCGATCAGAAAGTCTTATTAATCATAAAAGAATTCATACTGGTGAAAAACCTTACAAATGCGATGTATGTGAAAAGTCTTTTTGTCGATCAGAAAGTCTTGTTAATCATAAAAGAATTCATACTGGTGAAAAACCTTATAAATGCGATGTATGTGAAAAGTTTTTTAGTGAATTAGCAAATCTTATTAAACATAAAAAAATTCATACTGGTGAAAAACCTTATAAATGCGATGTATGTGAAAAGTTTTTTAGTCAATTAGGAAGTCTTATTAAACATAAAAGAATTCATACTGGTGAAAAACCTTATAAATGCGATGTATGTGAAAAGTTTTTTCGTCAATTAGG
Organism: Anagrus nilaparvatae; assembly: GCA_022575985.1. Lineage (NCBI taxonomy): Eukaryota > Metazoa > Arthropoda > Insecta > Hymenoptera > Mymaridae > Anagrus > Anagrus nilaparvatae. The sequence continues at coordinate 9,827,141 of JAKSXM010000165.1, forward strand.
AAGTCTTATTAAACATAAAAGAAATCATACTGGTGAAAAACCTTATAAATGCGATGTATGTGAAAAGTCTTTTTGTCGATCAGATAGTCTTATTAAACATAAAAGAATTCATACTGGTGAAAAACCTTACAAATGCGATGTATGTGAAAAGTTTTTTAGTGAATTAGCAAATCTTATTAACCATAAAAAAATTCATACTGGTGAAAAACCTTATAAATGCGATGTATGTGAAAAGTTTTTTAGTCAATTAGGAAGTCTTATTAATCATAAAAGAATTCATACTGGTGAAAAACCTTATAAATGTGAAGAATGTTGTAAGGTTTTTCGTTCATTAAGTAATTTAAAAGTACATAAAGTATCTCATTTACTTAGGAAATCTGAGGAGCTGAAGTTTGAACCATCAATTTCAAAAAGTTTACATGAACAAATCAGCAATAATTCAAACTATAACAAAGAAGATGACAAAAATTTAGGAAACAAAGATACAATTATCGCTCAAACTGAAGATGCTTTGCAATCTATAAAATTTGATAGTGAAATTGACATCGAAGAGCATTGGCCTTTTAAAATAGAAGTTACAGAATCAATAGAACCAACTTTAATGAAAAGGGACACTAGCGACGAAAACGTGTCAGTTAATAAAGAAGCTTCCAAATCAATGGAACCAACATTTATAGAAAAAAACATTGACATCAAAGAGCATTGGCCCGTTAAAATGGAAGCTACTGGATCAATGGAACTAATATTAAGAAAAGATGACTTTAAAAATGAAAAAGATGAGTCAGTTTATACAAAAGCTTCCAAATCAATAGAATCAATATTTATGCCGAGTGATATTGACATCGAGGAACATTTTCCAATTAAAATAGAAGCTTCCGATTCGGTACAAACAATAAATGAATCCACTAATGACATATAAGAGTCTCTAAAAAGGAGTTTATATCTATTTTTAAACAAGAATGAAGTGCAGGTTATGTTTTAGAAGATGAGTTTGACTCTCTTAATTAAATAATATTTAATTTGCAGAATTTTTATTTGATATGAAAATTTATATACTTTTTGTAAAAAATTTTTTTATTTTTAGTTTTTTTTGGAAAAAATCCCAAGTGGGGATTTATTTTTGTTTCAATACTTATATAAATTGAGAATCAAAATTATTATTTTTTTTTTTTACGCAGACAAAGAAAATTTTTTAGTCGTACATTTACTTTCAAATTATCTGCTATAACTTAAAACTTTTATGAAATTCATGAAAATGATGAAAATGATGAAAAAATTGACTAATATTATAAGTTTTCAAAATAATTGTTGAAGGACGTTCTATCCGCTACTGGGTGTTTTTTGTGCAGGATGTTTGTAACTGAAATATTTTAATCATATATTTATTTATAATAATTTTTTAATGAAAGAATCAATGCTTTTCAGTATTTGGTACAAGAATATAAAAAAATTGAAAATGTTTATTTCTTTAAGCAAATACAACCTGTTAAATTATTTTAATTTTTTGCTCATAAAAGCTTGAGATTCCAGATCTAGGCAACTTGGATCAAAATTCTGCTTGGCTCATATTGAAAATTATTCAATTCTAGGGGGAGGTATCGTGGAAAAGTTTTCGCTAAACCTCTTCAGTAATGAGTTATAGCTATTGCTTTATAAATTTTAGAACAATTTTAACTTTTTTTTAAAAACAATTAGCTGTAACTTATTACAGAAAAGGTTTAGTGAAAAATTTTCCAGGATACATCCCTCAAAAATTGAATGATCTTCAATATGAGCCAAGCCAAATTTTGATCAAAATTGCCCAGATCTGGAATCTGAGACTTTTATGAGCCAAAAATTACAGAAATTTAACAGGTTGCATTATAGAAATTGAATTTTTTTTTATATTCTTGTATTTCATTATAAAATTATTATAAATAAATATATGCTTAAAATAATTCCGTTACAAATATGCTGCGCAAAAAACACCCAGTGGCGGGAACGATTATTTTTTTTTGTGTGCATAAATTAAGAAGATTAAAAATGTATTACTTATTTTTGAAATGGAACTAGAATAAAGAAGATCAATTTTTCAACTAAACTTTGTATTATTTTTATAATTTCACTAAAATAAATGTTACAATTATTATAATATTTAAATATTACTTAAATAAAAATCATATTTTTAATGTCCAAATTCATTATAAAAGACAAATACAAAATTCCTCCCGTAATCTGATAATATTCATTGAATATGAAATTTCAGATTTTGATTCCTTCAATCCCTTACCCCCAAATAAATATTTTTTATTTTTAAATTGCATTGCTATCACGTGAAAACTAATTTTTTTTATACGACTTGGGGTTAGTTGGGTGTTTGGGGTTCGTAAATTTAATTTTTATAACAAAAGGTTATATGCAAAATTTTTTATGATAATTTTATATGAAAGAAGGATGCTTTTTGCTTCCCCCTTCAAAAAAATGCATCCCGATACAATAACTTTCTGAATTTATTTGTAGCTTAACTAGTGCTCTTTTTTTTAATTGATTTTTGGCTTCAGGAAATCAGGAACCGATTAGCTCAAATTTACTAGATTCTCATAGAAAAATAGACATCTCACTGTTCATAAAAGAATTCACACTGGTGAAAAACCTTATAAATGCGATATATATGAAAAAAGATTCAGGCATTCAGGACATCTCACTGTTCATAAAAGAATTCACACTGGTGAGGGACCTTATAAATGCGAAGTATGCAACAAAACCTTTGTTAATTGAAGTTATTTAGTTTGCCATAAAAGAACCCATTCTGCTGAAAAACCATATAATTGCGAAAAATGTGACAAAAGTTTTGCCCAATCAAATAGTCTTATAATACACAAGAGAAGTCACAGTGGTGAAAAACCTTATAAATGCGAAGTATGCAACAAAACCGTTAGTGATTTAAGCAATTTAGTTCGTCATAAAAGAATCCACACTGCTGAAAAACATTATAAATGCGAAGATTTAATGTCATAAGATTTTTCGTTATTTAAATAATTTAAAAGTACACAATATATCTCATTCACTTAAAAAATCTGAGGAAGAAAACTTTGAATTATCAATTTCCAAAAGTTCATTTAAACAATACCAATAAAACTAGTAATGAAAAGGAAGACAAAAAAAAATGGGAGACAAAGATTCGATTATCGATCAAAATAAGGACATTTTACAGAATATAAAATTTGAAAGTGAAATTGATATCGAAGAGCATTAGCCTCCTAAAATAGAAGCTTTCGGGCCATTAGAACCAATATTTATGTTAAGTGACAATGACTTTGGAGAAAATTTGTCAATTAAAATAGTTCACTGGATCAATATTTTAAACAAACTTTGGAGATTTTCATAATTTATAAGAAATAGTTATTGCCATTTAATAAAAGGTAAAAAAATATCGATGGTAAGCTAATAACTTTAAAATAGTATTCTTTTCAATTTGTTTAAAACTAATTAATTTTGATGACCAGACTGATAGGTTTTGAAGTCGTATAATTGTTAATATATCATCATTCATCAGAGATGGTCCAAAATTTGGAATTAAAATTTGGAATAGATTTTTTTGTACTTCGAATTCCCATTGCTTTCATAGATAAATTTTAATTTTTTTAATTCTCATGTCAAAAGTAAGAACCAAACTTTTATTGCCTGAAGAAAAAAATAATCACTTGAGCTAAAATTTATCTGAGATTATTGCATTTATCTTTAGCTGCCTGCAAAATTTTTGCGAGAAATGCTAAAAAAGGATTCTTTAGTAAAATTAGTTCATTGTAAAAAAAATTGAATTCAAAATTTTATGCAGTGTTTGTATTAGCAGTATCAGCCATAGTAAAAATCGTATATTCTTTACTTTCGCTTCAAAGAAAAATGTTTAAGTTAATCAGCATGTAAAATCCCTATATTTCATTTATAACAACAACCTTTCTTTGATTTGTTATTATGTTGACATTCTTGATTGTTCTTGAAAATACCGATAAACATAATATAATATATTAGTACACGATAACAAAAAATTTAGTCAGTATTAAAAACGACTTTGAACTAGACACTCTCAAATTCGTTGTCTTCATATTTTGATAAAAGTTGTATATTATTTGTGTATATTGTATAATTAACTTAAAATTTAATACTTGGTTAGTTACTTGCTTGTTTGACAATTGATTTGATTATTTAAATTTTTTATAATAAATTTTTCTAAACATTGTTAGACTGTTTGTCAAAAAGGATAATCAAAATTCCTAGAATTTAAAATTAAAGTATAATCCAGGCTTAGGACTCTATTTCGTAGATATTTTTTACCCATTATTAGTGGTGATTGTAATAAAACTTTTGCTTGTTTTATTCTTATTTCTCTTATAAGAATTTGCACTAGTGAAAACCTTTTAAATCGATGAAACGATAAAAGTTTTAATATAAACTATAATAAAAGAATCCATACTGGTATAATTAATCGAATAAAGCAAAGCTATGAGTAAATCAAGAGATCTTAATAGCAATAAAAAAATACAAGATACTGGTGAAAAACCTTATAAATGCGAAGAATGTGACAAAATTTTTAGACAATCAAGTTATTTAACTCAGCATAAAAGAATCCACACTGGTGAAAAACCTTATAAATGCGATGTATGTGAAAAGTCTTTTTGTCGATCAAACAGTTTTATTAATCATAAAAGAATTCATACTGGTGAAAAGCCTTATAAATGCGAGCAGTGCAGTAAAAGCTTTAACCAAAATGGTCATCTAACTGTGCATAAAAGAATTCACACTGGCGAAAAACCTTACAAATGCGATATCTGTGAAAAGAGTTGCAGTAACTCAGGAAATCTTGCTATTCATAAAAAAATTCATATTTGGAAAAAACCTTATAAATGCGATGTATGTGAAAAGTCTTTTTGTCAATCAGACAGTCTTATTAATCATAAAAGAATTCATACTGGTAAAAAAACTTATAAATGCGATATATGTGAAAAAACCTTTAGCCAATTAAATAATCTTATTAAGCATCAAAGAATCCACACTGGTGAAAAGCCTTATAAATGCGAAGAGTGCAGTAAAAGCTTCAATCAATATGGTAATCTAACTGTGCATAAAAAAATTCACATTGTCCAAAAAGCTTACAAATGCGATATCTGTGAAAAGAGTTGCAGTAACTCAAGAAAACTTGCTATTCATAAAAAAATTCATATTGTGAAAAAACCTTATAAATGCGATGTATGTGAAAAGTCTTTGTGTCGATCAGAAAGTCTTATTAATCATAAACGAATTCATACTGGAGAAAAACCTTATAAATGTAATACATGTGAAAAGAGCTTTAGTCAATCAAGCAGTCTTATTAAACATAAAAGAATTCATACTGGTGAAAAAACTTATAAATGCGATGTATGTGAAAAGTCTTTTTGTCGATCAGATAATCTCATTATCCATAAAAGAATTCATACTGGTGAAAAACCATATAAATGCGATGTATGTGAAAAGTTTTTTAGTCAATTAGGAAGTCTTATTAATCATAAAAGAATTCACACTGGAAAAAAATCGTATAAATGTGAAGAATGTTGTAAGGTTTTTCGTTCATTAAGTAATTTAAAAGTACATAAATTATCTCATTTATTTAGGAAATCTGAGGAGCTGAAATTTGAACCATCAATTTCAAAAAGTTTACATGAACAAATCAGCAATAATTCAAACTATAACAAAGAAGATGACAAAAATTTAGGAAACAAAGATACAATTATCGCTCAAACTGAAGATGCTTTGCAATCTATAAAATTTGAAAGTGAAATTGACATCGAAGAGCATTGGCCTTTCAAAATAGAAGTTACAGAATCAATAGAACCAACTTTAATGGAACGGGACACTAGCGACGAAAACGTGTCAGTTAATAAAGAAGCTTCCAAATCAATGGAACCAATATTTATAGAAAAAGACATTGACATCAAAGAGCATTGGCCCGTTAAAATGGAAGCTACTGGATCAATGGAACTAATATTAAGAAAAGATGACTTTAAAAATGAAAAAGATGAGCCAGTTTATACAAAAGCTTCCGAATCAATAGAATCAATATTTATGGCGAGTGATATTGACATCGAGGAACATTTTCCAATTAAAATAGAAGCTTCCGAATGGGTACAAACAATAAATGAATCCACAAATGACATATAAGAGTCTCTAAAAAGGAGTTTATATCTATTTTTAAACAAGAATGAAGTGCAGGTTATGTTTTAGAAGATGAGTTTGACTCTCTTAATTAAATAATATTTAATTTGCAGAATTTTTATTTGATATGAAAATTTATATACTCTTTGTAAAAAATTTTTTTATTTTTAGTTATTTTTGGAAAAAATCCCAAGTGGGGATTTATTTTTGTTTCAATACTTATTATATAAATTGAGAATCAAAATTATAATTTTTTTTTTTTTACTGATAAATTTTTAATCGTACATTTACTTGTAAATTATCTACTATAACTTTAAATTTTTATGAAATTCATGAAAATGATGAAAATGATGAAAAAATTGACTAATATTATAAGTTTCTAATAATTGTTGAAGGGCGTTCTATCCACTACTGGGGGTTTTTTGTGCAGCATATTTGTAACTGAAATATTTTAATCATATATTTATTTATAATAATTTTTTAATGAAAGAATCAATGATTATCAGTATTTGGTACAAGAATATAAAAAAAATTGAAAATGTTTATTTCTTTAAGCAAATACAACCTGTTAAATTATTTTAATTTTTTGCTCATAAAAGCTTGAGATTCCAGATCTAGGCATGGATCAAAATTTTGCTTGGCTCATATTGAAAATCATTCAATTATAGGGTGTGGTATTGTGAAAAAGTTTTCATTAAACCTCTTCAGTAATAAGTTATAGCTATTGCTTTATAAATTTTAGAGCAATTTTAACTTTCTTTTAAAAACAATTAGCTGTAACTCATTACTGAAAAGGTTTAGTGAAAAATTTTCCAGGATACATCCCTCAAAAATTGAATGATCTTTAATATGAGCCAAGCCAAATTTTGATCCAAATTGCGCAGATTTGGAATCTCAGACTTTTATGAGCCAAAAATTGAAAAAAAAAAAAAAATAACAGGTCGTATTTGTTTAAAAAAATAAAGCTTTTCAATTTTTTTTTTTATATTCTTGTACCAAATACTGAAAAGCATTGATTCTTTCATTAAAAAATTATTATCAATAAATATATGGTTAAAATATTTCCGTTACAAATATGCTGCGTCAAAAACACCCAGTGGCGGATAGAACGATTATTTTTTTTTGTTTCTATAAATTAAGAAGATTAAAAATGTATTACCTATTTTTGAAATGAAACTAGAATAAAGAAGATCAATTTTTCAACTAAATTTTGTTCTATTTATTATATGTAATTTCACTAAAATAAATGTTACAATTATTAATATTTAAATATTACTTAAATAAAAATCATATTTTTAATGTCCAAATTCATTATAAAAGACAAATAAAAAATTCCTCCCGTAATCTGATAATATTCATTGAATATGAAATTCCAGATTTTGATTCCTTCAATCCCTTACCCCCAAATAAATATTTTTTATTTTTTAAATTGCATTGCTATCACGTGAAAACTAATTTTTTTTATACGACTTGGGGTTAGTTGGGTGTTTGGGGTTCGTAAATTTAATTTTTATAACAAAAGGTTATATGCAAAATTTTTTATGATAATTTTATATGAAAGAAGGATGCTTTTTGCTTCCCCCTTCAAAAAAATGCATCCCGATACAATAACTTTCTGAATTTATTTGTAGCTTAACTAGTGCTCTTTAGGAAATAGTATATTTACGGCCACGCAAAAGCCAGGAAATCGTACTTTCGTGGCTATTGTCCAGAAAAATAATGTTCCTTGCTGGTATCAATTATTATTTAAAAATAACTCCATATTAGTAACAGTACTTAATGATTAGGCTTTTATATTTTTTATCACAATCAAATTGTTTATCTTTGCTTTTTATAGAAATCACAGAGCATTAATTTACACCAATTGCCTCATGAAGTAAGTGACTGTCACTGTCCGGAATTTCGGTTGTGGCAGCTGGAATTTATTTTTTGATTTAAATGATTGCAAATGGCTCAAAACGTAAAGAAAATTTTAAAAAAGTGAGTTCGGCTCATTCAAAATGTGAGGACCACGGCGCGGCATGGTGAAACTTTTTTACGGATTAAAAAATACTTTTTGTTTTAAATTAACAATATTTTTAGTCTAATTTCATTATAAAACACAAATACAAAATTTGTCCCGTAATCTAATAATATTCATTGAATATAAAAATTTTTGTTTAAAATTTTTTTTAGGCTATATGTCATTTGCGACCATTTAGAAGAAAAAATATATTCCGGCTATCAAAATCGGAATTCCGGTAGATGCAACGGGAATTCCACTCAAGTCACAAAATAACTTATGGTTACATTTTGTTAAAAATAAAGTTAAATTTTAAAATATAATCAATGTTTAATAAAATCCAGAACTATTGTTTTTTCCTTTTATTAAAAAAAAAACTTTATTTGCAGAGTTTCTGCAGAAATTTTATAAGGTTGAATTATTTAAAGTTTAAATATAAAGATAAATTGCAAATAAATCAAGCTTTTTAAATATTTCTTTATTATTTTGAAATTATTTCTCTTACATAATGTACAGATAATTTTCTATTGTCGAATTATTGTTATTTTTTGATTTTGTTAATTAATTTTTTTTATAGTACTCCACATGCTCAATGAAATCTGTAAATTAATGTATTCGACCGAACTAAAATTTAAATAAATGGAGAATCCATCAGAAAATAAATAGGTTAAGAATTTATTATTTTAATTAACAAAGTTTTTCTTTGGCTGAGTTTAACTTTAAAAAAGTTTATTTTGGTCCTTCAAAAAAGGTATATTTATCATAATCAAAAATTTAATAAAGCCTAAAAACTTATAACCGGTTTGTGTAAAAACACCACCAAAATGCATGGAATATGTTTGCTTACTTTATAACGTAAATGTTACGCAATATTACAATACAATTTGCTATTCTTATAATTTGTAATTATCCCCTTTGCTAGCTGTTAAGATTCTAAACTCAAACTAATTTGATTCCCTAAACGCGTATTATTCTAGGTCCCTAAATCGAAAATTTTCTAAGTCCCTTAACCTGAATTATTACAAGTCCATAAATCTTAAAAAAAATTCAAAAGAATAATTACGTTCCTTTTAGTATGCGAGTTTATTGCACTAACCAACAATCAATTATTTATCATTATGAAATTTCATAAGTTGTATATGAGATTTATGTGGGTAATCACAGAAAATATAAAACATCCTATTAAACGTAACCAAAATCTGGGACCGAACTTATAAAGCATATCAGTTGGGTTTTAAGATTCAATTACGAATAAATTTATCTGAAACCCTTTTTTACTTTTCAAAGTTTTTTTTAGCCAATATCAGTTATTATTTAATATTTTTTGAAAGTACTTTTCTTTTATACTGCAAAAAAGTAAAAAAATTCTCACTAAGTAAGTACTAATAAGAAAGCACGACTTGATCTTATATGACTCCACTTATAGAATATAATTGTTTTAAAAAATTTTTGCAATTAATTATTGAATAAAATTTAATAGTTTTTACAAACTTTTTAATCGTAAAAACTTAAAAATCAGCTGATAAATTATCAAATTTTCAAATTGAATATTTAAAAAATTTTTTAAAATTTAGAAATTTAATTGAGAAACTAAAATTTCTAAGTGATTTTAGTTTTTGCGAATTTTTCAATTACAAAAACTTAACCTTTTATTGATAAATTATTAAATTTTCAAATTGAAAATGTTTCAAATTTTTTAATTTAAAAAATCCTTTAAAAAAAAAAAATGCCAAATTTGTAAGTACGACGAAAGATAAATTTTCCTTTAGAAAGTTAGTGAAATCTCTTCAGAAGCATATCAAAAGTATTGTCTATATCAAAAAATCTTGTAGAAGTGAATGGGGGCAGAAAAGCATCATTTCCATTTCATTGGGCCAAAAAAATTAGTTATATCTTTTTTTCAATTTTGGCATAGTTCTAGTAGGTAATCTGGGTCGCTTAATTCAAATACGGCGTCAAAAATTTTATTTGAGGGGTATAACATTCTTATTTTCACCCTTTCAACCCTAAAAATACCTTTTTTTTAACTTTTTCTTTCAATTTTTATCGATTTTAGTAGGTATTTTGGGCCACTGAATCTAATTCTGGGATCAAAATTTAAAAGAAAATGTTTCAAAAAAACGTTATTTAAGAGTTAAAATAAGGGTGATACATTCCTCAAAAATAGTTTATGACGCCATATTTGGATTCAGTGACTCAAATTATCTACTCGGACATGCCATCATTAAAAAAAAAGATAAAACTAATTTTTTTGGCTTAATGGGGTGGAAAATGGGGAAAAAACCGTATAAATGCAAGAAATGTGGTAACGCATTAAAACAATTAGGTTATTTGAATGTAAATAAAATAATTCACATTGGTAAAAAACCCTTTGAATTCGAAAATTGCGGCAATACCCTTAGTTTATTAAATGATCTTAATAGGCATACAAAATCCTTACTGGTGAAAAAAATTTTTTTTTGTTAATCTATTTAAAAAAAAATGCAAAATGCTAAAATTAAATATATTACGATTATTAAAATTTTAATTAATTTTTTTATTAATTAGTTTAATTATTATTTAGTGCATGGTATAAGATTTCATAAAAAATGCTATTTTTTAAAATTAATATTTCAAATAAATAACAGATTTAACTGATGTTTTTCTGTAACTTTTTTTAAAGCAATTTTAATTAATGATAAAATTTAAGAAATTGAATTTATTGGTCGTAGCTTTTATTGTTTGATAAATCAGCTAAGGCAGTTCATTTAATTCTATTTATTCTGTACAGATATGGATTATGCAATTAGCAAAAGGGTATAATTGCTAACCAGTTTTTTTGAGAATATCCATTTTAATATTGGAATAAGCTTCAGGATAAGATATTGTTGATCCTTATAAAACTACTTTTTTAATTAAAACTTCAAAAAATTAAAAAGATGCATTAAAAATTTTGTACACGTAACTCTGAATAATTAAAATATTCACATTGTTAGTGGAAAAGAAATAAAGGTATAATGTTATTAGATTATGCTCAAATTTTTCTCGAAAAAGAAATAACTCTCAATCATGATAAATAAAATACATAAGTATATACAGAATTCATTCTAGAAAATTAAATTTATAGATATTTAAAAATTTATTTAAAAAAATATTTATTAAATAAAAGTAATAAAAATAATAAACTTCTTTCAGTAAAGTTCACCTTCTCTAGATTGAATTTAACTACAAAAAAAAATTAACAACATCATCTTGAAATTCACCTTGTTTAGGTTGAACTTAAATATATAAACAGTACTAAATATTATTAATATAAAGTGTACTAATAATATTGAGTGTTTATTACAAAATAATTTAGTGTTAAAAAGGACGTTGAAGAAGTAAGTGTCTTTCGTGTGTTTAGTTGAAATCAACTAGAAAATTTATAGCTTAAAAAAAAATTATATTTCAATTTTTTGTGGTTTATGAAGAAAGATTCTGTTTGAAACTTATTTTTTTGGTTTGTTTTTGCTTCAGTGACTTGTTTCTAAATTTCAATTAAATTTTGAAAGTAAAACAGGATTTGTAATTGCAGAATAATATGAGAATAATATGAGAATGACAAAAAAAAATATGTAAAATATTAATATTGAACATGTTTATTGGATAGGGTATTTGAAAAAGTTTGGGTCGCTAGGGGGGAGGAGTGAAAAATTGACGTTTTTAGGTGGGGGCGGAAATATTGACGTTTTTAAGGGGCGAAATGGACTTAAAATATTTTCGATTTAGGGACCTTTGGTGCAGAAGTAGCAAGGGACCATTAGTACAGAATTTTTAAAGAATTTATTGTAAAAATGAATAAAAAACAAATTCATATTATTTAAAAAACAATAATAATTTGAGAATTTAATTAATTTTGTTCATTTTGATGTGTAAGCAGCATGATTTCTATGAAAAAAATTTAAATATAAATATTTGGATATAAATATCGATATTATGAACACAATAAATACTTTATTATCAGAGTTATAAGTAAACATGTTCCATGCTCGTTGGTTGTGTATTTATACAAACCGGTTATAAATTTTTTTTTATTACTTTTTCGAACATTTCAAAAAAAAGCTTCTGGTAACCTGTTTTACTTGCATTATTTACAAGATCATAAAGACAAACTAAATAAATAGGCCACAAGCAGAATGTTTCTTACTTCATAGTTACTAATTTTTCAGGAAACAACAAATTAAAGTGAGTTCATACAAAAATAGACAATTTCTAACTGTATTGGTTCAAGCTAAAATAAAGTTGATATTTTGTGAAATTGTTACTTGATTCTAAAATGGATCAATCTAATCTTACCATAAATAGTACTTCCGACAAGGAATTTAATTTGATATTCAAGTCTTACCAATGTAAAATTTGCGGATCGTCCTTTGGCTGTAACTTTTCACTGTATATTCATGAAAGAATGCATAATGATAAACTCTGGAAAAATAAGTCTTACATAGCATCAATTGTAGAAAAACGTAGAACAACAATTCATAAGAGCAAGAAGGCTTGTGATTGTGAGGCTTGCTATAAGTTCTTCTTTGAAATAAATGAATATGTCAGATATAAAAATATGCCACAAGCAGTTATACCTCACAAAAGTTACGGCCCAGCATCCAAACGAAGGAGCAGTGTTATTCATGAAAAATTTCAGACAGAAAAAAAACGTCACAAGTGTAAAACGTGTTGTTTATCATTTCCAAATAAAATACGGCTCTCAATCCATGAGAAGACACATAGAAGTAAGGAAAGCAGTGAATGTGAAAATTTTGACGAAACATCAAGTCAAAAATCCTCTAGCTCAACATCCAAAGGAGCTAATTTGGGTGTGAGACGTTACAAGTGTCAAATTTGTGATTTAACGTTTCCATACAAAATCAGTCTGAACCTACACAAAAAAGTGCACGATGATGATGAAATTTTCAATCGGTTATTGAATCAAACGCGCAATTTAACTACAAGTGAGAAAACTGACGCGCAGGACCAACCTCAGGTAAATAAGTCTCAGATTATGTCATCAACAGTTCAAGAAGATAGCCCAGCAAATCAAACGCGCAATTTGACTTCAAATGAGGAAATTGACGCGCAGGACCAACCTCAGGTAAATGAGTCTCAGGTTATGTCATCAACAGTTCAAGAAGATAGCCCAGCAGAAGTTCAGCAATCAATACTTACTGATGAAAAATCATACAAGTGTAGAACCTGTGATTTAACGTTCCAGTTCAAAACAGACCTTCAAGATCATAAGAAGAGACACACAGATAAGAAACCTGGAGAAAGTGAAAATTTTTATGCATCATTAAGCGAATAAGTAGAAAATTTATCTAAGTTTTTTGTTCTCAAAGGGTTAAAAATTTCCAATTATTTTAATAATGATAGTCAAAATAACTTTTTTTTTTTTTGAATTGGAAGCAAAAACCTAAATATTAAAAAAAATAATTTGCAATTACTCTATTGATCAGCAAAAATTAGAATGTTTTCCAGTTTTAGAAGAGAGTTTAATTTTTTTTTCGAATCAAATAATTTCAAATTAGATTTTTAGTTTGATAAAATGAATATTGAAATTTATAGTAAAAGCATGCTATTGTTTTACTAAAATTATAAATTAAATTGTGTTTTGATTTTTTTTTTTTAATTTAATCTGTTAAAAATGTCTAATATCGACATTTATTAAAAAATAATTTTTTAGTTTTAGAGATTTACGATTACGTAAAAAATTTTTGTAGAATGTGAAAATTTGATTATTTGAAAGATGGTATAAATATAGAAGAGATTTTTGAATAATTTTTTTTGTTATTTTAAGCCAAATTGTGCAAATAATTCATATAAATATTTTTTGTTTTGTTAGAGGCTATTTTTTTAATTTTCTCAATATAGCCATTAAAAGGTTTACATTTTTTTTTTTAATTTTTAGTTTAAAAGTGCTCATAATTAATAAACTAATTTTTATTTTTATTTAGTAAAATAATTTTTGCACAATTCTGCTCCTTCCCGCTTTATTCGGGTTTTCTCTAATATCTACCACTAACTGCCAAATGGGCAGGATAACTGAATAAAAATTCATTTTTAAAATAAAAAATAAAATAATTTTTGGCAAAAAAACTAGTTGTTATTAAAAAATTATATAATTTAATTATATGATTTTTTTAAAAAAGACAATAATTTAATTTAGTTAATAATTATTACACTGTTAATTGAAGTTCATATAATTTACAGACAAAAATTAGTTTTAATAACAGTATAAGTTAAAAATTTTGTAATTTTGTTTGTTTTTTTTTTTTCATTTAACGATGCCTGGGTCGAATTCTAATCGCTCGCATAAAAGTTTTCGCTTAACTTAAAAAGTATCAAATAATTAAAAACTAACCAAAAACTGCAGTAAATAATTATTTTCTCAGAATCTTTTATAATTGCTGAAAGTCATAGAATTTCGCGAATTTCAGAGATTTTTTCAGAAGTTATTTTTGCAAAGTAAGTATCACTTTTTATGAGTTAAACTGTTTATTTGAGGTTTTTTGAGAAATTTTTTATTATTTATTATCCTTTATCCATGATTTGCTTATTTTTTTTGAAATGAAATTAGGGTTATTCCTGAGTGATTAGAATTCGAACTCAACATTTATTTCTTTTATTTTTTAAAATCATTTTCGTTATAATTGAGTTATTCAGCCACTTATTGTGAATCATCAATGTAAAAATACATATTTATATTTCTTACTTACCAAATAAAAAAATGTAACATCTAAATTTTTAACGATTCTTCATTTATTTCACCTTGCCAAGATAAATAAAGGCTATAAAGTAAAGCAAATTGTTTAAAATTTTAGACGCACTGATTTATTTTTATACGTTTAAAAAATCCAGATTTAGATAACATTCAATTTTACATTCTAGTTTACGGATTTTCACAAAACATAATGCAAAGTTTAAAAAAGAATTTTTATCTAGCTGGGTATCCAGTACTTACGGTATCTTATATTATTTTCTGATGTTTTTATATAATTTGCAACAGTTTTATAAACGAAGAAAAAAATTTGTGCACTGCATCCAGAAAATTGTTCACCATAAATAACCATAAATTTGTCAGTCAAATAAAATATCCAAAGATGCCATTAATGATTAAATAAATTATTTAAAAAGTTCAATTGGGCTAAAAAAACTGCAAACATTTTATTTAAGTTCTTATTAAAAAGATAAGATTAGAAAAAGGAGATTTTTATTCTATCAGTAAGAAATTTTTAAGATGAATTGTCAAACCATTTAAATCAAAATTTTAACTATTTTATCCTTCGTGAAAATTAAAAATATATGGGCATATCCATTACTTTTCATACAAAAGTGTGCGCGCCCATGACTCCGATCGGGCTCAAATTTTCAGGGGTGGTTTGAAGTAATAAAAAACTCAGCCAGCCAAAATTTCAGCCATTTTGCAGGACGGGTTGCCGAGATACAAGCTATAAAAAGTCCAAAAACAGCTGTTTTTAGCCAATTTTCAAAAATTTACTGGGTTTCAAGGATTAGTCCAAAAAACATCCGGCTGGTCTCATTTTTTTCCTTGAACTTTCAACTTTTACCACAAAAAGTTTCATGGAGTTGATTTTTACTGGCATTGATTAACGTAAGATTTATTTTATCGAAAAATGCTGATTTTTGAACTTGAATTGTCACTCAGCATCGTTAGCTAAAGATTTGGCAAAATACTTTAGAACTTACTTTATTTTGTCAATGTATTAGGGTAGTTTTTGTCCCAAAAAAATAATTTTTGCATGTAAACAGTTTCTTTTTAGTAAATATTCGAATAGCCAGGAAAAAATTCGACAATTTAAAAAAAAGAAATTTTTATTTTAGATCGAAAAATAAGCGAGTTATCATTATTTCAAGTTAGAATACTGTATAATGACCCTAAAACTGGGATTTTTGGAATATTTTTTAAAAAATCTTAAAATGATGATAACTTGCTTTTTTTTCAGTCAAAAATAAAATTTTTTTTTTTTAATCAGCTCATTTTTCCCTGGCTATTTGAATATTGAAGAAGAAAAATTTTTTGGTTGACCCCTTAACCATTTATTGGCCAATATTGGTCCAATCATTACACATTTTCAGAGTCTTCTACGGACAGAAGCCAATACCATCGCCCAAATTTTTAGGGAATTTTTTTTAATATCAAAAGAAGCTTTCCTGAAATTTTCAGCCCTTAAAGTTCTCAGAGAAAAATTTTGCAGACGATTAAAGTTGTTAAAAAATCGATATTTTCGGAAACAGCAAACTTTCAATTGCTTATATCTCTGGTCCCTGATAAGCATTTTTAACGTTTAAGGTCTCATTTGAAAGGTCTTTGCTAGACGCTTTTAATAAGACCAACCGGAAGTCTTTAACTAATGATGCTAAGTGACAATTCAAGTTCAAAAATCAGTATTTTTCGATAAAATAAATCTTACGTTAATCAATGCCAGTAAAAATCAACTCCATGAAACTTTTTAAAAAGTTGAAAGTTCAAGGAAAAAAATTAGACCAGCCGGATGTTTTTTGGACTAATCCTTGAAGCCCAGTAAATTTTTGAAAATTGGCTAAAAACAGCTATTTTTGGACCTTTTATAGCTTGTATCTCGGCAACCCGTCCTGGAAATTGGCTGAAATTTTGGCTGGCTGAGTTTTTTATTACTTCAAACCACCCCTGAAAATTTGAGCCCGATCGGAGTCATGGGTGCGCACACTTTTGTATGAAAAGTAATGGATATGCCCATATATATTTAAAACTGATTTTCATTATAAACCAGGCTGGAAAAATATTTTCTGTATCAGAAAATTATACAAATTTTTAAAATATTTTCAAATTGAAAATTTCAATGCTAAGAATTGATATAAAATTTCACAGATATGTACCAAAATCCATGTCCATATTATTTTTTTCATAAAACTTCTTGTGATTTTTAATCTTCAATTCTAAAATTTATAGGCCTCAATTTAGGCTTAAAGAAAAAAAATAACGATTAAAAAAATCGTAACAGTGAAAAGATAAATAAAGGAAGTAGGTTTTAATGCAAGTCGATATAATATAATCGTAAAAATAAAACAAAAGATAGGTTCTTTTATTTAAAAAAAAAAAGTGCAAAAAAATAATCTTTGCATGATATAGCTCACTTTACTTAAACTGTAATAATTCCATAGAAAAAGTTTAAATTTACACGAAAATTTCAAATATTCTTGTAAGAATATCTAAAAATTTATAGAATTTAATTTTACGAAATCCTCGAAAATTTTATCAGATAATTAAAAGCCTCAAAATTCGAAACCTAATACATTTTATCTTATTTTGTATAAAACGGTCACCTTTTTCGTATCCAAACTCTTGCATCTTAATTCTAATAAAGGAGTAAATACAGAAGACGTTTAATTCAAAATTAATTTAATTTTAATCTTAGCGATAAGTCTTCATTAATAATTTTTCATAGTTTTATAAGCTTTCCAGTTCAAATAACTTACAGATTTGTGGATTCTCATAACTAGCTTTATTCAAAAGAAAAAGGGACTCAAAGTGTACTTATTTCTGGAAAATAAAGAAAATTAAGTTCAAAGTTATTATAAAAAAAAATAGGTTCAACATAGGATTCTACTCAGTGTAGAATTAATTATTCATGTAAAACGTTTTGTTCTTCAAATCCATAATAATCAGTTAATTAAAATTTTTATGAGAAAAATAACATCTGAACGATGACGTACTATGAGGTGACATTTTAGTCCCCTCCTAGACGCATCTCTAGGACTAGGTGGCGGCAATGATAAGCTCACTCCTACGCTAATTTTAGAATCTTATCATCACCCACCAATGAGTAAACGCCATCTCAAGCTCTTGATTTTGGTGAAAAAGTGGGAAGACGGTCTTATCAAAATTTTGTTGTTTAAAAACCCCTGTGTTTTGCCGAAGAGCGGCCTTCTGGAAGTGCCATCTGAACCAGTTCATAACTTTATTCACGTTAAACATGAACAAAAAAAAGAAAAAAAAAACTTTGAACTTAATTTTATTTTAAATTAATTATTTTATTTAAAAGTGTTCATTTAGTTTTAAAATTTTTCCCTCAACTTAACTTCAGTTTTATAATATATTTAAGTTTAAAATAAATTAAACATCTTAAAATACTTTTGGTGAATTCATTTATTTTGGTATTAAACTTAATTAACAATTTTTCTTAATTCAACTCGTCTTGGGTCATTCAACTCTAAAGAGAAAAGTAAGTTATATATTATTATTATGTAAAAATAAACCTCAGTAATTTATTTTTGAGTAACCCTCTGAAGAATCAACTAATTAAATTCCCAGGAAGGCCTGGACAATCTTCCTAAAATAAGAACAATAAAACATAATACCATTAATCTGGTACACTACAGTTGGGTTAGCTGCGAAGAACAATACCATTAACTTTTATAGAAGGTACGTTAATAATTAACTAAATTTTTCAGATACCAAATTATTTGATTAAAATCAAAAGTTATATTTGCATAGAAATAGTAGTTCGTAATATGAAATAAATTTAGATTTTTTAATTTGCCAAAAAAAATATTGGCTTCATTACCAACTTCAAATTGAGTAAGTGAAAGCTTGCATTAGTTTTAGGATTCTGAAATAAAATTTGTTCAGCTTTATTTATAGTATTGCTAGAATTTTCTAGAGGATGAGTTCTTTTTTTGTCTAATAAGTCAACTTTGAAATTTAAAAATCTCACTACATTTTTTGCACCCATTAATTTTTTTTCTAGCGTAAGACCTCTTATGAGCAATAAATTGAATTGAATCATCAAATATTTTGCTACTTTTTTTACACTTAGAATTTTCAACAGCATGAGATTTTTTTAATATTAACCGTAGGTCTTTCTTTTTTCACCTACATGAATTGCTTCACATTTAATAAGATTGATTTTTGACAGCATGATGTATCGAAAGTTTTGTATTTTAAGGTTTTTTATTTGAATGAATTATTTCATGAACAGTAAGTTTGCTTTTTATATTAAATAATCAAAAAGACTGTCTCATCGAGCATAAACAAAGTCACGTAAATAACGTAAAATGTTTACATGCACAATTTTGTGTACGTTGGAGAAAATAGTAAAGAAAAAATTCATCGTGGAATAACTTGAAAAAATAAGATTCAAGCCCACAGACTTGGGATATAAGACCACGTGGTTTTTTAAGTGATTTGGATAGTCAGTCAACTGGTGATTTTTGAAAAATTATTTGCAAAATACAAGTACACAACTAAGTATATTTGTTGGATCTTGACATGCTTAACAACAGTGTTGGCGGAATGTGGAAAATATCGTGAAATATTGCCCCAATTCAAGAATAATCACATACAAAGTTGATACTGCAGAAATTCGAGAGTTAGCATACCATTTGTAAACAAATTGTAAACTTACTTTTATGCAATGGTCACTTAATAAGTCCACCTACAATTTGCATCAAGATGAATTATCTAATATATCCAGAAAGAATTATAAGTTAATTAAAACCTAAATATATATTTTTTTTTAATATAGGGAAGAAAGTATCCCATAATTCAATATAATGCTCACTGTAAACGAACCTTTACTTATATAGACTTAAGAAGTCATTTCACTTGCGAGAATATATAAAGAATTAAATATGCGCGATTTACTATATATATTAAACTCTTTTAATGAAAAAAATATTTTCTCGAAAGTGAAATGAATTCCGAATTCTATATAAAGCATATTAGATTTTCTGACTTCTCGAAAGAGAAATGACTTTATAAGTCTATATAAGGCCTAAAATATGTCAAAATTCTTCAGCATTACTTTGAATAGTATTTCAAAGTTGAAGGTCAAGCTGGTGTGTTATATTCATTGGCAAATTAGTTCCTGAATTCGCTAATTATATAAAGGATTAAGGAGATACGGGTAAGAACAACTTTAACGTATTCAAAAGGAATTTGTGTAGTTTTTTTAATTTTTAATACTTTTTATGATTTCAGGTGGCTTTCAGGAAAGATTTTTAAAAACTGAATAAATAAATTTTTAAGCTCTGCATAGAAAATTATATTTATCTTATTTTTAAATGGGTGAAACAAATCAACTAATGAATGAATTACAGAAAAGAATGTATAAATTAAGTCAGATTGATGAACGACCTTATAAATGTGAAGATTGCAAAATAGGCTTTACTAAACCTGGTCGATTGGTATTTCATAAAAGATATCACAAAGCTGAAAAACCACATAAATGTGATGATTGTGGACAAGCTTTTATATTCTTTACCCATCTACTAAAACATAAAAGAAGCTCTTATAAATGCAAAATATGTGCAGCAGAATTTTGTTCAACTATAGCTTTGACTAAACACAGAAATAGAGTTCACCTAAAAATAAAACTTTATAAATGTATAATATGTAAAGCATCATTTAACAAAAACGAAAGTTTATTTGAGCATAAGAAAATTCACGGGGTAAAACCTTATATGTGTGAATATTGCAATGTATCATTCAGTAATAAGGAAACACTTCAGTCTCACAAAGAAATTCACACTGATGAAAAACCTTACAAATGTAAAACTTGTAATTCATCTTTTGCACGAAAATCCTGTCGTGTTAGACACGAAAAAACTCATGCGGATGAAAGTTTCTACAAAAGCAACACCTATGAAATATCATTGATCAAAAAACTTGAACAGATTAATACCACTGAAATGACTTATAAATGTGAAGAATGTGATAAAACTTTTGAACAGTTAATCAAATTAATTGTTCATAAAAGAATCCATACTAGGCAAAAAATGAATAAATACAAAGGATTCAGTAAAAACTTCAAAATTCTTCTAAAATCTTAAAATCTTCCAAGTTGTGTTTATGAGCAACAAAAAACTCATTCTATTAACTGACTCTACTCATTCTAATTTTACATAGTTGATTCAAAATCATTCTAAAAATAAAACAAGTAATTTTTGTACGAACTGCGAAAGGTATCGATAAAAATGAATTCCTATTATAACAGTTTATAAATAAAAAATGAAAAAATGTATCCTATAATTATTACATCGTTATTTAAGTGCTATTTATAATTGTCATAGTTTTTTC
Source organism: Anagrus nilaparvatae (assembly GCA_022575985.1). Classification (NCBI taxonomy): domain Eukaryota; kingdom Metazoa; phylum Arthropoda; class Insecta; order Hymenoptera; family Mymaridae; genus Anagrus; species Anagrus nilaparvatae. The sequence continues at coordinate 9,848,398 of JAKSXM010000165.1, forward strand.
ATAAATAATTTTGGGTATTTTTGCTTTAATAAAAGTTAATTTTTTTTTAATATAAATTTTTAAAATATTATTATTGTAGATTAAATTTTATTTTAACTTAAAAATATGTTTGTACTATTTTATGTTTAAAATATGTTCTTTTTGATTCGTTAAAAATTTAAATAAAATGCAGAAAAAAACTGTCAATGTATAATTCAAATTTCTTTTTTTTATTTAATCCTTGTATCAACCCTTTAATAAAAATTGTATGAAATTTATTTCCATATGAATGAAATTTAATTTACTTTTTTATCATTTAATGTTAGTTTAGCTGCATTAATGTTAGTAAGTTTTTCTCTATATTATAAAATGCTAAAACGCTGCCGCCGACACAGTACATTGTCATTTGGGCACCCTACATCTGGACTTGATACATTTGGGCAAGTTATACCATTGTAACAAAATAACAAAAGACATTTTAATTCATTTAGACTTTATGATAAAGACTACTGCAGAATAAGGTATGGTTTCCAGCACCAACATATTTTTCGCATTTTTTTGGCTCAATTTAATGGTTTATGATAAAAAATTAGATGCCAAAGGTCGACACCACACCACCCCCCATGCGTTCATCGGGGGAGGTTTAAACCGTTTAAACGTGTTTTGGACTCCAAAATTAAAATCTCCGAGTCGAATCATCCGATTGGGGCGTGGTTGGTGTCAAAATTTTTGTTTTGAAAAAATACACTAAAAAAAAAATTTTTATTATTTTTGAAATCATTTTGAGGTTAAAAACTTCAAAAAACGTCATTTTTAGCATTTTGATGGTCTAAAAATTAAGGTATTTTGGGACAGAGGAAAAACTCCTTTTATCACGATCAAGAGAACTTTGTCTAAAATCTTTTTCAACATTCCGTCGAAAAAATGGTAACTTTTACGGTGCGTCACTTGCAATTGACGATTATGTAAAAGAAATCGTGTTTTTTTTTTGTTTATTTTATCCTACTAACTTAATATTTGATTTAAAATCTATAATTAGCTTTTGTATGGTCTTTTTTATGTTTTTATTATATTTTTTTCATAAAAAAATGATATTTCACCTATACTCTATCAAAGGACTTCATTTATTTCACGAAATCTCTTTTAATTTTTGCAATGATCAATAGGATGATTATCTTTTTGATTATTTGAATCTGCTAGAAAAATCCCAGCGATACGTGTCTAATATTTTTTGATCTAGATTCAAATTAAGCAAAAAAAATTATTAAAATCCGACCCTTTCAAGCCCCCTATCATTAATTTTTTTTTCTAATTTCCGGCCGATTCTGCAATTAACGATTAGTTTTTCCAATAATTGATTTAAATTCCTACTTAGATTTTCGGTATTATTGGGGAAAAAAATTGTAATTGCAATCAGATTTTTATAAGTATACATAGACTATTTTACGGATTGCAGTATTGCATATTGTATTTTTTCATTACACAATGGTTCAATTGACCTTACTGAAAATTTGTAAATTTTGTAACCTATTAAAATATTTTTTGAATTTTCAGGATTATTCGTCTCGTCTTGTCTCGTCTCGTGCACTTCCAGATTTGATTTTTTTATATTTCCAATTTTATACAAAACAGACTTTGAATAAAATCTACTAAATAAACATAACTTCAAGTGCCCTACCATTTTGTATCTATTTTAATTTTAATTTAATGTTTTGTTTTCTCCTACTATTTTTATACCTATATATAAATTTCTATAATTAACTACGTTCAGCTACAGTTCCGCATATTTTTTTTAACTTGACATAAATTATAGTAAGTAATAAAGAACGATAAACTCATAAAATTTTGTTTTATATACATAAAACCCACTTTTTTCTAAAAAGCTCTTATTTCTTAAATTTTAATTTTGAACACAACATCGTTAAATGTCGTAGTCTAGCTAGCATCTTTCGTTAGTTTATGTTCTCTGGTTTTATTCAAATTGTGTTTATTATTAATATATTTTTCAGTGCTTTTATGCAGTAATATTATTTAAGGTAAATAATTTAAAATTTTTTAATTTTAAAAACTTTTTTTTGACAAAAATTAATTCAAATGGCTTTTGAAATTGAATTAAATTAAAGTTAATTTAAAATTTCTATTTATAGTTAAAAGTTTTAATTTTATTGAGAATTTTTTTTTTAAAGTTATTAAATTTTTTAATGTTTAATTTTAGGAAGTACCAAAAATAAAATATTCTAAAATGAATGAAATTGAGGCAAGAAAGTTTTTTAACATTAACCTTAGGCTGTTATAAAAAAATGCATTATTAATAAATTTGTAAAAAATTGCAGAAACCTAAAATGGATAAAACAAAACTGAGATTGGAAGAATTTTGCACATGTGAAGTTTGCGACAAATCTTTTGATTCTGCCCTCGACTTACGAATGCACAAATTAAGTCATATTGATGAAAGGCCTTACAAATGTGATGAATGCAAAAGAGGTTTTAGTCAATTAAAAGCCCTTACAGCTCATAAAAGGATTCATAAGGCTGAAAAAGCATATAAATGTGATGGCTGTGAACAAGCTTTTAGTTTTTTGATTCATCTGGAAAAACACAAGAGAAATCGTCCTAAAAAGTATAGTTGTGAAGCTTGCGAAATAGAATTTTGTTCAATGAGAGCCTTGGTTCAACATAAAAATAAAATGCATTTCATAAAAAACTTTTCTGCACTTGAAATTTGTGAAGCATCTATTGATGCAAAAAATAGCCTTGTTGGGTCTAAAAAAAATTGTGTTGATGAAAAGCATTACAAATGTAAGACTTGCGATGTTTCATTTAATAAAAAAAACAAACTAGCTCAACACGAAATTAATCGATCATGTGAAAAGCATCACAAATGTATGACTTGCGATGCATCATTTAGTTACAGAACTCATCTCGAAAGGCATGAAAAATATCACACTAATGAAATATCTTACGAATGCAAGGAATGTAGCAAGAGTTTTAATAGACTATGGGCTTTTACAAGGCACGTAAGAAGTCATAAAGAGAAAAAACCTCCGAAAAAACCTTACAAATGTAGAATTTGTGAAAAAATATATACAAGCAAAAATTGTTTTAATAAACATGAAAGAGCTCACGTGGATGAAAGACTTTCAAATTGTAAAACTTGCCATGTTCCATTTTTGCAAAAAAGAAAAATTATTGCTTACCAAACAACTGAAAATTCAGAGGAAAAAGATTACAAGTGGAAAGAAGTTGGTCAAATTTATAATTATGTAATTAATTGTGATCATAAAAGTACTTTAGCTAGACAAAATTTTAATGAATTTAATGAAATCGATAAAGCGTCTTGTAAAATTAGTATTGATGAAGACTCTTATCGGCAAGGAAAAAATAAATCAGTTTTCAATTTTGTTAGAACAGATCCCAGAAGTTTTGACAGTCATAAAAAAACTGCTTTAAGATATCAAACAGAAAGTGATAACAAAAACAAAATTCAACATGAATTAAATGTAAAAACCAAATGCGTACAAGTTGAAGATTTTATTAAAAATATTAAAATTGAATGTACTTCTGATGTAGAAGAAGATTTTTCAGTAGGGAAAGAAAAACATTTTGAACTAAATGAATCATCAGAATTTTTAAGCTTTTATAATTTCAAACAGGAGATACAAGACATTCCAGAAAATGTGAATTCAATTAATTTCGAATTTGAAAATCAAAATATAAAAATGGAAACCAATTTTAATTAGTGAAGAATAATTAATTATTTTTATGATATAATTTTAACTGAAAATTATTTTTTTTAATTATAATTTCCTAAAAAACGACAACCATCTAGAAATCCTGTTTTGGGAATCTTGTATGTGAGAGAGAGACAGAGAGAAAGAGGAATCCTCATACCGCGCAGCATTTGTAGACATTTTTTTTTTGAATTCATATTGAGTTTGGGCGTTTAAGGCAACTGTTGATTCTATCGATAGATATGAATTTTTGTGGCGTCATTTAGTTATTAAAATTTTTGGAGTTTTAACAAATAAAATTTAATTATTTTTATATAATAGAAAAGTATTATTTAAAGAAAATTATCATTTTTGATAAAAATTTAAGTGTAATAAGAATTTCTACGTTAAAATTCTATGGAACAACGCAGTAACTCTAAAACAAGCCAAGCCATACAAAACACGCCGAGGACTTAAATAGCAATTTAAGAAAATTAAAAAATAGAAAATCAGGTATTTGAAATAAAAAAATATTCTAATTGAAAAAAATGTTTAATTTACGTAAAAATTATTTTTTATTTAACAAATTTTTATTTATTGTTTTTTGCATGCTTAATTTTTGCAAAATTTTTTATAAAAAATTTCGTATTTTTCATAAAATTTTCATAAATTTTGAAAATAAAAAAATAATTTTTTAAAATAAAATACGATATGTATTTTTAGATTTATAATGAAATGCTTTTTGATTCATTCTTTTTCTTTCTTATACTTTTTTTCTTTGAAATCTCTTTCTAAACGGCGTAATTTTTTCGATCTGACTCACACATGTCTGTGCAGCTGCGTGCTCGGATTTCTCATACATGGAGCCTTCACGAATCAAATAAAAATGTATCTATGGGGTCTTTCATAAATTGCGTTAGTCAAAAAGTGTCCTTCTTCATGTAAAATGAAATCGTATATAAAGATCGACTGGTATTCTTGAAATTTTTTTGAAAATATTAAAGAAAAGTTTCATATTTTATTTTTTGAGTGTTTTTATGAAATTTATGATCAGGCATAACAAATATTTTAAAACATGCATCCAACCCCCTTGTTTAAGGACGTAAAATTTTTTTGGCCCCCTTTTTAATAGAAAATTTTTTATTTAATCAAAAATGAAATATAAAAATTAATTTAAAAAATAAATGATTTTAATATCATTTATAATTTTATAAAAATACTAGGGGGCTCCGCCCCTTGCGCGCTCCGCGCGCCAACCTTTGTAAAGGGTAAAAATGAATGTTATGTCCATTGATCAGTGTTTTAGTTTTTGTATGACAAAATAATAATATAAATCACACTTCGCGTGCCTACCATCGTAAAAATAATATCATTATTTACTAATTAAATTTTGAATAAAGAAAAGGTATATAAGTATTTTCCTTATAAATTAATCAATAATTTTAATAATGAGGATCCGCCCTGTGCGTAGTTCGTGCGTAGATTGTAATGTTAATAGTAAATAAATAAGAAACAATAGTCAAAAATTTTCTATATTTTAAATAAAAATTTAAATATTTACGTGAATAATTTATATTAATTCATTGTTACTTATTATTTCTAGGTTATTCAAAAAAGAAAGATGATACTTGCTGATAAAATAAGAAATAACTCGATGTTGATTCAGTACAATTCTGGTCCAAAAAATTCACAGTATTGTTCAATAAGATACGGATTTTTTAATAAATGAAAATTAAATACAATAAAGAAAAATTTTTAACACGGATGAATTCATTTATCTAAAGATTTAATAAGGTTTCAATTCTTGTAATGCATTGATTATATAATCTAAAAAGTTTTTGAAACAAACGAAAATAATAGCATTTGCAATTATGAATACCCGAAAGAACGTAAAATTTTCAACAAAAAATTTAGTCCAAATAAGAAAGCCAATTTTACAATGTAAACCAAAATTGATATTGGAGAAAAACATCACAAATACAAGTCATAAAAATAGTCTGATTAATTGCACAAATAAGAAACGATTTAAAAATGTTTACTATGCCTCAGTTACTCCGAAAAATTTCCTGTCAAGATATCAAAAAAATCCACACAGATGACAGCTGAAAAATTTTTGAAATGTTCAAGTTGGCATAGAGCTATCGGCTTGAAGGACTTATGATTTTGAGAAAATTAATGAAGTAATGTATTTACCAACATTGTATCATCATTTAACAGCAGAAGCAGTTTGAAAGTAGGCAAGAAAGAACTTATAACAAGCGGTAATTATGAATGCAAAAAACCTTGCAAAGTAACAATTTAATTAAAAAACAACCTTCTCAGATTAAAGAGATACATAATTAAAAAAAAATCTTATAAATGGAATATCTATAATGCATGCTCATAATTGTAAATAGGGTTATTAATTCACGAAATTCAGTCTAACGAAAATCATTTATATACATGTCGTTAGAAAAATAAGTTCATTTTTCTGGGTACAAAATTTGCAAATCTTTTATTCAGAAAAATAAGCTTTTTTAGAAATTCAATAGTTAAGTTATTATTTAAAAAAAATGAAGTATTTTTTATTATTATACGCTTAAGCGATCATCTATTATTCTATCTTCAAAAAATTTATTGTTTTTGCATTTCATAAATAACAATGTTTTCAGCAATTGAAAAAATACAGAGTTTGAAGTTTACATACTGTAGGCATGTTGAGCTTGCTCATACATTCAGTTGAATTGTATGAATAGTCAGAATCTATAATTTGGCCATTTTTTAACGATCGTAAAATTTAAAATTTTAAAACTTTGTTTTTACAAATTAATATTTTCTTTTTTTTAATGAGCTTTAATTTTCTTATTATTCATAAAAAATTTTATTTTGAATCTTTTGATGTAATATCACAGTATATCTGTGGTGAATAAGAAGAACAGCATAATATGTACTATGTATAAGCATAGGACTGATGCCGTTCTTCATATTCGCCAAAGATATATTATCTGGTAATATGCATAAGGTAAAGTAGATATTATATGAATGACCAAAAAATAGGAGCAATATTTTTTTGAACTCTTTTTAATTTTTTAAAAAATATTTTATATAACATAAGGAAAAAAAAAATAACCATAAATTTATATTCAATTATCGTAGTTCCTTTAACAATTCCAAAAAAACGAATAGTAAAAATTTTATGTTTATATTTGGAATAGCAAATTTAATTGATAATAGAAGTTTAATAGAAGTCATAGTTTCGATTTATTTTAATTATATTACTCTCCTTATTATCGAGTGATAAAAGAAGTTAAATATTTTTATTCAAAATTTATTAATTGATAATAAAAAAAAATTCTAAATTTGTTATTCAGTAAAATAATTTTTAAAATACGGCCTAGTTTATGCAAATATAATATCATATAATTTAAAGTAAATAGATTATATAACAATTATGAATAAAGATGATCAGGTTGGTTTACTTTTCCTACTCAGTGTTCATATTTAGCTGGAATTAAAATTTAATCAATGTAAATTTTGAGAAAATTTTAAGGAATTTTTGGAAAATCTCAAAGTTTGTTTTGCTTCTGGCTAAACGGATTAAGTTATCATGGGTATTATCACTGTTTACTGTTTAGCCTTTTACAGATGACCAAAATTTAAAAAATTTATAAAAATGAATAAGAAAAAAAAACTTTTAACTAATTATTTCAAAAAAGAACTTAGTAACGAATAGATTTTCACTAATTTTGTTTATAGTACGAAATTCGTGCACACAGAATTGGCGAATTTTTACATCACTTTTCATCAACTTTTATATCTTATTTATTTCCACTATTCGTTTCGAAAGTCTGAGCCTTCCTTCTGAACTCTCTTTGTTGTTTTATTAAAGAATTTAAATAAATTTTTGTCCAACTGAATGGTATGTATTAAATACAATAAAGTAAATTCATATTTAAATCCATAAAGGGCATATCCCTTGTTAAAATACGTTGGAACAGATTTCCCGCGTGTCCATTTTCTGCACAACTTACACATAAAGGAATTTTGTCTCTTAATTTCCAATAACAATTACAGTAGGCTTCTCTGTATGTCGCATTCTTTGGTAATTTTTGATCTGGGTAGCACGAAATACACGGTTTATCATTCATAACCGGTCGTGGACAAGTTCCACATAGTACGGGGTTTTTTATTAAAGAAAAACCATTATTACCGTAAGTTTTTTGAAATAAGCTTACCAAATGAAAGCTTTTTAAGTATAAGTCAATTTTTTTATCATCTACTTCTACGAATTTAAATATGTTTTGGAATTCTGGATAATGAAACAATTTGACTACGAACTTATTTATTGGATTTTGAAAATCAAAGTCATCATTTGCTTTAAAGTATCTAATATTTCTGTATGAAATAAAAGCTGGTATCAGCTCATGCATAGTAATTTTATGCGTTTTAAAGTAAGAATGCATAGTACATAATGATAATTTATTGTCTTTTTTTATATTTTTTTTTAAATAAAAAAAGGTGGAATTAGTTGAAAAGTAGAAAATAATTTTATTCATTCAAAACCCCATTCGGAAATCGTAGATTTAATATTATCATAAATAGATTTAGTTTCATGAACTTGGTTCTTTTTTTTTATATTTCCATTTCTTCTATTATATTTCATTGTTATTGTTGTAATTATTTATAATTTTGCTGTTTAATGAATATATAAATATTTACAATTAAAAATTTAAATAGAAAAAAAGTAAAGTAAATTATAATGTATTTATTGTTAATAACGGTGATCATTGTAAATTGAATTATTGTAGCTGGTGTATTTTTTTAAGTAAGGGTATTACTATATATTTTCGATTTTCTCGCAGACGTAAAACATATTTTTGCACTAACGTTGTTTTTAATTTATTGGCCACACAATATTTTCTTAGAGTGACCAAGCTGATGAAATGATTCCGTCAATCGTGCATTTTATTTGAAAATGAAATTTAATTCAGCTACTGGTGCTATGTACCACTGATGTCCATTATTTAGCGATAAATAATAACCATTCAGTAATTTATAATACTGAACATCACAGTCATCCACTTCATTTCTGATAAGCCCTGTTTCACAGTTTTTTTCTTCGTTTATTTTTATTATATTGGTATACGGTTTCCAGTAACGTATTTCTAAATCTTCCAAGCAGTGTTGTAAATATTTTTTTTTCAATAGCATACAAACTTTTATTTTTGGAAATATAAAGTACAATATTTGGTAGTCTGAATAATGTATATAGCTTTGTTGACAAAAATGTTGCGGCAATGGTATACATTTTGTTGCTGCGAAAATTTGATGCTCCGCAATAGGAACTTTTAAGATTGATATTAATCGAATATTGTTAAGGTAAACCATGGCTTCTCCTATTTTTATGATGAAATGGCAATTCTGAATATTAATTTCGAAATTCGGTTTTACAAATAATTCTCTATTTTAAATATTTTTAAGGAAATTTATTACAACGCTTGGTGGCATAAGCAACGGTTATAAATGCCCTGTTTGAGCATATGAAATTCCATCAATATATGTTTTTAAGCAATCCTTGTAATAATTAATTGCTATTTCAATTTCAAAAAGCACCTCACTTATTAAAATATCAACAGTTATATCTACTTTTGAATCTTAACCTTGGCTTGTTCTCCTAAGGCCGGTTCCACACGGAGCGCTATAAACTCACAGTTAGCGTTAACTCTGTAGTTATATTACATATATGTATATACTACGCAATGTATTTTAAACGCAGGTTTAAGATAACTTCGAAGTTAAGCGCTCCGTCTGGAATCAGCCTAAAAGATTCCAGACACTTCTATTTATATGAGCACCATCTGCTACAATAGCGTGGACCCGACCACCAGATTTTTCAATTTCTATAATACCTACAATTTTTAGTACAATTTTTTAATTGAACAAAATTATTATTATATACTTCAAAATCGTTGGATAATGTTTTCAGCGTTTCTTGAGTAATATGAATTGATTTTTCATGCAAAAGAATTGCTTCTTTTGTATGGTTATATAAGTTATCAATTTCTTGATTAATATATTCTAGATCACTTTTTGCAAGAGTCCTCCATAATATTTTATTTACTTCTCCTACTAAATTGATTAAGTCCCCTTTTTTTTCGTGTCTGGCTGTTTAGCAAATTATTTTGTAAGTCTACAGTTTTCAAGAATCTTTTGCTCAATAAATCTATTGCAGTTTTCTTTGTACAGTTAGATTTTTCATATATTTGTTTATTTTGATTGTCCTCAAACGAGTCTTATAACAATGCGTTGCTTCGGTAGATGCCTCCCGTTGCTCCCATTGCACCTTCCACACTTGAATTCTTTGTATCCGCCCTCTGTTAGTTTTGTAGTTCTTCTTGATTCACTTCTTTTTCTCTAGCTCACTGGATACTGCGCGCGCTCACTTTTAAACAAAATAACTTTTTTTTTATAATTATCTAAAATTTTAATATCTTAATGAATGTATTTCTGTAAGCTTCAATTGCCCTTGGTTAATTATGTCAGTGGATTTGTTCTAATATTATTCTCTCTCGATAGTAAAATGACTCCCGTCTGTTAAGACACATTAATATTCTGTCATTTCTTCTGTCTGATAAATCTTTGTAACCTCTGGAATAATAAAGTTCCTGGTAAACTTCTTTGAGACTTTTTCCAAAGTCTTTTTCAAATTTTAACTCTACATTTGCATATAAAATCAAACGTTCGTTGATTTGGGGAACAAAATCTTGCACGCGCCAACCCAATATAAGAGGTTCTTTAACTTCTAGTCCATTTGGCGCGATTTTAAAATTTACTACCTGGTCTGGGGTTAGTAACCTATAGCTCAAAATGAAATCCTAAGTTTTTTGTATGGGAAAGCTAAATATTTTATCTGGGCAAGTGAAATTGTCTTTAAAAAAAAACTTGTATCCTGCAATTAACTTCCGGAATTAACTTGTCGTACAAATTAATAATTAACCAAACTAAATGCGCGAAATATTTCGTTTTTAATAAGCGAAATAGATAATGGTATACTACATGTAAACCTGTCTTTCGCAATGTATTTGTTGCTTGTTTGAAATCTTTATTTTTTTTAACACACTGATATTTTGTCTTTCTACTTGCTGCAATGAGAAACATATTATAATTAATAATAAGATAATTATTTTTTATAAATATAGCTTTGTTAGAAAATGTTACTGATGATTTATATATTTCAAAGAACAAATTTCTTTCAAATCCCACCTAAGTAGAATTAATTAACACTCATTTAGAATAAATAATTTATTCGATCCTTAGAGATAATAAATTGGCTATATCATTTATATAGTGTTAGGCTTATCAGTATGTCAGTATTTAGCTTTTCATAAATAACCATTAATATTATTTAATAAAAAACTAATATATTTATGAACGGCCGAAACGACATTCATTTAGATGTCTATTAGCGTGATCTTTGTAGCGCACGTATGGCTTGACCTCATTAGTACGCTTGGAACAGTCCTGTATTGACATTCGATTGATCGTCTTTTCTAATTCCAAAACAATATACGGTCTACGCTGAGTAATCTCATGATCGGAGGCTAGCGTAGCCTCAACCTTACTTAGGATCCCGCTTAAAATGGGAGTAAAAGTGTCTGCAAACACGCAGAATCCAGATATGTGCGTGGTTGAACTGCACATGCACAATCTATTTTTAGCATGATAGCTTGTCAAAATTGACTGCGAACCATCAACCGTTGGAATTGATCGTATGATTCTATATCCCGCCATATTGAATCTATTTTAAACTCAAAAAACTAATAACAAAAAAAAAACAATTTTGAAATGAAATTCCTAAAACAATTAAGTAAAATATTAAAGGAGCACATCTGTCCTGGTTCAATATGAAATACAGTCGAACTGTTATTTGCTGTTCATAAATTATATAAATTACTGTACCATAGAATGGTTGAAAACTAAGTATGAATATGAATTAATAATAGGCTAAGTATTAACTTGTTTTTTAATACGTTGGAACAGATTTCCCGCGTGTCCATTTTCTGCACAACTTAGACATAAAGGAATTTCATCTCTTCATTTCCAATAACAATTACAGTAGGCTCCTCTGTATGTCGCATTTTTTGGTAATTTTTGATCTGGGTAGCACGAAATACACGGTTTATCATTCATAACCGGTCGTGGATAAGTTCCATATAGTACGGGGTTTTTTATTAATGAAAAACCATTATTAGCGTAAGTTTTTTGAAATAAGCTTACCAAATGAAAGCTTTTTAAGTATAAGTCAATTAAATATCATCTACAGAAGTAGATACGAATTTAAATATGTTTTGAAATTCTGGACAATGAAACAATTCGACTACAAACTTATTTATTGGATTTTGAAAATCAAAGTCATCATTTGTTTTAAAGTATCTAATATTTCTGTATGAAATAAAAGCTGGTAACAGCTCATGCATAGTAATTTTATGCGTTTTAAAGTAGGAATCCATAGTACATAATGATAATTTATTTTCTTTTTTTATATTTTTTTTTTAAATTAAAAATGGCGGAATTAATTGAAAAATAGAAAATAATTTTATTCTTTGAAAGTCCCATTCGGAAATCGTAGATTTTATATTATCATAAATAGATTTAGTTTCAAGAACTTGGTTCATTTTTTTTATATTTCTATTTCTTCTATTATATTCCATTGTTATTGTTGTAATTATTTATAATTTTGTTGTTTAATGAAAATATAAATATTTACAATTAAAAATGTAAATAGAGAAAAAGTAAAGTAAATTATAATGTATTTATTGTTAATCGCACGTATGGCTTGACCTCATTAGTACGCTTGGAACAGTCCTGTATTGACATTCGATTGATCGTCTTTTCTAATTCCAAAACAATATACGGTCTACGCTAAGTAATCTCATGATCGGAGGCTAGCGTAGCCTCTACCTTACTTAGGATCCCGCTTAAAATGGGAGTAAAAGTGTCTGCAAACACGCAGAATCCAGATATGTGCGTGGTTGAACTGCACATGCAAAATCTATTTTTAGCATGATAGCTTGTCAAAATTGACTGCGAACCATCAACCGTTGGAATTGATCGTATGATTCTATATCCCGCCATATTGAATCTATTTTTAACTCAAAAAACTAATAACAAAAAAAAAAACAATTTTGAAATGAAATTCCTAAAACAATTAACTAAAATATTAAAGGAGCACATCTGTCCCGGTTCAATATGAAATACAGTCGAACTGTTATTTGCTGTTCATAAATTATATAAATTACTGCACCATAGAATGGTTGAAAACTAAGTATGAATATGAATTAATAATAGGCTAAGTATTAACTTGTTTTTTAATACTTACCAGTGATACTCTTCATAGCATATTGTAAAACAAGGCTGGGCATATTATTAAAAAAGTAAAATAATCTTTCATTTTCATTATTAAATAATACAAATTTTTACTTTCTAAAGTGAAATTTTTCAATTTTTTAATTTTATTCCGACTTTAGAATTTCAAACAATAAAGTTTTTAGAATATGATATAATCTTCAAATATAATCTTCAAATCAAATAGCTTTATGAAGGCTAGCTCATCAGGCACAGCAACATTGGTCTTGAAGAATGTTCTAATAAGTCAACGCAAAGCTTGCCTATAATTAACTGCGATAGAATTCCGTGTTGTAACTAATACTCTATGATAAATCTCATTTTTGTTGGTAGCGATAAGTAAAAATACTTTACTTTCTTGTTTATATTGTTATCAAATTCATTTTTAACGATAATTTTCAAGATTACGTCTTACTCGATTACATTCAAACATCATCTTTTTATCTTTAATATGTTGTATATATAGTCTTGCATATCTCCCTCAATTTGCTTTATTTGAGAGTCCGCATTGGTTTTCTAGATTCTCATCATTTTTTAATCAGAGATCAAATCAAGACTATTTTAGATATCCTCAAATATATTATTTGAGATATCTGGGACCTGATGTCGCTTCTCTTATGCAACTTATTCAATTGAGAAGAAATAAAAATTCATATCAAATAATTGCATAAAAACTTACTCCTTTTTTCTTCTTACTCCAAGAAAAGAATAATCAAGTGCTTTTAAAAGTACAAAAATAATAAAAAAAGAAATATTAATAATTCTTTAGCACACGAAAACGGTAAATAAATAAAATAAAAATATTTTTAGTTTTTTACCCCTTTTATTAATAATACAGAAAAAATAAAATTGACAAAATAAAAATTATTCATAAATTATAAAAAAGGGAAAGGTAATTGTCAACACTTAATTATAAAATTTTATGGCCAAATGTCAACGAGTACTGAATGGTTATCGCTTCCGATGGGCCTTTTAACCTTTTTGACCCATACAAACTTTTTTTGTCTCCCACTAATTTAATTAATTTTTTTATTGATAAGTATGACAATAACCTCTCTTCTGCTAGTGATATAAAAGAGCTACACTGTTTGGCTTTAACAACCCAATTTTACAATTTTTAAAAATATCTATATAGCCAATTTCTCAAGTGTCGTGTGCATGTTGGTTGGTGTTTGCTTAAAATTTGTTTTGTCACCTTTAAGGGTGGCGATGTGAGAATTTATGCATCGGAATTTATGCATCCACCCCTGATAAAATTCTTCAACATAATGAAATTGAATTGTTTTTAGTGTACGATAACTTTTTGATAATAAATTGGAATAAACCGAACGGAACATTTAACCGCCCGAAATCTATACCGATAAAGCGATCATGGTGATCTAAACACCTATAACAAACCCTAGACCATCCTTGATTATCGTCAGATATATCGAAACTTAATTCCAATATCAGAGGCAGGGATAAAATTAGATCAATTATTCGGACCCAGATTAGAGAACGATTGGATAATGAGACTTTGTTACGGTCTAAATTGATGCAATTAGATTAATTTTCGCATAATCTTAGGACGGTGATTCTTCGCCCATAACGATTTCCTAAATGTTGAATAAATTCAACTGCAGCTTCTTCATTGCTAATTACATTAAATTCAGTCGTATTATCAGATAGGCAGGTTAAATTAGTGATGGGAGGATAATTGTTATAACCCGGAGTCGGTTAATAATACACAACCACTGATGTTTAATTTAGTCAAATTTCCGAGATGGTTGCAAATATTGGATAGACCAATATTACCAAGAAAGGTATAAGATAAGGATAGAGAAGTTAAACTACGTAAGTTGCATAAACACAGATTAGAAGCTGAATCAAACATAAGGGGATGTTCTGCTGTAGGATATAACTCTAACTCGACTAAATTATGATTATGTCGGGCAAGAACGCTACTTGATATTTTTCCCCGAATAATCAAGCGGGAAACGGTGTAATTTTCTAAAGAGAAGGGTTTTTCTTCGGGTCCATGGGGTAAAAATGGTAAAGGATTCGATATATAGATTTTGGATGTCCATCTTCCTAAGAAATGCGAGCAACCAATGCTCATATACATATTCCATAAAACGGAACTTAATGGTGACTAAGGTTGTCTTATTATTTAATAAGGAAGGAGTAAACTTCTGCCGAAATAGCAATTGACCGAAATCTATTGAAATCAATCTTTGTAGGCCAGATAAGAGTTTGTTAAGAACACGACACCAGGAGCCGTTTGGAGATGTTACGTCTTCAGTGATGTTGAGTTTAATATGCCGGATATTAGTCAGAACACCCACAAATCGGAACAATATGTTCCATCCGAGGGCATTCTTCGATAGAGTAACTTCTCCTGTACGTAAATTCAATTTATTAAATCTATCTTCGCGAAGTATCAAACTTGTTATTCGCGATCCATAAAGTTCTCCTAAATGACCCACCCATTCATGGCGTGGGATGTCATTATCAATAATAAGGAAGGTAATTAGCTTTTTTTTGAATTGTTATATTACCCTATAAACAAAGAGGAGAATTGTTATTATCATTGACATATCATTTCTGAAAACAGATGGCATTTTTTCTATTTATAAAATTAAAATTGTCAACAATTTTTTTTTAACATTCTAACTATTTTGACTGTAACAATGATTTTTTGAACACTTAAAAAATTATAATTAAAAAATTATAAAGGAATTAGTATGTGAGTACATGTACGGGCAACTTTTTCACCGTAATCATCGTTATCATCATCGTTCTGCTCTTTATTGTAATTTAAACTTAAGCACGACCACTTCCTCTTACGTGAAGGTGCAGGTATGTCTCGAGGTTCTATATGTATTAAGTCCTGTGGTTGGTACAAATCTGTAGGCTGTCGCGGTTCATGATTATGATGATGTTGCAAATAGAGATGTTGTTGGTGTATATAATGTTGATAAGGTATTGGATATGTTTGTTAATGAGGGTATTGGTAAAAGTCGTTTTGGGTGGTGTAAGTTTGACCTTGGTAATGTTGCGGTTCATGAAGATATTCTTACTGCACATAATTTTGATAAGATGTAGGATATGTTTGCTGCTCGGGGTGATGGTAAACATCGATTTGTCTCTCGTAAATTCTCGACCGTTGTTGTTATTAATTGGGACTTGCCATGAACAAGATGGCAAATTGCTTATTGGTATAAGATAATGATTTATACCTTGTAAACTAATTTGTGCTGGTTCTTGGCATGGTTCGTCTGGTAAATTATCAGGTATGGTGTGCCCTATTCTAGCTCATAACCCGTTTTATTCAAACTTTCATGATTATTAATATCATAGATTACAGCAGCAACATGTTTGCATTTTTCACTGGCATTACCCACACATCTACAACAAGATTCAGTGACATGTCTGTTTGTATCTAACTGAAATAAAATACTGAATTGCAATTTTTATTCAACCATTTTCAACCAAACTAAACCATTCAAATTTTCAGGTATGTCTATAATTTTTACAATAATGTTCTTACCAACAATATTAAACTTTCTTACAATATTTTCGCTTTCATTGATGATTCTGAATCTTTGTTCTACATTAGGTTCTTCAATTTGGTTATGATTTTCTAAACCTCCACCTTGTTGTACTGTTACAGTTTCTGTTAAATTTGTTGGTTTGTTGTTGGAGGAAATTTGTAAATTTTTGGATTCTTTAATAAGAAAAAGAAATTATATTAGGTTAAACCTTTGTATTTTAAATAAAAGAAAACAATAAAAATAAAAAATATAAAAATCATTTATTTCTTTTCTAAATTATGATTAACTACAACTAATACTTAATATTAAAATTTAATGAAATAATCAAAAGCTTGGATAACAAAATTATTAGTTTAAACATATAATTTCATCATCCTCACCAGTTGTACGGGCAAATTTTTCACCGTCATCATCGTTCTGCTCTTTATTGTAATTTAAACTTAAGCACGACCACTTCCTCTTACGTGAAGGTGCAGGTATGTCTCGAGGTTCTGTATGTATTAAGTCCTGTGGTTGGTACAAATCTGCAGGCTGTCGCGATTCATGATTATGATGATGTTGCAAATAGAGATGTTGTTGGTGTATATAATGTTGATAAGGTATTGGATATGTTTGTTAATGGGGGTATTGGTAAAAATCGTTTTGGGTGGTGTAAGTTTGACCTAGGTAATGTTGCGGTTCATGAAGATGTTCTTGCTGCACATAATTCTGATAAGATGTAGGATAGGTTTGCTGCTCAGGGTGATGGTAAACATCGATTTGTCTCTCGTAAATTCTCGACCGTTGTTGTTATTAATTGGGACTTGCCATGAACAAGATGGCAAATTGCTTGTTGGTATAGGATAATGATTTATACCTTGTAAACTAATTTGTGCTGGTTCTTGGCATGGTTCGTCTGGTAAATTATCAGGTATGGTGTGCCCTATTCTAGCTCATAACCCGTTTTATTCAAACTTTCATGATTATTAATATCATAGATTACAGCAGCAACATGTTTGCATTTTTCACTGGCATTACCCACACATCTACAACAAGATTCAGTGACATGTCTGTTTGTATCTAACTGAAATAAAATACTGAATTGCAATTTTTATTCAACCATTTTCAACCAAACTAAACCATTCAAATTTTCAGGTATGTCTATAATTTTTACAATAATGTTCTTACCAACAATATTAAACTTTCTTACAATATTTTCGCTTTCATTGATGATTCTGAATCTTTGTTCTACATTAGGTTCTTCAATTTGGTTATGATTTTCTAAACCTCCACCTTGTTGTACTGTTACAGTTTCTGTTAAATTTGTTGGTTTGTTGTTGGAGGAAATTTGTAAATTTTTGGATTCTTTAATAAGAAAAAGAAATTATATTAGGTTAAACCTTTGTATTTTAAATAAAAGAAAACAATAAAAATAAAAAATATAAAAATCATTTATTTCTTTTCTAAATTATGATTAACTACAACTAATACTTAATATTAAAATTTAATGAAATAATCAAAAGCTTGGATAACAAAATTATTAGTTTAAACATATAATTTCATCATCCTCACCAGTTGTACGGGCAAATTTTTCACCGTCATCATCGTTCTGCTCTTTATTGTAATTTAAACTTAAGCACGACCACTTCCTCTTACGTGAAGGTGCAGGTATGTCTCGAGGTTCTGTATGTATTAAGTCCTGTGGTTGGTACAAATTTGCAGGCTGTCGCGATTCATGATTATGATGATGTTGCAAATAGAGATGTTGTTGGTGTATATAATGTTGATAAGGTATTGGATATGTTTGTTAATGGGGGTATTGGTAAAAGTCGTTTTGGGTGGTGTAAGTTTGACCTAGGTAATGTTGCGGTTCATGAAGATGTTCTTGCTGCACATAATTCTGATAAGATGTAGGATAGGTTTGCTGCTCAGGGTGATGATAAACATCGATTTGTCTCTCGTAAATTCTCGACCGTTGTTGTTATTAATTGGGACTTGCCATGAACAAGATGGCAAATTGCTTGTTGGTATAGGATAATGATTTATACCTTGTAAACTAATTTGTGCTGGTTCTTGGCATGGTTCGTCTGGTAAATTATCAGGTATGGTGTGCCCTATTCTTGCTCATAATCTGTTTTATTCAAACTTTCATGATTATTAATATCATAGATTACAGCATCAGCAAGTTTGCATTTTTCACTGGCATTACCCACATATCTACAATAAGATTCAGTGACATGTCTGTTTGTATCTAACTGAAATATAATGCTGAATTGCAATTTTTATTCACAAAGCTAATTTTACTTGTAAACTTAAATCCTTATTATACTTAAAATTAATATTTCACAATAAAATTCTTCATTAACTGAAGTTTGTCTGATAAGTTTGGCTGCTATGTTTATAACCTCCTTGTTATATACCTGATCTCTTCTGTTTCTCGTACAAAAAAAGATTTAAATAATTTTTCTGCATCTTCTAAAGTTTTTGAATAAAAATTTATGCTATGCGTAAACTTTAAAAAGCCTGTTCGTAATACGATGTCCATTTTATAAAAAAATTTAATTTTCGTTGGAAAAACAACAAATTTAATTTGTTATTTATTCTTTATAAAATAAAAATATGTATTATACGTCAAATAATGTGTGTAAAACCTGCTTAACATAGAAATTTACTTACCATACAAAGAAAACAAATAGAATTACACCAAACTGATATATAATATGATTTGATTAATTAAAAAAGAAAATACTACTTATTTTTGATTTTTTAATAGTAAAAAGGGTAAGAAAAATTTTTTTAATAGTTAAAAAATCGCTATTTTTATTATTCCATACAATTCACATTGCAAGTATCCAACTAAACGCACCTCATGTAAGACGCCTATAAGGCTTTTTACATAACCACTTGACAAAGTTTGGCAAAAAAATCGCCATCTTGGAAGTCACGTGGTTATGTAAAAAGCCTTATAGAAATGTAAAAAAAATAAAATGTATTTTAAGTTAAATAAATGTAATTTAATTTGTTATAAATTTTACATTGCAAAAAAATAATATGTTTATAGAATTAAATTTGTAGTAGTGAATAAGGTGGTCACGATTTTATTGTATTTTACAACTATCTGTATGTATAAATCATGTTTTTTTATGTTTGTAAAAATATTCATAAATAAATCAATAATATTTAAAAATAATTATTCATAAATTTATTGTCCATCCATTTTAATCCATGAACCTTTACTGAACCATGAAAAGAAAAACTAATGTTTTTTTAACTATATCATTTTTTTATACACAGTATAATATTTGATACATATAATTATATAGTATAAATAATAAAAATTTAATTTAAATAAGAGGCTAAATAAATACAAATATTTTAATAACACGTATAATTTATTATTATTCACCTTATATTATCATCTTTGAATCTCTAATATTTATAAGTTTTATAGATTCGTAACTATTTTTTACCATGAAAATTGTATTTAATTAACTTTCTCCTTTTTCAAGAGTATTGAAGACAAGAATTGTATTTTAAATAGCATTTCCATGAGCTAAAAAATTTTAAATCAAGACTAAATAATTTTCTTTTTGGTTAATATTAATTATTTACATTTAGTTGGAAAATAAAAAATTCGTTACGAAATATAGTTGTAAACTTAATTAGTTTTATTAGAATTTTTTGTTTTGCTGTTATGTGCTCTTCACGTTTTGAGAAATGAAGAACACTAAAATATTATTCAAAAAATTAAAAACAGCTGTTAGAAAAAAATACAAAAATAAATTAATTAATATATAGTTACGTAAAGGTTAGTTATTATGTATTATTCCATCTTTGTTCTATTTACATTTTCCAAAACAAAATTAGACAGCTAAAAATATTAATAATACTATTAAAATTATACTTAAAAAAGAAAAATAACATGTCATCTAGAAATCTTAGTTATTTAATTATCAAGTTTTTCACTATGTTCTCTAAGTTTTTTATCAATCCAATTTCGATAGTAAGCGACTCTAGTATAAACTCCTGGATATTTTGGATCACCACAACTATCACCAAAGGAAACAATACCAACTTGGTGATTATTAATTACAAGAGGTCCACCAGAATCACCCCTACAACTATCTTTACCACCTTTATCCATATCTCCAGCACATAATTCTCCTGTTTCAAATTCATACTTAGGATAAGCTTTTTTACAGTACTTCATTGGAACAATTGGTACTCCGACAGCCCTCAAGTGCATTTGTATTTTTTTATCAACTGGTGTCATATATCCCCAACCACTTACCCAAGCCATACTATTTGGTGTTAAAAATAGTTCTTTTGAAATTTTAACTTTTGCAGTATCATAATTATTAAAAATAAAGCTTGGGCTAATTTTAACAAGAGCAATGTCAGACTTATAATATACGGCGATACCAATGTCATCTAACCTTGTTTCATATTTCTCTACTTGTGAATACTTTTCATGAATTTTAACATCAGTAACAGCATGAAGAACGCAATCATCAACTTCAACAAGATTTGTGCAGCAACTATGAACTTCCATTTCTGATAAATCTTCAGGTATTTGACATTTATCAAAACAATGAGCAGCTGTCAATACAAAATTACGTGTAATAATACTACCTCCACAAAATTCTTTATCTAAAATCAGTCCTACTTGCCAGGGGTAATTTTTAATAAATGCTTCAGATACCCACAATTCGAGGTTTCATTTCTTTGATATGACAGTTTGTTTTCACTAAATGTAAATTATAAGAGTATAAAAATTGTTTAATCAATCAAATTAAATGATTTAAAAAAAAATAATTTTTATATATTTTTTTACCTGAAATGTAAATAACTAAAAAAAAAATTAGCAGTAACTGAATCATGTTTGCAATTTTAAAATACAAACTTAAGGAGTTTGACCAGTAAACTTGATAACGGAAGGAAATTGATAATATTTGTAGAAAATGCTGTTTATTATTATAGATATCTATTGTGAAAATTTCAGAACCTGGGGTTGGTTATTTTTCGAGATATTAGCAAAATAAAATCGCACGATTTCAAAAAAAATAACAAGTATTTTAAGAGATTCTTATGGAGGTCTTTTTTTTAAAATAAAATTTTAAAACACTTTCAACAAAATGTTTTTTTTTCTAAATAACAGAATCGTTAAAAAATTGAATAAAAAATCCGAATAATTTTTTTTATAATCCAAGCTTGGTTTTGAGCTAAGATATTTATAACAAAGTGAGAAAAATAACAATTTTTACAAGAAACAAAATATCTTCCAGTACTTTTAACGTCTGCTTTGTTTCTATAACCTACATAGTTTTAATACACATAATAATATCTAATAGACAAGAATGCAGCAGCTGGCTGCATGATGCATACGGAAATTTAAAAAAAAAGTGAATGTATATCTTATATATATACTACTGAAGTCAAAACATTTCAATGGTCAAACTCTTTAAATGATAAGAAATAACGAAAATTTAAAGGAGCATTAGATTATATAATTTATTATAAATTTATTAGAGCACGATTTTCCAAGGTTAAAATTTGTTTAAGCAAACCGTATAAGACTTTGTTAAATTAGGGTAGAAGGGGTGGTTTTCGCCACCATTAAGAAAATTTGAAATTAAACTATGGATATTTTAAAATATTATGCAAATGCATGGCTAAAAAGTGTTTAAATGTTTTTGAGAAAGATAATTATTAATTTAAATTCCGACCCTGGTAATTTCCAAAACTTATTTTTTGTAAAACCTAACCTTTAGGTCCAAAACCCTGAAAAACCGGGGTTCTCGCCACCAAGCATATTAGCGAAATGGGTCAATATTCTTGTGGCTAGATGCAATGAGTCATTAAAAAATAGATTTTTTAGACTTTTAAGGTAATTAGCACCAAATTTTAAAAGGTTAAAGTTCAAATAACGAGGGTGGCGAAAACTGTATACACTGGCGAAAACCCCCTTCTCTACCCTAATTGAAATTTTAAATTTTCAAAAAATTAAAAATGTTTAAATTATTTTGAAATAAATATGTCCAAATTTTAAAGTTAAAGTTTGAAAAATCTTATTTTTTAAACAAAATTTTGGTTTTTTGAAATTAACTTTGCGCCGTCGTCGACTTTTTGGATGTCATCCCAGGACAAATTAAACTATGGCTAATATGAACCCCCTTAAAATTATAAAATCACTCTAAATTTAGTGCTTTGCAAATTCTTCAACTCATAATTTTCAGAGCTATTGTACCAATATGTTTAATCAAAAAGCCAGGGTGCATTTTAGAACACCGATAAACATGGGATTTGAGGCTAAAAACTTCAAAAATTTGTATTTTGGATCCAAGTAGATATTAAGACGAAACATTTTAGATATTGACTCTTCATTGGTATAACTTCAAGAAAATCTTACCCATATTTGGCTCTTTTCCAAAATCTATAATTATTTTGCACCCTGAAAAGAAGGTAAAATTGAAAAATTTTAAAATATCAGAATTCGTAATTTTTTACAGAAAAAGTTTTTTCTATCAAAAAAATAGGAAATTCTGTATGGTTCCACATATAAAATATTGTGATTAAATTCAATTTTAAAAATTTAATTTGGGTAAATATAAATGAAGTGAAGGAGAAATTGATGGACGGGTCTTTAAAACTGCTCAAAAGTATTTTTTCCTGAATGTACTACCTCCTGGAGCGAAATTTCGATTTTTGGCAACCAATTTTGTGTTTTGGCCTCTTATAAAAAAAGTTTTAAAAAATGAGAGATAATTTTTCTTATTATTTCTGTAAAAAACTCACTTTAATATGAAAAACTTTTTCCTCTAAGTTCTGGATAGGAAATTCCCCGCAGAATCTGATTCTAAGGTCAAAAAGTTTTTTTCGCTAAAATACGCTCTTTTTTTTCAAATTTGAATTTCTTAAATGCCTATTTTTTGGTAGTACATTCAGAGAAAAATACTTTGGAGAAGTTTTGAAGACCCGAAAGTCAGTTTCACTCTCATTGCATTTAAAGTTATCCATTTAGTAGTTGCAACATACAAGTTTCCTTCACTAATAAATGGTACCAAACTTTGTATAAAGAACAATAAAATTGTATTTTAAACATAAAAAAAAAGAATTTTTTACTTAATTTAAAATTTTAAAAAAAATCAATTCGACGTAGGACATTTTCAACTACAGACCAACTTCGGTAGTTAGTCACTAGGTTACTGTGCATGGTTGCTGAGCGACTAATACTAATGCCCCGTGGTGCAGGTTCCTAATACATACTAATTTTTTCTTAATGGAGTCACTAAGTAGGTATTCTTATCCTTTTAAAACCGAGCCTACAACAACAGCGCAGTTAAAAAATATGTGAAAACTAATATATGCTATACACACCTGTCCTGAATGAACTTTTATCCGGACCAAACTGGTGACAAGAATAGATATGGATTCTACTCACTTTAAATACTTTTTATATGATAAAAACACCTGGGAAATAACTGGAACTGCTGCCCTTTTCAAGAAATTAAATAAAAACGTATTTTAGCTGCATGCCCTTATAAAACCTATAGAATTTTAGTTTTTCAAGCATATAATTATATATTTTTTTTTATCAATACTATCCTGTTTTATTTATATTTCTCGAAAAAATATAAAAATCAAACATTAAAAATTTTATTTTTATAGTTGACATAATTATAGTCTAGAAATGAAAATTAAGTGCCTTAATTGTTTCCTATACCTCTTATATGTGGATTTGGGTTATTTTTCTACTATCAATTATTCCTAAAATTAAAATTTTTTTTTGATATTTATATACCAGGAATAGTATATTACGACCCATGGCCAGAAAAATAAAGAATGGCATTTAAATAAAAAGTATTTAAAGTGAGTGGAATCCATCTATTCTTGTCATCAGTTTGGTCCGGATAAAAGTTAATTCAGGGCAGGTGTGTATAAAGAAAAGTCCTAGAATAAAACCTACATAATAGGATCTAGAATAGAACCTATAAAATAGGACCTAGAATTGAACCTCAATCTTTTAATCTTGTCTTGATCACGTTTCAAATTCAAATCAGAAAAGTAAAAAATATTTTGACCAAATTGATATATTTTTTAAAAAACAGTTATTATGTGCTACTTTTAGAAAAATATAGAAAAAATTAGAAAAAATTATAAATCAAATGCACGTAGTAATTATAAGATTTGTTTCAATTAAACAAGGTTTATATATTAATAGATTTATATACAAATATTGATTTAATTTTTTTCTTATTTTAATCATAAATTAAATTCCTTCTGTTCAATTACAAACATGATTAAAAATTTAAAAAAAAAACAAAAGTTTAATCAAGTTAAAATCAGAGAGTAAATTTGTTCTTTTACTTTTTTCCAATTACGGCGCGCGATAGCGCGCGCGACTAAGTTAAGTTCTAAACTTAGAAGCACTAATATACAGGAAATTGAGGTTTCTCTCTCTAATTTTGATGAGACCTTCAAGAGCTCCAAGTCGAATAGCTCGAATAGCTCGAATAGCTCGAAAAGCTCGAAAAGCTCGAATTTCGATTTTTTATAATAAAATAATAAAAAAAAAAAATATTTCGAATATATGAGTGTGTTCTTCTGCACTGATATTGTCATGTTATTGTTATTGGAGTATATATAAAAAATATAAATAAATAAATAAATTGGAGTATAAATAAAAAAATATAAAAAAAAATATTGGAGTATTATTGGAGTATATATAATATATTTGTTAATTAAAATTATAATATAATAAAAAAATATAGAGTAATTATAAAAAAGAAATTCAACTATAAAGGATTCAAAAATATAACCTAAGTATCATGAAAATCCATTGCTGGAGCAGTGTTTATTCCATTGATAATGGTTTATTCTTATGATGAATGTTTAAAAAGTTTAAAAACTCATTAATTGCAGAAAACAAGTAATCAATATCTATAAGGTTAACAAGACTCATATCGTATAATAGCTAATTCCTTTTGAACATTGATCGTAAGAACAAAGACTACTCCAGTAATGGATTTCTTGATAATTAAGTAATATTTTTATTTTTTAAATGATGAAATAACTATCTTTTTTTTTTAGGTATATGTCTAGCATGCAAATCAGTCAGCAATAAATAAAAAAGTAAATAATTAAATGAACAATTTTTTTCTTTTAAGTTTTTAGCTTTTAACTAAAAGTTTCAAAAATATAATTCAGTTCGGCTTTACATTTACAGTCTCATGTGTATAAAAAAATCCATGACTCGTGTTGTGTTCATTCTTACGATGAATGTTCTGCAGTTTAAGAACTCATTAATTGCAGAAAACAAGTAATCAATATCTAAGATTGACAAGAATCATATGGTGTAATAGCTGATTCCTTTTGAAACCAGAACATTGATCGTAAGAACAAAGCGACTACTCCAGTAATGGATTTCTTGATAATTAAGTAAAACTTGAATAAAAAATATTATTCGCATTCATTCATTTTTTTTTTTAAATAATAAAAAAGCTATCTCTTTTTTTTTCATATGTCTGGCATGCATCTTTCTATTAAAGTAGACAACAATACATAAAAAAATAAAATAAATAAATAAACAATTTTTTCTTATAAGTTTTTAAATTTTAACTAAGGGATTCAAAAATATAATTCAGTTCGTCATATTCGCAGTCTCATGTATTACCTAAGTATCAAGAAATCCATGTGTTTGTTCTTACAATCAATGTTCTGGAGTTCAAAAGGAATTAGCTATTACACCAAATGTTTCTTGTCTGTCTATAAGAAAATATGTATTTATCTTCACCTATTTACTTGTTTATTCACCTAATATTTCTCTGACGCTTCTTTTTCTTGCTGCTTCTGATACACTATTAATGAGATTTATATTTTGCATCGCACTCACCTATTAAAAATACTTATTATAGATATTTATTTATATTTAAATATTAATGTTATTTGTTAAAATTTTTAATTTAAAGTTAATAAATTTTATAAAAATTATGCAATTATCTGCATTAAAATCTTCACCAGCTCCAATACAGATTATAAAAAGGAAGATAACGTTGCAACAAATTTAGCGAATTGGAAACTTTTGAAGACCTAAAACCATACCATCTCATTTCTTTTCGTTGACATCAGCAGAACAATGAGTTTCATAGTTTGCATCGCCTTTACCTATTATTTACTTATTACAAGTATTTACTCATGAACAGCAACTAACATATTATAAGAAATTTTTGTTTGTTTGCACCTTTTTATTTATTATTATACATGTGCAATTATTTGCTAATATTCTCAGCTGTAAAATAATATCTATCTTTATAGTGCCATGTTCTGATGAACTATTTAAAAAGAGACAAGAAGAGATTTTGAGAAAAGGACAATCTAAAAATTTATCTGAAAGAGAACTGCAGATTTTAATTCATGAACGGCCCAAATAGCTAATTAAGTAATGCAATAATTGTAAATTATATTTTGTAAGTTCTTTTTCGAACAAAATTTTATTCTATCTTTCTCTCACAAGTTCTTCTTTTCTCTGTCTAACCATTTTAGAAACCCGCTATAGCATAAAAAAAGAGATGGTATTTCCATGATTTAAAAAAAATAAATAAATAAATTAAGAATTTTTTTCTTTTAAGTTTTTAGTTTATAATTAAGGCCTTCAAAAATATAATTCAGCTCAGCTTTATATATTTGCAGTCTCGTGTATTACTTAAGTATCAAGAAATCCATGACTCGTGTTTTGTTTGTTCTTACGATCAATGTTCTGGAGTTCAAAAGAAATTAGCTATTACACCATATATGAGTCTTGTCAGCCGTAGATACTGATTACTTGATTTCTACAATTAATGAGTTTTTCAACTGCAAAACATTAATTGTAAGAATAAACACTGCTCCACAAATGGATTTCATGATACTTAAGTAATACATGAGACTATAAACATAAAGCCGGACTGAATTATATTTTTGAATCCCTTAGTTAAAAGCTAAAAACTTAAAAGAAAAAAATTGTTCATTTATTTATTTATTTTTTTATGTATGTTTGTCTGCTTTAAAAGAAAAATATATAAAAATACCCTGCCAACTAGCTGGCAGCCACTGACATCACCGATTACAACCATGCAATCATGCATACATTTCTCTCTTAATTCCATAAAAGTTGTGAAATGTTACCGGTTACAATATTTTCAGATATTATTACTTTCATAGAATTAAATGAGGTATTACCCACAAAAAAAAAATATTGCAGCTATTTTAATTTTTTTGTTTTTTTAATTTTGAGAAAAAAATTTTGAAAAAATTCGGTATCAGATCCAAAAAATTACTATAAACGAACTTTCTAAAACTAGTACTCTAATAGAAATAAATTAGGTACAACGTCCAAAAAGAAAAAAACGCTGTCAAGTAATTGGCACTATGGTTCCTCATTAACAATAACAAAATGTTCTTAATGGTCTATTTTACCTAGTAAAAACGATAATTCTAGATATATGTACTTTGAAAATATTAGGTACTAAGTCCAAAAAGAAAAAAAATATTGCGGTTTCTTTAATTTTTTTATGCAAAAAATTTTGAGAGAAAATTTTTAAAAAATTGAGTATCAGATTTGAGATATCGAGTGAAAACAATATTTTCAAATATTAGTACTTTTATAGAAATAAATTAGGTGATACGTTCAAAACGAAAAAAAAATATTTCTGTTTTCTTTATTTTTGTGTTTGAAAAATTTTGAGAAAAATTTTCAAAAACATAAGTTTCAGATCCAAAATATTGACTATAAAGTAAATTTTAATTTAAGCAAAAGTATAAATTCCTAATAAATATATTATAACTTTTGGGCCACTAATGTTGTGAGATGAAATTATATGGCCTAAGCTAAGTAAAAATTTAATTTAAGCAAATGTATATTTCAAAATACTGATACTGATTAAATTAATAATGTTTTTAAAACTTTAATAAATTAAAGTATAATTAAAACTAAGTTAAGTCTTGTTGTTTCCTAATCACAAGCTCATCTGAATTTGAAGTTTTTGAGTCCAGAAAATAAGGTTTTTACGATTAAAATTTATTTGATTTCCTTACAATATTCCTAATGGATTTACTTTTTACATATAATTCAACTTTCGGCCCATAAATGTTGTGAGATGAAATTTTATGGCCTAAGCTAAGTAAAATTTTATTTCAGCAAAAATATTAATTCCTAATATAAATATATTATAACTTTCGGCCCATAAATGTTGTGAGATGAAATTTTATGGCCTAAGCTAAGTAAAATTTTAATTTAAGCAAAAGTATAAATTCCTATTAAATATATTATAACTTTTGGGCCACTAATGTTGTGAGATGAAATTATATGGCCTAAGCTAAGTAAAAATTTAATTTAAGCAAATGTATATTTCAAAATACTGATACTGATTAAATTAATAATGTTTTTAAAACTTTAATAAATTAAAGTATAATTAAAACTAAGTTAAGTCTTGTTGTTTCCTAATCACAAGCTCATCTGAATTTGAAGATTTTGAGTCCAGAAAATAAGGTTTTTACGATTAAAATTTATTGGATTTCCTTACAATATTCCTAATGGATCTACTTTTTATATATAATTCAACTTTCGGCCCATAAATGTTGTGAGATGAAATTATATGGCCTAAGCTAAGTAAATTTTTATTTCAGCAAAAGTTTACAGTAAATAGATAATTTTTCTTATACAGTGCTGTACTTTAAATATAATTAGCTTATATTATAACAATTTATTATCTTCAGAAACTGCTTAACTTGCCAGGCCCCTAAATAACCATTTTATCGGTGGAAAATTAAAATAAAATTAAGGGGGGGGGGGTATGGTCAAAAAATCGAAATTTTTTTTATTATTTCATTCGATTGTATAATATTTCAAGAATGTCCCTACAAAATTTCATATTGATCGGAACAAAATTAACGAAGTTATGGGCATAGACTTTTACAAAAATATTACAAAATTATTTACAAAAAAAAAAACTTTAAACGCGTTTTCTGAGGAATTTTTTTTTTCAAGTCGGTGAGACAAGTTACTCGAAAACTACTTTATAAATCCTTAAGAAAATTTGCACACTTTTTCTTCAGACAATTTACAAGGTATTGACGTCGAGATATTTTATTTTTTTCAATTTTTTTTTTATTTATAGAATTTTTTAAGATTGAAAACAGGAATTCCAAAAAAAAAAAAATTCATTTTTTCCGTTTTTTTGAGTTTAAACTCGCACCAAAAATTGAATAATTGAAATAAATAAAAAAACTCGACGTCACTACCTCAAGGAACTTATTAACTAACAAACTATTTTTGGTTTTTTGGTTTTAGATGATGCAGCTATTAGTTACGTGTCTCACCGCAAATTTATTTTTTACAAAAACGTCAACTTTAAATTAACGACCAAATGGCCAATTTTCAATATTTTTAAATAAAAATTTTTTTGTATACACTTAAATAGTTGTTCTTTAGTATAGACCTTCACCCGTTTATCTTACTTTTACCAAATCGATAAAAAAAAATCTTAAAAATTAGTCCGAAAAATGCAATTCTGACCATACCCCCCCCCCCCCTTAAAGAATAGTATACATTTTTAACCTTTTAAAAAAAAAGTATTTCCTGGAAAATCACGTTAATGAATATTTTTACTACTCATCTATGACTGAAATTTTGTTTTTAATGCAAACCATTAATTTGTTTATAATCCTTAAAGTCATATTTCAAGAACTTTGTTTTATAATGAAAAATCATTTTCATAGACAAGATTTTTACTTTTGATCATCGATGATATTCTTACTATATGTTTTTAATATATCCTTACAATATTTTTAAATAATTTCTAATTTATTTAATATCTTTATAAAATAAAATTTTAATTCTTTTTACACTAAATTAAAACTAGACTATATTGTTAAATTTTCCATTAGTTTCATTAAAGAAATATCGAAGATATAGATGTTTACAATAAATATAGGCTGTAACCCATGATAACCTATCAAGAAAATAGAAAAATTCAAAAATTAAAACAAGCAATTTGATTGGCTAATAAACTGTTGACACAAGATGGCGATCTCCAAAAGCCCATAAACTTTTTTATAATAGATAATTATTGATACAATTTGCAATCACGCCGTTTACTGGTTATTTAGGGGCCTGGCAAGTTAAGCAGTTTCTGAAGATAATAAATTGTTATAATATAAGCTAATTATATTTAAAGTACAGCACTGTATAAGAAAAATTATCTATTTACTGTAAACTTTTGCTGAAATAAAAATTTACTTAGCTTAGGCCATATAATTTCATCTCACAACATTTATGGGCCGAAAGTTGAATTATATATAAAAAGTAGATCCATTAGGAATATTGTAAGGAAATCCAATAAATTTTAATCGTAAAAACCTTATTTTCTGGACTCAAAATCTTCAAATTCAGATGAGCTTGTGATTAGGAAACAACAAGACTTAACTTAGTTTTAATTATACTTTAATTTATTAAAGTTTTAAAAACATTATTAATTTAATCAGTATCAGTATTTTGAAATATACATTTGCTTAAATTAAATTTTTACTTAGCTTAGGCCATATAATAGATTATACATTTTAAAAATTTACATCATAAGAATTAAAACATCGACGAGTAATCCCGAAAATCTCCGAAGACACTCAACTGAGTTAACGGCTCTCACGTGGCTGTATTTAGTAAAAAACGTTTATAAGCATCACAGGTAGTGTATAATTATGAAAATTAAATATTTAAAATATTTGGTCATTTTAAATAATTTTATTATTTATGTAAATGTGTCATTTTTTTAAAAAAGGAAACTATTTTATTTTAACGTGAGTACTGCATTATTTTTATTTAAAATAATAAAGCTTAGAAAAAAAGTAAAAAATCATCCAATATGTCGGCAACTTAAATTTTTGTTTTTAAAAATAAAAATATCAAAAAATAAAAATATTAAAGAATAAAAGTATTAAAAATTTAATATTATTTAATGTAAGAACTGTGCAATTAATTACAGTAAATGAGAAAGAAGTACATTATTTTTTTCTTATACATTTTTTGTATATGTAGTTGTTCTAAAAGTTTTCGTGAATAATTTATGAAATGCATGGACTCCATGCCGTGGATGCTGGGACCGGAGACTTTTGTTAGCTCTCTCTCTCTCTCTCTCTCTCACACTCTCTCTTTCATTCTTTTTCTCAATTTTTACTTATTTAATGTCCTTATAATTTTTTACATTTTTAAAATATTGCTTGAAAAATTTTATATTTTCAACCCACCATAAAATCTATATAGGTTTGTCCCCAAAACCCAGAACTAGAGAAAAACTGAGGTTAAATTTAAAAGAACGCGCGTTCTTTTTAATATTGGTAATTCAAAAAGGAAAACATTTTTTTGGAATAAAATTTTTTTTTGAATAAAAATTAATTGTCTAATCGTGTTTAATATAGCTTTTTTCGATAGCATAAAATAACCTATTGTTAAAAAAAAAATTAATAAAAACTAAATTAAATACCATCTTACCCTAAAAAAAATTTTAAACTAACGCGCATTTTTCTGCTTTGGTTTTACCCGAGTTCTATTCTACTTTTTTGGGACAAAAACAACAGATCTTATATTAGCCTAAAATACGAAAAAATTTATTTTTCTCCTAAAAAGCGTGGTAAAATGTTAAAATAAATAGTGAAATTGGATTGTGCAGGGGAAAAATTACAATGAAATACGTCTCTAAATCCAGTTTATAACATCATTTGAATCTGATAGAAAAATCCCAAGTCTATAAATTTTTTAAAAAACTCAATATTTAACATTTTAGCTGCTGTAACACGTTAAAAATTGAAAATTTCTATTTTTTGGTTTTAAATAAACTTTATTTAGTAAATTATGATTACAAAACAATAGAAAAAACATAAATTTATCATTAAGAATAATTTTAAATTATTTAGAAAAATTCAGATTTTGATTTCTTTCAAATATTGAAAAAATGTGATTTTGAGCCTTCTAATTAAAAAAAAAAAAAACTATGGGGCGAGCAAAATTTTTTCTGTTCCTCACTTGTTCGTAACTTTATATGGTCTAAAATTGAGTAAAAAATGTTAAATTAACTTTTTAATTTACCCCCCAACAACTCCCGAATTGGTGTGGTTTTCCTCGAGAGAAACGGTTTAAATTTCAGAACAAGAATTCCTGCCTCAGGAGACCCTATAGAATCAGAAAATATTAGAGATTTTTAGAGTCATCGTAGTGAAACTTTTCTCGGGTTCCAGACCACAGTGATACCGAAAGTTATGATTTAGCTACTTAAAAAAAAGCAGTTTCTGGGACCAACACCCAAGCTATTTCCGATCCTCGTTATGAGTCACCTCACACCTCAAGGGTTAAGGTTAGACTATTAAAAAAAAATTTTTTCCTAAGATCAATGATGATATATGTTAAAAATGAATTGATTTTAAAAAAAAGAAGCCTGCCAGTTATTTGATATTAACCCCTTAGTGCAGAATTAGTATAGGAATCCCATATATTTATGAAGAATATACTCGTCATACCGCACTAAGGGGTTAATTATAATTGATCCTATAAATTAATTAATGATATATGAGTAATTCTCATCAAAACTGACAAAAGGTGAAAGTCTAGGATTTTAACAAATAATTAATTGATTATTTTAAAAAAAGAAGTCTGTCAGTTATTTGATATTAATTATAATTGATTCTATAAATTAATTAATGATATATGAGTAATTCTCATTAAAACTGACAAAAGCTTAAAGTCTAAGATTTTAATAAAAATGATTTAAATGAATTCATTGAATGTATGAAAATATATTACCATGTACCACCTTTTAAGGTTCTAATTCTAAATTCAAAGTTTTTGAAATGGAAAAGGTGTTTATAGAATTAAAATTTTTAAGTAAAATATTAGCTAAATATTTTATTATAATTTATTGACGCTCTGAATGAAGCCAAAAAATAATTTTTAACAAATGGCACAATTTGAAATTCCCTGCTGAAGTCAATTCTATTAATAGTAAAAGTGGGAAAACTAACATAAAGTTGAAATGCAAACTTCTTAAAAAGAAGAAAATTGTTTTCTTCCTTATTGATCCTAATATTTCGTTTTCCTATGAGTGTTTTTTTTTTTGTAAACAATTTTTGATAGATTTTTGCCTTTTAAATATTTAGAAATTAAAAAAATGAATCTTCATAATTTTATTTTTTCTGAAATTTTCATTTTCTAATCACCAAGTAAAAATTCCAAATCTAATTTTCGATTCCTCAAAAACAATAGTTTAACATAGTATGAGGAATTAAATTTTTTTTTTAATTTTACAATTTTATATGAAATTTTTAAAAATTTTTATTGATTTTTATTTTATTTTTTTTTATACTTGCAAAAATCAATTTAGAATTTTTATTTTGTATCAGAAAATTTTTATAATATAATTAATTTCTAAAATAAAGATACAATGAAACTATAATTTTTAGAATCTAATCGTTAATAAAAAAACGCTGCCAAGTGATTGGCACTATGGTTCCTCATTAACAATAGCAAAATATTTATAATGGTCTATTTTATCTAATAAAAATTATAATTTGAGATATCAGTATTTCATAAAAAAAAAGTTAAATACCGTATTTTATAAGAAAAAAAATGTTGCTGTGATTTAATGTTTTTTATTTAACAAATTTTTAGAAAAAAATTTTCAATAAACTAGGTATTACACTTAAAAAAAAAACAATATTACAGATTTTTTAATTTTTATGTTTTATTAATATTGAGAAAAAAATTTTGAAAAAATTCGGTATCAGATCCAAAAATTACTATGAATAAGTTTTCTAAAACTATTACTCTCATAGAAATTAATTAGGTACTACGTCCGAACAAAAAAAAAATTTGGTATTCTTTGTATTTTTTTGTGAAAAAAATTTTGGGAAAAAAATTTTCAAAAAATTAATTATCAGATTGAGATATCGAGTAAAAACCATACTTTCAAATATAAGTACTTTTATGGAAATAAATGAGATATTACACCTAAATTAAAAAAAAAAAAAAAGTATTTTGAAATCTCTTGATGAAAAAATTTTTGAAAAAAAAATTAGATCTTAATTCCATAATGGTTGTTAAATACCACCGATTGCAAAATTTTCAAATATTAGTACTTTCATGGAATTAAAGGAAGTATTATACACTAAAAAAAAAAAAAAAATATTACAGATTTTTTAATTTTTTTGATGTTTTAATTTTGAGAAAAAAATTTTGGAAAAAATTAAGTTTCAGGTCCAAAAAGATTACTATAAACGATATTTCTAAAACTAGTACTCTCATAGAAATCAATTAGGTACTACATCCAAAAATAAAAAAAAATTAAGTTTTTTTTGTATTTTTTTGTGAAAAAAATTTTGAGAAAAAAATTTTCAAAAAATTAGTTATCAGATTCGAGATATCGAGTAAAAATCGTACTTTCAAATATAAGTACTTTTATGGAAAATAAACTAGGTATTACATCCAAATTAAAAAAAAAAAAAAATAGTTTGAGATTTTTTGATGAAAAAAATTTTGGAAAAAAAAATTAGGTCTTAATTCCATAATGGTTGTGAAATATCACCGGTTACAATATTTTCAGATATTCGTACTTTCATAGAAAAAAATTAAGTATTACGTCCTAAAAAAAAAAAAATTTTTGGCATTTTTTGTATTTTTGGCAACAAAAATTTTGAGAAAAAAATTAAAAAAAATTAAGTATCAGATCCAAAAAAATGCTATAAACGATATTTCTAAAACTAGTACTTCCACAGAAATAAATTAAGTACTAGCGTCCGTAAAGAAAAAAAAAATTGGTATTTTTTGTATTTTTTTATGAAAAAAATTTTGGGAAAAAAATTTTCAAAAAATTAGTTATCAGATTCGAGATATCGAGTAAAAATCGTACTTTCAAATATAGGTACTTTCGTGGAAATAAATGAGGTATTACATCCAAATTAAAAAAAAAAAAAAGTAGTTTGAGATTTTTTGATGAAAAAATTTTTGAAAAAAAAATTAGGTCTTAATTCCATAATGGTTGTGAAATTTCACCGGTTACATACATACACACACACACACACACTCACACACACACACACATACATACTTTTTTTAAAAACCGGTTTTTTAGCTTCCTGAGGTCCCAAAACGTGCTTATATGCCAAAAAATCAAAAATCAAAATTTCATCTATCACAAAGGTTCCTCTATGAGGAACCAATTATTTAAATAACAGACTATATTATATTGATAAAAAAAATGTGCTCAATATTGCTGCAGTTTAGTAATATTACTAATTTTACTACAAATTGAAGTTACTTTACTACTAATAGTAATTTCACTATTTCGTAATAATGATACAAAAAATGTAATAAAATTACTACTAGTAGTACTATTTTTATAGAAATATTACTAAATTGTATTAAAAATACTAAACTGTAGTAAAATTGAGTACCTTTTTTTTACTGTGTTGCATTTTGGATAATAAATTTCGATTCAGCTGTTATAGAGTAATTTGAGCCTCTAACGTTAGAATCTATTTCAGTGGAAAATTTCACATGGAATAAAATTTAAAAATAATTTTGATTGCTCTCTTAGTCAATTTGTAAAAAGTATTATAAAAAAACATAGGTCTAATTATATAAAATTTTTTTTGGTTCCTCAAAGAGGAACCATTGTGTTAGGTCAAAATTTGATTTTCTATTTTTTGGCATATAAGCACGTTTTGGGACCCCAGGAAGCTAAAAAATCTGTTTTTAAAAAAAGTGTGTGTGTGTGTGTGTGTGTGTGTGTGTGTGTATATGTGTGTGTGTATGTATGTAATTGGTGATATTTCACAAACATTATGGAGTTAAAACCTAGCTTTTTTTTCACCAAAAAAGCTCGAGGTACTTTTTTTTTTTTTTGATTTGGATGTGGGTAGATTTAAATGAAGTGAGTGCGACTTACATGGTCGGGTCTTCAAAACTGCCCCAAAGTGTTTTTTTCTGAAAGTACTACCAAAAATAAGTAACCAGCCCAATTTTTAGCCTCCCAGAGCGAAATCTCGATTTTTGGCAGCCATTTTAGTGTTTTTGACTGTCGTAAAAAAAGTAAGAAAAATGAGTCATAATTTTTTTTTATTATTGCTGTAAAAAACTCACATTATCATGAAAAATTTTTTCCATTTAAGTCCGGATAGGAAATTTCCCTGGCTATCTGATTCCGGGGTCAAAAATTTTTTTTGAGTTGCGCATTGCGCGAGGAATCGCTAAGATAGGCTGTTTTTTTTCAAAAGTCGATTTCTCAAATGCCTATAAGTGAAAAATCTTGTAACCAGGCTTAAAATTTTCGTTAAACCTTATATTTTTTGGCAAAAAAAACATTTCGATGGGACACTGCTTTTTGGGAGCTCTAGATAAAAAAATAGCAGCTTTCAAAACCTCATTTTTTACAAATTTCAAATTTCCCGCCAAGTCACGTGACCAATCAAAAATCTGACCAAAAATTTGGATTCCGCGGGAAATTTTACATAAGGATATATCTTTTCATGTTTTTAAGAGCGTTTATGTTAAAGCGGCGAAAAACAGTGAAATAATAAAGAATTTTCTGAATAATTTTGAATAATTTGGAATAATTTAAAAAATAAAAAAATTCCTTAATAAATGAGATATTTTAATCTTTCATTTTAAAATTTCGCTGCTTTAACATAAACGCTCTTAAAAACATGAAAAGATATATCCTTATGTAAAATTTCCCGCGAAATCCAAATTTTTGATCAGATTTTTGATTGGTCACGTGACTTGGCGGGAAATTTGAAATTTGTAAAAAATGAGGTTTAGAAAGCTGCTATTTTTTTATTTAGAGCTCCCAAAAAGCAGTGTCCCATCGAAATGTTTTTTTTGCCAAAAAATATAAGGTTTAACGAAAATTTTAAGGCTGGTTACAAGATTTTTTACTAATAGGCATTTGAGAAATCAACTTTTGAAAAAAAACAGCCTATCTTAGCGATTCCTCGCGCATGCGCAACTCAAAAAAAATTTTTGACCCCGGAATCAGATAGCCAGGGAAATTTGCTATCCAGGCCTAAAAAGAAAAAATTTTTCATGATAATGTGAGTTTTTTACAGCAATAATAAAAAAAATTATGACTCATTTTTCTTACTTTTTTTACGACATTCAAAAACACTAAAATGGCTGCCAAAAATCGAGATTTCGCTCTGGGAGGCTAAAAATTGGGCTGGTTACTTATTTTTGGTAGTACTTTCAGAAAAAAACACTTTGGGGCAGTTTTGAAGACCCGACCATGTAAGTCGCACTCACTTCATTTAAATCTACCCATGTAATACCTCATTTATTTCCACGAAAGTACTTATATTTGAAAGTATGGTTTTTACATGATATCTCGAATCGGATACTTAATTTTCTAAACATTTTTTTTCTAAAATTTTTTTTACAAAAAAATACAAAAAATACAAATTTTTTTTTTCTTTTTGGACGTAGTACTCTTTTATTTTCATGGAAGTACTAGTTTTAAGAACCTTGTTTATTGTTATTTTTTGGATCTGATACTTAATTTTTTCAAATTTTTTTTTGTCAAAATTAAAAAAATAGAAAAATAAAAAAAAATGCAATATTTTTTTTTTTTTTTTTTGGTGTAATACCTCATTTAATTCTATGAAAGTACTAATATCTGAAAATATTGTAACTAGTGATATTTCAAAACCATTATCGAATTAAGACCTAATTTTTTTTTCAAACATTTTTTTATCAAAAAATCTCAAACCCCCCCCCCTTTTTTTTTTAATTTGGATGTAATACCTCATTTATTTACACGAAAGTACTTATATTTGAAAGTATGGTGTTTACTC
This sequence comes from Anagrus nilaparvatae, assembly GCA_022575985.1. Classification (NCBI taxonomy): domain Eukaryota; kingdom Metazoa; phylum Arthropoda; class Insecta; order Hymenoptera; family Mymaridae; genus Anagrus; species Anagrus nilaparvatae. The sequence goes on from JAKSXM010000165.1 coordinate 9,886,850, forward strand.
GATATCTCGAATCTGATAATTAATTTTCTGAAAATTTTTTTTCTAAAATTTTTTTCACAAAAAAATACAAAAAATACTATTTTTTTTTTTCTTTTTGGACGTAGTACCTAATTTATTTCCATGGAAGTACTAGTTTTAAGAACCTCGTTTATAGTAATTTTTTGGATCTGATACTTAGTTTTTCTAAATTTTTTTCTCAAGATTAAAAAAAAAGAACAATAAAAAAAACTGCAATATATTTTTTTTTTTTTTGGTGTAATACCTCATTTAATTCTATGAAAGTACTAATATTTTAAAATATTGTAACTAGTGATATTTCAAAACAATTATCGAATGAATACCTAACTTTTTTTTCCAAAAATTTGTTTATGAAAAAAATCTCAAAATACTTTTTTTTTTTAACTTCGATGTAATACCTCATTCATTTCCATGAAATTACTTATATTTGAAATTATGACTTTTACTCGATATCTTGAATCTGATAATTAATTTTTTGAAAATCTTTTTCTCCAAAATCTTCGTCACAAAAAAATACATAAAACACCAAATTTATTTTTCGTTTTGGGCATATCTAATTTATTTTAATGAGTGTACAAGTTTTAGAAATTTAGTTTATAGTAATTTTTTGTATCCGATCACAATTTTTTTTTTTTATTTTGATATAAATTATAACATACAAGAAGGAGTGATGGAAATCTTGCCTCTTTTTGACTTCCTTGGATTATTTTGCTCGTTGCTATGTTTATTTATGTATGCAGCTTCATGAAATTATAAACAATAATAAACAGCCTAAAAATATTAAATGGTTATGTTTGCATTTTAAAATTAAGATTTAAAAGTTATATTGGCATTTTTTAAAGAATCAAACAATTTATAGAATTAAATAATTTATTATTTTGTGATTAATAGAAATAATATAAATAATGTTAAAATCTTGAAGCAATTAATGTGGTTATTTTTTTTATTACAAAATATTATTATTATTATTATTATTATCATTGTTGCGGAAGATTGGTCAAACGCAAGAAGTACACTGAGAAAATAAATTATAAGAAATTATTATAAATTCTGGTAAAAACTCCTATCTTTTTATAATAATTGAGCGAATATTGGTAATTTTCGCATCGTTACCAACCATTTCTTTGACAAAAAAAAAAAATCATGTTACCCAATATTTTAATTATTAAGGGATAATTATATATTCTAATAAAATAAAATTTTATAAAAAAAAATAAAATTAGCTTTTTTTATATTTGTCTCTTTTTAATTATGCAAAAATGATTTAAAATCCATTAACGCCGGCGCGACCAATCCATGGACGCTAGAATTTTCACTTTAATAACAAAATGATCTTAATAATCTACTTTACCAGCTACTAAAAACGAAAAATGTATGTATAATTGCATGGTTGTAATCAATAATATTTGTTGTAATTTAAGATTACAGCCCATTGTTTGAGGAACCTCAGTGCCAGCTAGTTGGCAGGGTATTTTATATTATATAAAAATTGATGGACTTTATGGGGGAGGCCATCTGTGTAAAGTATAAAGACCAATAAAATTGCTTATTTACAAATTTTAATTTTTCAATTTTCTTTATAGGTTATAACATATATTTCTTTTATTAATTTTTTTTAATAAAGCTTTAAGGGGAGATTATAACGCGGGCGAAACACATGAGCTCGATATAGTCTAGTTTAAGGTGTTAGGATAGTAATACGCCATTTTGTTGGTATTTTTTTACGATTTCTGAATTATCGACGCTACATATATATGTAAAATCGTATATGTATTAGTATAATACTAGGTTATTTACATACTTTTTATTTAATTATTTAATAATTATGCAATGAAACAAGTAAAACAAATTGGAAATATAATCTTTGAGCTTTTATTTACCATATATTTAAGTTTCATTAATTTGTGTTATCGCAATCATACTTTTCACAAGCTCCAAAGATGATTTTCCATAAGTGCAATGTTAAACTACCTACACCTTTTTCTTGATTAAATAATAATTAGGCAACCAAAGTTGTAAAAGAAAGTTTATTTCATTTTTTAAAGACTTTATCTTTATATTTTATAAGTTTCATTCATTTCTGTTATCATAAATTTTTACTATCCTAACACCTTAAATAAAAAATCGAGAAAACAATTGTTTCGATTTTATTATGTATAGCATAAAATAAATAATATATATGCATTTACAAATAATTATTAGAATTTTACTTTTTTTGAGTACCGAGACTACAATTGCTTAAAAAATTATTTGCAATCTAAATTTAATTATTATTTTTTTTTTCCAGGTAATGTGAGAAACACAAATACAGTGATAAATTTCTAGAACAGTTATTTCTACGGTCAATAAAATGAATGGCGTTAAGAATATTTGCGATCCTAAAACTAGTGATGAATTAGTTAATCAAAAAATCAATTTAGTTATTCATCAAAGGCCCAATTCTGATGAAAAATCTAAAAAGTGTGAAGAAAGTAATCAAATTTTAAGCCAGTCAAAAAAGCTTGTTCCAAACAAAAATATTCATTTTTTTAAAAAGCACCATAAATGTAAAACTTGTGATGCAACCTTTAGTCATAAACAAGGTCTTGAAATGCATGAAAAAATTCACTCTGGTGAGAAACCTTATAAATGCGAAGAATGTGGAAAAGCATTTATTCAAAAATGTAATCTTATTGCTCACATAAGAGTTCACACTGGTGAAAAACCATACAAATGTGAAGAATGCGGTAAAACCTTTAAAGAGTCAACCGCACTAATCAAACATAAAAGGGTTCACTCTGGTGAAAGGCCATATGAATGCAAGGAATGTAATAAAACCTTCAGAGAATCAAGCCATCTTACAAAACATAAAAGAATTCATACTGGTGAAAAACCTTACAAATGTGAAGAATGTAATACGTATTTCAGAGATAAAAGTTATCTGAATAAACATGTTAGAAGACATTCTGGGGAAAAACCTTTTAAATGCGGAGAATGTGGCAAAAACTTTAAACTTTCAGTTGATCTGCGGATGCATAAAAAAGTTCATAGTAATGAAAAACCTTTTCAATGTGAGCAATGTAATAAAGCTTACAAAGATTTACGTTCCCTTACTAAACATAAACAGAATCATGCTGATGGGCAAGTTTATAAATGTGAAGAATGTAAAATGGATTTTAATAACTTACGTACTTATAATAAACATCAAAAATATCATTCAAGGGAAAAATCTGGTAATAAATCAAATAAATATGAAACATCTTTTACAAAAAATTTAACAGAACCTTCAAATATTGAGTTTCGTAATGATGAAGTAGAAACAGGAGAGAATTTATTCATTAAGACTGAAGATGATATCGATGTTGAAGAACATTGGCCAATAAAAACAGAAACTAGTGAAGTAAGTGAGACATTTTCAGATAATTTTATTAATAAATCAAATAGTATATTGTTTGAAATAAAAAAATCTCCAATAAGTACATTTGATTTCAAGCAGGAGCCTAATAACAGTAATATTTTAGAAGATAAATTTTTAATAAAAACTGAATAACAGTCTATAGTTTTAATATTTTCAATTAAATTTTTTGACATTTTTAGTCAAACTTCTAATTTTAAATAACAAGAAAAAAAATTTTTTAAAAAAAATTTGTTGAAAATTATGTACTTTAAAAAACCATTACTGCGTTTTTTAATTAATACTCATTGAGAATTGTTATATTTAACAATATGTATCACAAATTATTTCAAATCTATATGCCCATGCCTTGATTTAAGCTATTACTATATTATATTATAATAGAATCCTGCAGCACCCGTGCCAATATTATTTTAAAATTTTTTATTTATTTTTATTTAGAATACGTTTTTGTAATTTGATATTTTATAATAATCTTTTGCTAATTAAACATGATTATAACAAAAATTTTTACATTTATGTAAAATATAAACCAGAAGTAAATACACTACTTAATAAATTATTTATTTAGCTTCTACCAGTGGCTTTTGATTTTAAATCATTTTTTGGGGGATGACAGCTATACTTTTTTTTGGCTTCTTCTTTTTTGACTTGTTTTTACGCTGTTCATTATTTAATTGTACGTTATTATCATGGAACTACGACTCTGATTCTTCTTCAGCTTCCTGGTCCTTTGCATTTACTTTACGTTTAGTCAAAGTTTGATACTTTTTTCTCTCTAAAAAAATTTTACAAACATTTAATTATTGTAATGAGCATTCTGAACACTTCTAAATTCAGGTCTTTAGAATATTGACAGCGAATTATACAATTATTTTTTACTTTCTTTTGTACTCATTTTTTATTTTCTTGCTTGGTTTTCACAATTTTCTGGTTTCTTAGTACCTTTTTTAATTTATTAAAAACAAGCAGTGATTTACTTTGAATTTACAAGTTGTCAATTTGATCATTGTCTTTGTAACCACTTTTATCTTGACTCCGAGTTTTCATTGTAAAATTGTCCTGATTGCAATTATTTTTTGGTGGCAACATGAGATCTAATCTTCTCTAATGCGCAAATTTGGCTCGTCTACCTAAATTTTATTAACAAATGTAATACCTGCATTTATTGAAAATAATGTTTATAATCCGTTTTTACAAAAATTTAACAATTTGTCATTTAGTCAGTAATATTTTCTGATTGTACTAATTGTTTAGAACTAATATAATGAACTTGATGTGAGTTCGAATTACGTGTCAGAATTATTTTTACCAGGCAAGTTTTTTTAAAATACTTAAACATCATTAGCAACAAAATTTATATAAAAAAGGATGGATTTATTTTCTCCTCACAATAATAGCTGAAAGGTTTGTAAATATCTATCGTTTCATCAGTATTGATGCGTTCATTTGAATAACTGATATCCATTCGGATTACTCTACGAAAATCAGCTGCTATTTTATGCTATTTCACCTACTTGATTTCTACATCCACAATTGGGCTTCTCTAATATGAAATGTAAAATGCTTACATATTCCACGGCCTTTGTTACAGTTTCTAACTTTGTAAGTTTTTTATAGGCTCCAAATTTCTCTGGTAATACTAAGTTTAGATCTTTAAAAACTTCAGAAATATCTTTCTTACGTTGTCTTTCTTGTTTTATTTTACGCACGGTTGCAAATTAAAAAATTTTTTTATAATTACAGATAAACTGATTAGCCTCACAATTTGGTAAATATAGAAGTACGCCTTTAGGTAATTCATCTAAACGCAAAACCCATGGCTCATAGTCTGTAACGGATTTATTATTAATATCTAAAACTAGTAACGACCATTGTGGCTTATAGGTATACGGTAACATAACTTATCCCTTAAAATTATATTCTGTATCATCTGCCCAAACCATTAAATTGGAATCTCATCAGAATTATCTCCCGTAATACCTTGTGTCAAGGTTGTTGAAATATATTCTACATTATTTTGTTTCCATTCTTTGCTTTAAGGCTTATAAAACTGTCTATAATAACTATACAGTCATATTTTTTAGAATGCAATGATATTAGTTGACAACTATAAAAAGTAATTGAATTCATTTTTTTGGGGTCGAAAAATTTATGATTTTCATTTTAATATTGAAAAACTGTTATCACAAGAGAGCGTTTCAATATCTTAGTATTAAGATATTGAAAATAATGTTTATAATCCGTTTTTACAAAAAAATCACAATTTGTCATTTAGTCAGTAATATTTTCTGATTGTACTATTTGTTTAGAACTAATATAATGAAATTGATGTGAGTTCGTATTACCTGTCAGAATTATTTTTATCAGGCAATGTGATGCTAAAAGGTTAATGCTAATTAATAAAAAATATGTTTTTTTTACCTTTTGCAACCTCTGCTATTAATTTTCCTGAAAAGGGGTAAAATAACGGGACTTGAGGTTAGGTTATTATAAAAAAAAATTGAACATATTGTTTTATCTAAATAATGAAAAGATTATTTATTAAATTATAAACTCAGAAGAGTTTATAAAGGAGGTTACTTTATAATTACAAAGGGTTCGTCACGTGGCTGCAGCTCGCGCGCGAACATGAAAAATTATGGCTAATGGCCTTGACTTATATGAGCTCATAGAAATTTTTGCGTTATCAACTATTCGGAAATGTTATAAAGGTTACTTACGATTAATTTGCAAACTAGTGCTTATAAAGAAAGCTAATAAAAAAATTACCTCTATAACTTTTACAAACACTTGACAGGCACGATATTTCAATACACTCACTTGCACACATATAAAGAATAATACGCACTCTGATGCACGAGATTACTAAAATAAGCCTCGTGGTAGCTTTCGCAAAATTAACAATAAAATACAAGATTTATATGATTATAATAATTATAGTGATCACTTTAAATAAATAATTTTTTATCTTAAGGATTGTTTTTCACTTAGATATTTAACTTATATGTAATGAAAATTTTGAGTCTTATCTATGACTCTTTATTATATTCAAATATAATTTGCACTAACAAAAAAAGACAAATTTATTAAAATTTACTTAGTTCTTTATATATTGAAGTGAACTAAAAAAAATACAGAAAAACTAGTTGTAATAATTTTTTACAATAATAAGAAAAACTAATTTGGAGTTGAGAAAAAGTGTGCTCCAATTACTTTTGTGTCTAAAGCGACAGTGACTGACCGCCGGGGAAGGATACTTTTCGCAAGCGCCGCAAGCCGCGGGCGCTGCAATACTTCTTTTGTAATATGAATGCGGTAATATTTAAATTATATTCTCGCACTACAGCAAGTTTTTTTAAAATACTTAAACATCATTAGCGACAAAATTTATATAAAAAATGATGGATTTATTTTCTCCTCACAATAATAGCTAAAAGGTTTGTAAATATCTATTGTTTCATCAGTATTGATGCGTTCATTTGAATAACTGATATCCATTTGGATTACTCTACGAAAATCAGCTGCTATTTTATGCTATTTCACCTACTTGATTTCTACATCCACAATTGGGCTTCTCTAATATGAATTGTAAAATTCTTATATATTCCACGGCCTTTGTTACAGTTTCTAACTTTGTAAGTTTTTTATAGGCTCCAAATTTCTCTGGTAATAGTAAGTTTCGATCTTTAAAAACTTCGGAAATATCTTTCTTACGTTGTCTTTCTTGTTTTATTTTACGCACGGTTGTAAATTAAAAATTTTTTTATAATTACAGATAAACTGATTAACCTCACAATTTGGTAAATATAGAAGTACGCCTTTAGGTAATTCATCTAAACGCAAAACCCATGGCTCATAGTCTGTAACGGATTTATTATTAATTTCTAAAACTAGTAACGACATTTGTGGCTTATAGGTATACGGTAACATAACTTATCCCTTAAAATTATATTCTGTATCATCTGCCCAAACCATTAAATTGGAATCTCATCAGAATTATCTCCCTTAATACCTTGTGTCAAGGTTGTTGAAATATATTCTACATTATTTTGTTTCCATTCTTTGCTTTTAAGGCTTATAAAACTGTCTATAATAACTATACAGTCATATTTTTTAGAATGCAATGATATTAGTTGACAACTATAAAAAGTAATTGAATTCATTTTTTTGGGGTCCAAAAATTTATGATTTTCATTATAATATTGAAAAACTGTTATCACAAGAGAGCGTTTCAATATCTTAGTATTAAGATATTGAAAATAATGTTTATAATCCGTTTTTACAAAAAAATCACAATTTGTCATTTAGTCAGTAATATTTTCTGATTGTACTATTTGTTTAGAACTAATATAATGAACTTGATGTGAGTTCGAACTACCTGTCAGAATTATTTTTATCAGGCAAGTTTTTTTAAAATACTTAAACATCATTAGCGACAAAATTTATACAAAAAAGGATGGATTTATTTTCTTCTCACAATAATAGCTAAAAGGTTTGTAAATATCTATTGTTTCATCAGTATTGATGCGTTCATTTGAATAACTGATATCCATTTGGATTACTCTACGAAAATCAGCTGCTATTTTATGCTGTTTCACCTACTTGATTTCTACATCCACAATTGGGCTTCTCTAATATGAATTGTAAAATGCTTATATATTCCACAGTCTTTGTTACAGTTTCTAGCTTTGTAAGTTTTTTATAGGCTCCAAATTTCTCTGGTAATAGTAAGTTTCGATCTTTAAAAACTTCGGAAATATCTTTCTTACGTTGTCTTTCTTGTTTTATTTTACGCACGGTTGTAAAGTAAAAATTTTTTTATAATTACAGATAAACTGATTAGCCTCACAATTTGGTAAATATAGAAGTACGCCTTTAGGTAATTCATCTAAACGCAAAACCCATGGCTCACAGTCTGTAACGGATTTATTATTGACATCTAAAACTAGTAACGACTATTGTGGCTTATAGGTATACGGTAACATAACTTATCCCTTTAAATATTATTCTGTATCCTCTGCCCGAATCGCTAAATTGGAATCTCATCAGAATTATCTCCCGTAATACCTTGTGTCAAGGTTGTTGAAATATATTCTACATTATTTTGTTTCCATTCTTTGCTTTAAGGCTTATAAAACTGTCTATAATAACTATACAGTCATATTTTTTAGAATGCAATGATATTAGTTGACAACTATAAAAAGTAATTGAATTCATTTTTTTGGGGTCGAAAAATTTATGATTTTCATTTTAATATTGAAAAACTGTTATCACAAGAGAGCGCTAAGCCTTTTCGCTTTCGTAAGTGATAGCAGATGATGACAGCAAAGCAAATAATACAAAAAACAATGCTACAAAGAGAATTAATGATTAACCTGAATCCTTAATTCTCTACCCTCTGGCTCATTTTGGAGATACGATATGTAACAAGCCCTAAACATTTCGTTACATAACGCGCCACGTATAGCTTCTATATCAGTTTCATATTGAAACAGAAATTCAGCTAATGTATCATAAAAAGCGATGACTACAGTACTCAACTTAACGGTCATAGCCCCAAAGAAATCCTGACCCGCATTGATATCGTTGGGCACAATCCTCATATGCAAAGAGCAACTAGTCAATGCTCCTATCATATTGGATACCAATCTCACCATAGCGGGGTAGTTCACTTTGATAAGGCACAGATCAACGATTAACTCTTTCAAACCTTGAAAGTCGTTTTTAACCAAACCTAAAACTCTCGAAGCGATAATCAATCCGCTAACTCCCCTTCCATAAGCTGCAGATTTCGCGCCTCGATGAATAATTTCTAATGCTTTTATTAAACTTAAAGACCAATGAACAGGAATTCGCAAGTCTACAGCCTTGGTCATGTCTCCTGTAGATGTAAACTTAAAAGTTACAGCGTCTCGGACGCTAGAAACTCTTAAATAAGAATGCTCTAACATTCTCCGGTTTACCGATGAAGTGGTAATGTCGTTATGAGATTTAATATCGTAAGTGAGAATTACTTCGCTATCGACTCTGATTGCTCGAGCCTTTCCAGAAGTACTCCAGGTTAAGATTGAATATTCGTATCGAGACATTGGATATTGCAAGACACTTAATTCGAAACATGAATCACACCCTGAAATAATAATCCAGGCGTAAAAAGAATTTAATAAGGCTACTTTCATGTTCATTTCAGCCATAGCCCACTTTAAAAGAAAATTAAGAAACAAACGTAGAGGGGCTACGTTTTTAGTGTTTCTAAAAGGCGAGACGAGAATTATACCCAAGAATAACTGACCAGCTGTTTCGAATTCAATATTTTCCAACGCTGGAAATGACCTAACGAAAGCTAACTGCGTATTACCGTAACCTATGGTAAACGCTAAGGACTCATTTATCATATTCCGTGCGTGGTCCATGCCTCCAACGGCAGTGATCATTTCTTGAGAAATATATCGCCGGATAAGGTTTTTGCCTTCATCATTAAAATTGGAAATTTTTTGAAATAACTTCGATATAAGCAAACAAGTAAAAAGATGAGTACGTACGGTCCTGTGCATCTGCTCGCCAGGTAGCCCTTCCACAAAGACAACTTGGTTACCCAATGTATCTTTAAAAACTTCAAAAAAAACTTCAAAAACTTTAAAAACAAGTTTTTTTAAAATACTTAAACATCATTAGCGACAAAATTTATATAGAAAATGATGGATTTATTTTCTCCTCACAATAATAGCTAAAAGGTTTGTAAATATCTATTGTTTCATCAGTATTGATGCGTTCATTTGAATAACTGATATCCATTTGGATTACTCTACGAAAATCAGCTGCTATTTTATGCTATTTCACCTACTTGATTTCTACATCCACAATTGGGCTTCTCTAATATGAATTGTAAAATTCTTATATATTCCACGGCCTTTGTTACAGTTTCTAACTTTGTAAGTTTTTTATAGGCTCCAAATTTCTCTGGTAATAGTAAGTTTCGATCTTTAAAAACTTCGGAAATATCTTTCTTACGTTGTCTTTCTTGTTTTATTTTACGCACGGTTGTAAAGTTGACAACTATGAAAAGTTATTGAATTCATTTTTTTGGGGTCGAAAAATTTATGATTTTCATTAAAATATTGAAAAACTGTTATCTCATAAGAGCGTTTCAATATCTTATTATTAAGATATTGAAAATAATGTTTATAATCCGTTTTTACAAAAAAATCACAATTTGTCATTTAGTCAGTAATATTTTCTGATTGTACTATTTGTTTAGAACTAATATAATGAACTTGATGTGAGTTCGAACTACCTGTCAGAATTATTTTTATCAGGCAAGTTTTTTTAAAATACTTAAACATCATTAGCGATAAAATTTATATAAAAAAGGATGGATTTATTCTCTCCTCACAGTAATAACTGAAAGGTTGGTAAACATCTATTGGTTCATCAGTATTGATGCGTTCATTTGAATAACTGATATCCATTTGGTTTCCACTACGAAACTCGGCTACTATTTTATGCTATTTCACCTACTTGATTTCTACATCCACAATTGGGCTTCTCTAATATGATTTTTAATATGTTTATATATTCCACGGCCTTTGTTACAGTTTCTAACTTAAGTTTTTTATGAGCTCCAAATTTCTCTGGTAAAAGTAAGTTTAGATCTTTAAAAACTTCGGCATTATCTTTCTTACGTTGTCTTTCTTGTTTTATTTTACGCACGGCTGTAAATTTAAAATTTTTTTTATAATTACAGATAAACTGATTCTGTAAAAATAGAAGTATGCCGTTAGGTAATTCATCTAAACGCAAAACTCATGGCTCCTAGTCTGTAACGGATTTATTATTGATATCTAAAACTAGTAACGACCATTGTGGCTTATAGGTATACGGTAACATAACTTATCCCTTAATAGAAGATACTTAGACATGGGAAAGAATATTACTCATTCTCGAGCGTATAAATATAAATGTTGTTAGGTTGGCGGCGTTAGCCGCCATCCTAAAAATATTTATATTTATATGCTAGAGGATGGGTAAATATTCTTTCCCACGTCTAAGTATGTTTTTTATAAATTAGTGATAAAGAATTTATCATTATTTATACAGGTACACGTGTAACAAGATCAAATTTCTATAGGACTTATAAATTCTGACAATAAAACGTCAACCCCATAGCACCGCTGTTAATAATATACGTTCAATCCCCTCTCCTAAATATAAAAACTATGCCTAGAAAGCGATCGATACTTACATTCTTAACTTTTGAATAAGCGTGTTTTTGTACCTTTGTTTTTGTTTCAAAGCCGTGGAAGAATGTGAAAATTGAATAATAAAATATTATATGCTAATGCGCACGCTTATTGCAGGATTTAAAAGTACTATAAGAATATGATCTTTTCCACGTGTAGTTGTGTATAAATAAGGATATAATTCTATGTTACTAATTTATAAAATTATATTCTGTATCGTCTGCCCAAACCACTAAATTGGAATCTCATCAGAATTATCTCCCGCAATACCTTGTGTCAAATTTGTTGAAATATATTCTACATTATTTTGTTTCCATTCTTTGCTTTTAAGGCTTATAAAACTGTCTATAATAACTCTACTGACATATTTTTTAGAATGCAATGATATTAGTTGACAACTATAAAAAGTTATTGAATTCATTTTTTTGGTGTCTGTAGAATCATATTCAGCTTTCATCGCAATTTGTATTGCGGTTTCTAAAATATCAGATTCTTTGTCTAATAATACTCTATTTTTAATTGTTTTATTTTTGATACATCTAATAAAACTCTATTTTGCTTTATTTCTCAAGGATTCGATGGTGCTGTTTGAGTCAACTAACAGCCGGTTTTCTATTGCCATATCTATCCCCATATTTAAGGTTTTCTTTACCCTGGCACCATAATCAGCAATTTCTTCATTAAGTTCTTGGCATTGCCTTTTATTTTACTTGTAATTAAGGCCTGAAACAAGGGTTGGCCCCCGATTTGACGAAGTACTCAGCCTGCTTACACTGTTTAATAAAATATTCTACGCTAACAGATTTACCATCAAATATTGTAACCATATCGGCGGCTAACTTTCAAGGCATGTATGATTGCTCAAATGTTTCTGACTACATGGTGCGAGTGAGACTTTCATCTTCTATAAACACACATATCGAACTAAGAAACTAAAAAATTTCTCCTCTCTCGAAAAGAATTTTTTTCGTTGTTTTAGGAGAACAATGACTAAGAAATTTTCTAGATTAGGCTAGATGAATTGAGTTATGGCCGTTTTTATTAATATTATTCAAAAATATTTATTTTTTTAAAAAAATTTTGTAATAAAAATACAAATTATGAACCTATAAGTTTTATTAAATGAAAAATTATTTTAATTTTCTTAAAAAGATAATTCTTAAAAAGAGTTATCTTTCATAAGAAATTTATGCTAATAATGAAACAAAAAATTATTAATTGGTTTATTTCATTGATTAGTTTTAAATTTAAATTTAAATTTCTAAAAAAAATATTCATTCTTTCATAATTTCAACCAAAATTTTTACCATATTTTTTGCGATTTGAAGTAATTTGTGATATCAAATTATTATGTATTACTTCTTAATTGATTAATTTTCTAACTTAAATTTTTTTTAGATATAATATTTTTTTTTTTTTGTAACATGCCTACTTAGTACAGATTTTATTAAAAATATATCTATTTAAATATTGAAAATAAAAGTATTACTGATAATCTTAATAATGTAATATAATTTGTAAAAAACTTACATATAAAAAATTCAAGAATTATAAATTTAATAAAAATTTTATAGAAATAGCCTGTCAAATATTTGAAATAAACGATTTGTATAATTATGTACTTTATTACGAAAAATTAAAATTGATTAATAATATCTAATTTTTTCTATTTTAATTTGCAAGTAAAATACTCTTTTTTGTATATGCATATTTAAAAAATAGAAGACAAAAAATTCAACCTAAAAACTAAAATTAAACGGTAATAGAAAATTCTGTAAAATAACCAAAAATAAAAAAAATGTGATAACAGATTTAAGGAAAAAAATATGTAAATAATTTTGTAAATATTAACTAATTGTAATAGAATAGTTGCGAAATTTAAATATTAACTAATATTTTTTTTTTAATATTCGCAATTATTCTACAGAATTTTCGATTTTTCGGAAGGAATTTGCAAGCATATTCAAAGTACATTCATTTCATCTACTGTATAATAGCAAATTGTGAGTCTTTTTGACTGGAAAATTTGTTTTGAAATCAGTGCGAATGAATAAATTGTTAAATCTTAATAAATTGTTACTTATTTTTAATTCACCATTTTCCTTTTATTATCCCTGATTTATTTAAAACTGATTTTTTTCTGACCTACAATACTATCATGGAGATGTAAGAAATCCTTTTCTTAATGCCAGGGATATACGCTTTTGATATGGTAAGTAATGTCAGAATTCAAAATTTTTATGTAAACTGCACAGGTAAAAATAATTCAACTATAAAATATTCTATTGATAAAAATACAATTGAACTGTTTTTATTTTATTAATTGCTTTTGCATACCACCTAAAAACTCACCCTAAAAGTATCTAAAACAAATTATCTTTGTATCACTAAGTATATAAATTATTTTCCATACATACAAACTAAAAATTCTTTCTTCAAATTGCAAAAAAAAAGTCAATTTATTAAAATAACAAACAAGACTAAAAAAAAACAAAAATTTAATATTTCAAATACACCAAATTATTTAATAATGATAAAGAGAGAAGAGCTCAAAAAAAATAAACTTTAATTAAAATACCATAAATATTTGTTTTTAATAAAAATATATATATATTTAATTAAAATTAAATAAAAACAAAAAAAAAACAACAAAAATTCCAAACAGGTGTACTACTACTTTTTTTTATTAAAAAAAAAAAAGATCCTAAATAGTAGTCTGGTATAATAATAGTCCTCTAAAGTGTTATGATCAAAAATAGATATATGAAATTCTTTCTCATCAAAAGACATACCTGTTAAATTTCTCATAATATAATAAATACCTTTTTTTTCCTTCTATAAAAACTAAAAATGCAGTCAACTGAACTAATCCAAAGACATTTTTACTTTTTATCAAAAAAAAAAATTATCCTTTTATTATATATACTTTGAGACTATAAACCTGTCATACAGTACATTGGACATTATTTCATATTATTATTTGTATGAGTGAGTATAAGTGAGTATATATCTTTCAAAACCCTTTTTTTCATTTAATAAGTCTATAATATACTTTTTTCTTTTTCTGCACCTGTATTATATATAAAAAAGCTATTATTAATATTTAGGTATATAAAAAGACTTTTTGATAGTAATGATTATTTTGGCAAAAATTTTTAAAGATACCATTACAATGCTTCTTCTTTAATACAATTTTTCCATCAAAAAATTGCTTTAGGCTAAATGTGCATAATTTTTTTTTTTTTGATATTGTATTTCTGTTTTAAGCACATATGTGCATTCTTGTGGTTTTCTTCCTTTATTGTATGCATCAAAAGCATTAATATTTTCTCATATTTATTTTTTTTATACAACGTGTAGTTTTTTCTTTTTTAGGAAGTTTCTTGTTTATTATTAGTAAATGATGAATAAGATATAAGAAAATTTAAAATTTCTTTAATTTAAAAATATATAAACGAATGTGGGTGGGATGATGGAATGAATATTTTTTTGTATATTTTTACGTGATTGTATGCATTGTATATTTTTTTTATGCAGTTTTAAAATAAGCAAATTTGGTACAGAATTAGGAATGGTATTTTTAAAATAATTAGAAATGCTTGTATGCTCAGTAAATTATTATTATTTCTCGAATTTTTGTTTTATATTTTTTTTTCTACTTGTAATTTTATAAATTCCATTGTTATGAACATTATTTATGTACATTTTAGCAGAATTGTAAATGTGACTGTGCTCTTAATAAAGGTTTGTATTCCTTAATTTCAAAGAATTACTGAGATTGAAATTTTTTATATCCTAAATCCACTGAAGTTTGAAAAAAAGGCATTAAGTTAAGATTAAGTATCCATTAATCTGACCCTGAAAAGAAAAAAAATTTGAATGTAAATTATGGAATTACGAGCAAAAATAAAAAAATTTTGAACAAAAAGAAAATAATTTAAAAAAATTAAAATTTCTGTCAAAAATTTAAGTTTGTAAAAAAAATGCCAAAAATTGTTAAAAGAACTAATTTTTAGTTATAAATATTTTTAAGAGAACCGCTAACCCATGAATTCAACTAGATCTAATTTAGTATGAAATTTTAAATATCTAAAACTTTTTTTGCTTTGATTTACAGTTTTCTAATGCTAATAATATAATAACCACAATTAAAGTTACATATATTTAATAAAGCAGTTTTTGACATAAAATTACATTTATTATTCTGTCAGCTAAATATCATTTTGGTTTATAAAAAATTTTAACCTAATATTTTAGTACACACTTTCTTCGTAAAATGTCCTCCTCTTCCTACGCAAATGAATACAATAGAAAATTTTCGAATTTTTCACATTGCTGTGACTCATATATAAATTTATAATATAAATTGACTGGAAATTTATCCTATGACACATATTTTAAGTTAAAACATTATTTAAGTTGATACAACTAAACTCCCTAGATTGTGTGCCATGCAATTTATAACTTTGAATAAAAAATTAACTTCTGTAGGGCAGAAGAGGGTTTTTTAGCGACCAATGTTTATCTTTTCTACATTTCCTACCCAGTGTTTTTTAATGAATAATTTAGTCAAAACCAAAATGATGTACTCAAAACATCAAAAAAGTAATTTATAATTTATTTCAAAGTTTCGATCTGTTAAATTATAATAAAACTTTTAACTAACTAATAAAAAACTCGTCGATTTGCTCAAAACGTCAAAAACCCATTCTCTACCCTATATATTTAAAATACAAAAAAATTATTTTATTATCTTAATTTAAAAATGCAAAAATTTACATTTAGTATTACAAATGTAAAATATATGTAAAAAATCCCAATAATAGAAATGTCAAGTTATTTTATTTTATTTAACTGATATTTTTTGAATAAAATTTAAAAAATATCGAATAATACTAAAAATCCTTTGATTAGGTGCATTAAAATGCCAAATCTGTTTATAAATTCAAAAAATAAATCCACGGCCACCTGCCTTATTATTTTTTATATCTCTTATTTAAAATGTCCCTACTTTAGATGATTAAAAATATAAATTTTGCAGATTTGTAAAAATCCATGTATTATTTAAGCTTTGTCGGTAGAAATCTTTTATTACCATAATATTTGTTGATGTGTTAATTCTTATAGTTAAACATTTATCAAAACCAATTTTTTTTTTTATTTCCAGGTAAATATGTGTTTTTGCGAAATTGACTTCTGTTTATAATGGGCGAAAAAAGAAAAAAATTCTTGAAAACGAGAATTTCAATTAATATAAATTTTAACTGGATGTAATAAAAAAAATGTTTTTATTATTTTTATGATATTGCTTTATCAAAAGAAATACAGAGTAGCTTCATTTTTTTTTTATGAATTGCTTTATATTTAAGTAATAATAATTTTGTATAATAAAAAAAAATTGGTATATAATGAAAGTATAATGGATTTTATAATTTTTAAAGATTCTTTTTGACAAAAAAACAAGAGAGAGTTTTCTTTGTCGGAGTCCACGCGACAGTTATATCCATCATTATAAAATGTATATGGGTTATTTCAAGTTGATTCAGTTATTTAAAAATTTTTTTTTGAATTTCTTGAATGAAATGTGTTTTAAAAGACTTTTTCATTATACGCTGTAACAATTATCTACCCTCATCTGGTCATTGTTTTCGCTTTTAATAAAAAACCATCAGTTGAACGACGAAAAAAAATATAAATTTTACTCTTAATTGTGTCTGCACTTGCTTATTACAATTGCATTGAAAGCAAAATTCTATTTTTCCTATTAAAAAAAAAAAGATATTTTAAGGATTTAAAAGAGAAAAATTATCTTGAAATTTTAGTTAAAATTAAACTAATACAAATTTGCAAGACAGTAAGGAATTCGTACTCATTAAATATGGGATCAGTCACATAGCCCTATTAAAAAAACCTAGGCTGATCAAAATGCAATCTTGTGATTTTCAGAAAAGTGTTATAACATCTAGATCTTATATATTATCCAAAAAATTGAAAATTCTTTCCTTAAGAAGGCCGATGAGCAGATTTATAATTAAAATAATTTTATAAAAAGATGATTTAAACAAAAATTAGAACCAAAACGAACATGTTTAAATCAAAATGAATACAAGAAAATTAAGTTGACATAAATTGAACCATATAGAAGTATAACTCAATATTGGAAATAAAAGCAGGCTAAAAGAAAAAAAAAAGATATAAAGATAAAAATATATTTTTTTACAAGAAAAATGTTTTAATGTAATTGCTATTTTTCTGAACAATTTTTATTATTTTATTGTAAAAAAATATATATTATATATTTACATATATAATAAATTAGTAATATTAGATCACTTAGAAATAAAAAATATTAATAATTGTTCAAACGACCTTAACTTTTTCAACAAATTATTCGATAATTATGAAAGATAATAAAGTAATTTGATGAATAAAATAAATTTTGATTTATCATACTAATTAATAGTACTATTATGCATGATATCGGAATTGAGAAACATTTTATATATGGGTCAATTTAAACTAAGTTGTCTAAACTTAATGGTTGGGTCTTCAAATCAAGACTACTAAAAATAAGTCTCAACGTCATTTTTTAGCTCATAAGGTTTAGCCTTCGGTTTTTGCTGGTCAGTTTTGTCTTTGGCGTTTTGTAAAAAACGAAAGAATGAGAGATAATTTTTCTTATTTTTTCTGTAAAAATTCACATTAACATAAAAAATGATTTCCTCGTAAGGATGAATCAGGTGCATAAACATGGACATAGCATTTTTGATTCAAAATTACTGGAACTCTGAAGCTTCTTAATTTTTATAATCATTTATTAAGTTTTATGTTTCTTATATTCCCTTAAAATTAAAAAAAAAATTTTTTGAAAATTTATTGACTTAGACGGAGATTAGAGCTCCTAAATTAAATTTTTTTTACATTCTAAGAGAAATTTAACTTGATCAATGGCCATAAAAATTGAAGATTCCAGAAGTTTCACTTTCCAGAAATTTTAAAACGAAAAATGCTATTTTTATCCAACTAATTCAATTTTAAGTCCAAATACGAAATTTCCCATAGAATCCGATTCTGAGGTAAAAAAATTTTTTTTGAGCTGCGCATTCACGAGAAATCAATAAAATACAGTTTTTTTTCAAATGTCTTTGGTTTTGGAAGTTCTAGATCCAAAAATAGTAGCTCTTAAATGCCCATTTTTTACAAATCTGTGACCAATTAAAAATTTAACCATAAAATTGGATTCCAAGGTAAATTTTATAGAACGATTTCGAAGACCCAAACATTAGATTTCAATTTTCGTGTTTTAAACTACCTCTAATCAATTTTTGGTAATTTTAATTTCAAATATACAAAAAGTATAAGGTCTTTCAATGAAGTCTTACGATTCAAATCATTTTTATTGACGATATATACTTCAAACAAATTTTTTTTAAAGACATTTTAGCAATAAATAATATTTTGCCAAAAATCAAGATAAAAACTTATAATAGTTTTGTGTGAGCCTATTAATATTAGGTACACGCATCTAAATTATAGTGCCCAATATCTTTTATTTGATAATTCAAGAACATAAATACAACAATGTCGAAAATTGTTTTTAATTTGATGTATTATAAGCTAGATCCTGTCATCAAAGTCATCAAAAAATTTCTCTCTCAAATATTAACAGGCTTTAATAACGTTTAGATCGATTTAAAAAAAATCAAAATCCATTCTGAAGAGTAAAAAAATATTTCGATTATGAAATTTTTTAGTATGGTATTTAAAAAAATTTAAAGATTTCAAATTTTCTTTTGAATGCCAAAAAAATCATGCTGTAAAACAATATTCTTTTTATTTTAAAATTTTATTTTTTATTTATTTATATTTTTTATAATTTCACTCGTTACTACATCATAATTAGTTATACATATTAATTAATAAATTAATTTAAAATTTTCAAACATATTGAAGAAGCAATCATTTTATATTGAAAACAAGTGAATGTGTCATTACATCAAAAAAGTATATTATTATAATCTTAAAAGTTAAAAAATTTCACTAAAAAAAATCCTTGCCATTTTCTTATTGTTATAAAAATTATTATTTACATTTTAGTTGCTAATTAATCAAAATAAACAATTTTTATGAATTTAAAAGGTAGGTCAAATTACTTCTACGTTATTAAATATCTAAGAAAAAAATATTTTTACTATTTATCTGTATCATCAAAACATTTCAAACAAGTTAAATCATATCACCAATTTTTATCATACAATAATTGAAATTTTTTAGTTTATTTAGTTTTAACACTTTGCTGCTTTGGAGTTAAGGGCTATAGCCGGAGAAGTATAGTGACTTGGCCCCCAAAACCAGACCTAACCTAAGTACACTGTAAAAAGTAACTTACTTATATTAACAAAAAAATTAGAACATTAGAAATTAGAACATTAGAAATTAGTTCAAAAAAATTAGAACATTTTCGAAAAATTAGTAAATTTTCAAAAAAATTTGTAAATATTCGAAAAAAATCGTATATTTACTAAATTTAGTATATTAACAAAAAATTCGAGTATTATCGATTTTTTTTGTCAATTCGCTAGAAAAATTAATAATTTACAATTTTTTTTCGAAAATTTACAAAAAGTAGTTGTTAATTTCCGAAAAATAGTTGTGAATTTACAACTTATTTCGTAAATTCACCAAAAAAAATCGAAAATTCTCGAATTTTTCGATAATACACTAAATTTAGTAAATTTACGATTTTTATCATATATTTACAAACTTTTTTGAAAATTTACTGATTTTTCGAAAAAATTCTATTTTTTTGTAAATCTAAGAAAGTTACTTTTTACAGTGTAGTAGCAGCGGAAAAGTTATTATAACTCACAGATTCCCTTTCGAATTAGATCTTTAGGCCACAACAGACCCCAAAAACCTTAAAACCCTTTTTTTAATTACAAGCCTTATACATTTAAAATGCAAAAATATGGGAGGTCTAAAGAGGTCTAAATCCAACGGAAATCAGTGAGTTTTTGGGGTGTTACTATTTCGGTTAGGTTTCGCTTCGGGGGCAAAATCACCATACGTATCTGGCAATATCTTTTATTACTAAGTTAAACAGAAGTGTCTTGCAGTTTTCGTGGTTGAACGTGTATTCTACGAACGCGAATTCTCTTCTTTGGCCTTCGAACTCTTAGGTGCATCAGTCTATACAAAATTTTTCTTATTTCGGTTCCTTTTAACTTTTTCTCCAAATAGTGGTACCAAAAGTATTCAAAACAGAGTACAATAGTGGATAAAATTATCCCTAAAATCATAATTGATAAAAGTACAATCGGAAGCATTTCATCTTCAGAATCTGATTCATAATTTTCAATTTTTTGGGCAATTTTATTTGCATGGTTATAATCTGATAGCCACTTTACATCTAATCCAGCCTCTAAAACTCTTACATGGATGTCAGAAAATTTATTTCTTAATGGAGAGGAATTAGGAAACTGAATGACATTTTGGATTTCATACAAAATTAAATCACTGACTTTAAATTTTATTCCCTTAATTATATAATCACTTTCATGTAAATATTTAACAGCGTCAATATCCTTAAAAATGAATACATTTGTGTAATCTACTGTGTCACTTTCCTCATAGGTTTTCGCCATTTTTGAAATATTATGATAAATTCCTGTCGTCGAATGGATCAACATATACAAAATGACTTTATCAAGCTTACTATAAACTGTTATATTTTTATTAAAGATATCATCAAAAGATTCAACCACTGCTATTTCTTTAGTATTATATTGAAGGCTGGTCATGTCAGTTATCAGATCAGAAACAAAAAAGAATGAAACAGCAAACAATGTAAGAAACATTATCTTCAATCTCAAAGTACGACGGAAGTTTATATTTACCCCATAGCCTAACATGAATGTGAAAATATTGAAGACTGTCCATTCATTTTGTGGAAATTTAAAAAAGTGAGCAACAATCAAGAACAAACTTATGGATACGCACAAAGCCAAAAAAGAGTAAAAAATTTCTATCGTAACTTCAATATTTTTCTCATAATAAATTGGTACTACAATTACAAATTTAGCTGAACTTAGAAAGTAAGCATTATTTATATGCTTTGAAGGAAAATAATTTATTGTTGCCAGAAAAAAATCAAGTTTATAATTCTCTATGTACTTATTTAACGGCTCCTTAATAGGAATTATATAGAATTTTGTTCCAACGGTAAGTAAGCCTGTTATGCATTCGTAATATTTAAACAAGAAGAATGTTAAATATTCATTACCCTGTTTATAATTATAATTAGTTATAGGATTATTGTAAAAATCTGGCCAAAAATTATCAACTACACCTACTTTCATAATATAATTGTCGATTTCAGCAAATATATTAGGGTAATAGATTGTGTTATTCGATAAACTATTTTTATCAAAAAATTTGTGAAAAAAATTACAGTGAAATATATAGTAATTAGGGTAATAACATTGCAATATTGTAAACTCGTAAAAATTAAAAAAACCAGCCAATTGAAATAATCCAGGTAACAAATTTACGGATTCACTAAATCGACTTACGACAAGAAATATTTTAGGTGCTGATAAATAGAATCTCGATTCCTCTATTAATTTTAAAGATACTATTACCTTGTCGACAAATTTTCTTTGATTACTGTCACTTATAACTATAAAATGTAGAGGAGCAGTGATATTTCGATGATACTGAATATCAATATAATTAAAATTTATTCTTGGTGGAGGATTATTCAAATCTACTAAAACCGTAGGTACTTGCAATATTAAATTTTCGAAAATCGTTGCATAGTTGCAATGGTTAATAATACTTTCGTTTTTAAAATCAGAGTGTAAAGCCACTTGACGTGGATTAACTTCTTTTATAACCTGTTGGATCAAAGTTTGTAAATTATTTGCTTGATTTTGATTAAAGAGAGCCAAAAAGCAAATAAATTTAATAATCTTCATGTTCTAAGTTTTCAGATTAGAAAATTAGAAATTATTTGGTATCACTGATTTAAATAAGTTCACTAAAAAAAAAAATTTTTAATAAAAAAGTTGGTAAAAAATGAATTATTTCATTATTGCGTTGAATTTTATTAGTAATCAATTGTTTTTAGTCAAATTTTAACTGCATTAAACTTCATCTTGTTAAATTTTAACGAACTGATTTAGAATCATAATCTTCAATCATTTAATTTATTTATTCCAGATAAATTTTATAATTAGTTATTTGAGCTTTGGAATATTTTCTTATTTCAGATATAGTACCACAAAAAACTTAAAAACAGTTGCTTTGTAACCCGAACCTGAAACAAAGGACAATATTTTTTAGCTAAACTTTAGAAATATTAAAAAAAAGTAGCTAAAAGATTTTAGAATAAATTATGAATTTAACAGATATGAATTTTTTCTAATGAAATCAGAATATTTTTAATAGAATATTTAGAAAAATTATAATGAAAAAAGTGTAAAAATGATAAATTTTCTTAAAAAATTACCTGTTTCTAAAATAGCTTGTATCTGGTTTGTGCTACATTTGAAATATTTACGTTTTATATTATTACTGATTTTCATTATTGGTGGTTATTGGATTATTGCTGACTTTTACGTAAATAAAAAAGAATCAATTTTTTGACGCATGGACGAAATTTAAATACATAAGAGTACGGCTAATTCGTATTTAGGTACTTTGAATTTGGAACTAAAAATATATAAAAAAAAATAACGTTTATTTTTATATTGCGAAAAGAATTGTAATTCGCTTATTTAAAAAATAATTATGCAGCCCTGAAAAGAAATTTCTGATAAAAATATTTTTTTAATTTAAAAAAAATTAAGTTTAGAAGTTTTTTAAATCTTAGAACTTGTGGTAATCAAAAAAAATTTCTGCTGTATAATTTGAGCCTCACACCAATAAAATGGTTGCTAAATCCAACAAAAGAATTGGCGTGATAAAGAGAGCATTGAATGATTTTAAATCTTTAAATACTTTTAGCTACCTATTTAACTCTCTCATCATGCCTCCTCTTACTTTTGGTTCAGTGATATGGTCGCTGTACACCAATACACTTTTCACTAGACTGAATTCAGTGCCACATAATTTTATGAGGTATGCAGCATACATAATTGGTGAAAAAATTAAGTACAATGACCATTCATATAAAAATATCTCTATTAAACTCACACAATCTAACACACCATCTTGCATGTGACTTAAAATTTGTTTATGATGAATTAATGTTAGATCGTGATAAGTCTAACAAATAGTAATATATACAAATATTAATTGCAAATATAATTTAAGAAATCCTAGATCTTTAGAGCAAAAAAAACAAAGTCAAATTTTTTATTTAACTCACCATTTATTAGGCTTAACAGAGAATGACATTTTAACTGACACTTTAAATTTCAAAAATATTAAAGATCTTAATATAAGTGATTTCAAAAAAGTTTATTAATTCAGATATAATGAAGAATCATAAATTAAAAAAAAAGAAAAAAATGAACCCCTGATTATCACCTAATCAAATTAATTATTTAATATTATTGTTCATTTAATTTCTGTACTATATAAAATCTTCGGATTGCTTGTGCGTACTAAACGGTATCTGAACCACCGATCCGGGTGCTTGCGGGAGCCATTCATATCAATCTGCTTGCGCTGGAACGTAAAAGCGTATACCATAGTGATGCGGAGTCACGCAAAAGTCACGGCTATGGATATGTGGCAGCGTCGATGGAATGGAGACTCAAGGGGACGGTGGACACATAGGCTCATAACCGACCTCAGGACGTGGATTGATTAGGGACACGGGGGATCGATTTCTACCTCACCCAGTTCCTATCTGGACACGGATACTTACGTAGCCAGCTCTTCAAATGGGGTAAAGTAGGAACAATGCTTGTACTGTGCGGGCGAGGTGGATAGTGTTGAGCACGACTTCATTGGGTTTGTTAGATTTGCGGCAGGGTGACCAGCTTTTTGCGAATGGAGATCGGAGATTGTGATCAAGTAAATGCTACGTTATACTGAAAACTGGTATAGGGTAGTTGAGTATGTACGGAACACGTTGAAACGGAAACAGGAGGAAGATTTCCTCGTATAGAAAAAATACCATCTATTGAAGATCGAAAAAAAAATATAAATTTTACTTTGTATGCTTTAATAAAAAAGAGATGACAAATAGCATCCGTATATGAAAAGTGGGGGTGAGGAATTTGTAAATTTATTTGATATCATTTACTCGAAAAAAGGTCGATAAAAATTCAATTGTTTTAAAAAATACTGTCGAGTATCAAAAATTATTATTAACTTTCATATAGAGCTTGGACCTAATAACGCTCTGAGTTATAACATCAACTCATTTAATAAAATATATATAAACTTCATTTCATATATACGAAACAGATGGCTGAAGCAATGTGAGTCGTCCTCACAAGTGCTAAAATCGCCATTTGTTAACTATATAAGAAAAATAAGGACGCGTTTACATCAGCGTCTGTGGCACATGCACTAACACATACAGCCATACTGATGAGATCTATGTGTTAGTGTTGATCGAAACCGTACAGACATTAAAATCCGCGAATATTTAAATTTTTAAATAAGTTTAAAAATTTATCAAATATCACCGTAAAACAACTTTTATTGATTCTGTTGATAAAGATAGACGTAAATAAATTTTTTTAAATAATGTAAAACAACTTTTATTGATTCTGTTGAAAAGGATAGTAATTAAACTGTTGAAACGTCAGAGAAATAAAAAACATTTTATTTATTTTTGAAAAAATTTGTTCTTATATTGATCAATAAAATCCATTTTTAATTCAAATATCACCGCTTATGCTTTAATAAAAAAAGAGATGACAATTAGCATTCGCATATGAAAAGTGGGGGTGATGAATTTGTAAATTTATTTGATATCATTTACTCGAAAAAAGGTCGATAAAAATTCAATTGTTTTATAAATTTTACATTTAATTCTGTTTAAACTTGCACAATACAACTGCATAAATTTGCATTCATTAAATATAATGTTAACCCATTCTTTGTGATCAGTCCTAAATAGGCCCTTTTCATAGCCATATATACATAGCCCTCTTCAAAAAACCTAGGTTGATCTTGTGATTTTGAAAATGCAATCTTGTGATTTTCAAAAAAGTGTTAATACATCTTGATCTTATAAATTTTCTAAAAAATTGAAAATTCTTTCCTTATCAAGGCCGATTAGCAGATTTATAATTATAATAATTTTATAAAAAGATGATTTAAACAAAAGTTAGATCTAAAATGAACATGTTTAAATCAAAATGAGTTCAAGAAAATTAAGTTGACATAAATTGAACCATATAGAAGTATAACTCAATATTGTAAATAAAAGCAGGCCAAAAGAAAAAAAAAGATTTAAAGATAAAAATATATTTTTTTACAAGAAAAATGTTTTAATGTAATTGCTAATTTTCTGAAAATTTTTTATTGTTTTATTGTAAAAAATTGAATATGTATGTTAAATATTATTCATTATATATTTGCATATATAATAAATTAGTTGTACTAGATCACTTAGAAAAAAAAATAATAATAATTGTTCAAAAGACCTTTAAATTTTAACAAATTTTCCGATAATTATGGCAGATATGCATAAAAAAAATTTTGATTTATAATGCTTATTAATAGTACTTTTATGCATGTTATCGAGATTGAGATACTTTTTATACATGGCTTAATTTAAACTAAGCCGTCAAAACCCAATGGTTGGTTCCTCAAATGGATTCCAAAGTAATTTTTCCGGAAAAGACTACTAAAAATAAGTTTTCACTTTATTTTTTAGTTCATAAGGTTTGTTTCGTTTGGCCTCTTATAAAAGCAGTAAGAAAAATGAGAGATAATTTTTCTTATTTTCATTAACATGAAAAACGTTTTCTTCTACAGTCACAATAGGAAATATGCCGTAGAATCCGAATTTGGGGTCAAAATTTTTTGTTATTATTTACTAATAATATAAATTTTGTATTTAATATAAAATTGCTAGTTTTTTATTTTCAATATTTATTATTATTGTTTTAAGCAATTTTTATTTTATTATTTTATATTATGAGATCAGGAAAAAAACCTTTTTATTTGCTAAGTGAATTTATCATGTACTTAGCTTTTTTATTTATTTGAATATTATTTCGTAATTAGCTAATTATACATGTAGTTGCATGGCAAGGTTTTAGAGAAGTGTCCAGAAAACTTTTAGGAAATAACAAAGATCCCGATTATTAAAATATTGTTTCTGAAATGTTGACCAACTTTAAAGAAGTTGCATGTCTCATGAATCTGAAACTTCACTTTTTGGACTCTCATATCGAATACTTTCCCGAAAACGTAGGAAGCTTCAGCGAAGAACAAGGTGAGAGGATGCACCAAGATCTTAGGGAATTTGAAAAAAGATATCCAGGTGTTTGGGGTATAAATATGCTAGCAGACTATTGTTGGAGATTGCAAAGAGAGTGAAACGAAACATACAAAAGAAAATGGATAAGAAGGACATTTATTACTGAACGGGAGCGACGAATAATACACTTAACACGACAACAAAAGTACAGTCAAAGATTCTCAAGCAGATCAATTACTTATGACCGTAAATTGACCTTGAAACTGATACGATGGACCTTGACTAACCTTACATGCAGATTTTTCTAACCCGTAAACTTATTCATGATATTTTTCAGGTTTTTCGAACCCTAAAATGCCAATAACACTGCCATTCACCTTGAAATAACCGAAACGACCTACAAATAACCTTCACCTTTACCTGACCTCAGATTTTAATTCCTTGACCTCCATAACATATGTATGATGAGACGAAATATATCGTCGGTACAGAGGCAGGCGGCAGTGAGGATCGCCTGCGGATACCACACGGTATCTCTAGAGGCGATCCAGGTTGTTGCTTCGGTGATACCCATTGACCTGCTAGCGTTGGAGCGGAAATTCATCTACGAGAGCGTAGATGAGCGCGAAGTGGCTTCCACTCGCGCCCGCTTCAACTCTATGAAAGCATGGAAGAAACGATGGAAAAAGAACCAAGAGAAAAATGCCCTGTGGACGCGCAGACTGATCTCAGACCTGCAGGCATGGATGGGACGACAGCATGGGGAGGTGGATTTCTACCTTACCCAATTCCGGACCGGGCACGGGTATTTCCGTGTCATGTTGAAACATTGGCATAAGGTGGCAACAAAGGAGTGCTTGCACTGTCCGGGCTTAGATGATACAGTAGAGCACACATTCTTCGAATGTGTGCGCTACGCGGAGGGGCGCCCGCCCTTCCCGATTTGGAGGCCGGAGACGGTGGTCCCGGAAATGCTACGGAGTTCCGAAAATTGGAACAAAGTAGCAGAGTACGTAAGGACCACCTTGTTGCAGAAGAAGGAGGAGGGCTTTCTATCGTAGAGAGCTCTCCTGCCCCTAGGCAGGGGGGAAGGCAGCGGCCAGCTGCCTAGGCTGCGCGTCCCGAACTGAAGTTATACCTGAAAAGGGAGTTCCGGTTTGGGACAAACAAGCGCGGGGGGTTTAAAGTGTGTTTATCCAGTAAGAATCTGGGGCGTAGCCGGCGACCGCGTTCGCCGGTGGTCTCCCAGTTGTACACTTTGTACAACTGGGCGGTCATGGAAATTTGCGGGTCTTTAAGGCCCGCAAACACTCCATGGCTGATGTAAGATTCACATATTACCCTTAAAAAAAAAAAAAAAAAAAAAAAAAAACATGTATGATGTTTTTTAGATTGTTTCTATGAATTTTTCGGCACATGACCTTCGAATGACCTTGACCATGACTTTGAAGAGCTTAGCCTGCCTCAGGTTCAGATTCCTTGACCTCAAAAACCTATGTAGGATGTTTTTCAGAATTTTTTGATAGAATTAACTTCACATGACCTTTAAATGACCTTGACCACGACTTAACAGAGCTTATCTGACCTTGGATTCGGATTTTTTGACCTATGATTTTTTTCAGATTTTTTCTGTGCATTCTTTTGTAAATGACCTTCAAATGACCTTGATCCTGACTTGATAGCGATTAACTGACCTGCTCATCATAATCAGCGTCCCAAAAAACCCTAAGTATCCTATACAGAGTTCCGTGTTTCCGCTTCATTTAAATGTTGACCTGTGTTATTGGTAATTTTAATTTCATTTATATACAAATATTATAACGTCTTCAATGAAATCTTATGATTCAAATCATTTTTACTGACGATACTCCAAACAAACTTTTTTTAAAGTCATTTTAGCAATAAGTAATATTTTGCCAAAAACCAAGAAAAAAATTTATAATAGTTTTGTGTACGCATACAACCAATGAGATTAGAACCTAGTTTACCTATAACAATCTTATCTAATATCCAAAGTTACCAAAACGTTCTTGAAGCTTCTCAATATTAAGAACATACATCTAAATGATAATGTCCAATATCTTATATTTGATAATTCAAGAACACGAATACAACAATATCGAAAATTGTTTGTGATTTTATGTATTATAAGCTAGATGCTGTCATCAAAGTCATCAAAAAATTTCTCTCTCAAATATTAATAGGCTTCAATAACGTTTCGATAGTGAAGCATTATACCCCGGGTATAATATTTATTAATAATTATTTGAATATTTTATTTATCGCGAGCTCCACTAGAGTGCTCTGTATAATATCTGTTACGATGCGCGCGCTGGGTCTCTCGCAAGGTCCGTTCTCTGCTTATTACCTAAATGCACGCACAAAATTTTGCCATTATCTGGCGGTAATCCCCAGAGTAAACATCTCTCTCCGGTGGTCTTCCCCGGTTGTGAACTTTAGTGTCGCTGGCCTGCTGGTTACCCTCAGGTAAAACATCCTCGGAGGTCATCCTCCGAGGACGCGGAACCTGTAGGATATCCACAGGTCGGTGATATAAAATTAGTGTTTGTTTATAGGTTATGTTTTCCATCGTGAAGTTATTTTTAATAAATGTTTTTATAAAATGGAGCATTAAATCTTTAATAAATTGTATAATTTTGTAAATACGTTTTCTTTTCTTAATTAAAATCATATATGTTTATTATACTTTAATTATTATAATCAGTATAAAAAAAATATCAATTACTTTATAAATTTAAAAATGAACATTTCTGCTATTCAATAAATAACATAAAATATTTCTTTATCAATTTTAAATCATGAAACTGTGCGTTACCATTTATTTCATATTAACCTCCCACAACAAGCCACATCCTTACTTAATTTAATTTTCAGATTTTATTCAAAAAACTGTGTGGGTTAATACACCCCAGGGGTAAGTGCTTCAATAGATTTAAAAAAATCAAATTCCATTATGAAAAGTATAAAAATATTTCGGTTATCAAATTTTTTAGTATGGTATTTCAAAAAATTTAAAGATTTGAAACTTTCTTTTGAATGCCAAAAAAAATTCTGCTGTAAAAAAATTTTCTTCGGTATAATCTGCAAATGATTTAGAGTTCCAATTATTAAGTATTGCTTTTTTATTTTTAAATTATTTATTTTTTTTATAATTTCAATCTTTATTATTATTAATACATGGTAATTAGTTACACATATTAATTAATAAATTAATTTAAAATTTCCAAATATATGAAAAAGTAAACATTTTAAATTGAAAACAAGTGAATATGTCATTTCATCAAATTCAAAATAGTATATTATTATAATCTAAAAAGTTGAAAAATTTCACTAAAAAAAATCCTTGCCATTTTCTTATTTTGTTATAAAAATTATTATTTACATTTCAGTTGCTAATTAATCAAAATAAACAATTCTTATGAATTTAAAAGGTAGGTCAAATTACTTCTACGTTATTAAATATCTAAGAAAAAAATTTTTATACAGTTTATCTGTATCATTAAAACATTTCAAACAAGTTAAATCATATCATCAATTTTTATCATACAACAATTTAAATTTTTTAGTTTATTTGGTTTTAACACTTTGCTGCTTTGGAGTTAAAAGCTATAGCCGGATAAGTATAGTGATTTGGCTCCCAAAAGCAAACCTAACGTAAGTAGTAGCAGCGGAAAAGTTATTATAACTCACAGATTCCCTTTCGAATTAGATCTTTAAGCCACGACAGATCCCAAAAACCTTAAAACCCGTTTTTTCCAGGTTTTTTAGATTTTATTTAATTTTTCCGACACATAAATAGATAATACTTTGCTGATAGGCTAGAAAACATAGTATTTCATCATTATTCCAGAAAAAATTTTTCTTGGAGATTTTAGGACCCCTTTAATAAGCTTAAATATAATTTATATTTTTTCGAAAATCGGTTTTTTGAACATAAAAAAGTTAAACCATCCTTCAATTCTTTTTATAGTCCTGGTGGAGCGAAGAACCATGTTATTTAAATTTTTAAAAATTAAAGAAGGAACCATTTTTTAGTACCCAAAAATTGAATTATTCAACCGCCGCGCCGTTTACACGCGCCTTTTTGTCTACAATGAAATTTTTATTTTAAACAGTTTTTTATTGTATACACGACCAGGCTACTTTGCTTGAAATTTATTTGTTGCTTGAATTTTCAAGAAAATGCTTGAATATCCAAGCAAACCGATCAAAATCAAAGCAAATAGCCTGAAATTTCAAGAAAAGCAGCCTGGCCATGTACATAAATGTAAAAGCATTTAAAAATAGCTGACATTCTGAAGCCCCAATTGTCCTATTGTTACCGTCGTTTATCCGCGCATTATATATTTAAAATGAAAAAATTAGGAGGTCTATAGAGGTCTAATTCCAATGGAAATCAGTAATTTTTTTAGGATGCTACATTTTAGGTTATAGTTGGCTTCGGGGGAAAAATCACCATACTTATCCGGCAATATCCTTTATTCCTAAGTTAAACAGAAGTTTCTTGCACTTTTCGTGGTCGAACATGTATTCTACGAACTTGTAGTTTTTTCTTTGGCCTTCGAACTTTTTGGTGCATCATTTTATTCAACATTTTTCTTATTTCGGTTCCTTTTAACTTTTTCTCCAAATAGTGGTACCAAAAGTATTCAAAACAGAGTACAATAGTGGATAAAATTATCCCTAAAATCATAATTGATAAAAGTACAATCGGAAGCATTTCATCTTCAGAATCTAATTCATAATTTTCAATTTTTTGGACAATTTTATTTGCATGGTTATAATCTGATAGCCACTTTACATCTAATCCAGCCTCTAAAACTCTTACATGGATGTCAGAAAATTTATTTCTTAATGGAGAAGAAGAAGGAAACTGAATGACATTTTGGAGTTCATACAAAATTAAATCACTGATTTTAAATTTTATTCCCTTAATTATATAATCACTTTCATGTAAATATTTAACAGCGTCAATATCCTTAAAAATGAATACATTTGTGTAATCTAATGTGTCATTTTCCTGATAGGTTTTCGCCATTTTTGAAATATTATGGTAAATTCCTGTCGTTGATTTGATCAACATATACAAAATGACTTTATCAAGCTTACTATAAACTGTTATATTTTTATTAAAGATATCATCAAAAGATTCAATCACTGCTATTTCTTTAGTGTTATATTGAAGGCTGGTCATGTCAGTTATCAGATCAGAAACAAAAAAGAATGAAACAGCAAACAATGTAAGAAACATTATCTTCAATCTCAAAGTACGACGGAAGTTTATATCTACCCCATAGCCTAACATGAATGTGAAAATATTGAAGACTGTCCATTCATTACGTGGAAATTTAAAAAAGTAAGCAACAATCAAGAACAAACTTATGGATACGCACAGAGCCAAAAAAGAGTAAAAAATTTCTATCGTAACTTCAATTTTTTTCTCATAATAAATTGGTACTACAATTACAAATTTAGATGTACTTAGAAAGTAAGCATTATTTATGTGCTTTGAAGGAAAATAATTTATTGTTGCCAGAAAACAATCAAGTTCATACTTATCTACGTACTTATTTAACGGCTCCTTAACCGAAATAATATAAAACTTTGTTTTAACGTTAAGTAAGCTTTCTAAGCATTTGTAAAATTTAAACAAGAAAAATGTTAAATATTCATTACCCTGCTTATAATTATAATTAATTATTGGATTCATGTAAAAGTCTCGCCAAAAACTTTTACTTACGCCTACTTTCATAATATATTTGTCGAATTCATCAAATATATTAGGGAAATAGATGGAGTTATTCGATAATTCATTTTTAACAAAAACTTGGTGAAAAAAATTGCATTGAATAATATAGTAATTAGGGTAAGAACATTGAAAAATTATAAACTCGTGAAAATTGAAATATCCAGCCATTTGAAACAACCCAGACATCAAACTCATGGATTCTTTAAATCGACTTAATACAAGAATTATTTTAGTGGCTGATAAATAGAATCTCGATTCGGCTATTAATTTTAAGGATATTACTACCTTGTTGACAAATTCTTCTCGATTACTTTCACTTATAACTATAAAATGGAGAGGAGCAGTGATATTTCGATGATACTGAATATCAATATAATTAAAATTTATTGTTGGTGGAGGATTATTTAAATCTACTAAAACCGTAGGTACTTGCATCATTAAATTTTCGAAAATTGTTGCATAGTTGCAATGGTTAATAATACTTCCGTTTTTAAAGTCAGAATGTAAAGTCACTTGACGTGGATTAACTTCTTTTATAACCTGTTGGATCAAAGTTTGTAAAATATTTGCTTGATTTTGATTAAACAGAGTTAAAAAGCAAATAACTATAATAATCTTCATGTTCTAAGTTTTTAGAATAGAAAATCACAAATTATTTGGTATCACTTATAACAGTCTTAAAATAAAAAAGTTGCTAAAAAAATAAATTTATTGTGTTGAATTTTATTAGTAATCAATTGGTTTTAGTCAAATTTTAACTGCATTAAACTTCATTTTGTTAAATTTTAACGAACTAATTTAGAATCATAATCTTCAATCACTTAATTTATTTATTCCAGATAAATTTTATAATTAGTTAGTTGAGCTTTGGAATATTTTCTTATTTCAGATATAGTACCACAAAAAACTTAAAAACAGTTGCTTTGTAACCTGAACCTGAAACAAAGGATATTATTTTTCAGCTAATTTTCAGAAATATATTGAAAAAAAATTAGATAAAAAATTTTAGAATATTTTATAAATTTAACAGATGAGAATTTTTTTTTATGAAACCAGAATATTTTGAATAAAATATTTAGAAAAATTATATTGAAAAAAGTTTATATTTATTTTTTTCTAAAAATTTCCCTTTTTTTTATAAACTTACCTGTATCTAATATAGCTTGTGCCTGGATTGTGCTACATTTGAAATATTCACGTTTTATATTATTACTGATTTTTGTTATTGGTGGTTATTGGATTATTGCTGACTTTTACGTACATAAAAAAGAATCAATTTTTTGACGCATGGACGAAATTTAAATACATAAGAGTACCGCTAATTTGCATTTAGGTTTTTTGGACTTGGAACTAAAAATTTATTTTAAAAAAAAATTTTTTGTTTTATAATGCGAAAAGACTTAAAATTCGCTTATAATTACAAAAATTATTATGCATCCCTGACAAGGAATTTATAAAAAAAATATTTATTTAATTTAAAAAAAATCAAGTTTAGAATTTTTGAAAATCTTAGTATTTCTGGTAATCTAAAAAAATTTCTGCTTTATAAATTTTATTCAAAGATTATGATTAAACCCGAAGTATTTTAATTGAATTTCAAAATGACAGCGTTATTTGGAAAATTGCCTAAAAACCCTAATTTATGACATTGTCGTAACACTGAACTAAAGTAGTCCCCTTAAAAAAATCTAAGCAAGCGATTCTGCGCTAGTTATAAAAGCACAAAAATATGATAATTTACCTATAATTTTCAAAATATTGATTTATTCAGGAAACAATTTAGAAAATAAAAAAAAAAATTTTCAGTGAATCGATGCTAAATAATATCCAAAACTCAAAGATTTTTAAAATAGTATAGACCTGGAGCATGGTTTTATTTGCGATTTTTGTTTGAAAGCATGTCCATGGAATTTTTCGACGGTATTTTAATTTTTGGGGTCGCTGATTTCAAATCCGAAGTCCGTTTTGACCTAACGTCGTCCAATTTTGCGTTATTGCCCATTTTAGGTCATTTTTAACGTTGTTTTGCCATTTTTTGTTAAATTTTTTAATATATTACCATTTTTCTTACACTACACTAATGATTTTTGGGTCTCTATACCTAATTATCATATCTACTTATACAAAAAAAAATTGTAGCCCATAATAGAAATTCTTAGGCTATTTTTCACGCTTTTTGGGCTAATTTTAGCTATTTTTATGAAATAATACCAATTTTTATCTTCAGCCCAAAAAGCGTAAAAAATAGCCTAAGAATCCCTATTATGGGCTACCATTTGTTTTTGTATGAGTAGATATGATAATTAGGTATAAAGACTCAAAGAACATTAGTTCAAAGTGTGAGAAAAATGGTAATTTATAAAAAATTTTAACAAAAAATGGTAAAAAAACGTTAAAAATGACCTAAAATAGGCAATTACGCAAAATTGGACGACGTTAGGTCAAAACTGACTTCGGATTTGGAATTATCGACCCCAGAAACTAAAATTACTGTCGAAACATCCCATGGACATGCTTTCAAAAAAAATCGCAAATAAAACCATGCTCCAGACCTATATTAAAATCAGAAACTTTATAAATAAGCCTTGAATAATTACATAGTAGCTCAAAAATGAAAAAAATTTTAGGCGCTAATATGTTCGTCTGCAGCCAATAAATTTTCAAAATTTTTTTTTCATATTCTAAGGAACATGTAACTTGATCAATGGCTATAAAAATCAAGGATTTGAGAAGTTTCGATCTCTAGAAATCATAAAACAAAAAATCCTATTTTTATCCACCTGATTCAACCTTAACTTATTTGATCCTAATAAAATATTTAAATATACATATATAATATATATATATATATATACTAGCAAAAGTTGGAGGGGGGGGGCTCCGCCCCCCCCCCTGTGTCACATTTCCTTCTGTTTGTGTTGCTTCAAAAAATCATTTTTCATTGCAAATTTATAATTATGCAAACACATTCAGAATTTTCGAATGAGACTCAGTCCCTCCTGTTCACATTTACTTCAATACTTTTCTGTTGCTTAAAAAATCATGTTTCTCTTCAAATTTATAATTATGCAAACACATTCAAACTATTCAGAGCAGCGTAGGTGAAACATTAATGAAAAATTATAGGTTCTGATTGATTCTCTAGTTATAATAGAGAAAATAAAAAAATTTAACTTAGTACGTATAAATTAGTGCCAAATTAAATAATTAAGTAATAAAGTATAAATACCAATTGTGACAGTAAAATTTAATCATATTTTTTAGGTATTTCACTTTTTAAGCAAATTTACAAAAAATTTTAAATATCCTAAAAATAGTAAAAATTGAATGTCTCCAAAAGTAAGAAATTTGAGTCAGAAAACTATAGCCTATGTTATCCGAATACTTTTATTCTTTATTATGACACTGGTTTCATATCAAGTGGTTCGGTGGTTCTTGAGTCATTAGGGTACAGACAAACAGACAAACAGACAAACAAACAAATAAATTTTCAAATATATATAGTATTAAGATATAGTAAAAAATTTTATTTTTTTTTTTTTTTTAATTTTAAAGCAACGTACGTTTTTAATAAAAATTTAACTAAGTACGCATAAATTACATTTTAATATAGAATATAAATTACATTATAATATACACAGACCCACAAATAAATGATTAGAAATACCATAAAAATAAAAAAATGAAAAAAATTTGTTTACCAGCTTTAAAAATATTTTATAAAATTTTAAAGATACCTCCGTTTTAAATAAAAATTTCAGAGGATACGTAAAAATTAGTGCTGAATCGAATACTATGAAGTGCGATAAGTAAATTTTTCGATAGTCTCGAGATATTTCAATTTTTGTTAAAATTTTTAAAAAATTTTATCAAGTTCAAAAATACTAAAAATTAAATATCTCAAAAACTACGACAGCTAATCAGAAAATATAGGGCCTATGTCACCCGCAGACTTTTTATCTTTATTTTGACACCGGTTTCATGCTAATTGGTTCGGCGGTTCTTGCGTGATGAGTGGACAGACAGACAGACAGACAAACAAATAAATTTTCAAATATATATAGTAAGTATTAAGATAAGATAGGATTAGTCCTAAACTTTTATAATTTTCGAAAAATTATTGTATCTTTTGACAGATTGAACCGATCGCCTTGAAAATTTAGGTGGATACGTAAAAAATATATCCGAATCGAATGAAATTCTTTTTGATAGTAAAATTTTTCCTCGGTTTTTTGTTTTTTTGTTTTTTTTTTTAAATTTAATAAAAATTTTTTTCTTGAAAATTCAGTTTTTTCAACAAAAAAAATTTTTGTCGTTATCAATCGAAACGAAACCTAGCCTATGTTTTGACCCTTAATTTTTGCCATCTTTTGCCGTAAGCCCCGCGTCTCTA
Organism: Anagrus nilaparvatae; assembly: GCA_022575985.1. Classification (NCBI taxonomy): domain Eukaryota; kingdom Metazoa; phylum Arthropoda; class Insecta; order Hymenoptera; family Mymaridae; genus Anagrus; species Anagrus nilaparvatae. The sequence continues at coordinate 9,924,059 of JAKSXM010000165.1, forward strand.
CCTTTTATCGTTTTCTAGTTTATCCATTTCGGACAAACAAACAAACAAACAAACAAACAAACAAACAAACATACAAAATTAAAGATTTATATATATATAGGATAGGATAATACAAAATTCATGAAATTTCATTCCATAATTATGCTTTTTATAATATGTCAGTGTTAAAAGCTTGAATTATCCCATATACCTACCACAAATAACTAAATATTGAAAATAAAAAAAAAAAAATAGATATTTATAGAGTAAATATTTATTTATTTACATAAAAAATGTTTTAACATATAATTGCTATAACCTTCTATATAAGCAATATTCATATTTATTATTGACAAAAATAAGCTAAATATATAACTTTTTAATTACATTTATTAAATAAATAATGAACAGATTTTTAATAAAAAATTCACTCAATAAAAAAGTAAAATTTTAAATAAAAATTATGTTATTCAAACAATATATAATAGAATGTTTAAAAATATATATGGGTGCTTTTCACGGAAACTGTATATTTTTCTATCACGTACGACACAACACTTATTATCTTTTTTTTTCTATTTTTCTATTTTTCAAGGTCCAAATACCTAACATTTTCAAATGGCACTGCTGCAAGTGTAAAAATAAATTCTACGTGTTATTCTAATGGGATTTTTTATTTATGCGGACGTTTTCGACATTTTGAATATTTAAATATAGCTCTTGATTGAAGCCAAAAAATTTTCTCCAGATTTGAGTACCTTATTTTATCATCAAAACACGTTACTGAACAAGATGCATTAAGTAAAATATCGCATAAGTGCGTTTTAAAACTTCAAAATTAAAAATTTTCATTGATAAATCTTTTATTATTAAAACTTTTCTACGATTCATATATAAGTAGTTAAGTAAAAAAAAAATGCAGACAGGCCCACAAAGCGCGTAAAAATAGACGCACTAGTAAAATGGTGGGAAACTTAAAAATAGTTAAAACCAAGGTACAGGCTTGAATACGACGATACGTTAAGAGAACTGCATAAAAATTTGTTTCATTGAAAAAAATAAATTTTTGGGACTTAAATAGGTCATATGTACCTGAAAAATTTTTAAATCAAATTTCAAGCCGCATGTTAATACTCAAAGTTTATAGTTAAGCAAAAGGACACCGGACGTTTTTGACATTTTGAACACATAGGCTCAAGAAATTTTTTCATTAACTCACCAATATATGCGCAGTTGATTTAGACTTTGAAAAAATATTATTTATTAACTTTTTAAAAGAAAAAAAAGTGCAAAAGAGCTTTTGTTTCGAATATAAGTGAGAGGGGGGGGCATTATAATTATACTCTTCTTGTGAAAAGAACCCATATATATTTATTATTGATTTTATTTCAATACACATAAAAAACATAGAAAATGCAGTATGTACGTAAAAAAAAATTAAAACATGACTATATACTTTTGTCGATTATAACATTATAGTGTGAAATTGTGTATAAATAAACTATAACTTTGATTTTTATCTCATTTAATATATATTACATGTCAATAATAATATATTTTATTTAATTAAATTGATTTAGAAAATATTTTATTTTATGTATGGGTTATGCAATTTTATATTTATATATTATGATAAATGATAATAATGCCTAAAGGAATATATCTAGTTAACTTTATGATTTATTATTCATTTTTTGTACTGTGACACTTTCTATTTTAGAATTAAGTAATATTTTTATATGTGTATATACTTGTTTTTTTAAATAATTATAATTAAAAATATAGTTATGTAATAAATTATTATTTATTGGATTGTTATTGAAACAATAACGAAAATTGTTTTTTTTTTAGGTGTATTATATGTAGCAGCTTTTATTTATTGGACTAGTTTATTTTCACAATATGCAGTCAGATATTTATTATTATTTTTATTTTTTTATGTTAGTAGATTTGAAAAATTTTAATAGCTGGCCCAAAATTATGAAAGTTTTAATATTTTTATAGGTAGTTTTATAAAAATTAGTGGAGTTATTTGTTGATAATTATTTTTAGTTTTGAATATTTTTATTATATGAATATATCACCCATTTTCATTTTTCTTTTTTGCAAAAATAGTAACACGTGGTCGTTTCTACCAATTGACGTAAGAATTTACAAATTGCTTTGTCTTAAAATCTGTATCTCAAAAAGTCGTTGACCATGCACCATAAAAAATAACAAAATTTAAAGTTTAAAAAAAATTTGTGGCTAAAATGTGTCAAAAAACCCTATACCGATCCCCCTAAAAGCCCTTGCCGTTCCAATCAAAAACTTGGCGTTTTAAGCAAAGGAAATGCATACATTTTTGCTTTTCTTTTTTTTTGAGTTTGTATTTCGATTAATATTAAAAGTACCAACAGTTATTTAACCTTAAATTAATGCTTTAGATGCTATTTTATATCAATGAAATATATATTAAATAAGAATTTGTGTCAGACTTATGTTAAAAATAAATTCAAGCTATTCTCTGATTATTTGTTTTGTGATAACCTCTCAAGGGTTATCAATTGAACATATACATAAGAAACTTAAATGAATAAAATTATTTTGCTAAAGCTTCATTTAATAAGAGCACAGTAAAGAAAGCAGAGCTAAAAGTGTTTTAAAAATTTTAAATTGTTAGTGCCTGGAAGTTTTTTTATAATTCTAATTATTATTAAATTTAATATTTTTGCAACATAAAAAAAATTATTTTAGCAATTTTAATACTAGGTTTAATAATTTTGTAGTTGAATAAAATCAAGAACAAAAATGAATTTCTTTAAAAGTGTATATTTTTTGCAATTAATTGTGAACAGTTTATGTTTTTTACAAACAAACGAAGTGCGTGAATTTGACGAATTTAAAAATTGTGATAAGACTTACTTAGATTTATCGAATCTTAGACTACAAAAAATGCCAAAAATAACTTCTAACTGCATCAAGACATTAAATTTATCACATAATAAGTTCGATAAATTCGAAGAAGGTATTTTTGATGGTATGAAGAACTTAGAGCATTTGGATTTGTCAAATAATTTACTGGAACACAGAAATAAATTTAGTTTTGGGAAGCACGATAATCTTCGTACTATAAATCTGAATAATAATTTTGACAGTAATAAATTTTCAAACGATTTAGTTGTAACTTATAATTATATAAAGCTAGAACAATTATTTCTGCGGAATATCAACATTCAAGTACTGCCAGATAATTTTTCAGCACATTTTCCAAAATTAAAGAAAATTGATTTGTCAAAAAATAATTTCTGGCCAAATTATTTAAATTTATTTATGAAAGTTCTACCAGATACAGTAAAATATCTGATTATGGAAGATAATGATTGGAATTTTTTTACATCTGCAAAGGAATTTCGAAGACTTGATGCTTTAATTGCAAATTCTAATAATGTTGATAAAATTGTTAAGAATGATTCTCGTTGTGGCAAATGTTTAGAAACGATGCATCTGACTAATTTGAAAATTTTGTCGTTGTCAAACTGTTCTATAAATACCATTGAAAACAACTCATTTACAGGATTTGATAATTTGATTACTTTGAATATATCAAGGAATGCTTTAACTAATGTTTCAAAGGAAATTTTTTTTAATATGTCATCATTAGAGATTTTAGATATTAGTGATTCATCAATGAATGAGATTCCAATAATATCAAATTTGAAAAATCTTCGTGAATTGCACATGAACGCAGTTAAAAACTTAATTAATTTTATAAATCAAGGAAGATTTAATAAACCACTGAATAAAGTTAAAGTGCTAAGCTTAAGTCGAAATAACTTAAAAATTATCAGATCCAAATTTTTGGAAAATTTTTCTGGCCTGGAAGAACTGGATTTAAGTAACAATGAACTAGAAATTTTGCCATCGTGGTCAAATCAAAATAAATTAAAAGTGTTGATAATTTCTTACAATACTTTTAATAATTCAAAAAGCATATATTTAGATTTTGAATCATTAGAAAAGTTGGAATTTTGTAATAATTTAAGGAGTCAAATAAGAAGAGGCCAAATAATACATATAACTAACAATAAGAATGCATTGATTAATATGAAGTGTAATTAAAGTGACAAAATAACTAGAGTAATGAACGAAATTTTAACAAAAGATGCAAGATTGATTTTTGATCCAGAAGCAATTTAAGATGTAAATATTATATAATTATGTCCATCATATTATATTTTTTTAGAATATAGACCTAATAAGCAAGATTTTCGTGATAATTATCAATCTGATATTTATAAAAAAGTTTTCTAAAATATGAAAAATTCCTGGACAACTGTGTTCAAGATGAACTGAAGGGTCGTGGAAATTAGTTTTATTGGACATAGAAAGCTAAAAACAATTCGCAAAAAAGTTTAGATCAAATTTCGCGATCCTTCAATCTAATTTCGATCCAGTTGGTGTGGAATTCCTTATGAAAGGGATAAAGTCATGTCTAATCTTTACGTATTTAAAAACAAAAAAATGTTTTTATTTTTTTCCAAAATTTCAATATTTAAGTACTTCATTTTTTCTTCAGATTGGTCATTATAATTATTTAAAAACTTATTACATATTATTTACTATGTATATTACTTTCGACGCCTGACAGTTAAAAAATTGGATTTTTGATTAACGTAATAGTAAAAAGGGGTACCCGTAAAAAGTGTCCATTTACCAAAAAAATTATATTCTTAAAATGAAAATTCGCCCAATAAGAAGCTGCGCATTTGCTTTAATCAGTGTGATTAATTAAATTATAATTTTGGGGACTTTATTTTTTTGGTATAAATGGTCACTTATTTCTCTTGGTAATAAAAAATCTCAGGTTCATTTATAATGAATTGTTATACTTATACATTTACGAAAAATTGTGTAAATAAAATACATGGTCTAATACTTTTACATTTTTTTTTATTTTAGTAACTTTAATATAAAATAATTGTAACTATTTTTTTATTATACATTTTTATAATGAATAGAAAATTATTTTTTGAAACATTTTTCTTTTAAAAATAAAAGTTCTTTATATTAAAAAAAAATTTCTTTATTTAATTAGTTATTAAAACAATTTCATTGTAAAAAATAGAAATTTTGTTTAATTAAAATTTTAATAAAAGTTAAATATGTATATTTTATTGTAAACGTGCAAAAACAGTAAAAGAAAATTATATTTTTTAAAAAAGAGTAACTTCAATAAAAAATAAATTTAATAATCTAGTTTCATTTTCCAAGTTTTCCAAGTTTTTCTCGTTACAAAAAAGTAAATGAATATTTAAAAAAAATTTGCATACACAAATAACTTGCATGGAACATGATTATTTACAACTTATTTGTTGCAAATATCTTAGCTTTCTGAAGTAGTTTTAATCCTTAAAGTAATTTTTTTTAAAGTTTTTAAGCCTGAATTAATCTAAGTTTCTAAATCAGAATTATTGTCACATTTGATTTCCCCCATTCCTCGATATTAGGGCAGTGGTTTATTTTAGGGAACAGGTAAACTCATCCAGAGTTTTAGCCCTTTGTGACTAAAATGATTTAAACAGATCCTTATTTAATAACCTAAAGCCCTTTCTAGACCTAATTAATTTTTTTTAATCTTGTGTACTTTGAGTATATACTCTTTGGTATAGTAAAAGCACATAGAATTGAAGAAAATTTATTAAGTCTAGAAAGGGCTTAAAACATGGAACCAAAGGAGTAAAAAATATACACTGATTTAAAAGTCTTTGAAACTTGAATATTTATTTGTTAAAAGCATAAGTTTTGAAGAACATTCTTGAACTATAGTACATTAAAAAAAGTTAGTCGGTTGAATAAAAAATTATTTTTATAAGTACAGAAAAATTTTCTAAATTTCCCTCACAAATTACAAAAAACTAAAAGTAAAAAAGGATGTATTTATAAAATTAGGTTAACAGTCTTGTTAAAAACACACTAATTATGTAATGTTTGCTTTGTTATTATTGTACTACTAACTTTTCTCATAATAAATAAAATTCTGTTCTTTTTACACATATTTTAAGTAAACAATTAAAATAAGATAAAAAAAAGCTATAAATAAAAATGATTTTTATCTATTTTATCTATGGATTTAATTTACCATAATTAAAGATGAAAAAAACAAAAATTTAAATACCTGAATTTTAAAAAAATACAAATTCAGGTAGTTGAATTATAAATAATATTAAAATCTTGTTTTATTTAACTCTTTAAGAATAAAAAATATCTTCTCACACTATATTATCTTTTTTTTGGTTAATTGAATGAGAAAAAAAAATTTTTGGTTTTTGTAGACAACAAAAAATTTATATTTTTTAATAAGGTAATTATTCAAGAATTAATTATAAAATTTTTAAATTTAGAAGAAATCAATAGAATTTTTGAAAATTTTAAGAAACCTTTTTGTTGTATTAAAATACGACGCGTGCCAAAACAAATCTTAAATTTACATATTCATTGAAGATCAGAAGATAAAAGAGCTAAATTTTGCTAATTTTTTTTACTTTAAAATAAAATATATAAATTCCATTGTCCTGACTAAACTTAACAACTTCATTTTCATACTCTGGATCTTAACGTCAGACCCATGCACAACGCAGTAATTCCTTAACACACTTAGACATTCCACTTATCCTAAATATATTCCATTTTCGCAAAATAGTTGATGAGTATGAGTTTTCTTTATGTGTGTTTCGGCTGCGAGAAATTGAATCAAATTAATTATTGACTGATTACTTATTGACAAAAATACTAGACTTGAGCTTATTGAATCTTAAATTTACTTAATTTATTTAGATTTATTCGTAATCAATAAAAATTCAGAATTTCAATTTTTATAAATTATTTATTTTCTTACCCCGAGAATATTTCACCGAGTAAAAAAGAGACTAAATGAATTTTACATGTAAATGCCAAATGAAGAATCTTATTTTTTTCTCATTTTAATTCTCAATGGACAAAAAATACGTTTTATTTTATTTGAAAAAGAAGAAGAACTAGAAAATTGCATTACAAAAAAAAGAAGAAAAATACAAGTAAAAATACCTTTTATCTTCCATCTCGCTCTTTCTTTTAAATTCATTGAGCTGTTGAATTAATCGAGTGTTTACTTATGGGTTTGGCATTGTATCTATTTTTTAAGTAATGAAAATTTCACTAAAAAAAAATATAGCATTTAGTTTAATTAAGAAATATTATTAATTTTGTTTATTTTAAACATCAAAGTATTTAACTTTGATGATAGTTGCTATCAATTCAATTCATATAAATCACAAGAGACTTTAAATTTTAACGCTTATATTTTCAAATATTTACATATTCACGTTTATAAATTCAACATGACATATTTTATATTATGTAATTAGAGAAATTTATATATATTTATTCAGTTTGTTAATTATTTTATTTTAATGTTTAATTTAATTAAAGAAGTAGTTTTGATTTTATAATTTTATTTTATCTCAAAGTTCTCTTAAATTAATTAAACACGTTCGTAATGTGTTTTAATATTCGAGCATAAAATTGTTATTTAAGGTATTTAAGACTTTTTTATTCATAAAAACAAATTGCACGTTTTATGATTTGTTTGAATGTTTTGGGTAATATTTGACGTGGGACATTTTCATTGCATATATGCATTTGCTTCAGTTGTTTTTTAAATTTATCTTTTTTGGGGTAAAAATAAAATTGTTTTCAAATTTTTAACCGGGCAGATGATTTACCATCTCTGATCGCGAGGACAAAATTTTCCGTTTGCCTTTGGTTATTTTCGCTGTTCTGCTGTTACGTACGTATTCTTTTTTGACAACAATATTAAATCCACTTCTGAATTAAATTTTTAAAATTTTACTGTCTGGTACGAGTATTTACAAGAGTTTGATCGAAAACGGGTCTGAAAGTATGAAAGCAAATTTTTCTCTGCTGTAATAATGTATCCTTAAGTTTTTTAAAGCAAACTGCTGTAAATTCAATAAAAATTCATCTTTGATTTTTTTGAAGCTTTTTTTGAAGTACTTAAAAACATTTTAAAAAAAGAACAACGAGTCTCAATGCTAATTAATGGGTCATTCATTTTGCAATTTTTCCGTACTCCCCTTGTAAGTTGCTTTATATTTAGAATATAGTAGAGAAGGTGGCTAAGATTAAAAATAATCACCCATATGTATTTACAAATATTTATTAAATGAATAATAAAAATAACACATAATGAGTCAGTTGTACCTTTAGGATCTACTTTTAGCGGTTGCAGATAATAAATATTCCAATAATTTATTTCCAAAAGTTTTCTTTAATTTTCCCGAAAGTACCGAAAAATATCAAAATAATTTCTTATAAGAATTCATTAAAATTTTGAAGCTGCAATTATTTCTTAGATTCTTATCCAAATACTAACTCAACATGAATTTATTGTAGAATTATTTGAAAATAGGGTGCTAGGGCTGAATCTGCAAATACTTGATGGCTGAAAAAGATTATTCATACTAGATGATGGTGAACTTTAAATAATATACAAAATACTTGTAGTATATCTATTTAGCATTGTCTTTAAAATCTCAAATTTAAATTTACATTTATATTTATTTTACAATCATAGCACCTTTTGCAAATAAAAAAAATCAATTATTTTCTTAATAAAACATCAAAAAAACAGGAAGTGCGAAAAAAAAAAATTATACTTAAAGTAGTTACATTTAACTCAAAGAGATTTCGGAAATAATAAAAATAAAAAATAAAATAACCTCAAGAGATTCTCACCTTGTTTAGAAGATTACAACATAATAATAAAAAAAAATAATAAGACAAAGGTATATAACACACATAAAGCGAAAAAAAAAATGAGAAACATTTAACTTTCATCTATCTTAAAGAAATTACTAAGTTTTTTTTCATTTATTTTAAGTGTGTGCGAATTTTCGCGCGCTTTCAACTAACTTGTTATGTTTTTTTTTTAAATTACAAAGTAACTAAAAGACATAAATAGATATCTCAATAATTACAAAAGTGGTATTTTTTTTTTGGTACAAAATTTTATTATTTTTTGTGACTTAAGCCGATAAAAGAAATTTTTTAACAAAAAAAACCACAAAAGTAATTTTTTTCTCGCGACACATTTTTTTTGTGATTGTAGTAAAGAATGGCAGTAGATTATAGTTATTAAATACTTTTATTATTATTATTTCTCATAAAAGTAAGTAATTTTTTTTTTTTACAAAAAAATTTTTTTAATGTTTATATAAAAGGAGTACACGATAATATTTAAATGTAGGCGTGTAAAAAAATATGTAGCATTTTTTTTGTCATGGTTTTGCTCTCATTTATTTAGTAAATGCACGTACTTAATAATAATTATATAGACTTGGATTTTTTTAAGTATAATAACGACAATTATTTAAACTTACAACAATACATTATAAAAAAATTTTTTTTTATTCTTAGGTAATTTATTATTTTTTTTTTTTTACTTGTTAGGTTTAATAATGAGTCATTTTGTATAAATAGTACATGGTAATTTCCGTTGTTAGTTTATTTTTTTTAAGTAAAATGTTGTGTTTTTATTTGTTTTTTGTAATTTGAAAAATTGAAATTATTGATTTTTTTTGGTTATTTATGCTATTGGGTTAGATAAGAGATAATAAGTTTTTTTTTGCATGGGGTTGGAGATACATTTTTATTTAGAGATAAGAGAATTACGTTGCCAAGTATAAATAGATTTTTTGATTTGTAATAAGTAATGATAAAAGGGGATGATTCGTGCTTTGTAGTTAAGCTAGTTTTTCAAAAAAATGTAAGGGTGCTGAACATTTTTGAGTTTTTGGTCCAATTTCGGCAAAAATCATTATTCAAATTAAAAAATTCAAAAGCATGCCTTTTTTTACTCGACACCAAATGTGCTCTTAGAAAATCACCCCTTAATTTATTTGCAACTAAAAACTCCATAAAAAAATGTTATTTTGATTCGCTTGAAGGAAACTTGTACGTATCCTAAATTAATCTAATCCAGTGAAAGTTTATAGATACATCTTGTACAAATTTTCTAGCATGTACCAACATATGTCAAGCAATAATAATAGACCCAAGGGGTTTTTCCTAACTAAAATCAATATTTTAGTATCTAAATTTTATTTACAAGGGGTCACTTAATCTTATGTCATTTTGATAAATAACTTTAATTTTTCTTCTTCTCTATACCCTAAAATTACGAGAAAAAAAATTACTTTTTACCCTACTTAATACAGTCGAGTAGAAAACTCATTAAATACCAGATAAGAAGCGAGTTATTATTTGATTAACTAAATATTAGCCCATTAATATCAATATTTAATCCACAAGTGTCATAAAATATTACAAGCACTGTTCAATATTTTGCATTTATTAAATATCTGGAAATTTGTTATTTTTTTGAATAAAAAAAGTATTCTTTTACACTAATAACCCCAAGCGATTCTTTATAAATACATCCCTTCAGCTTGTCAGTCAACCGTCAATTTCCTTTTATTAAAATATCTCTAGTTAGGAGTACACAATGAATATAAACTTTCACTATCAATAGAACGTGATCTACATTTAATGTATTATTATTGTACAGAGAGGATATTTTAATAGATCATGTATTCCTTGTCAATTAAAATAAAACAAAGAAAATTAGTATATAACTATTTTTGAATAATTGCAATTCTTGTTAAATAATACTGTCTTTTATCGAAGGATATAATTTAATAATGTCAAAGTATTAAGAAAGTTTTATAATTTAGGTTTTAGAAAATTGTTAGTTTATAAATTTGTTCTAGAATTTTAAATGATGGAAATTATAAATTTTTTAGTGTTTAATAACATTTTTAATTATTATTAAATTACTCAAAATTTTAACAGAAATCTGAATTGTTTTGAATTATAGTTTTAAAAAAAGTAATTATCGAGTTTTCCCGCGGGGTATATTTTATTGATGAAACTTGTTTTTAATAAATCCTGATTAAATAATTTATACACGGTTAAGTTGCTTTGTTTGAGTTTACAAGCAGGATCAAAAATTTGCTTGTCACTCCGCTTGTCAATATATGTAAAAATAGTATCATAAAAATCAAGGACGTAAAATTTTAGTACTAGTGTGAGCACTAGCACGAGTGCAGCTGCTAGTGTTTAAAGTTTTTTGCCAATGGTTTTTACGATATTTTTTGCCCACCCAGGCATACAACGAGAAGCCCGGAAGGGTAAATATTTTTTTTTTCTTTGCGAAAAACATTCTGTGCCCGACGAATACTACGACGAGTAATCGAATGATCACGAAAGTACCGAAACTTTTGCAACTATATTTTTAAATGATATTATTTAGTTTAATTTTTAATTTTAATTCATCTGCTAAAAATCAGAAGCGTATACCCTAAAAATTAAATATTCTGTTTGAAATTTCAAGTTTTTTGACTCGATTCATTACAAGTTAATGAGTTTTTCAAATTGGTAAAAATTTTTTCATAATTTTCCATATATTTATAAAAAAATTTTTTTACACCTGTACTACTCTGCTCAGTCTTAATCTATCATATTGGATATGAAGCTAAATCAAAAATATGCCAAATAATTTTAAAGGAAAGACTAGAAAACTTAAATATTTAAATATTTATACACTAGCCTCGCTGTTATTTTAAAAAACCGCTTGGATTTTCGATTATTGGGAAAAAAAAATGCAAAATTGTCATTTATCAATTACTCATTTAATTACTTTTTAGTGTTATCACCATATACATGGGACCAAAAGTTTTCTCCATAAGAGCCTATGTATTTGGTGGAAACACTTAGTAGTGATTAAATGAGATATAATTTTGGGAATTTTATTTTTTGGTAATTGGCATCTTTTTTCACCCTTTAATCGAAAATCCAAACGATTTTTAATATATGCCAGGCTAATGTTCACTGAAAATAAAAATCTTTTCGCAGCAAATGACATGAAATCTTAAAACAAGAATAGAAAATTCATTTCTCAATTCTAAGACGCCTGTTAATTTTTAAAGTTTTTACCCTTTTCACGATCCAGGAAGCCAAATTAATTTTTCAAATAAAAAATCACGTCCATTCATGAAACAAAAATTATTTTTAAACGAAATTTGAAGAAAAATGAAATTTGAAGAATCGTAAATTCAACATAATCAGCAGGATCTTACGTAAAAAAAAAGAACTCTGCAGAATTTTACTCTTAAAATTAAAATTACTACCATGAGTTTTCAATTCATAGCAAGAACTCTAAAAAAAAAAATATAAAAAAATTTCAAAATAAAACTCAAAACCATGAAACAAATAACGAAAAAATGCATAAAATAAAATAAGACTATATAATAAAAGCTAAAAAAAAAGCAAAGCATAAAATCTGTTCAAAAAAAATAAACTATACAATAATTAAGGTATAAAATTATCAAATTAATATATCTTAATAGCAAAAAGCTCCCAACACAGAATATAATAAGTAAAGATAAAATTCCATAAAATCCTTTAACAAATAAACCACAAGAGTTAATTATTAAAATAAATTACTTGAACTAATTATCTAGTTCCAATATATATTGATGATATGAGCGATATCAAATTATTATCTTTTCTCTCTTACACACACACACACACTGACTCAAAAGAGAAAGACAGATAATATTAGGGTTTTTGATCCTTGAATAAACATTAACAAAACCACCACTCACACACAGAAAGAGATGGTATAAAAGCTTTTATTGAAATATACCATAGCTTGTCACTAAAACACAAAAGAGTATGACACACATTCATTAATAAATAATTACTAACATCCAAAGAATATAAAAAATATTAACTAACTAATCAGCATTCATTAAAAAACTTTACTCTTGTTAATTTAAAAAAAAATGTTGAACTAAATTATTATCATAACATACAATTTTCTATTTCACATCAATGTCGACTTAATATGAGATAAAAGCTTCTCTTTTTTTATTATAAAAATAAAAACATGTTTGACATCGAATATAAAAATCATTGCTCATGGCGATTAAAGCTTTAATAATTTTATTTATTTTTCTTATACACATGAAAGGAATTTAATAAAAGTAACATATTTTACGTTACTGACTGAGTTTTTTTTTAGTTATTAATACCATGTAATGATCAAAAGATGAGTAGATACATACAAAGGTAAAAAAAATATATATAAACTTATTTTTTAGATTATATATAAAATCCCTAGTGAAAAAAAAAATGTATTTTATAATAATAATAAAATAAAACTTGTCTCACGGTCAAATTGAGTTTAAAAAGAGAAAAAAAAATATTAAATTCTCTCTAGAGGATTCATATATGAACAATTTAAACATAAATCAGATGGTAGTTATGTGTACCTAGACTAATCAATTGTTTAACTTTTTATGTTATTCGAGGGGTAAAAATACAGAGATTTATATACAGAAATGTTAGGTTATGTAAATTTAGGTTAGGGCGTGATTTTCATCAATAATAATAGTTTTAAAAAAGTTTAATTAGAAGGGTAATTTGAATTGCAATGGAATGCCAAACGAGCTTTTTGTTTATGTTATATAAACTCTCGAAAATATTTGTCTTTCTACAGCTGGGTATTGTACTGTGTTTGTGTATCTGTTTTAATGAAATTTTAAAGAATTTTTTGAGGTTAGGGGTGAATTCTAATTATTTGTAGATATATATTTTTTTTTTATCAATATTTGTAGAATTTTTAGTATTATTTTTGTTAATTTTAATTAAATTACTTTAAATGACGATATTGTGTTGGCATTTTAATTCAAATACTTGTGTGTGTGAGAGAATTTTCATTTAATTTAAATTTATATGTTTACATTTTTAAAAAGTTTGTATTGTGAATTAAATTTTTGTATGTTCTGTCATGTTATTCGACTAAATTGTTCAAAATCGTCTAAACGCTATGCTTACTGAAAAAATTGGCCACACTAAACAGAAAATTCTTACAGCCGCAACCGGAGTTCTGGTTGTAGCAGCCGGAATTTATTCTTCTTTGGTTGCAAATGACTTAAAACCTAAAGAAAAGTGTTAAAAAAAACCAAAAAAAATTTTTTTTAAGTCCCATAATACTATGGTGCCTACTTTTCAAATAAGAAAAACTCATTTTTTTAATTTACTTTACAATTTTTTTCAGTTGTAGCATACACTTGAAAATGCTGCAACTGTTGGTTTTCTGACTATATTGATAAAAGAACTTTTGATAAATAATTTGGTTTAAGGGGATTCAAAGTGATAGACAAAAAATTAGACCAAGTGGAAGGTATTCAATTGAGGTACGAGGTAATAGCTTCATTTAAATTTTGAATGATTAAATAATTTTGATTAAATATTAATCGAGTCATAATAAATTAATAAGTTTCTTACCTAAAAAAAAATTTATTTGTTTCACAAATTGACATTTCAGTAGAAATTTTTGGGGCATAAAGAAAATAAACGATTTTTATGTAACTTAATTTATAAAATTAAATTTTATTGAAGAATTATATATAATACTAATAAAATTTTAAATTTTTATTAAAATTCAGACCATATCTTTGAAATTTTGAAACAAATTCTTTTCACCAAAAAAAAGCTTTAAAATTAAAATTCAATTATTTATCATTAAATATTTAAATAATTTGTAAACACCCTAGGACATTTATAGAATATGTAAACCTTAATATTACATTATGTGTTGACAAATCCCATGTGTTCAAACATCAGACGAAAATACTAAATGTCAATGAATATAATTTTAGTACTGCAATGTGTATTTATCAAGAACGAATTTTAATCAAATCAAAATTTATGTTTAATCAATTAATTTAAAATAAAATTTTCAATAAATCAAATAAAATTTCTAAATATGAAAATTGAATTTAAAAAAAAAAAAAACTAGTTCAAAATTAAATATATAAAAAGAAGTTATAAATTATATAAAACGTTAGGAAGTGCATTATATACCAAAAAAAAATTATATAAGTCAATTATACTACTTTTTTTTTTTTTGTTAAAAACTTTCTTTTTAAAGACTTTTTTATTTTTTTGCTTTTATATAAAATCTATTATATTTTATGGATTTTTAAAAACTATAGTAAATCAAAAATATATAAAATTTTTGTTCTATTTATGTCGAATTATAAATAATTTCAATTTATATATAAATGATATTTTATAATACTTAATTTTTTTTTTTTTTTTTTTTTGGCAAGTTTGTAATTGATTATTAAAGTTTTTTTTTGAAGGAGATTCTTGGGGTTTAGCAGGATGTTTAGGTTGGTGTATTCAGTTATTTATTTTTTTTTTTATATTTTGGGATTGTGAATTTTACTGTAAAATGTTTATTGTTTGGTTGTTTTGCTTGAAATTTCAAAAAAATGTCATTTTAACTAATAAATTCAAACAAATTTCAAGCGAAGTAACTTGACCTAGTTATACCCGAAGGATTCCACTCCTTCGGGACCTAAATTGGGCAGAAAGGTCACAGGAATCTAAAACTATTTTTTTCTGAAAATACAGCTAAAAATAAGTACTCTTGGCTAATTTTAGTTTTCTAGGTCAAATCCTTGATTTGTAAAGCTATTTTTTATGTTTCTTGCCTACATTGATAAATTAGCTAAAAATATTCTGAATTTTACTAACAAATACTTATTTTGCGGTAAAAAATATTTTCCTCAACGTAGCTCATAGGTTAAATTTTCATATTCGGTTACATTTTGTATTATAATTTTAAAAATAAACCAAAAAGCCCCAATTTCTCCAAACATTCCCTGTTAAAAAAAAAACATTAATTTTTTTTTAATTTAAATATAAATACATTGCAAACTAAAAAAAAAATAACTAAAAAAAAAATACGTAAAAAATTTTTATTTAAATACAAAGTAACATTAATACTTTGTCACTAAAAAGAAAAAAAAATTAATTTAATTTTCGTCACACACAAATTTTTTTAATACGTATAAAGTATACCCATTATTTTTTTATAATTCTATTTATTAATTTTGAATATAAAAAAAGTGTTAAAAATGTAGGTAAAAACGTGAAAAAAGGACTTTGAAAAATTTTTTTACAAAAAATAGAGAGGAAACGTAAAAAAATATATAACATAGCGAGTGAGTAAAAGAAATTGAAAAAAAAGTAGGTATTTGTATGAGTTAATTTAAAATTGGTATGAAAAAAAAAAAGTTTGAAGAGTAAACGTCAATTCCAGATGAATTAAATTTAATGTTTAGGGTCAAGTTAAATAAAAAATCTATATATAGTCACGTGTGATTTAAAACAAATTGACACTTTTAATGACACTTTTGTATATATTGAGTAAAAAAAGTTTAATTTTTATTTTTTTTTTTTGAATTGGAATTAATTATGAAAGTTTATAGAATAGGTAATCAATATAATTTAAATAAATACTCCATTTTAAAGGCTATTAATATTCTGAGAATTACAAAGCATAATTTTAATGTTTTGTAATAAAATTAGTATTGATGATACAAATAAAAATAAATTTAATTATTATTACATGTAATTAATTTTAACACTTTTTGTACACTGTAACTTTGCTGTGTTTGAAAATATTTAATGATATTAAAATCTATCTGCAGTCAAAATACAAGGAGGAGGCTGATATTGCTCAGAATAAGAAGATTTGATTTTACCAGGTTTTTTGACTCGCTGGTCATAAATTTTTGGGTTTGGTGGGTTTTCAGAGGGCTAAAAATTATTATATTTGAAAAATTCCTTTTAAGGATTTTTTTTACAATTTTTACAAATAATAATCAGTTTTAAATGAGCCAAATATGAACGGGCGGATCCAGACTTTGGTCTTGGGGGGGGGGCGAATTTGATATTATTATTATTATTATAATTATTGTTATTATTTTTTTTTATTATTATCATTATTATTATTATTATCATAGTTATTAATTATTTTTATTTATTTATAATTATAATTACAATAATAAAATACTTAATTTCAATAATAGTTTATAAGTATGCTCTACTATACGTCGATAATCTGGTAAGAATTTAGTAAAAAAAAACCCTATTTTGCTTTCCAAGTTTTGTCAGTGGAAAAACGTTGGATCAAAATTTCCTCTTACAGGAAGTTTTGTTTTTCAATAATCTCGAGCGCGCAACTATTATTTTTTGGAAAAATAATAACTTTTCGCAAATATTAGAAAATAAAGAAAAGAGGTATTCTGACAAGCATTTTTGCAGGACGCGCGCAAGTTAAAAGTTTAACTTTATTTTCTGACATTTGCAAAAAATTATCAATTTTCCAAAATAATAATTGTTGCGCGCTAGAGATTATTGAAAAACAAAACTTCCTCTAAGAGGAAATTTTGATCCAACGTTTTTCCACTGAGAAAACTTGGAAAACAAAACAGGGGTTTGTTTTACTAAAGCTTACCAGATTACCGACGTATAGTAGAGCACACGGAATGCTCTAAGAAAATAAATTGAAACCTATAAAAATTTAAAAGAAAAATATTTTACCTGTTTCAAAAACTGACAAAAGTATCACATGACAAAAAATATTTTTAAGTAACACTTAAAAAATTTGACTTTTAATAAAATTTTTAAAGCTTAAATGAATAATAATTTTTATTAAACAAAACTTTTTTAAATGATGTGATGAGCATCAACTAAAATACGATACTAAATTTAAAACTTTAAAAAAATTTAATATTTTTGAATGTGTTGTAAATTTTTTATAAAAAACAAAATGTTGTGAAATTTTTATACACAAAAATTAACAGAAAAACAGTAAAAAAATTTAGGGGTCAGAATTAAAATATAAAAACATATTTATATACCTATACCTATGTGTTAGTAATACATTTATAATTATGATAAAATAAAACCAATATTATAAATCTATAAAATCAGTTGTAAAACAAGCATCATATAAAAAATTTTTTGTCCAAATAGATCTTACGTAAATTTATATTATAAATGCGGTAAGGATCAAACTTTAAAAAAAATCTATACATAAAATATATAATATTTATATTATTTTATTTGGCATAGTACTTAGAAAATAATGGGTCATAATAATATAATAAGAATAATAATAATTCATTTAATATTAAATCATAAAATAATTTAAGGAATCAAAATGGTATTTAAAATGTAAAATGAAAAAAAAAATTTACTGCTTCATCCATGGATACAGCTTCATCTGAAAAATATAATAATTTGTGTATAACACAGTGAAAGAAAGTTATATCACCTTGGTGTATACAAATAGATCCATCGTGAACTTTAATTTATGCATATACTTTTTTTATATTACGGTTGTAAAATTATTTTAAAAAAATAAAAAATATATTAAAATTCTATTTTTATAGATATAAAAAAAATCACCTGTCCTAATAAAAATTCTAAAATTCTTTATAGACAAAAAACTTACTGTTAATTTTATTTACAAGAATAAAATTATTAAAGAAAATAAATAACTTTACCATAAAATATTGTAAAGTATACCTGCAGTGTCTTATGTATAAAGCTATACATGCCATAAAGAGAGTCTACATTTTAAATTTTAATTGATAAATAATAAAAAAGTAAATTTTATATTCATATATATTTTAAAAATTAGATAAAATAATAATGAAATTTTATAATTTCCACTTCCTTGGGGGGGGCGATCGCCCCCTTCGCCCCCCGCTGGATCCGCCGCTGAGCATTATTAAATTAGTAAGTGTAAGATTCACTCTTTAAAAGGTTTCCCAACATTTGGGCTGGTTTTAGCAAATTGAAGGGTATAATATTCGCCCCTATCTTCCAGAAATCTTGAAATGGTCAACAGAGAAACAAACAATAATTAAAATATCGGTTAAAATTGCTTGTTCTTTATTTTTATTTTATTTTTACAGAGCCCATTTTTGCCTTATGATAAATACTGACGTTTAATTGTAGAAAAGCACTAACTGAAATTTGTAGATAGTCTTAATTTTCAGTATAATTAAATGTCTATCCTATAATGCATCTTTCTTCATCCTTATGACAGTACGTTTATAAAGACCATTTTTTTCTAAAACTCAATTTTCTTCCCAAAGGTTTAATTTTACCATCAAAGCCCAAATTGTATCACTAAAAAGAAACAAATATAATCCTCGTATTTAAATCCTCTGATAATTTGCTCAAAATTTCAATCACCAAAACCTCACAGTATCTTTAAAAAATACATAATTTATCACTATAATTAAAAATTAACATAATAAAATTCTTTATCCAATAGAATAAAAAAAAAAAATAAAAAGCTTATGTATAAAAAAAGATTAATTATACATAAATAACAGACATACTTTTCTTATATACAAACATTTGATATTGGCATATATAAAATTAAATATGATGATGATCGATCTTTTTATACACACACTAATACAATAACAACAACAAAAAAGTAAGTATGTATCATCGATAATATATAAATTCCCGTTAGACACTCGGTCTAACGGGTTATTATCAAAGAAAAAAAAAATTGGAATTTAATTAATTTTATATATAATCTTAAATATAGCTCCTGGTAAATTGTATTATCATTTTAGAGACTTATCAAAACTACAGTATATATGGTATTTTAAAGTTTGTATTATTATATTATACGACACACGAGTTTTGTTTTCAAATTACAAAGTTTGCTTATATTATCTAATAAAGATAAGATATACGTAATTTTGTTATTGTTGTTATTATATTTTGTTTTTAGTACGTGATAATTATACGAGAGATGATAAAATAATATTGTAATTTATATATTCGGTGTAGTTTAAACGTTTTTTTTGCCTTGATTGTTTGTAATTGGATTATTTATTTGCTTTTATTGTATTTTTTTGTGAGTTTAGCTTTTTTTGGATTTGGTGACTTGTGGTTGAGGGGATATATATTTGAGATTTTTTGATAATTTATCAGGGCTATATGGTTCATAAATGGTTATGGATTTTTTGATCTTACAATATTTGCTCCAATTTATGAATGTAGAAATTTTTCTCAAAAAATTAATATGCCTTTGTATTTTATATCGTTTTGTTAATAATAATTTTCAGAAAATGATCATTAATTCACAGGCACGTATCTAAAATTTTTTAATAACAATAATTAAGGTTCAAATTTATTTAATAACAATCAAAATTCTATTATTTTTTATTTTGAATTGTTTAAAAGTATTTTTCAAAAAATCATTTAACAAATACCTACCAATACCCAAAAAACCCGAACACTCGCATAACCCTTTATCATTTTCATCGCTCAAATTCAAAACTTTCGTTTACTTTATTTTTTCCTCATTCCAAAAATGCATCTTGCATCAGGTGCAACAGTACCCTATTGGCAAATATTCAACATCTCCAACCAACAATTTGTATCCTCTAAATTAAAAAAATCCAATTAACATAAATCAATCAACAATAAAAAAAAAGGAATATAACTTTTTAACTCTTTTATAATAGTTTTATGCTATTGACATAATATCTTATTACATAAAAAAAGTTTTTTAACAAAAAAAAAAAAGTTTTATAATTGAAAATTGTCGCAGTCAGGCGAAAAAACGTTTCTGTATATACACACCCTCACCCGTAGAGAAAAAAAAAATAATATAAAAATTGATAATATAAGAAAATTTATATTTTCGTAATAAAAAATCGAAATTGAAAGTATCTTTAACATTATCTAAAAAAAAATATTAGATCTAAAAAAAAGGGATCATAATAAACCGGATAAAAAAAAATTGAAGACCTTGATCTGCAAGAAGTTTTCTATTTGAAAAAAAGGTACAGTATATTGACTATACGTGTATATAATTTAAGTAGTATCTAAACTTTTTTTTTTGGATATATACGTACTTATTTACAAGAAAATATTCTTTTTAAAACTTGGAAAAATTTTCTTTATAAAGATAGTACTTTTTTTTTTTTAAATAATATAAAAATTTTTTGAAAAGAGTCTCGAAAGTTTTAGAAAATATAAGTAGATGACATTCAATAAGTTTTTTAAGTATATATAAAAAAAAAACATGCTATTTTTTTTTTGGAATATTAAAAATTCAAAAAGTAAATAAGTAATAAAATAAGAATTTTTATTATAAAATTGTGATCGATTATTCTCGCTATAAAAAATAACGATTATTTTTTTTTTTTTCAGAAGGAGAAAAAAAAAATTCTTGTAAAATTTCTTTATAGATTCTTTATATTGATTATCATTCCTTTATTTGACCGATTTATGTGTGTGTAATCGTTAAAAAAATAATAATAAAAGTAAATAAATAAATGTAATAACGGTTTTTTTTTTTTATTGTAGTGTAAGATTCTTTTTTATTCTTGTGGTTTTTTTTTTTTATGAATGATTTAATTTTTTTTTCTTGCTTTTTTATGATTACGTAAATTAATTTATTATAAACAAGTTGGAAATGTCTTATTATTGTAATTTTTGACCTACTTATTGTTTTTTAGAGTAAACATAATTTTTGTAATTTTAAATACATATAAAAATAGTTCGAATTTCGTAATAAATTTTTTTTAAATATAATAAAAAAATTCAAAATATTTGGTTAATAAATAGTTTTAACTTCATTAAAATGTACTTCAATTTTTTTAAATAAATTTTAGCAGTTAAGATACTTGAAAAATCTGAATGAAATCTTATTATATCTCAAAAGAAAATAAAACTGATTGAAAAGTTATAAAAAACTAACCGAAAATTTCAGTATGGATCGAAAAGACAGATAATTCTGAAAAGTTTATGTAAGGGAATCAATCATTTACTACCAGAATTTTGTCTAGGCAAAGAATGAAGTGATAATTTACTAATACCTACACAATTTAGTAATCATTTTTTAATGTAAATCATATAACTATTAATATTTATAATTTCTTTTAATATAATCAAATTTACATTTTTTAGTTTGCATAAATAACATACATATAATTGGATTGCTTATATACACTCAGAAACTCATTTCATTTGCGAGAAAAATTAAATACAAAATTTTTCTCTTATTTGCAACCTTATCATGCATTATGAATAGAATTCAGGTTTGCACAAATTCAAATACGAATCATTTAAAATATTTTCCTTGCATTATAAAATTTGCGCAATACATCTTTGAACAAAAATTAAAAATAATTTTTAATCTTTTTAGAAAACAATATTCCAAGTATAATTTTTTTTATTACATTTTTTGTGACTTTTTATTATAAGCTAAACACAATACCAACACACATTTTTAACCCTAAAATATCTCAAAGCCAAATCGCACAAGTACACAATTAAATTAATTAAAAATTCAGCTCGAATATTACATAAAAATAAAATAATCTTTTTTATACTCCTAATAAATAAATTTATATCTTATTTTCTATAATTGCAGTATAAGCAAATAAAAAAATTTTAATTAAATAAAAAAAACAACTACAACAATGCATTAAATAGATAAAAAAAATAATTACACAGTTACATCCACAGGATAAATAATTCTTATCAAAAATATTTTTTTTTCTTTAATTACCTTAAAAAAAAAGAAACGAAGGAGACAGAAAAAAAAAATTATTATCTTTTAGATAATATAGAAACATTGAACTTGTTATTTATTATTTATAAACACAAGTGAAGTCTAAAGTATCCTGTTTTTAATTATGTATTTAATTAAATATTTTTTTTTATGCAATAAAATAATTAATAAAAATATTTTATACAACTTTATTATTTTATGGTTTATTTAGCTTTAAGAAATTTTTTTTTATTAAAATAGGCTCTCTCTGTGTGTCTGATATAATATTTTAGCCTTAAGCTTTTATTTTATAATTTAATGTGATAAAACTAGTTTTATGTACATAGTTTAATGCTTTAATGAACTTTGTTAAATATTATATGACAATCAAATAATTCATTTACCTTTTTTTATTATAATAAATTTAAGTGAAAATTTGTTGCATAATTTTTTTTAGTTGCTTTTATTGTTTAAAAAATTTTAAATTGTTATAATATGTAATTTTTAATAATTTTTTATTTTTCATTTTTGAAATTTTTTTAATTTAGTTCATGTAAA
Source organism: Anagrus nilaparvatae (assembly GCA_022575985.1). NCBI lineage: Eukaryota > Metazoa > Arthropoda > Insecta > Hymenoptera > Mymaridae > Anagrus > Anagrus nilaparvatae. The sequence continues at coordinate 9,947,094 of JAKSXM010000165.1, forward strand.
AAATTGTTATTTTTGTTATTCTATTAAAGAATTGAAAAAAAATTTTAAAGAAATAGCACAAAAATGCCAAAAGTTAACTATATGGGTTAAAATATGAAAATTTTAGATTTTCAACAAAAAAAAAAACTTGAGGGAACAGTAATGAAAACTGGATTAAATCGATTGGTTTGACTATATTTCAACTAAATTATCGATTTTCTGATCCCTGGGAGGGTTAAGTTGTATATAGAATATTAGTTAGATATAGGAGAAGGATAAAAAGCAGAACGAGGTTTGAAAATTTATTAATCACTCCTCAGTTTCAGAGCCATATAAAGTAATATACATAAAAAATTACTGATTCCTCATATTCATATCATAGTTTAACGAAAATGGGTAAGAATTTATAAAGCCTAATATGAAATATCCGCATAAAACGATACAATAATAGTAGATACAACCTCGGATACAACTACATCTAAAAGTGTCAATATTAAAATTTTTTTTACAAAAAAGGAAACGAAACTTACGAAACATATATATATATACACTGTAAAAAGTAACTTTCTTATATTAACAAAAAAATTAGAACATTTTCGAAAAATTGGTAAATTGTCGAAAAAATTTGTAAATATTCGAAAGAAATCGTAAATTTACTAAATTTAGTATATTAACAAAAAATTCAAGTATGCTCGATTTTTTTTTTGTAAATTCGCAAGAAAAATTGATTACAATTTTTTTTCGAAAATTTACAAAAAATAGTTGTAAATTTCCGAAAAATAGTTGTGAATTTACAACTTTTTTCGTAAATTCACAAAAAAATATCGAGAATTCTCGAATTTTCCGATAATATACTAAATTTAGTAAATTTTCGATTTTTATCGAATATTTACAAAAATTTTTGAAAATTCACTAATTTTTCGAAAAAATTCTATTTTTTTTTGTAAATCTAAGAGAGTTACTTTTTACAGTGTATATAGATTTGTATATATACAAATATAAAAATATGGCATTAAATTTTTCTCGCAAATGAAATGAATTCCAAAGTATATATATATATGAAATTCGATTATAGCATAATTTAGAATAAAAAATTATAAATAATAATAAATAAATTAAAGTTAACGAATGTAATGAAAATTTTTCTTAACTAGAAATATCAAACCTAAAACCTACAAATGACTAAATTTGGGCCAAAGCAACAATTCGAAGTTTTAATGAAATTCTTGTGAAAGGATGACAAAAGAACTTTTTTTAAAATATTGTTATTTGGAAACACTCTAGGTGGTTCTAATTTCACTTTGATTAAAAAAACTGAAAAATTTTGCATTTCAATTTATATAAATCTCTTGAGTCTAGACCAGGATGTATAAAGTTAGAGGTGACGTTTCTTCTGTATGAACGTTATGTATAAGCTTGTGACCGAATGTCAATGTTTCCTCATATTTTCACAAGGCGGCGCAATTCCTAATTTTCTGTCTGTGTAAAAATTTCGTGTGTGTATTAGTCAATAATAAAATAATATTATTCACAGGATGTATTAAATATATTATAAAATTATAAACGCATAAAATTTTTTTTCTATTTTGTAAATATTTCTTTAACAAATAATATTTTTCATTTTTTAAATATTGTATCAATAAAAATAATGATTTATTTTTTTGTTTTTAAAAATCAAATAAAATAATAAAAAAATGAGCAAAGTAATATTTGGTAATATGTGCATCAGTGCCTGATTGTATGTACAGCAAAAAAAATTATAAAAAATATACTTTTAGTGTTTTTTTTAAGGTTTTATTTTCATTCATAAATAGATGTTTTTTAATTTTTCAAATTGAGCAATTAATAAAGTCAGCGAAACGAAAAATTTAAAAAAATGGCCAAATTTGTTAAATAATTTAAATTTGAGGTAATTTGGACCTTCAGAAAACCGAAAAAAATCGTGAACAAGAAATCGGTGATAGGTGCCAAAAAGATTTTTTCACTTTTATGTCAAAAACCGTGTTTTTCGTATCTGAGCTACCCCAAATTTTCAAAATAACTTTTTAGGTAAATAAAATTTTAAAAAATAGATTAAAAAATCTGATTGCCAGAAAAAAACCACTCCAGAAGAAAAAAAAACTTATCTTTTTACGATGAAATTTAGCCAAGTTATCGTCAATTTAAGATTTTGCTCAAATTCGTCTTAAAGGAGATTGAAATTTTATTGAAAAAAGCCTGTTTCTGAACCTTAAACATGCATTATTCACTTGATTTTCATCGTAAAATAATAATTTTTTTTTTTAAATCGATGTATTTTTCCTGGCAATTCATTTCTTTAAGAAAAAAATCATTTTTATTGGCCAAATTTCAATTTTTAGATCAAAAACTGTGTTAAATAAATCTTACTACTTACAGTTTTCAAAGGCTTTCGACCTAAAAATTGAAATTTGGTCAATAAAAATGATTTTTTTTCTTAAAGAAATAAATTGCCAGGGAAAAATTCATCGATTAAAAAAAAAAAATTATTATTTTACGATGAAAATCAAGTGAGTAATGCATATTTAAAGTTCAGAAACAGGCTTTTTTCAATAATATTTCAATCTTTTTTAAGACGAATTTGAGCAAAATCTTAATTTGACGATAACTTGGCTAAATTTCATCGTAAAAAGATAAGTTTTTTTTTTCTGGAGTGGTTTTTCCCTAGCAATCAGATTTTTTTATCTATTTTTTAAAATTTTATTTACCTAAAAAGTTATTTTGAAAATTTGGGGTAGCTCAGACACGAAAAACACGGTTTCTGACATAAAAGTGAAAAAATCTTTTTGGTACCTATATCACCGATTTCTTGTTCACGATTTTTTTCAGTTTTCTGAAGGTTCAAACTACCTGAAAAAACGGGTCATATCGATGTCCCTTCAAATTTTTTTTTTTCAGTTTTTTGTCCATGTTAAGTAGTAAAAAAAAATAATGCCTCATATAAATAGATGTATTCACATTTTTTAAATTGTGCAATTAATAAAGATATAACATTTAAAACAATTCTTTTTATTATTATTAACATTCCAAAAAATTTTCACATATATTTATATTACTCGGAGATATTGCTTATTATGCTCACTAGCGCTAATCTTTTACATGTAAAATATATATATTTCAAGTGTCTTAAAGTATCTTATTAGATCTCGCGCCGCCTATGAATACCGAGAGGAAACATTGGCAAACGATCACAGAAAAAAGCCGAAGTGAAATCACCTCTAACTTTATACATCCTGGTCTAGACTAACAATTTATTAAAGATTTCTCATTTTCTCTTTCAAGACCAACAAATTCACATTTTCATTCATATAAACACAAAGCCAAAAGTTGATAAGTATTTTAGTATTTCTTATCCTTTTTTTTTTTAACTTTCTTAAAAAAAAAAAAATAAGTTAAAGTTTTATAAAGATCAAATTTCTTTATGAATTACTCAGACTTTTTTTATAATACAAAAATATATCAAGTTAAAATTCTAAAGATTTTTTTAAAAGTTTCATCAGCAAATAAAAAGAAGTAAAAAAAAGAGTTTTGAATGTTACGAACAGTCACTATGGGGCTCGTCATTCAATTAATGACTTTTTTTTTATAATATAATATATAAACCACTTATATAATTTTTATATATATGAACGTGACGTAAAGTTTTTCACGTAGTATAATAAAACACATTTTTATTTCAAAAAAAAGTGAGAAAATGTAATTAAAAAAATGAGAGAAAATTTGCTATTGAGTTAAATAGTATCAAGAGTACTATTTATGGGATTTTTACACTTATTACACATTTTTTTTTCAAAAAAAAAACTGCATGTACTTGCACTTATTTATGTCTTGCACTAATGATTTTTTACTATAAAAATGTCTTCTCTAGAGTATGTAAAAAGAAAATTGTAATTTTTTTTATAAAAAAAATTGAGTTTAATTATGGCTAGAGAGAAGAAAATCTGATGATGGTTTTATATTGTATTATAAGGAAAAAAAAAGTGTTAACGAATCGAGGGACTTGTCGAGTGTCTCTGATCTCATAGATTATCCTGAGAGGATTTTTTAGATTTTTTTTACTTTAAGATTGTAAAATGTGACTTGATATCTATAAAAAAGAATCAAGTTTTTTTTTTTTGGACGTGTCAAATAAGAAAAGAGTTTTATATTAGAGATTTTCAAAAAAAATAAGTTCAAATTATTGTTAAAGTATTTCAAAAGTTATTACATTTTCTGTTATTATTATATAAAAATTTTTGTAACTTTTTTTTTTAAGGACTTATATAGAAAAGTATGATAAGCAAAATAACTTAAATGTCAAAGAATGTTTAAAGAAAAAAAAATATGAAATTGATTAAAAATAAGTTTTTTCATACTTTATGACATTTTAATGAAAGAAATTTTTTTTTTTAATGAAAAAAATGTCATTTTTTTATACTAAATTTATTTTGTATTAATTAATTAATTTTAAAATAAAAAAATTGCTTTTTATTTTATAAAAATTTATTTTATTTTTATTTAGCAAAGAGAAGTAATTACGAGTTCTTTTTTGTTTAAAAATAAAAGTTTCTTTTATTTAAAAATAAAAATTACATTTTATATATTTTTAATTAAAAGAATAATAATTTTTGTTATTACTAACAATAAAGTAACAATAAAGTTTTATAAAATGCAATTATTGTGTTTTTTTTATTTAGTAAAAATAAGGAAATAAATAACAAATTTTTTTCGATATAAAAAGTAAACATAGACAAATGAAATGGATTTAATATTAGCACCATTTTTTGGCCACTATATTGTAAAAATATTTTTTTTTTAATTTGAGGAGCATGTAATAAGTGGCTGGGAAATAACAAATTTGAAAATATTGCCTGCGGAGACCAGATTCATGAAATGATCACTACCTGCTAAGTTGACCCCTGAAAACTTATGTCTAGATTTTTAAAGGAGGGGGGTGCTAACATCAAAAATATAATCTTTTAGCAAGTTTATTAGAACTGAATCTGCCCGGGTTATACCTGACAAACTTTTTCAAATTCTCAATATCTCTAGTTATTATTTGACGAAATCTCTGGAAAACAAGAAGGTAACTATTAAAATGATCCGCTGAAGCCATTTTTAAAATCATGTTTTTGAAATAAATCTAAAAAATTGGAATAATACTCCAGTCAAAACGCGGTTTAGGGTGTATTTTCGAGTGCCGGCATGAGATTTGCTCTACTATATGTTTTTTGGGTCGCTGATCACGAAAATTGGGATCTTTTCCGGGAGATATTTGCGGAACACCCTTAAATTTGCAAAAACTACCCCCAAAAAAGGGTTTTTTTGATATATTAGCAAACTGAGTTTTTAGATTTAGCCAAGAATTGGCCTAGGAGAGGTTTTTTGGGTCGCTAAACAAGAATTTGAGGTAATTTTTTATAAATAATCAATATTTCACCCTTAAATTAGCAAAAACTACCCCTAAAAGGGGGTGTTTTTTCTATTTACGGACTTTGAGCGACCAGATTACGTCCATGCGGGTTTTTTGGGTCGCTGATCAAGAATTTGAGGGAATTTTCGATGAATAATTAATATTTCACCCTTAAATTAAAAAAAACAACCCCTAAAATGGGTGTTTTTGCTATTTCTGCACTTTGAGCGACCAAATTAAGTCCTTGTTTTTGCTAATTTAAGGGTGAAATATTAATTATTTATCAAAAATTCCCCCAAATTCTTGATCAGCGACCCAAAAAACCCGCATGGACGTAATCTGGTCGCTCAAAGTCCGTAAATAGAACAAACACCCCCTTTTAGGGGTAGTTTTTGCTAATTTAAGGGTGAAATATTGATTATTTATAAAAAATTACCTCAAATTCTTGTTCAGCGACCCAAATAACTCTCTTAGGCCAATTCTTGGCTAAATCTAGAAACTCAGTTTTCTAATATATTAAAAAAACCCCTTTTTGGGGGTAGTTTTTGCAAATTTAAGGGTGTTCCGCAAATATCTCCCGGAAAAGACCCCGATTTTCGTGATCAGCGACCCAAAAAACATATAGTAGAGCAAATCTCATGCCGGCACTCGAAAATACACCCCCCCTCCGCGTTTTGACTGGAGTATAACCAGTGGAATAACCTTTTGCGGCTTTTGTAGATGGAGCCTAAGGCTGATTCTACAAAGGCCATGGTTTGGGGTCGCAATCGCAAGCGTGAGAGGCATGCAATGCGCAGAAACCAATTTTGTCTTCTGTTGCGACCCCCTTTTACGGCTTCTGTAGATGGAGTTCTACAAAAGCTGCAAAAGTGGGCCGCAAGCGTGAGCGCAACGCAATGCGCAGAAATCAATTTCGTCTCCTGCGCAACTCAAAATACACAACCTCTTCTTCTGCGCATTGCGCCGCAATTGCGCTTGCGGTTGCGCCCCCTTTTGCGGCCTTTGTAGATGGAGCCTAAGGCGGGTTCTACAAACGCCGTAAATGAGGGTCGCAACCGCAAGCGCAACTGCACCGGAATGCGCAGAACACGATTTTTGTCTGTGGGCATGCGTGTTCTGTTGTGCGCATTGCGTTGCAGCTGCGATTTTGCTTTTACGGAGGTCTGTAAAAGCACCCTGATTTTTTAAAACTGAAATTGTAGTAACGTGCAGTGATTTTTATAAATGTTATTGAGTGAGTCAAAAGTTGTATTTATCGATTCCCAAAAAAAATTATCAAAAGATATGTAAAAGTATCCCTTCCAACATTAAGTTCTCCATTTCCAGATTCTAATATAATACTTTTAAGCATAAATTAACTATAAATAATTCATCAATATTTTTACTTTACCGAAATTCTTTCATATTTTGTATATAAAAAATATATATTCTTTTATTAATTTATTAGTCATTTTTTTAAAAATATATTAAGAAATAATTATAGTCAAATTCTTTTAATTTATATAAAATAAATTAGTCAAGTCATTCTATTTTTTTTTAATTATCTCATGGCTTTGTATTTTTTTTTATGGTCGAAATTGGTATTATTTGTTCATTCGGGACTAATTTTTTTCGTAAAACGATGTCTCCTTCCAACAAATTTAAAAATTTCAATCTTGTCCTTAAGTTGGGTATCAAATATGGATGAAATACGATAATTTTTTGAAAATTTTATCGCCGATACGTTATCGATACGATAAATAAATAAAAATTACAATACGATATCGATAAATGGTTTCAGTAATTTTTATTATTAAAACCATTCAAGACAACCTAAAAAGGTTTCAGGCTTGTTAATGAATAAAATATCGTTTATATTTGTAATTAATATTTATAAATTATCCAACTTTGATACAAATAAAATAAAGATTTAATATAGAAAATTTAAGGAAAAAAAATAACAAATTCTGTAAAATAAATATGATTTAAAAATGATTTTATTATTTTAGTTTTTTTCTTGAACATTAATTTTTATGATACTTAATGTTGATAAATACATTTTTATTGTTAGTGGTTAAATGGTTTAAGTGGCTTGTTTGAATTACTAAATTACTGCACCATTCTAAATTTTCTGGCAAAGTACAAATTGCAGGTATAATATCACTTGTTTCTTTAAATTTATTATTTGACAAATTCAAAGTTTTAATTTTATTTCGAGTTGACCAATCTGGTAAAATTTGGAATTCATTGTAACTTAAATCTAATTCTTGTAAATTTGGAAAATTTTCTAAAAATTTAGGATTTATACTTTTCAATTTATTTCTACTCAGACTTAATTTTTTAAGCTTCCCCAATGAATTATCAAACTTTCCTTGATTTATTAAATTTTCTACGTTTTTAACTGCATTCATGTATAATTCAAGAAGATTTTGCAATGATGACAGATTTGGAATCTCATTCATAGAAGAAGCATCACTGATATCTAAAAATTCTAACGCTGACATGTCAGCAAAAATTTCCTTTGGAACTTCATTCAATACATTTCCAGATAAATTTAAGTTTATTAAATTTTTGAAACCTTTAAATGCATCGTCATTAATAGTAAATATGTAACAATTTGATAATGATAAAGTTCTTAAATTAGTATGGTATTGGAAATCATCTCTGGTTATCCTTGGAATGTGATTAAAGTTTAGTATTAAAGTATCAAGTCTTTGAAAAACTTTTGAATTCATATTTAACCCATAACCTCGATTATTTTCTATAACCAAATGTTTTACTGTATTTGGTAAAATATTCATAGTTTCAATAAGTTTATTTAAATTAAAATGATTTTCTGATAAATCAATTTTATATAATTTTGGAAAATAGTCAGAAAAGTTATCGGGTAAACTATGAATACGCGTATTTCTTAAAGACAGTTCTTCTAAATTTTCATATTTAAATCTTACATCCAGTTTGTAATAGTACTCATAACTTCCAAAATTGCTACTTAAATTTAACGAACGGAGTTTATCATGACTTCCGAAACTAAATTTATTTGCTTCATTAAGGTTGTTATTTGATAAATCTAAATGCTCTAAATTTATTAGGTTATTAAAAATACCCTCGTCAAATATTTCAATTTTATTATTTGACAAATCTAATGATCTAAAGATTTTGGAATTAATCCTGCGTTCCATTCTGTCAAACCCTCGATTTGATAAATCTGCATGAAATTGATTTTTATGACTAACATCAAAGCAATACTTATCCCATTCAGGCCCAATTAATTGTGGTAGGTAGCAAAAACAGTTTACAATTAATTGTAAAAAATAGAAAGTCATTAAGAAATTCATTTTGTATTTTTTTGCGCCTATTAAACACAAATTATTAAATTAACAATTAGCTTTTATTATTTAAAAAAATACAATTTACTTACTCTTCTGTTAAAAAAAAGTTTACTAATAAAAATAATTTTTTTAGAAATAAACTTTTTAACAAATTTTTGTTCAGCTTTGTGTGTTACTTTTTTGAAAACTGAAAAGTTAGTAACGTGTGGTAGTCTTTATATATGTTATTGGGTACGTCAAAAGTTGTATTTATCGATTCCCAAGAAAAATTATCAAAAGATAAGTGCCCCTTCCAATATTAATTAGAGAACTTAATATTTTAGTCATAAATTAACTATATATATAATTCATCAAAATATTTACTTTATCGAAATTTTTATATTTTAAATATTAAAAAATTTTTAAAAATTTTTTAAGGACTAGCCTGAGCTAGAAGTTATTGATAAAAAATACTTTATTTCACTTTTCCCTGAACATTTTTACCGATTCTAGGTTCATCGACCTCATCAGAAGCAAGAAACATAGTACGTCTAAACACATAGAATTTTAACTTTACATTTTTGACTTGTAGGTTCGGAGATATCAACAGTCAAAGTTGACGTTTTTTAAAAACAACATAGAACCCATAAAATTTTTCGAGGAATCCGAATGGGCTTGTTTTCTTCGTTTTAATAAGTAACAACTTTTAAGGCATAGGAATTTAAACAAATTTACCGATAACCTATTTTCATTTCGATCTTTTGGTTTTTAAATTTCAATCTGCCGCCGCCGGTCAGCGTTTAGAATGTGCATAGCACTTTAGATGTAAAGAGTTGGAAAGGATAATGAGAAAAAAAACTAGAACCTTTTCCTGTCATTTTGAAACAATCAAATAAGTTTCCTTCATTTCTGGACAGAAGGGAGGGGGTGACTGGTTTGAAAAAGAATCGCCCAGATGCATGCATAACATGTATGAAATATATCGTATGGCACTTTCAAAGAACCGCTAAAACTATCTGGCGATCGCATTTCTATTATCTGCAGACCAAAATAACCTATCCCAAAAAAAAATTGACAAAATGATATAAGTTGGCTTTAATTTTTAAAATGTTTACACTTTGCTAATGTCAAATACACCGAGTTACCACAGTCAGATTTAAAAAATTTTATTAACCTTCAGTTAACTAAACTAAAAAGTTTAAAAATTTGACCATTTACCAAAAACACATTTGGGATTTTGATATAATTATGTATACAAATTGGATTAATTTGTTTAACAAAATTTTTGATAAAATTTGAATAAAATGTTATCCAGGCCTTTTATAGTTCGTCAATATTTTATTATTTTATTTTTTGTATTAATTTATTATTCATTTTTTAAAAAATATATTGAGAAATAATTATAATAAAATTCTTTTCATATAATTTAAATTAGTCAAGTCATTCTATTTTTTTTTCTAATTATCTCATGACCTTGTTTTTTTATCTTATTTTTTTCACTATTTTTGGAAAATAATATCTCTTTTGTCGAACATTGTTTATATAATTTTTATATTTTATGACAAAAGCAAAAAAGAGTTATAAAAATTGTGGTTAAACTGTGAATTTAAAATTTTATGGTTAACGCTAAAACTTTTTGATATATCAAGCTTATAATTTTGGAAAGTGAAAGTAAAAATCATTGGCTAATTGTAAAATTTGGTTATTAGGATGGTTATTTCTTAAATATAATTGTTCTAAATTTTTATACTTAGATGCTACATTCAAATTCAGAAATTGTTTCCAATCTCCAAAATTACTATTTTGATTTATTGAACGAAATTTATCGTGACTTCCATATCTAAATGCTCTAAATTTTTCATATTATTAAAAATACCCTCAAAAAATTTTTCAATTTTATTTTTAGACAAATTTAACAATTTAATAACGCTTTCAGATAAAATATTAAATCCTAAACTGTCAAGTGATTCAAGTTTAATATTTGGTAAATCTACATAACTTATATTTTCCAATTGAATCTCTCACGTAAAAAGATTAAGCTTAATTTTGGGTAAGCTTACTGAAGTAAGCTTACTGGATTAAGCTTACTGAAGTATGCTTAGGGACTAACCTAAAAAGGCTTAATTTTTAAAATTAAGCTTACGGACTAACCTAAAAAGACTTCATTTTTAAAATTAAGCTTTTTTAGGTTAGTCCGTAAGCTTACCCAAAATTAAGCTTAATCCTTTTACGTGGGGTGTTTCCTATGGAGTGGTACGTAACAAAAACAATTCCCAATTAATTGTAAAAAATAGAAACTTTTGGAAAAATTATTTTTTTTCCGGTTCAAAAAAATAAATTACTTAATTTACAATTATTTCTTATTTTTTGAAAAAAATAAAATAATTGTCAAAATTTCTTCAAAGCACAGTGCTATTTACAATTTAAAATTTTTTCATAATAAATTTTAAAAATATGTGTCTTTCTATGTTAATCTTTTAAAAACTGAAACGTTAAGAAAATCAGTTAGAATTTTTATTAACTCAGTGAGTGGAAAACCCCAAACGAAGTTCATAAATTTGGCAAACCAAAAAGAATTAATACAGTAATACTCTTATTAAATTCCTTGTAACAAAAATCAAATAATTACTAACTCCTAACCCAATTTCAAATATTAATAGAAAATACTACTCAATTTTAAGCTACAGAATCCATGAAACCATTAAATAGGTTACTTTCAATAAGATAAATAAAATCCTTGAAACACACTTAAAATACCTTTGAACAAAAAAAATTTGCATCAATGAATAAAAATAACAACAAAATCATAAAAAAAAAATTATATTTATACTTATTTCAAAAAATACTGATACACATAAACAAGAAAAAAAATATATATATGATAAGAAGTGTCAGCAAGTTTTCTACTATTTTATCGCATGGAAGGACTTTGTGTTCCTTTTTATTTCGTCATATTTTTCTTTACACACACACACAGACACATTTACAATAAAAAAAAGTTTACAATTTTTTTTCAAGTTTCTTTTTCTTAACATATCACATACACAAAATATATTTTATCCAATTTTTTTTTTCTTTATAGTTTAAGTGCAAAAAAACTAAAAAAAAGTTGTATTCGTATCTAACAAAATAAGAATTTGACACCGATAAATAAAAATTCTCAAAACTTTTTTTTAAAAAATATTGTTGTAATATAAAATGCATAAATATGTTGTATATAAAACTTAACTTTATTTTTTTTCATCTATTTTTAAGTAGATTCATGTACATTTTTTTTTATTGTGTAATAAAAAAAAAAAAAAGTTTTTTTTTTTAATCTTTTGATTAAACAATTAAATTAAATTTATTATACTTAATATTTACATACTATAAACTTTTGAGATTTCATGTTGTAATTCATTAGTGTATATAAATTTAATTAAGTATAAATGTATAGGTATAATTACACAAGTTTATAATTTATTATCTTAAATAAATATATTTATAATAATTATATTATCTGATTTATATTACTTCAATCACTTGCTAATGAATGTGAGAATTATAAATTAATAGCACTTAGTTTATTATTGAGGTTCTCAGAAATGAAGGATGAGGTACTTGGAAAAATGTAGGTCAAGTTGTAAGCTGTAATATTAGTAACGTTATGCTTATTGAAAGAAAAAAATTGTTAATTTAAATTTTCGTGAATATTATTGTTAGCATTATTAAATTAAGTCGAACTGAACCTAATAGTTGGGTACTAAAATCGGTTTTAAAATATTCTTCCAAAAAATACTACTAAATAGGCCTCTGTGTCATTTTTAAGCTCCATTCTCGATTTTTAGCAGCAATTTTTGTTTTTTAGACATTTAAAAAAAAATATTGTTATTTATTCTTATTTTTTCTCATAAACGCTTATTTTTTAATAACGATTTGTTTCCTTTCGGGAGCCTGTAGGAAATGTCCCGTAAAATAATGCTGGGGGAAAAATTATATTTGAACTGCGCACGCGTGAGAAATCAGCATTATACTTTTTGTTTTTAAATCCTGATCTTTCGAAAGTAGGTAGCAGAGACTATTTCTGTATGTATTGTATATGGAAAATCTTCTATTAGGGCCTTAATTACTTCTGAAACTTAATTAATTATGCCAAAAGGTTATTGAATTTCGCTAGCTCTAGATGCAAAAATAACGATTTTAAATTTTTGTTTTTTTTTTAATTTCAAATTTCTTACTGAGTAACGTGACTAATAAAAAATCTGACAAAGTTTTTGGATTTCGCAGGAAAGTGAGACCAAAATCCGTCACTCTATTTCAACCTCGTTAGTTTTTTGCAAAAGGAAACTTTGAAACTTTAGTTTGAAACTTTCGTTTGAAATAAGAATGTTAAGAAAAGCCTTCATTTATATACCGCGAAAATTATTTTTCTGTACTGCGGCCCGAAAGTACGTATTTCCGCTGCGCGTCCGGCAAAGACGTATTTTCTCGCCACAGTCGCAGAAAAATTTTGTACAATCCTCGGCCATAAATGTGACCCAAATCGCAGTTTACCATCCTCGGCTTCGCCTCGGAAGGTAATTTACGTGCGATTTGGGCCATTCTTTATTTTTCTGGCCTAGCACTGTAATATACTATTCACGGTTAACAGTAAAAAAAGATTATTAAGGTTTGCAGTTTTTGCTGAGTTAAGAATGTTCCATTATTTTCTGGCTACTTAGAATCCCAAATTCGAATTTAACGACACAAAACCTACAGTATAGATCTTTCTTAAGACCGTTTGTCGATTTCTGTCTTTTCACACCTTTTCGCTTTTATTAATGGAATATAAGATTTAATTTAAAAATCAAATGGATCAAAATGTATTAGAGGCGGGTAAAATTAAAATATTAACATATTATGCGAAATCCAAACTTATTGGTTTTTCCATAATCCCAGACTATTATTTTCTTCATTTCAGTTACTTTAAGTGAGTATTATTCAAATTATTACTCATCATACGCATGATAACCCTGCCCGATAGAATTTCCTCTTATCTCTTTAACATAAATAAATAATTACAACTTGCTTACGAGGAAAAATTCGTGAAACGGTCACCACCTTCCAGATCGACCCCTCAAAACTTATTCGCAGGTTTACAGGGAAGGGGGGGGGTTCTTATACCCAATAAAACTTTTTCGATATATATTTTAATTTACCTAGTAATTTTTTGAAAGAATCTCTAGAACACATGCTTATATTTTATAAGCTTTAAAAATATTTTTCTACCATAGAGTAAAATTTCTAGCTAAAGTCATTTCTGCATGACGTTAAATTTTCGGAAAATCCCCAAGAAATTTGAGAAAAATAAGTGAAAAACAAAATATTAAAAAAAGTACCTTTCGCAATGATTCTGCATTTCAAAGCATATAAATGGATGTCAGAAATCGAGTTTTGGACTTAGGAAGCTAAGAAGTAATAGGGGAGCTTAATTCGAGGCTTAAATTTAGTTTAGAAAATAATATTTTCAACCAATTTCTGCACTCCTCAGTACAACTTGGGCCTAGATGGCATGGATTCCCTCATATTTGTTTTAAAAATCTCAGACTTTTGTGCATTGAGATGACTTTAGCATTGAGAATCACTCAAATAAATTTACATACCACTGATAATTTTTTATCTTGCGATAACCCTTCTTGGTCAAGTTCACTTTCTTCAAAATAATATATAAAGAGATTCATTTAATTTACATTTCATTTTGTATAAAAATAATACAGTGGAATAATACTTTAAAATTTGTTTTAATAATACATAAAACATAATTATTAATGATAAAAGTTATTTTTACTAAAATTCATTTTTCTAAAATTCATTTAACTAAAGGGTTTCAAAAAATTAAAGTAAGTAACAATTTAAATTTCTAATAGAGTGAAAAGCGGCTGATTCTATGTGAAACGTACGTTGACCTCCAGATGGGGTCTTCCGATTGGACTGTAACTTTGCACAAGTGATTATATATATAAAATGTACTCACTCCCCAAATTTTACGCCGTAAAATCGTTTCTAGCCGTCTCTGTGAATTTTTGAAAATTGAGACCGATTTCAAAGCTCTCAGCCACAAACCTTTGCTTCATTATATAAAAGCATGAAGAAATGTTAAAAATATTATTAGAAAAACCATTTTGATTGGAAATTTCCCTGGCTATCCGAATTTCTAAACCGTTTTTTAAATTTTTCACGTTGAAACCCGGAAAATTGGAAAATGTGAGCCTTACCGGCTGTAGCTCATAACTCAAAACCCGTCACTTCAAATAACTTCAAACTGGGAGTAGAGACAGGGTATTCCATATACTTTTACCTGGTATTAATATGGGTATGGGTATTTTCACATACGGAAAAGTTATAACGATAATTAGTGAAATTTTCCGATTTTGAAAATGAAAATTTAGCGAAAAAAGCTATATTTATATGCAAATTTAGGCAGAACCGATTTCATATGTAAAATTTATCATAAAATAAACTTTTTTTTAATGCCTGTAAACCTTTTCTATTGAAATATATAGTTAATTCTACGAAATTAGACAAAAAGTCTTTATAAAAAACTATTCAAGTAATTCTTAGTGAAAATGACCTAATAGGAAAACGAGTGTCTGGAATTTTGAAAATCAAATTTGGCTGGATTTAGTATTTTAAAATATGACAGCTTACCAATTTTTATGGTTCTGGATTAAAAACTTTTGAAATAGCAGCTGTTTTATGAATTAAAAATATTTTCAAATTTTTAAAGAAAATCTGAGTAAATTTTCTATTTTAATCTTTTTACTCTGAATAGAGCTCAAAAACTATTTTCAACCATAAGAAATAGCTGAAACTTCTTACTGAGAGTCATTTCCGCTGTCAGTTTTTGGAAAAACATCGAGAAAGCTGAATAAAACTCAAATTCTAAAGAAAAAATTTGACGCAAAAATTTTTTTTAAAGTGGATTTTTAATTATAATATTTTATAATTATTTGTTTTTTAACTTTTTCAAAACTAAAAAGGTCCAATACCCAGAAATAGAAATTTTAAAAAAGAATTAAAATTTTCTTTTAGAAAAACAGTAATTTTAAGTGCAACAAAAAAGAAAAGAATTTCCCAGTGTTTGAAAAATCCACATTAAAAAAAAAAATTTCTTTAGAATTTTAGTTTTATTCAGCTTTCTTTTCCAAAAACTGACAGCCGAAATGACTCTCAGTAAGAAGTTTCAGCTATTTCCTATGGTTGAAAACAGTTTTTGAGCTCTATTCAGAGTAAAAAGATTAAAATAGAAAAGTTACTCAGATATTCTTTAAAAATTTGAAAATATTTTTAATTCATAAAACAGTTGCTATTTCAAGTTTTTAATCCAGAACCATAAAAATTGGTAAGCTGTCATATTTTAACATACTGAATCTAGCCAAATTTGATTTTTCAAAATTCTAGACATTCTTTTTTCCTACTAGGTCATTTTCACTAAGAATTACATGAATAGTTTCTTATAAAAAGTCTAATTTCGTAGAATTGACTATATATATCAATAGAAAAGATTTAAAGGCATTAAAAAAAAATTTATTGTATGATAAATTTTATATATGAAATCGGTTCTGCCTAAATTTGCATATAAATATAGCTTTTTTCGCTAAATTTGCATTTTCAAAATCGGAAATTTTCACTAATTATCGTTATAACTTTTCCGTATGTGAAAATACCCATACCCATATTAATACCAGGTAAAAGTATATGGAATACCCTGTCTCTACTCCCAGTTTGAAGTTATTTGAAGTGACGGGTTTTGAGTTATGAGCTACAGCCGGTAAGGCTCACATTTTTCAATTTTCCGGGTTTCCACGTGAAAATTTAAAAAAACGGTTTAGAAATTCGGATAGCCAGAGAAATTTCCGATCGAAATGGTTTTTCTAATAATATTTTTAACATTTATTCATGCTTTTATATAATGAAGCAAAGGTTGGTGGCTGAGAGCTTTATAATCGGTCCCAATTTTCAAAAATTCACAGAGACGGCTAGAAACGATTTTACGACGTAAAATTTGGGAAGTGAGGACATTTTATATATATAATCACTTGTGCAAAGTTACAGTCCAATCGGAAGACCCCATCTGGAGGTCAACGTACGTTTCACATGGAATCAGCCAAACGTAAACATTTGCTTTTTTCAGGTAAAATGAATTTTCTTTCAAGTATATATTTTTTGCTATCGGTTGTAAACTGCCTGTCATTTGTAGCAAAAAATAGAGTAAATGAAGCAAATTTATTAAAGCAATATGATTTTCTAAATATTGAAGATAATGAAAAAAGTTTTTATAACAGTTATTTAGATTTATCAAATCTAGAACTTAGTAAACTTCCAAAGAAATTTACCAATACTGATGTAAAGTTTTTAAATTTATCGTACAATAATTTTAAGGAATTTAATGATGGTGTTTTTAGTGAAATGAAAAATTTAATACAATTGGATTTGTCACATAATTTAATGGATGTAAATAATTTTTTCAGTTTTGGAAAAATTGATAATATTCGTACACTAATATTCAATAGTAATTACGTAAACGGTGGTAGCTTTAAGTTAGAATATAATTATCCAAAATTAGAAGAACTTTATTTGCGAGATATTCACTTATTAGGTTTAGATTCTAATTTTTATTCACAATTCCCTAAATTATATAAAATTGATGTATCAGAAAATATAATTGAATTAACAAATTTCCACTCACTCATGCAAAACACAGTTAAATATTTGACTATTGAAAATAATAAGCATGGTATAAATACATCATCTATTGAATATGCAAAACTTGATGTCTTAATTGCCAACTCAAATAAAATTGGAGCAGTTTTAAAAAATTATCCATATTATTGTAAGTACTTCGACTGCCTTGATACAAAACATCTTACCAACTTGAAAATTTTATCAATATCAAATTGTTCTATATTTAAGATTACAGATGATGCATTTAAAGGTTTTAAAAATTTAACTAGTTTGATTATATCCAGAAATATTTTAACCACTGTTCCAAAGAAAATGTTTTCTGATATGTCAGCGTTAGAGATTTTGGATATTAGTGATACTTCAATGAATGAGATTCCAATAATTTCATCATTACAAAATCTTCGAGAATTATATATGAATACAGTTAAAAATTTAGCAATTTTAATTTATCAAGGAAAGTTTGATAAGCCATTAGAAAAAGTTGAAGTATTAACACTGAACAAAAATAATTTAGCAAGCATTAAGCCATCATTTTTAGAAAATTTTCCGAATTTGGAAGAACTGGGTTTAAGTGATAATAAACTAAAAATTTTACCAGGTTGGTCAACTCAAAGTAAACTCAAAAATTTGAATTTATCAAATAACGATTTTACTGATATCGAAAATATATCTTTGAATTTTGAATCATTAGAAAATTTAGAATTGAGTAATAATTTTATAAAAAGAATTAAAATAAGTCAGATAAAAAATTTACCTGATAATGTTGTTATAAATACACAGGGTAAGTGCGTTAATCCATTTTAACAAGAATTTAAATTTATTGTATACTGAAATATATAAAAAACGTACAAAACATGATTGAAAATATTATTTATTACAAATGAATAGAAAAATTCATAAAATTTATAAATAAAAATATGGGAAATAAAATTGAAAAATATTTGTATTAATTATTTCTTACTAGTTCCTTTCCCAAACTATACTAAATACTATTGACTAAGAATATTTCAAAAAAATTAAAAGTGAAGAAATTTGTAAGAATAAATTTCTAAATTTAAAGTTAAAAATTTTACATTTATTTATATTTATTTACTCTGCAATAAAATCAAAACAAAATAAAAAAAATAAGGTTTTGTTCTACAAAACTTAAATTTTTTCTTAAACTGGAAGTGAAAATTTACGCAAACTTTTTATCTGTAAAAAAGATCGAAATTACATTAGAATTAAAATTTTTAAAACTATACCTCAGACGTCATTATTATCTTTAGTTTTGGTGAGTATGTTATTTTCTTACAATGTTTCTTTATCTTTTGATAACCTCTCGTGGGTCATATATTTATACTTCTTTCATTTGATTTAATAATAAGTAAATGAATAAAATGATGTCATTAAAATTTCGTATATTAAAAGTGTAGAAGATACACGAATTAAATATCTCACAATTTTATGTAAATATAGAATACCAGTGCTTATAATTAAAAGTTTTTTTTAAAATTTTTTAAAAAAATAGAACAAAAAATTAATTTTTCTAACTTATTGTAAGAAAAATTTATATTAAAAAATAAGATAAAAAAGTTACTGAATAAAATCATAATTTTTTAGGTATATTTTTATAAATTCAATAAATAAAAATCTAAAACATACAAATCTCTAGGAACATGTACTATTTTAAATTCATTTTCAATAGCTTATTACTAACAAATGAAGTATTTAAATTGTGATAACGGATATTTGGATTTATCGAATTTGAGAAACGATAAATTACCTAAAAATTTTTCATCAGTTTCTTGCATTAGATCATTAAATTTGTCTCATAATAAATTTAAAAAATTTGACAATGGTGCTTTTAGTCAGATGAAGAATTTAGAACATTTGGATTTAGATAATTTTCTGAATGAAGATAATAAATTTAGTTTTGGAAATGTTGATAATGTTCGTTCAATAAATCTAAATGATAATTATCTGGAACCCGCTTATTATCCTTTGAATGCAAATTATAATTATCTAAATTTAGAAGAACTATTTTTAAGAAATGGACGTATTAGTACATTCTCAGATAATTATAATGAAAATTTTCCAAAATTATATAAAATTGATTTGTCAGAAAATGGATTACAACCAGAATATTTCTCATCACTTATGCAAAATTTGTCAAGTACTGTTAAACATTTAATCATTGAAAATAATCATTATTCGGGTTTAAATACATCGTCAGAAGAATTCTTAAGGCTTGAAGTTTTGATAGCAAACTCAAATAATATTTTTACGATCGCTCCCATGATATCCCTAATGATATGTTTGTTGATATGCTGGCATTAATATATAATTAATGTATAATTCACGGAGATTAATTAAATTGTTTAAATTAAATTAATTTTAAATTAAATCAATTAATTAAATTCTTGATATTAGCAAAACAGTTATGATCGAAATTTCATAATTTCCAAATATTTCATCATTGCAAAATCTCCGTGAATTATACATTAACAAAGCTAAAAAATTACTAAATTTAATTGATCAAGGACATTTTGATAAGCCATTGGGGAAACTTGAAATTTTAAGTTTGAAAAGTAATAATTTAACAAGCATCAAACCCGCATTTTTAGAAAATTTTCCAAATTTAAAAACACTGGATTTAAATTTTAATTTGCTACAAATTCTATCAGATTGGTTAACAAAATAGTATCACAAATTTGAAATTATCAAATAATAAATTTGATAATCTCGAAAAAATTTCTTTAAATTTCAAATCACTAGAAAATTTGGATCTATGTAATAATTCAATAAAGCAAATTAAAATCGGACATGTAAAACAGTTGCCTGACTCTGCAGTCGTAAATATAAATTGTAATTAAAAACATTTTTTGACTCACTGAGCGTAATACTCGCACATTTACGTACTGTGACGAAAATTTGGAATACAAAAATTGTGTATTTAACACGTACGTACGATTGGCAATTTTATTGTGAGCACTAACAACCATGCTTACAACAGGTTTTCAAATTGTAAGTGATTGATGCATGAAAAATATTTTAAAAATCAAATTTGTTTAAGAGAATATAAGAAATAAAATTATTAATTAAAAATTTATGAAAATCATTTATTTTCCTGTATAAGTTGTAACTTAAATCCATTTCTTTTAGCAACAAGATGATTTTTTTACGAAAAAATATCGGAATATAAATTACTTATTATTGTTCAGCAAGATTTTTTCATCGGGTTTTCTACCAGATACTTACATACTTATAATAATGCTGAAACTGTTACGCACAGTAAAATATATTATTCTTTAATATATCGCACATTTTCATTTTTTTTGCAAAAATTGTGTCACGTGGTCGTTTCTACCGACTGAAGTAAGAATTCACAAATTTTTTTGTCTTAAAGTTTGTAATACAAAAAGTGTTGATCATGCACCATAAAAATTAACAAAATTTAGGCGTTTTAAGCCTTAATCTTAGGTGTAATTAATTTAACCTTAAATGAATGATTTAGATGCTATTTTAGTTTTAAATATGGCCGAAATTCTATAATTTATTCACAAAAGCGTAAAAAGTCACTGCTATACCTCAACAAATAATCTGTTTTAAGCACAATAAATCATAAAAACTTTTATTTTATGTTTTTTAAAATTTACGACGCTAAAACAAGATTTTTATATTATTTAAAAAAATTTTTTTTTCAAAAAAAAATGAAAATGAGCCATATAAGTATATTATTGTGCATTCCTCATCACCCATATGTTTTTTCTAAAGTTTAGTTTTAATCGCCTAAAATTTTCATTTAAACAATTTTTTAATTATTATATTAAGCGCCGAAGTTAACAGGATTAAAAAACAGTTGCCAGCATAATTCCCTTTTCTGGTTGACAAAGCCAAAAATAAAAATTTCCAAATAATGAACAAAATGATGCATATTTTCGAAAAATCGGTATCAGATTTTATAAATATTGCACCATTTTATTTATTTTTTGGGAGTTTTAATTGTCGGCTTCATTAGCCACTAAAGGGCTCAATTATTCATAAAATGCTCTTTGATTTTTTTAATTCGAAAATACCAAACTGGAGTTATGCTGGTAACTGTTTTTTAACCTTAACTTTGGCGCTTAAAATAATAATAATAAATTGTTTAAATGAAATAAAAAAATTTCTTCTGTTGTAGAAAATTAATGAAAAATAAAATTTTTTTTAAAAAGGAAAATACTTTCAAATTTAATCTTTTTTTTAATTGTTATTTCAAGCAAATATTCGTCAAAAGTCTTGATTTCATAGTATTTCCTGCAAGTATATAAATGATAATTTATTTTATGATAACCCCTTGTGGTTGACTTCGTCCTTATCAGTTTTATATAAATAAATTGAATAAGTTCAGTTAAGATTCATTTATTAAAAGCTTAAAGAAGAAACCAGAGCAAAAAAAAAATTTTAATCATATATAGTAACAAAAAATTGAAAATAAAATCTTTAGTGGTTCAAGAATTATTTTATACTTTGAAACAAATATTAAAAATTTTTAAATCGTAAGTAACTCATTATTTTATTAAAAAAATAAAAACTAAATAAAGAAACTATCAAATAAATAACTTATTTTTTTTTTTTAGAAAAAGCATTAGATCTAAAATGAAAATTTTTATAATTGCATTCCTTTTCCATTTAATGGTTAATTTTTTATCTCTCGCAATGACGAATGAAATAATTAAATCTGATACATTAAGTTTGTTTTTTAACTGTTCAAATATAAGAGGAACTAGAAAAATTAATGACAACAATTATTTGGATTTATCTAATACGGGACTCAATAAACTTCAAAAAAATTTCACAGGTTCAGGTATAACAAAATTAGATTTATCTCATAATCTAATTTCACAATTTGACGAAGGGGTTTTCGATGGTATAAGGGACTTAGAACATTTAGATTTATCGAATAATAAACTATTTTTTAAGAATTTTTTCAGTTTTGGAAATCATGATAACCTTCGATCTATAATTCTAAATAATAATAACTTGGATGAAAATTGGTATCCTCTACTAGTAAATTATCATTATCCAAAATTAGAAGAGCTATTTTTGAGAGATTGTCACATTTGGAATGTTACGGATAATCTTTATACACATTTTCCAAAATTAAAGAAACTTGATTTATCAAAAAATGCTATTAATAATAAAACATTTGATAAATTAATGAAAAGTTTACCAAATACCGTAAAACATTTAATTTTAGAAAATAATTGGTTTTCTTTAAATACATGGTCAGAAGAATTTTCAAGATTGGAAGTTTTAATTTTAAATTTGAATAAGATTAATAAAATCACTAACAAATATGCTAACTGTGATAAATGCCTTGACACGCAATTTCTTGTTAATTTGAAAACGTTATCAATATCAGATTGCAAGACAGAAACAATTGATAACGATGCTTTTGAAGGTTTTAATAATTTAGTAAACTTAAATATATCGAAAAATGATTTAACTACAGTTCCCAAGAACATTTTTATTGATATGTCAGCATTAGAGGTTTTAGATATTAGCGAAACAAAAATGAAAGAGATTCCTATAATTTCGACATTAAAAAATCTTCGTGAATTGTACGCTAATGCAGTAAAGAATATAGAAACCTTAATTGATCAAGGAAAATATAAGACGCCATTGGAAAAAGTTACAGTATTAAATTTACATAGAAATAATTTAAAAATGATCAAGCAGGAATTTTTGGAAAATTTTCCGAATTTAGAAGAATTGAATTTAAGCAATAATAATCTGCAATTATTACCAGCCTGGTCAACTCAAAATAAACTTAAAAATTTAAATTTATCAGACAATAATATCAATGATATTGAAAATATACCTTTGAATTTTGGATCCTTACAAAGTTTGAATTTGAACAATAATTTAATAAAACGAATTAAAATAAGTCACTTAAAAAATTTACCCGATAATGTAGTCATAAATACTCACTGCAAAGGCAATTCAAATTGATTATATTGTATTACAAAGAAAAAACAATTATTATGAAAAATCTTATTTATGTTGTACAAAACTTTTCAATTAAAAATTAAAAAAAATAAAAATAATATTCTTACAAGGGAATATTTTAACAAGTTTTATGTAATTTATAAATAAATATTGTATATTTTTTAATCAATAAAAGAAGTTTTTTTAAATAATTTAATACCCTAACTAGGATTCCTGCATATTTTCCTGAAAAATATTCATTTTTATATACTCAAAACTCATTGTAATTTTATAACAACCTGATATTTTTTTAGTAGTTTTTAATGGACTTTGTAATTTTTGTAAATATTTGTTTAAAATTTTTATTTGCGGGTAGTTTCAGTAATTTTCGTAGAGATTAGGGTGCACTCGTACCACCGATTGAGTTCAAATTTTAGGGCACAGCTGGGGATCATAGAAAAGTCCCTCAGCCAAAATTTTAGCCCTCTAGTACCTCATGAGGCTGAAATATGTTCGTTTGAAGGTTCAAAAATAGCCCAATTTAGACCATTTTTAAAATTACGCCATTCTCTTGAATTTACTCTAAACTGCATCTTATTGGTCGAATTTTAACCTCTAAAGGATCTACTTTTTGTGAAAAAAATTTTAGCAGATACCATGGCGTCAATTTTTGGTTCCTTATAGAGGGACCATTGTTATAGGCAAAGTTTTGATTTTTGATTTTTTGGCATATAAGCACGTTTTGATACCCCCTCGGATACCCCAGGAAGTTAAAAAACTGGTTTTTAAAAAAAATCTGGTGTGTGTGTGTGTGTGTGTGTATAACCGGTAATATTTTACAACCAGTATGGTTGACCTGATTTTTCACCATGATTTTTTTATAAAAATTTCTCAACTAATTTTTTATTTTTAAATTTGGGTGTAATACCTAATTTTTTTCCATGAAAGTACTGATATCAGAAGAAGCATCGTTTTTACTTGATTTTTTGGATCGAATATTTAACTTTTTGAAAATTTTTTTCATAATATTTTTTTCACAAAAAAAAATCACTATTATTTATTTTCTGTTTAGTCCTCGGTTTAGTCTTATTATTTCATTTTTTTCTATGAAAGTATTTGTATCTAGAAGTATCATTTTTATTTATTATCTCGAATCTAATAATTATTTATTTTTTAATTTTTGTCTCAAAATTTTTACCAACAAAAAATACAAAAAACACCATTTTTTTTTTATTTTCGGAGGTAGTACTTAACATACGAATTCAATGAACATTCGGTTTAATTAATAAAAATACTAAAATATTCTATATTTCGGTAAGGAATTTTTTGCGCTCACTCTATCCCCAGAAAAGCAAAAAATATTATAAGTAACATGGGCGAAATACTTTAGACAATAGCGTGAAAACAAATCACTCCAACCAGACTTCACAGAGCACTCGTGCTAGCACCAAAACTTTTGCGCCCTTGATACTTAATATACTATTATCCTAAAAAAATTTTACTCTTATCATACCCTGCGTCTGGTGCATAATTTAAATTTGGAATCATTTGTAATATTTTGAACGCAAAAGAGAGCAGAAAATTTTTAAATTTAATTACTTCTTTAATTATTTTATTTTATTATTCTGAGCAATTATCGAAAGCCTGTACCAAGTCTTAAATTCATAATATTTAGTGCAAAAGTAAATGATAATTTTATGATAACCCCTCGTGGTTAACTTCGCCCTTATCAGTTTAATATAAATAAATTGAATAAATTTCCTTGCGTTTCATTTATTAAAAGTGTAAAGAAGAAACAAGAACAAATATTAAAATCAAAGTTGATAGTGGCATAAAGTTAAAAATAAAGTTTCTAGTAGCTTGAAAAATTTTTTTTACTTACAAAATCTTAAACAAGTAAGTTACTGCTTATTTTTTTGATAAAAAGTAAACTAAAAATTAAATCAATAATTTTTTTTTAAGATAAAGCAAAATCTAAAATGGATTTTTTTATAATCGCATACTTTTTCCATTTAATAATTAATTGCTTATCTCTTGAAGCAACTAATGAAATCATTAAATCAGATAAATTAAATAATACGAATTTTAATTGCTCAAATATAAGAGAAATTAGAAACATTAATGACAACAGTTATTTAGATTTATCCAACTTGAGACTTGATAAACTTCAAAAGAATTTTACAAATTCTGGTATAAAAATTTTAGATTTATCTCATAATCTACTCGAAAAACTTGACGAAGGAGTTTTTGAAGATATGCAGAACTTGGAACATTTGGATTTATCGAATAACAATCTCAATTATAATAATAAATTTAGTTTTGGAAATCATGATAATCTTCGATCTTTAATACTAAATAATAATTATAATGATTCTGACCCGAATGCTCAAACATTGGAAGTAAATTACGATTACAAAAAATTAGAACAACTTTTTTTAAGAAAAAACGATATTTTTGATCTAAAAGATAATTTTTCAGTAAATTTTCCAAGATTATATAAAGTTGATTTGTCAGAAAATTATTTCAGACTAAGCTATTTTGATTCACTTATCAAAAACATTCCAAAAACAGTAACAAATTTGGTTATTGAACATAATGTCTTATCCCCCATTATTAACCATAATTGGGGGATAAACACTTCATCAGAAGAATTTTTAAGACTTGAAATTTTAATTGCAAACTTAAATGATTTGTACGTAATTACTAAAAATTATCCTGACTGTTATAAATGCCTTGACACTAAACACCTTATTAATTTGAAAACGTTATCAATATCAAATTGCAAGATAAAAACAATTACAAACGATGCCTTTAAAGGATTCAAAAATTTAGTAAACTTAAATATTTCAAAAAATATTTTAAATAAAGTTCCTAAAGAAGTTTTTGCTGATATGTCAGCATTAGAAGTCTTAGATATTAGTGAAACAGAAATGGATCGAATTCCGATAATTCTGTCATTGCAAAATCTCCGAGAATTATATATGAGTGCAGTTAAAAATTTAGCGAATTTGATTGAAGAAGGAAAGTTTGCTAATCCACTAAAAAACGTTGAAATATTAAGTTTAAGTAGAAATAATTTAAAGGGTATAAAAGCTATATTTTTAGAAAATTTCCCCAGCTTAAAAGAACTGGATTTAAGTTACAACGAACTTCAAATTTTACCTTCTTGGTCAACTCGAAACAAACTTAAAAATTTAAATTTATCGAATAATAATATCAAGGATATTGAAGACTTACCTTTAATTTTTGATGCATTACAAAGTATGGACTTAGCAACAATTGAATAAAACGAATTAAAATAAGTCACTTAAAAAATTTACCTGATAATGTTATCATAGATACTTATTGCAAATGCAATTCAAATTGATTTTAATGTATACATAATTTTACTTATTTCTTAAATTTTATTATTATTGATAGTTGGAATGTATATTTTATCATTATAATGAAAATATAATTTACTGTGTATGAAATTTTCATTTAGAAATAAAAAAGTAATTAATATTTCAATATTTTTACAAGAGTTGGTTTGCCTCTACAATTTTTAAAAACCTTTATAAAACATAAAAACTTTATTAATAAAAATGTATGCTTTATTAAAAACTATCAAATTATTCGTGCAGAGTTCACATTTTCTACTTTGATGCATTAACTTTAAGACTATAATAATTAATGAGACTCATTTTAAAAATTATTTGGGACCAACTCTTGTATATTTATGGTATTTTTATTTATTATGTTTTTAAACCCAACCATAAATTAAATCCTGTTACTTTGATCTGTTAATGGCTGTTAAAAATAACGTAAGGACTAAAGGAAAACAAATAATTTTTTTTTGTTCTAATGATCTCAATAACTTTCGCGTTCTTTCTGCTTATAATACTATTTTTTCATTTAGTTGATAACCACGGATTGCGGTATAATATAACTTTGACTTACACGGAGAATCCAATCACCGCGGGCCGCGGCTTTTGGGTTCCCATATTGGCCCTAACTTTCAAGGTTGATTATTATTGTTAAGAAAATATCCTTCGTATTTATAAGTCAATAAAATGGGCTTCCTGTGTCAAGGTAAAAAGGGCTCCATGTTATAAGGTATAGTTTTTAAGACTATATCTTTGAAATAAAACTGCATTATTTTTTTTACCTATTAAATTCTAATTATTTCGTATAAGGGTCTACTTTTAAACCCCCTAAACTACGGCCTTTTATCTTGAGTTGCTTCCTCATGATAGGCAATATAAAACAAATTCCCAATTTCGTAAAAAATTACGTCTTTTTAAATTACTGCCAAAATTAAAATTAAGAATAAAAATAAGTTATTTATGTCTCAAAAATTTACAAGCTTCAAGTTTCTAAAAATTCTTTAGTCGTCTCTTTTCATTGAATAATTTCCGAGATATCAATCTGCAAAGACAGTGATAAAAATTTTAAAATAAAAAATAAATTAAACGCCTTTGATGTTATATTTTATCTAATTGACGTTTCGTCGAACCATGTCGACCTTATCAAAACTACAATAATTATTTTACAAAATAAATTTAATATAAATAATAAAATGTGTATATGTATAATAGAGTGTGTCTTATTTTTTATTTTTCGATATTTATTGGCTGCCCCCATTTTTTTCGAATATTTTGGTCATAAAAAACTCCCAGCTCCAAGGATTTTGATTTTCGATTTTTTTAACCCGTGTCGCCGAGCACTTGAAGTTTCCCATTTAAATAACATGGGAATTTTGAGTTTTAAGCTATACAAATTTTGACAGAGGACACAAAGCGTTTTAAAAAGCTAATTTTTACTAGAAAACATTCTTTTGTATGTTTAAAGACATGAAAACAGCTCTGCATTCATTCCCAAGGAAATTCTGGGGCTAAAAACGCAAATTTACATGTTGGCTCAATCTTATAAAACAGGGTTTTTCAGTAATTTTTGATAAAACGCTGCAACCTCAAAACATAACCAAAATACTTCTGGTTGTTCTACTTTTTTTTGGTGTAAGTGTCACCTTTCAAACGACGCAAGCCGTGTATTTTTATCACTTATTTTCTCAGCGCTATAGTCAATTAACCTGCTGGTAATTTTTGACCCGAAATGCCCAATTTTTAAATTTGTTTAAATTGCTGCCGAAATTGTAATTTTTGACGAAATTGAGTTTTTTACGCCTTAAAAATTTTTTACAAGCTTCAAGTTTCCAAAAATTTTTTGCTTGTCTCTTTTCTTTAAATAGTTTTTAAGATATCACTTTTCAAAGTTAATGATAAAAATTGATTTTTTTTTTAAAGTCTGAAATTGGGACTCTGACTTTAAATTATCATCTCTGGTTAATAATTTATTGAAAAGTGGTGAGTAAAAAATTTTTGGAAACTTGAAGCTTGTAGAAAATTTTTAAGACCTATAAAGCTTAATTTTGTCAAAAATTACAATTTTTCAAAAAACAGCAATTTAAAAAAATTCAAAAATTGGTCATTTTTAGTCGAAAATTACCGTTAGGTTAATTGGCTATAGTGATGAAAGGATCAATGATAAAAGAACGCGGTTTACGGCGTTTGAAAGGTAATACTTGCACCAAAAAAAGTAGAACAACCAGAAGTGTTTTAGTTAATTTTTGTCGTTGCAACGTTTTATCGAAAATTACTTAAAAACCCTGTTTCATAAGATTGAGCCAACATGTAAATTTGCGTTTTTGCCCCAGAATTCCCTTGGGAATGAATGCAGGGCTGTTTTCATGTCTTTAAACATATAAAAGAATGTTTTCTAGTAAAAATTAGCTTTTTAAAACGCTTTGTGACCTCTGTCAGAATTTGTATAGCTTAAAACTCAAAATTCCCATGTTTTTTAAATGGGAAACTTCAAGTGCTCGGCGGCACGGGTTAAAAAAATCGAAAATCAAAATCCTTGGAGCTGGGGGTTTTTTACGACCAAAATATTCGAAAAAAATGGGGGGAGCCAAAAAATATCGAAAAATAAAAAATAAGACACACTCTAATGTATAATAATGTACAAATACTTACAATTTCAATATAGTATACAAATTCAAAAAATGAATTATGTCATAATTAAACAAAGTTTAAAATCAATATAATAGATTAACTTGATAATAATTTAAAAAACAATAACAAATTATAAATTAATAAGAAAAATATCGACATGACTATTTTTAATAAACATACACAATGTCTAAATAAATTTTTTTTTTTTTTTGGGCCCCTTCAGAGAAGGGGTCTTTTTTGTAGGACGAGGAGAATGCTTTTACGCATACCATACACCGCGTACTGTATGGTTATGTGGGACTCAACCTCAAATTTAGGGTAACACCCACTAAACTCCCCACCCTCCTGCATTTATGACAATATCATAGAATTCGGACCGGGACTTCCGGTTTAGGTATTACTACGGTCCGGAAAAAATGCAGCCAAGGCATTTCTTCGCCATACCCTGTAAATAAAGGAGGAGAGTTTCCTACGAGAGGAAACCTTCCTCCTTTTTTTTAATCAGTGTCGCCCGTACGTACTCTGTCACACTGTACCAGTTCACGGTACTGCGCAGCATTTCCGGGACGACTCCTTCTGGCCTCCATTCTTTGAAAGGCGGCCACCCCTCAACGAAGTGAGGACACCCAAAAAAGGTGTGCTCAGCGGTATCCGGCTCGCCTGGGCAATGCAAGCATTACGGAGATACCACCTTGCGCCACTTGAAAAGCATATCGCGGAAATAACCGTGACCAGTTAGGAACTGTGTGAGGTAAAAGTCTACCTCCCCATGATCACGGTTCATCCAGCTTTCCGGTCCGTCCTATCTCTATCTCTATCTCTTATCTCTAGGATCAACGTTCCCCTACGGTTCGTGGTTGGCATTCCCCATTCCACGGCCCTGGCATTTAAGTTCCCGGCAAATATGATATTGCCAGAGACTTCCCTTATCGTTTCCGCCAATGAGGCCAGCTTTGCGGTGAACACCCCAATAGTGTCATTCGGTGACAAATAACAACTAATGAAAGTTATATCACCGCACGTAGCAGTTGCCTTTTCCATGTTGGGACATAGACGTCTGAGCACGACCTCGTAGCCATATAGCACACTGGCCTGTGAATGTCTAAATAAATAACAGCTAAAAAAACACAATTATAATCATAACAGTTATTGAAATGATAACGACATCTACAATAATTGATGATAATCAAATATGATGATTATTTAATCAGTCAGTGATACAAGGTAAATTACCAGATATTTGGAAAATTGGTCTAATTATACCAATTTTTAAAAAAGGTGATAATAAGAATATTAAAAATTATAGACCT
This sequence comes from Anagrus nilaparvatae, assembly GCA_022575985.1. Lineage (NCBI taxonomy): Eukaryota > Metazoa > Arthropoda > Insecta > Hymenoptera > Mymaridae > Anagrus > Anagrus nilaparvatae. The sequence goes on from JAKSXM010000165.1 coordinate 9,977,731, forward strand.
ATCAGTATTTTATCTTGTTTTGCTAAACTTTTAGATCATTTGATATATAATAGACTATCAATGTTTATTAACAATAAAATCATACCTGAACAACATGGCTCTATTAATAAAAGATCTACTATCACCAATTTATTAACTTTCAAAGAATTTATTTCACAAGCATTTAATAGGGGTAATCAAGTACATGTTCTTTACACAGATATATCTAAAGCTTTCGATTCTGTCAATCACAACTTGTTAATTCAAAAGTTAAAAAAATACAATGTTAATGAGAAAATTGTAAACTGGTTAAAATCATATCTATATAATCGTGAACAGATTGTTAAAATTAAACATAAGTTATCTAAATCAATTACACCTCCTTCTGGGGTTCCGCAAGGTTCAAATTTAGGACCTTTACTTTATATTATATACATTAATGATTTAAAAGATGTAATACAGAAATACAATTTTTTAATTTATGTTGATGCTTTAAAAATTTTTAAAGAAATTAACAATAAAAAAGATGTCAGGTTATTCAAATCCGATATTCTGAAATTACATAATTGGAATTATCTAAACGGTCTGAAATGGAATTTTGAAAAATGTGATATTATGATTTATGATAAGTTTAAAACAAAAAATGATAATTATATTAAATATAAAATAGGTAAAAATGAAATCAAACATACTTCCGTCATTAAAGACCTTGGTATTTATTTTGAAGACAATTTAAAATTTGATGTACACATCCAAAACATTATTAATAAATCGAAAAGACGCATTTACTTTCTTAAAAAAATTCTGCAACGATTTAAAAAAATAGATTCATTGAAACTATTTTATAATTCAAATATTAAATCAATTCTCATGTATGGTTCCATAATTTGGTCTCCCCATACCCAAGAAAAAATTTACGATATTGAAAAGATTCAACATCAAATCTTAAGAATCTTTGCCTTCAAACTTAATATTGAATTTGATTATTATAAACATGATTATACTGATTTGTACACCAAATTGAAAATTAATCTGGAATCAGCTAGGGAGATATCAGACGCCATTTTTTTTGACCAGAAAAAAAAGTGAACAAAGATGAGTTGAACAGAAAAATATGAACAAAAAAAGTTGAACATAGAAATTTTTGAACAAAAAAAATTGAACATAAAAATTTTTGAACAAAAAAAGTTGACCAAATTTTTTTGACAAAAAAAAATAAAAAATTAATGAAAAAAATGAACATAAGAAGTTGAACATAGAAATTTTTAAGTTGAACGAACTTAAAAATATGAATTAACTTGAAAATTTCTATGTTCAACTTCTTATGTTCATTTTTTTCATTAATTTTTTATTTTTTTTTGTCAAAAAAATTTGGTCAACTTTTTTTGTTCAAAAATTTTTATGTTCAATTTTTTTTGTTCAAAAATTTCTATGTTCAACTTTTTTTGTTCATTTTTTTCTGTTCAACTCATCTTTGTTCACTTTTTTTTCTAGTCAAAAAAAATAACGTCAGATATCAGATCATAAATTTCTTTATAAATTAATAAATAATAAAATAGTTTGTCCTGAGATAAGATCTGTTATCAATTTTTATATTCCCAAAAGGGAAGGTTGTCATATTTTCGTGGAAAATATTGAGGAAATTCCGGGAAATGGATTTTGGAAAAAAAGTTTAAAAGATAAAATAATCACTCACAGAATTTTAATTTGAAATTATGGGTGCCCGTCCTTGACACCCAAATTGTTCATTCAAAATAAACTTAATCTAATAATTATAAGAGAACTTGAAATTTCACTTGAATTTAATTAAATGTTTTAAATAAGCATATAGATAATAACGAGCACTAATTTCCCGAAATTTGAAATCATAAGAAAAAATGAATAAGCGGACTGTATTTGAATTAAATAATATCATGGAAAAACTGAATTTAATTTAAGGTTAAACGAACCGGGCGGTAATTGATAATAAAAACTTTGAATTTAGATCTTTTCAACGCGACGATTTACCACCGAAGAAGGAGGAAACGAGCGCAGTAAACGGGTTTATAGAAACCTGAAAATTTACATAAAGGGAGGGGTTTTTTAACAAAAGTAGGTCGATAAATCAAAAAGTTATTGTATCAATAAAGTGGAAGTTAACGCGCGAGAATTTAAAGAATTAATAATTGCTTACGCATTAGAAAAAAAAGAAAAATATGGATTTTTTGTTACTGGCCGTAACAAAGGTCTTAGAGAGAGAAATTTAACGTTTACAATTCCAATTGAATTTAAAAATTGCAAAAAAACATCATCTCTACTAAGAATATTAGAAAGTCATAACTCGTATAACAATAAAATAAATATTACTAATGATAGTGAAATAAGCTTTTACAAAAGCTTAAATATCTTTGTATCAAAATTTAATTAGAAAATTGATCTCTCTTTATAAAATAACTCATTTGTAACACAATTTTGTAAATTTATTCTTCTTTTTTCATAAATAAAGTAAGATAATTTTGAAGACTTTATTTATTATGTAATATTTGTAATAATTAAATGTAAAAACACAATTTTTTATAGTTAAATGTAAAAGGGCACGTCCCGTGAATCAGTTTAATAAATAAAAAAAAAAATAAATAAATATATTTATCGATAAATCAGAAAACTAATGCAATATTTAACTGATAAAACAAGGGCGGATCCAGAAATTTTTTTTGGGGGGGTCACTTCGTAATTTAAGGAGGGGAGGGGTCAGTACACGTATCTTGTGACTAATGAAGAATACGCGCGAGTGTGTGTGTATGTGTGTGCATGTGTGTGTGTGTGTGTACATATGATATTAAAGTGTAAAAGAATTCAAATAAATTTTGGGTTTTATTATTTAAAAAAAAAATAAATAAAATACTGTCTTACCATTAAAACCATTCAGTAAATATAGAATGCTTTTAAAATTAAAAAAAAAAATTGTGTAACAAAAAAGAAAAAAAAACATCTAATCCGAGGAACTACTGATTGATTACATTAAAACTATAAAGGAGCTTTTAAAAATTGTTGGTTCATTTCATAAGATTAAAAATTTTAATATTATATAAATATCGATAATGAAAATTGTTTTCGGATTCTGCGAGTCAAAGAATGCGGTATAAATTTTTCATTGAATATTTTTGATTATAGTTTTATATTACATATAATTTGATATTATTTTAAAATATATTTTTATTACGTTTTCTCAGAATAATTTTTAGTGATAAAAACTTTTTGTAAAAATATTTCATATATATTTTTTTTTTGAAAATTTTTTATGGAAAAAAAAAACATTTAATGACTCTGAATTATATTTTTATACCTCTGTTTAAGATCATGTAACGAAAATGGGTAAAATAAAAATATTTAAAATATAAAAAATCATACACACATTTACAATCTAGGCGTGTAAATTATATGAAACTATAATGATTGAAATAAATTTTTTTCACCGTTTGGGGGGGGGGTCAATTGCCCCCAGTGACCCCCTTTTGGATCCGCCCTTGTAAAATATATATATATTATGGATTTTGAAAAGCATGTTTATTTTTCTTTCTCATTTTATGTAATGAATGCAAATAAGGCTTGAAAAGCTGTTGAGAATCATCTTTTTTATTCAAAGGATCATCTTGGATGTTTATGTGTAACATTTCAGAAATGCGTCTTTTACCAAATGAAGGTTAATTATCTAAAATTTTAAAATTTTTCCAATCAAAACTGTGGTTTGTTTTTTTAAAATGTTCCACAATTACAGTATCTTTATCATTAACCTTCATGATATTTGCAATTTCATTTTCAAGACTATTATTTTTTTCAACAGTTTTTAAGCCTTTAGATCTTGTATTCATTACCCAGGCAACCAAAGACGTTTCGGAAATGTCTCCAACCCGTTTCTGAAGAAACGAATTAAACCAATTTGCACCGTTTAAGAAACGTTTCTGAAACCGTTTATTTACGACTTGAGAAAAACAGTAATCGCCACATATTAATCATCTTAATTAGTTTATTTCGTCTAAAATAGATGGCTTTTTTGAGTGTCATAAATAAAATGACTTTTCAACTGCATATAAGACTCAGTTGAATATATATTATTTTACAAAATCGACGTGTTCGGTTTTGTATTCTTGCTATGATTTTCATTGAAAATCAAAATAATTAAAAATAATTGAAAATTATTGATAAATTTTTAGTTAAATTATACTTATAAGTGTAAGTAAACTAAAAAATTTATATGTAAAATTAAAAACATTAGCAAATAATTTCTAGTATGAAAATTAATATAAGAATATTCGCTATTGAATTAATTCCAAAAATAGAATTTTAAAATTCTAAGGCACAATTTTACGTTTCTGAAACGGTTCCAGAAACATTTCTTAAACGCTGCAAATTGGTTTAATTCGTTTCTTCAGAAACGGGTTGGAGAAGTTTCTGAAACGTCGTTGGTTGCCTGGGTATATGTGTGTTAGAATTAGATTAAGTACGATCTTGATGAGCTTTTTTAATTTTTTCAATTTTATTTGTAATTCTGCTGATACTACTTTTATGCTCATCAATGCGAACAATTGCTTCTCTTTTTGTTTCCCCTACATATGATTTGTTACAATCATTGCATTCAAAACTGTAAACCACATTGGTTCGATTTTCCTTTTTTAATTTATCTTTGCCTTTGACAACAATATTACTTAGATTATTGGCAATTATAGGAATAGTAATGATGTCATTATAGCTTAAAACTTTCTGAATGCCATGAAAGTAACCATCAATAAATGATAGATCAAGGAAAATTCGAAAATACTTTGTAAAAAGTTTCAATACTAAGTTTGAAAAGAAACAATTTAAAAAACATGAAAGCAGAATTTTTAGAAAATTTCTCTAGCTTACAAGGGGAGACCGGAACCTTTGGGTCGCCAAATTACAATCTATAGTTATGGATGACTTTTCAATAAATCTTACCATGATTGGGCTTTAGCCCAAACTGATACAGTATTACCAAGACTTTATGGCCTCCCAAAAGTACACAAAATCATCATTGATTACAATCGGATATTACACTATAAATTAAGACCCGTTTTGTCCACTGTTGATACTCCCACATATTTTTTAGCAAAATTCATCAGTACCTTATTAACTGCAAGTATTAAGAAACCTGCTTCTTATATTAAAAATAGTCAACATTTTATTACAAAAATTTCTGAAGTTTCTATCCCTAACAATCATATTTTAATTAGTCTAGATGCAACCTCTTTGTTTACCAATGTACCTATTGATTTAGTTAAAAACAGCATTGAAAAAAGATGAGTTCATTTAAAAATTTAGCAAATTTTATTGACGTAGGAAAGTTTGATAATCCACTGAAAAACGTTAAAATATTAAGTTTAAGTAGAAATAATTTAAAGGATATTAAAGCTGAATTTTTAGAAAATTTCCCCAGCTTAAAAGAACTGGATTTAAGTTGCAACGAACTTCAAATTTTACCTTCTTGGTCAACTCAAAACAAACTTAAAAATTTAAATTTATCGAATAATAATATCAAGGATATTGAAAACTTACCTTTAATTTTTGATGCATTACAAAGTATGGACTTAGCAACAATTGAATAAAACGAATTAAAATAAGTCACTAAAAAAATTTACCTGATAATGTTATCATAGATACCCAATAAACATTATGCTAGCACAGACTGGTATATTACAGGCATAACTTTTCCGTTCCGCGAGTTGCAGATGTCAGCATAAATGATGCTTTTGCTTCCGCATTTGCAAGCAAGTAGGTAGCATTCTATGCTAATACCAAATGCCAGCATATGCGAGCAATAATTGCTCGCTATATTTGGCGTCACGGTACAGTATGTTGTGTAACTTGACGGTAATTTTGTATTTTTAAATAATATGAAAACTATATTATCGATTTATTAAAAATACCCAATCGTACATTATGTTTTATTTTAAGGAATAATTATTAATAAATTATAATTATTAATATTAAAAATTGATATTAAAAAATATATTTTAAAGCGTATATTTTAACAACAAATAAAAAAACGCTGCCAAGTAATTGGCACTATGGTTCCTCATTAGCAATAACAAAATGTTGTCAATGTTCTATTTTACCTAATAAAAAATTAAAATATTAGAATAATTGTGCCAAATATTCTAAATTTAATAAAGAAAGTGAATAGACTTTCTCCTGATACCCAAAAAATTTTCAAAACTCATAATTCAAGGTATTAATACTTTCAGAGAAATAAAATAGGTACTACGTCAATAAAAAGATAATATTTTTTTAACTTTTTAATGTAAAAAATTTTGAAGAAAAAAAATTTCGAAAAATTACGTATCAGATGGAGGAATCCTTTAAAAACGATAATTCTAGATATTTGTACTTTTATAGGAAGAAATTAAGTACTAAGTCCTAAAGAAAAAAAAATTATTGTTTTTTTCTAATTTTTTTATGTAAAAAATTTTAAAAGAAAATTTTGAAAAAAAATTAGGTATCAGATTGTTGATATCTAGTTAAAAAGATAATTTTACATATTAGTACTTTCATGGAAAAAAATGAGGTACTACGTCCAAAAAGAAAAAAAATTATGGTATTTTTTTAATTATTTTATGTAAAAAATTTAGAAAAAAAAAATTCCGAAAAATTACGGATCAGATGGAGAAATCCTTTACAAACGATAATTCTAGATATTCGTACTTTCATAGGAAAAAATTAAGTATTACGTCCTAAAATAAAAAAAATTTTGGCGTTTTTTGTATTTTTTGGCGACAAAAATTTTGAGAAAAAAATTTTGAAAAAATTAAGTATCAGGTCCAAAAAATTACTATAAAGGATATTTCTAAAACTAGTACTTCCCCAGAAAGAAATTAAGTACTGCGTCCATAAAGAAAAAAAAATTGGTATTTTTTGTATTTTTTGGTGAAAAAAATTTTGAGAAAAAAATTTTCAATAAATAAATTATAAGATTCGAGATATCGAGTAAAAACGATACTTCTAGATATCAGTACTTTCATGGAAAAAAATGAGGTACTACGTCCAAAAAGAAAAAAAATTATGGTATTCTTTTAATTATTTTATGTAAAAAATTTAAAAAAAAAAAATTTCGAAAAATTATGTATCAGATGGACAAATCTTTACAAACGATAATTCTAGATATTCGTACTTTCATAGGAAAAAATTAAGTATTACGTCCTAAAATAAAAAAAATTTTGAGAAAAAAATTTTTAAAAAATTAAGTATTAGGTCCAAAAATTACTATAAACGATATTTCTAAAACTAGTACTTCCATGGAAATAAATTAGGTACTACGTCCAAAAAGAAAAAAAAATTGGTATTTTTTGTATTTTTTGGTGAAAAAAATTTTAGGAAAAAAATTTTCAGAAAATTAAGTATCCGATTCGAGATATCATGTGAAAACCATACTTTCAAATATAAGTACTTTCATGGAAATAAATGAGGTATTACATCCAAATTAAAAAAAAAAAAATAGTACCTAGAGCTTTTTTGATGAAAAAATTTTTGAAAAAAAAATTAGGTCTTAATTCCAGAATAAAATTTATTAGAAGTTATTGATCTGAATTGGAGCTTAACTTTTCATAAAGTTAAGCTCCAATTCAGATCAATAACTTCTAATAAATTTTATTATTCATGTGAGCGATAAATTTATAAAAATTTCTAATTCCATAATGTTTGTGAAATATCAGCGATTACATAAGTACGTACGTACACTCACACACACACACACACACATACATACTTTTTTTAAAAACCGATTTTTTAGCTTCCTGGGGTCCCAAAACGTGCTTATATGCCAAAAAATCAGAAAACAAAATTTGACCTAACACAAAAAAAAATTAGGATCCTTTTTTGAAAAGTTTTTTTAACTCAAAAAACTAAAAATATCTTATTGCTTACTGCTTAGTTAAAAATGCACTCTGTTACTGCAGCATAATTATTTTACAACAAATTAACAATATTACTAAGAATTTAGTAAATTTACAACAATTCGTTATTTTATTACTAATATATAGTATTTTATTTATTAACAGTGGATTAATATTAATAATTCGTTATAAGATTTCTAATCTGTAGTAATATATTGCGTACATTTTTTTTTACAATTTTTTTAAAGCAATATTTCTTATATTATATGAATAATTTTTATAATTAGAACAAAATTATACAAGAATAGATTATATGATTTTGGAAAAAACTAAAAATATTTTAAATCAATAATTTATCTAAGTTTCAAATGATAAGAAAGCGAGATGGTGTTTTTAAAATTGTATGAAAACTGTAATTACCGATACACCTGACGTGGAGCCCCGTTTCGTAAACAAATTTTATCCTTGATAGGTCGATGGAATTTTCCAACGGGTATTTATGTTTTTTGGGTCGCTGAACCCGAATATGGTATCAGTTTTTACCAAAAATGGTCCAGTTGCCCGCAATAGGCAACAATCGGTTAATTTTTGGAGATTGTCTTATTTTCGCAAGGGTTACTTATGTTTTTCGGGTCGCTGAACACGAATATGATATCGGTTTTTACCGAAAATGGTCCAGTTGCCCGCAATAGGCAACTTTTGGTTAATTTTCGGGGATTTTTTTATTTACGCGAGGGTTACTTATGTTTTTCGAGATGCTGAACACGAATATTATATCGGTTTTTATCGAAAATGGTTCAGTTGCCCGCAATAGGTAATTTTAGGCTATTTTTTTTAGATTTTCTAAACATTTTTTAGTATTATTTATGTTTTTTATCTAATATGAACATGAAAAAGATATTTGTTTTTACCAAATTTGGTCGGATGTCCAGGAAAAAAGCAATTGAACCATTATCGGTAAAAACCGATATAATATTCATGTTCAGCAACCCGAAAAACATAAGTAACCCTCGTGTAAATAAAAACATCCCCGAAAATTAATCTAAAGCTGCCTATTGTGGGCAACTGTACCATTTTCGGTAAAAACCGATATCATGTTCGTGTTCAGCGACCCAAAAAACATAAGTAACCCTTGTGAAAATAAAAAAATCTCCGAAAATTAACCAAAAGTTACCTATTGCGGGCAACTGGGCCATTTTCGGTAAAAACCGATATCATATTCGTGTTCAGCGACCCGAAAATCATAAGTCATCCTCGCGTAAATAAAAAAATCTCCGAAAATTAACCAAAAGTTGCCTATTGCAGGCAACTGGACCATTTTCGGTAAAAACCGATATCATATTCGTATTCAGCGACCCGAAAAACATAAGTAACTCTTGCGAAAATAAAAAAATCTCCGAAAATTAACCAAAAGTTGCCTATTGCGGGCAACTGGACCATTTTCGGTAAAAACCGATATCATATTCGTGTTCAGCGACCCGAAAAATATAAGTAACCCTTGCGAAATTATAAAAATCTCCAAAAATTAACCAAAAGTTGCCTATTGCGGGCAACTGGACCATTTTCGGTAAAAACCGATATCATATTCGTATTCAGCGACCCGAAAAACATAAGTAACTCTTGCGAAAATAAAAAAATCTCCGAAAATTAACCAAAAGTTGCCTATTGCGGGCAACTGGACCATTTTCGGTAAAAACCGATATCATATTCGTGTTCAGCGACCCGAAAAATATAAGTAACCCTTGCGAAATTATAAAAATCTCCAAAAATTAACCAAAAGTTGCCTATTGCGGGCAACTGGACCATTTTCGGTAAAAACCGATATCATATTCGTGTTCAGCGACCCGAAAAACATAAGTAACCCTTGCGAAAATAAAAAAACCTTCGAAAATTAACCAAAAGTTGCCTATTGCGGGCAACTGGACCATTTTCGGTAAAAACTGATATCATATTCGGGTTCAGCGACCCAAAAAACATAAATACCCGTTGGAAAATTCCATCGACCTATCAAGGATAAAATTTGTCTACGAAACGGGGCTCCATGTCAGATCTACGAATCGATAATATAGTTTTCATAAAGTTTTGGTTTTTATGTTCACAAAATACTAGCATAGTGCTTAATATACTTGCGAGCAACTCTTTCCAGCATTTGCTCGTAGATTGTCAGCAAATGTTTTTGTGAGTAGCACGCCCAATAGTGGCGAGCACAAAGCTAGGACAAAGCTGGAAAGTAATGCTTTTACATTCGCCGCGAGCAAGTGGTGTTTATTGGGTACTTATTGCAAATGCAATTCAAATTGATTTTAATGTATACATAATTTTACTTTTTTTTAAAAGTTTATTATTATTGATATTTGGGATGTATATTTTATCATTATCATAAAAATATAATTTACTGTGTATGAAATTTTCATTTAAAAATAAAAAAATTATTAGCATTGGTTTCCCCCTAGGAATTTTAAAAAACTTTATAAAAAATAAACAATTTATTAATAAAAAGTAAGCTTTATTAAAAACGATCAAATTATTCGTTCAGAGTTCACATTTTCTACTTTGATGCATTAACTTTAAGACTATAATAATTAATGAGACTGCAGACATTTTTATCTGAGTTTCGACAAATTTTTTATCATACCCAGCTAAAATGTTACTTTTTTTCTATTACAAATTTAAATATATTAATTTTAACACAAAAATTTCTTACCATTTGCAAAATCTGAAAAATTTGATTTCACCTGATAATGATTGCAAATTATTAAAACACGTAGTTGATTATTTAATTACATCATTGGTAATCTATTATATAACAAATAAGTTGTAAAGCGATGATTAATTAAAAATTATTACTGATAGTATACAATTTTTAAATATTTTATCTGTTAAGCATTGTTGTCGTATAGACTTTCTTACATTACTCAGTTAACTTGGATTTCATTTGATAAAAGAGTAGGTATTACAAAAATTTTAACGAAAATTAGTTATATATTTTTTGAAGTGACAACGCTAAATTTTTTTAAACTATAATTTTTAAAGTACAAAATTTTGACACAAGTAAGTAAATATTTAATCCTATAAATTTAAGTGAAAAATTATTGATTATTTTTATAGATCAAACACACCTAACCAAAGATGAAGATTTTCATACTTGTGTATTTTACGTCGCTTATTATTAACTGCAGATCGTTTATAACATCAAGAAGTGAAGCAGATGAATTAACAGAGAAAGACTGTTCAAATGATGTTGATAATAGCTATTTAGATTTATCAAATCTTGGACTGAACAGACTTCCAAGAAATTTCACAAATTCAAATATAAAAATATTAAATTTGTCTCAAAATAAATTTGAAAATTTTGAATCAGGTGCTTTTGATGGTATGAAAAATTTAGAATACTTAGATTTATCAAATAACAGACTTCATGCAGATTACGCCTTCAGTTTTGGAAATATTGATAATATTCGTAGTTTAATGTTAAGCAGTAATTTATTGAACGAAGGTCAATTTAAGATACAAAATAATTACTCGAAGTTAGAAGAATTATACCTGCGAAATACTAATTTGAACCGGTTAAATCCAGAATTTTATCTGCATTTTCCAAAGCTAAGTAAAATTGATTTATCAGAAAATTATTGCAATTTGAACGACTTTCAATCACTGATGGAAAATATACCAAGCACAGTAACAAACTTGGTTATTGAATACAACAATAATCGGGGGATAAACACGTCATCAGAAGAGTTTTCAAGACTCGAGGTTTTGATTGCGAACTCCAATAATATTTATAAAATCATGAAAAATAATTCCAGGTGTGATAAGTGTCTTGATACGCAATATCTTACCAACTTGAAAAATTTATCAATATCAGGTTGTTCTATAAATACTATCGATGACAATGTATTTGAAGGTTTTGAAAATTTAAAGAACTTGAATTTATCAAGAAATGCTTTGACTATCGTCCCAAGGGAAATTTTCGCAGATATGACAGCATTAGAAGTTTTAGATATCAGTGATACCTCGATGAATCAATTCCCGACAATTTTATCTTTGCAAAATCTTCGTGAATTGTACATGAACGCAGTAAAAAACGTAGCTAATTTGATAGATCAAGGAAAATTGGAAAATCCATTGGAAAAAGTTTCAATACTAAGTTTGAAAAGAAATAATTTAAAAAGCATTAATCCAGAATTTTTAGAAAATTTTCCTAACTTAGAAGAACTTGATTTAAGTTATAATTTGCTGCAGATTCTACCAGCCTGGTCAACACAAACCAATATTAAAAAATTGAATTTATCAAATAACAATTTTAATGATACCGAAAATATATCTTTAAATTTTGAATCATTGGAGTATTTGGAGTTGAGCAATAATTTTATAAAAAGAATTAAAATCAGTCAACTTAAAAATTTACCTGACGACGTAGTTATCAATACTCAGTGTAAGTGCAATTAAAGAAAATGAGAATATACGTAAGGTAGTTTTAATATAATAAGAATTTTCATTGAATTATATTGAATTAAAAATATAATTTTTTCTGTAGGATCTAGAAAATCTGTATAAGATAGAATTTAAACAATATAATAACAATAATCATAAATATACTTTTTATAAGTAAAATAGTTATTCATGATGATAAAAATGTAATTTTACTGAAACTCAACAAAAAACAGACAAAATTAAATTTCAAAAATTATGAATCAAACCAAATGAGCTCAAAATTATTCAAAGGATTTATAGTTATTTTAAAATTTTGAAAAATTAGTATACAGAAGTAATATGAACATAAATCGAGAATAAAAAAAGTTTAATAGGGGGCTGGTATGGGTCGGTATTATAATAATTTTTTTGCACAATCTGAAACTAGATAAAAAATTATTTGTCACGTATTTTTTTGTTTTATTTAAAATTAGCTAATCTAAATAGTTGTAAATAAATGAAGCAATCATAGTTGTGAGACCGCAGTTACTACCTTCACAATATAAAAATGTAACATCATCAATTTTTTAGTTTTGATTTTTTTGAAAAATTTCATATTATGCAAAAAAAATTATTAATATTTTAACCCATGCAAACCTTCTATTATTTATTAAATTATAATTTTATTTATCATCCATCTATTAAAGTTTGTAAATTTTATTAAATTGTAATAACATATTTTTTCGTTATCATCATTTTCATTTTTCCTTATTGTTATAATCTCTCTGATTTCTATCTTAGCATCATTTTCAAAACCAACATAATGACGCATTCAACAGCTGTTTGGAAAATATTTAATTATATTTTATTTAATTTCTTCATATTATTTTTAATTTTGTAATCACGGTGGTACTAAATGACGTTAAAGTCCTTTTCTGTTAGCAGGCAATAATGATTATGTCCCAATTTTGAAAGTCCGCCATTATTGCCTTGATGAGAATTTTATACTGAGATATTCTACGTATATCCAAAAAAATACTTATTGATAATATTTGTTATTTTGATATATATAAGGCTGGTTTTATTAGGATATCTACAAGATGCAATACATATAGCTTTGGCTCAATAAACTCAGTAAAAGTTAACTTAAAACCCTAATTTATTTTCGGTTCCTCAATGAAGAACCATTGTGATGGGTCAAATTTTTATTTTTGATTTTTTGGCATATAAGCACGTTATGGGACCTCAGGAATCTAAAACACCGGTTTTTTAAAAAAGTATGTGTGTGTGTGTGTGTATGTATGTAACCGGTGATGTTTCACCACCATTATGGAATTAAGACATAATTTTTTTATCAAAAAATCTTTAACTACTTTTTTTTTTTTTAATTTGGATGTAATACCTCATTTTTTCCCATGAAAGTACTAATATCTGGAAGCATCGTTTTTACTCGATATCTTGAATCTGATAATTAATATTTTGAAAATTTTTTTTCCAAAATTTTCACCACAAAAAAATACAAAAAACACCAATTTTTTTTTTTATTTTTGGACGTAGCACCTAATTTATTTCTATTAGAGTACTAGTTTTAGAAAGTTCGTTTATAGTAATTTTTTGAATCTGATGAATATTTTCAAAATTTTTCTCTCAAAATTAAAAAATCAAAAAAATTAAAAAAAATTGCAATATTTTTTTTTTTTTGGTGTAAAATAATTCATTTAGTTTCATGAAAGTACTTATATATGAAAATATGGCTTTTACTCGATATCTCGAATCTGATAATTAATTTTTTGAAAATTTGTTTCAAAATTTTTGTTACAATAATGCAAAAAACTCCAAATTTTTTTTTTTTTTTTGGGCGTATTTAATTTTTTTCTATGGGAGTACTAGTTTTAGAATATTTATATTGTATGATTGCATGGTTGTAATCGGTGATATCTATGGCATTATGAAGTATTAAGCTCATTGTTTGAGGAACAATTTATATGCAAAATCATCTTAAGGTAGAATCAGGTGGATAAAAATAGCATTTTCTGGTCAGCGGCCAGAAAAATCGTATACGACCCTGGGCCATAAAAAAAGAATGCCCCAAATTGCAGTTTAGCATCCTCGGCTTCGCCTCGGAAGGTAGTTTACGTGCGATTTGGGCCATTCTTTATTTTTCTGGCCATGGGTCGTAATATACTATTTTTTATTTAAAATTTCTAAAAACCGAAAAATCTGTAACCTTTGATTCTGATACTCATTAATCAAGTTAGATGTCCATAAGAATTTTAAAAAAAAATTTTGAAAATTTATTGACTGCAGACGAAGATATTAGAGCTGGAAATTTCTATTATATTTGAGGTACTAAATTAATCAAGACTATTTTATAGAGTTTCTGATTTTAAAAATCTTTGAATATAACATTTAGGACATTATTTAGCATCGATTCACTGAAAAAAAATTTTTATTTGCTAAAAAAACCTTACCAAGGCATGTTTCTCGAGTAGTACATGAACTTCATTTACTTATTTACTTATAAAAAATAAATTTTTACAAACAGATATTTATATTCAATTTTATAACAACAGATTTGATTTTAATAACATTTTTATCTTTTATTTTTATTTTTTCACGTTAATTTCAAATATTATTTTTTCAAGAAATAAAACATGTAAAAAATTTATCATGTGTTTTATAAATTCGATCTATTAAAAAAACTCATAAAATTCAAAAAATTTTTAATTGCATGATGGTATATCATGATAAAAAGTGTAATTCTTGCACTATAAGATTTAATACATGAGCGATAAATTCATATACTAACACTAATTTTTACATAAGTTTATAAAAACATAATTACCTATGACTCATTCCGAATACCGGGTGACGACCAGCTAATTTTTCCCGATCAGGCTAATTTTTTCACTATATTTTTATTTATATAAAATGTTTTCTGTGAAATGTTCAGCCCTCTAGATACTCAGAAACCCGAGTTCTACCCAAAAGAAGCTTTTTGGATTTCTCCGTTTTTTTCAAAATTTTTATTATTTTTTTTTTAAACAAATATATAAAATTGGCTAGATGGTTAAAAAAAATAGTAACAAGACATAAAAAGTTGTAATATTTTCCGTTGAATCGGAATCTGATGTTAGTTTTTTGAAATTTCACTCGTGGGTGGCTCAAAATTGCTGTTTTATACTGGGAACGGGAGAATTTGGATGGCTAAAATGCCACAACTTTTTTAGAGCTCAAACCTTGATAGTATTGGTCTAAATGCTATATATTTTGATTTGGTAAATGTCACTGGGTGGTCATATATCCTTTAAAAACCGTCAGAAGCATAATAATGACTTTTTTAACAGATTAACTCTATTGAAATTTAAATTATCTGGACGTTCCAATCCAATTTTCAAAAACTTTAACGTTAAAATCACACGGCTTGGCTGCTTTGCTTGAAATTTAAAGCAACTTGCTTGAAGTTTCATTTGCTTGAATTTCCAATGACTGCATCCCCAAGAAAATAAATTTAATTGATTTAGAGGAAAATTTGAAATTTATTACAATAAAAAAGTAAATGTTAATGAAGAAAGTATACAATGGAAGTGAATTAGTAGATGAAAAATTTTTGTTATCGACTATTCCTAAAATTGAAGGGTCTTATTTCAATTATTATTTAAAAGATTTGCATAATCTTGATAAAGAAAATTAGCAAGTTGTTTATTAATTTAAAATATTTTTTTAACTTTTGATAAACATAAAAATAATAGTACAAAGATTATAAGTACAAATTAAATTTAATTATTCATTAAATTTTACTTAAAAATGTTATTATACCCATATTGTTTGTTATTTTTAAGAAAATATAATTTATAAACGCAAGTATATATATTTAAATAGTAAATATATTTATTTATGAATCAAATAAATATATTTAATTCGAATTTAATTAAAAGTAAAAAAGTTTATTTTCTTTATTTTATAATTTATATGGATCATTCTTTATAAGACGTATTTTGATCACTTTTTTAAAAAATTTGTCTTTTTCAGCTTAAATAAACTTAAAATGGCCAACGTGTAAGATTAATATTTAGTAATAGGGGTTTGTAAATTTACCAAAACAGCACACATAAATGCATAAGTGCTAAATTATGGGTAAAGAATTCATTTATTTTAAATACTCTCAATCTCTGCATTATTCTTTCAATATGGATACGAACTGCTGCTATATTTTTTGTTTCTTCCACTTCTTCTGCAGTAAATTCAGAATTTTCAACGAAAGGTGGCATTACTAATATTATGTTTTTTTCCCTTTTCGTCAATGACAGTTTTGATTTCTGGGAATCCTTTATCCGTCAATGTTAAATCTCCATTTTCCAATTTATACAAGAAATTCGAAGCTATTGTTATTCGGGTATCAGTTATTCTGCCACCAAAAGATTTTGATATGTAGCAAATATATCCACATGGTGTACATACTACTAAAGGTTTCATGCGAAAACCATGTTTATAATTTGCTATAATTTCTCAGCATCTCTCATATGTACTTTGGTTTAAATACATCTGGCTAGTATAATCGATTACTTCTCTCGTTAGCCATCGGACAAATTTTTTACACAAATAAATAAATCATCGAGCATTCTTTTAAATATTTTTGCAACAGAATCCCTATGTAAATCAAAAAATATTCCTATTGTAGAAAAATTCAATTTTATTTTCATCTTAATAAGAAAAATAAATAATTTATTTTCGTCTTCTTTTTGTTGTTTCGAATAATTTTTGAGTAATAGATTAAATGCTTCCATGGAAATACCACATAAATCCAAATAAACTTGCTTATCATTTTTAATACTTTCAATACCATAAAAACATTTCTTACATTTTTCAGGTTACTTTGTATTCTCACCAGGTTCACCTTCGTTTCTTATTTCATTTGCTACTTTCTTGATCATAACTTTATCAGTTTGACATTGCGAATCTTTCATATAATTTTCACTTGCACTTCAACATCATTTTTTTCAGAATTCATATTAAGAGGGCTGGATGTCAGCCATTTTTTCAGCTCTCGACCAATCAGAGACTAGGTAAAATATTAATTTTGGC
Organism: Anagrus nilaparvatae; assembly: GCA_022575985.1. Classification (NCBI taxonomy): domain Eukaryota; kingdom Metazoa; phylum Arthropoda; class Insecta; order Hymenoptera; family Mymaridae; genus Anagrus; species Anagrus nilaparvatae. The sequence goes on from JAKSXM010000165.1 coordinate 9,995,094, forward strand.
CACCAAAATACGGCTTTAATTTTCAATTAAATTAAAAAACAAAATTGCCAAATTAATCTACATAAAATGAAAAATGTGGCTCTGCTTTTCCTGGGCTTGAGAAAATTTTCTTTCTCAGTTAAAAAATGAAAGAAACGCTGCAGTACATTCTAACCAAAAAAATGAGTGAAGCAGACGACATTGGGGTTGCAATTTCATTTAATTTTTTGAGTATTAGGAAAATTTTGTAATATCTAGGAAAAGCAGAGAAACGTTTTTCATTTTATGTAGATTAATTTAGCAATTTTCTTTTTTAATTTAATTGAAAATTGAAGCCGTATTTTGGTGGCCAAAATTAATATTTTACCAAGTCTCTGATTGGTTGAGAGCTGAAAAAATGGCTGACATCCAGCCCTCTTAATACCTATTTCTTAGTCATTTTCCACTGGTATTTCATTTACGTGTAAAGATTCATTTAGCAATCAGAGTATTTTATCATCATCAACCTTATCTAGTTTAATTTTCTTTGAACTTTTTACGCTTAAATTTTCAGCACTCAAATTCCTTTTTAAAAATCTTTGATAGCGAGACATCAAATTATTTTCATTTATCTTACGAGAAGCTTTTGGAAATATTAAAAGGTTCTAGCTTGGACTTCTAGGATCTTCAGATTTCTTATTTCCTACAAAATGCGTGCTATGAATCCTGCTACTGGCTTTTAGAATCCACGGACTTCCATCATCACTGCGAAGCATTCATTATAACATTTAAAAAAATAATCTATTACGCAAATTTTTAAAAGAAAATACTTGCTTTTTGTGCGTAAAATTCTCAGCCACTTGTTTCTTCTAGCTACCAGATGAGGAAATTTTGTATTTCCTGAAGGAATTATAAAAAAGTGTAAAAAAATCCAATTTATTTATTAAAAAATTTTATCATTAATTATTTAAATTTTTGGACTCCAAAAGAAACTATTTAAAAGGTATATGTTGATATACAAGGTAGCAACGTCATTTAGGATAAAGCCTAAAAATCTTATATACTCAATAGGGAGGTCTAATTTCTAGGCCCAGGAGATCCATTCAGGTAAACTGAGGGTATGAGAAATATTTTTTCAACTACTACAACCTGTCCTTAAACAAATCAGCTTCCTAAACAGTAGTCGATCCCCTTGTTACTTTAAACATGATATAATCCAAAAATCTTAATTTTAACAAATTTTAATTTTTAATTTAATACACATAGATACGCATTTTATTGGAGACACGTGAATTAATGGACTGAAAGTCTTTGAAAAATATCAAGATTGTGTATTGAAATCATAAAAAAGTCATTTGAGTACAAATATAATTACAAAAGACTATTAATTACATAAAAAATTTGATATGAACGTTAAATTTTTTTTTAAAAAGCCATTATTATGCTGCTGACGCTTTTAAAAGGGCAAGTAACCACCCAGCAACATATACCACATCAAAATATATAGTATTTAGACCAATTTTATCAAGGTTTGAGCCCTATAAAAGTTGTGGCATTTTAGCCATTCAAATTCTCCCGTTCTCAGCATAAAATAGCAATTTTGAGCCACTCAGGGGCAAAATTTCAAAAAACTAACATCAGATTCGGATTCAGCGGGAAATATTACAACTTTTTATGTCTTTTATGTCTTGGTACTATTTTTTTTAATCATCTAGTAAATTTTCTGTTTTTGTTTTCAAAAAAAAATAATAAAAATTTTGAGAAAACCGAAGAAATCTAAAAAGCTTCTTTTAGGTACAACACATTTTTGTGAAAAAATCAGCCTGATCGGGGGTCACAAAGAGGTTCATGTCCTAGTAAGGTCATCACCCGGTATCCAGAATGAGTCATAGGTAATAATGTTTTTCTAAACTTATACATAAAAATGTTTTTTTAATAAATTGAATTTATAAAACACATACTTTATTTGTTGAAAAAATAATATTTGAAATTAACATGAAAAAATAAAAAGTAAAACAAATGATAAAAATGTCATTGACATCAAATCTGTTGATATAAAATTTAATATAAATATCTGTTTGTAAAAATTTATTTTATTTAAGTAAATCAAGTTCGTGTACTAAAAAGTAAGTAAAAATTAATTTTTATTTAACTGTATGTAAAAAAATAATTTTCATAAATTTTACATAATTTTTTTAGATAATTTAAAAAAATCAAAAAAATGAATATTTTCAAAAAAGTATATTTTATGCAAATCATCATAAGTTGCTTGTATTTAGTAACAGCAAATGATGTTAATGAAATTGAAAGATCAGGGAAATTTTTACGTTTAACTAAGGATTTTTATATTAATTTATCAAATTTAGGACTTGATAGATTTTCAAAAAATTTTACAAATGCTGATATAAAATTATTAAATTTATCTAACAATAGATTTCATAAATTTGAAAATGGAATATTTGATGATATGAAAAATTTAGAAAATTTAGATTTATCAAATAATCTAATTTCTGGCAAGCATTTATTTAGTTTTGGAAATCATGATAATCTTCGTACTATAAATCTTAATAATAATTGTGATTTGTTTCCTTGGCATCAATATTTATTAGTAAATCATAGCTTTCCAAATTTAGAAGAATTATATTTACGAAATGTTCAAATTTGGAAAATACAAAATGATTTTCATTCATATTTTCCAAAATTATATAAAATTGATTTATCAGATAATATTTTTGAATTGAATTATTTTGATTCACTTTTGAAAGCCTTGCCAAATTCAGTTAAATATTTAATTATCGAAAATAATAATTTTGTTAATGTTAATTCAAAAGAATTTTTAAGACTTGAAATTTTAATAGCAAATTCAAATATTTTTCATAAAATAACTAAAAATTATACTGGTTGTAATAATTGTTTAATTACTAAATATCTTACTGATTTAAAAACTTTATCGATATCAAATTGTAAAATAGATGATATAGAAATCGATGCGTTTAGTGATTTGAAGAATTTGAAAAATTTAAATTTATCAAAAAATAGTTTAGCTAACGTTCCAAATGAAGTTTTTGCTAATATACCAGCATTAGAAGTTTTGGATATCAGTGATACTTCGATGAATCAATTCCCTACAATTTTATCGTTGCAAAATCTTCGTGAATTGTACATGAATGCAGTAAAAAATGTGGCTAATTTGATAGATCAAGGAAAATTTGAAAATCCATTGGAAAAAGTTACAATACTAAGTTTGAAAAGAAACAATTTAAAAAGCATCAATCCAGAATTTTTAGAAAATTTTCCAAATCTAAGTGAATTGGATTTAAGCAATAATCAACTTGAAATATTACCAGCCTGGTCAACTCAAAGCAGCATTAAAAAATTGAATTTATCGTACAATCATTTTAACAGTACAGATAATTTGAATTTTAATTCTGAATCATTAGAGTATTTGGATTTATGTCATAATTTTATAAAACAAATTAAAATAAGCCAGATACAACTGTTACCTGAGAATGTGGTCATAAATATTTTATGTTAAACTAGATCATTGCTAACAATGATAGACCGTGCGAAGCAGAATAATACACTGTATTTTATTTGAATAAAATTAATAATTACTTTTGCAAGAATGAAAAATTTTTTTTTAATCAATTTGATTTGTTAAAATATTTGATTACTTGAGTACAATTATAATTATTAAATTAAAATTTCATCAATAAATACATTTGACATATAATATTTGTTGTTTTTAATTTATTTTCTAAAAATATAGTATTATTGATATTATATATTTTTACTCATGGGTAAATTTAGTTTTTAATTCTAGTTATTGTAATAATTACAAATTATAAAAATAGAAAATTTAATTGTAATTGCATAACATTTATGCATAACGCCCAGCACTTAGCTGTAGTCTCGGCTGTAGTAAAAATATACCATGCATTTCGTTTGTGCTTACTCTAACCAATTATAAGTTTTTTTTCCTTATTCATATCATTATTATTATTCACACTAGAGTAAAGAAGTAGAAGCCGAATACAATTTTTTTATACTATTGATATTATTTAAGTGTTTCATTTTAATTAAATTTACCAAAATATGGTATAAAAAAAAAATTTTAAATCAGTTATTTTGATTATAACAAAAATTGATTTAATTTAAAAAAAATAAGTCTCATGCCTTCGGCAATAAAAAAAAGAAGTTAAACTAGTCTAAAAAACTTGTTAAATATTACACGGAGAAAAATAACTGTTAAAAATAACCAAAATTGCTGGTTATGTTTACATTATAAAGTTTTGTTATTTTCTGTTTAAATATTTTTTACATATAACCATGTTTATAGTTAGAATTACAATATTCTGACTTTATATTTGTAAAATTTACAAATTTTTTTTGTAATTAAAACTAACCCCGTTTTACTAAAATTAACCTTGTAAAATATACAAAATATTTTTCTCCGTGTATCATCCCTTCGAGAATTTTCGAAAATTCTAAAAAAATTCCAGATTTCTGATTTTCAAATATTTATACAAACTTTGAAAAAATTATACTAAAAAAGATCAAATATTTTTGAATATTTTACACCTAAATATTATGATAAATTTTGATTATTTCAATAAATTGATAAATAATTTAAAATTATATTTTTTTTAATTTTAATTAATTTGTAGAACATATGCTGGTTATCTTTTAAAAATAATATTTTTATTAACATAAACAATTCAATTTGAATATTAATTAAAGGTAAAAATAAGGATTAATAAGTAAATTAAAATAAATGTGTTTTGATTTAAAGTGTCATAAAAAACAAGTTGCATAAATTAGCTGTTATCATAAAAGTAAATTATAAATAAAACTGCCTGAAAATAATTTATTTTTTGAGTGAATCAATATTTTGGCAAAAAGTAAGTTAAAAAAATAATTTTTTAACGGAATAAATAATAAAAATAAAT